>CM028132.1:60296666-61657500 GCA_016271365.2 Neoceratodus forsteri | reverse complement strand
GGGATCTCGCCCTGCTGCCACACAGTGTATTGGCAGTGCAGCTTTCTCATGAGTTTGGTGCTCATATCATAGGAATTTTTACTTCCTGCTTAAGTTACTTGTCTAGTTGCAGTTTGAATACATAGCAAGAAACAGCTCTTGTTAGTACCCCTGTGTACCACAATTTTAATTATGTCTAATTAATTATTCACGAGCCTAGCAAGGATCCTGATTGGCTACTGGATCTGTCATTAACATCTTAGAAACGACTGATTTGGCTGCAAACTGACACTGTTTGACACACATGGTTCGCACCACACAGCTAAACTTAAAAAAAAACTAAATAAACCCAGCAAGAATTAAAGTTGTTAATGTGATAAGACTTATAATTGCAATAACGACCAAGAAGCCAGTCATTTCTGAGGGATTACTGACTGGCTTCTCGGTTGTTATTGCTTAAGCTTTTTCTCTGTAGTCCAACTAGACAAAAAAGTCAAATTGTAACAGAGTCCCTAATATAGGCAGTATTAAGTTTTTTGTACAGTAAGCAAATGTAATATGGTCCATCAGATGTAGCACTATGTAACAAATAATGACCATATATGACTCGCAAAAAGCAGCCCAAGCCTATAGTGCAAAGTAAAAGCTGTCATGTCAGGCCTTGCCTCACGCAAGAAAAATTGTTTGTTTTACTAATTATTATTTTCCTGTGTGTCAGCCTGCCCCCTTCAGTTAGCCTTCCAGTCTCATCAACTGCCTTGTCTGGGACTTACCCTGTCCTCCCAGCACCCATGATTTGCCCCACAGTGTAGGGTTCTCTGGGAGGGACTAAGCCCCTTATGAGAACCTGCATCCAATGGATGTAGACGCCATGGTTGATGGTGCAGGGCCTGTGGAGACTGAGCGAGACCCTGAACTGGCTCGCACGTTTCCTCCATTTTCCCTCCCTTGCCCCAAGAAGTTGAAAGTGAACACACAGGCACAGTGCAGGCAAGGAGTAAGCGTGGCTGCAGTTAGCTGTCTCCCAACACACAGTCGTCTGCCTGCTGTTCCACCCGGGAACATCCAGGTGGCACTAGCATGGCAAAACTAAACTTCTTCCCTTCTTGGAGGAAGCAAGCAGCTGGCTAGGCCTTAGGGATCAGTACTTATTCCCGTACCCAGGTCACAAGTGTAGTGAGTTGTTGTGGTATCACTGCACCGATGGAGAAGAAAAGTGATTTTAACAGATAAACTACAATGTCTGGTTTCTGCCAAAACTTAACCAAACTCATCCTAAACCCTAAAATCTCAATGGATTTATATATCAATGAAGTCTTGCATGGGGGACTGAGGCTTTTGAGTGTTTAAGTGTGTGGTTTGGAGAGAGTTTCAGAAACCAAATAATTTGGAAATTTGTTCTATTCTGTTGTCCTTTCTGGATCCTACATACTGCTGTTCTTCCACTCTACCTCTCTGATTTGCTACCTCCAAGTATACAAAATGCCTGAGATACACTCGGGTATTGTGACTGTTCACCACCTACTACAGCGCCACTGTGACTGTGGCTGTGTCAGAGGTCTTCTTTAGTATCACATTTCCTCCCTAACAATAGTACAACTCACAGCAGTTTATAACTGAGCAGATGTAAGCCTTCTGGCATATATCTGCTTTATGGCAACTCTCCAAGGCCCTCTTATTACGTTGTGTACCCTTGAGTAAGTGAACACTTAAAATTGCACAGCTGGAATACCTCTGCCTTGCAGACTCCAGTACTGTACCTGCAGCACAGCTGATAAAAATGTAGTGATCTCTTCAGAGATGCAGCTTACTGTACTGTTGTGTAAAATGGTGAAACCAGTTTTGCAGTTCTTATCAAAAACAGCAGCTTTATTTGGATATGTTTACATAAGGTGTGCTTCATACAGTACACCACAGCACAGCACAGTGGGTAGAGTATAAATATGTGAAGAATGAAATCCTGTTTTTATATTACTTTACAAAATACTTATTTAACATTTTGTTCACTCAAATAAGGAATTGCATTTATTTAAACATAAAATACATTTTGGTATTTGTTGGTATTGATTTGCATCACAAAGAAAACTGATTTAGCCTCAGCTAACCACAGTCTTCCCAGATTCAAAAGATAATAAGGAGTTTTATTCACACCTTTACAGAGGAAGCTAGCCCAACAGGGAATATTCATTTAGAGACCGATCAGCAAATCCAATGACATTATATTGATCATTATAAGTCTAATTACACAGTCATAAGCAGAGATCATCAGCTGATGGACTGCTCTGCTGAGCATTAATCTCAAGGAAATACTCAACACACCTGTTATGCAGGACACTGACATAAAGATGCTTGCTGTTCCACCATGGTCAAAATTCTCAGGGGCTTCCCAAACATGACAAAACTGAAAAAAAACTGTACTTCCTAGTATAAAAGAACCCTGGAAATTTGGCAGTTAGACCTATAATCACCATAATGACCACATGGACCATTATCTCCAGAGGAATTAATGAATGGCTGATGTTCAGAGACTTGGCTATGCCTCAAGTGTTACTCACCCCAGCCAGCCTCGATCCCCACAAAGCGACTAGCTATTTTGACGTGATGGCTTAAGTACACAGTTTTATTCCCGCATCCCTATACATCTTCAAGCAGGGATGGGTCATGGGGCAGGCATATAGAGTTAGTTAGAAAATGGGGAAGGGAGCAGAAAAAAAGTGAGGGATGGCCACTAAGCCAGGATGGAGTAGTTAAGTAGGGAGGGCAGATTAGATGGGCCGACTTGGGCCTTTTTCTGTCATCATTGTCTACGTATCCATGTATCTACATATATGTCTACATGTAAGTTAATGTTATTTCATTCTTACATTCTAGAGAATTAAAATGCAAGCTTGAGAAGGAAAGCAGTAAGAGGGAGCTACTGGCAGCTCAAGCCCACTTGAATGAGACTCATTGTGTTCACTGCCTACAGCCATTCAAGTTCCTGGTCAACAGCAAGCGCCAGTGCCTGGACTGCCACTTCTACACCTGCAAATCCTGCAGCAGGTACAACAAAAAGGAGCAGGGCTGGGTCTGTGACCCCTGCCGTCAGTCAAGGTAAGGTACCATATTAGGAGAGATGCAGTAAGCCACTTACCATATATATGTCATGCTGCACAGGCATGATTCTGAATGAACATTCTTTGACAGTAGATACCAGTGGTACATGTATGCAAGCAATAATATCCAACAGGGTAGGCAGTATTGCCCATACCGCCCACCCTGGAGGGTATTATTGCGCTTAGAAAATGGGCCATTTGTGTCATTTGTATGTGGGATTTAAAATAAATTAAAAAATGTAGTTACATGAGGTTAAAGTTGTCCTGCTGTAAAGTAGTCCCTACTTTTCTGTGCTGTTCTATCTGTTGTTGCTTCCCCCTCCACAGAACTATTCTGAGCTTCTCCCACCCTACACACACACAGACACACACACATATACACGGAGACTGCTCCACCACATCTGCAAGAAGATATGCAGTTTATTTTACAAAAATGCAGTTTTCTGTGTCTTGCCACATTTCTGTAGGAGGATAGATCCCCCCCCCCAAGCAGCTACTGAAATTCGTAGAAAGTCCAGCTGTCGAGGGCCCACTCGGCTCAACAGTCCCGACATTCATTTTTTTCCCACTGAGTACGCATTTGTTTTGCTTTATTGAAGCGTGTTTTTTACAGTGTCAGTTGGGATCCTGACATTTGTCAGTTAGGATAGGAGCCTGGGTTGGGAGGACACGTGTGGGCATCAGTGCTGGATAGCAGATGCGCTGTGGATGAGTAAAAGTGACTTTTTTTAAAAGACTAGTTGGGGCGATGGTATTGAACAGGTATGCAGTGCTACGAATTAGAAGGTGCTTCATTATCAGAACAGAGCGGGGTGACCGACCGGAGGAGGGAGGAGAGAGAGGAGAGAGAGTGCAGTCGGCTGTGCGACTGTCACTGACTGACCTGACCGTTCACACTAACACTATCGGGAATTGCAGGCCATGGGAGAAGATGAGTGTTGACAGTACTGAAGACGTGAGCAGTGCTACAGATTCAAAATCCTTTAGTTTCAGAACAGAGCAGGCAACCGGCTGGAGGAGGGAGGAGCGAGAGTGTCGTCAGCTGAGCGAGAGTCATTGACACTTCGCACTAACGCTGTCAGGAATAGGGGGCATTGGACAAGATGAGTACTGCAAAGTTAGAAAAACAGAACTAAAAAAAAACAACAACAAAACAAACAAATGTAGTTAGCAGGCAGCTATTAAAGTCACGAAGGAGTGTTCGGGAGGACTGATGGTGGTGGGAGTCTCTCTCGCTAAGCGAGGGAACAAAATGGCGGCGTTTTTAAAATTGAAATGAGTTGTTGCAGCCAATTAGGAAGCAGGGTGGGCACTACAATACTTAGTAGGTAAAGGGGCACTGAAGACTGGTACTTTTTGTTTCCTGGGCATCTATTGAAAGTTAATGTATCCCCTGGCAAGAGTACTAGCCAATCAGATGCCAGGAAATAAAAAGCTCATTTTCTAATTGTTGATGGAAAACATTCAACCAGGATATACAATGGAGATGCCACACATCATTTATAGATGTTTTCATGGCAGGAAACAGTTAAAACAAGGGTCAAATCTGTCTGTCTGTCTGTCTGTCTATTTACCTATCTATAGAGGATGTTCAACAGAGCATGCAGAAATAAGCTTTTTATTCACTCTGGAATATTGTCATAAATACAGCCTAGCAACATGTAGTACAGTGAAGTGGAGCCCCGAGTTCTAGGTCAGCACTGTTTGCAATATTACGCATGCAATAAGACATAATGGGATTTATTTATTTATTTTAGTCTTTGGTAACTGGGTAAGGCCCACTAGGCATAAGTGCCTGTTTTCAGGGGTGACGTGGGAGTACTGGGCAGTTTAATGACTTGCTTAGAGTTACACAGTATGCAAATGGAGGTTGTGAGAATCAAACCCAGGTCTGGTCTACTGGATGTACCAAACTCATTCACAGCTCATTACTCTAACCTCTAGGCTATACTGCCAGCCCAATGGCATGTGCACTGAACAGATCGAACTCATGTCAGGGACATAGTAAGTTCATCCTGGATGAATAAGAAAATAAGAAGGCATAGCCCATAAGAATTTTCCCCACAATTCAGTGGTAGTGGCAGATACCACCAACTTCTTCTAGATACTTGTCCAGTTTCTGCTTAAAACAATCTAAGCTTTCTGCCTCCACCACTTCCTGGGGCAGTCCATTCCATATCCTTATTGTTCGACACTTAAAACACCTCTTCGTTAACTCAGTCCTGCTCAGTTCTTCACTCAATTGCCTATCATGCCTTCTCAAATGATAGGTCCTTTCCTTATACACCAATCCCAACTGTGCTCTAATAACTTCATCCTTCAGAGATTTGTATAATAATAATAAATCCCCTCTTACTCTTCCTCTCTCCAAAGACCACAACCCTAACATTTCCAATCTAGTCTCATGTGACTCTTTCTCACAACCCGAAATCAACTTTGTAAGGGATCTCTGTGGTCTTTCCATTAATTTAATATCCCTCATCAATAAAGGACCTGCCACTGTAGAACAATAATCCAGTATAGGCCTCGCCAAATGTCTATACAACGGCATCAAAGCCTCTCTACTCCTTGAATGAAAACCTCTCCTAATACAACCAACAATCTGCATTGCTTTGTTAGGCGATTGTCTATTTACTTCATTTCTTAAATCATTTTGGACATAGATACCCAGATCTTTCTCACATTCTGATACCCTAAGCTTCAGATCATACATATAGTAGATCTGATTGATATTTTGTCTACCAAAATGCACGATGGTACATTTATCTTTATTAAAGGTCACTCCATTTTTTTCTTGCCCAGTCGACAATATACCACAAATCCTGACCAAAAATGAGTCTGTTATCAAATGTATTTACCGCTGCTCCAACTTTAACATCGACAGCAAATTTAATTAATTTATTATTGCTTAATAATTGCAGATCACTTATAAATATACAAAACAATAGTGGGCCCGTACTGACCCCCTGGGGAACTGCACTCCATACTCTATTTAAATCAGACAGATATCCTTGAATCTTTCTTTGCTGTAATCTATTACTTAGCCATTGTTCTACCCATCTAACAATGTTCTCACTGTTTTCTATATTTATAAGTTTTTCTATTACTTTATAATGTGGAACTGTGTCGAATGCTCGACTGAAATCGAGCATTACAATATCAACACTACTTCCCTCATCAATGCATATGCTAACAAACTCATAAAAGGTCAATAGATTCATTTCATCACTCAAAGCTCCTTCAATAATCTTTACCACCACTGATGTCAAACTAACAGGACGATAATTCCCTGCATCACTCCTTTTTCCTTTCTTATATGTGGGTACAACATGTGCCAACCTCCACCCCTCAGGCACCTCACTATCTCTTAAAGATTTTTGACCCAGTATAGTAATAATAGGTATAATCGCCTCACTCAGCTCCTTCACAAAATATGGGTGAATACCATCTGGTCCAGCCGTCCCATCCAGCTTCAATCTCCTTACTCTTTTAGCTACCCTCTATACAGTTATAATATTTTGGGGATCCAGATTACAATTCCCTGTATTACACCTTTCAATATCAACATCATTTTTCCTAAACACAGCTCCAAAACTTCTACCAAATTCATTGGCCATATCTATAGGTTCAGAGATCATGACTCCATTTATACCTTCACCTTCATCTGAAGCCGCCACCCTGCATGTCTATCAGGGCGTCCCTCATCACCCCGCTATGGTTACTAACCCTATCTCTTATACTATCCGGCGACATTGAGATCAACCCTGGTCCATTTCTGCATCCTGTCATAACCTTGCCCCCCCCCCCCGGCCACCACTCTCCTTAAACCGATGGACTAACTTTCGACCACCTGAATGCTAGGAGCCTCGCGGCCAACCTCCCTGACCTCCAGGCTTGGATCTATACTAACGTCCCGGATGTCCTCGCCATCACAGAAACCTGGCTTGCCACAGTGCCTGACTCTCAGTGCCACTTTCCTGGATACAGCATGCTTCAGACGACCGTCCTGGCACTAAAAGGGAGGTGGCCTTGCCCTCTACTTCAAAACTCACCTAAACATTACCCTTCTGCAGGACCCTCCTACCAAACTGTGAAATCCTGCACCTACTGCTCTTTGGGGTGTAAGAAACTTCATATTTTTGTACTTATATCCCCAAAAATGCTACACAAGGCATCACTGAACTCCTAGGGTTTCTGCTTCACAGTTACAGGCAAGAATGATATTATCTGCCTTGGTGATTTTAACCTGACTGGTCCGAGAAAAACTCAGCTAACCTATCCTCCTTAGCTAGCAAGGCAAATCTATCCCAGCTCATACATGAACCCAAGGGTCTCAATAGGGGCAACTGTGCCACCCTCCTTGACTGGATACTTACTAACAGGACGGAATATGTTGCCTCAGCCGTGTGCTACCTGACACAATTAGTGACCACTATCCCATCTACTGTGTCTGGAACACTGTCATTCCTCCCTCCTGCTAAAACTGTAACCTTTCCTAATCTCTCCGACTAAGTCATGAGGACTTCTTAACTGACCTTAACCAGGTTGACTGGTCCTCTCTACCAAACAGAGGACATTAACATAGCCACAGAATATTTCAACTCCGTTCTCTCTCTCTTCAAAATCTTCACATCCCGTCACCACATAGGATAGCAGGAAAGTAACCAAGTGGCTAACACGCCCCTGCTTCAACTTCTCAAATCTAGGGACAACTTTGGTCCAGGTGGAAGATCTCCCACCTCCGTGCAGACTTTGAAGACTATCGCATTACGTAACAACTGCAAAAGACAAATTTGTATTGCCAAAAGCACCTACTATAGGAACCTACTAATAACATCCTCTACAAATCCGCGCAGGTACTGGTCCAAAATTAAGGACATTCTCGGCAACGACAAGCAACAGAATCCAGCTGACATGAACATTCAAGGTTTTCACTGCACCAACCATGACACCATTGCCAACGCCTTCAATGCCCTTTTTTCTTCTCCACCAGTCACTACTCTAGCCCACAACCTGACTGTCCCTCTTCTCCTCCCTCACCCTCCCACCCCTCCCTTTGTTCTGGCTCCAACCACATACCTTGAAGTTCGCAGCTACTTAACTCCTTCCGCACGCGGGGTCAAGGGGCCTGAGGGCATCCATCCTGCATACTTAAGCAGTATGCACCTTGGCTGACCAGACCTATCACCTGGCTTTAACCTCTCGATTCGTGACGCCTACTGTCCCATCCACCTGGAAACTGCCAGAACCATCCCTATACACAAAAGGGAGATGTCAAAGTCATGTCTAACTACTGCCCTATATCTCTTCTGCCTCACTCTCAGCAAGCTGCTTGAAAATAGTCCACCGCCAGCTTGCTGCTCACCTTGACATGTTTAATCTTCAAACCCCTGCCAACATGGTTTCCGCCTGGTCACAGTACCACCTCTGCACTTACACAACTTACAAATGACATCAGAAATAATATGGACCATGGCCTACTCACTGGGGTCGCTTTATCGACCTGTCTAAAGCTTCTGACATGGTACGCCATCCTCTCATGCTAAAGAAACTCCAATCCATTGAAACATCTGACCAAGCCCTCTCCTGGTTCCATAGCTATCTTGACAATCGGACTCAGGCAGTAGCATTTCACAAGGCCCTTCCTCCCCTAAACATCTCCCGTGGAGTTCCCCAGGATCCACTCTTGGACCCTACTCTTCCCTCTTCCTAAATGATATTCCCACCATGTCCCGCATAGTTGCACTCTTATGTACGAGATGACCTTGTTCTCTACTCTGGGTCAAAATCAGTTGCTGCCATCAACTCCACTCTCACTAATGACTTCCAATTCCTGCAGACCTGTCTCTAGCAACCACCAAGTCCTGAACCTAGAAAACCTGTGCTATGCTATTCGGATCCTCTAAGAAACTGTCTGCCCCTGCGAACAGGCTCCAGGTTCAATGCCTTGATGGCTCCCTCATCTTAAACACTGAGTCCTTCAAGTACCTTGGGGTCACTTTGGATCCCACACTTGACCTGTCTCAACATGTCAATATGGTGTGCCGTGCAGTCAATGCTAAAATTGGCGGAGCTTATCGCATGCGCCACTCCCTCACTCCTTCCGCTAGACTTTCTGTTGCGAGAGGTATTCTCTTACCCCAGCTCCAATATGCTCTGCCCCTCCTCTTGCTGCAATCTGCTACACTCCACAAATGGGACACTGTCTACAACAACATCTGTAGATTCACCTTAACTGCCCCACGCCTTACCCATCATTGTCTCCTTACGCTGGCTTAAATTGGTTGTCACCTAAGGATATTCGAGCCTACTCCCTGGGCTGCTTTATCGACTCCTGTCTACACCTCCTCTCCTGTCTATCTTGCCAACCTCCTGACTCCTGCCTCACACCCGCACCCTCAGGTCTTCCTCTGTCCCCATGCTCTCCACTAGAACTTGCATGACAAAAATGGGTGAACAGGCATTTGCCCATTTTGCTCCCAAATTCTGGAACTCACTCCCCCTTATGGTGAAAACTTCAGCCTCCCATTGAGAATTCAAAAACTCGCTGTTCACCCACCTTCTAGCCTCTGGCCAATGCAAATGCTCTTAATTTGCTTTGTCCCACTGCTGGCTGTTGGGTCTGACCCTGTGTACTGCACTAATGTTCTCCCATGCAATATGCTTGTCTAGGTGGCTATGAACCTTGATGTCTTACTGTCCTCAGCTGTCTTATGGTTACCCTAATTGCTTTATTTTACATCCTTATTATGATCTATGCCTAAAATGAACCCTTATATAACTATTACTGTGCTACCCAATGTATATCTTGTTTTGCTCCTGTACACCTATATTATGTCTGTGCATTTCTGCATATTGTAACCAATGTCCTGTGCTTTCCCGGGTCGTGCCTGAAAATAGGCAGGTCTGTTGCCTAGCGCACTTACCCAGTTACCAAAAGCTAATAAATAAATAAATAAATAAATAAATAAATACTTAAAGGTCCAACTACTACCCTTTGTACGATTTACATAGGCAAAAAAACCTTTTTATATCTTTATTCACAGCTAATCTAAATTTAAAATATTTCTTAGCATTTCTTATTTCTCTCTTTAATTTCCTCAGTACAAGGAAGGGATGAATTCACATAAAATTCCTCAGTGTGGCCGCAGGCCAAGTGCCTTCAGCCACTGGAAGTGCCAATAGAGCTGTTCAGTGCTCACACCAGAGTGAATTACTGCACTTGTAAAATGGGGCTCTGTACTTTACATGGCTGTAGAAATGAAAAATGATATGTTTTAATACTAAAAAAATAAAATCTTTGCTCTCTTTTCATGTCAACTCGTTCCTCCCCCTGCACTAGGTTAATATATTGTTCTGCTATGGCCACCATACCTGGTAAGTTATTTTGTTGTCATGGTTACCCTCACCCCATGTACTGACATTTTTCAAGGAATGGGAGAGTGAGTGATGTTTTATGCAAGCCACACACAGAAGACATGCTCTATGTGTAAACAGAGTTTAGAGATATGCAAAATTGAGAAATTTCATTGTGTGAAATATTTTGCAAACATTGTGCATTTCACAAAATATGTCATGGGTGTGAAATGTGAAATTTTGCCCTTGGAACATGAAGTTTCGCCTGCGAAATGCAAAAGTTTGCCCGTGAAACGGCAACATTTCACCTTTGAGTAGGAGACATTTTACCATTTCAGGCAAAATTGTGCGTTTTATAGCAAAATTGCACATTCCATAGGTGAAATTTTACAAATTCGCACCCCACGAAAAATTTCACAGAACTATGGAATTTTCGTGAAATGTTTCGCATGACGAAATTACTGATATTGTGGCAATTTTGCTGGCAAAATTTAATTTCACATCTCTGTAAAGTTGTGTGACACTCCAATCCATTCAACTTTAAATACTACTGGATATGTCATATGCTATTGCCCAATTGCCTTATATCTCTCTCCTGTCTTGTCTTAGACCTACCTCCTCTCCCACCCCTTTCTCCCTCACCCCTCCTTTCTCTTTTTCACCATGGTCTTCTTCTTTCCCTTTCTCTCAGTCTAGAGCTCCTCCATAGGTTCCACCTTTCCGCCGCTCAACCACTCACACCCAAACCTACTTGCTATTGAAAGACCCATAGGACTATTCACTATCTCTTCATCTTTTTTCTTCCTTCTCCTTACAGGTGCTATACAACCAAACCCTGGCCCCTCCTCCCCCTCTTCCTCCTCCTCCTCTCCCCCCCTCCCTTACCAAAAGGTCTAAGACTCTGCCACCTAAATGCCAGAAGTCTACTTCCAGAGTTAGATGCCCTTAAAGTCTGGGTCAACTAGTACTCCCCAGACCTTCTCTGTGTCTCTGACACCTGGCTCTCATCCAGAGTTCCGGACTGCCAATTATCTCTCCCTGATTTCCACCTTTTTTGCCAAGACTGTGGCAAACGTGGTGGAAGCATAGCTATCAATGCCCGCCAGAGCCTGTCCTACTCTGTCTCTTTATGTGAATTCATCCCTTCCTTGCACAAGCTCCTCCTAATTAATATAAAGTTCCCCTCCTCCATCCCCATCTTTGTAGTTGTGCTATATGCCTCTCCAAAAATCTCTCCATCCTTGCATGTTGAAACTATCTTGCCTTTGTGTTCCTAGCCTCCACTGGAGAGCTTATCATTCTCAGAGACTTCAATCTAAACTGGTTTTCTCCTACACTTAAGCCCTTCACTGACAAGACAGAATCTCTAAAACTCAACCAGCTAATCAATGAGCCCACCAGGCGTAACTCACTCTCACAACACCACTCTCTCCTTGACAGGCTGCCAGATTCTCTTAGTAACCATTACATGATCTACTGTGTTCACAATCTACGCATGCCTCATGACCCCCCCCCCCGCTACCATTGGCTTAGATCATTCAGGACGCTAAACATCAAGGCCCTCCTCTGTGACCTTTCCTCCTCTGACTGGTCCCTAGTATATTCTGCTCCTAATATTGAGTCTTCTTTCTCCATCTTCTGTTACCTTCTAAATAAGGCTTGGAACACTCACGACCCACTCAGAAGATATAGAGTCAGACACTCCTACCACCCCTAGATCTCTGCCGATATCATTCAGCTCTCTAAATCACTTGTTCTTGCCTGGCTGAGATATAAATCCACTTCCTTTCTCTCTGACCAGCACCTCTATAGGACCCTCAGAAAGCCTGCACTAAGACAGTACAAGCCACAAAAGCCCAATACTTGAAATCGATGTACAACAGAACCTCAACTCCGCCTCTAAATTCTGGTAGGCCCTTCACTCCCTCTTTAACCCCTCCTCCCAAGCTCTTCTCCCCTACCTTGATGATTGATGGCTCACCCGTATCTGACCCTTCCTCTGTTGCCTCGATTCTCAATTCCTTTTTCACTACCTGTGCCCTTCCCTCCAACCTAGTATTTGTCCCTACAGCCTCCCCTTCCTCCTCCTTATCTGAAGGATTTAGTTTCCCTCCTATTTCTGTGCATGAAGTGCTCTTTGCCCTCTCCACTCTCAACCTGCACAAATCTAGCCCAGATGGCTTAGACCCTTGCATTCTCAATATTTTGGTCCTGCTATAGCCGTTCCTCGCTCCCATCTGCTGAACCTTTCCTTCACTCTTAGTACTGTGCCTCGGGGATGTAAAGTTGCCAGGGTGCTACCCCTTCATAAAGGCAGTGATCCCTCTACTCCTGGCAAGTATAGGCCTATATCTATTCTCCCCTCCCTGGCAAAACTCCAGGAGTTCCTTGTCTTCTCCAGACTCTCTGACTTTCTCAACTCTTCTGGCTTCCTGGCTCCATTTTGGTCAGGATTCAAAAAACAATCACTTCACTGTCACCTCCCTTCTTTGTTTCACTGACACGGTCTTCAATGGCATGGACTGTGGTCACATCACAGCTGCAATATTCAGCAACTAAGCCAAAGCTTTCGATTCCATGTTCTGCCCTCTTCTTGTATCCAAACTCCTCTTGGCTGGTCTCTCCTCCCATGCAATGGGTTCAAATCCTATCTTATAGGCAGAACACAATGTGTCCAAGCAGGTGATGCCCTGTCCTCCCCCCCCCCCTTCCCATTCAAGCAGGTGTCACTCAAGGCTCCATTCTGGGCCCAGTCCTTTTCTCAATTTTCCTTAACGACCTCCCATCTGTCTGTATCTCTTCCATCATTCACATTTATGCTGACAGTACGGTACCCTATGCCTCCAGTTTCTCAACCCCTGAAGTGGAAACCTGACTGCAGGGTGACTTTTTCAGAGTAACCACACTGGTTCCACACAAATCAGCTAAAGGTTAACACAAAGAAAAACATATTCATGACTTTTGATATCGGTCAAAAAGTAGCCAAACTCTCCCCCGCCTCCCTTTTCTACCCTTAATGGTACCTCCCTTGAAGTAGTCCCTGGGTTCAAGTATCTTGACATCTGGCTGGACTGTTGTCTCGATTTCTCTTGACAAAAGGAGCCATGTATAGCAATAAAGACTCCCTCTCTCTCCTGTGGTTTGCCGAGGGCTCCTTAGAAAATGATCCTCCCTGTTTTTGATTACACCACTGTGGTCTTGGGGTCCACCCCTGCCTCATCCCTCTCCTGACTAGACACTCTTTTTAACACTTTTTGCCATTTTGCCACCAATGCTCCACCCCGTATGCACCACTGCTTCCTCTGCTCTTCACTCTCCCTTCCTTCTCTTCACTCACACTGACAGCATCCTGCCACCACCCTCATTTCCAGCTTTGTAAGTACTGGGCATCAGGCACAAGTATCCTGAAAATCCTCCGCTATAGCACTAAACCCCTTGTAAACTGTAGCAATGGTTTCTAAAGTATCTTATAGGGTAGTATCAGTAACTGGGAGGGGCAATCTGGATAAGCAGTCAGCAACAGAGTTCAAGGATCCAGTTCTGTACTGAACATCCTAGTTGAGTTCTAGTAGGCGGGCAGATCATCTTACAATGCACATGCCAGCTCGATTGTTTCCTGCAGTGCTCAGAAGAGTAGTCAAGGCTTGGTAATTGGTAAACATTTTATCCCATTGCCATGTACGCCATTTTTCAACTGCCCAGACACATGCCAATGCTTCTTTTTCAATGATAGAATATTTCCTTTCAGTGTCTGATAAGGTCCGTGAAGCAAAAACAACTGCGTACTCAGATCCATTCTCATTACGTTGTGTAAGAACAGCACCTAATCCATAATCAGAAGCCTCAGTAGATACAGTTGTCAGCAGTGCTGGATTAAAGAGGGTAAAGGCAGGACTGTTTGGAATCATTTGTTTCACCTGTTCAAAGCTCTGCTGAGCAGTGTCACTCCATTCAAATGCTCTATTTTTCCATAGGAGTGCTTGGATAGGCTCAACTATAGTAGCATAGTTTGGTACAAATTTACTGTACAATGCTGTGAGTCCCATGAAAGTGCACAAACTAGTGGCATCTGCTGCAGATGGAGCATTCCACACAACAGGCATGTGAGCATCATCTGGCCGCAAGTCTTCTGGTGAAATTAGATAACCAAGAAATCATATAGTAATTTGATTTGACGCAATTGGCATTTAGCAACATAAAGTTTCATTCCAGCTTCCTCAATGTGGAGCAAGGCAGCCTTAGAGTATGCTTAATTATCTGTTTTTCATGAGCACTTCACCTTTAAATATCTCTTTGCACTTAATGTAATGATGCTTTAAATATGGGTCTCCCCCTTGCATCTGGCCTGGGACTCTTATAGAAAGCCTCTCGGCAAAACAAGTCGGGTTGTTGGCAGGTAGTTCTGACCACCACTGCAAAGGTAATACCCATTTTGTATACTTTTTTGTGTGTATACTTGTGTTTTTTTAATGGCTTTGGAATAAAGTGTTTGCTTGTCTCATATAGAAAGTTGTGGCTGAACAACTCACAGAGTACATTCAGGCCCATGAATTGCTGTCCCCTGAGCAGCATGGCTTCCAAAAAGGGTATAGCATGTCCACGGCCCTTATCTCTGTCTCATCTAGCATCAGGGTGGCCATGGACCAGGGTGAACTCTCTGGAGCCATATTCATTGACCTATCAAAGACCTTTGACCTTGTGGACCATGCATTACTTTGCACACAGATGCAGTCCCTTGGCCTGTCCCCTCCTGCCCTGAGTTGGCTTAGAAATTACCTCCAGAGCAGAGTACAGCTGACCAAATTCAACAAGGTCCTCTCCGATCCCACTCCGGTGACTTCTGGTGTCACCCAGGGTTCTGTTCTGGGGCTCCTCCTCTTCTCTGTATTTGTTAACAATCTCCCAGCCTCTGCTACCAACTGTAGTGCCACCCTATATGTGGATGATATGGTCATCCTGGCACACTCCCGGGACATTGGGACTCTCAACCTTCAGCTGACTGAGGACTTTAAGAATATTCTGTCTTGGGTAACATCACATAAGTTGGACCTCCACCTGAAAAAAACTCAGGCCATGCTGTTTGGGTCATAGGCAAAGATCAAGGCCTCCCCTGCCCTTCTGTGTGTCAGTGGTGTGGATGGTGCTCCCCTCCTAACCACAGCTTCCATTAAATACCTTGGGGTGACACTTGACCCCCAACTTGACCTGGGGTGTCACATCCTAAATGTTTGCAGAACTGCAAACTGGGTCTTGCCTACAGGGCAAAGAAAAATCTGATGTCTGCTGCTCATCTGACACTAGTCAGAGATGTGCTGCCCCCTTCGCTTAGCTACGGCCTTCTCCAATTTCCTTATACCGCCAAGGTTCACCTTACTTGGTGGCACATGACCTACAATAATATCTGTCGCTTCACCCTGGCTGCCCCTCGACTCACCCATCACTGTGAATTATACAGCAAACTTGGCTGGCTTTCCCCGGCAAATCATCTGAACTTTGGGCTGGGCTGTTTTGTGGGTAAAATGATCAGAACTGGCACCCTTCTGGGGCTTGCACAGCTTCTCATGCCTGCTGACTCCTCCTCCTACTCCCTCAGGTCTCAGGGTCTTGGGGTGCTCAAAGTCCCTTTTACTCGAACCCTTATGGGGATAGGAACTTCATTACAAGTGCTCCTAGGCTATGGAACTCCCTTCCTGCCCATGTTTGTTCCTCCCCCCCACTTGTGCCTCTGAAATTCCCTATGGGAGCACCTTAATCTGACCTCCATGTGCGAGTGTCCTAAGCCACCTTAATTATGGTCTCTGAATTGGACTCACACTGGGATGCATGTGATTTGCTTGATTTAAATACCAGGAACTAACTGTTTCTGTGGCTCTGTTAATGGTCACTCATATACTGCGATTACTGCCCCTTCCATTGAATGACCTAGATTATTTATTTTGTATGTATATATGTAACACACTCTATATATATATATACATATGTGGGTATCTACGGGTTCGGGGAAAGGATGAGGTTACCTGGCACAAGAGACCTAGGTTTGGCTGCTCTGCACAGGGGCACCCAAGTAAATCCAACTACAGGAAGCAATAACTGTAATGTCCAGAACCAGAATTGGGATTTTTCAGTGTGGCTTTATTTATTAACTCACTGAACATAAACAAAGCACTGCATGGTCCCCAAAGGGCTACAGTATTGTAATGCAGATTAGAGGTTAAACACAGCGGTCCATTTGAGGAATAGACACATTACTACAGATGTCTGGCTTTGGACCCACCAGGCACTCAGCCCGGACTTTGCATGCGCATTGGATACATAGCCCGACTGGTCTGCCCCTGCTGGCCACTCGACTGACGGTCCACTTGTAATGAACCCAAACTTTACTTGGAAAGACATCCCATCAAACAAGGAGGCTCCCAAACTGTGGCTCCCCACACCACTTGAAGTCTGCGACTCCTAGAGAGATTTGTTTTCGTATTTCCAATCGAAACTCCCATCAAACAAGGAGTACTCCCATCCAACAAGGAGTAATTTTCCCATCCTGTGGCTCCCCACACCACTTAGAGTCTGCGACTCCTAGAGAGATTTTCAAGTTGCGACCCACGTCTGGGTACCCACCCCATCACTGGCCAAGTGCAAGAGGCAAGTAGCAAAAACACAGAAGAAATCCGTAGAGGTGGCCCTGGTTACTAAAGATGGGGTGTTTTCCCACCTCCAGCTCCCACAGCCCATACCCGGCCATTTCTCTGGACACACAGAAAACTTCAAAACTGTAAAATGTAGATTGAACGGTGGATAATCTGATGCATCCCCTTTACAGCGAACTTTAAATCCATTTAAACTTTAAACTGACAGACTACTCCATTTGTTCATCCTAGTAGGCATAGTCCTCCCAAATAGCAGCCCACATTACTTCCCAACTGAAGAAAAGAAGTTGTTTGCCCCTTCAAATGGAGCCAAACACTCACCCATTTGTTGCAGGTGCCCCACAGGCGAAGTAACACTTTCTTTGCTGTTATACAAGAACAGACTTAAAACAAAACCAGGCAGCTTCCTCCCATAGTGGGCAAAGGGGATTGCCCCTGGAGCCCACAGAGAACTCCCCAGAGGGAGGGGTAAACAGATAACTACTGTGTCCTTCTTGTTTGCTAGACAAACTGAAGACTGACTTTGAATTTTCCAATGTTCTAAACTCTCACTCTCTGAGCTGAAGATTCCAAATGTGGCTCATGCAGCTGCGACAGTTCTATTATGATGTCATCTCTCAAGTCTCAGCTGTGACTGAGGACAGAGTGAGACAGTGTGAAACCCATTTAACTGGAGTTTCACAAGCTGCCTCCCTGCCTACCACTAGGTCTTACTGGGATTCTAGTAACCCTGGGTAACAAAGGGGTTACACTGCCTTGACCAGGAAAATGACTGTCCCAGTCATTATGCACCCGGCCTTAGGCCATCCCACCCTATGTGCTACCCATGGAGGGGGTGATCAGGCCCCTCCTACCATGTGCAGCACAGGTAGGCAACACTAAGGGCCTAGAGGCCTATAGCTGACATATCAGCCTCTACTCTATCCACTTACTATGGACACCTAGTGGCTCTGGTAGAACCATCCAGAGCATAGCCCTGATAGATCAGCACTGCGGCCCCTACTGCAGGTCAGGGCCACAGCCTGTCCATCCCCCCTAACCCTCTAGGGAAAACCTATCTGCTTCTAACTTAACATCCCAAACAAAACCAAAACCCGGGGACCTCCCCGACCTTGGGCAGCAGGCAACTACAACCTTTAGCAATAATAACACAATACATTTAAATTCTACACCATAAGCACTGACGAGGAACTCCGATGAGCCCCTCCTCCTCTTCTTGTCTTCTCTTCTGTCTTCCAGGAACACCTGTAAGAAAAGACACACAAAAAAAACAAAAAAAACACATCCTAATCTGCATGTACAGTCTATCTAAACAACAACAACCCTTACCATACAGAAAACAAAACACTGAACAATCCCAAAAAGAAAATTTTTTTTTTTTTTAGAAAAAGGTAGAAAACACAGTATTTACATTAAAGTACAATGACATTGGTATCAATACACATTCGGGGGATGGAGTGCCCTAAATGTCCCACTAGTGACTACAAGGCCCGAAGGCCAGTCCTGGTTCTGCCAGCTTCGCATCCTCAATGAAATTAAAAATGGATCTCTGACTTCTTCTTCTTCTGGTGAAGCCAGGGCAGTGGCATCACCACCTTCTTGAACACATTCCTCCGAGGCAAGATCTTGAGGCTGTGTACCCGTTTCTTTCTCACAAGGCCACATAGGTTCCCCCTCATCTTCCTCTTCACTGAGGATCTGAGCCCAGGAGTGAGCAGTAGTTCTCACCCCCGTGACTATCCATTTATCACTGGGAGCGGAGGTCGACACCTCCCACTCAAAGGCCTCCCGCATCTCATCTTCACCTTCGAGACTTGGGCTAGGCCCCCCCACCCAGGGGTCTATTGATGCTTTATCTGAACTTGCCTTCTGAGATCCAGCATCCAATGCTTCAATTTCAGATTCAGTCTCTAATTCTGCACTCTCTAACTTTGTGCCACACTCCCCCGAGGGACCTTCCTCCACAGGCTCCGCCTGATGCTGTGTGCTGCCAACTGCAGATTCTTGAAGTTGTGTCCATGTGGGAGCCAAACGAATTTGAGGCACTTTATACAAGCCATATTTTTGTAGAAAACCAGCAGAGTGAGGAATCATGAAGACATCCCTTCCAGCACTAAAGCACATCTGGCATACACGCACTGGATAATTAAGAATTGCCACATCAGAAGGGAGTTGCCCTCTATAGCACCAATTTTCAATATCTCTCAATCTATTTACTGCTGCTGTTACTGCAACCCGGGCATGATCCGGGTAATGAGCTGGTCCTGAGGCCATAACTGCAGAAAACAAACAAAAGTTCACTGTAACTGAAAGTCCCACTTTAAATGAACACACTCTGTAGCTTTAAAATGGCTCCTCTGCTGCTGTGTTTACTTTACTACCCCACCCTGTAATGGCAGCGGCAGCACTCCTGTGCATCAACTTTCAGACTCTGGGTCAAGCTACTGCGCACCCGATTTACATCAGCTACTAATAACTTTTATTCAAACTGCACAACTTGCTCTGTCCTGGCTGTTCACACATTTACAGGATTTTCCTTAGACTTTTCACATGCTGGCAACATTCATTTAATTACAGTTCCTTTTAACACTTCAGGTTTCAGCACAGGATTGCCTGCTTTTACTAGTGTTGCACTTATTTTACAACCCACAGTCTCTCTCTGGCTGCAGACTTTAAACTGAGGCTACTTTTCATTGCTATGCACACATTTAATGGCTTTACAGACTTGCACTTGCTAGCAGGACATCACACAATCGCTACTTGCAAAGCGACTACACAGCTGCACACACATTTTATATGGCATTCTCTGAAAATCACTGATTTGAGCAGTTTTAATTGTTTACTCACTGTTATTGAAGCAGATTGCTGCGATGGGGTAAAACGGCCTGCAGCCAGATTTTGAAGGCCTCAGATTGCAAACGGGCGGGCAGTCTCCGCGATCGTAGTATTAACCACACAATTCACTGATCCCACGATCGATAAGCGGGTTGAGCCCAATTTTAACTGGAAAGTCACTTTTTACTGTTTACAGCACTTTGAACACTTCGCGAACGCTCCTCCACTGCCAGTACACGCACTACTCTCTGTCTCCCTCTCGAATGCTGAAGCAGACTCTGAAGAGCTGGCTGAGGGGCGGGACTAATGGCAAACTGACCAACCACACGACGCCATGCAAATGAGCCTCTTCTTCCTCATGAGGGCTCCTCTCCTCACGGCGATCGTCGAGCAGGCAAATTTAAACTGAAAAGATGCACTTTTTTTTTTCCAACTGACTCCACGGCGGGAGCCCATTTCAACCATGTAATATTGCCATTAACTCTGCAGTCTCTAGTATTGCACAGAAAGCATTTCCAACGTCCAGGGCATAACTTCTCTATTGCTACCCCTAGTTTTCCACACTTTCCTTCACAGAATTTTATTTTAAAACTGACAAATGCTGTAAACTATGTTGATGCAGGACAAGGACACACACTTTGGCTTTACAGCTCCTTGGTAAACAGTTGGCATTTTTTAAACAGCAGCACAAGATTCACAGCACACAGCACACACTAGGAAATTGTTTCAACTTTTTGGCTATCGACTGCCAGATAGCCAAAACGCTAGCCTACTTGCCCAAGCACCTTCCTTCCCAAACAAATCCAAAGCGGTGCCTCCATTTTTGTAACACACTCTATATATATATATATATATATATATATATATATATATATATATACACATATGTGGTTATCTACGGGTTCAGGGAAAGGATGAGGTTACCTGGCACAAGAGACCTAGGTTTGACTACTCTGCACAGGGGCACCCAAGTAAATCCAACTACAGGAAGCAATAACTGTAATGTCCAGAACCAGAATTGGGATTTTTCAGTGTGGCTTTATTTATTAACTCACTGAACATAAACAAAGCACTGCATGGTCCCCCAAAGGGCTACATTACTGTAATGCAGATTAGAGGTTAAACACAGCGGTCCATTTGAGGAATGAACACATTACTACAGATGTCTGGCTTTGGACCCACCAGGCACTCAGCCCGGACTTTGCATGCGCATTGGATACATAGCCTGACTGGCCCGGCTCCCCTGCTGGCCACTCGACTGATGGTCCACTTGGTGAATGAACCCAAACTTTACTTGGAAAGACATCCCATCAAACAAGGAGGCTCCCAAACTGTGGCTCCCCACACCACTTGAAGTCTGCGACTCCTAGAGAGATTTGTTTTACTTCCAATCGAAACTCCCATCAAACAAGGAGTACTCCATCCAACAAGGAGTAATTTTCCCATCCTGTGGCTCCCCACACCACTTAGAGTCTGTGACTCCTAGAGAGATTTTCAAGTTGCGACCCACGCCTGGGTACCCACCCCATCACTGGCCAAGTGCATGAGACAAGTAGCAAAAAACATCAAGAAATCTGTAGAGGGACCTGGTTACTAAAGATGGGGTTTTCCCACCTCCAGCTCCCACAGCCCATACCCGGCCATTTCTCTGGACACACAGAAAACTTCAAAACTGTAAAATGTAGATTGAATGGTGGATGATCTGATGCACCCCCTCTACAGCGAACTTTAAATCCATTTAAACTTTAAACTGACAGACTGCTCCATTTGTTCATCCTAGTAGACATAGTCCTCCCAAATAGCAGTCCACATTACTTCCCAACTGAAGAAAAGAAGTTGTTTGCCCCTTCAAATGGAGCCAAACACTCACCCATTTGTTGCAGGTGCCCCACAGGCGAAGTAACACTTTCTTTGCTGTTATACAAGAACAGACTTAAAACAAAACTAGGCAGCTTCCTTCCATAGTGGGCAAAGGGGATTGCCCCTGGAACCCACAGAGAACTTTTCTCCCCTCCCCCAGAAGGAGGGGGGTAAACAGACAACTACTGGTGTCCTTCTTGTTTGCTTAAGGACAAACTGAAGACTGACTTTGAATTTCCCAAAGTTCTAAACTTCATTCCCTGAGCTAAAGACTCCAATGTGGCTCATGCAGCTGCGACAGTTCTATTATGATGTCACCTCTCAAGTCTCAGCTGTGACTGAGGACAGAGTGAGACAGTGTGAAACCCATTTAACTGGAGTTTCACAAGCTGCCTTCCCTGCCTACCACTAGGTCTTACTGGGATTCTAGTAACCCCGGGTAACAAAGAGGTTACATATATATTCCTTATTACTGCTTACTGTGGACTATCCGTTTTAGCCTGTTCTTTTGAATCAATGTACACAGCTCCACTCATTGTTATGAACTCTGTTTGAACCTGTATCTTCATTGTACTCTCCTGGGTCATACCTGAAAATAGTCATATAACTTGTCTAGTTTACCTACCTGGTCAACAAAAGCTAAATAAATCAATACATAAATATCTTAAAGCCTGGTGCAGTTGTTGTTTTTTTTTTTTGCTCTGGTCCACCTTCTTTTACTATGCACAGGCTGTTTGCATGCAGCAGCATTTCTGCAATTTCTAGACTATAGCGACATCTAGTAGCAGTAACTGGTATTGTCTGATATTAGCATTTGACAACACAACAGTGTGACTCCTCATTGTGGAGATCCTGTAGTAGACCCAGCATTTAAGTAGTGTCCTTTATATAAGAACAGAGCCCACTGACAAAAGGCTTTATGTAACTATCGAGATATCATGAGAGGGACTTAGTTAGAAGAATAACCCCTAGAATGATAGGTCTTTCTAGTGGTGAATTTAAACTCTGGTGAACCTTACAAAGTGCATATGTAGTGTACACTTATTTATGTTGGCATGAGTTCTGTTTTACAAAAAGGAGTTTGGAACTGATGCCATACTGTGCAATTCACACCACGTGATTAATAGCACAAACCTCAGGAGGATAGGAATAAGTTGGGTGATTTGTCTGACTCCTGAAGCCTCACAAACAATGTTGTCAAATGCAAGGTGCTACACCTGGGGAAAAATACAGAGGTAGGACATATACAAGCCTCCAAAACTATTAGAAGGGGTAGGAGAGCTGATGCCTTTTCTTTAACTACACAAAACAGATTTGACCCTCTAAGTCAGGACCCCCACGTGATAAATGGGGGACATCCACTACCACTATCATCAGATGTACAACCTTCCAAGCCCAGGGATGTTGAACATTTTGAAATATTGTGAATGCCTACAGAATCCTGGAGTAGCAATCATGAAATTTTAAAAACACATATGTCTGCCCAGGGAGTCTGTAACACCACGAGTAACATCAGGGAAAATGAGACTGTGATTGTTGATACTTCTCCAAACACCAGAATCAATAGTAAAATATATGTCCTTAGTGACTCAATTATTAAGCATTTAGATCATGCTATATGTAACCCTGACAAACATAATCGTACTGTATCTTCTTTTAACGGTGCTAAAATATCTGACATTACACGCATGCTAAATCTTACACTTCATGACTCCGGTACATCACCACTTGTTATAGTCCATGTGGGGACCAATAATTTAAGACACGATTCTGCAAACAAAATTAAAAATGATTATGTGTCTCTTGTAAACAAATTGGTTGATTTGGGTGGTATTTCCATTTCAGAGATATTACCTGCTCCAAGAGCCTCTGAATATATTTATTCTAAAATGAAACACATTAATGAACGGTTGTTGAAATGGTGCCTAAGGCAAAAAATAACTTGCATAACAAACTGGGAAGAATTTGAAAACCATAATGAACTGTTCTGCTGGGAGGGGGTGCATCGCAGCAGGAGGGGCAGTACCCTCCTTGGCAAGCAAATATTGAGTTCAATCAATAAATATTTGAACTAGAAACCCTGGGGGAGATGTCTGCCTCAGCAGCTTCTATAGAAGTAGTTACCTTTGACAGTAACAACAAAGTCATAAGAGATAAACAATCCTTTGACACACTAAGTCCTAACCTCACACTATTGTTAGTCAATACCCACAGCTTGCGTAATAAAATGGAGGAGCTACAACAAATCTTATCCAAACATGCTGTAGATGTATGCGATGTAACTGAAACATGGCACACTAGCAATGAATGGTGCAAGGATATATTGGGTTACACAAGCATTTCTAAAGATCGGAAAAACAAAAGAGGTGGTGGTATTGCCCTATACTGTGCTGAGCAACTCCTTGCAAATGAGATACGTAACAAAGATAGTCCAGATAGTGATGATGAGCTTTCCGTATATGGACCAAAATCAGAACTAAATATAAGCCCTTAGTTATTGGCTTGGGATATACATCACCTAACTTAGACTCTGAACAGAACAATAGTTTCTTGGTGGAATTAGCCAATATGGAGATTAATAATGACTATGTTCTCATGGGGGACTTTAATTTCCCTGAAATCACCTGGGAAAATATGGAAGGAACAAGTCCCTTCGAAAGAAAATTTATTGATATAACTATTCAAAATGATCTGGTTCAGAGAATAAAGAAGGCCACTAGATGCAAAAATATATTGGATTTGATTTTTACTAATTCTGAACAATGTACGGAGGTACCTAAACTTCTTTTGTCTCTAGATGATAGTGACCATCACGTGGTCCTTCTTAATATCAAGGTTACACTAAATAAGCAACCAAGTGGCAAATCAAAATTTAGGGAATTTTACCAAGCCAATTACTACAAAATTAGAAAATATTTGCAGAGCTGGAATTGGTGTGATGAATTACAAAGCCTAGACATGGTTCAAATCTGGAACAAGCTAGATAGTAAAATCCAGCACTGTATTAAGCATTGGATCCCTGAACGCACAAAGTATAGCAACAACAGAAGGATTCCACTTTGGTGGAACCACTCTGTTAAAAAAAGATTATAAACAAAAAGAGGAAACTGTACTCTAAATTCAGGAAGAAACCATCACAGAATACAGCAGGGAGGTATGAAAAAAACAGCTCAAAAAACTAAGCGACTGATTATTAATGCTAAACAAAACATGGAATTAAAACTTGCAACTTTAGTAACAGATAATAAGAAGCAGTTTTATAACTATGTTGGTAGTTTGTGTGGCAAGAAAACTGGAGTAGGGCCCCTGCTGGTAAATAATGAGTCAGTCACTAACTAAACGGACATGGCAAATGAGCTAAATAAATATTTTTTATGTGTGTTCCAAGATAAAGAAAGCCTACATCAGATAAATATTGATAAAAACATCAAACCATTATCCGCCACAGCAGCTGATGTTGTTGATGTTATTTTAAATATAAAATGGAATGGTGCACCAGGACCCGATGGTATTGTACCTATATTGTTGAAGGAATCATCAACAGAGTTATCAGGTCCACTAACTGTTCTATTTAATGCCTCATTAAGAGAAGACAAGATAATCAATGAATGGAGGACTACAACTATAACCCCCATATACAAAGGAGGAAACAGAAGTGAGGTTCAGAGCTATATACCGATCAGTCTGACTTCTGTAATAGGTAAACTCCTTGGAAAAAATTGATTCAGTTACATATAACTGTACATTTGTTCAAAAATGGGCATCTTGACGCCACACAACATGGGTTTATTTCTGGTAGGTCCTGCCTTACAAACCAACTCCAATTCTTTTAACCTGTTAGTACAGTGTTAGACAAGGGGTTACCAGTTGATATAATCTTTCTTGATTATGCTAAGGCATTTGATGCTGTGTCTCACAAGGTATTGGTCGAACACCTTATAAAAATAGGTCTACATCCTAACATCATCAACTGGGTTATTTCTTGGCTGGATAACAGGCGCCAGTGTGTAACTACTAGAGGGTATGTTTCTTCTATGAGTATAGTGACAGAAGTGGAGTACCTCAGGGTTCGGTCCTGGGCCCCACCCTCTTCAATATTGTAGTAGCTTCCATGCAGTCACCAGTAAATGCATGGCTTTGTAAATATGCCGATGACTGCAAAATGGGAGGGGTTATCAATAACTTGGAATCAGCTCAAGAATTTCAATTGACACTACTACACTTGGAGTCTTGGCTACAGAAAATAAAATGCACTTTAGTGCTAACAAATGTAGGGTGATGCAGTTGGGAAACAGAAGCTTGTATTACCAATACCAGCTTAACAACTTAGTCCTAAAACCACAGACAGTGAAAAGGACTTAGGTATAATAGTTTCTCGCAATCTGTCTTTTGGAAAACATACTAGGATCACAGTCAATAAGTGCAATAGCATTTTGGGATGTATCCTCAGGAATATTAAAAGTAGGGAACCTGAGGTATTACTTCCACTTTGTAACATGGCAAACTTAAAAAGCAGATAAAGGAGACAAATCATTGGACGAAGTAAATCACATGTCCATATCTCAACGCTACATTATTTAAGCAATAATGCCATGTTGAATGTGAAGTACCTTCTGAATCCACGGAAGGAAAAAAGTACTGTTTAGAAAATGAGACGGCAGTCTATTAGAAAGTGCTTCTCTTTCCCAGCCACCCACCCACATGCTCGTAACTCTCGCAGCAGATAGAAACGCACAAAAAAGAGACAGGAAAATGTAAAAACACATAGAGCTGAACAAGTATTATCAGAGAAACCACAATTACCATCATTAAATAAAAAAAACAGTCACACCTGAAACCAGTAGTAATGCCACTGACAAGAGCACTCCACAACAAGCAACTCTTCCAGAGCACACCACAGGGCTAGAGGTGCCACAGGGTGAAATGCTCAACCCATTCCACTTTGAGTCATTCATGGTACATGGAACCATACATT
Organism: Neoceratodus forsteri; assembly: GCA_016271365.2. NCBI lineage: Eukaryota > Metazoa > Chordata > Ceratodontiformes > Ceratodontidae > Neoceratodus > Neoceratodus forsteri. The sequence goes on along the minus strand of CM028132.1, from coordinate 61,630,756 downwards.
TTAATTATTGCAGCACACAACATAGCGAGCACTCAAAGAAGTAGCCAGATGCACCGATACAGAGTATTGGGAAGAACGAAGCGGCAAAAGAAATGAATACAAGGATGCAAGATGGAATGGACGTGCAACAGGTGAACACAAGGTCAGGCAGTATGGTAATGAGTGTGATACCTAACTCTGTAAACACACACAGCAGCATATCGGAGACCTCCCAAGCACGCTATGAGAATAATAGCCACGCAGATTTACACAATCTCCTTAAAATTACTTTAAATAAACCCTCAGCTGTCAATATCTGAAATTTGTTTTCTATAACATCTGTATGTAAATAAGCATTTCTTCATGTTTTCAAAAGTACAGGTGTAACCCCCCCTACAAATGGGGGTTCCCAAAAAGTCTTCCTTGAGCTTGCCTAAATGCTCACTGCCAGGCTGGTGTCCTGCGTTTTAGCAGTTTAAATGTGATTACCAGAGCTTGTATAGCCTTTGTGTACTGTCTCTTTAAGAGCTGCCTGATTGCAGCCTAAGTAATCTGAGAGGGAGCGCTGTTGAAAGATGTAACTATTTGCTGAAAATCATTTAGAGTGATAATGATAATGTAGTTTGTCTAACCTGCCTCTCTTTATAGCAAGGACTGTTTTGTTTGTCTCCACTATCTTGGTTCTGGACTGCAAATTGGACCAATCAGTTCTGGTGGGACTCTAAATGTAGCCAGACTACAGGAGCTGTCTGAAGTCAAAATCTGTAGGAATTGTAGTTTTGAACTTTTTGAGCCTTTTTCGGAACTGAAGGGGGAGCTCTTGCTTTGACTGACAGCCAAATCAGCCAACCGAATCTTTTGGATCTTGAGGAAGTCCCAGGCTGCTGGCAGTTTTCAGTTAGTTCTAAGCTGGGAAGTGAAATGAGAAGAGCTCAGGTGTATTTTGGGCAACAATCCTGAGTGGATTTGCATGGAAAACTGTGAAAGGGCTGAGTTTTTGGCTTGCATGTCTGCCAGCTGCTCCTGAGAGGGAGAGAAGGTAATTATTTTGGACTAAATCCAAGTTTGTGTGACTAAAGTAAACTATTTAAGTGGGCCAGTCTCAACCTGAAGAAGACGTAAGATTTTGCTGAATGCGATTGGCCTGTCAGGAGTTCCAGCTACCCTTAAGCTCCCGGTGTGTGCAGAGACTTTGCCATTGTGACCGAGGAGCGCTTTGCCTGGTACAGTAGCATTCCCGTACATGTAAATGTGCTATGAGCTGCTAGTGGGTTGTGAGTTAGTTCCCCACTGTATGAACTGTGTTCTGCTTGCTGGAAGCTGTATCCAGCCTAAAAGGGACTGCATCCGAATTTGTCTCCATGCAGTCTGGGCTTTGCCAGACTGGCCCAGCCAGACTACCCACTGCACAGAGAAGCCATTGATGAGAGACCTGCCTGGGGATCAGCCCTCTGCTCCACGCTTGAACAGGAACAACGCCTCTGTGACTCGTGTGGGCCCTGCTTCTCCTGGCATTCCATATCAACCACCTGCAGTCTCGATTTCGCCCAGCCTGTGTCCAGTCTTGGGTATCGTGAGTAAATACTAGGGTAGCTCCCTGCAACAACAGCTTAATCTGAGTGTGTCATCTGATTGTCTTGTTGTTTCGTTTTCTTTATGAACTGAGCCCTCTGGCTCCGGATTACAAATATTGTGTACTGTGCATGTTGTGTTTTCCATCACAGGGCCCCAACCAGCTGCAACCCCGGGCAACAGTCCTGGCTAGCCCATCTCTTCTCCACCTGGGTACCCAGAGGTGTGACTGTGTGGGGGAACTCAAAGCGCATACATAACTGCTTGATTGATATAACCTTTAAGCTAATTAACCTGATTTTGCCCCTTCCTTGTTCAAGTCCCCTGAATAAATCAAATCTAACTTTTTCTGCATGTAATCTGAATATGGTTCCAGTTTGTGCTCAAAGTACTGTACTGTTGCTATTTGCTGTGCATAACCTTGTTTTACAGGGGGTCCCCAGGGTCGAACCAGAGGAACCAGCCCTGGTGGCAAGTGCAAACAGTGTGGGTACTTGTGTGGTGTACCAGGGGTATTGTGAAAGTGATTATTGTACAGTGTTCAGGCCACTAGAGAGGAAAGAGGGGGGTTACAGTGTCCCTGAGGGCTGTGTCCAGGTTAGCTTGACCACTACCAACCCTGACCTCTGGGTGGAGGCACTCATTTCAGAACTCAGGCCCCTTAACCTGCTACTAGCCAAGCAGGCAGGGGTAGTAGCCCTTGGGATAGCGCCACCTAGGGGTTACACAGGAAAGATTTGTCTGGAAACAAAACAGCGTCTCTATGGTATTAGTTAGATAATGATATCTATATTTGTAACATACTGAACTATCAGAAAACCATGTTACAAGCACATTTATCCACTCTGAAGGTGGCATCTAATGGGGAATTAATGCATGGTTGGGCTGTTGTAGGCACTCAGCCTTCGGCCTCATGCCACAACTCTTCCAACCATGCATTAATTCCCCATTAGATGTCACCTTCACTGTGGCTTAATGCTTACTTACACCAGCCTTGTTAGACCTCATATGGAGTACTGTGCACCCTTTTATGCATCTGTAACTATGGGGGGGGGGGAGTCAGTTGAAGGTATTCAAAGGAACTTTACAAAAAAAGGTCATAAAAGTGAAGGACCTGAGTTATACCGAAAGACTACAAAATCTGAAACTATACTTTATGAGCTATAGGCGCGCTTAAGGGGTGATGTATGTTTGACCTATAAAGCTATGCATGATGAAGTCTTGTTTGAAACCATTGGCATAGTTAAACAAACAAATATCAGCAACACCAGATCACATCAATTTAAAATAAAAGCCGATGCCAACAGGACTAACAAGCGTAATTTCTGGTTCACACAGAGAATAGTCAGTGTCTGGAATAGCCTGCCAGCTGAAATCATTGAGAGTGAAATTATGACTACTTTTAAAAATGGACTGGATAAATACATAGGTAGTCAAAAATGTTCCTTCCACCAGTACCGTAGTGGCACGTTCTCAATAGGCTTGCCTCAGAACTCGTAATCCTTCTATGATTCTCTGACTAGAGTCATCAGGGATGGACTGGGGAGGGAGGGAAGGATGAGCATCCTTATAACAGCTGTTTTTTTCGGGGTGGGGGGGTGACAATGCTCTCCGATGCTTGACTGTCACATGGCTGACATTGAGTGGCAGCACAACAGGAGACACTCGCACTGTGAGGAGGGCTAATGTCAGACACTGCATGTTATTACACATGATTGCATGTTGCTGGCCCTTGAGAGAGAGAAAAAGGAAAAAAAAAAAAACAGCATGGGACCCAGCAGGGTGGTGCCTGATCTCCCACAGGCCCTGCACCACTGGTTTTGGTGCTCCACCTCTGCCCCCATAGATCCAAACCCTGGAGGGTAAATGACCCTAACAGGGGTAGCACAGCAGTACTGAGGAAAGTGGAGGTAAGTCTGGAGAGAAGGCAGTGGAGGGGGCTGGGGAGATTTGTCTGATGGGACAGGCTGGTAGGTGCAGGAGGAGAAATGCAGGATAAAAAAGACCAGGATATGATGTCTCAGAAGTAGGAATAATATCCTAGTTTCTTAGGACCAACAAATATGTAATCCACCCCCCATGGGTGGGGCTTACTTTTTTTGCCTCCACGGGTACTGTGCCCTCCCACTGATCCCCAGTCTACTTTGGGCCCCTGTTTGTTCCTGTTGGCCCCTTGTGTGTTAATCCTGGTGGGTGGGGGGCGATGTCAAAAAGTTGAACTCCCTGCTTGGCAGTTCATTGTACACTGCACAGCAAAGTGTGTGAGTGTTCGAGCAGGACACCTGCTCGAATGTGTGAGCTGGTGTCTGCCAGCTTGAGTGTCTGCTAGCACTGCGGCACTTAATGTTAAAGCTGCCTCATTCTCTTGGTCAGCTTCCCCTTTGTGTACTCTGGCCCCAGGGACAAAGCAGTAATAGTTAGGATCCAGAGGCACACTAGGGGAAGGGGAGCAACAAACTCTGCAAAAAGGACTTTCAAGTGCTATATCTTTAAGAGCAGCTGAGGCTGCTGTGTGTATGAAAGCACTGCATGCTGCCTAGAGGGAGAGTGCTACAGCAGTAGTGACAGGCAGGGGGAGACCCTGGCAAGCTGCACTCTGCCACCAGACAACAGCGCAGAGGGGCAGCTGCTAAACCCTGGGGACCATTAAAAATAAAACAATACAGTTTGCTTGCAAAATGAAGTTAAAATTGGGACTTTGGACGGCATTAAAAGTAGCAGGAATCTTTGTCACCCCTGACCTCTTGAGCAGCTGATGAGAGGTTGAGGAGCCCAGAGGACTACAGCTAGGAGGCTCCTGGGAAAACGAGAGGACTGTGTCTTGACACCTTTTCGTCAAGCCAATCAGGTGTCGAGTGAATGTTCTGCATACTAATTTTGTGAATTGACAGTCTGATTGAGCAATGGGATGCTTCCCTGCTCTCACTAGAACCAGAGGGCAGATCTAACTTGGGGCAGTCTGCCTGGAGCACTCAGAGAGTGAAGAGGGCTTGGACTGTGTTCCTGCCAAAGGTTGGAGGCCTGATTGGGGCTTCCCACCCATCCAGCCCAGGAAGTACTCCTCTCTGTTTTCCAATATCTGAAAGAAGCTGCCAGAATATTTAAGTGCTGTTTTGCTGAACAGAACCTGAGTACCAGCAAGGTGCTGAGAGACTGTGCTTGACTTCAGTGGGACTGGTTGTGCAACAACTGCTAGCCTGCAGTGTGGTTGAAGAGAGATTGTGTTCCTGAGAGACAGGCAAGAGAGTTTCCAAGCTAGTGGATAGTCTGGGGAATCGGCTTGTCAGTGCCACCACTAGGTACTGGCTATCACTTCACTCTGAGGGCTGGATGCCAGGATGGTGAGTGAGGTGCGTGGCCCTGGTCACTGAGATTGGTCCTTCCAGCTGCCTGAAAGCAGAAGACAGTTCCAAGTCTGCATCAGAATCTGCAACCACTACAGCCAGTAGAGAAGTGCATCCATGTTCAGAGCACCCCAGAGCTGGGCACGGTGTTTAATTCTTTAAAACAGTTTAACAGTTATTTATCTTTGCACTCCCCTGTTCCCCTAAACCTTCCCTTTAAACTGATTGTTATTCTTTTCAAGCCTGTCTCATTAACATATTATTGGTGAACGTAATACTAGCTAAAGTCAATAACTGAATGTGCATTGCAATTTTGCTGTTGGTTCTGGTATTCCATGTGTTGGGTGACTGTGTGGGGAGGTATAGCATCCCAGGGGGTTGCACCATTTTATCACTAGGCCCACTTAAATTTAACTCTGGGTGGAGGCACCACACTATTTACTGTTCTATTGGGAATGAATCCCACCCCTAGCCAGGAAAACAGAGCCCAGACTCCTCATCATTGTTTGAGCCCATGAGGCAGGGGTAGTAACCATAACATCAACAGCGACCCGGTTACAAATATATATATATTTTTTCAGATTGTTTTTGTAGCATACACATGCCTTTCATATGATCAGAGGAGGGAGTAGGCTAACATGCCTTTAGGTGGTACTAGCTGCATGCTACAGTACTGTTGTAAAATGTGAAGTATAGTACTCTTTAATATTTTCCTTCAATATTCCTGCACAATAAACTCAATTCAGCAGAATATTGTTGAATTAGTGGCCAATGTACAGCTCCAAAACTGATTCTGTACACAGGAACTAGTTTCTTATAGTGCAAAAGACTGCCTTTGCAGTTGCCGTACTCTGTCCTGAGCATTCTCAACATTGGAACTGTGTACGATATATTGGATTATTGAGAGGAAGGTTTTACGCAACCTGTGATTTACAGTAGTTTACTTTCCACATATTTCTGACTGGATTCATCCTTGGCAATAATTCATTTTTGCACATTTATATAATAAAAGGAAGCATGAACATACCAGTCTTAATTTCAGAAGATCGTTGCCCATAAGAGAACACACTGTGAATAAAATCTCTAGAACAGACTTTGGTTTTAGGATTGGGTTTCCTTCTTTCCTTCCTTCCTTCCTTTCTCTTTACTAGGAAAGACATACTGAACTGGTAGTAACAGCTTATTTCCAGATGCATCCGGGGGGGGAGGGGTGGAGGAAGGGGAGAGTACAACAGTGCAACTACAAAAGTACAATGAAAAGTAACGCAATAACAGGTAAATAACAAAATGAGCAATTTTGCAGACAATGCTTCTGTGTAGAAAATACACAGCACAATAAAGTGCACAACAATATGCAGTGTGTCACAATGCAGTACTAAGTATGAGGGGGGAATGGAGATAATGGGGGAGGGGTGATGGATTGGATTGGTGAAGGTGGTTGTCCTGATCCTGCGTAGTTATACAAGAAAACCAGCCCATTCTTGGATGCATAGGAATTCGGAGTTCAGGAGACTGAAAAAGGACAAGTGATACATCTTGCCCGCCACTCTGCCATCTCAAAAAGATGTATCCATCATGTAATTTCATATAGCAGAACTATGCTTATATGCTATAATTGTACAAATAGTATGTCATTCAGGCTGCCGCAACATCTGAAGGATGGAATAGTGCATTCTGAATGTATCCAGTTTGTTTAGCCTGAATAATGGATTTGGATGGTGCAATATCTGAACTTATAAACTGGGTAGAAAATTTCCTGAGTTATGATTGGCTAATAGGTACCATTTGCCATGCCCTTATCAGGGCATATTCTGGCAACTGGTACTACTTATGCCAAGCAAAATGAATCATGCTGTGAAATCACTGCATGCAACAGCTCTCCTGCTGCAGTTCCTCACCTAACAACAGAACCACAACAGCTGCACTGGGAGAACTGTGCCACCAAGAGACAAACATACCATTCAATATTTCCAAGGCCCCCCCCCTTCCTCTATGGCAACAAAAGTTTCAATTTTTTGTACCTCTTATTTTGTATTCCTGGCTGCCCGTATGTCTGGTAGCAGGTTGCTCTCACTCCCACTGTTTGTAACTGTGAAAAAGTAAACAGTGACTGTTACCACCATATGAAGTCTCTGGTCTATTTCCAGCATCTGCGGTTTTCGGTCTCCAGCCCACCCCCCAATCCATGGAAAAACAAAACCACCAAACCAAGACAAGTGAAAAACCACTATCTCTAATGGCAGCACAGCATACAAGTTACATTTTAAAAACTGCAAAGCAGAAAAATGCTCTGCATAGTGGCTGCAAAGGGACACGCTCGCTCCAGCTCAAGTGGGCTGCTGACTGCATATGAAATACAGTACAATTAAGGAAGCTGCATTAATGCTACCAAGCTATAAAAAGCAGCTTATTTCTCTGCGGTGTCTGGGCGTGGTGGGGGGGAGCACAAACGGACACATATCACCTCACTTAAAGGACAAGTAAACAGACTAATTTGAAAATCAAGACTACAAAATCTGAAAACAGAGGGCTGTAGCCTAAGCCCTTAACTACCATATGTTGTGGTTCGTTCTGTGCATGAAATAGTTATAACACCTTTTTATCACATTTAAAAATGTAAACAAATCAGCAACTCTTTCAAAATGCCTACCCAGTAATAGCCTAAGATGGCCTCAATGTTCTTGCGTGATGATGTCATCAGAGTGACAGCACTCTGGAGCGATAATGAGATGTGTATAGGGGCCTGTTAAATATAGTTATTTTAACACCCTTGAGTTACATATGAAGAGGGTATCACACATGCACAGTGAAGGATTTTACCCATATTTGCAATCCAAGGATGTTGAAAGAACTGTATTTAACACATCCCCATATATATCCCATTATCACTCCGGAGTGCTTCTGCTCCAAGGAGATTATCATGCAAGACATTGCAGCCATTTTAGATTGTTACTGGGGTGGGCACTTTGAACTAGTTGCTGATTTGTTTACATTTTTTAAATGTGACAAAATGGTGTTAAAGCTATTTTGTGCACAAAACCAAGCACAGCATATGGCAGGTAAGGGCTTAGACTACAGCCCTATGTTTTTGGATTTTGCAGTCTTGATTTTCCTAGGAAACCCTATTTAGGTGTCCTTTAAAAAGATTATGCAATTCTGCATTCAAAGTCTTCAAATCTAAATAAAAGTGAAACAAAACAATAAATACATCACTCTTTACTTTTAAATCTGTTCTAACTTTATTAAACTGTATTTTGGAAATGTTCTACCCATTTTATAAGTGGAACAAGACACCTCGAGGTGGGGTTTATGGGCTGATAAGAACACGCCCCAGGTGCTAAAGGCACTTGGAGCAAGTGCCTTGTGCCTCATTACGCACCTGGGGCATGCCCGTATCAGCCCATAAACCACACCTCATTGTGTCTTATTCCTTACATATCCAGTTTGTTTGGCATAGATAATGAATCAGACAATGCACTGTGTGTACTTTTCTGATTTTGTTTTCCTGGATAATGAATTTGGTCAGTGCACTGTCTGTTCCAGATAGCTCACACTATCTGAATAATCTGGAATTGAGTGGATACTATTTACGCAACACTATCGTGCATGCAATTATGTTATTTAAACTATGATCCTGGCACAAGGGAGAGGAAAGCCTGCTTGTGGTGGAAACCTCCAGGGACCCAACTTACTAGCCAGTATTGTTGCTATGAAATGAGAAAGGTAAAACCATCTGGAAAGACATCAGTTTCTTACAACAGCTATGGGAGAATTATGCTTCTTGTATCTGCATGCTGGTTTGAGGCTTTAACAGATAGGGTAATGACTGGTCTCCAATCCTTTATTTTTAACAGGGTTTTGAAGATTGGTTCATTGGAGTGGTATCATGAACATGTACGATCCCGTTTCAAGCGCTTTGGTAGTGCAAAGGTTATGCGTTCCCTTTATACAAGACTGCAGTATGGACAGAAATGTACTCCTGAATTACTAGGTAAGAGAAGTACTTTGGGTGAAGAGGGCGTCTTCAGATATTCAGCTATACAAGAGTACTGCACCACAAAAGACTTAATAAAATTTCTGCTAGTAATACAAGTTGTCTGTAATTCACTGGTACCTTTAAAGAGCCCCTGACACCGTTAGAAAAACGTGGAGGAAATGTAAGATTTAGATAGTTCATTTTATATTTCATGTATTTTCTATAATTATTTACCTTTTTTTTTTTTTACTGAAGACAGATGAATGAAAGAGGCTTACTGTCCCTTAGACCTTATCTGCTCTTTCTTCTATCCTACATACGACATCATAATCCAGGTTGCACCTAGAAACGAGCTTCTGGTCATGGCGCTTTTTCCGGTTACCAACTTTTAAATAAAGAAACAAATAAAATAAATAAATAATCCCCCATTTATGGCATCATAATTATCCCCACAGCAACAGACAGTGATGTCATAAACAGAACTCTGATGTCATATGTAGGCAAGCAGCCAGAACAGATAGGGCAGTGATCCTGTTTACATGCAAATGTCCTTAGTAACAAAGAAGAATGAGAAATACAGAAACAATATTAAAATATAAGCTCACTTGTGCTAAACATTACATTTTCTCAAAGTCGTCACAATGGTGTCAGGGGCTCTTTAAACAGTTCCTTCTGTTTCTTTTCCTTTGTGTTACATAGTATCCATACAAATGAAAAGGACTGCCATGGGGACTGAGGCTTTTCATTTTTATGTTTGCTTGCACGCATGTGCAAGAAACGTAGTGCCATCATCCAAGTTTTTTGTAGGTGTGGCACCCTGTCTTCCAATTCAGTCAATGTGTTTGCAGGCGCAGCCACAGTTCACCAATGAATGCTGCAGCTGTCTATGACAGCAGTTGAAAATGCAGTGCTGTACAGTTGAAAGGGAGAGCTCCGTTTCAGTGAGCAGCGATAAGATAGTGTTGATTAGCATATTGCCGGCACTTCTGCTTGTATACGTCTCTGCTTTCTTTTCCTGGAACATAAATTCAGTTTGAAGTGAACTTTTCCTAGGACTATCTTTCCAGGTGGAGGTGATGGGGGTGCCCAATCCCCCGTCAGCTCAATTAACCCCCCCCAAAAGAAACAGGCTTCCAGTTGCCATGCTGGGAGTCCACCCCAACATAGCACACATCTGTATGGTCGAGGGGTGCCCAACTCGCCGGCTCCATGCCTCAAAAAAATCTTCCAGCTACCACGCTGGGAGCCCACCCCAGCATGGCACAAGTCCAGTGTCGCCCTCCTAAAAAGACAACAAACACCTGAAAAGAAAACGGTCCTCGTTGATTGTCTTGCCTCCCAACCCGCGCCCACCTTCTGCACATCCACCTCCCACACCCACCTTACCCCACTTACCTCCGGAGGCCGGCGAGACAATCTTCGTGGACTGGGAACACATCTGCACTCTTAAAAGCCGACCGCGAACTGAAGAAATGCCGGTAAGCTGTATAATGGAATAAATAGGGTTTTTTCAACTTTGATGCATATCTCAGGCATTTTTTGGAATTTTAGCACCAAATTTTCAACATGGGGTTTTTGGGACCCCTCTGCATGAATTCTGGCACTGTCATGGCATTAACCGGCCCCAAAAGGTGATTTTACGGTCACTGCACCGAACCACCTTTCGGGACCGAATTACAAAATGACAGTGTCACTGTTAATGAGGTAGGCCCCCAAAAACCCTATGTTGAAAATATGGTGAAAAAATTCCCAAAAATGACTGATTTACGAGTGTGCATTGCACAGTTCCTATGCACGCTCGTAAGTTCGTGGAATTTTAATATTTTCACTCCAAATTTTCAACATTGCCATTTTACCACACCTCCTTATGAGCAGTACAGCTGTAATTTTTCACATCTTGCCCAAAATGTATTTCCGCACATGTAGCACACAATGGCGCAGTCGGTGTGCAAAATCAATGTTCGGGACAGATTAAGAAAATCACAGTGACACTGTTCATGAGCAGAGGTCTTAAAATGGCTATGTTAAAAATTTGGTGACAAAAGTCCATAAAATGACTGTGTTATGAGCGAGCATTGCGCAGCTTCCACACACCCTTGTAAGTTCATGAATTTGTAATATTTTCAGTCCAGATTTTCACCACTGGCCTTTTTCCACACTTCCTTATGAACAGTACAGCTGTCATTTTTCACACCATGGTCAAAATGTGTTTTCGCACTTCCAGCGCAGAAATGCCTGGTCGCTGTGGGAAATCACTGTTCGGGACAGATTAAGAAAATCATAATGACACTGTTCATGAGCGGAGGTCCCAAAATACCTGTGTTGACAATCTGCTGTAAAAAATCCCAAAACTAATTACATTACTGGTGTGCGTTGCACAGTTTCTATGCACGCTTGTGACTTCACCAGTTTTTTTAATATTTTCACTGCAGATTTTCAACATTGCATTTTTTACACCTCCCCATGAACAGTACAGCTGTCATTTTTCACATCCTGTTCGAAATGTGTTTTGCACCTGTGGTGCCAAATGGCCTAGTCACTGTAAAAGCAGCTGCCAACGAACTGATACTGCCACTGTTCATGAGGTGGGGGTCAAAAAAAATGTTGAAAATTTGGAGGAGAATACCAATGAATGCCTGAGGTGTTAGGGTTTCCAACTGTAACACCCCACCCTGTAGAGAATGACAGGCATCGGGGTGTGACTTGGGATTGTCACCTGTAATGTTCATACCATTCCACCCCCACCCATACCCTGCAGCCAGTGAGAGAGCGATGTGTGCCTTGGACTCTTTGGCCCCAAAGTTCACCCCATTCTCCTATACAGCACCCATCTCACTGTATTTCCTGATGGAATGGGATGAACATAAGGGCCAAAGACCCCAAGGCACACCTTGACACTTGTTGGTGTCTGCAGGGTAGGGTGTGGTGAAATGGCATGGCTGTTATGCCTGACGACCCAAAGGCACACTCCAATGCCTGTCAGTATCTGCAGGGTGGTGGTGGGGTTGGCTTCAGTTCAATACTTCACTGCCATTCCTATTATGCAGCTCTGTAACTCCTACACTACCAATGCCAATGCCAACAAGCAAACATTCGGCATTGACAAATGCTTGTTTTAACTGGCTTCATATGTTGCATAATAATCTGTAGTTGCCACCCTTAGTCTATGAAATTATAATGGAAGACCATCAACTTCATTGATGAGTTCCTCATAGCGACATAGTATTGTGATGATGAAAGGGACTTAGGGTCTATCTTTTCAGCATTTTGTTGAGTTGAAATAAGAAGGGGTCAAGAAAAGAGATAGTTTAATTTGTTCTGTAGCTAGGATGCTGTCAGACTGATTTTGATGTGGTGGGAGGAGACAGTGTGGGGGAGAGCGCATTGGTACAAAAAACATGGGAAGCAGAGGAAGACTAGAGGGATGAGAAGTGGTTAAGTGATTTTGGGTGGCAGGTTGCTGGAGGGGGTGAGAGTGTTAAGGCAAGGGGGAAGCACAGGCATGTGGGAGTTGGAAAGGGCAAGGGGTGGATGAAGACATTGATGCGAGTGACATGGAGATCACTAGTGCTGGTGAATATAGGGAAAGGAGAAAGTTCAGAGGTTGTAGGATGATATGCAGGACTGGCCATAGATCTTGCAGCTTACAGCAGAAATCATGTATTATTGCGCAAATCACTGGTCTGGGGGGTATTAAAAGAGGGGAGCTGGACACCAGCAAAAGAGTTACTATTAGCATGCCCAGAACAGAGTTATTGTACTCAGCACTAAACACATTTGAATTTCCAGCCATTTCATTCTTTTTATTACTAAGAGCACCTGCATAAAAGAGCATCTTTGCAACAAAGAGTTAATTTTCTCTTTATGCTTATTTCTCACTTGAGATCATTAATCCCTGTCATTGTAACATCACATTACATTAATATGGGAACAACTGTGATGTCACAGACAGGCCCTTACGCCTGCAGTTCGTGGACAAGCCCTAGCTGTAGATGAAAAGTAAGAAGTACATTCCTGATTCCATGTAAATACCCTGTAATGATAAAAACTAGAATGGTTTGATATACAGAGTTTGTCTGAAATGTGATGTCGCTGAGTTCTTTCCATACAAACTGGCATATTTTTGCTGGTGGCTAGGTCCTGTCTTTTTGATTCCTTTTTTGGTTTTGTGTTTCTGTCCTTTGTCCCCATGTTCGCCTTCCCCCTCCCTAATTGGTTGCCATGGCTGTACTTTTCCTCTGCCTATGAGGGGAAGGGGGCATCCACCTACAATCTATAAGCAAAAATGAAATCAATACAGTCAAAAAACAGTGACAAAAATAATTCAGCAAAACACACCTAGCTGTTCTACAGAACTAAAATTACAAACCAAAGAAATCAGGGAAAGAATTTGCACAAAACACTGACTACAACAGCACTAGTACTGCTAAGAAGAACAGGCTGCGTAACCTGCCTTTTTACGACTGTGGGCGGAGCCAACAGGAGTATTGCATGTACAAAAGGAGTGATGTCATGTTTTCTGTCCATGGAACTGACTGAAGGAGTAAGTAGTCTCCTCCGCTTTACCCTCCTCCAAGAAATGTTTTCCGCCCTCAAATAAATATGCTTTCATGTTAGTCAATGGTTGCAGGGTACTATTTACTTTCTTAAGTGGGTGGTACAAGAACTGGAACCTGAGTAGTGGGAGGCAGCATTGTTTTTTTGGGGGAAGTAAGGTCCACCCCACCTCCACCCAAGAAGCTGCAAAAGGTCCATCCCACCTTTTTTTTATTCATGTGGGAGGGGCATGAGGTGGATCTATCATCCTGAAAGAAGACTCACATGTTTGGTATGTGGACCAAGGAACAGAACAATAAATCTGGAGTCCCTGCATTTTGTTAAGGACTAGAACAGAAGATACTTAAAATGCCTTCAAGCTGACTTAAAAACCCTTGGAACAAATGATTATCAGAGTCACCTGGTGTCTCAAAAGGAAAGACTAAGAAGTGTCTAAAAAACTAAGGAACATAGACAGCTTTCATGTATTTCTATACTAAAAGCAAAGTTCAGCTTTTGGGATTAACAATATTTGTTTACCATATTCTATCTATATATATATAGTTTGTCTTTTTAGTAGTTTCAAAATCTTGAAAGCATTGGTTTTACTAATGCATTTAGAAATACATTTTTTTAATTGTCTTTACAGATAACCTTGAAAGCATTGGTGTTACTAATGCATTTAGAAATACATATTTTTTTTAATTTAGATTTAGTAGTTGCCGTATTGGTGCTTGCAAGAATAGATCCAGAAGCAAATGATTTGATACCTTTTAATGGACCAACATAGATGTAACAACAAGAACAAAGTGCTCTAGCTTTCGGACCAACCAGTCCTTCTTCTTCTTCTTTAGCGGCAGTATAGCGCAGTGGTCTAAGGCTCTGAGCTGCAAATCTGGTGACATCCAGCAGACCAGACCTGGGTTTGAATCCCACAGCTTCCACTTGCATACTGTGTGACCCTGAGCAAGTCACTTAGCCTCATTGTGCTCCCAGGTCACTGCTGTAAAAAAGCTTTCAGCTTAGTGTGCTATACCTGGTTAAACAACTAAATAAAAAAAAAAAAAAAGCTCATGGCAGTTGTTTAGAAAATACAATACTTATAACAGCTAGATAATGCAGAGAAAAACAGAAAAAAATCCCCATTGGTTAAAAATACTCATTTAAAAAAAAAAAAAAAACAGAAGATGATGTCAGAGAAGTTTAACAGTACCATACTGCCTTCAGCCAGAAGCAACCCTGGGTTAAACGTGCTTGGTGGAACACACATACAAAGAATCCTACTGCATATAAATTTAATTGACATAAGATAACACTGCTGAAGCAAATAACTTCTAAATCAAGCTATGAGTGTCACAGTTAGTATAAGGATGTGATTACTGAAAGGCAACCCCCACCCAGATTAAAGACAAACTAAGATTGTTATAGGGCTCATGAAGTTTCAATGTCTGCATTATAGACAAGAATTTACCAGTAAAGTTGTCTTAAAAACATCAGTGCGCACTGTGTGATGTGTAAAACCTAGCTGGACCTGTCACCCAGCTGTACTCTCCAGCTACAGTAGATATAAGGCCCAAGAAATTTCAAAAACCTCAGGACTATATAAATGATAATTTAAATATAAATTGATAATATTATTGTCAAACAAAAAACTCTAGTCGAGGAACCTCAAGGAATTAAGACCATGTAGCCTGATATGTACTGATGTCAATATACACTGAGAATGTAACAACTTGACGTACCACAAGTGTCTAAGGAATCTGAAAAAGAGATAAAAATGTAATTTCTCTCCTCCTCTTCATACAAACAATACACCCTAACCCAGTCTCTCTCCTCCCCCCCTTTTTTGGTGACAGGTCCAGCTAGGTTTTACACATCACACAGTGTGCACTGATGTTTTTAAGACAACTTTACTGACAAATTCTTGTCTATAATGCAGACATTGAAACTTCATGAGCCCTATAACAATCTTAGTTTGTCTTTAATCTGGGTGGGGGTTGCCTTTCAGTAATCACATCCTTATACTAACTGTGACACTCATAGCTTGATTTAGGAGTTATTTGCTTTAGCAGTGTTATCTTATGTCAATTACATTTTCAATGCAGTAGGATTCTTTGTATGTGTGTTCCACCAAGCACGTTTAACCCAGGGTTGCTTCTGGCTGAAGGCATTATGGTACTGTTAAACTTCTGTGACATCATCTTCTGTTTTTTTTTTTAAATGAGTATTTTAAACCAATGGGGATTTTTTTCTGTTTTTCTCTGCATTATCTAGCTGTTATAAGTATTGTATTTTCTAAACAACTGCCATGAGCTTCTGAAGAAGGACTGGTTGGTCTGAAAACTAGAGCACTTTGTTCTTGTTGTTACATCTATGTTGGTCCATTAAAAGGTATCAAATCATTTGCTTCTGGATTTTTTTTAAATGTCTTTACAGATTAATCATGCATGTTCATGTGATGGCACATTTTTTGGGGGGATGGGGTTCAAATTATTTTAATCATGGGCACAGAGCTTGGTAAATACAGTCTGTGATGAAGTGTATTTTTCCTTTTAAGTTTGAGAAGTAGAGTTGACTTAAAGCTATTAGAAGTAGAATGAGTTAAACACTTCCTGGAACTTGCTGCATAACAAGTTCCCCATGGCACCTCACAGCATTTCACACTACCATCCTAAGAGCAGTCAGTGCAGTTACTTTACAGGACATTGCATAGCAAGAGATCTAGCCTTCCCTTTTTCCAAATAATATGCTAACTTCATTCTCAGGCAGGCAGTTCTCGGCTACTATTTATATTCTACTGAATCTTCTTGAAGGAAAACTGCATGTTAAAATCAGGAATATATGTATTACTACCAGTTTTGAGTTCTCACTTCAATCCAGTGTTTTGTTTCTGCCTAGGCTGTTAGAGGAGTTTTCTAATTTTCCCTGGGTGTTTTATGACATCTGGGGGCTGTCATTCAAGTTTGTTTTATTGCATCTTCTCCAAGTTAGTCTTCACAACTTATCCTTTGGTTTGATGTCTAATAGCCCCTACAGCCAGCCAGTGTCTTGTTACAGCATCTTGCTTAGCCACAGCAGAGAAAAAAACACGCAGTCAGGATTCACAGTGCTATACAATATACTATAGAAAGTTATATGTTTAAACACATACACACACACACACACACACACACACACACACACACACACACACACACATATACACACACACACACACACACAAGCAGAACACAGCTGGATAAGGTACCAGTATTTAGGAAACTTGTCATACTTACCCAGAGTCTAGCAATGTGAATCCTGGCTGTGACTATAGGTGTTTACAACTGAATGATAATCACATTTGTTTCACTTGCAAATAGGTAGGCATTTGTGTCTAAGTTTTGTTTGACTTACTGTAGGTTACACATATAATCTGAAAAATTCATAACATGCTGTATTGTGATTCAATGAACTGATAAATGGGGATTTTGGTTTCTTTTACACATTCATTTTTCCTGACCATGGATATACTAAAACAAACATTTCTCAACAAAATGTTTTTAAATGAAGAGTTTAACTCACAGCAGCAGAAGAAGCATGTTGGCATTAAAAGCTTAGTGGTGTGGATGTAGAGGCACCAGTATTTAAGCATGACTTTGTAGAGGATTAATTGTGACTGGGGTGAGGGAGGAGTGAGTCTTGATATTTGTAGCATAATGGTTTTCTGAAACTTCAACCTTCAATGGGTTAGACTCTGCAGCCATCTGTACAGTATATCACTAAGCCATATGCAGTGTGGTATGGGTAAAACCAGATCACCAGACCAGGACCAGTGCTGTAAAATCTGCACTGGGCACAGCTTGTGCAAATATTGCTGATCCAGTGGATCAAATAAATATGTGCAAATAAATAAATAAATAAATACTCGGCTTCACCTCGTGCTTCAACCCACCCCAGGAGTGACATTATTACATGATAACACACACCCTGTTATGCCTTATTGCTTAAATATGCCCTTTCTCAATGTACTATACTTTGATTCAGTTAGTATATGCAACAGCCTTCATGTGAACACTCTGGGCTTCTCTTTGACTCCTGATGTCTATTTGCTTTAGCTATTGTATATTGTTTGAACTGCTTTGGTCTTCTTGATGTGGCGCCTGTGTGCCTAAACTATGTAATCTGTTTATCTACTGCTACCAATGTATCTACAGTGAATGATTTTTATAACCGTCTGCTCTCCGAGCCATTGTTTTTGGACTTGTTAACTGTGCTGTCTTTGTATTAGTTTTGATGAGGTGCCTTTGTAAATGAGTCTCTGACTCAAAGGTTGTAAATCTGATATTTTTTAAATAAATAAATAAATGTTTATGTTTAAACCCATGAAACACCCTTATCTAGTTAATGCATTCACAGTCGTAGTGGCTCTGCCAGAGCCTGTTTCTTTCTGGAAGTTGCTGCAGCTAAACTCCCCTCCTTCCCATAGCGCTGCCTCACTACACAATACAGAAAACAAAACTACAACTTTAAACTAAATCACAAAAAATGCCAAAAATAATGGGTGCTCTAGAGGCAAAAGGCACAGTAGACACTTAATAGAGTGATTTGCTGGAAAACAAAACCCCTGAGTTTTAAATCTTTTGCAAAGGTTTTTAGGCACAAAGATACAGAGCACACCTAACAGCAACTGTCTCTTCCTCGCACTGTACTGAATTCAACCTATGCATGGCAATACAGCTCATTGCAGCACCATGTGACCCCAATCCCATGGATCCTTGCAGACTTCACCTTAGAGCCAAAATTTGCAGGCAAAGTTCACCACTCATTAAGTTCTCCTTTAAGGCAAAGTAGAACTTTGCCTTAAAGAAGAACTTTGCGAATTTGGTAAAATTAGTAAATTTCTCTGTGAAATTAAGTTTTCCAACTTCGCCCACCTCTAAATGTAATTTGGGAGGAATGCTGTGAAAAGAGGAAGTTTGAAAGTGGCTTGGTATGGGTAGCAGAAAGAACAGACTAAGAAAACTCAAGCAAATATACAGAATGACAGAGGTAGGACATACTGCAGAAACTAGTAAGAACGCCAAAAACCAAACCTGAGAAGGAAACACAGAAGTTATATGAAGACAGGAGTACAGCATAAGTGGCAGACCAAAAGAAAAGAAGGAAGCTCACTGCTACAGCCAGAGAAGGCAGAAAGACTAACTACTAAGCTAGAAAGCCACTGCAGGCACAAACCAAACAGAAAGCCCAAAAGCAACAAGAAAAACTGCAGCCCCCAAAGCAACAAGGAAAGCAGCAGCAAAGACAGGGAGAAAAGAGGGGGGGAGCCAGAGCCGCAGCAAAGCCTCTGACTGCAGCAATGAAACAGTCCTTACCACTGAGGCTGGAGGAAGCTAGTTTAAATAAACCATGGGTGGAGGGGTGGTTGCTCCGCACCTAGAATTTCAGACATTAACCTTTTAATTACCAAGCTGAAAAATATAAGGCTTATGAATACTATTATAAACTGAATTAAATCCTGATTGGATGAAAGAACACAAACAGCATCCAATAATGACATTCTATCACAGGAGGGTAAGGCGATCAGTGGAGTCCCCATGGCATTGTACTGGACACTATACATTTTGAGATGTATACAGTATATTAGTGATGTATTAAATGGTATGAATAACTGAATCAAGAAATATACTGATGATACTAAACAGGGGTCCCTGTTAAAACAACAGGACAAGTAATTGGACTATGGGCTCATACATGGGACATTAAGTTTCACATTGATGAATGTTTTGAAATGCATTAATTAGGAGTCAAAAATAGAAAGATTGATTAATAACTATAGGGGTAGCAACTCAAAGATATCAAGACCAAAAAGGACCTGCATATGATAATGTGAAACAATCTGAAACATACAAGGCAGTGTGGGGGAAGTACTAACAAAAACAAATAGCGTTCTGAATTGTATTGGGAAAGAAATTTACAGAAAATCATAAAAATCATTGCATGACTACATAGAACCTGAGTAAGATCTCTGGATTTTTATTGCTTTGTTTTTTTCTACAATGCCTCCTGTCCCATGTGAGAATATATTCAGCAAGTTCTGGTTTAGTGTCATGTTTACAGCAGTAGAGCTGTGATTTGAGTGCCTTTCCTTATCCAGTGAGCACTTATAAAGGTTACATTTACAGTTTGACAAACACCTGAGGCATAGGGGATATAGGCATGTGGGGAGATAAGTGACACAGACTAACTATGGGTAGCTATCAGGGACCAGATCCGGAAGGCCACACAGGCATCCATCAAAAGTGTCAGGAAGGGGGGCAAGAAGCAGCAAGCTACTTTGGTTCAGCAGGGATGTAGCAAGGGTGGTAGGGGGTAGGCAGAGGGCATTCAGGAGATACAAGAATACTCAGGGGGAAGGGGATAGGGAGGCTTACAGGGAGGCAAGTATACTAGTGGAAAAGGTCATCAGGAGGGCTAAGGCAGACATGGAAGTAAGGGTAGCAAAACAGGCCAGGAGAGGGAAAAAAGCATTCTTTAGGTACATGGGGGAGAGGAGGAAGGCTGGCCAGGAGATTGATAGGCTGAGGGGGGAAGGAGGCAAGCACTTGGAAGAGGACAGGGAGAAGGCAGAAGACCTGAACAGGTATTTCTGCTTTGTATTTATGGAAGAAAAGGGTGGCAGAGGGCCAGAGTTGGACAGGAGAGGGGGGAGGGGATGATATTGGATCCCTTCACCACAGAGAGAGTTAGGGAGGAATTAACCAGGGTGAAGGTGGACAAAGCCATGGGTTTGGATGGCCTGCACCCAAGGGTGATTTGGGAACTAAGAGAGGAGCTAGCTGCCCCACTTGTGAGACTGTTCAACCTGTCCCTGGACACTGGTATAGTACTAGAGGACTGGAAAAAGCAACAGTGGTGCCGATACACAAGGGGGGGGAGTAGGGAGCTGAAGGAAAACTACCACCCATCAGCCTGACCACTGTGGTGGGGAAGGTCATGGAGGCACTCATCAGTGAAAGGGTAACAAGTACCTGGAGGTGAACAGACTGCTGGATGACAGAAAGCATGGGTTCACTAGGGGCAATTCATGACAGTCTAATTTGATCAAATTTTTTGACTGGGTAACACAGGTAGTGGATCGGGGGGGGGGAATCAGTGGACATGGCTTATTTGGATTTCAGTAAGGCCTTCAACAGCGTACCCCATAGGCTAGTCAATAAATTGGATAGCATAGGGTTAGGGGTCAAAATAACAAGATGGGTTGAAAACTGATTGGCGGATAGGAGTCAGTGGGTGGTGGTGAATGGGGTGTACTTAGGGATTGGGCAGGTGAGGAGTGGAGTTCCCCAGGGATCAGTGCTGGGTCCCCTCCTGTTCAGTACAGTATCTATGTACTAGACATTACGGATAGACTGTCAGGGAGGGTGACCCTCTTTGCAGATGACATGAAAATCTGTAATAGAGTTGACTCCCCTGGTGGGGTGGAGGACATGAGAAGGGACCTGAGATTACTGGAGGAGTGGGCAGGATCTGGCAGCTAAAATTCAACATCAGGAAGTGTGCTGTTATGCACCTGGAGCACAGGAACCAAAGGGCTGAGTATATGCTGGGTGGGGAGAGAGTCAGGGTGTCAGAGGATGAGAGGGATCCAGGGGTAACAATCTCCAGCAACCTCAAGGTAGGGAAGCAATGCTCGAAGGTGGTAGGAAGGGCATATGGGATGCTGGCAAGTATCGGTAGGGGGATCACCAGTAGGCGTAGGGAGGTCCTGGTGCCCCGTATTAGGCTCTGGTGAGGCCACACCTCGAGTACAGTGTCCAGTTTTGGAGGCCTTACCTGTGCAAAGATATAGACTCAATCGAAAGGGTCCAGCATAGAGCAACCAAGATGATGCAGGGGATGAAGGGCCAGCCATATGAACAGAGGTGCAAGGATTTGGGGCTATATACAAAGGAGACCAGGAGGGAGAGGGAGGACATGATTGAGACCTTTAAATATACTAAAGGGATGAACAAAGGAGGCCCAGGGAAGTTATTCCACATGAAAGAAGGAAACATTACAAGGGGGCATGGACTGAGACTCCGGGGGGGGGGACACTTCAAGAGCAATGTGAGAGGTCAGTTTTTCATGGAAAGGGTGATAGAGAACTGGAATAGGCTTCTGGAGGAGGTGGTAGATTCAGAGATCATAGAGGGATTTAAGTCTGCTTGGGACAGACACATGGGACTAAGGGGAAGGGTGGGGTGTCTCAAAATATGGTAGGGTGGACTAGGGGGGCAAGGGGCAGGCTAGATGGGCCGTGAGGTCCTTTTCTGCTGTTATCTTTTGTGATTCTGTGACAGTCTGTAAGGAAACAGAGTCTTCATTAATTATAGCATTGATTACCTGGGTGACTTGTGTGCTTTTGTATGCCTTTGTTTAGTTGGATGAACAAAAAGCTTTAAAAACAAAACATTTACTTCTGCTGGCTAGACCTACTCATAAATTGTACCTAGAAAACAAAAACCAAAAATTGGATTAGAAGGAGTTATTTAGTCAAGGCCAGAACATCATGCTCCTAACAGCAGATTGGTGCTGCAGCAGCTATCTCTGACTGAATCAGTGGTCCTGAATGCATCACTGTCACATGGAAAGAAGGCATTGTAAGAAAAAGAAGTGCAATAAAAATTCTAACACGGAGATCCCCAGAGGCCATAAATATAGTACGCAAATTTAAAAAAAGCTCCCAACAGCAAACAAGAGAAAGAAAACACTAGGCCTACACACAAAAATCAAAACACTCTACACGACATGTTTTTTGCAAAGTTTGACAGTAGTTTTCTTTTATCAGGCTTCTTTCTTGGACTACTGAACTGTTTGTGTTGGTTGCTTACTGACAACCAGCAAAAACTGGAATAATTCCTCTCTGCTATTATAAGACACTGCAAACCCTTTTGGATCCTGTTCCTAGCCAGAAAGCAATAAAACGTGGAGAGGCCCCATGCATAGTTCCAAAGTGTACTGCCTCAAAATTCTGCATGCAAGAGATACCCCAGTATGCCACAACACTTTTTGGCTATGCACAATGCCATCAAGCTGTGGGCTTGGGGTGAAGTCCCCCCGCAATAGTGTCATAGAAACATAGACAATGATAGCAGAAAAAGACCAAAGATCCATCTAGTCTGCCCAGAGTTCTCTATCTGCCCCAGGACCTATTGTCCATATGGTGTTTTATCCCAGCTACATGAAAATTTGTCCCCATCATTTTTCTCTGCAACAACTCACCCCAGAGTATTAGCTGAGGCATTAATCAGCTCCCAAGTCAATTCATCCCTGGACAATTCACCCCCAGCGTAAATATTATAAAATAAACTCCATGTGGGCGCAATTCACCCACCAGATGAGGCAATGTGCTCGAGGGTTATTGAAGTGGAAGTTGTACTATAATTGTTATTGGAGTACAGTACTATACACGAAGGGAGCAAATTGTCCGGGGATGAATTGACATGGGAGATGATTGACACCGGAGCTAATAGCCCAGTGCCCATTGGCGCAGTGTAAAATAACTGGGATGAATTAACATGCCCCTTTTATCCCTCCCGGTCCACCACCTGTTCCTCCCTACAGCTGCTGACCTGAGCTACCACTAAACCCTTCACTCTGTCCCAGCCATGTTTGAAATCATTTACAGTCTTGGTGCCAACCACCTCCGCTGGCAGACTGTTACAAGGCTCCATCACCCTTTCCATAGGAAATAACGTCCTCGCATCCCTCTTAAAACATCCCCCCACCAGTTTCTACTTGTGACCTTGGGTTCTCGGCTCTGTACTCCTGCTAAATAGTTTGCCACAGTTCACCTTGTTTATTCCCTTCAGGGATTTTCAAGGTCTCTATCATATCCCCCCCTCCTCTCTCGCCTGATCTTCAGTGAGTACATGTTCAGTGCCTTGGGATGATCTTTGTAAGATCTGCCCCATTGGCCTTGAATCATCTTAGTCACCCTCCATTGCATTATCTCCAGCCTATGCCTGTCCTTCCTTAGGTGAGGACTTCAGAATTGAGCACAGTATTACAGGTGTGGCCTAATGAGTGAGCTTTATTGAGGTAGTAGTACCTCCTTTTTCCTGCTGTCAGTATGCCTTCTGATACACCCTTGCATTCTTTTAGCATTACTAAAGGCCATGTTACACTGGCTTGATTGTGTGATGGAGTCATTAATGACTTCCAGGTTCCTTCCCTATGTGTAGTGCTCAACCCCTCCCATCCAGTACTCATTCCTGTTTCTTTTTCCCTTGGGCGCATAACCTTGCATTTTTTTTTGTGTTGAATTTCAACTGCAAAACCTTAGACCACCTCTCTAGCCTTTGTAGATCCCTCAGTATATCCCTGATTCCTTCATCACTATCTAGCCTACTGCAGAGCTTTATGTCATCTGTGAAGAGACGCAACTTGCCCCAGATGCCCTCTCAGTGTTGCTGATAAACATATTGAAGAGGACAGGCCCAGGACAGATCACTGTGGCACCCCAGTCATGACCTCTCACTCTTCCAATTTGACCCTGTTTACCACCACCCTCTGCTGTCCCTTCTACAGCCAGTTCCCCTGTCCACTTAACTATGTCCCTAGCTGTGCCCAGGTCCTCCAGTTTCTTTAACAGTCTTCTATATAATACCGAGTCAAAAGTCTTGCTGAAATCAAAGTAGAGTAACTTCATAGCATGGCCCTTATCTACTACCTTTGTTGCTATCAGGTTAAGTCTGACAAGACCTTCCTGCCACAAACTCATGCTGTTTACTATCCTTTAGACCATTGCTCTCTAGGTATTCCACAAGGTCCTCTGTGATCAGTGACTTCATTAGTTTACCCACTACAGAGGTAAGGCAGTCAGGTCTGTAATTCCCAGGTTGTTCCTCCCCCCTCCTCCTTGTGTAATGGGACTATGTCTGCAACCCTTCAGTCTTTCGGAACTACCCCATCTGAACTGAGCTACTGAATAGCACTACTAGATGTTCGGCCAGTTCTGCAGCCAATTCATTGAGCACCATTTGGTGCATCCCATCTAGCCCTGGGGCTTTATCTACCTTTAAGGCTTCAAGCTCCTTCTAGACCTTTTCTCTGGTAAATACTGGTGGCTTTATTTCAGGAATGCCCCTGACAGCCACCTTGATGCCTGTTTCAGGTAGGGACTGACTGTCTTATCGTGTGAAGACTAAGTGGAAGTAATTATTAAGGACAGCTGTTTTTTGTTCATCTTCCTATAGTACCCCACCTCTTGTAGCCTAACAATGCCCCCTTCCTGTTTCTTTTTTCTTTAGTATATCTGAAGAATTTTTTTTCTCACCCTTGATCCTCTCCACAATACATAGCTCCATGTCTGCATTTGCCTTTCTGATCTTACGCTTAGCATCCCTAGTTCTCATTTTGTACTCTCCCATCTCCTCTGATGCTGTCTACCCTGATGAATTTGTCTTGAACCAGATCCCTAATACAGTTGAAGTCTGCTCTTCTGAAATCTAGGACTTCAGTTTTTGAGAGGGGCATTCCAGTCCCGAGGGCCAGCCTGAACCAAAGGGAGTTATGGTTGCTGGAACTCAATGGCTCCACTACCCTCACTTCACCCACTACCTCTGAGTAGGTGAGCACCAAACTGAGAATGACCACCTTTCTAGTGGGTTCCTTAACCAGCTGCACCAGCAGACAGTCCTGCAATGTATCCAACTGGGCTTAGCTTCTGGTGCACCTGGCAGCTGGAATGTCCCAGCTGATATCTGTCAGGTTCAATTTGCCCACCACCACTTCCCCCTTCTTCGCTCCCCTTGCCAATTCTTCCTTGAGTGTCTTGTCTTTCTTTTCCCCTTATTCTGATGGTCTGTAAATCACCCACACCCACATTTTCTTGCCTGAGGGTGCTGGGAGGTGAACCTACAGTGACTCTGTCTCCTTTGCCTCCCCTGATGTATACATCCCTCACAGCCTCTATGCTGTACCAGACTTATAGGGCCTCCTTTGCCTTTTTCTCTATCCTGTCTAAACATTGTGTAACCTGAGACTGACAAGTCCTAGTCGTTATTCTTTGTGGTTGGTTGACATGCAGAGGTAATCATCTAAAAATTGATTAACACAGTAGAAATGCTGGGGTAATATAGAAGCAGAATCACATTACAGGCAATACAAATTGTAACTTGAGTGTCTCAGCATTACCACAGTGTAGGTGTAATAATGCTAATTGTCTTTGCTAAATGTTAGGTGGTACAAACATGTGGAACTGTGACCGGTGCAGGGGTCTGGTCATGGCATTGCATCACCCTCCCTCACCCCTCACCTGGGGGCCCACTCGTGGGGCACCACTTGCTTTCAGTTTTCATGTGACCTTCTGAACTCCTTGCTGGTCCAGTGGCCCCAGCTCCCCAACATCAGCCCTTCCTTCCATGGTGTACAGTGGAAGCACCTCCTTAATCCAGTCCCAGCTGCTGTGACTATTCAGCGGTGATGTGCATCATCTAAATCCTACCACAGAACATTTGTTCCAATTTGCAAGCCAGCAACCCTCCCATAGAAATATTTCTAACATTTCTACCTGTGTAAGGGGTCACTGCATCTTGTGACCAAGGGGGAGAATGCCAGCGAACCTTCATATACATGCTGGTGCCCCCATTGTCCTCATTCTCCTGCCTCTTTCCCTGAGTCATCGCATATTGTAGTGTCTGTTGTGATGGTACAGGGAAAGGCTTGTGACCCTGCTGACTACAGCACAATGTGGTGCTCAAAGTGGATATCCCAGTGACTCTGCATCACAAAATGCTGACTTTGTATGGGGCTGGGATCTCCTGGTTCACAGATCAGATCTTAAACAGGGGTCCACACACTGCCCACCCTGGTCCCATCCAGGATACGATCTATGTTATTTTATGAGTCAGTTTGTGTTTTTGGTGGGAGGAGGAGGAGGACAGGTACATTTAAGATTATTTCTTATTGAGTCCTGTATCAAGAGATTGAACCCATTAAAAATCTGAAGGCTCTAACCATTATTTAAATATTCTTGCTTGGTATATGTTTTATTTTTGAGATGATTTGCTCTGCAGATTTTTAGTAGCACTTGAAGAGGCTGCCAGGGCAGTATGGTTTTGTGAAAAATAATTATGCTTTGTTACCAGTGGCCACTTATTTGGAGCCACCAAATAAACCCAAACAGGCCGCACATGTTTGATCTTACTGTAGCCTGTGTTGTGCATGGCACTGTCAGGATTTTCTACAACCGGCAACTTATTGGTGATAGAAAACCTTACTACAGAACAGTGTGTCCATTGTGTTATTTCATTTGTTTATTTGTTTAGTCTTTGCACACTCCAGGATAGCCTCAGTTTCCAAAGGAGCCCGGGGTGGGGTGGGGGAGAATACAGCATCAAAATTGAATAGTTACATTATGCACAAACTTGAGGTACAAGTCTACATTCTCAAAAAGGTACAGTTATATTATGTACAAACCTTAAAATTTAAACATTATGGATATTCCAGCAGTAGTGCATATGCTAAGATAAGCAATTTTTGCAAAGGATATTGCAATTTCCCCTGGTGTGTGTGTGTGTGTGTGTGTGTGTGTGTGTGTGTGTGTGTGTGTGTGTGCTGGCTTTTTTGAACTGTTGTATCCTAACTTTGATGCCAACAGCACCACGTGGTAGGTAGCACATCTTTTCTCTGTTTTTTTTAGATTGATTGTGCACAGTTTCTTTGTAATCTCTCTGGTGAAGCGAAGCAGTCAATTTTAAAAATGTAAATGTTATTAAAAACATAGAAGATTATTAAAATTGTTTTTACAAAAACATACTGTCTAGACAGCACAGTACAGGTACATATTTGGTAGTTTCATTCCTTTACATTGCACTGTCATTATTAGGGAGCCAAAAATAATGACATACCCTCTTTCAGTCCAGAGTAACAAAATGATATAGACTTCAGCAATAATGTTTGGAAATAATGTTTATTGCACTTCAAATTGCAATTGGCTTGATCACAAACTAAATGAAGTTCCAATAATCCCAGACTACTTGAAGTTCCATACAATATATCAATGTATAAAACACGTTCAAAAAGTTATACAATAAGTTCAATAACCACCGACTTGCATAGTTGCAAACATTTGGCAGAGTAGTTCAGTTTTCTTTACTGCCAGCAGATGGCAGGGCTGCGCAGATCAAAAATGGTAGCTGGGAAAGAGAAAAAGTAGCAGTCTAGCTTTCTTTTTGTATGCTGTGGACGGAAACTATTGTCTAAATTTTAAATAAAAAGTATACATAGTGATATTTATTTAATTAATTAATTTATTTGTCTGCTTATTTTGCAGTTTCAGTGGATCACTAGTTTACATGCTCACCTCTGGGGCCGGTAGGTCAGAAGGTTGTGGGTCCTAATCCCACACCTAGAACTTGAGCTTGTACCCAGTACCAACACTGCAGTGCTTCACTAGGGTTCGCTGCATTGTTAAGGCACCATGAGACATTATACTAAGATCCCCCTGGGTACAAACGATCATCATAGAGTGCGGTTTGTCAAATGGATTGGGCAGGAGAAAAAACATACCTGGACAAGGGTTCTGGATTTCAGGAAAGCAGATTTTAAAGAAATGGGAGATTACCTTAGGAAATACCTTTGGGGGTGGTAGCTGGGGGGTGGTGGCACAATGGAAGAAAATAAAGGAGGGAATAACTACAGTAACAGCAAGCTGTTTAAATGTAATAAGCAAGGGTAGGAGGAGAAAGAGGCCACTGTGGTTCTCAATTGAGGTGACTAAGGTGGTGAAAGAGAAAGGAATAGCTTTCAGGAAATACATGCAGACCCAAATGGAGGTGGACAGGGTCTAGAGAAACAATGGGAAGCAGGAAGGAGGGTAAGCACAGCAAAGTCTCAGACTGAGGAAAGGTTAGCCTAGGAGCTTAAGAATGTGGATAAAACTTTGTTCAAAAACATGAGTGAAAAGAGGTAGGGAAGGGGTGGTATAGTGAAGATCAGGAGACCAGTAGGGGTGACTATGGAGGAAGGCCAAGAAAAAGCTTAAATTTTAAATGCATACCTCTGCTTGGTATTCATAGTGGAAATGGGGAACTGGCTGACATGCATTAATAGGTAGCAGTGGTGGTGGTGGGGGGGGGGTGAACACAAGTCCATGTACAGAGGAGAGAGTCTGTTAGCAGTTGGAAGCCCTAAAGAAAAACAAGGCAATTTGGCCAGATGAGATCCACCCAAAGGAACTGAACACAGTGCTGTACACCCCCTGGCAACACTATTTAGCATATCATTAGAAATGGGGGCGTTTCCAGAGGAATGGAGGAGGGATGATGCGGTTCCTCTGCACAAGAGCGGCAGTAGGGAGGAGGCCAGCAGTTACAGACCAGTCAGTCTCACATCATTGGTTGGGAAGCTAATGGAGTCCCTGCTGAAGGAGAGACTGCTGGAGTACCTGGAGACATATGGACTGCAGGGCCGCCAGCAGCATGGCTTCATGGGGGAGGTCATATCAAACACATTTTATAGATTTCTTTGACTGGATGACTAGAGAGGTAAATTGGGGAGAACAGTGAATGTTGCCTATCTGGACTTCAGTAAGGCCTTTAACACCGTACCACACAGGAATCTGATAAAGAAACTTAGCAGCCTGGGGGTGGGGGAGAAGGTGGTGAGCTGGGTACCTAACTGGTTGAAAGAAAGGAGGCAGAGGCTGGTGGTAAATGGCAGTCACTTGGAGGACAGGAGAGTGACCAGTGGGGTACCACAGGGATTGGTACTGGGCTCTGTCTTCTTCAATGTATTCATAAGTGACATTGCAGAGGAATTGGAGGGGGAGGTGTGTCTCTTTGAAGGTTACACAAAAATCTATAACAGGGTGGACACCCAGGAGGGAGTGGAGATGAGAGGATGCAAAGGGATCTGGGGAAACTAGAGGAGTGGTCTAGGTGTGGCAGCTGGGTTTTAGTGTCAAAAAGTGCAAAGTCAAGCACCTGGGGCATGGAAATGCACATAAAATATGGAGGATGTACGTATAGCAAACAAGCAAGAGAGGGACCTTGGGGTGATCATATATGATGATCTCAAGGTGACAGGGCAGTGCGACAGGGCAGTAGGCAAGGTGATCCAGATGCTGGGGTCCATAGGGAGTGGGATCTCAAGCATGAGAAGGTAAGTGGTGTTGCCTCTGTATCACTCACTGGTGAGACCCACTTGAAGTACTGTATCCAGTTCTGGAGGTCACACCTCTTCAAGGACATAGGGTGGAAGCAGCCCAGAGGAGGGGTACTAAAATGATGTGGGGATTGCACAAGAACCATTTGAGAAGAGGCTGTGGGAGCTGAATGTGTACTCCCTGGAGGAGAAGAGAGTAAGAGGGGGCATGATTGAGGCCTATAAGTACCTCAGAAGGGTGGAAAAGGTGCAGGAGGGGAGTCTCTTTCAAAAGAGGAGGAGCACCAGAACACAAGGGTATGCTATGAAGTTTGAGAGGCGAGTTTAAGTTGGATGACAGAAAAAGACAGAAAGAGTGGTGGACACCTAGAACAGCCTACCAGAAGAGATGGAAGGGGCAAAGACAGTGGCATGCATGGGATAGGCACATTGGTATAATAAATACAGGTAAGGGAGAAGAGAGGGACACCTGTGACCAAGTGGAGTCCAGGGTGTAGTGTTAGGTAGGGAAAACAGGGGAGACTAGATCGGCCTACTGGTCCTCTTCTGCCGACACATTCTATGTTTCTATGTTTCTTGAGGTCACTTCTGACCACCTCAGGTGGCTGTCAAGGCAGAGGTTGAAGATCCTATGGCACTTATCATAAGAGCAGGAGATGTTTCCTGGTATGCCAGCTAACATTCCCCCTGCCAATAAAACAGGTCCACGTAACCCACCCTCAGAATGTACCTGGCAATCACTAAATGTGCCTTTCCAGGTCAAAAATGACAAATTATTTCATTAATTCATCATTCATTCAGATTTCAGTCCCTGAGGTAAAGCCCTTTGAGAAGAAGCATCTCCTTTACCTATACAAAGAGGTCTCAGGGGAACAGTAGCAGGTCGTACTGTGCACCAATTATTGTACATCATACTTAACACTACACATTAGATGGTACATATTTTCCCATTTTACACATTATTCTACATATTACACGTCACACTATATATATATAATATATTGCAACAGCTTTCTGGCAGACAGGGTAAATATGGATAAAAGGACTTAAGTAACAGGATAGTTTGCAGTTGTGGGCAAATTTTGAGACTATAGTAGGTCAGACATGGGGAAAAGTATACAATATTTGCAGTGAGCAAGTACATAGCCCCAATGCACAGTGGTGATTCTAGGGGGCTTCATCGGCTAGGTATAGACTGATATCTTGGGAAGACTAGTGGCAGGCTGAGACTGAGATCCTCTCCACCTTCAAGGACTACTTCTTAGAATAGCATGCCCAACATGGGTTTAGATTTGAGGCCACACTTGACTATGTTGTTTTCAGCAGTGAGGATGGGGTCATCCCAGTCTGAACATCAAAGAACTTGTAGGAGGCAGTGATCTCAGAATAGTTACCACCTTGATGATAGGGAAGACTGCCTCCCAGAATTAAACCAGTGCATTTGGGAAAACTCGGTGGTGCATTCTCCTGACAAGCCATGTCCACTAACGCCATTCAGGATATTTCCAAAATGGAGAACGCATTTAGAGATAAACAGGTGCTCTCTTTGAAGTCTCTTCTTAAGATATATTCACACAAAGCAAAAAAAATTACGAAATGTGCAAACTGTATTTTATAAAACTCATCCAGTATATTTTTCAACCTCTTACACAGAACATTTCACAGAAAAACAAAATGTCCTGTCAGTTAAATTAACCCTCACAGTAGGGACACTAGTGGGACTATGTCTCCAAACACATCAGTTACGCTGAACTTGGCTTGTAAAATAAAGGCTAGTGAGCTTAGTCTGAAAGCAGCTTCACACATGCCGTACTGGGATGTTCCTCTGCATTTCCCTGTCATTCCAAAGTGCTCAAGGCATGAGAGATAGGGAAGACTAACCAGGCCTCAGGATCCAGGAAATAAAAGGTGTAATTGGCTGGGATGCAAGACCTTCTGGCCATTGGTCTGGAGGAGTGGCATGAGGCTGATGGTACCAAGTATTTGTGGAGTTCAGTGTAGAACATTCTGAAAGCAGCCATGGAGGTCTGCATCCCTGAAAACAATAGGGAAAAAGGGGAAAAGAAGTGGCTCCTAGTTAAACAGGGACCTAAGGCAACTGAGCCAGTACAAAAGAGGGTCTATAACTGCTGGAAAGAGGTGGGTTGCTTCTAGGCTAGAGAGAGATGTATAGAGCAGTAGAGACCGAAAGACTACAATTAAGGAAGCCACAAAGGGGATATCAGTAACAGATGCAGACAACATCAAAGTCTTTCTCAGACTTCCAGCACATAAGTGGAAGGAGTGAGGTGAAAGAAGAGATTGTGTGCCTGAAAATGGTGGAAGGGGTAGAAGACCCTATGAGAAAGACAGGGGCCATTACTGAGATGCCGAAGGAATACTTCACTTTGATGTTCACAAAAGGGCCCCCCCAGAGGTAGGGATTGTTCTTTGGAAGGGCCCATGGCATCAGATACAACCATGCATCGCACCTGCCCTGGAGGCTGACTACCTTGCAAAGATAAAGCAAAGCAAGTCCCAAGAGACAGGCAAAATACACCCCAGGTCATAGTGGAGTTAAGAAACAATTGGTATAGTCAATAAAGGCAAGCTGTCATTGACATTCACTGGAGTTCAAGCGAGTAGAGTTCAGCTGTACCACGACTACCGCAGGAAACCCACACTACACTTCAGTTTGCCGAATAAATTTTACTAATTGCCATGATGCAAAATGTGTTGAATACAATGCAAATGAGGCAAACAGGTAAACATGGACTTGAATTGTTGCTCTCTACAGAGTCTTAGCCCACTGCATAAAGTTTCAGTGCAAAACTGTCTTGATTACATGTTCACTGGATGGAGTCAATTGCAGTAATCTTTTCTCAGACAAATAGTAACATACAGCAATACTGTAATTCAGAGCTGGAAGGGACTCTTAACTCCATCAGGCCTGCCCCCCACATCTCTATGGAGTCCGTCTGTACAGGCATTGTGCCGTAGGATTGGAAAGTGACCAATGTGGTCCACATCTTCAAAATGTGGGTAAGATCAGACCCAAGCAACTACAGGCTGATCAACCTATCATCAGTGCTAGTCGAGGTCCTGAAATTCATTGTCCAAGATGGCATACTGGAGCTCTTGGTTGAGACTGAGATTCTCATTGCCTCTTAGTATGGCTTAATGAGGGTCAGATTGTGCCATACCAACCTTTTTGAAGTGGTAACAAGGGGGGTGTACAGGGGCATGGCCATAGACATAGTCTAGCTGAACTTTTCCAAGCTCTTTGCCACTGTGGTCCATGACAATCTTACGGAAAAGCACACCAGTGTGATAGGAGGCAGTATAGCGCAGTGGTTTAAGGCTCTAAGCTGCAGACCTGGAGACCTGGGTTTGAATCCCACAGGCCCCGCTTGCATACTGTGTGACCCTGAGCAAGTCACTTAACTTCCTTGTGCTCCCAGGTTGCACCTGTAAACAAGCTTTCCGCTTACTGTGTCTCTCCTGGTAAAAAAAAAAAATATATGCAAGAGGCATACATACGGTGGTTGTTAACTGACTTGGGGGCAGGAAGCAGAGGGTTGTTTTGGATGGGAAGTACCCCAAGTGGAGAGGGGTACTCAGTGGCATAAGTCTCTCAAAAAGATGTGGAGCTCAAACCCCGAGTGTTAGAAATTATTTATTTATTTATTGAAATGTTTCACCAGGAAGGGCACACTGAACAACAAGTTGCTCGTCTCACAATGCGTCCTGGGGGAAGGGGCGATGGGAGAGGTACAGTAGCAGAATACAAACACATACAAATGGAAACCATCTTACATCATTGATGAGCATAAGGTACTTAACATTAGTGAAAAATCATACATGCAGCTAGAGAACTTAAGGAAAGTAAAGTTGTATGAACATAACATTTTCAAAAATACTCAGTAGTCGGATCATCTTAGCAGGAATGAACAGTTCTCAGATATACAAGTCACAGAACTCATTTTACATTCTCTTTTAAGTGCAGCAATGGTATACAATGTAGCTTCAATGACTTTTTCGCTGATAATAGCTAGGAACTGGGCAAACTCAAAAAGAGTTTGGCACAGGAACAATTAACAGAGAGGTAGTTATGAAGTGCTGCAGTTAATGAGGAGGACGAGGACGAGTGGCCAACATGTTGCGGAAGCGAGTTCCACAGTTTTGAGAAGTGGGACAAGAAGGCAGACTGGTCTACAGCGGTGGAACGATGAGGGACTGACAGAGTTCTGTAGTCATGAGATCTGAGTGAGTGGGCAGGCAGAGGGGGACTAGCTAAGGCGGAAGTAAGATATGTTGAAAGTGAGCCAAACCAGAATTTTGAGATCAAGTTTGCACAGTGGTGTAAGCATCTATTTTCAAGAAAGGGAAATGCCAGAAAGTGATAGAGTTGATAGTGATGGGTGAGTGGAGGAGAGTCAAGAGCGAAGCGACAGAAGGCATTGAAGAGGGAATCCAATCTGGCTATGGAAATCATAGGAGCGGCACTGCATACTACGTCACAGTAGTCGAAGATAAGTAGGATCATCTTCTGGACCAGTTTGCACCTTGCTGGAAGAGGAAGACAGTTCCAGTTCCTGTACAAAGCAACAAGCTTGGGGCACAACTTTTTCAGGATGGCTTCGACGTGGTCAGAGAAGATGAGATGTTGATCAAGCCAAACACCCAGATATGTGAATGAGGAGGCATCCTCAATAGCTGTCCCATCAAGAGTATGGAAGGTGGGCAGGGAAGGGAGCCTTGAGAGTCTCTGCCTAGTGCTTAAGGTCATGGACACTGTCTTTTTGGAGTTGAGGAAGGGCTGATGAGTGCAAAACCAGTTCTGGACATTAGTGAAGTCCAGCTGAAATCTGTTTGCAACATCAAATGGGGAATGGCCGGAGGTGAAAAGGACCATATCATCTGCGTACATATGTATAGAAGATGAGTTGCAGATAGATGGGAGGTCATTTAGGAATATGAAGAACAGGATAGGACCCAACACAGACCCCTGAGGGACACCAGTGTTGATAGGGAGTGGAGGGGATATAGAGTCAGAGATTCTGACTGATGGGGTCTGGCCAGTTAGGTAAGCACTAAACTGGTTGGTGGCCGAGTCAGACAGGCCTGCTGAGGAGAGAGAGTTGAGTAAAAGGGTGCGGGAAACTGTGTCAAATGCCTTGGCAAGGTCAACAAAAATGGCAGATGTGATTTGACCACTGTCCATCCCTGAGAGGATCAAATTAGTAAGCCTAATCAGAGAGGTGGTGATGGAGTGGTGTTTCCTAAAATCAGATTGGAAGGAGAGGGAGAAATTAGTGTTAGAGAGATAAGATGAGAGTTGGATTCAAACCAGATGTTCTTGCAGCTTAGCTAGGGTAGGAATGAGGGAAATAGGGTGGCAGTTCCCCAGTGTAGAGGTATCACTGCTCTTATATAAAGGAAGAATGATAGCATGCTTCCAACTGGTGGAGATGGCAGCCAGGTCAAATGAGAGGTTGAAATGAGCAGACAAGGGGACAGAGATAGCTGGGGCTGAAAGGTATAATAGCTTGGGGTCCAAGCCATCAGGTGAGCTGCCTTTGGTAGGATTTAGGGCAGACAAAGCCTCCAACATTTCAGTAGGAGTTATTCTGGAGATGGAGAAGTTATTTGTTTAAGTGGGAGAGCGAGAGGAGGTGACAGGTATGACTAGGTTTGTAGCCGGTAAGGTGGGCAGAAGAGCAGAGACACATGAGGTGAAGTACGTGTTGAAAGCAGCAGCAACACTAGGGTGGTCAGAAATCAGGGAGTTGTTTATGTTGAGAATGGGAGAGGGAAGGGTAGATGGAGGGGAGAAGAGAGAATGTATCACTTTCAAAAATTTCGAGGGATTATTTAGGTTGGCATGGAAGGTGGACTTGAAGTACCCGACCTTGGCCAAACGTGTGGCTTTCATGCACTTATTTCTAAGGGAGCAGTAGGCTTCATAGTCTTCGAGAAGCTTAGAGCTTTTGTGAAGCTTCCCAGCTTGGTCTCGCGCTTTTTTGTCATGCTATGAGTTCGGGCAAGATCCAAGGAAGGTGGCTCCCGCAGACCCTGACTTGTCGAAGTGGGGCATGCTGGTTCCAGATGTTGAGAAATTTGCCTCTGAAATAATCTGCCGCTTCGTCTAACAAGTTTGCAGATACAGTGGGGGCCCAGTTAATATGCGCCAGGTCGCCTAGGAAGGGGCAATGTTCAGAGATTTGTATGAATGGATTGGTAAAGTTTTATGAGGAGCTTTGATTTTATGAACTTTACATACCAGGAAGATCATACAATGGTCGCTGAGGGCGTCAGATAATACTCCAGATTTGATTACCCTGCAGGGGTGCGAGGTGAGGGTAAGGAGTGGTTGTCCGTTTTGTGGTTCAGCCGAGTCATTTCAAGGATAAGCTGGGTTAAGATGAGGGCATTTATATAATTACACACTTTCTTTGGGGTGGGGGTTGACCAGTTTAGATTAAAGTCGCTCATGATATATAATTCACCCGAAGTGGTGTGAATAATCATGGCTCACCATTGCTCTTTATCTTTCAGCATGTGCTCAGTTCGCCAGCTCACTTATTGCAAGCATTCTAGCCACAAGTGGCAAATGGCAGATAGGAATACACAGCAGCTAGCAAATATCAAATCTCCCACAAAATAGTATCAGCTAAAGATTTAAGACAAAAAGTGCTCAGTGCATACAAAGTGCTGGCAGGCCTCTCACCATTGTCCCAGCGCTTCAATTCTAATGAATCTTTGTGAGGGGCCCCCCCTTGTGTTGGTAAGGGTTAGCCACCCTATAGTGTGAGTTCACCACTTGTGAGCATGGTGGCCGTTTGTTGTTTTTGTACTTAGTGGTATCCCTCAAGGATCGATGCTGGTGCCACTGCTGTTCACCATTTTCGTCAACAATTTGGAAACTGGGATCTTCAACAGGCTGCTTAGCTTTTTTGCTGCCAATAAGCTGGCCAGGGTGGTAGACTCCCGTCAGAATGGGGACAAACTTCAGGAGGTCCTAAAGTCTCCAGGAGTCTAGGATTCAGTGTAGCCAAATGTACTTGCTACAGTTAGGAAGGAAAATTAGAAGTTGTTCAGTTTGTGTTTAATGTTCGACTCATTGTAAGTCTTTACAAATATAAAACACTACAAAATGTACATAAAACATTTCACTGTATCCTGTAAGAATTACATAGTACACACAGAAAACACAATTGCACATACCCCAATAATGCAGGGCATCATGGGAAACATATGCAAATCCTCATAAGAGAATTTGGACTGGCTCAACTTTAACCCTTGCAGAGCCGCAGACTGATATAACAGTCCAGAATTCATATATGTTCTAATTCTGTTGGCAGCCAAAGGGTTAAGCAGAATTGCATGGTGCCAGAAGACCTCACAGTACAATCAGCAAAGGCTAAGAACAGCACAAACATACACGTGTTTTGTTCTCATTTGGACTCATCAGTGTGCCATATCTGTGTCTTAGCCCAGGGAGAGGGAGCCAGCCACCCTTTAAGGGGGAATGTTATTTGTTTGGGCCATGGGGAGCCCAAAATAGAGAAGGAAAAGAACTACAAAAGAACCCCAGAGCAAATGCCCTGACTTATCCCAGAGGATGTTGGCCACACAGCCAAATTTTAAAGAAAACACAGTTGCACATACCCCAATCGTGCAGAGCATCATGGGAAACATATGCAAATACATAGTACACACATATAATTTAAAATGTGAACACAGCAGGTCCTCAGGTCATACATGGAGTGATATACTAGAATACACACTATGAGGAATGTGACAACATTATTCAACATAATATCGCACTTTTGTATGTTCCTTACTGAGATTACAGAAAAAAACTAAGTTATTAATCATTAGTACTATTTCTAAACTAGACAATTATCCCTAGGATAAGTTGTTTTCACTAAGTCAGCAAAAATTGCTCCTGAATGTAGACAGGATACGCTATAGACTGGGATCGCTATATTAGTGTAATGTGAACGTAATCCCGGAATTTCCCAATTAAAAAAACAAAATGACTTGGAAGATAAAAAGAAAGTCATATGATAAGTAATAAAAATGATCAGGAAAGGACAGGGTCTCAAAAAAAAAAGAAATAGAAGTAGAAGCCACATTCATGTGTAGTGCTTCGCATGGCCACTGTCAAGGGGGCCAGCAAAATGGTGAGGTGCATTCAAACTGGGTAATCAGCAGAGCATGAGGAGCAATACTGCCACCTTAAAAGGTCCTGCTCAGGCCCCACTTGGAGTACTGCAAGCCATTCTGGACTCCTCAGGGCAGAAGGACACAGAGGCAATTGAGACAGTGCAATGCAGGGCCAACAAAATGAACTGAGGCATAGAGGACAAAGGCTCTAAAGCGAGACTAATAGCCCTTAACATATTCACCTTGGAAGATAGGAGACTCAGAGGGGACATGATGTCAGTCTTTTGCATGCTCAGGGGTGTCAAGAAGAGTAAACAGACAGCGATGTTGCATCTATATCCTTTATGATGCTCAGAGGTAGCCTGGCAACGTTTTAATATCTGCGGGAGGGCTAGCAGCAAAATGGCATGTTAGCCCAGTGGAAAACTCACAGTCATGAGCTTTGCTTCCCCTGATCACAAATTCCCTTGCTCCCAGTGCCTGTAGGATCATCCCCTCACTTGACATCTCCTTATGTTATTTACATTAAGGCCTTTCAATATGTAACCCCCTTCAGGGCTTCTGTACCTTTAAGGCCACATTTGTAATTTGCACATCCAAGGCATCAGCCACCACCAGCTGAGCAGGACAGCACCGTTTGTGATGGGACCAAGAATCACCCGATGGTTACTGACAGAACTGGACATGACAATGCATTCATGCAAGATTGGTTCGGGGCATGGAATTGTGCTCAGACAGCGAAGATTGTGTAAATAAGGACTTCTGTGGAAAACTGCCTTTGGGCTACATAGTAGCAGCCATTTTCGACACATCTGACCCACTCTGGCATGATGATGGAGTCAGACAGCGACTGGTCCACCAATCAGGTGGATTTTATGGAGGCGAGATCCACAAGGACTCCTGGATTTGAGATTAAATTAATTATGGTGCCTTTGCAGCCACCAATTGCCTTTCAAGCGACAGACCACTAAGGCTGCCTGCTGTGACTGATAGCTCAGCTGAATACAGTGCAAGGCTTCAAACAGGCATGGGATAGGCATAAGGGAGCAATACAGATGAGTATGAATAGATAGGCCATTGACAGAGCAAAGGCTGATGGCACATTTATAAGGTAGAAAAAGAAATAGACAGACTGGATGGGCCTTGCGGCCCTTATCTGCTGTCAACTTCTATGTTTCTATGACCAATTGGATCTGCTGATTCGTCAGTGAACAGCTGGGGCTGAGCTGCACCCAAGTCAGTCTTGTTTCTCCAGTACATGCGATCACACTCTGTGAATGCCAGATGGTGGCCGGCTGTGAAGGTGAGCAGAAGGCTGTGCAGGTTGCCAATGACCAGGGTGAGGGTGGGCTGCAGGGTGTGAGTCCTTAGGGGTGGATGGGTGGGTGGGGGTTGTCACTCAGTCTGGAGGGGCTGCAAGACTAGCAGGGAAATATATGGAATTATTGGCAATTGGGGGGGGGGGTCCACGTGACACATAGAAACATTGAAACAGAGAATTTGACGGCACATAAGGACTGCTAGTCCCATCCAGCCTGCCCTTTTTTCTCACCTACTAAAAATGCCAGAGGTCCTACTTTATCTTCCATTTTACCTTCTCTTTTGGAGGGTTCCACTATGCCTACCCCATGCAGTTTTGAATTCCCTCACTGACTTTGCTCCCACCACCTTTGCTGGGAGGCTGTTCCATGCCTCCATCACCCTTTCCATGAAGAAATACTTTCTCACGCTGCCCCTTAGTCTACCCCCCTCTGGTCTCATGTCATGCTGTCTTGTTCTAGAGCATCTTCTTTTCTGAAGGATGCTGCCCTCCTGCACCTTATTTATTCCCTTTAGGTACTAGAAGGTCTCTAGCGTGTCTCCCCTCTCCCTCCTCTTCTCAAGGGTAAACATACTGAGCTCTTCCAGTCTCTCCTTGCATGACCTTTGATGCACGCCTTGCACCATTTTTGTTGCCCTTTTTTGAACTGCCTCTACCCTGTCTATGTCCTTTCAGAGATGTGGCCTCCAGAACTGGACACAGTACTCCAAATGAGGTCTCACCAATGATTTGTACAGTGGCATCACCACCTCTTTTCTTCTGCTGGTGATACCTCTCCTTATGCAGCGTAACATCCCACTGGCTCTCCCTACCACCTTGGCACATTGTTTGGCCACCTTTAGGTCATTAGATGTGATCATCCCCAGATCTCTTTCCTGTTTAGTGGCTGTTTATAACTGCCCACCCATCATGTAATCCTCTGCTGGGTTCCTGCGCCCCAAGCGCGTGATCTTGCACTTCTTCGCATTGAATCTTAAACGTGTGCAGGCAAATGTATGGCAGTATTCAGTTCAAACATAGGCGACTGGGGGTCCATGTGACACAAGGGAAATACATGGCAGTATTCATTACAAACAGAGGTGATGAGGGGAAGGGGTCCGCTAGACACTGAGGAAATGCATGGCAGTATTAAGTACAAATGGGGTCAGTCAGGCTGAAGGGGGTCCATTAGTCTACTAGGGACATACAGTATATGGATGTATTTTTTACAGATATGGACACATTTATTTTTTTTGGGGGGGTGACCACTAGACTTGAGGGATGTGGTTTTGACCAAGGCCCAGCTTGGGCACTAAGGGACTGCTGCATGGCATGCAAAGGAGCCCATAATGGACATGAAGATGTCCCTATAGCACCTTGCATGCCAAATGGACTCATTTGCATGTACAGGCTGAAAACAGCCCACAGGATCCCTGGAGCTATCTAATTTTGGGCATCACTGTCTCCAGTTGGTTCCACCATGGGCTGTATTCAGCCTCAGGGTATGTCAGCACAGTTCATGGTCACTTTGCACTGCACTGCACCAGCATGGCCCAGACAATTAGCACACTCTGCTGGAGTGCTCTAACTGTGTGAATATAGCTCAGACCCGGCGGTGCCCAATGTACTGCGCAGCACTACTGACTGCGTGACACTATCAGCCAACTCTGAATATGGGGGAGGGGGGTTCAACATTTTTCTGTTACTGATAGCGTCTTTTCTAAATATTGAATCAATTGTTTAACGCAGAATCATTCCATACTGAGGGAAATGGTTGTATAATATATTGAAAATGGTACAACTGGAGCATATTTGTACATGTTTGGAATATTGGTTGTACTGATTGTTTATTTTATTGTATAATACCTAATGTGTGGAAAGAATATAAACAAGAGTCTCTTCGATGGTTACTTTTTAACTCACCTTTTTAAATTTAACTTGAAAATTCAGTGCACAATATCACTTTAAATGCACTGAATAAAAGTGACATCTCCTGTGCTGGCTTTACGCCCTGATGATGCACTCGAAACACAGAAACGTAGAAATTGTCGGCAGATAAGGACCGCTAGGCCCATCCAGCCTGCCCAGAAGCCCTATACTTGATTACAGTTTCTGACCCTTCCTCTGCTTTACCTCTATGGTTTCCCTATGCCTCTCCCATGCATATTTTGTCTCATCTCATCTCGTTTCATTTCGTTTTTATTTTATATTGAAAAGGCCTGTGAACAAGTAAATGCCTATTTTCACAGACATCCAGTTTTACGATAACAAAGCTTACAGTAATAATATAAATAACAACATAGATAGATTCATAGATATGTGTCAGCAGAAAGGAACCTTCTTGGCCCATCGAGTCTGCCCATCCCCCCTCTTTACTTGCCCCCCTCTCCCATAGGTCTCACCCTCCGCACCCTAATCAATCCCTTGTGTTTGTCCCATGCCCACTTGAATCCCTCCACATTACTGGCCCCCACCACTTTCTCTGGCAGACTGTTCCAGGGTGCCATGACCCTGTCAGTGAATAAATGCCCCCTCACGTTCCCCTTAAACCTACCCTCCACCCTCAGTCCATGCTCTCTAGTTCTAGCACCTACTTCCCCTGTGAATAAGCTCCCCCACCTTATTAATCCCCTTCACATACTTGAATGCCTATAACATGTCCCCCTTCTCTCTTCTGATCTCCAGCAGGTACAGATCCAACACCCTTAACCTTTCTTTGTATGACTTCCCAGTTAGCCCATGCACCATCTTGGTGGCCCTTCTCTGTACTCTTTCCATGTCTTCTATGTCTTTTCATAGGTGAGACCTCCAGAACTGAACCCCATACTGCAGATGGGCCTCACCATGGATTTGTAGAGTGATATCAGCACCTCCCACCTTCTGCTAGTTATCCCTCTCCCTATGCACACCAGCATTCTGTTCACTTTGCCCACGGTCTTGCTGTATTGGGTCCCCACCTCGAGGCTGTTTGTGATTATGATCCCTAGATCCTTCTCCTGCTCAGCTGCTTTCATCCCCCCCTCAGTTTATACTTTGCTTGAGGATTATTCCACCCCATGTGCATTACTGTGCATTTCTTGGCATTACATTTTAGCTGCCATGTTTATGATCACCTGTTCAGCAACCTTAGATCTTCCCTCATAGCCTCCACCCCCTCTGGGGTGTCCACCCTGCTGCAGATCTTTGTATCATCTGCAAAAAGGCACACCCTCCCCTGTAGCCCCTATGCTATGTCACTGATGTAGATGTTAAATAGGATGGGCCCTAGCACCGACCCCTTGGGGACTCCACCCATTACTCCTACCTCCCTTGAATGCACCCCATTTACCACCATCCTCTGGCTTTTACCCATCAGCCATTTCTCCACTCACCTTATTTTCTGTCCCACTCACAAACTCTCCAGTCTTCTGTGGGGCTTAGTGTCGAAGGCCTTCCCGAAGTCCAAATAGGCCATGTTCACTGCTCCCCCCCCCCCGGATCAACCACCCTCAT
Organism: Neoceratodus forsteri; assembly: GCA_016271365.2. Classification (NCBI taxonomy): domain Eukaryota; kingdom Metazoa; phylum Chordata; order Ceratodontiformes; family Ceratodontidae; genus Neoceratodus; species Neoceratodus forsteri. The sequence goes on along the minus strand of CM028132.1, from coordinate 61,588,275 downwards.
CACCCAATTGAAGAACTCAATCAGATTAGTCTGGCATGACCTCCCCCTTGTGAAGCCATGTTGATGGATGTCCTGCAGTTCACTATCCTCCAAGTTGCTAACCAGATAGTTTAACAAAACAATAAAATACACATAATGAAATCATTTAAAACTGTTACAGTAAGACCTGGACAAAAGATAGTTCTTGAGAGTCCTCTTAAATATAGAAATACTAGCAGTATTGACTATATAACTCGGTAAAGCATTGTAAAGTTTTACTGCCAGATAATTCATAGAATTTGGAGCAAAGGTTGTGTAAAACTGGGGAATTTGGTAAGAGTTTCTATTGTGAGATCTAGTGTTAACCTTACCAGTATTGAATGGAAAGAAGTTTTTTTTTCCATAATACTTTTTATTGAAATTTTAAAATGTTCAATTAAAAACTTTACATTTATGGACAACATTTGTAGTAGTACTGAACAGCTACTTGACAGTAGGATAAATAGTATAACTCTCAGAACAGTTACTTGTAATAAAATAATATTATTGAGCAGTATATACTATAATCCAAACCACTAAACTAAGGCCAATAGGGTTACCCATTATTACTAAAAGATTTCTAGTACAGTCAAATCACATACAAATTGAATAAAAAGGACAGAGTAAAGCAATATAAAGAACAATATGACCATTGCATGTGTTCTAATGTAGACCATGTCCCAGAAGGGCGACCAGATTCTATGTAAGATATGTAATTTATCAGACATGGAGTAACAGATTCTTATATTGTTAAACCTTTTGACTATACCATTCACTAATAGTGGGAGACAAAGTGGTTTTCCATTTTTGCAGAATGAGCCATTTAATACTAAGGGATGCATACAAAATCCAAGTTTCCTGGAATCTGTCTAGGTTCAGAGATTCTGGCAATATTCCTAAAATAGAAATTAGTGGTGATGATGGAATGGGGCACCCTATAATATTGTTATGTATAGTTTGGACATTCTTCCAAATTTCCTCTAATAGAGCACAGTCCCACAACATGTAGAATGTGCTATCTCTGCATTGTGTTGCTCACATCCCCAACAATCAGTATTGCTTGAGTACCCCATTGCATGCAATTTATTCTGGACTGTAATAATATCCATGCAGAATCTTAAATTGGGTTAGCATACCATGAAGTTCTTTGTAGTTCTTGCTAGCTAGTTTCCATGCCATGTCCTACTATTCATCAGTTATGTCTTCTTCCCATTTCCTTTTGGCCTTAATGGTCAAACAGAAAGAGGTTAAACTGCTGGTCCGTGCTTTTTAAATGATCCCTGCCCCCTTTTTAAGCAACACTACAGTATGTATATTAATTGATCCCGTTCCTCACGTATCAGTAGGTAAACATCTTTATTTAGGATATTGGATCTCTTAAGAATTTACCTCACCTGTAAATAATAATGGAATTGGTGTCTCTGAATGTTGTATTTCTCCCTAAGGTCCTGAAATGAGTACGTAACTCTGCTCTTTGTGTCTACCAAATGGGACAACCTAGAAATTCCTCATTTGGACCATTCTGTGTTTAAGTATCCTTGCTTCCCATCAGTTAGCCTCTTGTTATTCCAGATTGGCATTAAGTCTAAGGGAGTCCCTTTGGGGTTAATAATACCATTAACTTTTCTAAGCAACAACACAGAGCCTAAAATACAGGGTTTGTCAGACAGACAAATTTGTTGCGGAATGTATAAGAAATCAAAAACAGAATGGATATGGATATAAGTTGATGATGCTAAGAGGTAGGAGTCAAAGATAGATCTTATATAAAAAGATAAGTGATTTAAAGTTGATACTCTCAGTAATAAACAATTAAATGACCTATGAAGTATGCAATGGTGTGTCATTCATGGAAGATCAGTAGGAAAGCGAACAATGCTATTAAAAGTAGTTCTAAGTTTTGCGAGCATTTTATCTGACGTGTAAGAGTAAATTATAGACCCATATTCAATAACAGAAAGTAATAAGCTGTGAGTTAATAGTGACCTAGTTTCAAAGGTGAGACATCTGTTGATTTGATACAGCACGCAGCAATCTTTTATGAAGTGTCCCAATAGCAGATAGTACAGTATGTGTTGCTCAAAAGTCAAATGATAGTCGAGAAGCAGACCTAGATATTTGAATACAGTCACTTGTTCAATGTAATTTCCAAAACTGTCAAAAAGAAACTAATCTGTAATGCGAGTTTTCCTTACATCTCTACCCTCCACCCTTATCTGACTGCCCTTTATTCCACTACCCTTACCCCTCACCTCCACCTCTATCTACCAACCCTTTACTCTACTACCCTTACTCCTCACCACAACCTCTATCCACCTACCCCATCACCCTCACCTTCTACCCCCCATTATTCACCTACAGGCAGCTTCACTCACTCCCTCCCCTTTCTACAATGTCTCCCCACTAAGACTGCACACCTTCTGCATTGTAAGTACTTGTGGACAACTCCCCGTGCCTATACCTCAGTGCTTCCCTCCCAACTGTAATCAAGCTACTTACCAACTGTAGTCAAGTTACATGCCAAGCACTTATGTATAGCTCTCCGTCATTCAAATCAGTGTTGTATTTTTCTTGTATTATTCAAGTTGTGATATCAGACTGCACTGTGAACTACCATTGTGTTTTCTTTTTTCCCATTTATTTTAAGTTTCAGTTGTAAAAACTTGTGTATTCTCTGTTACATATGTCTACCTTTTGCAGATGCTGTGTGTATGATTGATTATATCAGGACCTCCTTGTAAATGAGCCTGCTCAATGGAGTTTCTTTCCTGTCCGTATACTTGAACTTGAACTTACATTCAAAAAAAACATTGGTTTTGTTTTGGTGGAGTTCAAAACTAACTTGTGAGTGTCAAACCATGTATGTAGAGAACTAAAATCTTTGTGTAGGTTTTGTTGTAAACTAAAACTATTAGAGCCTGAACAAAACAAAAGAGCACCATCTGCATATAGAATGAGTTTGGTCTCCTGACAGATATCTGAAAGGGAATTAACAAAGATAGAAAACACAAGGGGTCCAAGAATGGATCCCTGCAGGACCCTGGAATGTAGATGAGACTCTTTGGATAAGTAACCATTAATCACAGTTTTTTGAGACCTGTTTTGTAAATAAAGTTTAAATCATATGATTACTTCTTCAGAAATATGAACCCCAGCAATCATTTTTAACAATTCCCCATGGTCAACTAAATTGAATGCCTTGGTGAGGTCCACAAAAGGCGAGGCAACATATTTACCATCATCAAAGACTCTGTGTGCCTGGCTGGTGAACCTCACCAAGGCAGTTTGGATGTTTATATCCAACCACAGTGCTCACTCCCACCACCTTCTGTGGCAGACCATTCCATGCGTCCACAACCCTCTCTGTGTAGAAAAACTTCCTCACATTCCCTCTTTAACCTGCCACCTTCCAATTTCATGTCATGTTCCCTTGTTCTTGTCTCCTCCTGTATTGGAAGATGTCTACCCCCCTGCACCTTGTTTATGCACTTGAGGTACTTGAATGTTTCTGTCATGACCCCTCTCTCTCTCTCTCTCCCTCCCCCTTCCTCCTCTCCTCCAGTGAGTACATACTGAGGTCCCTTAATCTCTCCTCATAAGTTTTGAGGTGCAAGCCCTATACCATTTTAGTTGCCCTTCTCTGGACTGTCTCCAGACTGCTAATGTCCTTTCAAAGATGCGCTCCAGAACTGCACACAATACTCCATGTGAGGCCTGACCAGGGTTTTAAATAATGGCATGACTACCTCCCATCTTCTGTTGGTGATACCCCTGCCTATGCACCCCAGCATGCCACTGGCCCTCTCTCCCTCCCTCCTCTCCTCCAGTGAGTACATACTGAGGTCCCTTAATCTCTCCTCATAAGTTTTGTGGTGCAAGCCCTGTACCATTTTAGTTGCCCTTCTCTGGACCATCTCCAGACTTCTAATGTCCTTTCGAAGATGCGGCCTCCAGAACTGCACACAATACTCCATGTGAGGCCTGACCAGGGTTTTATATAATGGCATGACTACCTCCCACCTTCTGTTGGTGATACCCCTGCCTATGCACTCCAGCATGCCACTGGACCTCCCTGCTTTGTACTCTGTGTTGACATTTTTAGGTAATCGGAAATAATAACCCCCAGGTCCCTTTTTTTTCTTGGTGACTGTCAGCAGCTCCCCCTTCCCCATCCTGTAGCTCTCCCCTGAGTTTCTATGCCCCAGGTGCACAATTTTGCACTTCTCTGAATTAAACCTCAGTTACCACTCCTCAGACCATTTCTCAAGCTTCCCCAGGTCCTTCCTCATTTTCTCCACCCCTTCTGGACTATCCACCCTGTTACAGATCTTGGTGTCACCTGCAAACAGGAAGACCTTTCCTTCCAGTCCCTCTGCAATGTCACTAATGAAGATATTGAACAAGGCTGTCCCAAGGACTGATCCCTGAAGTACCCCACTGGTCACCCCCATCTCCCCAGATTGTACCCCATTTACCACCACCACCACCCTCTGTCTCCTGTCTGTCAGTCAGTTCCTAACCCAGTTTACCACCTTGTCTCCCATGCCCAGACTACCTGTCTTGTTAACCAGCCTCTTATGCGGGATGGTGTCGAAAGATTTGCTGAAATCAAGGTAAGCGATGTCCACCTCCCCCCCATTTAATTTCTTCACCACCCAGTCAAAGAAATCTATCAGATTCACCTGGCATGACCTACATACAGTGAATCCATGCTGTCTAGGGTCCTGGGCACTGATGGCTTCTAGATGTCCCAATATCCTTTCTTTAAGCAGTGCCTCCATGATCTTCCCCACTGCTGAGGTGAGGCTGACCAGCCTATAGTTCCCCACCTCTTCCCTACTGATTTGTGAAGATGGACCACATGTGTCCTCCTCAAATCCTCTGGCACCACTCCTGTGTTGAGTGATTCGGAGAACTAAGCTGCCAGAGGTTCTGTTAGCTCTCTTCGCAGTTTCCTTAATATTCTCGGGTGTATGCCATCTGGCCCCATCGCTTTGTCCACTTTCAATTTAGTGAGTTCCTGCAGGACTCTCTCCCTTGTGAATGGACTGTTGTCCACCTCTCCCCCCCTGGCATCTGTTGCTCAGCTGTGGTCCCTGTTCCTCCCCATCTTCTGTGAGTACCGAACTGAAGTATCTATTCAGTATTTCTGCCTTATCCATGTCTCCCTCCTTACACTCCCCTTTGAGCTTAACAGTCCCCCCTGTTTTCCTTCTTTCACTGATGCACCTGTAGAATGTCTTGCCCCCTTTCTTTACTGTCTGCACTAATCCTTCCTCAGGCTACACCTTTGCTCTCCTTACTGCCCTTCCCGCTTCCCTTAGACACTCTAGGTACACCTCCCTGTCTTCCTCCTTTTGGGTCTTCCTATATTTCCTGAACCCTGCCCTTCTAGCCCTTATTTTGTCTGCCACCTCTTTCAAGAACCATAGTGGCTTTCTCCTTCTCTTGCCTTCGGATATCAGTCTGATACATTGGTTGTCACTTCCATTATGGCTCCTTTTAGGTGCTACCACTGCTTTTCCACTCCCCATCCCCCTTTTCTCCAGGGCTATTTTGATATTTCTCCCCATTTCAGTGAAGTCTGCCTTTTTGAAATTCAAAATGTTTGCCCTAGTGTGACTTGACTGAGTCCCTGTCCACATGCTGAACCACACTATGTGGTGATCGCTGGATCCCAGTTGCCCTTTTACCCAGACATCTGTGATTCTATCCTTGCTGGTCATTACTAGATCCAGAATCGCCCTATTCCTGGTGGGATCAAACACGAGCTGTCTTGAGTCCTACCTCCTGTGGGGAATCTAGGATGCCTCTATTTCTGGCTGAAGCAGCTGCCAGGGTGGTCTAATCCATGTCTGACATATTGAAATCCCCCATCAGCAGAATTTCACCTTTTTGGGGGGGGCTGGCACTCCAAGCCCCGGTGGGGGCTCACCAGGCTCTGGCAGCTGCCCCTCATACTTGGGCTTACCCCCCCCCCGAGTAGGGCTGCTGATAGGTGAACTCTGGTGGCCAGAGGGGACGGCAAGGGAGCCAGCTCATTAGCAGGGGCCAGCATTTTTGTGTGCTGTAAACCCCATGGGAGTGGGGACGTGCAGTGACAACCCGCATCTGCCCCACCCCCCGAACATGCAGGTGCCAACCACAGTGGAACTCCTGGCTTCCACCAGGAGTCCATCATGCATCAGACACCTGACCCCACCTCCACCCAGAGTAGGACAGCAGTCCACCGGATGCTCAATCTTGCTCCCCCCCCCGGTCAGCCTTCCAACTCCCGGGTCCATTCCCGAACCCAGGTCATCAGCGCTGCAGATGGCAATCGTGCCTCTGCATCAGCAGGCTGGCCTTCATCTTTTTTTTATATTTGCTGTTTATACCCCCTCCTTCTCCATGGCCTTACCTTCCCTCAGGTCCTCCAAAGCATCAGGCTGGCTGCACTCTGACCCCTTCCCCCAGGGCCAACTTCATGTTGCCTAGGTTTGTCCCCCCCAGTGGGGAGGGGGGAATGGTCACCCCTTATCATCCCTCACAGCCTGCTGAATATCTTCATCAGGCATCCTGGGGGATTGTTGGAGTAGTGGGGCTACGTTCCTGAGGCTGTCTCCAGGTTCGGCCATGGGGTCTTTCCTTGTTTTCTCCCATCCCCAATGGCATTGGCTTGCTGAGAGCTCCAAGGGATGTAGGCACGTCACTATGTGATGTCCATCCCAGAGCTCACCAACATCTTCCCCACCCATAACATCCCAAGCTGCACCTCCACCTGTGGTCACCCTGGTGGTGGTATTGTAGCGGTGATGACTGCCCTCCCTCCCCAGAGGAGGAGAACAATCCATGAGATACTCTACCCTTCTCCCCCCCAGCCGGCCCTCGACAATATGAGTCCGCACCCAAACCCGGGTCACTGGCATCACGAGTGGTAGCGCTACCACACCAATGGGCTGGCAAGAATTCCACCTTTCATTGCCATCTCATATATTTAATCTACTAGCTTGCTGTCCACTTCCTCCCACTGTCCTGGAGGCCTGTATATCATCCCTGTGTGCATTGCTGAGCAATTTCCAGGTTCAAGGGTGACCCACAGTGCTTTGGCCTCCCCCTGCTTACCATGTACCTGTGTTGCCTTTATACCCTCCCTGACATACAGGGTGACACACCCCCCTTTTTTACCCACCAATCCCTCCTCAACAGAGCATAACCTGGTACATTGATTTCCCACCCATGATTTGCAGTGTACTAGGCTTCAATTATTGCTACTATGTCCAGGTCTGCCTCCGCTATCAAGGCCTCCAGGTGAGGGAGTTGATTTCCCAGGCTACAAGCATTAGTTACCATGGCCTTCCATGTTATGCATCTTAGATTACCCCTGTTGTCCATGTTCCTACTCTCCTGCTTTCTTCCCTGACCCCAGTTACCTCTCCTGTGAGGTCCTGATTCCAGCACTTTGCTCCCACCCCAACTACTTCAGTTGTACTTTCTGCCAATTTACTTTCCTGCATTTGCCCTCGGGGGGGGGGTAATACTAAACCTCCTGAACCTTGGAGCTCCCCCCCAGCCAGTTTAAATGCTTGCCGCTGGAGCATTCAAACTTCTCATTCAGCATCATAGTCCCCTTTCAGGATGGATGCAGGCTTTCATCCTTTTAACAGCTCGTATCCATCTAGGTGGTGCCCCAGTCCCCCCATGAAGTCAAACCCCTCCCTTCCACACTATTCCTTCAACCAGGAGTTGAATTTCTGGGTGCTTAGTGTCCTAGCCTCACCCCTGCTGTGGACAGGTAGAACCACCGAGAAGGAGAAGGAGTGTGCTACCTGTTTCAGCCCCCCCCCCAAGCTTCCTGAAATCATCCTGGATTCTGCCTATCTCAACCCTGTCTCCTGTCACATCATTTATCCCCAGGTGGATTATGACCTCCAGTTCCTCCCTCCTTGCTATTGCCCTTGTGAGCCTATTGATCCGCTTCCCATCCCTCCATGCCATGCATTCTGGGATGCACTTGACCTCCCTGTCCTTTATGTTAAATTCCCCTAAAGTAACTACCTGGACAACTGAGTGTGAAACAGATCGGAGGTTGTCTCTGCTCCTGCCTGCCTACACACTGTAAGTGGTTTCGCACTACTATATGAGCAATAAAAGCAAGAATAAAGTTTTGATTGTGCACAATTGATATTTTATGGCTGGTGTGGTACCATTTTTTATTGATCACATAGATACTGAACCCAACAGAAAATGCGATGTTACATACCTGCAACTGTCCTGGTATGATCAGTTGTTATAATAATAATGCTGAAACACTGCATTTTTAATTGTGTTCCTGAAGATGTACCTGCTCTGTCACAAGCTGCCTGGATGCACTGTTTTTGTATATTAAAATGATATTCCAGCTGCAGACCACTTTTACAGTACAGTGATTGCTGCGGTCTGCAGCCACCTGCGCTTTGTGAAAACATGTTTTTGCTGCTCTTTAGCTTGAGAGCGCAAATGGAAGTTAGCATGTTCTCTAGGAGTTTCAGCATACTAACATGACTTGTATTCATGGCTCTGTCTCATTAGCCCATGTGCCAGGTCTGCACATGTGCGAGTGCATGATCAGGTGTGTGCCTCGCAAACTGCTGCTTCTAGTATTGCTCTTGCCTTGCAAACCACTGGCTCTGCACTTCATATACCAGTTTGCATGGCAAAACTCAATTTCTGTCTTGCAGAATGTTCAAATATGCCGACCTGTATGTTGGACTCGGCCCATCTTGGTTATTTTCAATTAATATAGCTTTTTTGTATTTATTTAGGTCTCCAGGATAGAGTTTACAGTATGCCAAATATTAATGGTAAGTATGTGTGTGCGTGTGTGTGTGTGTGTGTGTGTGTGTTCATATGTGTATGAGCACATACTTCTTTACTTATAAGGATTCCGTGTCCTCACAAATATAGGTAAGTGTACTCAAACTACTCAGGGCATTTTCAAACCCTCAAAATTGTTTTCAACTTAAAAATTCACATGCTTGAAACGTTTTCATGCAGATGTCTTTAGTTTTACCCCTACTTTTAGAACTGTGGCAGCCATTCAATGCTGTCGTACAGTGGAGCCCACCAGGATGCAATGTGATACTGCAGATGTCTGCAGCAATGTTATTGCAGGCAACAAGGCAATACCATTGACCATTATTCCCTTCTGTCATGCAGGAAGCTGTGATACTACATAGCATCCTGGTGGGCTCCACTGGAAGTTTAGAATAGGAGATGTACACTTACTGTAATGGAGATGACAGTATGTCGGGGGGGGGGTGATGTGTGAGGGGCACAAGTGTTTAATCCTGTGCTATTTCAGAAATTATGTAAGAGCTCGGTAATCTGCCAGCTTCTCTCTTTCCTGAAAACAGAAGTTTGAAATGAATAGCAGTAGCAGAATCCGTGTGAGGGAAGAAAGCAATTTTAGATCATTTGCCGTAATAATATTTGAGTGTAACAGCACAAAGACTGAGCCGAGCTAGTCGAGAGGTCCTGCAGTGCCAGCTGTCATTTTATCACAAGCATGTTCTGGGAAAGAGGCAGATTGTTGTGGTGCTGAGTTATTGCTATCGCATCATGCAGTCTGCACATGGTTTAATCTTTCAGTAGCCTCATATCCATGCAAGGCCACTGGCGGAAGAGTGCAGTCATTGGTTTGGCCTCATAATTACAGTAGAGTGATGCAAAATAATAATTGCACCAGTGAAGTCGGCCAAAATGGGTTGTTCTGCTTTTCCAAGTTCTCTGAATGTCATAAAGTTTTTACTTCTCATTTTTGCTCACCAGAACCATTAAAAATGCCAAAACAGTTAGTACCAACCCCTTTGCCTTCCAGTTTTCTTTCAGACATAATCTCTGGTAGCACACCAATGTACACACTCATCCTTTTGTGACACAATGTCCTGTGTATAACTGTGGGGGGGGGGGGCAGACACTGGGTCCAAGTGCAATAGGTTCATTAAAAAATAAATAATCTTTGGGCTATATGTCCCAGCAGTTAAATGGAAATTATAGCCTGACAGAGTGCTTCAGACCAATCAGAGTGTTTCTTTCCCATGTGTGTGAGAGACTCTTATTTTGGAAAGAGTGTCTCATGCGCTTGTACCCTGGACACTGGTATTTGATTGTGTTCTTTAATCACCGTGAGACTACCCTCATTTATGTTTGCACATGCTGATGACCACTTCTTCAGGTTTCTCTCAACATCAAATTTCGTAGGAAATTTAAACCCCCCCGACCAGCTGATGTCCATCCACCCGCTCTGCTGAACTGCCACCTATGATCAGTCAGGTGATAGTGTAGCAGCAGAGATAGCGACCCTCTCTCCTGGGAGGAGGAGAGTGTCTAATGAGATGTTCAACCCGTGTCCCCCTGATGGCCTTCTGAATGTCTGGGCTCATTCCCACACCTGGAATGCCAGCATTCTAAGTGGCAGCACTGATACTGCACAGATGGGCCGGCAGGACAGATTCTGCTCTATGCTACCGGTGCACTGCGAGTGCAGAATTTTCAGATTCTGCCAGAAAAGAATTCAACTGAATTTCAGAAAATTGAACCTAATTCCATGGAATTCCATCAGAAGTGGAATTCTGAAATTCTAAAAGTAGGATTTAATCTGCAGATTTATAATTCGTACTGTACATAAACCATGGATTAGCGTCTCACAAACTGTGGAAAATTAATCCATGGTTAAAGTAATCTGTGGAAAACGAATACATGGTTCAACGCAAAAGATGTTCAGAATCCGGCCAAATTTATTAAAAAATTCCAAAGCATTTTGGAACCATGATTACCAGTCTGCCTGAATTCCGTCAACATAATTCAGCATTCTGTACTGCTCTAACTGTGAGGCACATACACCTGGGAACTTGAGTAAAACCTGTTGCACCACACACCCAGGAGTGGGGTATAGTGATTTAAAATGGCTTGTTATGGCTGGCCCATCGGTGCAATAGTTGTATTTCTGTCTGCAATGTCAGCAACCTGGGTTTGGGAACAGATCTGGGTCACTGTAGGGTCAGCGGGGAGAGAAGGATGGAGCATCCAGTGATGGCTCACCTTCTTTGGGGGTAGGGTAGGGATGCGGCTTAGTGTCTGCTTGCCCGTGGCAGAGGCCAGGAGCACAGCAGGATGTCAGGCCCCAGATGACTAGGGAGTGGTGGACGTTGGCGTATGTCTTGATATCTGTGGCACGTCCCTCCCCCGGGGAGCAACCTAGGAAATGGCTCCCTGGCCGGCCGGATGAAGATCATCGGTTCCTGCTGCCGACTAGCCCTGGGTGATCAACCACACCTCAGAGACACCTGGGCCAATTGTAGACTGCACTGGCCACCCCCACTGGTGCCTTCCCCCTTGGAGGAGGGGGACCCATCCGGCGAAAAGATACACTGGGTTACCCAGGGAGGTCACAATGTGAGGTGTTGGCCAGCTTCAGGGACGGCAAGCAGATGGAGGATCCAGGTGACCTGAGGGAGTGGTCAGCTAGGGGTGAAGGAGTGAGCAAAAAAAAAACGGCTTGTTAAGACAGAAACAGATCTGAACTTGATGTTTTATTATTTTAAAAAATAACTTCCACTTTGATTGACAGAACATGTAGAAGGACAACTCTTTCTGCACGGTTATGCAATATGGTTCAACTGATTACATTCTTCCTTTCCCTGCTATGTTATAAAATAACTTTATTAGAAAACTACATTAAAATAATATTAGGGTTCACGGTCAAAGTCAGAAAAACAAGTCACGCATACGCAAATTAGACTTGGGTTTGTTACATTGGAGTACAGCAAAGAGAGACTGGGGGGATTTCCAAAGCCCTCATTGCAGATGCAGCTGCAAGACCCGGTCGCATACACATCAAGTAGCATGCATCCAGGCAATCTGTAGCTCTTTGACAGGTAAAACACCTTTTGTGGCACCTTGAATCAATTAATGACACAAACTGAGCTTTGCGGACCCTTGCATCAGTCGTTGATGTAAGGTTGGGGAAATCCATGTCTAACCATTGACCCCATGTTGGCTACATGAAGGCGAAGAGATTACTAGCCTACATGTGTACTGGCCTACATGTGCAGATGTAAGTCCACACAGAAGATGTGGCGGGGTGTGTAGATCCAGGATGGATCCGATTGAAAATCCCCCCACCCCAATGTCAGAAGATGATTAGGAAAGCGAGCACATTAGCAAGTGGGTTAAGCAGATGGTATGTAACAGTTTGCTTTCTTTTTTTTTGCAATCAAAGTTTATTGAAATTTTTCAGTTTGAGTAACATGTAACGACAAATGGACACAAAAAAAACAAATCTGCATCTCTGCAAATGCATGCTCTGGAGGAATTGATACCAGAGCGGCCATTTCTGTTAGAGGTAATACATTCACTTATCCTGTAGTTCATACCTTGTGTACATGCAGGGTCCTGCTACCAGGCAGGATCATACATTCTGGCAGAAGAATGGACACTACAATAATCACAAGAAATAAAAAATAAAACAGAGGAGGAAGGGACAATAAAAGAAAGACAGTAAAATACATAAGGGGTGTCCCACTGGGATTGGACTCATACCTAAAATGCTGGCGCTCGAATGCAGTATTGGTGGGGTGCTGTGTGCCGTCCTTCAGATGAGACGTTAAACTGAAGTCCCTTCTACCCATCCTGGTGTTGTCCTGGTGGAAGTAAAAGAACTCAGGGCATTCTTCGCAAAGAGTAGGGGACTTTCCCAGTGTCCTGGCCAACATTCCCCTTCCCATAAAACCAGTTCATGTAATTGTCCTGACTGTGTGTGGGTGTTGATGTGCAATATGGCTGCCACTACACATTCAGTCACTTCACTACCAGTCTAGCATTGCTTGTAAAGTGCTTTGGGATACAGTGTGTATGAAAAGTGATATATAAAATGGGGATTCTTCTTCTATAAAGAAATTACTTATTTATGGTTTGCCTAACTGCAATTCTACTAGCTCATCAGTTCCTGGTATATGTTGTCTAAGTTAACTACTTGGAAACCCTGATGCCTAGGCAGTCCCTCTTTCTCCCTGGGATATCTCAAGTGGAATCAAGTGTCTTATGTTTGGTCTACTTTGTATGCATGCGTGCATGCGTGTGTGCCTCTTACTGATCGGGAGGATTGTTTTCTGTCCTCATTAATTAATTAAGCAAGCAAGCAAGCAAGAATGCATGACAGGGTAGGGGTTGTGCTGGGATGACCTCATACCTGGGGTGGTTGGGCACAAGACCAAAGGCATACAGCACCCTCACCCAAAGAAGTAAGATTATTTCTAGCATAACCTACACTCTGGAATGCATTATTGGTATTATACAATGGCTCTTATTTATTAATATTGTGAAGATAGAAATGAGCACCTGTAGGTGGCTATTAGGCAAATAACAAGTGTTGGAACATTCCTTTTATGTGTAGGAACACCTATTTTATAGTATCAGTTGAACAGTTTTATTTTGTAATTTAATTTTTTTTTGAGGAAACACTCCCCATGTGAAAGCAGTGCATCATGGGTATGCAAATTACCAATTGTCTTTTATCACTGGCATGTGTTATGCAATACCAGGCAATTGGGTATTTGCATACCCATGGTGCAGTGCATGCATATGTGCCGTGTTTCCTCATAAAAAATAAACCTGTAAAACTGATACTACAAAAGATATGTCCCCACACTATAAAGGAGATGCTCTGATACTTGTTCTCTGCCTAACTATAAAATGTTTTAGCCATGACAAAAATGTTTGCCCCCACAATATAAGTAAATAAGTAAATAAGGTTTTTATATGAAACTAAGCTTTTGCTTCTGTATTGCAATTACAAGACTTCAAACTCTCTTGGTAAGTAAAGCTGTGGATTGTTATTTAGTCTAGCCTGCATTCATCTGTATGTTTGGACTTAACACTGCGAGGTTATGCTTAGATAATCTCACTGTAACAAGCACGCACTGACCAATCAGAGTACTGGAAATTTTCTTGCTATTGTATAATGGAGCACTGATCATCTGTTGTGGTTTTCTATCCTGTTAATTGGTCAAGCACTGACTGTCTGTTGTGGTTTTCCAGGTAATGCATTAAGCAATGTACTACGAGAGGGTGTGGGTGATGCCAGGATTTACCCACATCTGATGTGTTGTTCTGTCATGAGGTGCAGCCGAATGACCAGCAACACACCCAGAAATGGATAAATCCTGGTATCACCCACACCCTCGAGTGGGATATTGCGATGATATCATGTGTAAAATAAAGAAAAGATTGAAATTCTAGGTGTGAAGCTTTTTATTTTATTTTATTTTTTATTAGTAAAATAGAGGAGATATACTTTCACAGATAAAAAAATAGTCCTGGGTTGCTAGGTTGTACAAGGAAGTCTGCTGTCACCAGTTTCTGTCTTTTTTTATTTAAAGCAGGATCTGTAAGTTGAGGCAAGTGTCAGGTAGAGTTTCATGCAGTGGGCTGGGAAATGGAGACTGAGCTGTGTTCGTGAGAGCTGCATTTTTTTTTAATAGAAAGACAGCTTCATTAATTGGGCGTGAAAGGGAGGCTGAGCTGCATTAGCGTGAGCTACGTTTTTTTTAATAGAAGGAGGACAGAAAGAGAGTGTGACAGCAGTGGGGTTTTTTTAAGTTAATGTTACCTGAAAGGTTCCTTGTTGGGATCCCAGAGAGACACAGTTTGTGGGTGACATGCCACAGCTCTTCAGTCCTAGGTCCTGGTGTTAATTGTGTATGCGCATAATGTAGGGGTACGGCCGTCGAAACATTGCTACTAGGTTTCTTCTCTGTGTGGGATCACAAAACAATAACAGAAAAAATAAAAGTAAAGAAAAAAGTGTAATGCAGAGTGACAGAGTCTTGTGGAAGCGATCTGGCACATGGCACAGCAAACACTACGCTTATGTTTCTAGAGGGTTGAGCAAAGGTAATAGCGAAGGATGTGTTTTTTTTGTTGCAGTGAAAACAAAAGAGTTTGTACTCTGTAAAACATGTTTGGGGACTGTTGGCTATGTGGCTACAAGTTTTTCTTGTGGATACATAAAGTGGGCTTGGGGACTGCTGGGATTTATGTGTTGGAAATTGCTGTGGTTCTTCTCTACTGCTTTTGTGTTGCACTTTAGCGGAGATAGATACAGTGGCTTTTTGTTTTGATTTTTGGGGGTCGGATTAATTTGGGGGCAGATTTGGCTGGCTAGCACTTCTTACCATTGGTCATGCTACGAGTTTACAATGTGTAAATCATGTCAGCCAGCCAATCCAATCAGCATCCAGGATTTTCTAAGCCATTGTATAGTGAAATGTAACCACCTCAATTTGTTCTTGTCCTGCCTGAAGTACAAGTGTGCCAGGATGGTTTCCATTGCCTGTACTTGTTAATAAACTCCTAGCTAAGAATCCAGGCATAGGCTGACATCTTGTAGCCATTTTAATGCTCTAGCCTTAGCTGCACAGCTTATTGAAAATTTGAAATGGGTATTTCAGATTTTTCCCCTCTGCATGACTGGCATGGAGGGGTGTCCTGTGCAGCGTGCACATTTCTCCACATGCATGCACTACACTGGCGACCCAGGACAGGGAGGAGTACACCAAATCATCTAAAGAGGTGACCAAGAGGGTAAGGGGTGCGAATGCTATTAGGGAACTGATTAGTGCAAGGAATAATAGGAGGGGAGAAAGACTTTTTTAGATATGTCATGGAGAAAAGGAAGTGCTGGGACTGTAGAGTGAGGATAAAAAAGGGGCAGGAGAGGGTGGTAAAAGGGGGGAACAAGTGGAAACACTGAATGAGTACTTCAGCTCAGTGTTTACAAGAGAGGAGGGGAGTCCTTTACCACCCTGGTCGGGAAGGAGGGGGGGTGGGGGGCATGAGGTACCAGATGGCAGGATAGAGGGTAGCATAGTTTTGGATGGACTGAAGGTGCTGAAGGTGAACAAAGCACCAGGGCCAGATGGTGTCCATCCCAGGGTGCTGCGGGAGATGGGCAGAGGATCTAACGGAACCACTGGTGGACCTGTTCAGCACCTCCCTGGAAATGGGGGAGGTGCCGCAGGACTGGAGGATGGCCCACGTAGTTCCGTTACATACAAGCGGACCAAGGGATGAGCCAGGGAACTATAGGCCAGTCAGTCTGACGACCATAGTGGGGAAGCTCATGGAGACGATATTAAAAGAAAGGCTGGTGGCATTTCTGGAGGGCAATGACCTACAGGACCGGAGGCAGCATGGGTTCATTTCAGGGAGATCCTGCCAAACCAATCTTATACAGTACTAAGACTGGGTGACTAGGGAGCTGGATTGGGGCCATGCTGTGGAAGTGCTGTACTTGGATTTCAGCAAGGCCTTTGATTCAATGCCCCATGGGCAACTAGGGGTGAAGTTGTCTGGGGTGAGAGTGGGGATGAAGATGTCATGCTGAATATCAAACTGGTTACAGGGAGGCTACAAAGGGTGGTGGTGGGGAGTGTCAGAGCCTAGAACTGTGATGAGAGGGGTGCCACAGGGCTCAGTGCAGGGCCTGGTGCTGTTTGGGCTATTCATCTCGGACATTGCACAACGAGTGGTGAGCAGGATTAGCCTGTTCACCGATGACACCAAAATGGGGGTAGTAGTAGACGATGAGGAGGGATGGATGCAACCACAGAGGGATTTGACCAAGCTGGAGGAATGGTCAGGGAAGTGGCAGCTGGGGTTCAATGCAAAAAAATGCAAGGTGTTGCATTTTGGGGCTAGGAATCCAAGGAGAGATTACTGGCTGGGGGGGGGTCGAGCTGGGGAGCACCGAGGAAGAAAAGGACCTGGGGGTTTTGATAACAACGAGCATGAACAACACTGCCCTATGCAGGAGAGTGGCAATGAAAGCAAACAAGATGTTAGGGTGTATAGCACGGGGATTCACGTCCAGGCGCAGGGAAGTGGTCAGACTGCAGTTGGAGTACTGTGTACAGTTCTGGAGGCTGTACCTGAGGCTGGATGTCAAACTGCTGGAGGGAGTGCAGTGGAAGGGAGGATGATTCAGGGGATGGAGGGAATGGACTATGAGATGAGGCTAAGGGAGCTAAATACGTATGCACTGGAGGAGAGGCGGGAGAGGGCGGACATGATCGAGACCTTCAAGTACCTGAAAGGTATCAACAAGGGGGGGCGGAGGGAGTGTTGAAACTAAGGAGTAGGAGGGAAACTAGGGGGCATGGGCTAAGAATAGAGGGAGGGAGATTCAGAAGGGAGATGTGGAGGCATTGCTTCACAGAGAGAGTACTTGCCAGGTGGAACGCACTGCCAGAAGGGGTGATATTGAGCAAAAATGTGGTAGGCTTTAAGAACGCATGGGACAGAATACAGGGGTGGATAAGGATGGGCGAGGAGGTCAATGAAGGGATGGCAAGGGGGGTGGGGCAACTGCCTGCTAGGGTGCTTGCTGCACAATTTGATAGGACCAGTAGGTCTGTTCTGCTGGCACCTTCGTGATGTTCAGATATGTTCAGACGTATCGCACATAATGCACGCATTATGTCCGATGACAGGGGGCCGCCGGGTGAAACCCATAAAAACCCAGAAAATACAAATAAAAAAAAGAACTGGGTGCAGTACTCCATATGTGGCCTCACTAAGGATCTACAGTACTGTATATAGGGGAAGTATTACCTCTTCCCTTCTGCTATCAGTACCGCTCCTGATACATCTCATCATCCTTCTTTGTTTGCTATATGCCTTGTTGCACTGACTTGATTGAGAGAGTCACTGATGACAACTCAAAGGTCCTGCTCCTCAACAGCAATGCTAAGTCTCACCCCACCCATCCAGTATTCTGTCCTGGGGTTCTTGTTCCCTAGGTGCATTACCTTGCACTTTTTGTCATTGAAGTTCAACTGCCAAACCTTAGACTACCTCTCTAGCTTTTGTAAGCCACTCTGCATTTTCTTGATTCCCTCATTACTATCCACCCTTCCAAAGAGCTTAGTGTCATATGCAAAGAGACACAACCTGCCCCTGATTCCCTCTCCAGTGTCGTTGAAGAACATATTGAAGAGGACTGGACCCAGGACAGATTCCTGTGGCACTATGCTCATGACCTCCCTCTCTTCTGATTAGATCCTGTTGAACACAACCTCCTGCTGCCTCCCCTTAAACCAGTTACTTATACAGTTTACTATGACCTCTGGTGCACCTAGATCCTCCATCTTCTTCAGCAAACATCTGAGAGACACTGAGTTGAAAGCCTTGCTGAAGTTGAAGTAGAGCAAATCCACACCATGGCCGCTATCCAATTCCCCTCATCAACCAGTCAAAGAAAACTATCAGGTTAGTCTGACAATATTT
This sequence comes from Neoceratodus forsteri, assembly GCA_016271365.2. Taxonomy (NCBI): domain Eukaryota; kingdom Metazoa; phylum Chordata; order Ceratodontiformes; family Ceratodontidae; genus Neoceratodus; species Neoceratodus forsteri. The sequence goes on along the minus strand of CM028132.1, from coordinate 61,569,951 downwards.
CCCTGCCATGAATCCGTGCCATTTACTATCCTGGAGACTGTTGCTCTCCAAGTAGTCCTTGAGGTTCTCTTTGATAAGTGATTCCATCAGCTTCCCTACAATATCAATCAATCAATCAATTCTTTATTTTGCCAGGTGGAACACCATTGAGGCAGAGTTCATTTGCAAGGTGAACCTGAGTACAGTACATTAGCCATGAGAGGCCATCAAACAAGCACATAATCACATATACAAAAGAAAATTACATATGTACAGGTACATGTAATACAGGCCAGGTAAGGTGTAAACTAGTACATCAACAAGACAAATAGGTTACATGTGTACAGTGTGCAAAAAAGGGCGAGATAAGGACAAGATGCAATCAGTAGGTCAACAACATGTGGAACATATCATTGGAAGCAACCTCCTAAATGTTGTGCATACTTACATTTGAGCTATATACAGAGTGTTAATTAGCACAATGCACTCCAACTAGCAAAGGTTCAGTCAGATTCATAGGGTATGAAGGAAGAGAAAAGGTAGAAGGAGAGGAGCTGAGTATGGGGAAGATTAAAGAAGAGGAGAGGAGCATGCATGCAGCGGTAAGGCAGCTGGCAGGGGGCTAAGGGGGAGGGGGGCTTAGGGGGGTAGGACCATCGGAAGATGGTGTTAATGGAAGAAGTGTTTATCTGGTATGATATTAAGATATGGGAAGGGAAGCCCATAGGGAGATGGACGTCATGTTGGAGAACTAAGGCGTGAGTCAATGCTGTGACCCTTATTTGAAGCAATTACAGGCCTTTGAGAAGGACCTCAGGAACATTGCTTTGAAGAGAGACAATGTCACAGGAGTAGTGAGCCTTACGATTTCTGAACATTGTTCCAAAGAACAGAGAGGCATGGCTTATAGCAGCTCTACCAAAGCGCGATCTGACCTTAGGTATAATGAGGGATATATAGTTAAGACTTCTCAGTGGGTAACCACCAGGGGTACAAATAGGTGGGCAATCTGAGAAATACTGTGGTAGCTTATGGATGATGGCATTGTAGGTCCATAAGACAGCATTCTTCTGCCTCCTGAGGCTGAGAGAGCTCCAGCCTATGGAAGAATAATGTGTACAGTGGTGAGTAGAATAAGGAACACCAGAGATAAATCTGAGTGTTCTGTGGTAAAGGGTATCAAGCTTGGAGAGGGCTGCACTGGTACTGTGTCCATACACAAAGTCAGCATAGTCCAGAAGCGGCATGAAAGTAGTTTGGACTAGTAGTTTTCTGGCCTCCAAGGTCAGTAAGTACTTAATGCAAAAGAACAGCCCAAGTCTTTGTTTCAGTTTCTTAGAGAGCTCCTCTATGTGGTCAAGGAAAGACAGCTTAGAGTCTATCCAAACACCCAAGTATTTGAATTTCACCACAGATTCCAAGGTTTCACCCAGGAGAGTGATTACCTGAGGAACCATGCTAGGGGAGTTATTTTTGGGAGAGAGGACTGAGGAGAGAAGAGCATAGCTTTAGTTTTTTTTTTGCATTTAGTAGCAGTTTCAAATGCAATAAGTTTTCTGTAGGACATCAAAATCACTTTGAAGGTTATTACAGGCTGACTCAGGTGACGGTCTATCGATGTAAAGTACTGTATCATCAGCGAATAGATGGATCTTTGCAGATGTAATACCAGTATCTATATGATTTACATAGATAGCAAAGAGCAGCGGGCCAAGGATGGATCCTTGGGACACACCTCTTAGCAGTGTTTTTTATAGGGGACAGGTCGCCGTCTGCCTTAACCTGTTGGTGTCTGTCCCGTAAGGTAGTTGGAGAACCATTTTAGCACCAGGTTGTCCACCCCTATATTTCTTAAGGACACCAATAGTAGGTCATGATCCACCATGTCGAAGGCCTATCTAAGGTCAAGAAACAAGGAGCATACGTAATGTTTGGCATCTAGAGCAATCTGCCAATCATTCATAACCTTGGCTAAGGCCGTAATGGTACTGTGGAGGGGACAGAAGCCCAACTGAGCAGTATTTAGCAAGTTGGAGTTTTCCAAGTGCAATCTGAGCTGCACATTGACTACCTTCTCCAGCAGTTTGGACAGGACTGGGAGCATGGAAATAGTTTGATAATTGTTTAGGTCACAGGAATCACCGGATTTAAATAGAGGGATGACGTATGCTGACTTCCAAATTGTATGGAGAGTGCCTTGTGATAGGGACATGTTGAAAAGATGGGTAATCAGGGGTGCCAAAACAAAATAGGCCAGTTTTAGGAAGTATGACTTGATCATGTCAGCACCCGCACTTTTCTTCACATCTAGTTGCAGGAGTAGATCCTCAACTTGTTTAGTAGAGACAGGACAGAACGAGAAGATATTGTTTTGATTGTGAAGGTCCAGATTAAGGCATTCAGGACTCTGACTGCATAACTGAGACCTGAGGGCATTTGTCGGAGAGGTGTCAAAAGCCATCCCTGCCGTGGCAAAGTGGTTGTTAAGAAGGTTAAGTATCACATGCTTGTCAGTAGTGGAAGTGTCACTGGTAGTGATTTTAGGAGGGAATGTGCTAGATAATCTATGACCTTCAGCCTCCTTTAAGGTTTTCCAGAACTTACTGGTGGAGTTGGTAGATGTATTAAGTTCTGAGTGGAAATAGTTTGATTTAGCAGATCTAATTAGTTTGGTGCACTGGTTTCTAGAGATTCTGAAGACAGTCCAGTCCGCAGCTAGTTTCGACTTTCTTGCCCTTCTCCAAAGTGCATCCCTTTGTCATAATGCTGCTTTTAGTCTTTCCATGAACCAACGGCAGGATTTCCTTTTGGTTAGACTTTTGACAAGAGGGGCATGTTTGTCTATGATCTCAGTTATTATGGCTTGGAGGGCCTCATGTGCTTCTGCCACTGAGGATACAATGTAGAACTTCTGCCAGTTTGCATACTGGAGGTCGTAGAGGCATGCACTGGGGTTGAAATTCTGCCTACATCTCTTAGAAATATACTTAGAGGATGAGGCTATTTTGTGCACCCATCTCACACAAGCAATGGCACAATGATTGCTAAGATTATTAAAAATTACCCCAGAATGAGTGAAGAGGTGAGGCTTGCTCACTAAGATTAGATCCAGTAGTGTGCTACGTTCAGGATTTTTAATGTTAGGACAGGTGACTTCATTAATAATCTGAAAGAGCTCAAAGGTACCACAAATATCTTTCAGCAGTTTTGATGCTATGGAAAGTCAATCCAGGTTAAGATCACCCAGGATAGTTACTTCCGAGGACACTGTACCTAACATATCACTTCAGTGATTCAGCAGAGTGAGGCCAGCCAATGGGAGCCTATAACACCCGATAATGCAAAGAGAGAATGACTGAGAGAGCTGGAGCTTTAAGGTTAGGCACTCAAATTCCTTTGGGGATGTGGTCGAAACAACTATGGAAGCGATGAATTTATTGCAAATGTAGATAGCTACCCCATCCCCACCCCTAGATAACCTGTCCATTCTAAATAAGTTATATGAGGGGATGTTGACCTCAAGGTCCTGAGTGCTGGGTCTCAACCACATTTCAGTAATTACTAGAATGTCAGGCATACAGTGGATGGTCCAGGTTTGGATGGCATCAAGCTTTTTCAGTAGGCTGCAAGCATTTAGATGCATAAAGGATAGCCCCTTTAATTGAGGTAGATCTGCAGGAGCCGGAATGGGGAGGGGAGGTCCTGGATTTAGCTCAACATTGCCGGCACAGATGAGGAGCAACAGGAGCAGTTTTTTTATGGCAAGTAGTAACAGGCAGAAAGACTATGTTCTGCCCCTGCTCAGAGAGCGGGTAGGAGTATTAGTTTAAGTGGGCACTTGGCAAGCCAATGGACAGAAGAATGCATACAGTAGGGTCCTGGTGGAGAAAATGCATGAGCATGTGAGTGACAATAAGAACCAGTAGTGTTTATTAAGGTAGGAAGCTGTTATGGGGCCAGGGCAGTTAGGCTCCATAGGAAAGGACACATTTTCCAACTCTGGTAGCAGTAAATTGGAGAGGGGTTCAGTATTACCCGAGAGCACCCATAACCGCTGAGGAGAGAATGTCATGGGTGGTCCATATGACATGTCAGATACACTGGGGAATGAGCCTAAAAGGAAACATAGTAGGAGAGTTAAGGCCAGTATTTTGCAATTATAAGATGGCCACGGTGCAACAGCACTGAAGAGGACACCTCCACTGTGGTGAAGCTGCCATGATAGTTAGGGCTCAGATTGGTCAACCAATGGAACCAATAAGCAAGCAGTTCTGATGAGGGGCGGGGAACAAGCACATTTAATAGAGGTAAGACTGACAGGTCTATAGTTCCCGTTTGTTCCTTGCCCTCCCCTCATGGAGCGGAACTATGTCCACCAGCCTCCAGTCCTTTGGAACTACTTCTGTCCTTAGTGAGCTGTTGAATAGACTATCAGAGGTTCAGCTAGTACTGCTGCCAGCTCCCTGAGTTACCTCGGATGCAACCCATCTGGTCCCAGGCCTTATCTATCGTTATACCTGCCAGCCCTTTCTGGACCTTTTTGCTTGTAAATATTGTCTTCCTCATCTCCAGGACCCCCACAGTAGCTGCTTTGACGCCACTGTCTGGCAAAGACCAAACATCCAAGTTTAAAAGAATTCAGTTAAAACTTTTTTTTTTTGTTACACAAATGGTGATTAAATGTAGTATATAGAATAAACTGCACAGGTTAACAGAAGACTGCAGTATACAGAATCTAGATATGTTTTTAAGGAAAGAGGGGTTTGCAGAGGAAGTAATTTATCTGGTATGCATTGATAAATTCAAAAGAAAAATTAATATATTGTAGTATTTTTATGAACTAATAAGCAGTCCATCAGGAACATAGTTATACGGTAGAGTTTAATGTTTACAGAAGGAAAAAAGATGGGGTGAGAAAAGGAGGCATCTCTGCAACAAATGAGAAAGAAAAAAGCTACAGAAGGGAAACAGTCCATTGTAAGACAGCGGAAGAAGAGAACATTTGAAATGCCTGACAGTCTCTTCCAGGTCTTTGTTATTCTGGTATACGCATGCCAATCAGTTTGAAAGTGTGAAGCTGCTATATCCAGTATTTCTCAACAAGGAAAGATCCTTTGTATTTATGACAGTCTGGATCACTGTAATGGAGACATTATTCTGTTTCTGACTGAAATTCACAGCTGCAGACATATCAAGACTGTGAGTGTGCTTATGACTGTAAAACCTTGTTTTGAGGGAGACTTGGGCTGGCTCATACATTGTTTATTTTATTTAAGTTTTTGTTAACCAGGTAAGTGCACTAGACCAAAGGCATATTTTCAGACATGACCTGGATACACAAAATACAGTAATAACAGAAAAAAAAAACAGACAACAAAATATATAAACATAATAAATAAACAAAAAATATAAGCAATATAATTCTGAAAATGATCCCTCTCGGCCAATCAGAACACAGAGCTACTGTCCCGTGATTTTTGCAATAACCAGGCAGTAGACTCGATAGTAGGACTGTATACTAATCCCCATGACCTGAATGGCAAAGACTAGCACTACAGTGGTCTGTGAGAAACCATTGAAAAGTTCCATTTTTCTTACAGAAATGCTGTTATACTAGTGAGAGAGAAACATTCAGCACTCTATTTCAAAACTTTTTTCTGTTTTTTTTTCAGTATAATTGCTATAATAGTATAATAATTACTGATGAGCATTTTTAATGTTTGTATGACCGGACTTATTTTTGCACCTGTTGTAACTGCAAGATATCAATCAAGCTAGCTCTAGTAATAGCACATGCAGCAGTCCCACACCTACCGTCTCTTTAAACAAAGTTAAAAAATAATTATTTTTGCTGTTTTTATCTACGTTCATGACTCAGCTAGTAAAACAAACAAGTTTAAAGCATGATTTGTCTTCTTTTTACTTGTTTCAAGCTAAACACCTAAACTGATCATTTATTAAACATTATCATGAAAAAAAAGACATGGCTAAGTGCTTAATTCACACCCTTGATATGGGATACTTTTCTAAACCCCCTGAGCTTTGATCTCGGGGATTATGTAGCATCCTACACTTAGGTGCATATTAAATTTTGGTTACACATACTCACCCATGTATTATTCTCTAAGTGATCAAGGTTTTACTCAGTAATAACCAGCCAGGGTGTTTATAAAAAAGCTCAGCCTGTGGCCTCAGTGTTTATTCACCCTGTCCCATTTATTAATGAATAAACCTCTATCACTATCCCATTATTGCTATAATGATAGTAGCCATGCACTGCTTCGTGTATAGGGACCCTTCAAGGGCCCGTGCTAATTACAGGTATGATCTGAACCATGTCACCTTGATGTGGATGAAGTGTTAGCTGAACAGTACTCCAGCCCTGTAAACGTACTGTGTTCAGATTAGAAAAAAAGCGTGGAGCATATCAAAATTAGCACATACTCCATGATATGCCTTGCTGTTCACAAAGACGAGGTCAGGCACAAGTGGCTTTCTCACTACCATCTCCCTGCCTCCAAGGGCAAGCCTGACATTACGTCTTTGTAGAAACAAATACTCTCTCTCTCTCTCTCTCCCTGAAAACTTTCCTAATAACATATTCAGTAATTGTGTTGGTGATGCAGTCGTTAAAATTGCTGTCTTAATGATAGGTGGGTGTGAGAAGGAAGGAGGGAGAAGACTTGATCTGGATAATGTCAGGGTGCTTTTCCTGCTCTGATTGTTTGTGTCATGTTTTCTGTTCCAGAGGAGTACCAGCCTTTTACAAAGACTGGCATGCGGCAACAAGATGAGGATAACAATGATGAGGATGGCAGAGATGCCCTTGATAGTTCAGAGGCACAGCGTTATCTTCTGGTAAACATGATCCCTGAAAATGTCACCTTTTGTGTGCAGCACTTCACATCAAACAGTGCCGTCTCTCTCTTTTCCCCTAATGGGCTCTTCATTTCTATTAAAGTATAACACACTGTCAGAACAAAGTAAAACTACTTTTCTTATTTTCTGGTACTACAACTCTGCTTGTTCAGAGACTTCTTCACTTTAATTAAGTAGTTGGACAGGGCAACTCTCAAACCAGGTTTGTGAGAATATCAGCATGGGAAGCTTTGACTGAAGCCTGATATTTGAGGACAAAAAAAAAACCTTCTGCAGAGAGGATGGTTTCTAACTACAACACACACTCTTGTTAAAAAGGCTCTTTTATATAGAGCTAGCTGTTGTACAAGGCGGCTTAGTATGTCTTGGTTCCTTGACCAATTATACCCACTTCCTTTAAGACACTTAAAGGGCTTTCATCTTATGAACAAACCTGGAACAGTTGAGGACCACTGTACATTTGTAATGCAATAACAATGTGTCATTTATCACTGTGTCTAATGTCCACCTGTATGCCTGCTGAGGCAGGTTTAAAAAAAATAGAAATAATGTGTCAGTATTCTACACTTTGTGAACTCTACAAATAAATCTTGGCACTTAGACTTTGAGAACTAATGGATGATCACTTAGTGCTTCTTGTAAGTTAAAGACAGCTGTCTTTAGAGAGGTTCAATGACAACAGTTTAGTACTGATAAAGAGTTTAAACAAACGTGGCACTTGAAAAAAACAGAATAACCATTAGTATACAAACTTTATTCAGGATCCATATGGGCACTGACTGTCTGCCCCAGTACTTCGATCAATGGGCCTTCGTCACGGGGTGTGACCACGCCTCCCTGACAAAGACCTGTAGGTCAAAGCACTGGGGGCGGACAGCCAGCATCCATATGGATCCTAAATAAAGTTTATACACCAATGGCTATTCTGGTTTCTTGAGTGCCACATTTGTTTAAATTCATACAGTATTAGTGTGGTAGCTTAGTGGACCTGGTTTGGGGATTCCTGAGTATGCTGTTTTTTTTGTTTTTCACAATACTGATAAAGAGACCGTGTCTGGAAAGTTCAGTGGAAGACTACGGAGCCCAGTTTCCAATATATTATGATGAAAATCACCAGTGTGACAAAGCAGTGGGCAGAGCCACTGGGATGCTCAAATGAATAGGGAGAGATATTTATTTTTTGTTAACTGGGTAGGTACACTAGACAATTAAAATGCCTGTTTTCAGGTATGACCTGGGAGGGTACAGAACACAAGTCTAGTATAGCACAAACAAGTACAGAGACAAATTTAGAAAGGCCATGATTCCAGGCATAGACCAGGAAAGGTACATAATAAAAAACAATTACAAATTACAGTTAGTGCACAGAGTACAAAATACAATGTTCAGGTACATTTAGGAATGCTGACAGATTTGAGGTACAATAAAATTATTCAGTTAATCAAAGTTAGTTAGTTTTTGTTAACCGGGTAGGGTGCACTGGTTCCACCAAGCCGCAGCAACAACATAGTTGTCGACATCCATTACAGCAGCAGGCACAATACCAACAGTCAGCATTGTGCTGCCACAGAATCAATTTGTTTTTCGCGGGGGTCTGCACCCCCTCTGCATCCCCATGCGGGGGGCTCTGCCTGCCACACCCCCCAATCTTAAAATAATCAAATCTGAGTCAGAGTTGTTTGGGGAAGGGCGAAACACCAGCAGAAGCGGTGCCAGTGTACAGCTGGACCATTACAGCAACTTGCCAATTTCTGACATTGTATATGTGCCAGTGTTCTAATGGTATACAGAGTGCACTAGACAAACATTTGCCTATTTTGGGGCACAACCCGGGTGAGTACAACAAGTGAGATGATTTAGTGTATGACAACAAGACACTTGAATAATGATACAATAAGCTAGGTTATCCTGGAGATAAACAGATGTATAAAACTATGGCGAGAGGTGCAAAGGCAATTTTTATACACTGAGTAAACAAACAGTATGTCAGAGTTCAAAGCTAGGAATAGGTACATACAGCCTTCAGTAATAAGTGGGAGTGACACAGGTTTCTAAAATTGCAGCTAGCAGTACTATGCCTAATGTTAGCTGGTATAGTGTTCCAAAGTTTGGGGGCAGACACACGGAAGGCAGTGCATGTGAGGGTCCAAGCAAGTAGTGAAATAAAGGCCGATCAGTTAGAGGGGGACATGGGTGGGTTGGCATGAGAAGCATGTAAGTGTACAGAAGTTGGGGCTAGAAGTGGTTGCAGGTTGCAAGTAATGTGAGATGAGCCTTCAGGGTAGTTTTGAAGGATGACAGGGTGGAAGAGCTGTGGATCCTGAAGAGGAGTAAGTTCCACAGCCTGGGGGGCCAAGGAAGAAAAAACCTGTTCACCCATTTTGGTTGACTATTTAGGGATGACAAGTGAGGTAGTGTCCGAGGATCTGAGAGTGTTTGTAGGGCAGACACCATGAGAAAGTAGGGAAATTGGGGGGCTGGAGTGTCAGATTGGAGTAGTTCATAGAGGAAACAACTTAACACATAAGATTGTGAGGCAGAGGGGGATAGCCACCCTAAGAAACAGTAGAGGGAACATTGATGTCTGAGTTGGGAACAGGATAGGGTGAAGCAGCAGACACTGTTGTAGGTGACATCCCATATATGTAGAGAAGATATGGGGGGCATTAATAAAAAGAAGCGAGTTATACTATCTCCAACAGGAGGTGGGTGGTATTGCCACTTTATTGCTCGCTTGTGAGACCCCACCTGGGGTATTGTGTCCAGTTCTGGTGGCTGTACCTCAGAAAGGACATAGACAAGGTGGAGGCAACATGGAGGAGGGCATCTAAAGTGGTGTATGGGTTGCATCAAAAGCCTTATGAAGAGAGACTGAGGGATCTCATCCTGTACATCATGGAAGACAGGAGAGGAGCACGGGAGCAGACATGATAGAGACCTACAAGTACCCCACAATGGTAAACAGGTTGCAGGAGGGGAGTCTCTTTCAAATGACAAAAAGAACCAGGACCAGTGGGCATGACAAAAGCCTGGGGGGAGTTTAAGAGGGATGTGAAAGAGTTGTAGATGCCTGGAACAGACTGCCAGTTGAAGCAGTAGAGGCAAAAAGAGTAGGGGGGGCTTTAAGCATGCATGGGGCAGACATAGGGAAATGTTAATTAATAGGCAGGGAAGAGAGAGGGTCATAGGAGAGCAGTTAGAGTATGCAGAGACAGACTAGCAAGGCACCATCTGAGCAGACTAGGTGGTTGTCCTTTTCTGCTGACTAATTCTATTTCTATGTGTTTTTACTGGAAATGATTCCCTGTACTATTATTATTTTACTTTAGTTTGTTGTCTGTCTAGCTTTCTTTCATTTTCCATATTGACACGCATACTGTAAAAAGAGGTCAACTGTAGAATCCCAGTGAAATTCAAAAATTAGATTAAAATTAGATTAAAGGAGTAGTCCACCCAAAGATTGCAAAAAACATATGTTGTGCAGAGTGTTTTGATTCATATGTTAAGTTGTTGTGTGTCCTTCCCTCTGTCTGCTATTAAGAGTTTTTCCTAAATTAGCCTGTTAACTTTAGGGTAGTTTTACGACCTCTGGAGATCTCCATCTGAGACAGCTTAATTGTATTCCTTTGTCCTAGAATGCACCTTGTCTCACGTGGCAGTGATGTAGCAGAGACCATCAATCAAGCAGAAAGCACTGCTTTACAATCAGTTCACAACAGTAGAAATGGCTATATTTTAAAATCTATAGAATTCAGCTTAGTGACTACCCTCATCATAAAGGTCTTACTGTCCTGAAGAACTTTGCTACTGGTAATTTTTGTGCAGCTTGTAAAACTTTCAAGATATTTAGCTTGTTTGGCATGTGTGTGCTGAATGTTGGGTCTCTGCTACATCACTGTCACATGAGACAAGATGCACTGTGGGAACAAGGAATACAATTAAGCTGTCTCAGATCAGTTCATCGCCTACGTCTCTGACTTAAGGAAAGGTATCAGGAGTGAGATGAGTCTCTTTGCGGATGACTCAAAACTGGGGGCTGTGGTGAATAGGGTGGAGGGGAGGGTGGCCCTACAGGGGGACCTGGAGGCTCTGGAAAGGTGGTCTAGAAAGTGGAAGCTGAGGTTCAGTGCAGGAAAATGCAAGGTACTGTACCTGGGAGCTAGAAACCCAGGCCAAGTGTACACCCTTTGGGGGAAATGCTACAAGTCTCGATGGCTGAGAGGGACCTGGGGATGGTGGTGGATGTCAAGATGAACAACTCGGAGACTTGTAGGAGGACAGTGGCAAAGGTCAACAGGATGCTTGGATGCATCACTAGGGGGATCACCTCCAGAAGGAGGGAAGTGATACTCCCACTGTATAACTGCTTGGTGAGGCCGCACCTTGAGTAGCAGTCCTCCGGAAGCTCAATCCTCTCTCTCCTCCCTGCCGACCCTTGGTGCCCTGAGTCCATTCCCGAACCCAGGTCACCAGTGTGGGTCGAGGTAAGACTCCAGTGCCTCAACCCTCTGCGCCACCGAGCTGGCTATATCCTGTGTATTGATATAAAGCAGTGACTCTTTCCACAGATTTTTCCTGTTAATTTCTGATCACAGTGTAACATGATGTTCCCCTACCGGTGCTTTTCAAAGAGAATTTTATGATTACAGATGCACTTTGACTGATTGCTGCTAATTAATGTATACTGTGTAAGTCACAGCATAAAAACAAGCATTGCACCTTCTGATCCAACTCACTTGAGCAAGCACTCTGGATGCACAATCTGCCAACAAACGTGGAACACCTACTAATTTAAAAAAAGTCTATATGGCTAACCCGCCCTTTGTTCTCCCATTTTCCTAATTCCCTGCTTTTGCCTTTGTTCTGTCCTTGTGCATGTTATTCCTTTCCTCTCCATTCCCTTTCCTGTTTTTGCCTCTACCTTCTTAGTAGTTTTATTGTACGGTCAGCATTACCCCATACTCTGTCAAGTTATATATTGCATTGTTATGTTGTTTTATTATGTAAATGCTTAATTAGCACTTTAATTCCCTTTGATATAGCCAGTTTACTGCTGTTTAATAAGCACTGTAATTCACATATGCCTGTATACTGCTTTATTTACTTTGACTGTACTTTAACTTTGAATGTACTTGTTCTTCCCAATTCCCTTTCCCCTTGGTTGCATCTGGAAATGAGCTCTGGCTCAATATACCTTTCCTGGTTACCAGTTTTCAATAAATAAATAAATAAATAAGAAAAAACAATCCCATGTGAGTAAAGTGTAAAACTGAGGTCATAGTTCTTTTTTAACAAAATGCTAAGGACTCAGGGAGACAGCAGCAGCTATTATGCAAGTAGCTCTGTTATATTAATTGTATTTGAAATACTGTACAATCTAAGTTAAAAAGAATGACAACAAAAGGTAAGAGTGCAAGCCCAGGAGACCAGATTTACAATTATTTATCAGGTATTTCCAAGACCCCTTTGAATGTAGGAAAAGACTGGTACTGTAGCTTACGGACTGTGTCGTCTGACAGATTTGACCCACTGGACTAATTTCGTTTTGGGCCAGGCAAATCCTGATTTGGCCTGATACAGTATGTCTCAAAATTAAATAAATACTCAGCATGTGCCTGAAAAAGGCACTTCAGCACCAATGCACTTACCTGGTCATCAAAATAAATAAATGTAATAAAAGTTTTGAGGGTGTTCCAGTTTACACTTACTATAATACTGAGTTTGAGTTCTGCCATGACACCACTGCCTGCCACTACTTATAGCATGTGTGACCTCTCTTGTGGATGTCGGTGCCAGACCTAGCATCCCCTATACCACCCATAGATCTCTTTTATCTACCTCCCCACCCCCACACACACACACACACACACACACACACACACACACACTGACATACACATAAAAGCAGTGACACACATCTACAGTAGTATGTAGCTTTGTGACTAGGTCTCCAGTTCTGGAGGCAATGGGACATCCCTCCTTTTAGTACCTAAGATTCATCTGTTTTAAATGTTTAAAAACTAAAGTCAAAAGTATGTTGTGCAGAGAGTTTTGATTTGTAGGTGTACTCCTAGTAAGTCCTTCCCTTTGTTTGCTGAAAGGAATTTTTTCTAAATTTGCTTGTTGGTTTTATGGTCTCTGAGAATCTCCATCTTCGAATATTTTATTGTGCTTCATATTCCTACAGTGCTTCCTGTCCATGGACCATTATTTCAATAAAGAGCTGTGTTTTTTTGTCAAGTTTACAACAGTACAGCTGTAATTTTAAGTAACTCTGTGCAGGGAGCTCTAATGAAGGCTACACTTACAGATGGCAAACACCTGAGGGATAACTGAGTGGACGGCTCTGTAAGGAAACAGAGTCTTCACTAATTATTGCATTTGTGACCTTGGGTGATTTGTGTGTTTTTAGTGGTTATGTGTAGTTAGATGAAACAAAAATGTTAAGAGCAAAACATGTACTTCTACTGGCTAAACCTAGACATGTACCTAGAAAACAGAAAGTTTGGAGCTAGGTTGCAATATTTAGTTGAAGCCAGAATATCAGGCTTCTAACAGTAGATTTCTGCTGCGGCAGTTATTACTCTCTGAATCAATGGCCCTGGATGCATTACTGTCACATGGGACAGGAGGCACTGTAGGAACAAGATGATAGATAAAAATCTGAACATGGACATCCCCAGGGGCAATAAAACCAGCAAACAAATTTTGAGAAAACTCCTTTCAGCAAATAAATAGAAAGATTTACTAGGAATACACCTACAAATCAAAACACTACACAACATATATTTTTTTCGAAAACTATGACTTTGGTGTATTAAGCAGTATCATGAGGGAGTGTGTACAGATGCTTCCCATATCAGCACAAGGCTTGTGTAACAATGGGAGGGCTTTAAGCCCGAGGTTGAATGGGCTGAGCAACAACGTCACTCCCATAATTGGGCTTAAAAGGTCACTCGTCCTAGGCCCTTCCAGGATTCATTTTGCATTGCAGCTGGAGGCTCCATCGGCTGTTCCTCCCCTGCCCTTGCTTTGCCTGTTCCCCGCCTCGGCAGCTCTGCTGTATGCTGCACAGCATCTGTTTTCCTCACTTCTCCTTCATGCTGCCTCGGGCTCCTACCATGCCCCTCGCTCCTCTCATTGCCGCTGCTCATGGCTGTTGGTTTCCCTGTCACTCTTGTTCCCTTCGCCTTTCCACTTTTTCCTAGCTGTTCTACCCGCCTTGTGCACTCCCCCCCCGCACTTTGCAGTTTACTCTCTCTCTCTTTCTTCGGGGCATTGTTTTTCCCCACCTCCCACTGCGCTTGCCTTCCCCCTTGTCACTCAGTCACATCTAGCTCCTTGCGGAGCATTTCTCCCCACTTCCTGCACCCGGCACTGATACTTGTGCCTCCAGCTGTGGTACAGCACCACTCTGTATCTCCTCTCTGGCTCGCTTCTCCATTCTGATGTTGGCTGTTCTCTGCATCTGCGGATCTCTCTGGCTCCTCGCCCAGCTGCTCCAATGGTTTGTTGCTGCCTTTTCCAGTGGTGCTGCCCTCATATTGCCTTTCTATGGTTCTACTTGTCCCTTTGGCAGCAGCGGAGCCAGATCTGCCATCGGCTTGCTTTCTCTCTCAGCCTCTCCAGCTGGCTTTTGCCCCTTCAGTCTCCTCCTCCAGGCGACTTCTCTGAGATGCTGCAGTTTTATTTACTTATCCTGCTGGCTGGTCAGGTCCCTCTTCCTGCCTTCCTATTCCCTCTACTGTTTTCTGCTCTTTTATGCATTGCACTGCATGCATTCAGAGCTTTTCTAAGCCCCTTTATTCTGCAAGTCAGTCTATCTTGCCAGCATCGATTCTGCTCCCTTGCATTTCTTGCAATACCGACATTGCATGGTTATGTGGGGCAGCAGAGACATAGCATTATGTTTTTATTATGATGATGGCTTCTCATTACAGTGACCAAGTTTCATTTGCAACTTATTGTGCCCGTACTATACATGCTCACTTGAATTTCAATGTTCGGTCAGCACTGTGTGGACAGTTTGAACGACCAAACATTTTGCACTGTGCTTTTTGGACTATGTAGTTTGCTGCATACTGTATTTGTGGTGGTGGGATCCTCTTGTCTCACCCCCCCCCCTCCAAATCTCTTTCTCTCCCCTTGATGTTTTGCTTCCTTCACATCTACTGCTCGAGTCATCGTTCCTCCATCTACTTAGGTCTCCTCCTTCACTTCGCCTACTCGCTCTGAGTCCTTTTCTTTGCTTCCTCTGCTGCACCCTGGGCATTTCTTTTGGGGGTGTTTCCCTATCCTACCATCACCTTCCCCCTGTTCCAGCCCTCAAGGATTCCCTCCACCATTGGACCTCATCTGTTTCCTATTTTCCTTACTTGTACCAGCTTGCTGGTATCTTTCTCGCTCATTCATTCTCTCATCCAATCCGCCCTACTGCAGTTTCCACCCCGTACTGTCTGGGTCCTATTCCTCTTGATCACTCCTCCTGAGCATACCCTCTGGTTTGCATAACCTCTGGTTCCAGACATGCCTTCTTGGCCTCAGAGTCTACCTCCTTTTGAGGAGCCTATTTACTCATACTACCTTCGTACAAGTTCATTTTCAAGTTCATTTCTGTCTCCTCCTCTTCACATTCCATACCAGACATCAAGGATTCAGTCCCATCGAGGCTTGCAATCGATATTTCTTTTTGGGCATACTTATCATGACTCCTATGCCACCTCATCGACCCGTGGCCATCCTGACGCATGTATCGGGTTCATAACTCCAGTCATCATTCACTCATCCTTACCTCAAGGTTTATGTATTTACATTGCTTACTCAAGCATTTCTATCATTCCATCCTATGCTACCTTATCGACTCCAACCTCAGGGTCTAATCGATCACATCGCATAATCAAGCGTGCCTCATCGGCCTCAGTGTCTACTCACTTGCATTGCTCCATCAAACCAGTCTGCATTATCCTCAGTCTCCTCATGAGCACATCTGGGTGCCTCTTGCTCCTCTGACTTCTACATGGATCTACTCCTTCCCATTGACTACTCAAGCATACCCCTCTCAGGTTCCTGCTGTCTCATGTTCCTTCTTTGATCTGTGCTTCTTTTGGGTTTTTTTTGCTTTCTTTTGGGGTTTTTCCCTATCCCATCATCATCTTTCCTACTCATATCCCTCTCGATAATGAATCCTTCTCTTTAACGACATACGTCCTCAAATCAAACGTCATCAGCCTGGAGGAAAGGTGACCTAGGCCTTGGATCCCCAAAGGTTCCTCCACAAAGGGGTTTTTTCCCCTCTCCTCTGTGCCAATAGTCATAATATTAGTTAGAGTTAGTGCTTTCTTAAGTTAATTAGTTAGGCTCCACTGTTGGATGGAGGCGGATGGTGGCCCCTGGCTTTCCCCTCTCTTTTTAGGAAGTCAGCCCTTATCATCTTCTTAGAATTCATTCATTCATTATCCTCACCAATTTGATGCTCGACACCTTTGGGTATTTTTTTGAGGCTTCTTCCTAACCTGCCTTTAGCCAATGCAATCATTCTCACGGCACCTGTAAGGGGGATGCCTCCTCTAGGGTTCCTTGCGTCGTACTCCTACAGGGTAGTATATCCCATGGATAGAGAGTCAGAAAGCCACAAAGCAAATCAAGTTACACACGCATCATCTCATCTCATCTAGTTGTATGGATAGAAAGGAGGAAAGCCACAAATTATGATACATTTTTTTTTTGCCAACTAAAAATTAATGCTGCTTTAAATTATCTTCTCTACTGTATTCATTTTGCTTTACTGAATTTATTTACACATTATATTGATTTATTGGATTTATTCTATACATTTATGCACATAATAAAAGCTAGACAGTATATATAGTCCTAGTAAAATACAAAAATTAGACCGGCAATCCCCAATGCAATTCCAGAAGATTTAATCTTGAAATCGAATTTAATTTCTTAATTTACTGGAAATAGTAGTGTTAATGATTGTAAAGAGTAGGTACAGCATGATGGTGAAAGAAGGGACAGGAATTGTTATTTATTTATTTTACTTAAACATTTGATAACCAGGAAAGGTACACTGAGCCGAGGCTCATTTCCAGGCGTGACCTGGGGAAGTGGGAAAGGGATATAAAGCAGAAAAGACATGATTGATGCATGAGATAAATACACAGTTGCATAAGTTATACAGTGAAGTATTGTACATTCAGATGGGCAATACACACATAGTATCATACAATTCTGAGGATTAGATTACTATCCACAAATACATTTGGCATGAGGCTGGTCCTGTGAGTGGCTAGGAGCAGGTGCAAGTGGGGAGTGGAAGTTGTCAGATTTGGTATTTGAAGCAGTTGTGAGAGGGGAAGTTGTCAGATTTAGTATTTGAAGCAGTTGTGAGAGGGTGAGTTTCTTAGGAGAGGTCGAAGTTGGTTCCATAAGGAGAGGAGTCTGTAGGTGAAGGCGGATTTGCCAGTGGATGAGGAAGGTTTGGGGCAGGAGAAAGAATGGGAGTCCCTTGAGCACACTGAGTATGGGGAAATGGCAGCTGGTGTTAGCCTCTCTGCCAGATAAAGGGGAGCAGGTAGAACCAGAATTTGGATATGAAGGGGATGGAGTGACTGAAGCAACAATGGGATAGAGGTGGTATCCTGAGAGAAGAAAGGAGAGTGCCGTGGTGAGTTCTGAGAGGGGGAATTTGTGGCAAAGTGGCAGAAAGCATAGAGGAGGAAGTCAAGCCTAGATAACAAGGAGGAGGGGCCAGTGCCATACACTATGTCACATAGTCGAAAATGGGAGTGATAATTTTTGCTAATAATAAGCATCTAACGGGTAGTGGGAGGGCATCATGATTTCTGTGTAGTAGGCCTAGCTTATGGCGGAGCTTCAATGTGATGGCATCGATCTGATTTGAGAAGTTTAACTGGGGGCCAAGCCATATTCCTAGATATTTGTGCATAGAGACAGCATTTATTGGGGCTTTTCCCTGAGCACATTTGAACAGTTGGGTGGGCTAGTGGAAATTTCTGCAATTTGAGGGACTTAACCAGCTGACCTTTTCATAAAGGAATCAGTAGTATGAGAATAAAATCACCCGAGGGAACTAACCCACACAGTTTATTGTGGAGATGTTCTAGTGTAGTTGCAGTGGTCTTACTGGCCATGGGACTGCTAAAATCCTCAAAGGCTAGTGAAGGCAACAGAAGCAACACAAAGGAGCTTGTGCCATGGAAACTCACCTTTGTTGCTGTCACAGAGATCAACAGATGTAAAAATTACAGGTGCAGTGCACTCCAAGATGGATGGATGAGCCCCCAATAAAAGCAGATGAATTCCACAAAATGCTGAGGTGTTCTATTCCTTGGATTCTAGAAATTTTATTTCACTGAACTGCTTTAATAAAGAGTTGCTGCAGTATTTTTGCACTTATGCACTGAGTTTGCTGCATGCCTCCATCTTCGGTGTGTTGCTTCTGTGATTTTTGTAAGGTACGCAAGAGACAAACTGTCTCCTGGTTTGTGTGCTGAGGCAGTGCTGGCTGTAGAGGGTATACTTTGTTTAGGGCCAGTTGTGGTAAGCATATAGATATTCAGTGTGATTTCCAAAGGTCATGGTGGGATCAGGCCATAATCCCAGTTAAAAAAAAAATGCTACCCTGCTCAAATAATGACACCCTCAACTGTTACAATTGCAAGGCATCATCTCATCTCATCTCATCTAGTTGTATAAGCACATTGAATGGGAGGGCTTTAAGCCCAAGGTTCGATGGGCGGAGCAACAATGTCACTCCCCCATCAGGCTTAAAAGGTCACTCATCCTGGGCCCTTCCAGGATTCATTTTTCATTGCCCACCATCCACCCCTCCTCCCCCAGCAGTTCATCTCTCTTACCCATGGGCTTCTTCCTAACCTACCTTTAGCTGACGCAATCATTTCCATGGCACCTGTGGGGGGGGGGGACCCTCCTCTAGGGTTCCTTGCATTGTACCCCTACAGGGTGGTATATCCCATGGATAGAAAGGAGGAAAGCCACAAAGCAAAACAAATTGAAGTCAAACTGAAGACAAGTGATTTACTCCCAACTGCCTGACTGAGTTGCATGAAACTTGAAAATCACTTTAAAATGAGAATGTTGTGACTTACACTCCTCCACTATATCTACTGGATCATTTTGCTTTTGCAAATCATTTTCCCTCTACTGTGCCCCCTGTCTCCCACCCTCATGATGTGGTCCCCAGAGCTGCAGCATTCCTCCAGGGGAGGAGCAAGCAGTTGCCATTATGGCCCACCCCGTTCTTTCCTTGATCAGCTGACAAGGAGGCTCTCAAATGTGACCAGAGGCCCATATCTCCCCTGAAGCCAAGTGTTTCACCTACATGACATGCATAGCAACCAGCTGGCTGCCTTGTCAGGTATTTTAAAGCAGCAGTATGGATTAGCAGGAAAAAGAATGATCATATAGTTCTTTTGTACCATTAAAGTGGATATCTGACAATAGGAGTAACCAAAATCAATGGTCAGGGCCACAACGCCGTCCCTTTTTAATCAACTTGTAATCCACGGCTTACTTGGAATATGCCATCCTTCACCCATGCCTTCTGCTTTTATTGTATTTCACTCCTGAACTAAGATATGGGGTTTTAAAGTTTTTAAAAGTCCCTGCCCACTGGCATGTCTACTGTGAATGAGTTTAACGTTTTGGAGTGGTGCTGTGCTATTTACCATTAGAAATATGTGCTAGCATCCGCCTAATACATTTACAGCATGACTCCAGTATGCAACATCAGAAAGCGACTTCAAGGGAAAGGATTTTCAGAACTTGCTAATTTATTTATTTATTCATTCATTTGTTAACCGGTTAGGTGAACTGATGGATCATGGCAACCAGCTTCGGTGATTTCACTTATCAACTATAAATTTGGTAATAAAAGCTCTTTTAAACACATTGTAGAAAAACCAAAAATCTACCGATGATGAATCTAATTATGTCAGAAATACATTAATACTAAAAAACAATGAGATTACTTTTATTGTTGACTAACAAATAGTGCTGCTTTAAGTAAAAAGAGATTACAGATGTATTGGTCCTTGGAAAACAGGAGCTGCTGAATAGCTTAATACCATTTATTGGACCAGTGTCAATCAATCAATCAATCAATCAATTTTTATTTATATGGCACCTTTCAACTGCCAAGACACCTAACAAAAGCAATTAAAACAACTATAGCAAAAAATCACATACATTATAGATATTATAAAATGCAGATAAAATGAACAAACAGTGTTTGAGTCATTCCCCAAATGCTTGAGTCCATAAAAAATTTTGAGAGCCTGTTTAAATCCCTCCACAGCTGTGCACTCATGTAGCTGATGGGGTAGAGAATTCCAAAGGGTAGGGGCCGCATGTGTAAATGCACTGGCCCTGGAAGATTTTAAGCAAACCCTTGGAATCTCTAGCAACCCCTCATCAGCCAAGCGGAGCGATCGTTCAGGGCAGTAAGGGACCAGAAGCTCTTTCAGGTAGTCCGGACCCTGTCCATGTAGGGCTTTATAAGTCAGAAGTCCGACTTTGAAGGTGATTCACCACTGTACCGGCAGCCAATGCAGTTTGTGCAGCACCAGAGAGATATAACAGGACCAAGAGGTTCCTATCAGTAACCAGGCCGCAGCATTCTACACCAGCTGTAAGTGGCGAATATCCACCCCCAGTAGCCCTAGGTAAAGGGCATTGCAGTAATCCAGACATGAGGACACAAAGGCATGGACCAATGTAGGAAGGTCACCGGATGGAACAAGATGCTTAACTCTGGAGATATTCCTCAGATGGTAAAAAGAGGACTTGACAACAGTTAACACCTGCGAACGTAGTGTCAACCCTTTGTCAAAGATTACCCCCAGGTTTCGCACCCATTCAGAGGTTGAGAGTGGTAAACCCCCAAGAAAGTCCTGAGGGTGAACCCACCCCAACCCCTGCCTGGTGACCAGGGTTCACCACCAGCACCTCAGTCTTTTCGAGTTCAATCTCAACCAGCTCAAACTCATCCACTCCTGGATATCTACAAGGCAGTTATTAAATACTGAGAGAGCTCTATTCTGGTCAGGTGCAAAAGAAAGGTAAAGCTGGGTATCATCAGCATAGTAGTGAAACCTCAGCCCATACCTCCTTACAATATCTCCAAGGGGTATCATGTACACTGCGAACAACATGGGGGACAACACTGATCCCTAAGGAACCCCACATGATAATGAAACTGGGTCAGAGGAATAAATCCCTGACACCACCAATGTACTGTATTTCCTGTAAAAGGTGCATCACACACCATCTTTTGGAGCCCCACATCTCCCTTTGCACCTGATGAAAAGCTTGTCTACTAATGCCATCTCTGTACATGAAATATGTTGGTCCAGTAAAGGGTATCAGACTATCCAGCAACTCAGGTATTTTAAAAAAATGCAGCCTACCATCAAAACCAACCCATTCACCTGATCACATTACTTGTTACCCATGGGCGGGTACAGTTTCTAACTATTTTTTTTTTTAATGAAACCTCTTTGGTCTGGGAACCAGGATTTTGTAGAAGTAAGTAAACTTTAGTCTGAGTTTTAGGACAGGAAATACAGTGCACAGTTCTGTATGGGCATACTATACCGGAACTTTAAGAGAACTGCACTGAACCTGTAAGTCACATTATGTTCTGTCGAAGCTGTTTTCTGTAGAGGGGTTCTGATTCTGTTACTGTCCCATCTTTATTTGCCTTTTAATAAACTCACTGGTTGCTTCTGATTTATGCCCTGCTGTTGAGACCCATTTTAGCACTGTGTGATACGAGTCGTCCCACCAGAGCAGCAGTAGCAGTACTGCCCACGACTCTGGGCACCCGGGTTTGGGAATGAGCCTGGGTTGTTAGTAGGATGGTCAGCTGAGGATAATAGAGCATCTCAATGGGCGCTTGCCTCCTAGGGGGGGGGGAGAGCTCTCTGACTCCACTGCATTACTGCAGCCTGGGTGACCAAAGGTGGTGGTGCAAGCAGGAGTTGAAGACTAAGGAATGGGGAGGGCATGGGCATGCTGTGACACACAGCGTTGCATGTAATGTGCATCAGCAGGGCCTCCTCTGATGTCCTTGGGTCAGGAGAAAAGTAGAAAAAAATACCGAACATCGCAGTATGCTGTCTGCCACTTGTCCCAAGTCCCATGCCACTGACCAGGTTCTCTCTCTCTCTCTCTCTCTCTTTCTCTCTGGAACTCAGCTACACTCTACAAGAGGAGTTTGTGCCTACCTCTGATGGCCCTGCCCTGAGGGGCAAGCCACGGAGGAACAGAGAGAGGTAAGTCCTGGAGATGGTGGGTGACAGGGCTGGTTGAGGTTGAAGGATTGACGAGGGCAAGTTGGGTGAACAGGGGTCAAAAAAATATACTAAATTTAAAAAAAAGAACTGTGTAATGTAGTTTATGTCCTTATTCAGCTCTTACATTGTTGTTACAATGCATTTGTGGTCTTCTGTTCTGTAGAACCCTGTGATTGAAAAGGACATAAACAACATCACACACTTCCAAAATTATCCTTACCATTAGTGTGTACATTAAGAACACCAAGAGAGTTTATTAAAAGGCCAATAAGGATGGAGCAATGGCAGAATGGGGGCCCATATTTAAACCAAGTATCTGTCCAGGCCGAATGTTTGCATGCAGTGCAATAGAACTTTAAATGGAACATAAACACTATGCAATTTAAATAAACTACTTCTGGCATTTTCTGTTCATTATTGACATGCTGTTAACATAATTGTGCTACTGTTTTTGTCGAGTATTTTTTTCCTCCACTTTATTTAGTGCTTTGAAGGAAATGCTGTCCATACTCCTGTCTGTAATTAGGGGGAACCACTAAAAGTAAACACACACACACACACACACACACACACACACACACACACACACACACACACACACACACACTGAGGCTTAGTGTTCGCCTTCAAAGTCTAATGATGATGTCTGTTAGCTGGCTAATGGACAGAAAACAATGTGATTGGTGCGGCAGCATCCTTTTAACTAAAAAAAGTTTAGCCCATCAGTCAGCTGAACACTGTCATCAGCAGCCTTCTTAGCATAAACGTTTGAGTAGCAAGCCTCTTGCATTTCTACATCCAATGGCTTATACATCACACACCTCAATAGCCCCCTACACTGTCTGAGCACCATCAATATATTCACTTTACATATGCATGCAAGCAAACATAGAAATAGCTGCTGCAGGAAACATTGATTTACGGGTTCAGCGCAGTTCTTCTTTATGAAACTGAATATGAATATGAAATGAATCACTAGTAACATCCTTCCATATAGTTTATCCGATTGTGCCAGTTCCCACTTCCCCTTTCTAATGAGAGATGGATTGGGAGAGCAATAAGTTAACTGCGTTCTTGGTCTCAGAACTCTTAGGGAGTTACTCCTCTGACAGTATTATCAAGAAAGGGACAGGAGGCACTGGTGACTAAATCACTACTACCGAATTCTGGTTGGTACATGGCATGCTGTCACAGGAGGAGCATAATCCTACTCTTAACAGTTGATTAGGTGTTCCAACTTAAACTTGAAGTCACGTCAGAAGGTGGAGGTGGAGTAATTGGGTACTAACAAATAAATGATTTATTCCAACTCTTGCCATTTTTCTCCTTCAGATGCGTAGGACCAAACGTCTGCTATCGGTTCATCCATTTGACTTTGAGTTGGACTCTGACTACTCTGCTCAGTCTCGGCGACCATCTTTGCAGCCTTCTAATTCCCACATAGATCAGGATGACTTGCAGGTATTTAGACATTTCCTTTTTGTTTACTTTATACATTTATTAGAGTTTTAAAACAGATACATGCATAAAACAGTCTGTGCAACAAGCAGTAGCATGCCAAACAGGTGTGCCCAATATGAAAATAACCATCCAGGCATCATACACCTGTAGATGACTGACACATAAACCTTGTAGCACATAATATTTATAATGCATGAGAAACTGACATTAGGTTTAAGCTATTTGATTCAAGTATGGTAACTAGATCATTACAAAATGGTGAAATTTATCAATAATGGCAATATAGCTCAATTTTTCATTAAACGCAAGCCTGCCCATATTTGTAACCACTCTTCAAAAGCTGGTGTGTGTACATGTCTCTATATAGAAAGGATAAGTCATTTGAGCCTGAGAAAAGCCACCAAGAACCACAATCGAGAATATTTTGGCATGACAGATAGTGTGAAGTGGCCCCCAACATACATAATGCTGTACCTGATTGTATGGCACCTCTTAACAACTAATAATAATAATAATAATAACTTTATTTTTTGAGCACCTTTCAAATACCAAATCCAGAAGCAAACGATTTGATACCTTTTAATGGACCAACATAGATGTAACAACAAGAACAAAGTGCTCTAGCTTTCGGACCAACCAGTCCTTCTTCAGAAGCCTAATGGCCGTTGTTTAGAAAAAACAATACTTTTAACAGCTAGATCATGCAGAAAAAACAGAAAAAATCCCCATTGGTTTAAAATACTCATTTAAAAAAGTACAGATGATGATGTCAGAGAAGTTTAACAGTACCATATTACCCTCAGCCAGGAGGGTCCCAGGGTCAAATGTGCTTGGTGCAAAACACATACAAAGAATCCTACTGCATAAAAATTTAATTGACTTAAGATAACACTGCTGGAGCAGATGACTCTTAAATCAAGCTATGAGTGTCACAGTGTGTATAAGGATGTGATTACTGAAAAGCAACCCCCACACAGATTAAAGACATACTAAGATTGTCTTAGGACTCCAAGAAGTTTCAATGCATGCATTATAGACAAGAAATTACCAGTAAAGTTGTCTTAAAAACATCAGTGCACACTGTATGATGTGTAAAACTAAGCTGGACCTATCACCCAGCTGTACTGTCCAGCTAGATATCATGCCCCATAACTTCAAAAACCTCTAGTATAGTGACATGACTTTATAAATGATAATTTAAATATAAATTGACAGTATTAGTGTCAAACAAAAAACTCTAGTTGAGGAACACCAAGGAATTAAGACTATGTAGCCTGATATGTTCTGATGTCAATATACACTGAGAATTTAACAACTTGATATACCAGAAGTGTCTAAGGAATCTGAAAAAGTGATAAAAATTGAATTTCTCTCCTCCTCTTCACACAAACAATACACCCTACCCCACCTCACATCCCCATAAGTTTTAGTGTTTCCTGGACAGTCTATGATGTCATTTCATCAGTTCTATACTGATTGGTTAACATTTAGAGACAATGTAAACTGATGTCAAAGAATGCATAAAAAAAGTTAAAATACAAAGCACTTTGTATAACAATAAGAGAAAGAGAAATAACTCCCCTTTTGGAATAAAAGGAATAAAACAATCAAAACATTTCAGATGACTGAATATCATTCAGTGAAATAATGATTCATTTAAAAATACACAATATGCAAGCAGTAACAGACAGCAGGATGTGGGTTAGACTGAGATAACCATACACTCGGTACAAAGTGAGACCCCACACCGTAAGCATAGAGTCTTACAGCCCCTAGAAGGGCTATTATCTTAGTATAAAATGACACCCTGGAGTGTCTTTTTGTACTTATAAAATGGGTAACCTGAGAAACATTTTAAATTAAAAAATGCCAACTTTTAAAAAGTTAAATACAGGTATTTTCTTTTGTTAAAAGTAATTAGTTGGCCTGGTGGTGTGGAGAGCTAAGGCATCATGCCTTACCTCCTGCCACTCTGGCGACCCGTGTTTGCGGTGCAAGCAGGTCACCAGGGGTCAGCCGGGGGGGGGGAGGAGGAGGTCTCCTTCTGCGGGGAGGGGGGGTCAGTGATCGGTGCTTGCCTGCCCCCTAGCAGAGGCTGGGGGATGGCACACCAATGCTGAACAAGGTGGGGGATAGCAGGGCAGATGCCCAGTGTGCCACGCACTGGAGTGTGCACGACATCGCCACTGGCATCATTGCATGCCCTTCTTCTTGAAGAAAAGATGAAATATTTCTCCAGTGGTTGGATGAAGGGCTTCCAGGTCCTACTCTCCGACCACCTGGGTGCCAACTGGAACTGGATCTGGTCTTCAGTGGGGGCTTGAGGAGCCCCCACCTACCCTGCCGGGTGGGCAAGCCCTGGAGGAAGATGGTCAGTGCTGATGGTGGACGTTGGGGGAGGTTGGGGCTGGAAAACCCTCCTGAACATTGGTCACTGGAGATGGGGAGAAAAAGTACACCAAAAAAAAATAACTAGTTAAAAAGTAGTCCCTTCCCACACATCGGTCAGCCACATTCAATAGATATGGATAACAGGAATTCTAACTTTTGCAGAATTCCTCTGGCAGAATGTTTACCCCTCACACACGGCAGAAGGCCTTATATGGAGCCAAGTTCTCAGTTTTATCTCTTGCTGGGTAAGCAGCAGAGATTGCTCTGGCAAACTCATGTGTATAGGAGGGGGCTGTTTCACAGTCACCAATGAAAAAAACAAAGAAGCAAAATAAACCCATCAAGAATTAAAACTGTGAACAGCACTTCATTTTTAAATGTGTTTATGTGTGTAAGAAAGTGATCATGAGAGGAAAGCATGCGTAATTATTTATTTAGTTATTAAAACTGAATGACTTTTACTTTTTAGGGCCTTGCTGGAGGTTTCAGTAAGTAAAGATGGTAACAATGTTTGTGACAGAAATCAGGGAGGATGAGAGAAGTGTGGCATGAATTCTGTATGTGATTTGCTCAAACTCCAAATCTCAAGGATACTTTTTTTTCACTGGACATCAAGCTTAAGTCAATGTATAGTTTCATGCCTGTCTGTGGCAATCAGAAGCTAGGATTTTCCCCATCCATTTTTTTTTAATTTACTACACTTTGTCACCTGCAGCTTGACCAGCCTCCATCCATCTGGCTGACCCACCCAGCTCCGTCACCTGCTATCTCTGGGACTTACCATTACCTCACAGTTCCCCCATGAATAACCCCTCATGAGAGGGGATTCCAGGGGCCCAAGCCCTTGCCTCCCCCCCCAGACAGAGTTGAAGTGTCGGTCGGCAAGGAGAGAACACAGGCGGAGGTGGGGCCTGCAGTGGGCAGTGGATGGCATCCTGCTGTTTTTTTTACTTATTTATTTATTTATGGAGGTCTAGACATTACAAACCTTTGAGTCAGAGTCCCCTTTACAAAGGCTCCATGTCAGAATTGTTCACAATCAAAATACAAAGATGCAATAAAGGAATACAAGTGCAGGAACAGATTACATACAATGTACAAATAAACAACTTACCAGATACAAATATACAAAGAAACAATTTTTAGTACAAGTTACAAACTGGAGTTTAAAATACAGGTAGCTTTAGGTTCAAGAACGCAATGAGCAGGAGGGGGGAGCAGGGAAGATGGGGCAGAGATCAGGGAGAGAAAGGAGAGAGAGACAGGGAGGAGACACAAGAATTGGGGATGGTGAGAGAGGAAGGAGAAAGTAGGATTTGGTTCAATCAGTAATGACATTGTCACAACAAAATGAGAACAGTCAAGGGATGGTGAGGAGGGAAGGAAAAAGAAACAAAAAAGAGTACTTGGTTCAATCAGTAATGACATTGTCATAACAAGATGAGGATAAGGGGAGGAGGGGCAGTATGGAGGAGGGAGAATAATGGGAGAGGCTAGCAACAGTCACAGCAACATGAGACAAGGAGATGCTGCTGGAGTTTATGTTTGAATGGGCCTAATTTATTTACTGAAGAAATCTCAAAGGGCAGGCCATTCAACCAGAGTGGAGTCCTGTACATGAAAGCCCTCTGCCCCATGGAAGTCCTGCATGTAGTCGCGGTGTTTTTCCATTTTCCTAACCCACTCGCTGATGTTGGAAAGGCCTTGAGGATGCACCATGTCGTGCCACCAACATCCCCCTTCCTCAGTCCATGACTCCAGCTGCAACACCACCTGTGGTCACCCAAGTGGCAGTGTTGCAGCTGAGACCATGCTCCCTCCCACCCCTAAAGGAGGCAAGAGTCCATGGAACACTCAACCACCCCCCAGCCAGCCCTCCAGTGACCCAGACTTGTTCCCAAACCTGGGCCATAGGCGTCACAAACAGTAGCGCTGTCACTGCACCAGTGGGCCAGTCCTTAAGACAATCATGACACCTTTTGTTTCTTTTATATCTTGTGTTTGTATTCTTAAATATTGTTTGGGACATACAGGCTGAAGCAGCTCTATGTTGAACCCTTTTCTAAAAAAAAAATGCGCATAACCAAGTTCAAGGTTATTTCAATCAGGTTATTTGTAGTCATGCTTTTAAAAGAATAACTTTCATCTTTTCAGATTGGCTGGGCAGCAGTGAAACCACTGGGGGGTTTCAAGCACAGGTCAAGTCAGACCTTTGGGTTTAAAAAATGTGGGTCACAGCAGGAACCTACTATGTCAGAAACAAGTCCAAAGTGCAAAATTCCAAAGCACCGTAGTTTCCTCCTCCCTCCCTCCCTCTCCCCTTCCTTCCTTCCTTCTTATAGAACATTTGCATTACCCTGGATCCCCTGGCAAGGGAAGGTGGGGTTTACTTTTGGGCATGTTGCAGCCTTTGCTCCTTTGCGGCATGTTAGCACTGTCTCATGCTGGGCCTATATACAGAGTGGAGGCTGTCCAGAGGAGGGCAACTAACAGGTGCAGGGTTTGTATGGAAGCCCTAAGAGGAGAGGCTGAGGGATCTCAACAGGTAAACCCTGGAAGACAGAATGATAGAGACAGAGAAGAGAGAGAGAGAGAGACATGATCGGGACTTGCAAGTACCTCACAGGGGTGAAGAGGGTACAGGTGTGGTAGACACCTGTAACAGACTGCCAGCAAAAGTGGTGGAGGCTAAAATGATGGGAGGCATCAAGCATATAGGGGCATGTTAGAAAAGAGGCATGGGGGGGAGGGTTGTCGGACTTCATGAAGGGTCTGCAGAAGTGAAATAGGCAAGGAACACTTGGGCAGACTAGAGTGGCCAAGCTGAATTATTCCGCTGACAAATTCTATGTTTCTATATCTAGGGGCCCCTAGTTCTCTGTAGCATTTTTGCTTGATTTTTGCAGCTGAGATCCATGGCTTAAGTGGCAACATTTGTTCATTCCTGTGGCATGGCTTGCATGTTTTTATGGCACAATGCAATTCTTCCATTAGCTTAATTATGACCTGACGTCCTTAATGAGACTAATAACAGAGAAGAGAAGAGTCAGGAAAAACAGGGAGTAGAAGATAGTCAAGTACTATGCAAAAACTGTACATTTTAATGGAAAGTCCCCAAGAGTAATGAATTCCATGCTACTATATATATTTTGGTGTATGGTGCTAATTCTGTGCAAAATTCTATGGCTGTGAAATTGAGGATTTCCAGGGACCTTGCCTATATCTTTGTGTCTTAATCACCTTCCCAGAAGCTATGTAGAACTGTAGAACTATCTGAGCAGTTAAATACTTGAGCCAATATCTGGATATTAAAAAGTAGGAAGGGGAGGTGTTAGATCTCAGCTCTCTCAGCTATAGGAGTTGCTTAACCAGTCAGTTAAATTTTTGTTTTCCATCTTTTTCTCCCATAAGTCTGCCTTGGTGAGCTCTTCAGTCCTGTCCCTGACCCCTCTCACTCAGCCATTTGCCTCAACCTTTCCAGGTCACTCCCTAGACCCCCACAGATTGCCCCCTGAGGTGGGGCCAGGTGGGGAAGGGCCATCCTCCCCTCACTCAGAGACCCATATCCAGGTCTGGGTCCCCAGCAGGTGGCAGTGCTGAATGGAGGCTGGTAGAGGGTATGTCACAGAGCCTGGGCCAACCTCTTTTCCATTTTTCTCCCTTCAGGGCCCCACAGTGACACAGAAGGTACATACACATGGAGGTATGCATGTGCTACCTCTGGAAAAATAGGTCTTTCTACCATCCCTGACCAAATTCTGCCTCCCTAGGCTTGGGGCTACCTGCAGGCCTCCTCTTGGTGGCAGCCAAATCTGGGATAACCTACCACCCCAGTCTGTGAAAGGAGAGCTGCCAGGTGGCTGATCGACCCTCTTTCATCCCTTCCCATGTCCGGCTCCATGGTGCCCTGAGCTCATTCCCAAACTTGGGTCATCAGTATGGCTAGTGGTAAGGTGCTTACAACACCTCAGCCCGCTACACCACTGGGCTGGCCCATTCAATTCATTTTGATTGCATGGGACCAAAGACTTCTGGAATGACTCTGAGATTTGCTTTTGTGAGTAACCATGATCCCATGCTTCTTTTGTGCTGATGGCACATTCTGAAAAGAGTGAGGTTTCCCCAGTGCACTGGCTAGCATTTCCTTTTTCAGTTCCTATGCTGTTTCAATAGATGTGCATGAGATATTTGTGTGTGCATAAATGCTGCTGCTTTTTTTTCAGTTAATCTTGTTTTTCTCCTTCCTTGGCATGGCCCCCATCCCACTGACCTCCCCAGCCCCATCACCCCAGCTTCCACCAGGACTTGCGGTGGTTACCCACCTGACAGTGACTTTTTGACAGCGAGGTTCCCTACAGTGACTACAGTGCCATGCCACTGTAGGGAACCTGCTGGAACCTAGCGCTGTCTGTCGGGGGTCCTGCATCCCACCAAATCAGCTCTGACTCGGAGTTAATAATCCTAAATGGGTGTGTGTGTGGGGGGCACAGCTCCCTGTGTGGGGGGTTCAGGGGGGCGAAGCCCCCCAAAGAAAACACTTACTGGCACTGGAAACTGGCAGCTGACTACAAAATGCATTTGACCTGCTGGTTTCAGTCAGGGCGTTCAACAAAAATTTTGTAGAACACCTGTCATGGATCCAACTTGCAGAACTCCCAGACTTCCATGGATTACTTCCCATGGTGCGATAGTGGGGATCACTCTCAGCCTGCCAGGTTAAGGATCCAGCAGGGGTTGGCCTAAGTCACCGTGTGCAGGACCTGAAAGGAATGGCATTCATCCTGCCATTGAGGCTGATTTTCCTCTTTTCTTGGTATCCTGTCCCTTGTGGCATGGAGGAGAGTGTGTGCAGTGGAGTCAGTGATGACACTACACACGTTCTCTAGCGAGCCTCGCTAGATGCCTGCCACTCCTCCATTGCCCATTGTACTGTCCCTCAACCTCCACTAGTTGACATCTCCCCAGAGGAGGAGGAGAGCAGTCCATTGGATGCTCGATCCTCCTTCTACCAGCCAGTCCTCCAACAACTCAAACTCGTTCCCGAACTCAGGTCATCAGTGCTGCAAGCAGTAGTGCTAACGCTGGGCTGGGGGGGAGCTGTCTGTAAATGCTGCTGCTTGTATCTTCATGCTGAATTACCAGTATCTAAATCATTGACTTGTAAAGCACTTTGAGATACTTCATGCAAGAAATGTACTCTACAAAACCAAGTTCTGGTCTACTCTGTTTTGTTGTGTTGTGTTGTGTTTTATTTTATTCTATTCTATTCTATTTTACTCTTACCAACAACCTAAATTACTGTTTTACAATTTTTATGATGTGTGTCATATTGGATTGATTCCAGCAAAAGCTTTAAAGAGATTTTCCAGATCCCATAAAAAAAAAAAAAAAAATCACAGATGGCATCAACAGAATTCAGTTATACAACAGTCCCTCCAAAACTGAAATCTGGGTGTGTGACCAAATTTCTAAAGGGCAGTGGGGTGTGGGTTGGGGAGGGTTTGGGTACAGATTTTGGAAGGGCTGTGAAGAAATATACTTCTGGTTTATCGTGGGAACATATGTTGGAAGATTTACCAGAACACAAATTTCTGGAGGGTGACAGGTGCAAATTTTGGAAAGAGCAGGTTTTTTTTTTCCAAGGAGAGGTGTGGGATAACAAATTTGAAGGGGTGTTGGATACAAATTTTGAATGCGGCATTGGACAAATTTCAGGTGGGTACAGTTGCAAGTTTGTGTAGGAAAATGAGGCATCCATTTTGGGAGAGGAATGAGATGTAGATGTTGGGAGGTCTATAAGTATGCATACTACAAGAGGGGTGTGGTGGGCATAAATTTTTGCATGGGACACCATTTTGGAAAGAAAGAGGTACACTTTCAACCCTTTTATAAACAAGCATTTGTCAATGCCGAATGTTTGCTTGCTGGCATTAGCATTGAAAGTGCAAGAGTTGGACTGATGCAGAGCAGGAATGAAGTATTGAACTGATGCCAACCCCATCCCCACCCTGTAGAGATGGACAGGCTTTGGGATGTGCCTGTGGGTCATCGCCCATAATGCTCACACCATTTCACCTCACCCTACCTTGCAGATACCGACAAGTGTCGAGGTGTGCCTTGGGGTGTTCGGGCTTTACACTCACCCCATTCCATAAGGAAATACACTGAAATGGGTGTAGCATAGGAGAATGGGGGGAACTTTGGTGCCAGAGTCCAAGGCACACCTCGATGCCTGTCACTGGCTGCAGGGTGGAGGTGGGGGTGGAATGGCATGAGCATTACTGTCAACAGTCCCAAGTCACACTCCTGACACCTATCAGACCCTACAGGGTAGGGCGTTATGGTCAGAAACCCTAATGACCTGGGCGTTTCTTGGTATTTTCACTCCAAGTTTTCACCATGGGCTTTTTGTAACTGCACTACATGAACAGTGACACTATCAGTTTGTCAGCCAAAAGGTGATTTTGCATAGCGACTGTGCCATTTGGCACCACAGGTGTGAAAACACATTTTGAACAGGTTGTGAAAAATGACAGCTGTACTGTCCATGAGTAGGTGTAAAGAATGGTAATGTTGAAAATCTGGAGTGAAAATATAAAGTCACGAGTGCGTGTAGAAACTGCGCAATGCACACCTGTAATGAAATGATTTGGGGGATATTTTTACACCAGATTTTCAACATAGGCATTTTGGGACCTCCGCTCATGAACAGTGGCGCTGTGGTTTTCTTAATCTGTCCCGAACATTGATTTCCCACAGCGACCACGCTAGTCTGCGCTGGAAGTGTGAAAACGCATTTTGGGCAGGATGTGAAAAATGACAGCTGTACTGTTCATAAGGAGATGTGGAAAAATGCTAATGTTAAAAATCTCGAGGGAAAATATTACAAATTCATGAAGTTATGAGGGTGCATGGAAACTGTGCAATGCACGCTCGTAACACAGTCATTTTATGGACGTTTATCACCAAATTTTCAACATAGGCATTTTAGGACCTCTGCTCATGAACAGTGTCACTGTGATTTTCTTAATCTGTCCTGAACACTGATTTCCCACAGTGACCGTGCTATTCGTGAAGTTAGGAGGGTGCATGGATTCTTACCCCAGGGGCTAGTGCCAGAAGCGGCGCTTCTCTCCAGCTTGGCGGTTCACTTGCCACCTCCAGACACTGCCGCCTGACCCCCTGGACACTCTCCAACTGCCCTCATGGTCCTCTGCCCCAGATTCTTACCCCAGGGGCTAGCGTCAGAAACGGCACTTCTCTCCAGCTCAGCGGTTCACTTGCCGCCTCCAGACGCTGCCACCTCCCAACCCCCTGGACACTCTCCGACTGCCCTCATGGTCCTCTGCCCCGTATTCTTACCCCAGGGGCTAGCACCAGAAATGGCGTTTCTCTCCAGCTCGGTAGTTCACTTACCACCTCCAGGCGCCACTGCCCGACCCCCTGAACACTCTCTGACCGCCCTTGTGGTCTTCTGCCCTGGAATCTTACCCAGGGCTAGCACCAGAAGCAGCACTCTTTCCAGTTCAGTGGTTCTCTTGCCACCTCCAGATGCAGCCGCCCAACCCCCTGGACAATCTCCAACCGCCCTCACGGTCCTCTGCCCCAGATTCTTACCCCAGGTACTGCCGCTGTCTAAAAATTCAGAACCGAGGCCTCCGATTAGTGCGGTGCTTGGCGAGTGGATCCTGATTGGTCTGTTCTGTCACTTAAGCCTGTTCTGATTGGTGCGCCTTTTTGTATTGACTCTGCATTGCAATTCTTGGACTGTTTTGTCAAGTGTTTAATTTCTCGAGCGCAGCTAAAGTGGGCTGAATTTTCATTTATGCACTGCTTGATGTCTTACCTAGAACTAATTTTGTGACATTTTAGAGCTTATTTATCCTGCCTGCTGTGTTTTAAAGTATAAGTTTTTCTCTATCTTATCCTGCCTGCTCTGTTACCTTCTACTCGCTCCTTTCTATTGTTTATGTACCTCTGCCTAGTCCTCTTTCCCCAGCTACTCTGTCTTTAACTAAATCCAAAAGCTCTGCTGTCTCTGCCATCCTCATCCCACCCCCTGCCTTTCTCCTCATCTTTTTCCTCTCTCTCTCACCTTGGTTGTAAACTCTGCCTCCACCTTTGCTAACTCTCTCACCTCCTTGTTTCCACCCTCTCTCTGTCCATTGATTATTCCTCTTCTCACCTCCACCCCTGCTCTTTTCTTAAATTGCTCTGCCGTTGTTTTCTTAGTGCTAACCCCTCACCCCTGCTGACAGACTGGTGCTGCCACCCGCCCCCTCATTCTCAATGATGCTATATTTATCTGGTTTTCCCCTTTCTTCCCCAGGGGCTAGCGCCAGAAGCAGTGCTTCTCTCCAGCTCGGTGGTTCACTTGCCGCCTCCAGACGCCACCGCCCTACCCCCTGGACACTCTCCGACTGTCCTTGCGGTCCTCTGCCTCGGATTCTTACCCCAAGTACTGCCACTCTCTGAAAATTCAGAAATGAGGCCTCCAATTGGTGCGGCGCTTGGTGAGTGGATCCTGATTGGTCTGTTCTACCACTTAAGCCTGTTCTGATTGGTGCACCTTTTTGTATTGACTCTGCATTGCAATTCTTGGACTGTTTTGTCAAGTGTTTAATTTCTCAAGCACTGCTAAAGCGGGCTGAATTTTCTCCCGTGCCCCCCCTCCAGCCTCCTTTAAATACTCAACTGCTCCTCCTCTCTCTCTGTCATCCTAGCTCCCATTGGCTGCCTGTATCTTGCAGTCTTCCTTAACACCCCTGGCAGACAAAACCATTTTCTCCATTCTCACTCTTTAATTTTCACAGATCTCTGTATCTTAAGCTCCACTGTTAGCCCTGCTCTCTCACTTCTATTTCCTCCCGAGTGCCCCTGAAACTCACCCTCTTTACAAGACTGTACCTAGGCCTGTAAGCAATGAAGCTCTCCATAGCACTGTACTTTCTTGTGCCCTCATTTGCTTTGCTCCACTTATCCTTGCCTTCTGTTCCCACAGCACCTCTGGTGATACCACATTACTTGCCAAATGTCTTCCAATTCTCTAACCTTCTCCTGTTGTCCTCTTTCCATTGTGATCCTATTCCACTTATATTATACAGGCCCTGGGTCCAGACTGTTACCTATACCCTAAAATACTGCCCCTTGAATATGCATACCTCGCGCCCCTTCTTGCGACATAAACTCTGGTATCTCCTCCTACTGGCCCTACTGCTCTCGGGAGATGTTCATTCTAACCCAGGACCAACCAATGATATACGTTGCCTCCTTTCAAATGCAAATGGTCTTACATGTGGTGCACCACAACATCAGAAGCCTGTTACACAACTTTGCTGAATTAGAATCCTGGGCCACCTTACACAAAATTGATATCATCTGTCTTACCGAAACATGTCTTAAGCCTTCCGCCCAAGACTCTCACTGCTTGCTGACTTCCTACAACCTATTGAGATTTGATAGGCCTGCCCCCAAAAGAGGCGGTGGTACAGCTATCTATTTTAAAGATCACCTCAGTCTCTCCGTGATCTGCTTATCCCCCTTTGTCCACAGTGAAGCACTACATGTTCTTCTCACCCTTGGCTCTAAAAAACTTCATATTGTTTGTGCTTGCAACCCTCCTTCAAGTGGTTTAAAAGGTCTTGATGAGCTGCTTGCTCAAACCACTCTTCTCTCTGGGAGAAATGAAGTTCTCATACTTGGTGATCTCAATATAAACTGGCTGGGCAACTCCCAACCAACACTACTATCCAAGATCCAAAGTTTCGACTTTCACCAGGTTATTAGCAACCCCACTAGAACTGCCCATCATTCCAACTCCAGTACTCTGCTGGACTGGATCATGACCAACCACCCGGAAAACCTTATCTCCTCTGGCACTCTAGCCGATGCCATCACCGACCATTCCCCCACCTTCTGTATTTGGGGTAAGACTAGCCCCCCCCCCTTCAAAGCCTTGGTTTATCACATTCCGTAACTACGCGCATCTCAATCAACAGTCCTTCCTTCAGAATATTGCTACTATCAACTGGTCCCCTCTTTCTGAATATGATGACCCTCAAACCGCTCTAAACCGATTCCTGACTTGCTTTTTGGCGATCCAGGACAAACACTGCCCCCTCATTACCCGTTGTGTAAAAAACAAGCATACCCGGTGGCTTAAGTCCGACCTTCTCTCAAAACTACGACTGCGTGACAAATGTTGGCTCTTTTATAAAAAGATAGGGCTGCCTGCTGACCCTAATTCCTATAGGGCACTCCATAATTCATGCAGGAAGGATATCAAAAGGGCAAAGAGCACCTACTGTAAAGATATTTTAACTAAATCTTATGGTGATTCCAAACAAATTCTGGTCCCACATTAAGAGCTTCCTAGGTTCAAATCCGGCCCCTACCCCAACTGACATGTCTCTAAATGGCGTTCACTGCTACAGTCCTTCTACTATCGCAAACTTTTTCAATGCCCAGTTTTCAGACCTTACAAAATATACATCATCCTTCCCAGCTTCACAGTACTCTCATGCTCAACCCATTGTCTCCGGGCCTAAATTTCATTTCAAGTCTGTCACTCACCGGGATGTACATAGGCTGCTCAATAACATCTCTGACCTCTCTGCAGCTGGATCTGACAATATAGAACCTAAGCTGCTAAGCTTGCTGCCCCTTACATAGCTGCACCTCTTGTTAGGATCTTTACCCTCTCCCTGTGTCACAGCTGTGTTCCTGACCTATGGAAGCCTGCCAGGATTACCCCTGTCTTTAAAAAGGGTGACCACAAAAAAAAATCCAACTATAGACCTATTGTCATATTGTCAGTCCTCAGCAAAATCCTTGAGAAGCTTGTAGCCTCCCAAACCATAGACTATCTTCAGAAACATGACCTTCTTATGACGGTTTCCGCAAGAGTCATAGCACCACCACTGCATTACTCAAATTTACATCTGATACCCTCTTGGCCATTGACTCTGGTCTCCTAACTGAGGCTATTTTTGTAGACATGACTAAAGCTTTTGACCTGGTCAACCATCCTATCCTCCTTGCTGCTCTCAGATCCCTAGGTTTCTCACCAAATGCCACAGCATGGTTTGGCAACTACCTATCACATTGCACCCAGCAAGTTAAATTCAACTCCACCTTGTCTGACTTTGCTACCATAAACATTGGTGTTCCACAAGGTTCTATTCTTGGTCCGCTGCTCTTCTCCATTTACATAAATGATATTACCTCTAATTCTCTCCAGACTGCCTCCCTGTTATACGCTGATGATATTGTCCTTTATGCTAGTGCGAAAAGCATTACCGGAAATCAACCAATGACTTTCCCTAGAATTTCTAAGAATTCAGCAGTGGCTATTCAGCCATAAACTTGTCTTGAATGTATCTAAGACTCAAGCCATGCTATTTGGCTCTAATGCCAAACTCAAACTCTCTCAACTCACTTTCAATGTTACTACCATAATTGGGTCCTTGGTTGAAGTGGTACCTTCCTTCAAATACCTTGGTCTCATACTCGACCCAGCGCTTACTTTTGATCTCCATATTCAACAATCTTGCAAGCTGGCTAACATAAAACTTGGTATGGCCTAACGTTCCAGCTATATGCTTACACCATCAGCGAGGCTTGCCATAGCTCGTGGCATACTCCTTCTGTCACTCACCTGTGGAGTTGTAGTGTATGCCTCAGCAAGTAAAACCAGTCTTCGTAACTGGGATGTCACTTACAACAATATCTGTAAATATGTGTCCTCCTCACATCGGATGAAACACCACTGTCTCCTATACACCGAGCTAGTGTGGCTTTCTCTGAATGCCTCAAGAGACTCTGCATATGGCTCTGTCATGGATAACATCATCCGTAACCAAACACTGAAGCTCTTGGCAGAACTATTTCTCATCCAGCCATCCATATACGGTCTTTCCTCGACTGCTAATGCCCCTGTTCTCATCCCTCGACACCACTCCTCCAAAGGTGCTAGTGCCTTCTCCTGTTATGCCCCCCAGCTATGGAACTCCTTCCCTCTAGCAAAAAGGCTAGCACCATCCCCTGCCTCTTTCAAGAAATTGCTTTGTGATCATCTTGCTGTTTCCTGCTCATGCTCCTACTTCAAACCCCCTAGCTCTCTCCTTATATATGCACCCTCTCACCTCAACAGGTAAGCACTGTACTTTCCTCCAGTCTCCTCCTTGGCCCTTACCTAGTATACCAAGTCCCCATCCCCTTTGCATTTTTTTCTCTCTCCTATCCTATTCTCCTCCATCTTTTATTGCTTCCCCACACTAGTCATTTCCTGACTCTACTTGATCCTCTTAATACAATTATAATACTTGGTATTTGCTCTCATAATATCTTACCCCATTTTTCCTTCCTGAACTACTGCCTTATGGTTCTATTTATTGTACTTGCATTGTACTCTTATTTCATTCTATGTTATACATTATTGTTGATTCAGTTTGTACTCTTGTTTTTTTTCAGTCCACATTGTATTATTACTGTCTGTGCTGTTACTGCATAGTATTGTTTCTGCCTCTGTTAATCAAATGTTTTGTCTCTGTAAACTCCCTGGTTGTGCCTGA
Source organism: Neoceratodus forsteri (assembly GCA_016271365.2). NCBI lineage: Eukaryota > Metazoa > Chordata > Ceratodontiformes > Ceratodontidae > Neoceratodus > Neoceratodus forsteri. Next base: position 61,531,328 of record CM028132.1, on the reverse strand, counting down.
AAATAGTCATTGCTATGGCTAGCGCACCTTACCCGGTCAACAAAAACTAAATAAATAAAATAAATAAATAATTATTCTGTGCCGGAAGCATGAAAACACATTTCAGCCAGGATGTGAAATGACAGCTGTACTGTTCATAAGGAGGTGTAAAAAAATGCCAATGTTGAAAATCTGGGTGAAAATATTACAAATTCATGGAAATTCTGAGTGTGCATGAAAACTGTGCAATGCAAACGTAACAGTCATTTTTGAATCTTTTCACCAAATTTGCAACATAGGTATTTTGAGCCCACCTCATGAACAGCGGATATCGTCATATCAGTCCCAGCGTGATTCCACACTGAACACCAAATCACCTTTCAGGACCGAATAACCAGATGACAGTCACTGACTCCAGATGGGGTTCCAAGGACCCATATTGAAAATCTGGTGCAAAAATTCAGAAAAACTACTGAGATATCCAAATAAGTTGAAAAAAAAAACATTTCCGCCATTATGCAGCTTACCGGGATTACTTCAGTTCGCAGACGGCTTTGAAAAGTGCAGACATGTTCCCGGTCCACCGAAAATAGTCATGCTGGGCTCCGGAGGTAAATATAGGGTGAAGGGGGTGTGGGGAGATGGGGTGCACAGAGGATGGGTGTGGGTTGGAGAAGAGGCACTGGACTTAACAATGGACAGTTTTTCTTTTACACGGAAAAAAAAAAGTGGGAAGGTTTTCTACATTTGCAGGTACTTTGGCACACTGGGGTGGGCTCCCAGTGAGCCACATGAGTGTTTCTTGAGGGAGACTCTGTAGCCGATGGGGATTGGGCACCCCTGTCAGCAGAATGTTGGGAGGATGGGCGCTTGAGCAGAGGGGGATTGGGCACCCCCTTGGCGCACAACAGATGGGGAGGTATCGTGCCAACGGGGATTGGGCTACCCCACTGGCAAATGAACTGAGGAGGGGGCATGAACTGTAGGAGGCTTACATTTAGTATAAGGTCAGTACTGTGGGTTTGGACTGTTGCTACCAACAGGGCTAGGGCTGCGCTTGCTTCATAGGCTGCAAATGCTAGCAGCATTATTAGGGCTGTTGTGTAAGTTGTTGTTTCTTCTTGTAAGGGTCGCGATGACAGAGCAATGCTGGCCCCAACTCATGTATGTAGACGAACTGCAGAACAGTAGACCATTCTCTTACACTGACTGCTACAATCAGGAACGCCCCTACATCACAGCTGATTGTTCCAGGATGAGGCGCTCCCTGATTGCAGCTGTCAATTCGCTTGAGCATAGTGGCATGCTCAGTAACTGCAGCAGGCTCCTCTATTGGCGCGGAACAGACCAGCCCCAGAATGGACTGCTGCCATTTGCCACAACACTGCCGCACCTCCACAAGCTGCTTGTAAAGGAAGCTGACGTAATGTGTTTCTTGCACATGCATACAAGCAAACACAAAAAAATGGTACTGTATTTGAAAAATTTAATGTACATAAAGGAACAATGTAAACATTTTCCTATCTTGATTTTTAAAATGAGCATTAAAAAGAAAAGTTTTGGAGATGAGGTATGCTTCAAGAAATATATAATGTTTGTTCAAAAATTATTTTTAATTTCCTATTTAACCACTAGCAGTCCAGTAGCAAAGACTGAGAACGTTCAATACCTAGACTCTCCTACTCTGATTTACTATGAGTCGCTGAACAACATAAATAAATCTATCTGTAAATTCAAATTATTAGAAGATCCAATGGAAATATATAGGACATTTATTGAAAGGAAAGCTGTCATCATAGAAACATAGAAGTTGACAGCAGATAAGGACCCCAAGGCCCATCCAGTCTGCTCATTATTTCTCCTTATGAATGTGCCATAGGCCTGTACTGTCAATGGCCTATCTATTCATACTCATCTTTATTGCTCTCTTATGTCTATCCCATGCTTGTTTGAAGCCCTGCACTGTATTCATATCCACCACTTCTTGAGGTAGGCTGTTGCATGCATCTGCCACCCTTTCTGTGAAAAAGAACCCTCACAATACCCCTTAATTGGCCTCCCTCTAAGCTCATACTATGTCCTCTTGTCCTGCTGTTTTTCTTATACTGAAACATGTTAGACTCTTTCATCTTGTTAATGCCCTTAAGATGTTTGAATGCTTCGATCATATCACCTCTCTTCCTCCTTTGGTCTAGGGTTTACATACTGAGCTATGTTAATCTCTCCTCATATGTTTTCTGATGCAGTCTTTGCACCATTTTGGTTGCCTTTCTCTGGACTGCCTCTATTTTGTTAATGTCCTTGTGCAGGTGCAGCCTCCAGTACTGAACGCAGTACTCCAGATGGGGCCTAACCAGTGTCTTGTAAAGAGGGATTATTACCTCCCTCTTTCGACTTGTGATACCCCTACTAATACATGCCAGCATCCCTCTAGCCTTACCTACTGCTTTAGTGGTCTGCTTGGATGATTTCAGGTCATCTGTGATGATGATACCCAGGTCTCTTTCTTCCCTTGATATTGCCAGCAACTCCCCTCCCAACCTATAGGTGGCTTCAAAGTTTCTCTTCCCTATGTGCATGATCTTGCACTTATTTGTATTAAACCCCATTTGTCACTCTTTCAATTATTTAGCCAATTTATCCAGATCTCTTCTTATTCTGCCCACCCAATCTAGATCATCTGCTGTGTTGTAGATCTTGGTGTCATGTGCATACAGACAAACCTTACCTTCAAGTCCATCGGCAATGTCACTGATGAAGATATCAAAGAGGACTGGCCCCAGGACTGATCCCTGAGGTACCCCACTTGTGACTTGCATCTCTTCTGACTGTATACCATTTACCATCACTCTCTGTTTTCTGACTGCCAACCAGTTTGCCACCCAGTTGCCCAACTTCTGACCCACCCTGAGCCTACCCAGCTTATTAATCAATCTTCTATGTGGAAGAGTATCGACAGCTTTGCAGAAGTCAAGGTAGGTAACATCAACTTCACCCCCTTGGTCCACCACTCTGGTTACCCAGTCAAAGAAATCTATGAGATTAGTTTGAAAGGACCTTCCTGTTGTAAACCCATGCTGTCTTGGATCCTGTGCTCCTATGGATTCCAGGTGTTGCACTATTCTTTCCTTAAGAATTGCTTCCATAATCTTGCCCACTACTGATGTAAGATTGACTGATCTGTAGTTCCCTGCCTCCTCCTTGCTACCATTCTTGTGGAGTAAGATCACATGAGCCCTTCTATAGTCTTCTGGGACCTCACCTGTACTCAGAGACTCACCAAATAGTTCTGATAATGACTCTGCTAGTTCCACCCTTAGCTCCTTTAGTACCCTGGGATGTATGCCATCAGGTCCCATTGCTTTGTCCACCCTGAGCTTTGCGAGCTCTTGTAGGACCCTTTCTTTTGTGAAGGGACCAGAGCATACCTCCCTCCCCCCGGTGTCCGTGGTGCTGAGCTGTGGGCCCTACCCTGACTTCTCTTCAGTAAATGCTGAGCAGAAGTATCTATTTAGGACAGATGCTTTTCCTTGGTCCTCCTCCACACACTCCCCCTTATCCCCTTTGATCTTAGCAATACCCCTCTGGACTTTCTCCTTTCACTAATGCACCTATAGAAAGTCTTGTCCCCTTCTTTTACTGTTTGTGCTAGTGTTTCCTTGGTTTGGGCCTCTGCCTGCCTTACTGCCTTCCCTGCTTCCCTTAGGGAAGTTTGGTATGACTCCCTATCTTCATCCCACTGCATTCCCTTATATTTCCTGAAGGTCAGCCTTTTGGCTCTGACCTGTTCTGCTACTGTTTTTGAGAATCAAAGTGGTTTTCTCCTTTTTTTGCTCTTGCTTTTCTCTCTAACACAATGGGATGTTGCTTCAAGTATTGCATCCTTAATACCTGCCCTCTTTGCCTGTACCCCCACACCTGTATTTCTTCTTGCTAAGGCTAGCTTAACTCTGTTGGCCATCTTATCAAAGTCAGCCCTTCTGTAGTCCCATCTTTTTGCTCTGGAATGAGATGATTTAGTTCTAGTGACTGACATGGGTTATTACCTTTGCAACTCATGGGGGGGGGGGGCACACACTGGACTTGGTGTTCCATCTGGGGATGGAGATCTCCAATGTGGAGGTGGAGTCAATTGCTTGGTCTGACCATCACGCCCTGAGATTCAGTTTCACAGCCCCCCAAAAAAGGCCTGCCCCTAAGGAGTTAATGCAGTTCCATCCTTTGAGAGGAGTTACCTCATAAGGCCTAATGATGGCACTGGACTTCTCAGGATTTCCAATGGATAGCACTGTCCCAGGGCCCCTGGTGTTGGCCTATGATAGGGCTGTTGTGGGGGCCTTGGATGTCTTTGCTCCAACTCGTGTTCACCCCCTTACCCTTCACCCGAGGGGCCCCCCTGGTTTAATGGGGAGATCTGAGAGCAGAAGAGACAGGGGTGAAGATTGGAAAGATGCTGGTGGAAAAGTCACCTAGAGGTGGATAAGTATAGATTGTTGGATCATCATAAGATCTACCAATCAGCAATTTCACATAAGAAGGCAGAGTTGCTGTCCAGGGAAATTGCTACAGTGAAGAATAGGCCAGCCCAGCTCTTCTGGACTGCGGACAGATTATGCAGTCCAGCCTGTCTCCATGCCAGTTGAGCATTGTCACAAGTACAGTATGAGGAGTTTGTGCAATTTTTCCCTAATAAGGTATCCACCATCAGGGATGAGATCAGCCAGTGCCTCCTCATTGGACCTTGCACTGATCAGTCAGGTGGTACTAATGCCCAGTTGACTTGGTTCACCTTTAGCCAACTAGCAGTCATGGATATAGTGAGGATTGTTCAGACTTTGCAGCCATCCTACTGTAGTTTGGATCTGGGCCCTACTTGCCTACTAGTGGGGTGTGTAGAGGTCATTGGCCTGGTCCTTTCTGGGATAGTGGTGGTTTCATTAGAGAGAGGGATCTTTCCAGATCCCTTAAAGGAGGCAGTAGTACACCCCCTTCTGAAAAAAACCTCCCATGACCCCGACTGCCCAGCAAACTACAGACCAGTCTCGAACTTACACTTTGTAGGGAAAGTTATTGAGAAGGTGGTCGCTCTGCAGCTGGAGGATCATTTGACCAGTCACAATATTTATGACCCTCTCCAGTCTGGCTTCAGGAAATGACACTGCACTGAGACAGCCCTGGTGCAGGTACTAAATGATCTCCTGATGGCGAGAGATCAGAGAACTCATTCCATCTTGGTTCTCCTTGATCCCTCAGCAGCATTTGACAACATGGATCATGGCGTGATGCTCTAGTGCCTGTGGTTTTTCTGTGGACTGAGGGGAGCAGTCCTCAGTTGGTTTTGATCTTTCCTTGAGGGCAGATCACAGAGAGTGGTGTCAGGGATTCATTCCCCGGCCCCTCACTGGCTGACATGCAGGGTTCCACTGGGTTCGGTGCTGTCCCCCATGTTATTTGCAGTGGATATGCTTCCACTGGGGGACATTATAAGATGGTATGGACTGAGTTTTCATTGTTATGCTGATAATTCTCAGTTCTATATATCTTTTGTGCCTGAACAGGAGTCTGATCCAATCATGGTGTTTAATAACTGACTGCTGGAGATACAGAACTGGATGAGTACTAGTTGGCTTTGGTTGAACTCGAGTAAAATAGAGGTATTGGTGGTGGATCCTGGTTTTAGGATGACAGGGGCATGGGTGGGGAAACCCTCAGGCTTATACCTTGGTGGGACCCCACTTATGGCCTCGGGCCAGGTACGTAACCGGGGTGTATTGTTTGATGAGGGCCTGACCCTGAGGGCACAGGTGTTGGCTGTAGTCAATTCCTCCTTTTTCCATCTAAGGAATATAGCACAGGTGAAGCACCTGGTCCTGCCCGAAGATCTTCCTACCTTGGTCCATGCCTTTGTCACCATTCATTTTGATTACTGCAATGCCCTCTATCTAGGGCTACCAGGGGTGGATATCCACTGCTTGTGGCTAGTGCAGAACGTAACGGCCAGGTTGTTAACCAGAATCTCTAGATCCAGTCATATAACACCTGTGCTGCGTGAACTGCACTGGCTGCCTATACAGTTGCGGATCATCTTCAAGGTCACATTGCTGACTTATAAGGCCCTACATGAGTCAGGACCTCACTACCTGAAAGAGCTCCTGTTTTCTTACTGCCCCTCCCACTCACTTTGATCCTCTGATGAGGGATTGCTAGAGATTCCCAGGGTATCCCTGAAAACGTCTGGAGGAAGATCTTTTGCCTTTATGGCACCTACCCTGTGGAATTCTCTACCTCGCCAGATATGAGATAACCTGACCATGGAAGGATTTAAAAAATCCTTAAAAACTTACTTGTTTAACCAAGCATTTTCAGAGACTTATTGAGTGGTTGTTATTGTCTGTGTCATCAGTTTTATTGATTTTAAATATATTGTTAATGTGTGGAGTATTGTAAAGGCGCCCTGAGCTCAGGAAGAGTGCTTTGTATAAATAAATTTTTACTTACTTACTTTACTTACTAGTAGCCAAATTAAACCATACCATGTGATGGTCACTGGCCCCCCGGTGACCTTCTACCCGGAGATCTGTGATCCTTTCCCTGTTAGTCAGTACTAGATCTAGGATAGCCCTGTCTCTTGCGGATTGTTCTACCAGTTGTTTGAGGCCCTCCTCCTGCAGGGAATCCACTGTGTGTCTAGTTCTGGCAGATGTCCCTGCTGGTATTGACCAATCTGTATCTGGTATGTTGAAGTCTCCCATTATCAGAACCTCCCCGTTAGCTATCATGTTCTGTATATCTTCTAACAGTAATTTGCCTATGTCCTCCCCCTGGTCTGGAGGCCTGCAGACAACCCCAGTTCATATGGCTGTCCCATTTCCTGTTCCCATCATGCCAGCCTCCCGCCCCTGCAAGGCTTATCCCCTGGTTAAGCCTTTTAAGTATGTTGTGGTGTTTTTCTCCTGCCACAACATACTTTATTTTAATTGCAAAAAATCCACTACCTGGAAGTATGGTGGACGTTATGGGGGCTCCATTATCTGTAAAGGTGCTGCGATGCACCATGAGGTTCAATACTTTTGTACTGAAGCTCATGGTGCAGTGCTGCACCTTTACACATAATGGAGCCCCACTAACTGCAGGGTAAGCCTTGAGGGAGTGGGAGGTCAGCATGATGACAGCTTTCCTTTAAGAGCTGGCAGTTTTTAACCTAGAACTTACCTGAATATATGCAGCTTTTTCTTAAATACCGAAGAAGGGTCAGAATATAAAAAATACAGGATTCAAGAGGCAGAAGAAGATCATGTGGTCCAACTACAGTAGCTCCTCCCCTTTCATGTTGGTAGATGTACACACCATGTGATTGCTATAGCTGTGGTATGCTGAAGTACACAGTAATCTGCAAATGCATATAGTCCCTGTCTCTGACTGAGCTGTGTGGTGGGACCAGCAACCACACCTTCTCTGAGAATCTGCAAAAAAAGGCAGGGAGTAATAGCATAAAAAGGCTTCACAGGTACAGTGGTTACAATCAGTGGGTTTCCACATTCATGTAGTAGTGGTAATTAAGTTTATTTATTAGGTGCTCTTTGTTGAAGGCTCAGGTTGCCATACATGACCTGACAGGCAAAAAGAACCAATACAATCAAATAAAAATAATCATCTCGAAATAACAAAAGTAACATAATTTGAATATATAAACAATTTCAGTCAATAAAATTAAGAACAGCAGCTGCATAACAGTGAAGTACACAGAGACCTATTTTAGTACCTGAAAGCCTGCCTAAACAGGTATGCATTTAACCCCTTCTTAAAGACCTCCACCAAGGGGACCTCACTCAGTACTCTAGGGATAGTGTTCCAAAGCAAAGAGCCTGCAACCTCAAACACACTGTCCCCATATGATTTAAGCTGGGCCATTGGGACTGAGAGGAGCCCTCTTTGAAGGAGTAAAGGGGGCATAAGGACTGGAGAGGATCCATGAAGCCACTTTCAGGAGACAACAGTGTTTGAGCATTTACTGACGAGAGACTGCAGCAGGCAGGATCCGGAGTGAAGTCAGGCTCCACTACTGGCTGTCCTAACCCAGACAAATCCTTGCTCACATTTACCACCAGGTCAGCTCCCATACACCGAACTTGGATGGTCCTTAGGGAAGACACATCCTGAAACTGAGAAACAGCACCACCATGGAAGGGCTGCACTATAGAACTGAGGACAGAAACTGGTTTGTAGTTTGCACTATAGAACTGAGGACAGAAACTGGTTTGTAGTAACTCCCAGAAAAGCATCGCTTCCTCTGGGAGATGTATGCAATCTGTTGGATTCCCATGGACTCTTTCCATGAGATCACCCAACCACTAAAACAAAAATCCCTCTCCCACCAATAATACAAAGAAAGAAGACTGCAGTACAGACAATGATCTCGTCTTTGTCTGATGTAGCTTCATCATAATGTAGGCTAGGTGTTAAAGGCAAGGAAGAAGAAATTCATTTTGAGATGAGACAAAAAAGACGCAAGAAGTGAGAGGGGAGGGAGTAAATAAGTAAGTAAGTAAGTTTGTTGCAACAGATGAAAGGGAGAGCAGTGCGTAACTCTATCACAGGTAAATGGAACTGGATTAATAAAATATGAATGGGTCTTTCTGTATGTCTCCTGGCTTATCAAGAGTATCATCTCATGCCTTCCTAGGGGTTCAGAAATGGCACAGCGAAGCTGAGTGGTTCTGGAATCCTAAGGAGGCATGAGATGATGCTCTTGATAAGCCAAGAGACATCTTGAAAGCCCCATTCACATTTTATTGATCAAGTCTTTGCTATTTTTTCCTGAGAGAGAGGAGTCATAGGACAAAAATCTGGGATGGAAAGTGAGTACTGTTTTCAGTGTTTTTAAAGTTTTAATGAGAATCAGAGCAGACTGCAGAATAATGGACCGTCAAATACAACCTCCCCAAAACACACTCACACACACATATTTTAGTCTATATATTAATCAGTTTGTTAATTGTGTAAAGTCAGGCTTTTTCCATTTTTGAAGCAGCCTAAGAATGATCGTGAAATACTTAAATAACAAGATCTTATATGGCCTTCTTTCCAGGAGTCTGTCGTAGATATTGCTTTGGTGGTTTCAGTAATGTGACTCACACTTTTATAGTGTGTACTGAGGCAGTTAAGAATTTAAGATCATAATCCTAAAAAAAATGTAAAGGAAAACAAAACTGAAACTTTTCCCCTTCCTAGCCCCAGGAAACATAGACAGATACATTTGCAAATGGAGAAAGGAAGCACAATTACCAATCATGGAAAATCTATGCTAAAAAGCGTAACACTTTTATAGGGACCTTTTTTTAAAATTTTTAATTTTGTTTTAAAACATTTGCCACTCAGAGGTTGCCAGGATATGCTGGCATTGACTGAGAGGGATAATCGAGGTCAGCAGCTGTGAGTGTTCCCAACATTTGCATGTAAATGAGATTTGACTGAGGGGGAAGGCAATAAAACCATGATAAATACTGTAATTTCAGTGCTTCAAGAAACACCCTCACTGGTACTATTCAGAGCACTGAGTGCAAGATTTGAGAAAATGGGGGAAAAATGATCAAATCTGGAGCTGTGCTATGGAATGCTAGTACTTTGGTAAACTGCTGCATGTAAGGACTTCTTTGTTATATAAGAGGGCTTTGCATATAGTTTAGTTCTCCACTGACTCTAATGCAAATGAAAAAAAGACCTGATTTCTATCACTGATAGTAGACAGAGGGTAGGAAGGAACACAAATTACAACTACAGAGGAGGAAGAGGAGCAAAGCAAGTAAGCAGGATAGCAGACTGAGACAAGGCTTGGTATCTAGCTGAAAGATTTCATTGGAAGGCTGAAGCTCAGGGCATTTTCATGATGTATCTTAATGAGTTACATGACGTCCAGTAATGCATAAACTGGAGCATTAGTTTGTTCTTCTACCACAAGATATTATTAGGTATACCAGGTTAGTATGAAGTCATGTGGACGTAACAAGATTACTTGCATCATGTTCTTAATAAACAGAAAATTGTTCCTTTCAGTGACATGTATGCCTTTCATAAGCATGAACATTTAGTTTCAAAAACATGAAAGAAAAATTAACTGATGCTTTCATTTAGCAGTACTCCTCTGATTACACCAGCATGGTGGAAGGCGCCTCCAAGAAGGAATCTTTGGTTGCAGAAGCAGATGTTGCTGCTCTATTCCAGCAGATCCTTCAAGAACAAGGACACCAGATGATGGTGCCAGAGCAAGAGTTTAGCACTGAGGTCCACCTCATGGTCAACTCCAGGAGGAAGAGCCTGGAGAAATCTTCCCGACCTGGTAAGCTTCACTTCGGCACTAGTCAGCAATGTGGCAAGTTTTCTTTCACTTTACTCATGAAATCTAAATGTCCTTAAATGGAAGGCATCGTGATTAAGTGGTCAAAGCATAAACTTATGAACCAGGATATCTCAGATCCAAAGTCCACCATTGCTACTGGTTCACAGTATGACTGAGCAAATCATCTGGTTCTGCTGTGCTTTTGTCAGCCTAGCTTAAACTGGTAAAAGTAGGACCCATACTTCTTAACTGCACCATATTAAAAGGGATGTCCCATGTTTAACTGTTTACAGTCTCTCTGTCCTACATGGAGAGGGTCAGTCTCACCTTTTACACAGAAGATTATACAGTTAAAATAATTACACAAACCTATGCTTTTCAAGGAACAGTAATCTTATGAAAACGAACTCATTAATCTCTGCAGTGTTCCTACAATCTGCTTGTGTGTTCCACATTTAAAGGGAGAATGTCCTACATTTTACAGATGGAAAGTTGTAAATTCTAAATTTTAACTTGGGGTGAAAAACATTTTATAGGAACGTAAGACAAAACTGTAACATGTAATGGCAATATAACAAGTTGTAGGCACGTAGGTAGGAGAGAAACACAAGCACTGAGCATGTTGTGGTATCTGTGACAATGGCTACCTCCCAGTATCCTATTTAAGGATCCCACATGCCACTCTTTTTGAAAACTTACCCATGTATGCTAGCTGTTACTACACCCCAGAAGAGAGGAGAGTAAGATGGGACATGATAGAGACCTACAAGGGTCTCATGGGAGTGAATAGGGTACATGAGGGGAGTCTCTTTCAAATATGAAATGGCACTGGAACCAGAGGGAACGCAACAAAACTGAAGGGGGTGGGAGTTTAAGAGGGTTGTGAGGAAGAACTACTTCACTGAAAGGGTGGTGGATGCCTAGAATTGATTCCAGCAGAAATAGTAGAGATGACAACAACAGGAAGCTTCAGGCATGCATGGAATAAACACAGGGGAATATTAGTAAATGGGCAGGGAAGAGGGAGGGTCGCTGGAGACCAGTTATGGTCTGCGGAGACAGATTAGGCAAGGACCATCTAGGCAGACTGGGTTTAGCCGAGTGGTCCTTTTCTGCCAACAGATTCTACATTTCTATGTTTCTACTACACATGCAACTGCTTTGGAATAATGGAAGATAGTTGGCAGTATGGAATACCTCAGCACATTAGAAATACCCATTTTGTGAGAAAGAAATAAAGTGATCCTACTAGGATTAAACCCAGATCCCCTGAAAACTATTCAGGCTCTATGTCAGATGAGATACACTAGTTTAGTTGGTTACTGTAAGATTTATTCAGTCATTTTCATTCTTAAACTGCAAGTTCTGTAGGTTGGACTACATTTTAATGGACATTTTTGGTTTTGTATTCATCACCACCAGCCACTAGACATACACAGCAGTGAGAAATGCATAAGGTGTACAAACTGGGAACAGAACACAGACCAAACATTGTAGAGTAACTGGAACGTATTCAGAGTGGCTGGATCAAATTGTCACCTATTGCGGGTCACATTGTTTCTTTCATACTATTATAGTGGCATGGTAGTGCCACTATAGTTAGGGTTGAGTAGGCTATTTAATGTTAACTCCCTAATTTTGCACTTTAATAGCTTCACCCCCATTCAATAGATTTGTATAAAATTATGGACATACAATATCTTAGGAGCAAGGTCCCTTGTTGTGCCAAGTTGCATTCCAGTTGGATGTATGAGTACCAAGATGCAGATAGTAAAACAAAAGAAAACATCAGTTGTTTTTTTTTTTTTTGTCATCAGTTAGTGCCCAGATGGTTTGGAATTTTGTTTTGAAATTTTCAGGGTAGAAAGGGCTTGCTCCAGAATGGTGCTTTTTATTGGTTTGGTGAAAAAATATTAATGTGTTCCAGAGTTATAAGGATTTGAAATGTTGGTTCTGGAGCATGCTCAGTACACTCTTAGATAGCTGTTTCACATGAAACAATAATTTGACCATGCAGAACAGCATTCTGTTTAATGAGGGGGTGATCCTGCTTTGAGAGAAAAAATTCTTCTTTCGTATGGTGATCATCTTGTATTATTTTCCAAAAAAATATTTTGAAACCCATAAAAATGATATCCTGCAGAGACACCAACACATGCATGTTGTTAAACAGAACCCCGTTAGCAGGATTCTGTGGTTAGTTTTTGGAAAAAGGACACAGAAATGTGATTTTAAAACTTTAAAAAAATATTTTTACATGAGGCAATGTTCTTGTTTCATATGGCCTCACGAAACAGGAATAGGGCTATATGAAACAAGAGTAGAGTCATACAAAATAAGATTTTGTACTTAGGTTTTGCCACATTCTTGTTTCATATGATGCAGTCCTCTTTTGTGAGAATGGCACAATCTCACAAATTGTATTGGTACATACGCAACAAGATTGATGCAAAACAAGATGTTGGACTTAGCTTTTTTCACATCCTTGTTTAATATGAACCAATCCTCTTTCATGAGAATGATACAATATCATCATAAACAGGACTGGTTCATATGAACCAGGAATTTGGACTTACTTTTTTTTTTTTTTGAAGGGGCATTTTTTTTTTTTTGCACATTTTTTTATTTATTGAAATGTTTCACCAGGAAGGCACACTGAGCAACAAGCTGCTTGTCTCCCAGTGTGACCTGGGGAAAAGGAGTACATTAGGAATGAGACATTAAACATTCAAGTTATAAGTTCAACATTAACATAAGTTGTAAGGTAGATGTTACAAACAGTGTTACAACAGTGTTACACATGATAGGTAAAAACAATGGACAATAATAAGTGCTGGGTTAATAAGTAACAAGTGCTTATGTGAAAGAAAAGGGGGAAAAGAGAGGCAGTGTCGAGGTGTGTAGGGAGGGGAAGAGTTGTGTCCCTGGAGACCACTTCAGGATGCAAGGAACCTGTACTGCACTGACCAAAGAGAAGGGGATAAGAAGTGTCCCAGAGAGACCCTTTCAGGATGGTGAGGGAAGAGAGTAGATAAGAGATACAAGCCCCTTGGGGAGGTAGGGGAAGGGCCCATGGAGGCCATTCAGGGCCCCTTATATTCTGTGAAAGATCAAGGGAGAACAGTAAGTGGGAGCAATTTGGGGAAGGGGGAGAAGGAATTTGGGTGGGTGGATGTGCACAGGGTAAAATGAAGGTGATGGTAGAGGGGTAGGGTTTGTCCAGGGCTTAGAGGAGAAAGTTAGGGAGGGACATGGTAGGAGCAGCTAGGAGCAAGGTAATTATTGAGGGAAGAGCTGATGGAGTATGCAGAGGATGACATTTGAACTTTAATAAATCATAACTCCATCAATATTTGGAGTTAAGGGACAATTTATATTATCAAAAGAAATGTCCCAATGAGTACTACAACACTAACACATAATACCTTCCCAAAAATTCAGGGGCCATAAAATAAACATAAAAAGTAAAATTCCCAGAGGATAACATTGCAACTTTAATAGGCTGTAACTCTACCAGTCTTTGGAGTTAAGGAATAATCTATGTATTAAAAAAGGTCCAATGAGTACTACAACACTAACACATAACAGCCCACAGAAATTTAGGGAACTTGAAAAAAAAATAAAAATAAAAACATGAAAATTCCTATAGACTTTAAAAAGCTGTAACTCTGTCAGCCTTTTTTAGTTAAGGGAGGCACTATATATCAAAACAAAGTTCTCAATGAGTACTACAAGACTAAGTCCATAAGGAATGCCAACAGAATATAGACATATATAAAATTATTAAAATTAGAAAATGAAAATTCCCATTGGATAATATTGCTACCTTAGAAGCTATAATACCATCAATATTTTGAGTTCTCAGAATATAAAGTTTTCAGTGACTACTACAACACTAACACATGATAATCCCCCAAAATTTAGGGGCCATATAAAAACATAAAAATTAAAAAATTACAATTTTCATAAGATAACACTGCAACTTTAACAAGCTGCAACTCCATCTGTCTTTGCTAGATAGATAAATCATTTATTAAGCGCCCATTTCCACAGACTCTGGGCATTGTATAAACAACAACAATAAAATATACAAGTTAATCGAACCAGCTAATATACAACTTATGACACAATTAAAATATCACAAAGTTCCAGTTCCATCCAGCAGTTAGTCATAAAACACCAGCTGGAATAAAGACGTTTTGAGGCCCTTCTTAATAACTTCTACCAAAGGAGCCCTCCTCAGATTTTCAGGCAAAGAGTTCCACAAGGTGGGCGCAGCATCCAAGAACACCCTGTCTCTGGAACTCCACAGCCTCACCCTGGGAACCTCAAGGAGGGCTCCCCTGGCAGAACAAAGTGCCCGGGAGGGGCGATAGGGAACAAGGAGATCTTGCAGATAAGCAGGCTCCCCGCTATGTAGGGTTTTGTAGGTCAGGAGCTCTACCTTGAAGACAGTCCTCCACCTTACAGTCTATGTATCAAAAGAATGGTGTCAATGAGTACTGCAACACTAGGTCCCTATGAAATACCAACTGAAAACTGACCTAAAACTATCAAAATTTAAAAATTTAAATACCCATAGCATAACACTGCAAGCCATACATCCATCAATGATTGGAGGTAAGGGAGAATGTGTGTATGTGTGTATATATCTATATCTATATATATCTATATCTATATATATATAGTAGATCCCGCTTAAACGCATACCCTCGGGATGGAAGAAAAGTATGCGTTTTAGCGGGCTATGCACTTATGTGGTCCTATATCCTTTATACTGTGCATTTTTTTTGGGATCACGTATACATCATACGGTATATGCACAGTATATTCACTGTTTTATATACTTTATAGCCACTTTATGGTTTTATTAGGTGCAGCCACATTAAATGTTGTGTTAGGTGAAATTCAGATCTGATTGCCTCTTTGTTTTTCTGGAGACGACTTACTTGTGACTGTAAAATTCCCCATTGTCTGGCAACTTGACTCTGCGTTACCCCAGGCAGCTCTAACTCATCAAGGACAGCAATCTTTTCACTGTAAGTTAACTCCTTTTTCTTTGTGGAGGTGGAGACAGGATAAGAGTGTGATGTGGCCATTGTATGAATCTAAAGGGGTCTAAAGGGGTCAAGCAGAACACTGTTCTTTTGTACTGTCCATTAAGACACATATAAACACTGCCCCTGGCCAAAAAAAGTATGCATTTAAACGGGATCTATTATGCATTTATCAGGGCTATTTTACATGAGAAGCATGTAGAAAAAATCGGGACTACGATATTTTATGCGTTTAAACAGTCTATCGTTAAAGCGGTATGTTTAAGTGGGCTTGACTGTGTATATATATATATATATATATATATGTGTGTGTGTATATATATATATATATATATATATATATATATATATAGAAATGTAACAGGGACCTGTGCAACACATGATTTATTTTCACAAGAGCTGTTTGTCCTTGGGTAATCTCACAAGTGGTGTAAGCCTCGAGTGCTGTACCCAAGGTCAAATAGCTTGAGTGAAAATAAATCATGTATTCCACAAGGTCCCTGTTACGTATTTCGTTTATGCAATAGGGATTCTTAGGATTGTGTAAGGAGTTTTGTTTTAAATTATTTCGTTTTTCGTGTTAACATGCATGGACTTATTGTGGTTTTCCCAGAGTAGCTCGGCTTAGCATAGTGGTTGCTAAACAGTTGCTATGTGCTGTATGCTCCAGCTTTCCATTATGGACAGCACATAATGAAAAAGTTTGATGCTCAATTCTTTTGTTTTTACATTTTGGGGGGGGGGGGTTGTTCATCAGAAAAGGTGAATAAAAACTGAATTTTCTGCCAATTTTTGCTGATTATAAAAAATTCTAAAACACATCTATATATGAAACACCTCTCATTTTGTAGATAATTTTGTGCTGAACAACTTTTGTGCTCAATGTACAATGCTATCAGTTTTTGTTTTAAAGTTATTTATTTGTCAAAAAAGTGGAAACAAACTTTCACTTTCTGCTGTTTTTCACTAATTCTACAAAAACTAAAAGGTATCTGTATATGAAACAACACTTATTTTGTAGAAATTTTTGTGTTGGACAACTTTTGTGCTCACAGTACCATGCTATCTTTTTTGTTTTAGACTTATTTGCATTTGAATGTGATTAGTACTGCTACTGAGACCGAACATTCTAAATTGGCTGATGACATAGCAACTGTGTATATAAATGAGTGATGACATAGTAACTGTGTACATAAGTGAGTGATGACATACTTACTGTGCAAATAAATGGTTTTATTTACATAGTAGCTACAATACACATTATTTATGGCGTGCATTTATTGTTCACACCTGTTGCTATATATATATATATATATATATATATATATATATACACATTTATACAACATGTGTTTTGGGATAAATACAAGGATAAAAAGTAATATCACATATCTCAATCAGCCGGTGGAGATATCACTGATATTTACATGTTCCTATACTTCATTGTGATATCTCCACATACCTATACATCATACAGAAACTGATCTGGTTGAGCCTCCATTTTCGCACTGCCATTCTGTTAAACAATGCATGTGATAGATTTGACCCTCTCACAAAGGTTCAATCCAAAAAACGTAATGCCCCCTAGGTCTCACCAGCACTGCTTTAGCAACTGAAGAACTGTGATGATCTCTGGCACAAAGCAGTTGCCTCTGGTGTGCAGGCAGACAGGCTTGCCCACAAGGTGGCTTGCAACAGGTGCACCTGGGCTATTAGGATGGCCAAATCTGACTACTATAAAACTACCCTTGCCTCCTCCTGGGGGAATGCTAGGTTGTTATGGGACAACCTAAAGGAACTGAACAGAAAATCCAGGATGCCACCCCCCTCCCAGCTAACTGTCAACAATGACACTACCATGGATTCACTTACCATCACCAATTGCCTAAATGCTGCATTCTCTGATCTAAGTGCAGTTCTTCCAAACAACTTCTTCGATCCCACCCCTGAGACCCCTGAGCCAAACAATGCCTAATCCCCCTTCCACCTCAGGGTTATTATGATGAGTGAAGCGAGGCCATACCTTGCAAATGCCCTTGGCAGCTCAAACTACTGCCAAGACTCCTTTGATGTGAAAATCCTTAATTTGGTACTAGACTCTGTGCCCTCCCCCCTGACTGATCTCCTTAACCACTCTCTATGTTTAGGGCAGTTTCCAACTGACTGGAAGATGGCCACTATCAGCCCAATACTGAAAAGTGGGGACCCCACATCACCCAATAATTACTGGCCCATCTCCATTCTTACACCCCTCTCAAAAGCCCTGGAAAAAATCGTTGACACCCAACTCATCGACTACCTGCCTGCACACGATGTACTATGTAGGGAACAACATGGCTTTAGAGCTGGACATAGCATAACAACCACCCTCACAGAGTTCTCTAACTCTCTGTACAATGCTCTAGATAAGAAACACCAAGCAGGAGCTGTATTCATAGACCTGTCAACGGCTTTTGATACTGTCTCCCACACCCTGCTTCTAAGTACTCTTTGCCTCACCGGTCTGTCCCCTGGACCCATTACGTGGTTTACAAGTTATCTCTTGGATAGGTCCCAATTTGTGAAGATAAACAGCACTCTCTCGTCTACTCTGCCAATCCGTTCTGGGGTCCCCCAGGGCTCCATCCTCGGTCCATTATTATTCAGCATCTTCCTGAAGACCTTGCCTAAATCCTGCCCAAATCATCTTCTGCTCTATGCAGATGATGTGGTACTGTTTGTCTCCTACTCAGATCCCACAGTTCTACAGTCCTCCCTACAATTTGCCTTCAACCACATTGAAAACTGGTTCACTGACCATGGACTGGTGGTCAATGTAAAAAAGACTAAGTCAATGCTCTTTGCCCACAGACAGAGCAAGGACTGCAATGCCTAACTAACAATCTTTTCCAAAGCCCTCCTCCCACTGGAACAGGTCCATACCTATAAATACCTGGGCCTTATATTTGATCACAGACTCTCATTCTGCCCACATATCAGTAATTTTTCTTCAGCCATAAATATTCACACAGGACTACTGTATAGGCACAGAGCCTGCCTACTGCCAGAAGCCCTTAACCTTGCTGTTACCTTCTCTGTTCTCTCTCTAGTAGATTATGGACTAACCGTCTACTCGGCCACTGACCACACTGCTCTAAATAAAATCCACTTAGCCATCAACAAAGCATGTAGACTCTGCACTGGAGTAGATAGGCGTACCCACAGCTGCACCCTGTATGCCCTAACAAATATCCTCACTCTACAGTATATGAAAGAGTACGCTATCAAACAAGTCTCCTTACCATAAAAATTAAACTAGGCCTTACCCCCCTTGGAGTTTCTGCCTCTTTCTGCACTGCTCATGCCTCAGCAAACACCTGCTTGACAAATAAACTGATGTGGGCTGTTCCCAGGGTCATGACCTCACTAGCCCTAAGGTCTTTTTCCTACAGAGCACCGTTATGGTACAATTAACTCCCCCCAGACATTATCTCTATCTACAGACTAGGCCCCTTCAAAATAGCCCTCAAGGACCACAAACTCTCCACCCACCGCTGCCAGTGCACTGGCTAAGTATGGGCTGCTGCTTAGCACCACCAGTACTTGGCTACTGGGCCCTGGCTAGGCCTGCCCGGTCCTGCCTCAGTGGTGGAGCAGGGATGGAGATGCCAGCTGGTGCTTATAAACTTTCAGTGTCACCAGTGCCACATGGAGAGAGTGTGGGCTAAAGTTGTCTTTATTCTACTGCTTTTAATGTTTCCTTCTCGGTGCACAAGATTGACTGTGTTAATGACAAAGTCGGTATCTCGACTGCTTGCACATGGCAATTACAAGCTCCTTAGCTGGCCCTGTATAGCTACTTAATTGTATAGGCCTCACCAGCCCTTATTAATTGTACTGTTCATTGACAATTACAATCTCCTTAGTCAGACTTGTATAACTACCCAATTGTACAGGCTCCATCCTCCTTATTGAATGTACTCTTCATTCCCTGTTTTTTTTTTCTTTTTTTCTTTTCTTTTTTTCCCCCTCTTTTTATTGTTGTATAAGGCCTGCTTATTGATCCGTACTGTACTCTGATGAGGATCATTTGTAAATGAGTCTATGACTCAAAGGTTGTAAATCCAATATCTTCAATAAATAAAATAAATAAATAAACTACTTTCACTTTTGTACTGTAATGTAGCGCGACTAAGCACTGTTAGTACTGGTTACTAACATGCTGGCATACATTTAAAATGAGGTACAATCTGTGCAAATACTGAGAAAATCTGTTTTTTATGTTAAAACCTATCTGATTGATCCTATCGTTTTCAGTCTGACCCCAGTCATTCCTGCCAGGTTCAGTCATTCTGGCCAAAAACTGACTACTGTGTCTGTATTGTAGCATGACTGGGAGCTGTGAATAGTGATGACATCCTGCCACAGAATCAAAATAAAGCACTTTATGTTTTACATAGTCTGAAAAGTCTGTCTCTTCTCTTTCTTGAGTTTCCTTAGTTACGTTGTAGCGAAAGGAGAGAGTGCGCTCTATGCAGAGGGAATGAGTAAGCGATTTTATAAAAGAAGATGCAAGCATGTGCATGTGTTGCTATAGTGATGGTCATTTGGGCTCGCGTCTACTTCAGAAACTGCTGACTTGCTCCATCTGCGTGGTGCGCTCTCTCTCTCTCTCTTCTCGCCTCGGTACAGTCAGCGGTTTCTTTTACAGCAAACCAACAAAACTCAAGAAAGATTACAGGCAGACTTTTCAGACTATTTAAATGTGAAGTGTCTAATTTTTAATCTGTGGCAAGTTGTCAACTCAATTCACAGCACTTGGTCACGTTACAATAGAGATACAGAAGTGGAAATTTTTGGGCAGAATGACTGAACACGGCCAAATGACTGGGGGCAGAATGACTGAGCATGGCAGGATCAACCAGATCAATTTCAACATAAAAAAGCAGATTTTCTCACTATTTGCAGATTGTGCCCTATTTTAATTGTATGCCAGCAGGTCAGTAACCAGTACTAATAGCATTGGGTCACACTATATCACCAGAACAAAAGTGAAAGTAGTTGAACTGAATTTCAGTGTGAAAATGGCAGGATCAACCAGAAATGTTTTTTTAAATCCCAAAACACATGTTGTATAAACAGAACATGACATGGCCTGACTGACGATATCATGTTTATCTTCACTCAAGACCAGTGACATCAAGATATCTCACGAGTGACTTCGTCACTCATGAGATACCAGGATATCATTGGCCTTTCGTCAAGATAAATATGATAGCTTCAGTTAGGCCATGTCATATCCCATATGTTTTATATAGATATATATATATATATATACTGTATATAAAGGTGTCAATGAGTACCACAACACTAACACATAATCCCCAAAACATTCATGGGGTATGCACTGCACCCCAAAATATCTCCAATCTTCACCATGGTGCCGAATCCACATTGAAACTCTGACAATCATCAAAAAAGCACTAAAGGTGTATCTCGTCTTCATAGCAAATTTCAGAGCAGACCAGCAAAACTGTACTGACTTATGGTTAAAAAAATATATTTGCCTATATACAGTTAACCACTGGCAGTTAAGAGGAACACTTAATATATTTTTTTCTTTGAAGTGATCCCCACAAAAAACAGTTATCACCAAGCACTTAAATTACTTTTCTGGAAGCATGGAAGTGCAGGGCCCTCCACAGTCAGATGGATGTGTTCATCTATCGAGGGATGGAAGAGCGGGGTCCAGATGTGTTCACTCCTGCGCTTCTCTAGCCAGATGGATGTGTTCACGCAGGTCCCAATGAGACTACAATTCTACTACCTCAGAAAGTAAGGACATTCTTTGCAGAAAACTGTGTTAATACACCAGTTAAGGTTCAGAACCCTCACCTACCCACCCCTTGATCTCCCATTCCCCCCAACCCCTCACCCACTTAGCCCTCCTGACCCTCCATACACCCCACCTCCACCCCCGCTTAGCTCCCATGACCCTTAAACTATCATCTACCATTGTGCTCTCCCTCACCCATCTAGCCTGTAGCCTACTCTTCCTTAATGGCTGCACTTTTCGGAGGTCATATTGATTAGCTCTACAGCTGCATTCTGGGAATTCTCATACTTTGTACATAGTTGGAATCTGCACTTTATTCACCTAATCTGTTATGGAAGCTTCCTACTAAGCTGCCTAGTGTTAACCTAACTCTGTTATTGTTGCATCACTCCTGCCTGTTCCAACTTGTTGTATTTCTGTAGTTATTGCTGTCTTAATTTACTGTTGTACTGTGTTTTGTCTCACTGTGGCAAGGTACTGTTGTACGTGAGCCTATGGCTCAAAGGTTTTCCAAACTGCTGTCAAAATAAAATAAATAAATAAATAAATATTTTCCTCTGTATCATGTAATTAAGTGATGGATTTTGCAATGTATTCTGTCTCTCTCCATCCTTCTATTTGTAATGCAGTTTAGCCTTTTTAATGAGGTGTAACTGACAATGCCTTCTAGCTAGCTGCTTCTGTTTTTCTCCACTGTCAATGTACTGGATGTTCCCCCACCCTCTGTTCGACGAGTATCCTCTGTAAATGAGCTTTTAACTCAAAGGTTGCAATTCTGATTTTACAATAAATAAAATAAAATAAAAGATTAAAGAGATAAAAGTAGGGAAATGTAACATTTGGGTTTCAAACCCTAACACTCCACTTGCACCCCCAAGCAGGAAAAGGAAAAAAAAACATGGTTTTCGCTGTCCTGACTCTTGGCAAATCAGTGGTGGGGTCTTCCTTGGGGTTCTTAACCCTAACACTCACCCCATTCCATAACCAAATAAGGTGAGATGTGATACGTTTGTAGGGTGGACCCTCCCAGCTGTCTAGGGGTAGATGGATGGAAAGCAGTCACCCGGGAGGGGCCCTACACCAAGAAACACACAATCCACTTACTTGACCTCCTGAGCACAGAGGTGACCGCCAGGCAAACACTGGCACACAGCAGAGCTACTTCAGCTTTGTAAGAAAGGGGTTAGCAAACTTGGATGCATAACACACAGATATCTAAACAGGGGTTATTTCAAAGTACAACAGGATCTTTTTTTCTTCTTGCGCTCAGATGATGTTGGTCTTTTCCCAGGTGGCACAGTTCATTTGCAATCACTGTAAAATGTTATTTTCCTAAGTGCCTCTGGATTGGAGTCAACCCTAGTATGGCACTTTATTTAACATTTACCTGGTGTCGAAAGGATGCACACTTACTTCAGGGGTCCCCCATTTCTTAACCTGAGTGGGCACCCAACAGATTTTTTTCTAGCCCATTTTCACAGGCAGTAGCCAGTGGGCTAAGTTACAGTTTCTCTGCTGGCAGCATTTTAGTGCCACTTGATTCTGTGGGAGATTCTCAGGGACCTACTCTGCCCTCCACAGAGTACACCCTTTCTTTATTCTCTTTCACATTCTTTTCTGTAACTTGGAAATCACAGACTTGGAGCCCATCTTTGCAGAGCTGAGGTGCCTACCGGGCACGACGCATCTTCTAGTTCAGGTAGAACAGCCTGCACCACACGCTTTCTGAGGCAAGATTCCTACAGCTGACAGGAACTGGCATCCTGTCAGGAACTGTTCCTCTCATGAGGAGGGAGGGAAGGCAATACTGAGCACTACCTTTTACGTATTGGATAAGGTTTAAGTATCATCTCAGATCCTTGGCCCATAGCACTGTCTGACACAATTTTCCTCAGACAAACCTCTGAACTTTTCTTGAACTGGGTTTTTCTCCTTCTGGGTAGGACTTCCATTTCTGCGATCCGCATCTATGGTCGCACCGAGATGAAGGAGCATTTTCAGCCTCGTCAGTGACGGTGTTTCGGAAGGAGGGTTTAGGCCATGTCAGTGGCAGTGTGTCGGCAAGGAAAGGAGGAGGCTCCCTTACCGAGAGCCTATCAGTGCCAGGGGCATGAAAGTTTGAACTCAGCCGCTGGTCTTTAAAGCAGGGCCCAGCCACACACAGTGTGGGACTTGTATTTCTGTGATGCGCATCGGCAGTCACACCGAGCTAGAGGAAGGAGTGTTTTTGGCCACATCGGTGGTAGTGTTTTGGAAGGAGGGTTTTGGCCACAGCAGCAGCAGTGTTTCAGCAGGGGAAGGAGGAGGCTCCCTTACTGAGAGCCTACAGTATCAGCACCAGGGGCGCAAAAGTTTGAACTCAGTGGCTGGCCTTTAAAGCAGGGCCCAGATGTGCACAGTGTGGGACTCTGAACTTGAATTTCCTTCCACCCACCCACCCTGCACCACCTCTTTTTTAAATAGGCTGGGTCAGCCAGCAATGGGTGGAGTTACCATGGTTTGGCAGTGAAGGAGTGTGGTTGATGGACTAACAACTTAAGGACTATTTAGAGGAAGAGGGACATTGGCTGCTGTATCAGGTCAAGTGGAAGGGACTGTGAAGGGGGTCTTACAGTTCTACCTAACGAGTAGCCTTGTAATTAAGTGAAGTTGGGTGTAGAGTTAATGATTCAAAGGGATTCTGTTAAGTGCATGTGTGCCTTTGTGACAAGTAAAGTTGTGTGTACAGTTTATGCTCAGAGGAATTCTGTTAAGTGCAGGTGCATTATATGCACTGCGGAGTATAGACTTTGAACTGCAAAGGGAAGACACTGTTGGGGTGTCTTACAGTACTACACAAGGGAAAACTGGGTAATAAGTGTTGTGCATCCTGAGTTTATGCTTACAGGGAATTGGTTAAGTGCATGCACTTTAGAAGGTATGCTAAGTAGAGGTTTAGACTCTAAGCAGGTGTTCGTGAGTTTGGAAGGTGTATGAAAGTGCTATGCCTGGAACTATAATTTTCTGTGGGGCCTTCACAGGATGGTGGTTAGGGTGTGGCAGGGGCTGCAGGCCACTAGGGCCGTTCTTTTTGCTAGGGTGGTGGAGTGTACAGGGTGTGGGTCCGCCATGATATTGGACTGGGCTTGGAGTATGGGGGGTTGTATGGTATGTGGCCAGTTGGCTGAACTTCAGGGGGAGTTATCAAGGATAAGGAGGTCCTTAGGGGAGAGTGGAGGACAGAGACAGACCTGTAAGGGGAAGGGATGGGGCTGGGGGCGACAGAGGGACTGGTCCAATATGTCCTGTAGCTGCACCTGGGTTCTTGGGCAGGAAGGGGAGAGGGAGACACCAGGGTTATCAAGGTAGGGGGTTGGGGATGGGGACCTGGGGAGGAGTAAGGTGGCAAGCCAGTTGGGGCCAGAGGATAACCCTGGGTTCAGTGATTCATGCAGCATCGTGGGTAGGGAGGATGGATTGTAGGGAGCAAAGGAGAGCCCTGGTAGAGGCGGAGCAAAGAAGGGCATTGGTAGGGGTAGGGTTCAATGCAGGAAGACAAGCAGCTGTTGGCAGACGGTTGGGGGAAAAGAATCAGTGCGGGTACGATCAGGAGTTAGCAGGGGGTATCTTCAGGGGATAGGAAGGACTTGGGAATTCAGCTTAAGAATAGATTCACACTGCTACTTCTAGGGAAGGACAAGGAAGAGGTAGTAGCTAGGCTGGAGGAGGAAAAGGTGAAGGTTAGTGGGTTGGAAAAGGGCGATGGCCAGGGTAGCGAAGAGGGCAAGCAGGCAGGGACTGTGGGATGCCTTCCAAGGAGAGGAAAAGTGGGGGTAATGACTAAGGAGACCCAGAGGGCTGAGGGGGGGAGAGCAGAGGGCACACCTGATAGGACCCTACCTGAGAGGGGTGCAGAGGATCGTGGAGCACAAGGAGGTGGAGGAAGCAAGGGGCATGTCATCCCCATGGGTCAACGGCATAGCCTTGCAGATGGGATTGGACTTGACAAAGGATACAACACAAACAGTGTCCACGCAGGCCCAGGAGATGGGAACAGGCAGTGGCAGGGGGCATGGGGACCACCAGGGAAGTCCTATGGAGGGAACAAAAGGGAGTGGACCAGTGGTTAGAATGAAGGTTCCTGCAACCAAGAAAGTGGGCCGTAGGAAGGGTGAGGATGCTGGAGGCAAGGCAGGGAGAGGAGCCAATGAGGGCAAAGTTTGGGACATGGTCGAGTCAGTTGGGGAAGCAAGGGAACAGGTAGGAGGTAGTGCTTGGGCAGGCAAGATTAAGGACAAGGTCATGCTAGTAGGGGATTCCATGATCAGGGGCATCACTTGGGGGGGAGGGTGATGGGGTAGCAAGGTGTGGGTCAGTTGCTTGCCAGGAATGATAGCTGCAGAGGTCATTCACTATATCCCGTCATGGGGGAAGCAACAGGATAGGAAAACCGTGTTTCACTTGAGAATGAATGACCTTGCTGGACACAGCCTGATGGAAGTGTAAACAAGGTTTGAGGCTCTATCAAGGTTCTGCAGCAGCCTGTGCTTTAGCTTGCTGGAGTTTTCGGAGGTGCTTCCTGTCCCTAGAGCTAGCACAGATGGGCAGCAGAGGATAGTGGAGTTCAAAAGCTGGCTCTCGAAATGTTGTGCACAGCAAGTCTATGAGGTAGTGGGCCAGTGGGGGTTGCTCTGGCAAGATGACAGCCTCTTTGCCCTGGATAGACTGCACCAAAACAGTCAGGGGAAGGCAGTGCTCAAAGGTAAAATGGAGGAATTATTTAGCAAACAGTACAGTTTTAAACTGATATGGGGGGGTTGCAGGCATCACTTAACAGCGCCCTTGGCAAGGGGGACTGCTGTCGTCCCCCCACAAGGGGAAAGTGAACCAGCGGGAGCCAGATTAGCTGTCACATGTGAAGCAAAGGCCATTAGGAAAGGGAAGGTGGTATGCTAGGGAATGTGATAACTGGAGGGCCATGTGCACAAACACCAGGAGCCTGGGCAACAAGGTCCCAGACCTGGCGGCTAGCATGACGGAGGAGGAGTTGGACGTGATGGGGATCACAGAGACCTGGTTCCATGATGGGCAAGATTGGGACATTAACATTCCAGGTTATACACTATTCAGGAAGGACAGCGTTGGCAGGAAAGGGGGGGCATAGCGCTCTATGTGAGGGAGGAGATTCAGGCATCGGAAACACAGGGCAGGTGGCAGGATACTGAGGCCCTATGGGTCTTGCTAGCCACAGGGAAGGGTGAGGTGATGTGAATAGGAGTCATTTACAGACCACCAGGGCAAACTATAGAGGTGGACAGTCAGATGGTCAAGCAGATACTTAGGATGGTGGTGAAGGGGGAGGTGCTGCTGACGGAAGATCTCAACTTGCCAGATGTGGAGTGGCAATCACAGTCTGCATCCTCATCCAGAAGCAGAATGATAGTCGACCCCCTACAGATAGCCCACCTAAGTCAGCTGGTCAAGGAGCCTACCAGGGAGGGTGCGGTACTGGATCTGGTGCTCATGAATGGTGACAGGGTGGGAGAGGTAACAGTAGGGGCCAGCCTTGGAAGTTGTGATGACAACACAGTGTGGTTCATGATACGCATCGGCCTCGCACCACTGAACTAAGGTGAAGGTGATGGATGGGCTGATTTTGGAAGGATGAGGTAGTATACTAGACAGGCACTGGGGGGGTGGGGCAATGTAGGGGTGGAAGATATTTAGGCCATGATTAAGGGGGCAATCATGGAGGCCATGGACCACTGTTCAAAGAAGGTAAGCAAGAACAGGAGGAAAAGGAGGCCATTGTGGTTCAGTAGAGAAGTGAGGGAAAGCATCAGAGCTAAGAGACGGGCATTCAGGCAGTACAAAACTACACAGAGTGAGCAGGGCTGCGTGGCTTACCAGGATACGCAGAATGAAGCTGGGAGGGGGGTCAGATGGGCAAACATGAGAACAGAGGAGAGTACTGACAAGGGCATCAAGAAGGGGAACAAGACCTTTTTTAGGTATGTAAGTGAGCGGAGGAAACAGAGGACTGGGATACCTGATCTGCGAGCTGAGACAGGGGAAGAGGTAGAGTGGGACTGGGAGGAGGCTGAATTACTGAACAGCTATTTCAGCCTGGTGTTTATGAGGGATGAGGGAGGGGGAGCTGGTATTGGACCTGCAGGAAGGGAGAGGGTAGAGGAGGATGTGGGACCATTCTGGGAAGAGGAGATCTCGAAGGAGCTTAAGGGCCTCAGGGTGGACAAGGCCATGGGGCCAGATGGATTCACTCTAGGGTATTGTGTGAACTGGGTGAGGAGCTGACAGCTCCCTTGACCTATCTGGTCAATGAGACGTTATGAACAGGGGTAGTCCCGAAGGACTGGAAATGTGCGGATGTGTTTCCCCTGTATAAGGGAGGGGGAAGGCAGGATTTGAGCAATTACAGGCCAATGTGTCTGACATCGGTGGTCAGCAAGCTCATGGAGAAGCTGCTCAAGGACAGAATCACCGACTACCTAGAGGCAAGCAGCCTGCTTGATCCAAGGCAGCCCGGCTTTACCAAGGGCAGATCTTGTCAGACAAATCTGGTAGCATTCTTTGACAAGGTCACTAGGACAGTGGATCGGGGGAGTCAGTGGACTTAACCTACCTAGATTTCAGTAGGGCCTTTGATACATTGGCTGGTGCACAAAATGGAGTGTCTGGAGCTAAGAAAGGTGGTTATTGGGTGGGTATGCAACTGGCTGGCAGGCAGAATGCAGAGGGTGTTGGTAAATGGTGTCCCCTCGGGGGAGGTGGGTGTCATGAGCACATGCTCCAGAGGTTGGTGCTGGGACCCCTGCTGTTCAAGATATATACAAGTGACATTGCGGAAGGGTTGGGGGGGTAGAGTGAGCCTGTTTGTGGATTATGTCAAAATTGTTAATAGAGTGGACATACAGGGTGGAGTGGAAAGGATACCGAGAGACCTAGGGAGGTTGGAGGAGTGGGCCAGGAAGTGGCAGTTATCCCTCAATATGGTGAAATGCAAAATCATGCAACTGGGAAGAAGGAATGAAAGAAGGGAGTACAGACTGGGGGGGGCAAGTCACTGACAGTTACCATAGAGGAGAGGGACCTGGGTATCATCATCTCTCATGATTTGAAGGTGGCTGGGCAGTGTGGTAGGGTGGTGGCAAAAGTCAGAAGAGTGTTGGGAAGTATTGGGAGAGGGATCACCAACAGGAGAAAAGAGGTGCTGATTCCCCTGTACATATAACTGGTCAGGCCTCATCTGGAGTATGGGGCCCAGTTCTGGAGGCCTTACCAAAAGGTGAATGTGGAGAGGGTACAGAGGAAGGTAGCCAAGATGGTGAAGGGCCTTAGTCACCTGCTGTATGAGGAGAGTCGGGAGCCCTGGATATGTGCCCTCTGGAGTTGAGGAGGGAGAGGGGTGACATGATAGAGACCCTTAAGTACCTAAAAGGGATCAACAAGGTGGCCACTGAGAGCCCCTTTCAGATAAAGAAGTGTCCCAGAAAAAAGGGTCATAATCTTCAACTAGAGGGGGGAAAATTTAGGGGCAACATCAGGAAGAACTTCTTTACAGAGAGGGTGGTGGACTCCTGGAATGGGCTGCCTAGGGAGGTGGTGTGAGTGAGTTTGTTGGGGGGGGTTCAAGAGGGCATGGGACAGACACAGAGGGCTGTTGAAAGGAGAGGGAAAAATCAGGGGCAGGCCTAGGGGTGCTAGGCAAACGGGCAGACTAGGTGGGCCTGGAGGCCCTTTTCTGCTGACACTTTCCTATGTTCCTATGGAGAAGGGCACCCCCTTCTAAGGTCCTTGTTTGACAGCAGCCACCATGAATGAGCACTTTCTCGACACCAGCCTCAAAAGAGAAACTTACAGACAGTGGAAGATGGCAGTGTGTGCCAGTGATACTTCCCCACCAAATTGACTCAGCAGAATCCCTGCCCTCCAGCAGAGAACACTGACTCTTCCCCTTTGGAATGCTAGGGCAGACTAGCTGACTGAGTTCTCCAAGGGCATAGAAACTGGTATCACTGTACTGGTTAAGAGGCGCTCTTAAAGGGATATTTATGTAACTCCTGGGGGGGTTATATATTTTCTTCAGACAGGGCAGACAGGTTTGTTGGCAACATGTGGGAAGATACAGTTCTAGACATTAGAAGGCTATATCACAATGGATTGAGCTTTAGGGTTGAGAACCCCAAGGAAGACTCTGCACTGATTCGCCAAGAGTCAGAACAGCGAAAACTGTAATGCTTTTTTTCTTTACCTGCTTGGGGAGTGGGGTGAGGACTTAGGGTTGGAAACCCCTTAAATCACATTTTCTTACTTTTATCCCTTTCATCTAAACCCTAACTGGTGCATTAATGCAGTTTTTTTGCAAAGAATATTTCCAATGTTTAGATCAGACTTATTCTGGATGAACACCTTCATCCTGTATAAATCAACTTTTTTTTGGTTTGCCATTCTCTAATTTGTTTTTCATCTTGCTTTAGCATCACTCCAACTGGCCTGTCTCCCTCAATTTCTGCACATTGAACCACCACAGCCTTGAAATCAAGGATGTAAGATTTATCTTTTAACATGTCTGCAGATGGCAGAAAGACAGATGACACTGATGCATGGAACCCTGGAGAGCAGCTGTTTAAAGAGGAATTAAAGTCAAAATGTACACAAAAAATGTTGTGCAAAGTATGTTGATTTGTAGGTTTACTCCTAGTAAGTCCTTCCATTTGTTTCCTAAAAGGAGTTTTTTTGTAAATTTCCTTGCTGGTTTTATGGCCCCTGGGGATCTCAATGTTTTCATTTTTTATGGCTGTTCTTTTTCCTACAATGCCTCCTGTCCCATGTGACAGTGATGTGTCCAGGACAATTGATTCAGAGGGTAATAACTGCTGCAGTAACAATCTGCTGTTAGGAGCCTGATATTCTGGTTTCAACTAAATAACTAATACAAACCTTCTGTTTTCTAGGTATGGTCTAGGTCTAGCCAGCACAAGTGAATGTTTTGTCTTTTAGGGTTTTTTGTTTAATCAAACTACACACAACCATTTAAAAAAGCGCACAAATCGCCCAAGGTTGCAAATACTGTACCACAATTGGTGAAGACTCTAGCTGTTTCCTTACAGAGTAGCCACTGAATTACCCCTCAGGCATTTGCCATCTGTAAATATAGCCTTCATTAGTGCTCCCTGGACAGGGAGAGTTACATAAAAAGCCAGCTTTACCAATGTAAACTTGACAGAAAAACAGCTCTTGCTGAATTAATGGTCATGGTTGCATCACTGTCACATGGGACAGGAGGTACTGCAGGAACAAGAAGAGCCATAACAAATTTGAAAATTGTGATCTCTAGAGGACCACAAAACCAGCAATTAAATTTAGAAAAATCTCCTTTGACAAAAAAAAAAAAAAAAGGTAAGGACTTACTAGGAGTACATGTTGAAATCAAAACACTTTTTTTGTACATTTTGACTAGTTTTCCTTTAAATAGAAGCTGCCCTCCAGAAGAAGTCACTCTCTAACTAAAGATGCACCTACAAACAGCTTAAATTAATAGAAGCTGCAGCTTTTATTAGAAGAAATGTGGTATTCCAAGCTATAGATTTGCAACTTGAGAAGAAAATAACCGCAGGAACCAGAGGATTATCAGATGACTCAGGTGGCAGAACACCTGAATAATACCAGGCTAATCGCAAACAAAGCAATTGGACAACTTCTTCCTCATGCAGCCAGTGGCCAGAGCTCTGCAATGAGTAACCATGGTAATAAAACAAATCTGATACAATCCATTAGAATTCCTCTGAAAAAGACTAACACAAGCCTCAAGCTGTCTTTTCCTAGGGCTGTTCAGAGGGGTGTTGGTTTTATATGTGGACCCCAGTGGCAACCATGAACCAATTTGACGCAACAAAGGTGGCAGCATAAACAGCAACCGGTGCCATAACGTGAAACACTAAATGCACAGAAAGAGTTGGGCATCCCAGTTTACCGGAAAAAACAACCCCAAACAACTATGCATTAGGTCCCATTAAAAACGTACTTTATTAGTTAAAAACATACATTTCACAGCATCCTCTCCACAGCACCAACATTTCGCATGTAATGACGTAATGCTGTTTCAAGGGAAAAGGCATTATGTCATTACATGCAAAACATTGGTGCTGTAGAGAGGGTGCTGAGAGACATATGGTTTCAGCTATTAAAGTATTTTTTCAATGTGCCCTAATGCATAGTTTTTTAGGGGAGGTTTCGGTAAACCAGGATGCCCAACACTTTTTGTGCATGAACTACTATAGCTTAGGCTTCAAGCATTAACCTTCTCCAGTGCAATTAACAATGAAACTGATCCCCACCCTGCTACCACCAGTTAAGCAAGCCACTTATCATTCAGCCTTATAAACCAATTGACTATCACACACCCTACCATCAAACCTCCTATGTCACATTGTCATGCTACCCCCAGATCTTTCCTTCTACAGTGGAGCCAGCCACAATGCAATGCAATAACTTGTAGTAAGTGATGTGTCACAAAATACAGCATGACAAAAGGGCTTAACTGCCTTGAATTACACTGTTCCCTGCAGCATACTGCAGCATTTTGTGAGATACTGCAGCATTACTGTATTGCATCCTGGCTGGCACTGCTGTACCTACTCTACTGAATATGAACATACTGTATAAACCACTACATCATCAACAAAACATGTACAAGTAACTGGCCATAATCACCATCTCCAACATGCATACATCTTACCCCAGCTCTATACCAGCAATCCTTCCCACTCCTGTTGATTTGGTTTCTTTCTTGATGACAGTGAATGAAGAATACATTATAAATTAGTTAGCAAATAATTAAAACAAAATAATAAAATATATAAGAACAAAAATGCTCATCCTCATCTCTAGAGTTAACTCTAATAACTGGACCCTGGTTGGCTTAAGAAGCCTACTTTCTCTTTGCAATTTGCATTTGTGACCCTGCTTTCTTCGATCTTGTGGACACCTTTTACAATCAGGTATATTAAAGTGACTTGCATTTTTTAGTCAGATAAGACTTCAATCTATTGGATATGGGATTTCCAGTATTTATTTAGTTTTTGTTAATCAGGTAGGCACACTAGAAAGAGGTCTGTCTGTTTTCAGGTGCAACCTGGGAGAGGATAACAACAGGAATACAAATCATGTGTTATTCCAGTGTAAGACCAGCAATACATACAATGCTTACTACAGTAACATCGATCGGTACCGAGCTACTGCGCAAATTGCACGGTAGCAATATACATGTTATTGTACAATGGCAAGAAAAATGCCTGGACTCTGATTGGCCAGTGTGTCCCTTGCACAGTGAGGTTATCTCAGCACAACCTCACTGTATAGCTCTGTTGCATTTTTGTTAGCTCTTCTCTTAAGAAATGAAAATATATTGCCACACTAAAAATCTACTAAAAATTTGATAAATCTTTTTTTTATTTTGTATAACAACGAGCCATTGTATAACAGCAATAGTGCACTCCAGGGTGTGGATTGTGCTGGGATAGCCTCACTTCTGGGACATTGGATACACTCGGCCTGTGGTCCCATGCCCAATCACCCAGGAGGTTATCCCAGCACAACCCACACCCTATGATGTATCACTGCTTAATTCAATGGGTACCGCAATTGCACAATGCTTATTATGAACTGAGGAGTGTAAATAGAGGAATCTGATTGGCAGAGAGCTCTTTGAAACCATGATGATAT
Source organism: Neoceratodus forsteri (assembly GCA_016271365.2). Lineage (NCBI taxonomy): Eukaryota > Metazoa > Chordata > Ceratodontiformes > Ceratodontidae > Neoceratodus > Neoceratodus forsteri. The sequence continues at coordinate 61,498,417 of CM028132.1, read as the reverse complement.
CGGGCTACATCATCACGGCTTCAAAAAAGTTCCACCGCCATTCAGCTCTTTTGCTCGTTCTGTCTGAGAACTATTTTTTCAAAACGTACTCTTACATCACCCAAAAATTTGTTCATAAAACATTTAAAAACCTGTTTGTTTTATTTATGAAGATTCAGACTTAGCTCATAATAGCAATACGTCATTCCAGGGTGTGGTATATCATGGGATATTATCACTTCTCGGGTTGTTGGACGCACTTGGCCAACCACCCGAGGCGTGACGATATCCCATGATATGCCACATCCTGTCATGCCTTATTGCTTAATTATACCATGCTACTGCACAACTTTACCTTAGCAAGCACTGTACATAGCAGTCTTACATGTGGATAAAAATAATATATCATAAATACATGACATTTATATATAATGAGGCATGTCAGAAAGTTGTTGCAGATGTACAGTTACATATTATATTTAGACATGGTTACATGGGCATATGATCAAGGTATCAGGAAAGCATACAGTACATTCATTGCATGCATGTACAAGGAATAATTAAAATCAGCAGAGCAATATAGGCATAGCAGTCAGACCTGAGATTGATCAGTCAGGTATTGGGAAGACATTTGCACACCATTGTTTCTATTAGGTACTTACGTAAGGATGATTTGAAACTAGTACAGGTTAGGCTATTCTGTATCCCAGTAGTAATAATGTTCCACAGATTGGGGCCAGAGTTTTGCAAGGCAGCTAACCCCAGATTGGTTCTGATCTTGGGTACTGTGAGCAGGCCAGAGTCTGAAGACCATAAGGGATATGCATTCAGTTGTGGTGTAAAACACTCCACCAGTTGTAGAGATTATTAATTACCTTATAAATTGCACATCCCACTAACAAGCTGCGCAGTGCAAATGGTGGGAGCCAGTCTAACTTTGTGTAAAGGTCACAGTGGTTGGTGGGCTTGTTGGAGGAAAGTCTGGATTACATGCTGTTGAGGCAGCATCTGCTAATTCATTCCTCCAGTCAGGACCCAACAGTGTAAAATTTGTTTGCACAATATTTTGGATCGCGACAAGGGAACAAGCATTTTATGCCATTGTGAGCTCCTTGTCACTAGGAATAGGAAAAACCTGGTGTTTTCCTGGTTTACTTGCTAGTTAGATTACATTTTCTAATTCATTTCACCTCTATAAACTTTGATCATATATGTCATGTTTGCCCCTATCACCTGTGTAATAGTGTAATATTAGTGTTTGAGATGCTTTTCTAGGATATACTGGAAAACTGCACCTTATTATTGTTATGCAAAAGTGATTACTTAACTCTCTCTGTATGTTCTATAATTTATTAATTTCAGAGTGTCTCACTTTGTCACTTTGCAATTTTCTGTTATGTAATTTTATATATTTGTTGAAATTTTTGGAATGGCTAATTAGCCAAACAATAAAGATTACAATCACTCCAGTTGCACAATTCCCTGCCCATTGTTTAGTATACAACATGCCCTACCTTTTAAAGATTAGAAATCTGTCCAAACATGTCCTTTCCAACAAAAATGAATAGAAAGCCTCCCTAGAGCACTTCATACAATGAAGGAGATCAAGACACTATAGATGTAGAGAATCTGGCAGTGGGTACACTACGCAAAGACCAATTGTTGAGAAATAACCAGTTGTTTCAATACTGAGAACTACAAAACTTCCATGCTGTCAAGAGTAAAAAGGATAAACAGAATCACAAGATCTGAAGAGAGAGATTGCATAGATGAAAAATAACCTGCTTCCAGCTGGCCCACTGAACTGGATTTATTACATACAACCCAGTGAAATGAAAAGCAATCGAATAAACGAAGAACCCCATCGACAATCATAGATTCCTAAGCATGAACTGATATTAATGTGTCATCAAGTTTAGTGAGTTTGGAACATCAGTGGAGATGAATTGTGCAACCTGATGGCAGTGAAGGAAATACAGTGCACTCAATTCATGTTCTGTAATGCCATTCAAACCGATGGCTCCCAGCAGGAACAAAATAAAAGCAGTGGGCAACAAATTGAAAGAATTGTGCACTATATCAGAGTACGTGTGCCATATAAAAGGTTCTCAAGATTTGAAAGTGAAGGCATAGAACAACAATACACTACAGACTACATTGAAATGGTTTGGCAGCAAGTTGTTAACACATTGATTCTGGTGTCATTAATGAGTTGAAAAAGCATTTCAAAACAATAAAGACCTGGTTAAGACTGCTTGAAAGTACACTGACAACTCAAAACATGCACAGAATCATTTGTGCTTTCCAAGTACAATGTCATCTATACACTACTCTTACTGCTTATCACGCAAGACAAAATGCTACAGGCCTACAACCCACGTGCCCTAAGAATTGTACCAGCTCCTAACTCAAACCAAACAATGACTGTCACTATCAATAAACCCCTAGATAGATTGTTGTCCCCAACTGGAATGCAGAGGTCCTAATAACCAATAATGTCAATCAGTTCCCTAAGGACTTGTTCTAGTCAGCAAAACTCTTAAAACAAGCATGGCCTCTGAACCTTGCAATATACATCACAGTAGGAGCCTGTCCCTGGCCATCCATATGACAAGTCAAACACGAAAATGCACAGAAGGATAACTCAACTCATTACACAAAGCTTTAAATGTTTAGAAATCACAGCATCCACCAACTTTGCAAACCAACATTTTGTAGGATCTGCTGCAGTTTCTTCTTGGTGGATTGAGGACTCAAAGTTTATACTGAGGATTATACTGAGAGGCTAGATAGGGAACTGAAGACAAGATGTTCATAGATAGTTCCCATCCCAGGACCCTTAACCAGTAAAATCTCCCCCCCCCCCCACCTTGCCATAAGCCAATTATCCAGCCGGCATTTGTAAATGTATTTGTTTTTGCTAATGACAATGTTTAGGGGCAGATTGTTCCAATCATTTACCACTCTCTGTGTATAAAAAAAATTCCTAGTATTTGTCCTGCATCCAGAGCAGTGTAATTGAAGGGGGTGTCCTCTGGTTCCAATAACATCCTGTTTGAAGACAAAGCCCATTTCTACAAATAAGTATGGGTTGTTTATAATGTCCCAAACAAGGAGAAAATCACCCCTATGCTTCCTAGTCTCAAGAGACATTAAGTTCAGGGAGTGTAGCCTATCCTTGTAATCCAGATCTCTTAAGCTCTTAACATGCTTTGTGAATCTCCTCTGGATTTTCTCAAACTGCCTGATGTCCTCCTTTTCTAATGGGGACCAAAATTGCGAGCAGTAGTTTATGTATGATTATAGGTATGCAAGTTAGCTTGATGTGTTTGCATGTGATGATTATTGTTAGCACGAGAATGGAGTATGCTAATTAACTTTCCTATATAAGAAGCATACAGTATTTGTGCATGGAAGCCACGCCTTCACAAAGCGCATGTGATTAGTGTGAAATGGTGGTATGTTTGTAGTAGGGTGAGTGCTGCTGAATTTTCTCTGTTATTAAAACTTTTTAAAACTGTACCACAGCCGGCCCAGTGGTGCAGAGGGCTGAGGCGCTGGTGCCTTACCTTGAGCCATGCCGGAGACAAGGGTTCAGAAATGGACTGGGGGCGCTGGGGCCTGGCAGAGGAAGGAGAGGATTGAGCATCTGTAAGACTGCTCTCCTCTCCTGCAGTGGGCTGTGGGAGTGTGTCACTCTGCAGTGACCTCCTGTGGGGACCGGGGGGTAAGGCAGATGCAGTGCAAAGGAGGGAACATCACCAGAAAAAGGGAAAATGGCTCCGCACGCAACCGGATGATGGCTGACTGGCAGTCCAATGCCATCAATGTCCTGAGCCATCCGTCCCTCAGCAGTATCCCAGGGCCAACTATTGTGCTTGCCCTGCCTCAGGTGCCTCTCCCCTCAGAGGAGAGGGGTCTGCCTGGTGAAGGGTTACATCTGGGTTACTCTGCGGATATCTGCAATGTGAAACATGGGGACCGGGAACAGAACGGATCGGGTGTAGCTTTGGCACAGCCTGAAGGAGTGGCTGAGAGTGGCAGCACGTAAAGGGGGAAAAAGATAATACCAAAAAAAAAACCTGTACCAAACTGTGGTTGTTTTTTTTAATTTTTGTTATTTGTTAGCCCAACTCTTGCACTTTGTTATCAGCTAGAGAAATTGTCTGTTATCATCCAAAGCATAATTTGGAGCTTCATAAGCTCCAGAAGGTACTTGACATCTCAGGTATGATGCTTGTTTGTGCCCAAGGGCCTGAGAAGGCCATGGAGTGCTATTATACGATTCTAAAGGCTGCTTTAGATTGCCTTGCACCTTACCATGTCCATCCCTTGATGTCCCGTTTGCAGCTCACCATAGTACTGTGATAAGCTGTACTGGCTGAAGACTAAGTGAAAGAAGTTGGAGCATCCTTGGAGAAGGTCACAGTCTGAGGAGGACAGGTTAGCACTGAAAACTCATTACAGTGAGTCTCAGTGGGCAATTAACATGAAAAAGACAGAGTTCCTGTCAAGGTCAATTGCCGCAGGGAAAAATCGGCCAGCTCAGTTCTTTCACGATGTAGACAGGTTGTTAATTCTTCCCTGTCCATGATCCATTAGTGCCTTTTCAGCAGTTAAGTGTGAGGAGTTTGGTGAATTCTCCACTGACAACATGTCCTTGATTAGATCTGGTATCTCTTCAAGTGGCTTGCCATGTGCTGGCTGGTGTTTACCTTCTGCTAATGTAGATTTGCCTACCTGGAGTGAGTTCCAGATGGTTTTTGAGGATGAGGTGCATTGGGTGATGTCTAGTTTGCATCCCACATAATGGACCCAGGACCAACCTTGTTGCTTTTGGGCTGCAGGGAATCCCTGGGTCCAATGATCACTGAGATAATCAGTGGTTCCTTCAGAAGAAAAAATTACTCACCTTAGTAATGTTGTTTCTTCTAATGGAGTCTTGCTATATTATAGACCTTAGCAGTTTGTTCCAGCTCTAGAACTGCCCCGGAGTGAAATGGTTAAAACCATTCCAAAATAGAATTTTGGCACGAAAGCAGCTCTATCTGTGTCATTTCAAACTTGAACTGTCAGATCTTTACGAGCCAAACTCACTAAGGTCTGTGGAAGCTGTAACCTACACTAGCCAAATGGCTACCTAAATAATAACAACCATTGATGGTCCCAACACCCAAGACTCAAGTCAGGGGACCAGAAATACTAACACCATTCTAATAATATGAAAATGGAACATAAGTATAATAAAACACACACACGCGTACACATACACACCCCCAAAGTCCCAAGGGGACAAAATGCTAACAGGACATAAGTAGTGCCCACACTAAGTTGCCCGCACCCCACCAAGTAGAGGTTCTGAGAGGGGCAGGTTGGGGGGGAGGTCTATAATATAGCAAGACTCCATTAGAAGAAACAACATTACTAAGGTGAGTAATTTTTTCTTCAAACAACATAAGTCTTGCTATATTATAGAGATAACAGAAATACACAGCAGTACCTCCATGGAGGAGGGGCAGAACCTACTTAGGAATAGGCTCTGAAGAACAGCTGTGCCAAAGCGAGCAGCTCTCCTGGCCTGGACATCCAGGGAGTAATGCTTGGTAAAAGTGTGTACCGTTTTCCAAGTAGCAGCCTGGAAAATCTCTAATAAAGGGATATCTCTGGCAGCAGCTAGAGACGCAGCTGTACCCCTGGTAGAATGAGCCCTCAAACCGGGGGGGTGGGCTCTGCCCACTTTCTGATAACAAAATTGGATACAAGAGACAATCCACCTGGCTATTGATCTCTTAGTGGCAGGTTTGCCTTTCCCAACTTCACCATAGGTAAGGAAAAGTTGGAGGGATTCGAACCTGTGACCTTTGGTACGCTCGATATAATAACTAAGAGATCTCTTAACATCCAGGCTGTGCAACCTCCTCTCACCCGAAGAGGAGTGATCAGTGAAAAATACTGGAAGGGAGATAGATTGATTAAGATGGAAATCTGAAACCACCTTAGGCAAAAACTTCCTATTAGTCCTAAGGACTACCTTATCCCTGTGGAAAGAAATAAAGTCAGTCTCCACTGACAAGGCTTGCAATTCACTTGTCGTCTGGCAGAGTGATAGCCACTAGAAAAACAGTTTTTCCAAGTTAGGTACTTAAGCTCTGCAGAAGACAGAGGTTCAAAGGGGTTGCATTAACTGGGCAATGCAAACATTAAGGTCCCAAGCAGGGGCGGTTCCAAAGGAGGATTAGTATGGAGTAATCCTTAAAAACTTGGAAAACACAGGATGAGAGGAAGAGGGATGACTTTCCTGCTGACACAAAGCAGACACAGCTGCCAAATGAACTCTCAGGGTAGCTGGTCTGACACCAAGGAATTAAGATGTACCATGTAATCTAACAAAATGGGCAATTCAGTAGATTCTGGGGAAATATTTTTCCCAGCACACCAAATGGAAAACCTTTTCCATTTAGAACTATAAGTAGCCCTAGTGGAAGGCTTTATGGAAGCCTTTAGGATCTCAAGAACACCCTGAGAGAGGTGTAAATCAGCAAACTCTAACTCCTCAAGAGCCAGGCCTTGAGGTTGAGGGATTTGAGGTCCGGATACCAAACCCTTCCCTGGGCACAGGTCAACAAATTGTGATTCCTGGGGAGGCACAGGGGAAGATGGACTGTCAGAGACAGAAGAGTGGGTACCAGGGCTGCCTGGCCCAATCCGGGGCAATCAGAATCACCCTGCAAGGCTGAGATCTGATTTTGACTAGTACTTTGAATAGGAGAGGAAAGGGGGGGAAAGCATAGAGGAACTTCCCCTCCCAATCCCGAAGAAGGGCATCCAGAGGAACTGAGCCCAGCACTGGAGGCCTGCAACAGAACAGAGGAAGTTTGTGATTGTCTGGGGCTGCAAAAAGATCTATCTGAGGGATGCTCCAACTGGCAAAAACTATTCCCAGCACTTGAGGATCCAGGGACCATTCGTGATGGCCCTGGGAAATCCTGCTAAGGGCATCCGCTGAGACATTGCCCTTCCCTGGAAGATGAACTGCTATGAGGAAGTGTTCAGGGAATAGGCCAGAGACCACAACTTCATTGCCTCGGTGCACAAGGCCGAAGACTGAGTGCCCCCTGTTTGTTGATGTACCACATTGTTGTGGTGTTGTCTGTTCTGACTTGTATCACCTTGTCATGGACAGATGCAGAAAAAGCTTGAAGAGCTAAAAAGACAGCTCTGAATTCCAGCAAATTGATGTGGAGCAGAGATTCCTGGGGGGACCAAACTCCCTGAGTGGAAAGGTCGCCCATGTGGGCTCCCCAACCCAGAAGAAAAGCATCTGTAGTGAGAGTCAAGTCATTTGAAGGGGAAATGAAGGGGAACCCCGCTCTTAAATTGCTCTGATCCTGCCACCACTGGAGAGCTAGGATCAAGGTTCGAGTCACTGGGACCAACTTGGAAAGGGGGTCTCTTCTCTGAGACCAAAAGGTTCTCAAGTGAAACAATGTCTCATCTGAAATCTGGCTCCCTGAACAACAGCTGTGGATGCAGCCATGTGCCCCAGGAGCTGCAGAAAGTGCCTTGCTGGTCGAGACCTGCAGAGTGAAGGAAGAGGCCAGAGCCACTAAATTCCTTACCCTTTCTGGGGGAAGAAAGGCTCTGGCTAGCTTTGTGTCCAATTCTGCCCCTATAAAGGTGAGTACCTGGACTGGTTCCAGAACCGACTTTGGTAGGTTTAGCAGAAAACCCAGGGAGGTGAGAAGCTGCTGGGTGACCTGCAGGTGAGATTTTACCTGTTCTGGGGACTGGCCTACAATGATCCAGTCATCTAGATAGGGAAAAACAGCAATCCTCTGCCTCCTTAAGTGGGCCACTGCCACTGCTAGACACTTTGTGAATACCCTTGGAGCAGAGGTAAGGCCGAAGGGCATTGCTCTGAACTGGTAATGACCTGAGGGCAGTTCGAATCTGAGGTACTTTCGATGGGATCTTCTGATTAGGACATGAAAATAGGCATCCTTGAGGTCCAGGGAGGCTAGCCAGTCCCCTGGCCTTAGGGAAGGTAAAATCATTGCCAGAGTTACCATTTTGAACTTTGGTTTCAAAAGATGCTTGTTCAGATATCTGAGATCTAAAATGGGCTGCCATTCTCCTGTCTTTTGGGGTAAGGAAGTATCTGGAATACAGACCCCTGCCCTGATGCAGGAGGAACCTTTCTACTGCTCTGAGAGCTAACAGGATGAGACCTCTGTTTCAGAGCGAGGTCTCTGAAGCACTTGCAGGTAGAAAAGTCTGCTTCTCAACTTGGGAAACTTTTTGAAGCTGAGAACCAGACCCTGGCTTACTACTTCCAGAACCCACTTGTCTGAGGTTAAAGAAGCCCAATTCTGACTGAAGTAAGCCAGCCTGCCCCCCACTGGCAGGAGCTTTAGGCTGGGGGATGGGAGCAGGTCTGCCCACCCCTCATCTGCCCCTGTCTCTGAAGAAGCCCCTCTGAGCATAGGCAGAGGAGGCCTGAGTCTGGTAGAAAGGCCTGTGAAAAGGCCTACCCCTACCCCTGAGGGCATGCCTTTGAGGAGTGGCTTGCCGCCTCCTTAGCCTGGCACTCTTGTAAGTAGTCCTATATTCATCCATCTTCTTCATGTAATTCTCTGTCTGCTCTCCAAACAGAGAATTTCCCACCACAGGAAAATCCATAGCCTTAGTCTGGGTATCCTGTGACAAACTAGTACACCTGAGCCAGGCCAACCTACGAAAAGCTACAGATGTGGCCATGACCCTAGAGGAAACATCATTAACATCCACAGCAGCATGAAACTGAACCTTAGAGGCTTTAATGCCATCAGCAGCCACCTGTTGTAGTTCACTAGCCAGCTGGCCATGGGTCTGCTTGGCCAATTGCATAACAGTATCCCATCTAGATTTCTGATACCTAGCTACATAAGCCATATAATTTGCTTGCCTGAGTCCCAGAGAGGCTGCCATATACTGTTTTTTTGTCATGGCATCAATCTTCCTAGAATCCTTGTCAGGAGGATGTGAAGCCAAGGGAATATTAGCTTTATCACATGCAGCAGCCTGAACTACCCCAACATGACTGCATTGCTGAGAAAGGAATTCTGTATCAGGGCCTGACAATGTATACCTTCTGTCCATCTTTTATCTACAGGAGGCACAGAATTAGAGCTTTTAAAATTTTAATTGTTTGTTTCCTAAAAGACTTATGTAAAGGAATAGACAATCTCCTAGACTCTGGAATATCCATCATTTCTACAAAATCAGGCTCCTCTTGCTCATCCACAGCCTCTTCTAAAGGAAGCTGGAGGGTTTCAACAACTTTTATAAAACATAAAATGAGATGGGGACTCAGACAGCATAGGGGAGATTCTAAAGGTCTGTCTGGGGAGATGTCCGGTTCAATGGGCACACCAGACCTTCCCAGCCACATTCATACTGTTCATAATCCTCCTCCCCTCCTCTGGTTCATAAAATTCCTCAATATCATAATCCTGAACCACTGGGACTGGGCACGAACCGACCTTTACCAGATAGTGGTGGTTGGACGGACCCTGAGACAGTGACTGGACAATTTGTATGGCTTTGCTATCTCTGCAGCAGTTGGAGAAGGAATTTTGGACCCAGACCTGCTGATTTTCTTGTTTTCTTTACTGGAATTGGTTCCTCAGAACCAGCTTTTCTTTGCCTGAGGAAGTCTGGCCCTGGTCAGAGGGCACTCCCTCTGGTTCGGTTGGCACCGAACCGGGCTGGCCATCCGGGTCAGCGGACTTTTTGGCCTCTCGTTCCCTGAGCCTGCCCAATCTTTTTTCCAGGGTGGCTGCAGGGAAATTCTTACATACCTGGCAGTCTGACTGGAGGTGGTCAAACCCCAGACAATAAACACATGTGGTGTGTGGGTCAGCCTTGGCAAAGACTTCCCCACAAACATCACAGTGTTGAAACCCAGTGGGCCGGTTTTTCTTTGGGTTTCTCAGACATAATGCCAGCCTAACCAAAACTTGCCTTTTAGCGGCAGTGCCAGGCAAGACACCCTTATCGGTTCCTAACACGTTCACGGGTATTGGAAAACCATAATAAATCCGTTTTTTTAGAACCGATAAGAACCGGGAACCGCACTCTAAAATAGTAACTTTTAGTTTTAAATGAGTTTTAAACCCACTGATCGGTTCAAAACCGAACCGATAACCACAAGTTCCACACAGACAAAACCTTCATTTACTTACAGGTTACCACAGATGGAAGCTTGAACCGAACGGTTTTGCGGTTAAAATAAAACTATTCTTGGTTAAATCCAACTGAAAACACTTTTAAACGAGAAATGAACCGAGCAGAAGGAGAAATCTCCGGAGCAACTGTTCACTGAGGCGGAGTAAAGAATCTGACAGTTCAAGTTTGAAATGACACAGATAGAGCTGCTCTCGTGCCAAAATTCTATTTTGGAATGGTTTTAACCATTTCACTCCGGGGCAGTTCTAGAGCTGGAACAAACTGCTAAGGTCTATAATATAGCAAGACTTCATATTGTTTGAAAGTGTGTTCTTTCATCTGCCCTGAAAAAGGTGGTGGTTAGACCACTCCTGAAAAAGCCGTCCTTGGTCCATGATGTTCTGGTGAATTACAGACCTGTTTTAAACCTTCCCTTTTTGGGGAAGGTTATCGAGAAGGTTGTGGTTGACAATTTTGTGGATCGTCTGGAGAATCATAACATTTATGAACCTCTCCAGTCAAGTTTTTGGCCATGCCACAGTACTGACACTGCAGTTGTCCGGGTGACTCATGATCTCCTCCTGATGAGGGATTGAGGACTTTGTTCTATCTTCGTCCTTCTTGATCTCTCATCAGCATTTGACTTAGTTGACCATGGGGGTGCTACTGGATCACCTGAGGAACTGTTTTTCTCACTGGGAGTATTTTGTGTTGGTTAAAGTCCTACATAACTGGGAGGCTGCAGCAGGTTGTTGCCATAGGGAATTTCATCTCTGGGGCTTCTGCTCCCTCCTATGGGGTTCCCCAAGGCTTGATCCTTGACCCTGTGTTATGTTCTGTATACATGTTGCCCTTGGAGAAGATCATTAGAAGGTACAAGGCTGAGTTTAACTGCTATGTAGAAAATATTCAGTTGTACCTCTCCTGTTTTCCCAGCATGGACTATGGGGTTTCAGTGCTGGGGCAATATCTTGTTAAGGAAAATAACTAGATGACCTCAAACTGGCTATGCCACAACCCAGGAAACACAGAGGCTATGTTGATCGAGCCAGGTGAATGGGGTGCAGCAGCAATGGGAAGTGCAGTGACCCTTCCTGCATTGGTTGGCCAATCTCTTGTTGCTCTTGATGTGGTTAAGAATCTTGGGGTCATTTTGGACTGCAGGCTGACACCAGACCAGCAGGTGTCGGCGGTGGTCTGATCTGGCTTCTACCATCTTTGAAACATCACCAGTATTAAATTGCATATGGCTCCTGCTAACCTACTGATGATCATTCATGATTTCATTACCTCTGGGTTGGACTACTGTAATGCTCTGTACTTAGGGCTCGCTGGAGGTTTAATGCAATGCTTGCAGCTGGCTCACAGTGCTTCAGCTAAGCTGATGCTGAGAACTTCTCAGAGAGACCACATCAGGCTGGTGCTACATGCACTGCACTGGCTGCCTTTGCAGTGGCACATAACATGCAAGATATGCTTGTTAACATACAAGGCCCTGCACAATTCGGGACCTGACTACTTGAATGATCTGCTGACTCCTCCACTCCAATGATGCCGGCTTACTTGCTATTCCCGCTTCCCATTTTGAGGACAGAACCTTTAGAGTAGCAGCTCCAGTGCTGAGGAACTCTTCCAGGGAGTATCTGTTCTGCTGGCTCAGTGGAGCCCTTTAAAAGATCACTCAAAACATTCTTATCTGAACAGTATTTCCCAGCTACCTACTATCAGATGAATAGCAGTTTATGTATTTTATTAGCTGTGATGTATTTATTTGTTATGTTTTATCTTCTTATTGGTTATGCATGTTTTTAATCTGTTAAATTATGTACAGCATACTGAGCCTTCTGGGAAGGGCACTTTATAAATAAAATTACCTTGCTTTGCCCTGCCGTGTGATAGGTTACAGTTCCCAGCACAAGTGGTTACACTTAGGTATTCAGTTAAACCCAGAGCCCCACAGTACCATTGGCTGGCAAGTGAGAGTGACTGCTTTCAACATCGCGTTCTGGCGAACAGCTTGACGCACCTGCAGACTTTAAACATTATACCAATATGTTTGTATGCATTTTGCAAGCAAACATAAAAACACTAAACTCACTACCTTTATGGATTTATTGTTAAAATATTTAAGTTGAGATCAAAAAGTCAAGATAAAATTTCATTTTTTTAATGAAAGTGCTGTCATGCTCAACAAAAATAGGAGGGTAAGCCTTGTTTGAACACCTTCTGTTTTCATTGAGCACATAAAATAAAAATGGAATTCTAGCTTGAATTTTTTGTAATTATATTTTTATTAGAAGTTATGTACATTGTATACATATTGGTCAGCAACATCAGTACAGAAGCATGTATTATGTAGTCAGAACCAACAGTGTTAACAATTGTATTATGCCAGAGACCCCCCTTCCCCCAGTTCAGCAGTGAGGAGGTCTGGAGGTCTCCTTCACCTTCAAGAACCCTGTAACCTGTAGCTTTACTGATAATACTCATGGGGTAGGTGACCTGCCAGGATCCCAGCAACTTCTCTCATCCATGTCCCTTCTGCTTCTATGTGTCCTTCCCCTACATGTGTCCTGCCACTATGGTACAAAAGCCAGGTCATGCTGTATAACAGGCGGCATCCAGGTATTCCATTTTGAGGTGGATGCATCCAACCTGTCATTTAAGCCAAAGGTGATCCTCTTCATGAAGTATATACTATGTCTCATCAGGTACTGATCTCTGGTACCACATCTGTGAGCCAGTTTTTTTTGCTGGTGATCTTGTGGGCTGCTACTATCATAATTCCCAATAAATGTTTTGCATGTCTGCCTTGGTTCCATATCTTTCAGTGAATGGAAAATGGCAACCGTGAAAATGGTGCCAGCTTTACGGCGAGCATAATTAAAGTGACATTTTTGGGGGCGGGGGAGCTATGCCCCCTGCACCCATCTTTCTATAGATATCAATTCCAAGATTGTAGTACCTCAGGGAGGGGGAAATGTGAAAGTCACCTTAATTCTGCTCACCATAAAGCTGGCACTGTTTTCACAGTCGCTGTTTTCCATTCGCCGAATTGACGTGCTACCGTCTGCCTTTAATTGTTCAGGGATAGTAGAATATAAAGTTCAGGACCTAGGCAAAAGTCAATATGCAGGACCACTGCTATCTCTTTCTCTAGTTCTAGAAAGGCTGCCAATTGAGGACATGCCCACATAATATATGTGTGTGTGTGGTTTTCACCTCCCTGCACTGTCACCAACAGGCTGCATGGCTTCTATCCCACATCTGTCCATGATCACTGTGTCTTAAAGTATCTTATAAGCTGTTTCCAAGCAAATTCATGACAGACATGTGAATGTCTAGTCTTCTCCTTGAGCATCCCTGGGCTCTGGCTGCCTAATCCAGGTTGCGCTTAAGGTGTTTGGCAGGATACAGTCTGCCCTCCTCAGCCACTCTCACTGGCTTTCAAGCTGATAGAAAATTGTTGGCAAGTCTTCTGAAGTTTGGCTGTGAAAGCATTAGGCAGACTTCCAAACTTTTTCCTCCGACATAGTCTAAGCCCTTCTGTCTCACAGAGAGCTTCAGCCAGACTGCCTCAGGCTGAATCTGTCTCTGGGGTCTTAAAGAAGAATGGCAGCTTTCCATTGGCTAAAATAACTGCCTGACAGGCAAATTAATATGTATGAGGCTTATACGATGCCTGATTGGTTGCTCATTTAGGCACCAAGAGCATTGTTCACCCCCCCCCAAGGAGCCATAGTTGCAGGCCCTCGGGCTTCTTGAGCACTGATTGGCTGGGCTTGGGGTCAGGGTTTACAAAGGTGGCTACTTCACACACAGTTTATTTAATGTTCCAACTTTAGGTCCTGCTTGTGGGACTTTGGTACAGTTTTAAAGTTCATGGTCCCCCGGGTTTAGTAGCTGGCACCCCCCCCCCCCATTATCTAGTGGCAGAACTGTCACTCAAACAGATCCCCACCTGTCAGTACTGCCAAAATACAATGTCCCCAGGCAGCAGGCAGGATCTCCACTGTTGGTAGCTTCAGCTGCATTTAAAGGCACAGGCACCTTTTGTCCATTTTTAAAAGTTTAAAGTTCCCTTCTCCCCCCTTCCATGCATCTCTGGACCCTAACCAGCATGCCTGAAACCCAGGCACACAGAGGGGAACAAGTACAGTACTGCAGTAGTGGCTTTAGGTTAAAGTGCTGTAGTGCTATAAAGAGTGCAAGCAGGGAGAGCCGCCAGCTTGCTCATTCGAGCAGGCAGCTCAGACATGCGCACTAACAGAACTGTATGGCACTTTTCAATACTGCTGAACAGGTGGTCTTAATTCTTCACTCCTCCAGTCCCCCTTTACAGGAGTGACACCAGGGGCCAGCAGGAGCAACACAGGGCAGCATTACAGGGCCAGGACTGGTGACAGAAAGGAGGCAGATAGGCAAACGCAGTAAGCCCCACCCATGGTGGTGCTGGTGGGGGGGTATACCTGTGTAAAGAAAATAGGTGGGTAATAACATGTGGCAAGATATGCATTCATAGGCTTATATAGACATGGCACAGTGTCATTTTCTGTTAATTGTGGTCATGCACTGCACTCTCCCATCACAGTTTGTGATATATGTACCTTACGGGGCTTGCCGAGCATTTTCAGTGAATGTACAGCAGCTCTTTATTAAGAGCATGACAGAGGTACGCATGAGTGTATGTACTGTATGTGCACAAAAACACCAATACTTAACAGGATTGAACAATGGAAAAAATGCTTATGGAAGGGTAGTTGACGAACAGCTTCAAAGTTAGGGACACACTGCTGTGTAGACTACTAACGTGCTAGTAGGGATCACATCCTCCAAACTCTCACTAAAGCCCTCCTGTATATTTGCAGGATACTTGGGGCAAGCCAAGTGAGGCACACATCATGCATTATAATGGAAGATTGCAGAGCATGACTGACATTAACAGAAAACTGTGCTGTGCTTCAGAGATAGCATTGTATAGAAACATTAAAAAAATCTCTCTGTTTTAAACTGGATCACCAGCATAACTACACGTTGTGCTACATTTGATGCAGGAGATCCAAAATATGAAAGGAGCAATTAAAATGTTAACATTCCCTATATGTTCCTATTAAGCCTCCTACCATACCTCTCATCTGCTTGCCTCGTAAATCAGGGACAAGGCTTACATTAATGAGGGACAAAAACCCCAAATCAGGGACACATCTTAAAAATTGGCAATATGAGCTCAGAAAACTGATAGAATAAGGAGATTAGTGTAAGATGCATTTTCTGAAGAAGAAGTCTGTAACTTTAATGGTTGACACTATTTTGTGTTTACAATTGCCACAGTTCAGTCACAAAGTCACAAATTTTACAAGAGACAGAGGAAAAGTTTGAAGCAAAATCAGGGACATCCCTGAAAACCAGGGACAGTTCAGAGGTATGCCTCCTACGATAGTCTGAATAATTCTGAGGGAGGGGTTGTTCTAACACTGGCAATATCAGACAACCTTATAAATATTTATTTAATCTCTGAAAACTGGCAATTAATGTTTTTACTCCACTCACTTTTCAAATGTTGTTCCCCCTATCTTTTTCCCTTTGTTGTCCCCCCAAACTTTACACAAGATGAAGCCTCCCACCCTGAAAACAGAGTGATTCGAACCCATTCTTTTCCCAAAGGCAGCTCCAGTGGGCATTTGAAGGAACCACGCAAATCTCAGTACTACGCAGACATGGATACCTCCGATGATGAAATAAGCACCCCGAAATTTCCAGTTTATCAAACTCATTTTATGCGGCGCCGAAGCAGAAACTCCTCCCAGGAAAACCTTCACAACTCTGGAAGTCAGGTAAAGCTCATCAGGCTATAAAGGAAGCTCAGGGGCAGAAAATATGTTTGCTTAAAGCATCATTGCAATGAAAAATGTTTTTTTTTTTGTTACACTTTATTTAAAGTGTCAGTTAACTACACTGCAGTTACAGCATAACTACACTGTAACTACATAGCAATTGCAACGTAGTTGCATACAACAAACATGTAATTACATATAATTTTTTTCAAAAGCTGATTTCCAGCTACAGTTAATAAAATATCTGCATACCTGTTAAATCTTCAGGTGCTGTGCAATATAAATGAGGTGGCCATTTTTTTTCTTTGGAAAAAAACTGATTTAAAATATTTAAAAATAAAACTTAAATTCTGGCAGAAAAAAAATGTTTCCAGCAAATAAATCTGGAAGGTAACTGTAATCTTTTACAGTGAAGAAAAGTAGGCCTAGGCTAGCCCAGTGACGTAGATGGTTGATGCGCATTGTGCCTTATCTCTTACCAGGCCAGCGATCCGGGTTCAAGAACAAGATCAGGTCACTGTGGGTTGGCTGGGGGGAGGAGTGAGTGTCCGGAGGATAGCTCTCCTTTCCTGGAGTCGGGAGGTTTGTTGACTCAGCCCTTGGCTACCCCCAGGTGGAGGCCTGGAGGTAGCGCTGGCAGCTTGAGCGGTATGTAGAGAGGGGCCAGGGTTCTGTAACATGTGTGTACCTCCATGTGCACACACTTACATGTCACCATGGCTGGGGAGGGGCTACAGGAGAAAACAGAAAATTGGTTGGCGTGGGCTACATGAAACCCTCCCCACCTACCTTAATCTACACACTGTCCCACCATTGTCAGCCCAACAATATGGATGAGAGTTACCAGGTGGGGTGGAGTCCCCTTCCTGGCCCTTTCATGGAAGGCAATCCTTGGGGGATCTAGGGCTCAGAGACTGGTAGAAATAGCTGCTGGGTGAGAGGAGGTGGGGACAGGGCTGAGAGCCTGCCCGTGGCGACCAAAAGGAGAAAAAGCTTTATGGAAAAGTAGGCTTGCATTTTTTCCCAATTTGATTGCATTGCTTCTTTAGGCTAATTACTGCATTATTATGAATCTTACAGTTATATACCTTGACCTAGCTGCCAATCATAGACTGAAATAACTGACACATGAAGAAAATGCATCTTATTTAAATATGCCTTTCAAAGTTATTGCATAGTGAAATTTTAGCAGTAACTGCCAAACATACATACAAAAATAAGTGGGTGCCCTGCAGAATGAGAGAGCATTGACAGAGGTGCAAAGATAGCAGTTAAGTGAACTGGTTCATTAGATTTGGGTTTTATGACAGCCCAATAGCGCCACTGCTTCATATTCCAGTGACCTGCATTCAGAAACAAGAATGGGCCAACAGGGGCTGCCTGGGGGAGTAAGGACTGAGCATTCTAGGAACTGCTCTCCTTCCTCAGGGGGTGGGGGGGGGAGGAATGCTGCTCCTGCTGCATGACTGTGGACTGGTGGAAATCAGTCAGCAGTACAGTTGGGAGCACCTGGAGGGGACAGGGTGTGGTTGGACACCTGCCACACATGTGTGCCACTGCACGCATGCGCGACCGTATCATTATATGTCAGCACTTTGGGGAGAAATCTTAGGTGGCAGGAGGAAAATGCCAGATGTCCACACTGGCACCCCCCACAGGCTCTTGCACAAGTCACACCACTGACCACTCACCACACTGTGGTCCAGGACAAGTTGTGGATAACTGGTAAGTCAGTGAGAAGGTCAATGACAGGGTTGGGGGTGCCACAGGATGAGACCAGGCCGAGAAACAACTATGTGGAAAAAACAGGAATGGGTTTTATGGTACTATGGATGGGAACTAGAAAAAGGAACCTTTTAGCTCTAGGTCACAGTTATGAATCTGGCCGCGGTTGGTAGTGACCAAAAGCCTTTATCATCTGGCGACTATTCTGTGGCTTATGTAAAATGACTTGTAATGCTTTGTCCTTTTTGGTTGCCTCACATTAAAGCCCACGGATTGAATGGGGATGGTGTCTGAACTACCCCCTCACCTATGAAGTGATCTCTCCATGACAGAACTGAGCCTGGCAGGGCAGTGTAGGGATGTCTGCACTACGACTGTCTGAATTGTACTGTACTGTACTGTACTGTACTGTGCCTCTCAGGTGAAGGAAGAGAGGAACATTTCACAAGCACTTACTAATTCACTACAAAAAATAAATGTATATAGTATCTCATTAAGGCCTGTTGTATATAGAAATCCATACCAATTAAAATACCATGGTCCAAAGGAAACAAGAAGGTATTGTACCACAGAAGTGACGTTACCACTATAATACAACTTTTGAACCTTATGCCATTTCCTGTTCGGCAGACTCTGTGCTACTACCCCCCACCCAAAACACAAATTCTCCCATTTGTTTCTGTAGATTATAAGAAACCTGCATCATCCACCCAGTGCCCCTAACCATAATTGATAAAACAATTTAATTTTTAATTTTTCATTTCTGAAATCTCTACTGCTGAGCACCTACTTCTCACAGTAATTGCTTCCCTCTCCAATCTGGCTCAGATTGAAGTAATTACTGTAAAGAGTAGGCACTGGCAGTGAATATTTGAAGAAGTAAACAACATTTAGAATAATTTAAATAAAGATTATTAGATAAATTAAAAATAATAAAATAAATTCATTTTACTAAGTTTGGTTTTGGGTACTTGCAAGTGGTTACTGTGCAGGTGTGTGTGTGAGTTGTTATAAATTACAGAAAAAAATGGAAAAATATGTGTTTTGGATGCTCATGGACTCTTTGTTTCTAGAAACCAAATACTATAAAAAATAGTTCTGGAGGGCCAGCCCAGTTGCACAGAGGGTTGAGGTGATGGACACCATGCCTGCTGCCACACCAGCGAACTGGGTTTAGAAACATAGAAACATAGAATTTGATGGCAGATAAGGACCGCTTGGCTCATCTAGTCTGCCCATTTCCCTACCTGATGGATAAGCTGTAGATCCTTGTTAACCAACAGCCTACTTCCTCCTAACCCCCCCCCCACTAGAACTGCCTTATGTCTGTCCCATGCATTCTTGATTTCTCCCACTGTCCTTGACTCCACTACCTCCTCAGGAAGGCTGTTCCATGCATCCACAACCCTCTCCATGAAAAAATACTTCCTCACATTACTTCTGAGCCATACCCCTCTATCTTCAAATTGTGCCCCCTTGTTCTTGCACATCTCTTTTTCTGAATGATGCTACCCTCTTGGACTTTGTTGATTCCCTTGAGGTACTTGAAAGTTTCTGTCATGTCCCTCCTCTCCCTCCTTTCCGCGAGGGTATAAATATTAAGCTGCTTTAGTCTCTCTTTATATGTCTTCATTTGGGTTTGGAATGGACTCAGGCCGCTGGGGATTAGCTGGGGGGGGGGATATTAAGTGTCTGGAGGACTGCTCTCCTCTCCTGGGGAAGGGAGGTTCCCTGCCCCACTGTTGACCATGCCCCCGGTGGAGGCTTGGAGGCAGTGCAAGTATGAAGGTGGTGCAGAAGGAAGGAAGCCATGATTTAACATAGGATGCGTGTGCCTCCATACAGCATGACTTGTCATCTGCTCCATGGCAGGGACACATGGCAAAAACAAGGAATGACATACTCTCCATAAACCCCTGCCTGCATGCTCCTGGCCTGCACTACCACCCTAGTCACTGACCCCTGCATCTGTATATGTGTTCTCTGAGGGAGCTGTCCCCCTCCTGGCCCTGCCACACACAGGGGGCAATCTATGTGGGATCATTGGGGAAAGGTATGTGGGGGGGAGGTGGCTGAGAGTTGGGGAGGCAATGATGGGTCTGACAGGCTGCAAGGCAGCCATGCCTGTGAGCTAGCTATATATATATATATATATATATATATATATGCTGAGAAACCATTCACAGACACTGTGAGCTTCACTTTTCAGACCTAGGATGCCACTGGAACCCCCTAACAGAAATTCAGCGTTGTTGTGTGTGGCTCACCATACATTTTCTAAATGTGGTTTATATTACTTTATTAAATACTACATTACAATAGTGCACACAGTTTCGTAATTTATGCAGATAACATGTACTGGGCCAGTGTATGGGTCCAGTATGAATTCATGTGAGCTTCTAGAGACATGACTCAATATTTAAACATTCTGACTTTGCTGACACAAAACAGGTACAGGCATACCCAAACTGCAGCAGGCAACATATTAATGTATTCTGAAACACGTGCACAAGCAGTGAAGTAGGACTTCGGGTCCTCTGTCGGTTGCACTACAGTGCATCTATCTTTATCCAGATGTACTCCAGAGTACGGTAAGATACGCTGAACAAAATAAATGGTAGCTGATTGATTTTATAACGTTATTTCTCTTAAGTTGTTTTGGCTAGCAATTAACATTTTCAAGGCCTGATTCACTTCATTTATTATCACAAAAGCTCAACCAGCTGGGTGTTTGTCAAGGATTATGAATCTAGTTAATTATTCATGAGCCTTGCATGGCTTCGGATTGGCTACTGGATCGGTCATTAATGTATTACATATGAGCAATCCAGCTGCTAACTGATGCTTTGTGGCATGTAACATATTAAACATAACATGTACTTGTGATACACTGCTCACACCATGCTACTCAAAAGTAAGTTTAAAAACCTCTAACAATGAAAGCTGTTATTACAATTAGACTTATCATTGCAATAACACCCTCAAAGCCGATCATTCCCTTGGAGTAATGGTGGTGCTGCACCTTGGGCCACCCATCCCCCATCCGGTGGTTAATCCCTCAGAAATGACCAGCTTCTCAGTACTTAATTGTTTATATACTGATAAAATACTGCTTCAGTTCTCTCAAAATAATTTCCTATTCATTACATCCGAGAGTGAACTGTCTTTCTGGTATGAATGGGCAAACCCTGTCGGATTCTATTTCAAACCAGTTTTACGTAGAACCCAGAACAGTTATAAAAGGTTCTTGTTTTGAACCTAGTAATGTGACTGTATCTGCATATTAATTGCATAATTACATGAAAATACATAATTTGCATTTCAAACCTACTAGAACCATTTTTAAGAGACACCGCTTTTTGGTTTTGAAATGTTACAGTTGTCCAGATTCTAGGGGGTTTTGCTTACAAGAACTGGTTCTGCCCCTTCCTACTTTTTGAACAAATCTGGAGAGCTGGTATATTTGCTTTGACTTTTGCTGGTGGAGGGGTTAGGTAGATGCTTGCTGGGAGCAAACGAACCTTCGAACATCATCTTTATGTACTTTTCATCATAAAGTATGTGTTCACATATTTGCATATACTGTTACTCTGGGCATTTTACCATATCCAACACATTTTAAATATATTATACTGAAATCCCCGTTAACCTTTTTTCGCATACGAAAATCAATATTTTGTTTTGGCACAATGTTCTAAAGAATGTGGATGACACTTTATCTGTTTTCATCACCTCTTTCCTCTTTGAAAGGTAGTCAACGCATGGCATGAAAATGTGAACCTTGGCCAATTCTTCAACTGTAGGTCCATGATTGAAATGTATTCTAAGTCCTGATTTTCCTCATTACTAAAATTGTATAATCAATGGTTCCCTGTCCATGTGTATTATAACTGATCTAAAGGTGATCCGCAGAGATATTCTCACACAGATAAAGGACAGAACACAGCAATAACTGATAAAGTTATAAGGGATACAGTAGATGGAAACAGTCTGACACCTGGGTACAAATAACATACCTTAAAGGGAACATTAACCCTGTTTACGTTTTGGAATGTAATTGTACATTTCAGCATGTGTAAAGTCTATTTAATAACTCCAGTGCATTGTTTCGTTGTTTCTTTTGAAATAGTCCTTTATTTTCCTGCTTTAGGGTTACTTGTCAGTCTCTCTCTTTTGCCCGCCCAGTATTTATTTGTCAGTTAATGAGTTCAGGAACCCAGTGACATCAGTTGAGTGGAAGCCTACAATGACGTTTCCATGCAGGGTTTTGCTCAACTGATGTCATTGGGTTCAGAACTTTTAAGTGATTAAAAAATGAATATACTGGCTGGGAAAAGGGCTGCATTAACGAAGAACACCAACTAAAAAACTACAGTGGGAGTGTACAACCAACTGTGCATTTTCACTGTACACCTTCATTACTTTATGATTACCTCTGCAAACTGTGAAAATACTCCATCACAGCATCCAGCATTTCCGCTTCACAGACATATTTCTGGTTGAAAATATTTTAAAATTACTTGGCCCAGTGGTGCTAGCAGGTAAGATATTGCTCTACCATGTGGGAGACCCAGGGTCACGTCATGAATGTGTGCCCAAGCCCCCAGCGGGAGTAGGCTCAGAAATGCTGAGGAGGTAGCATTGTCAGGCTCTAGGAGAGGGTGTCGCTCATCTCCTCGGATAGGGGATAATGGTAGTAATCCAACATGGTCCCCCCCCCATGATGTCACCCCTCCACCTGGGTCAGGATGGTGTGGTAAATATTGGCCTTCTGAGGGGAGGCGGGGGTAGAAAAGTGAAAAACAATAGCGCTTGCCACAGAATGATGGCCCGGTCCCATTTTTCTGGGCCACAATATAGTGGCAGTAGTCTGGCATCAGAATTGGAAGGTTGTTAGGAAGGCATGGCCAATGGGGCAAGCAGCCAGAGGGTGCATAAATAAAGGATGGAAAGTAAATAAAGCAATAAGGCACACACTTTATTGTAGGATAGTGCTGGGCCTTGGGATTTTGGAATACGACACACATCTGAGTGGCTTACACACCCAAGAAGTGCCACTGTGTCACAGTTATTAACACCCGGAAGTGCCTAATTGTGGTTATATAATGGCTCCCCTGATTTTAAGTGTTAAAACTGGTTATAGAATGGGTAGGGAAAATGCTGCATCCTGATTGGCTGGGACCTGTGCATTGTGGGAGTACAACGCACAGGTAAAAATGAGTCCTACCAATCAGGACACAGAATCATAGAATTATAGTAATCTGATGGCAGGAAAGGACCCTCTGGCCCATCGAGTTTGCCCCTTCCACCCCCCCCCCGGTATTCTTCACCTGTGACATGGGACCTCCCCTTCCTCCCACTTGTCAACCCCTTATGTCTGTCCCATACCCTCTTGAATCCCTCCACTGTTTCAGCCCCCAACACTTCCTCCAGTAGTTTATTCCAGGCTTTGACTACCTTCTCCATGAAGTAACACCCCCTCACATTGCCTCTAAATCTTCTTCCTTCCAGTCTTACACCATGCCCTCCAGCTCTAACACCCTTCCTTTTAAATAAGCTCCCCTCCCTCATCTTATTGACCCCCTTCATGTACTTAAGTGTTTCTACCATGTTCCCCCTCTCCCTTCTGGTCTCCAATGTTACATAGAAATAAATAGAAATATAGAATGTCGGCAGAAAAGGACCGGTAAGTCCATCTAGTCTGCCCTATTTTCCCTGCCTATTACTATACCCTGGACCCTATTTGGTCACAGGTGTCCCTTTCTCCCTTGTCTCTGCTTATTATGCCCATGTGCCTACCCCCACACATGTTTGAAGCTCCCCACTGTCTTCACCCCTACCACCTCTTCTGGCAGGCTATTCCTGGCATCCACCACCCTTTCTGTAAAGAAGTATTTTCTCACATCCCTCTTAACCCCCTGCCCCCCCCAAGCTTCATAGCACACCTGCTAAACAGACTCCCCTCCAGCACCTTGTTTACTCCTCTGAGGTACTTATAGGTCTCAGTTATGTCCCCTCTCACTGCCGTCTCCTCCAGGGAGTTACATATTGAGCTTCTGCAGATGCTCCTCATACTGTGTGGTGTCTCATGTAACCCCACACTTTTTTGGTAGCCTCCTCTGGAATGCTCCCACCCTGGTGATGTCCTTGTGCAGGTGTGGCCTCCAGAACTGGACACAGGACTCCAGGTGGAGCCTCACCAGTGAGCGTTACGGAGGCAACACCACCACCACCTCCCTTCTTCTGCTAGAAATCACCTTCCCTATGCACCTCAGCATCTGTCTAGCCTTGCCTATTGCCTTGTCGCACTGCCCTGCCACCTTGGCATCATCAGACATGATTACCCCAAGGGCCCTTTCTTCCTTGGTAACTGTAAATACCCCCATCTTATACACAGCCCTTGCATTTCTCCACTCCAGGTGTATCGCTCATGTTTGCATCACAAGCCCTGCTGCCTTATCAGTAACATATGTTGCATGCTACCAATCAAATAGCAGGAGATTAGCTCTTCTTGGTGACTAGTATAGTGATGTCACAGTCAGTGAGGTCACCATGAGGATATGTATTGGAAGGGATATAACTTACAAAGTCAGCCTGCAGGTAGAGTGCTGTTCCACACATCGCACCTAGCTCTACCAGGCAGAAAATCTAGTTAGCAAAAGGGAAAAAAGGGAAAAGAAAAAAATACTTCAGGTACAAGAAGTGATAGCTGACTACTTCCAAAAGTTACTATTACTTTCAGGCAGTGCACTCCCTCTTTAATTTAGGTTGGATGTTCTGTAATCCTGGTACCCAGGTGCCAGCAGGCTGGTTCTGTCGCCACGTGTTCTGAGTAATAGTTACTGTTTCCTGCTGCAGTTTTATGCACTGCTTTTTAATCTGCATCTCTGTGGACACTGCTGTGGTGCTGGTTATCCTCTCTTTCTGTCTTTGGTGGTGGTGGCTTTTTATATATTCCCATCTCCCAATCCGTAGATCTCTGAGCTGAGCAAGCGCATGTCTGCTATAGAACGACTGCTGAACAGACTGGAAGAGAAACTCTCGCCACGTTCAAATGAGGTAAGACTGCTACTGTTGCTTCTGCTGCTATGGACGATCTTGTAAAGTTTGACATTTTGTTACAATTGTATACCATATGCTAACATTGCCACGTAGATTACTCAACGTACAATTGTAAGAGTGGTCCCATGCACATTCTTGGGGTGTGAGAACTGTGACCCGAAGGTGAGTGATTTTGATGCCTTAAGAGTGTAAGAAACATAGTACTTAGAACCTTAAGAGTGGTTTTGGAGGCAATATTACTATCCCATTGACAAAGGCTGATCAATAACATTAACCCTATGGACCCTAGCCATTTTCACATTAAAAATGCCTATTGGCCGGTGTGAGCAGGTCACCAGGGGGTCGGCTGGGGAGGGAGAGAATCAAGCATCCAAGGGACAGCTCTCCACTCCTGGGGAGGGTGGGGACTATGGACTGGCATTTGCCTGACACATAGCAGAGGCTGGGTGTTGGCATGCCGTGTCCCACACATTGGGGCATGGAGGAGGAGCAGCTAGCTGACGTGCAGCGTGAGGGCACACATGCTGCGTGCCATTGTCGGCAATGCATGCTCCCCTTCCACAAAGAAAAAGCAGAAATGTGGACCCCAGTCAAGCAGCATGACATGGTCCCCTGCAGGTGGCACCCTGAGATGACACCTCCCCGGAGTTGGATCCGTTCGGGTGGGTTGAGTAGCTTCCCACCACCCTGCCATGAAGGGTAAGTCATGGGAGCCTGAGGAGAGGGGGTCTGATGCTCAGGTGACGGCGCTGGGGGGACAACAGAAAGAGAGAGAGAGAGAGAAAGAAGAGAGCCGGTTGGGGTCCATGAGGAGAAAAAAGAATAGCAAAAAAAAAGTGCCTATTGGCTCTTAGCACTTTTGAGAATGGCACTGAGACATCTGTGCATTTGCATTCTTGCATCTACCATACCATGTTGTCACATAGGTCATACATTGTTTTAATTGGTAGACTAGTTACTTTATAGTGGTAGTACCCATCCCTCAAAATTATGCAAATTAGCCGTGTGTGAAGGACACGGAAACAAAATACAACTCCCTTAAAAAAGGCAGCAAATGATAAGTAAGTTGTTAGGCCACTTTTTGTTATGCTAAAACAATGTATTCAATGATAATGCAGTTCCTATACCTATCCCACCACTGTTGGACATAACTCCAGATGCTCCGGCTTCCTTTTCAGCTGTACCTGCTGCTTTGAGCCCCATTTCTTCCACTTTCACTCCTGATGTAATGTCTGCAGTACCTGCCCTGGATTCAGGAACTACTACCTTGAAGTTGACCCTCCTGCTGAGTGCCTTGCCTCTGTTTCTGATACCCCCTCACAGTCTGTCCTGACATGGCATTCTAGTTAAACTTATATGACTGTTACTATATGAATGGGAGTTTTGCGATTAAATATTTTTATGCCATAAGATAACGAAGTAAAGCGCTGCCATGACCCCCACCATCTAAGGAATTGTAACCCAGCAAATGATATTCATGTGTGTTACTGTTTACCACCCCATATAGCTTTTTTCTTTATTACTGTCTGATGTGAACTTCCCAGTCAGTACCTTTTGAAAGTCATCTGCACTCAATACTGTACTTTAGTGTCAAGCTGAAGCCCTCTGTAAGAAAAACAGCCTCCAACTCTATTCTCAAGTAGAGAAATTACTGCCCCTTCCCCAGTCAACTATCCACTGTATGGATCTGTCACCCCTTCAGGCCCACACGGTGACCAGCACATTCCTTCTGCTCGCCTGTGTGGCCAGCCACCATGTGAATGAGCAAGTACAGTCACAAACTGACTGTATGTGCAGACGAAGGAGCAGGGTTTCTTGATGTCAAGCTGTGTATTCTTTCCAGTTGAGGAACCATTCCGGATGGCGAGTGAGCAAGTAATCGTGATGCATGCCCACTGGCTGAAGGAGCTATCAGATGTTCAGATCACAAGGTCCCGTGTCCCACTAACCACTTCCCACCAATGCCAATTGTTCTCTCTCTCTCTCTCTCTCTCTCTCTCTCACTCACTCACTCTGTATTTTTTTGAAACGTCAGCCACAATGTCCTTAGCATAACTGCCTGGTTGGGAGAGAGAAGAGGCCAGCACCCAACCCGCATGCCGGGGGGGGTGGTGGTGAGGCAGCTGCGCAAAGCTGGAGAGGTAAGGCAGCACAAAGCTGAGTGTACACCCACTTGTTTTTTTTTTTTTTGAGTAGTCTCTTTATCACCCCCTACATGCACCAGAGCTGCCTCTCCTTCAGGCCGCCAAGGACCACAGACATTCCCTACTATCCCCCCCTCAACCACCTAGCTCACATCTGCAGCCATCCATGGATTAACCCCCGGTGTAACCCTTCGCCGGGTGGGTCCCCACTCCTCCAAGGGGGAAGGCACCAGCACACTATTTTTCCAGTCTCCAGGAGCTGCTGAGGCATTCATGGCTTTCAGGGGAATCTTCAGGGCCGCCCGTGGCTGGCAGCCATCATCCAGCTAGACTTCCGGCATGGATTTTTACTGGTTTTCTTGTTCCCCTTCTTGTGCACTGCTTCTTGTAGTGCTCCCCAGTCTCCACTGGGGGCCATAATGAGAGTGAGGCCAGACCCTAACCCTCCCCAGGATAGGAGAGCACTCCGTTGGATGCTCAATCCTATACTCCCCTGCCGATCCCCAATGACCTAGGTCCGTTCCTGAACCCAGGTCGCCCGCGTGGGTGGAGGTAAGGCGCCAGCACCTCAACCCTCTATGCCACTGGGCTGGCCCACTTGGGTTTTAAGAAATTACAAATGCATGCACAACCCACTTCTCCCAACATTTCACAGCTTCCTTACACCCACCCTTACTGCTGCTGTTGCTGCTGTTGCTGGAGAGAATAAGAGCACAGAAAAAGTCAAGCGAATATACACCAAGTTTTGCACTGCCTTACACACACACACACACACACACACACACACACACACACGTTAACTGTAGCTGCTCTTGAGCCCAGAAAAAGTTCAGAACTATATACACATCTGAGCTTTGCACAGCTGCTTTATACCCTCCCCTTTTACTAAGGCTGGAGCGCAACTGCTTTACCCACCATTACTGTACGCTCTGCGTGTGGCCCATAGGAGCACAAGTGCCCTCCCCTACTGCTGTGTGATACAACCCCACTAGCTGCCTTACAGACCCCCTTAGCAGCCATGCAGCCCTCTCAACTGTCTTACAGCCCCTCCCCTCTCCACTGCTGGAAACCACACAAAAAAAAACCACTAGTAAAACATCACTCAACAGCGATGAAAGTTCTCACCCATGGAGAAACTCAAAAGACAGACATACCAACCATTATGAAATTACCAAACAGTCAGGGCTGTTTAGCCATGGTTGGCTTGCAGGTTAAGTTAATGCATTCTTGTTAGCTTGTTCAAATTCTGACAGCCTGTAACCTTTGTGTAAAAAATCTGTTTCTCTTAGTGGTGTTCTTTATCGCAGTTTTAAACTTTAAATTATGTGATCTAGTAGTATAACCTATAGAGGTTTTCTGGAGACAAAGAGCCTCACATAATGTTTGATCCTTAACTGATCTGTATGCTAAACACAAATCTCCCCTAAATGCCCTATACTGAAGAGAAATATATACCCAGTGATCTCAATCTAGAACTGTAATCTAAATCAGTTAAGGCTTTTATCTTTTTAGTCAGTCGCCTTTGTACCTTCTCCAAGGATACTATACCTCCCATAGATGTTGGAGTACAAAAAGGGGCACAATAGTCAATCTGTGACCTCACCAAACTAGTATACAGTGGAATCAATACTTCGGGTTCTCTACTCTTAATATGTCTAAAAATACAAGAGAGTGTACCATGGCATTTTTTTATAATATTGTTGTGTGAAATGAACTTTAGATCATGTGTAATGCTAATACCCAAGTCTTTTGTATTGTCATGTAACATCACATTAACAATGTTGGAAATAGAGAATGACAAAATACAGACACTTGTTTTGTCCTCTTTGGGGCTCCTCTGTGTACCGCAGTCATAATCTCAACCAGGCACCTTGTCAGCCCTACCCATAATCTCAACCAAACAGCTTGTTAGGCCCCCATGATGTCAACCAGACACCTTGCCACCCTCCCCACAATCACAACTAGGTACCTTGTCGCCTTCCCCATAATCACAACCAGGCACCTTGGCAGGCCCCCAGAATGTCAACCAGACACCTTGTCAGACCCTATAATCACAACCAAGCACCTTGTCACCCTCCCCATATTCACAACCAGGTATCTTTTCAAACTCCTATAATCTTCACCAGACACCTTGTCAGGCCTCCATAATCTCAACCAGGCACTTCATAAGGCCCCCATAAACTCAACCAGGCCCCTTGTCAGACCCCTATAATCTCAACCAGGGACCTTGTTAAACCCCATAATCTCAACCAGGCACCTTGTCAGGCCCCCATAATCACAACCAGGAATGTTGTCAGGCACAAATAATCACAACCAGGCACCTGGGCAGACCCAAATAATCTCAACCAGACATCTTGTCAGGCCCCTATAATCTCAACCAGATGCCCTGTCAGGCACCCATAAACTCAAACAGACACCTTGTCAGGCTCCCATAATCACAACCAGACACTTTGTCAGACCCCTGTAATCTCAATCAACCAGCACCTTGTCAGGCCCCCGTAATCTCAACCAGTCACCTTGTCAGGCCCAAATAATCTCAATCAGGCACCTGGTCAGGCCCAAATAATCTCCACCAGGCACATTGTCAAACCCATATAATCTCAACCATGTACTTTATCAGGTCCCTATAATCTCAACCATGCACATTGTCAGGCCCCCATAATCTCAACCAGGCACCTTGTCAGACTCAAATAATCTCAACCAAGCACTTGATCAGGCCCCCATAATTTCAACAAGGCACCTTGTCAGACCCTCATAATCTCAACCAGGCATTTTGTTAGGCCCAAATAATCTCAAACAGACACCTTGTCAGTCCCACATAATCTCAACCAGATGCCTTATTAGGCTCAAATAATCTCACCCAGACACCATGTCAGACCCAAATAATCTCAACCAGGCACCTTATCAGGCTCCCATAATCTTAACCAGGCACATTGTCAGACCCCCCCCCCAAATCTCAACTAAACACCTTGTCAGTCCCACATAATCTCAACCAGATGCCTTATTAGGCTCAAATAATCTCACCCAGATACCTTGTCATTACGAAGCACTATTTCATGCAGACAGTTGTAAAAATATGGACAAGGCTGACTGAATAATGGATGCAGACACAGTGTAGTGGTTTAAGGTCAACCTTTATAGATTTCTTGTAGAGGAAGGTATCACTAGCCATTCAATTTAACAACCAGATAAACAGTACAATCTGTGCAGTAATCAGAGACATCAACTGAATCCAGTTTTTCCTTCCTCCCTCAGTGTTGCAGTCATAAGAAATGACTAAGCATACAGTAATCCATGAAACCATACTATCACTTGGATATATAGTCTTCGACAGATGGTGGGAGGGATGGACCAAATCTACTAGTTTGTTAATTAATAATTAGTAATGTAACACTATCGTTCCATGTTATTATTATTATATTCATCACCAAATGGATGATCTCTTCCGTGGAACTTCAGTATGTGAATTGTCCGTGTATACAGATGTAGAAGAGAAACGTGGTCATATCTCAGTGGTTTCTGGGACATCTGCATGCTTGCTTAGACTGACTCTATAAATTTAGCTCTACTAAAACAGCAAGGTAATACTTTTTGGAGGAGGTTCTATGGCAGTGGAACATCACATATAAAGGACAACTAGGGAAATCATTTGTATTGTCGATTCAAGAGGGACAAAGTCACACTGATCACAGAATACCACTGCCCCATAGTATGGTAGCATTTGGCTTTCTCTGTAGTTAGGTCACATTTTCAGAGCTGCCTCTGTATTCCATAGCTCTTGATTGGCATACATGTAAAAATATTTACACTATCCATAAAGTCTGACAGTGACAGATGGCTACAATTTCCATAATTTCTATTGCACCCTCTGGTCCTAACACAGTTTCATTACCTTGGCTAGCTAAACAATGCTGTGTTGCAGGACTCCATTGTAGCCCAGAGCTAAAAGCTTTACTTTGTTATACTGCTGATACAGTTAAATAAATAATTTTCAGTCTAGGAACAAAGTGGGTATAAGGAAAGATGAAGGAATTGGCTTCTGTCTAAGGCCCTGTCCACACTGATCTCTGTCTGGAAAACATTTTTGAAAACGTTTTTAAAACATTTTTTGTTCTGTTTTCAAGCATGGTTGTTGGTGCGTCCACACTGCGATTCGACAACCATGCTTGCCCATCTCAGTTCCCAGGCATGCTTGCGGCAATACTGGGTACCGCAATGCATGCCGGGATACTTGTGAATGGGCATGATGACAGAGTGGAGAACAAACGGCATCGCTGAAACCGGGAGCCCTGCACAAGGTTGGGGATGTAAGTAACACTATCCCCTTTTCTTCTGGGAATCAGTAAAAACACCACATAGGTCAGAGGAGGTTGCCTTAAACCGTGTTAAAGCACAGTTTGCATCTGCACTACAGTTAAAACGGTTTAAGGCAACCATTTTGGTCTGAAACCGTGCTCGATACCTACTCCCATCAGGTTTTGAGCACGGTTTTGAAACGCTAGGGTAAACATATGGCTGTGATACTGGCTTTCAGAGGTGTCTCACTGTCTGGTCCAGGGCAGCTCAAGCTTCAATGGGCTCGATCATGACAGCTCAATGATTAGTGAGGATGATCATAACACTGCTCTGGCAGTTGATAAGCAGAAACTTTGTGTAGTTGAAAAAAGTTAGCTGTGTTCCCATGCACTAGCACCCTCTGCAAACACCCATGCCAAGGTGGATTTGCATGTTGACACCCACAGTGTTCATCAGAGAGGGGCTAAAAAAGACCTTGATAGAAAAAGGTACTGTAGGTGAAAATATAAAAAAAAATAATAAAAACTTATGAACTAAAGAAAAAAAAAACATTGACATGAATGGCCTCACACTTCCCATTCATTTCAATGTGCGTGTTTTTTTCTTTAGTTGATAACGTTTTAAAAAATATTTTTACCTACCTGTTCTGTTGAGGTCTTTTTTATTCCTTCTCTCTATGGGTGTCAATGTTCAAATCGGGTTCAAATCCACTCCAAATGGGTGTTTACAGAGTATGCCAGTGGTGACTGTCTCGTGAAGGTGTAGCTGACATACAGTGAAGAAGTCCTTGGGCTGTTTAGCCTAGCTCCCCCATCCCACGCTGTGATGACAAGATTGACAACGAATGAGCTTAGAGAGGAAGTAAAGTACTAAAACTCAGTCTACACAACTTTGTGAATGGAAAGTTAACCATTATCTCAAAAAAATAATTATACCACCTATTTAAATCTGATAGATTTCATTCTATTTAAGTATTGCAATGCAAAAAGACAAAAAACAGAGCTGTGGCGCTATTTGATACTTGTAGGAACTAGGAATGATCTCTCCCAGTTTCTCAGTATAATGAAAAAAACAGCTGTGTTTCCAGTCACTCCCAGTAGCCTGGAGAGGGACTGGGAAAATAAAGGTGGGAAGACAGTTGCTGGCGCAACGAGGCCAGAGAGAGGCAATTTTGAAAACAACACTTAGACAGCATAACAGCAGTTTTAATCTTTTCACCATGCTTATAGTAAAGGAAATATTATTTCCTTCCTATCAAATCCCATGCATGCTCACTCTACTGTTACATTTAAAACTGCCATTGCAAGATGTCTTTAACCCCCCCAACTACCTGACAGGTCTGGTGCTTTACAAAGTGCAGGAGTTAGATTCTTGTGGTGCGTGGACTGTAGAATACAACAGTCTAGTCTGAAATCATGATTTTCATACTCGCTGTATCCTAAAGTGTTTTACAAGGTATAGAAGTTACATACTGGCAGCACAGGGAATGTAGAATAGAATATCATTTCTGATGCCCAACCTGGCCTAACAGGGAATTGAAGAAAATATGGCCCCCTCCACCCACTATCTGATGGGTCTGGTGCCCAAACCAGTCTGTCAAGGAATAAAACAAATCTGTGCCCCTCTTTCCTCCAACTACCTATGAGTCCAGGGACCAATGCTGCACATCAGGGAATAAAACATCTACTTCTAACAACCTGACGGGTCTGGTACCCAACCCAACCTGTCAGGGAATTAAATAGAAAAATAAAAAATATATATATACATACACCCATTTGCTCCACGCCGTTGCTGCTGCTACTAGTGACTTTGGGCCTCTCTGTCACTTCCAGCCTGCAGCGCAATGCCATAAGAGACTGGACCAAGGGAGACTGACACTGCGCACTTCCAAGACTGTAATCGCAAGTGCATGTGATCCCAGCTCCACCACCCAACTCTCACTGTCTTTCCTTCTCTGGTACTCAGACTCCACGCTGCACTCTCCCTGACACATACAGAGGTTTACAATGCCTAGTATGTTCTGACTCAGCATGCTGAGCAGTGGCGCCCCTGCCCTGGGCCACCACCATTGGCTGACAGTGCTCTTTAGAGGCAAAGTCTTTTGGGAAAACCAGTGAGTGTAGGCATCATCAATGTGCCATTCTTCCCTTCCAGGTAATTAAAAACTGTCCCTCAGTCCCCCAACTATTACAGGGTCTAGTGCTTTATGAAGCACATGATTTAGATTCTGGTAGCACAGGAACTGTAGCATATAATAACATTTTATTTTATATAATAACTTTCATACATACTGTACCCCAGAGTGTTTCACAAGATACGAGGGCTCTATTTTCAAAAGTCCCCTGTGATTGGCAAACAGTGCGCAGAACCCTCACCTGCAGCAAAGCAGGGTGCACCAGGGACCCTCCACCAGATTTTAGTACAATATGGGTCCCAGTGACAAAGTCCCCATGGCTGCCACAAGTGCAGTGGTGTGCCAAACAGGTGCCACCACCCCCTGCTCCTTGTAAATCCGGCCCCAGGAGTAGCATGTGGGGGTTACAGAAGCCCTGGTCCCAACCATTATGAGTAAAATGTCAGTTTTAGTAAAGCCCTGCAGGGCTGTATTTCAATACCTATCACAGCAGAGTTTGGTGGGAATGCCTGACCATGCAACAGCGCCTTTACAGGCAACACAATACCGTAACATGGACACCATACTGTGCATATCACAAGGTGGTAACAGAATAACTGCTTATATCATGCTGAAGCTACATAGTCCGACTGCTGTCAAAACCCACCTACAAGTGCATACATGTCCTGACTGCTAGGTATGCATGCCAGTGTGTGTTACATTATACTGCAAAACTGTCAGGTGTGTTATGCCCTCAATGCACACCCCATGTGTGCTTACATGAGTGCTGCACTGCTGCTATATTAAGAACAGCATGTTTGCACTGTACCTCCATAGGCTGGGTGTATTCCTCTAATGAAAATAAAGACTGCTAAAGAAAGACTAGTAAATATACATGAATGGGGAACCTCTGTTTGGTTTACCATACTGTACAGTGTTCAATAAAACCAGTTTGCATATATGGTGGTTTCATGCAGTACAACATCCTCATATCGTAAGGTGTTACAGTCTCCGCTATTGTTATAGGACTACTGCGTGAATCTGCTTGTAAGGGTGTGACTGCGCTTGAGGGTACCAATGTAAGAAGACATACTGCAGCAATATTC
Source organism: Neoceratodus forsteri (assembly GCA_016271365.2). Classification (NCBI taxonomy): domain Eukaryota; kingdom Metazoa; phylum Chordata; order Ceratodontiformes; family Ceratodontidae; genus Neoceratodus; species Neoceratodus forsteri. The sequence continues at coordinate 61,463,952 of CM028132.1, read as the reverse complement.
TAAAGCTGTGCAATGCTGTAGATACTATTGCATAGCCTGAAATGTGTACATCACATCATAGCATAGGCGTCCCCTAAGGATGGCTGGGATAGCCAATGTGCAGGGGCAGAGAGCCACAGTTTGGGCATTTGAGCAATAAAGCATTGACATTTATTTGCAGTCTCCTTGCTTTATTTGACTGCACCCAGTTTTATGTGCTACACTACTTGCACCCTTCTGAACTGTGTGTGGGTTAGCCGCCCGCTTGTGTTTAGCACCATCCTGTACCGATTTGTTGCAGCAGTTTTGTTTGGATTCATTTGTGAGGTCCAAAAAGTATCTAATACTCAATAGTTACTGTAATTGGAACTAAAAATATTCAACAGATAATCTGACCATCTATACAATGGGAAGGGTCTGCAGCAAAGCATGAAAGGGCACAAGTAACTTATTATTACCACCCGACAATGTATCAAAAAATCATATCTAAATCTAAACTGGAGAATTAACTGAAATGATGATGTTTGTCCAGAAGATTGCCTCAAATCGGAAAGTGCAGATCGAATGACAGACAATGTAAGAAGGCTACATATTAGCCAACTAGGCTAGACTTAAAATAACAGTGCAATAAAATATGCCCTTTTTTCCCAGAAAGTTAGTTTCATTTACAGTTAATAAAAATAGCAGCATACCTGTCAAATTTACCTTTCTTAGTGCCCCCTATGTTGTGCACCATGAGTTTTTTACTTATTTTTATTTTTATGATCCTTTGCCAGGTTAACCATGCTATATGTAAGCCAAATGTGGCAGTCATCTTACTTTTTTTTTTTTGAGGGTCCTTGACTGGTGACTGTGTTTTTGGTTTTTGAATAGCCAGTACATTATTATTGTAAAAGTGGGGCACCCCCTGTGTCTATGAGTTTATGGGCACCTTAACCATACACTGAGGTACCATACACACAAATGGAGTCCAGCCCTGGAGTTGGGATCAAGCTGGGTGCATCTACTGAACAAGCCAAACAGTCTGCTGAATAACAAACACTCCAAACTTGCATAATAATTGGCTGTATTGCCTTTTTGGAAGGAAAGGAGTGTGCACAGGAAAGACCACACACCACTCAGCCCCAGTGCTTCAAGCCAAAACTCTTCGTCAGGGGGCGTGGGGTTGTATTTATTGAGCTGCCTAGACTGTACACAGCTATTAGGGCATTCCCTTGCCACTTTATTCTTCTGCTCTAGTCATCAAACAAAGTACTAGCTGCATCACACTATACACATCCTATTCACTGGGGCTCCGATCTCCATCCCTATCATTTCCCAGGACTGATCTACCCTGCGCTACGCCCACAATTGTTGTTGCCAGGTTACACCCTTGTTCTAAGGGGCATTACTGTTAAACTTTCACTGGATCTGGTGCAAGTACATTTCAGAGTTTTCCAGTACAGTACCTAGCCTCCCTGTCAGGGTCCCTGAAGCCCTGGCGCTCCCAAGACCATTTTTGCAGTGGCACTCTCCCGGGTAGGCCAAGTCCTTTCCTGTAGGCAGTTCTGTGCCAGCAGACATCTTATAGTGCTTCCATGGGGCAACAATGGAAAAAGCCAAGTCAGCATTATGACATTGCTGCTAATTACTTTATTTATTAGTCTGGCTATGCCTGCCTCCCTCAGGCAGTGCACTGATAGTTCTAATGACCCAAAGAACAGGTTCCTAAGTCTAGCCCCTCATGCAGGGACTTAACAACCCCAACGCTTGACAGACCCCCCCTCCTCCTGACAACCAAGACATTTGGCTACTGTACCAAGGGGATCTATGCTATATTACCTGGGTTCTCCCAATTCTCTAACAGGACTTCCTTAATACAAGGCTTAATTACCAGTGTGCCCGTTCAGATGGTGCTCTCTTTCAAGCTGAGCTTCATGGCAGAAGCAGATCCTCACACATCCTGACGACCTCCCATGAGGAGTGGCCCTCCACTGCTCCCAGTGGTGCCATGCAGGTTCATTCTTCAGGGGTCCTCGAGGCAAACTCCTGGAATACTCCATCCTCCTGCCTGTGCCTGCTGGTGTTGCTCTGGAGACCTTGCCAAGAGACCAGAGCCACCTGGACCCAGAGACCCTGCCACCATCCCCCCCTGCTTCAGTCGCAGCCGAAGAGTTGGACTCCCCTCTCTGGACCTAGTCTGGTCTGTGGCCTCTCAAATCCTGGAACTAACCACCTGGGCTTGCACTTCCCCTTCTTACAGAGAATCATGAAGGGCAGGACTATCCATGTTCATGACAGAGTTTTCTGCTTCTAGCTAAACCAGACCAGTCTGCACAGACACTTCCAGGCATTCTGTCTGCAAGCACTACTACCTCCCCCCCCCCGGAGGACAACTCTTAGGGTCAGTCTTAACCCTTCAATAGCCCTCTAGTAACTGGCCTTGAGCTGAATGAAAAGAGAGGCTGAAAATACAGTATAATAAATCCAAAGCAATCATCAGTATATCAAAATACATCGAATAGAAGCATAGCATAACGTGTTAACAGTGCAAAGCCGATTCCTATACAGAACAGTATGTATTTATTTATTTCAAAGGTTTTAACACGTAAATTAGCCATGCTCAGTAAAATAAGGCATCAGTTTCATGTTAAGGGTATTCAGTAATTGTATTAGTTTAGTCAAACATGACCTCTGTGAAACAAATCCATGTTTGACGTCTCCATATTAGCCTATACTCTTCTAAGCGTTCGTTTACTACCAGAGGTATGTGGAATTATCAGTTCTGTAGGAATTCCACTTCTGAAATGTTTTATGGAATGTTTTGAAAATTCCATGAAATTCTGCCCAAAAAAAAAAATGACCTGTAGAACTTTTATGGAAGCCGCAGAATTTTTTAATAAAGTTAATAAAAACTGCAAATTTGTTCCCTCAGTTTTTCTCAAATACACAATAGAATAGACAGCATTGTAAACTTCAGAAAGTTTACTAAAACTAATGTAGACTGTGGAGGGTTTTTTTTCTGCATTTTTTTCTTGCATTTACTGCAAAATAGACAATGATGCAGACTGTGGAATTTTAACTGTTTTCTGCAGCAAAATGGGGCCTGATTCTGAGGACTGCACATTTGTGAAATTTTATGAAAATCAAGAAATTTCATGGAATTTCAGAAGAAGTGGAATTTTGCAGTTTTGCCCAGCAGTATTTCTTACTCATACCACCCCTTGTCTAACTTTGGAAGATAGCAAATGCCACAGTTGGCCTGATAACAGCTTCTTTAGTGGTATAGCTAGCCTTTGAATAGGTGAATTTTCCCTTTACTTCTTAAACTGCTATTGTAAGTAGGGAGTTCCACTGTGCAGACATGTTACTGTTTTATTTTGGCAAGTTGAGGCTTGCAATGTGGGGTTCACTTGTTTGAACAATAACTACTTCTGTATTTTCATCTTTCTGGACCCTGCCCAAATAACCATCATCACTTACAGTATGTGTTTCCTTTTATTGTTCACCCTTTAGTCTGTCCCTCTTCTTTTTCTACTTTCTTTAAATGTTTTCAGTCCTGCTTGTTTGGTATTTTATCACTTTACTCCATCACAATGCACAGATTAGGTAAAATACTTGTTCATAGTTCCAACTATATAGTCTCCCTCTTTCTTTCTTTCTTTCTTTCTTTCTTTCTTTCTCTCTCTCTCTCTTTCTTTCTTTCTTTCTTTCCTTCTTTCCTTTTTCTTTTCTTCTTTCCTCCTTCCTTCTTTCTTTTTTCTTTCCTTCTTTCTTCCTTCCTTGCTTTCTTTCTCTCTATCCCTTTTCCTGTTTTCTTCCCTTTCATTGTCCCCCCCCCCTTTTTGTCTGTAGTAGTTTTCTTGGTGCCATTCAATGGCAATGCACAGGCCAGAAGGGCCCTTTCTATAGTTCGTCATTTTCCCTTCTTTTTCTTCTCATCTTTTTTTGGTTTGGGTAAAATGTCACTGGTTTTTCCTTGCCTCCCTTTTGTTCAGTACGGTGTTCTTTGGCCCATTCTTTAGTAGCACCCTAGTCTGGCTGGCATATTTCATAGTTTTCTTACTCCCCGTTATTCTTCTTGTTTACCTCATGTCCCTCTTCTGTTTTTGAGCATGTATTTATATGTAATTTTTTCTTTTTAATGATGCTACATTTTTGTCTGGGACAGCAGGACTACACTGGCTCTCAATCAGACTCACAGTCGCAATGCTAATGCTGTTTGCTTAGGTACACATGACCAAAAGAATGACAGCAATACCAAATAAACAGTGATTCTGTGAAAATATCAATCTTCGTGGTGTTTCATGGCAATATACCAAGAGAATAGCATTTGTTCAGTATTTCTCATTACATTCAAGTCTAATCAAGCATTTTCAGCCTAGCTCATTTCAGACTGTATATTCAAGCCCCTTGAAGTTTGGAGGGGCTCCTATCTGAGCACCTCCAACATGCCTATCACTTCCGAATTTTCTTTTTAATTTGCAAAATTGCATATTTGATGTGAGCAGGCTACATGTGAGTATATAAAGGTGGACTATATACAAATAATATTTGAAAACGGTATTTTGCAAAAACAGAGGTACAGTTGCAGAACCAATTTCCTTCTGAAGTAGTATTAGTTGAAATAGTCCAGACCTTAAAACTCAGTTTGTAAGACTGGCAGGAAGACCACTCTGCATCCATGCTAAGTTTGTTATCATGTCAAGTCCTGCTCAGTGGTGTCACAAACCCTTCCTGGGTGCCCACAAAGTCATTAGAAAGCAATTGTGAAAAGCCAGTCCAGTGGTGCAATGGGCTGAGGTACCGAGTGCCACACCACCCACCACACAGGCGATTCTGGTTCGAGAATGGATTAGGATCACTGGAGGTCAACCGGGGGGAAGGAGGATTGAGTGTCGGCATACAGCGCTCCTCCTTTGGGGAGGGGGACACAGCAAGATGCTGCTTGCCTGCCACCCAGTGGAGGCTGGGTGACATAACATCAGTGACTGCTTCCTAGAGGGTCGGGGATCAGATGCTTGAGTATGTATGGCATCTTCGCGCCGTACACCTGTGCCATGGCATGCATTCCTGACCTCAGAGACTGGGGTAATAAAAAAAGGAGTACAATCCCCTGAGCACTGGGAAGATTGCCGCGACCCCACAGACTCCACACCACTACCCCTAGCACCAACTCACCCGATGAGGTAAGCAACTAGTTGGGGCAAAGCCTGGACGGTAAGGGAAGGGGCTGGGGGTTGCCATCAGAAGGGAGACTGCTCAGACAGAAAAGGGGGACAAACAAAGGATGGAAAGAAAAGAAAGTGCCAGGGAAGAGGGGCAGTAGCAGCAATGCTAATGATCCACAGGGTCAAACTCATAGCATTGCAGCCCTCACTAACCCTATCACAGCCTTTGGCAGTCACACTGAGTTACTGCCTAATAAAAACAAACATTAATCCAGTTTGCAGCTCTCAACCATGCAAGCTGGGGCAGTAGAGGATAAGGAGCAGGTAGGGTGAGGATTGTGGGGTCACTGGACACCAGGAATACCACAGACGGGGAGACAGCATCAGTAACTGGGGGACTTATATGGGATATGTAGGAGAATGTGACTCGCTAACTGCAGAGGCTTGCAATGACAACAGGTTCAGCATCATACATAAAAGGTGTTCACCAGACTGCCCCAAAAATTGTAAAGACCATGCAGAGGCTTTGCTGAAATAAAACCTCACAAATGTATTGCAGCCACAGTGAGAGGCAGTAGTGGGAGGAAACCCTTGTGCTTCACATCCAATGCAGCGTTTCATGAGGTGGTGATCTGATTCATTTAATTAGATAGCAGTATTTGTGTTGGCCATTTTGATTCATTTTATAAATACATTTTAAAAACAACATCATTTAATGTGAGTCCCCATAGTTTTAAATGAAGAGCATGGCACTCTCCATACAGTGGATTTATGGCTGCCAAGGAGATCAGTACCTGGAGCATGCAGGAAGCAGTGCTGCCTTGGGGCTTCCTTATGTGATTTTTGTATAGAAGTTCCTCAAACAATTAATATACTTTTTAAAATATCATAACTGTCAGGACTGACTCAAGATAGGGTATGCAGTGAGACATTTTGTTTTGAAAAGGAGAAATATTGGTGCTCTTTAAAAGATGGATTTTGATGACCCATATTCTTACAGGAGAACTGGGTGTTGCCTGTATGTTTTTTTACTGTGAGAGGAGCAATATGCATGTTGCTGTCCTATTTTTGCTGATTGCTCTTTATATAGTTCGGATTTTCAACTAAGATTTCCTGATAAATGTCAGAGATGGGGCTGACCCTCTAGTACGTGTCCAACTTGATAAAAATCTACATTTCATCTTTCTTTCAGTCTCCAGTTCTGACAGATGCAGACCTGGAAGAGGAGTCACTAAGAAAGAAGCTAGGAGAGTTAGCAGGAAACATCAGCGACAAAGGAGCTTCTTCAGAGGAGGAGGAGGTAAAGAGAACAGAGCAGCAGCAGCCAGTGATGAGCTCTTCAAGTGACGACTTGCCAGTTGAGGCACAGAAGGTACCTATCACTCCTGTTTATTTATTAATAAACACACATATAAACATGTTCCTGTAACTGCCTAACGAAGCAGTTGGATCTCTATGCAACAGCTACTGTTGCTTGTGGAAACACATGCTGTTAGCAGTAACATCATTTCACCAGAATCATACGGATGATAAAGCCTAATTTCAACAGAACTGTAGGGGTTGCAAAGTTCCTGTACCCACCACATTTTGTATAAATAAATGCTAGGGAAAACTTGTTTTATGGGTTCCCAGGGGTTGGAATGGAGAGCATAGGTGTTGCAAAAAAACTGTACAGGTATCAACTGAAACCCCTGGCTACCCCTAAATGATGCCCATGGCTGTTGGCCTAGGACAGGATTTAAATATTTTTTAGAGAGCATGTGATATCTAGGGCTGTGCACACCTCTCAGTGTTTGACTTTTCAGATTTCGACTGCTAAACCTGGAAAAGAACAAAATATTTAATTTGGTTCAACCCTAGTGAAGGTCCAAAAACTGTTGAATCGAAGCAATATTCCATTTTATTATTTGCAGTCAAAACCCTGCCCATAACCACTTGGCAACAGTGTTCCAGACTGAGAGGGTGATCCATGCATCAGGTGTCAGGAAATTCGGATCACTCACTAGTCAGAGGGACTAGGCAGTAGTACTATATTTTATTTGCAGTTATTGGCACCTTTCCATGGAGATGGGGCACCGTTATAATGAGGCAACATACAATGGGAACATGACATCACAATATCATAATAAAACAAGACACACAACTAAACAAATAAATACAAAAACAAAATAGTTTAAGCTAGCTGTAAAATTCAGTCTGATAAAACAAAATTAGTTCTGCTGATTAAAAGTACAAATATAAATAAATAAATACAGACTGAGTGTCGAAATGGAATAGGGGTTATTCCGCAAAGGCCTGCATAAATAAGAAAGTCTTCAGGCCCTTTTTAAAGGCCTCCACTGAGGGGAGCCTCCTTCAGGGCTCTAGGGAAAGAGTTCTGCAAGATCGGGCCCACTACTTCAAAGGCCCGGTCATCCGAGGATTTTAATCTCACCCTGGGTATTACAAGGAGGGCCTCTTAAGTGGAGTGGAGAGGGCCAGAAGACATGTATGGATGTAGGAGGTCTGCCAGATAGCTTGGGCCTAACCTGTGTAGGTCCTTATAAGTTAGTAACCCAAATTTAAAGGCGATACACCACTTAGTTGGCAGCCAGTGCAGTTCACACAGCATCAGGGAAACTTGGCATGACCTGGAAAGATCGGTCAGCAACCTAGTGGATGCATTCTGCACCAGCTGCAGGTGCCATAGTGTTCCTCCAATGACCCTGAGGTACACAGCATTGCAGTAATCAGATCTGGATGTTACAAACACATGCACCAGTGTTGCCAAGTCACTGGAGGGATAAGGGATCTAATCTGGCTGATGTTCCAAAAATGGTAAAAGCCACTCCGGACTACTGCTGGAACCTGAGCCTCAAACGTCAACCCCTCATCCAGAATGACTCCCAGATTTTTCACCTTTGTGTTGGCCAAAAGCCCAGAGGAGTGAAGCTGAAGCCATGTCTCCCTCTCAGTAGCTGCCTTTCCTCCCCTTCAACCTGACTTGATCACCAGCACTTCAGTCTTGTCCAGGTTGAGTCATAACCGGCTTGATGACATCCAATTTTCAATCTTGGCCAGGCACCTGTTCAGCACATCACCCACATATTGGTGCCTCAGGTGCAAATGACAGATAGAGCTGATAGAGCATAGCAGTGAAATCCAACTCCATACTTCCTAATAATCCTCACCATGTCCAGGATGTACACCATGAACAATGGACTGAGCCCTTGGGGTACACCAGAGGGCAGCACCATTGGGGATAAGGAAACCTTCCCAACATCACCCTCTGAGTTTTGCCACTGACATAGGACTCAAATCACCAGATGTCTTTGCCAGTAAGCCCTATGTACTCCCTAAGTCAATCTAATAACAACCCATCATCCATGGTGTCAAAGGCTGGTGAGAGATCAAGAGGAATGAGAATTGACCAATCTTCTCTAGCCCTCACCATGAGCAGATCATTGTACACCCTGACCAGGGCAGTTTCTGTGCTATGCCTGGATCTAAAACCAGATTGGGAGAGGCTCATAGATATCAAAGGTAGTCAGGTGTGCCTCGAGCTGAAGTGCAACTGCCTTCTCAATAAGCTTACCAAAAATGGCAGGTTAGAAACTGGTCGGTAATTCACCAAAGACATATGGGTCTGAAGATGGCTTCTTCAGGAGGGGCTTCACCAGTACATCTTTCAATACAGCTGGGACAACCCCCTCTGACAGGGAGCATCAGATAATCTCAGCAAACAGCGGGCCCATCTGCTCAACGCAGCTCAGTAGTAATTGCATCAGACCTATATCTAGCTCACAGCATGTTGGCCTCAGCCCCTAGATCACCTCACTAACCTCTTCCACCATCTGCAGTCCAAAGTTCTCCCATGACAACTGAATGTGTCTGAGACATGAAGGCTTGACCCTGCTGGGCTGTGACAGCCCACTTGTTGATATCCCAGCCCAGATGGAGGACACCCTCTCTGAGAAGAATTGAGCAAACACTTCGCATTTAATGAGTGAAAATGCATTCACAGGCTCCAGACAAGCTGGATGTAGAAGCCTGTCCACAGTCCGAAAAAGCTAAGCTGGTCGATTCCTCCCAGCAGCAATCTGCCTTGACAGAAACCTTGCTTTCTGTTGGGTGATTGCCTTTTGGTACTCACCACAGTGAGAAACCAAAGCCAGTTTGTCTCCAGAGTCCTGGATCTCCTTTAACAATGCTCCAACCTTCACCCCTTTGCCTTCATCTCCCTTAGCTCACCATCATGCCAAGGCGACACAAGACTTGAAGTCAGTAGGTATACATGGGTAGACACCACAAGGCCAAAGGCTGCCTCTATGGCCCTTATGGGTTACAACAGTTTCCTCTAAACTCATAGTGCATGCTGCCATCATACCTGATGTATCCAGTACCATGAAGAGTCCCTCTGGCCATAGCCCACATAAAGTATGGCACCGGAGCATTTCTACAGAGGGTGGACTTCGGGGGGGGGCCTGAAAGAGAACCTGATAGTGCAGTAACCTGACCAACTGACTAGATCAGTCTCGAGATCAGTGATCTCGAGCCCCAGAGAGAACAGCAGGTCCAATGCATGGCCATCTTGGGGAGTTGCAGAAGCAACAGCTTCAGCGAGGTTGAGGGATTCCATACCCTGGAGGAAATCTTGCCAAAAATGCAAGAGTTTGGCATCAACCCAAGCATTAAAATTGCCCAGAATAAGCCACCTAGGCAATTCCAACACTCTGTTGTCGACAAAGATCACAATTTCCTGCAGAAAGTCCTCCTTGCACCCCAGAGGCTGATACAGGAGCAGGATTCTGCTACCTGCACCTGGACTCACACCATTTAAACAATGAGGTATCCTCAACTGGGTGCACCAGCAGGTTCAGTCTGGGTCAAAAACAGATAGGAACCCCCCTCCCCAACTGCAATACCTGGCCATCGTCATCACCAAGCCAGATCTCCGTGATGCAACTGAGGACTCTGAAATAAAGTCCACTAAAATGGTGATCTTATTCCTCATTGATGTGGCATTGTACCACACTGCCCAAGGAGGACAGGTAGAGATGGCAGGCCCCTCAGTTATCTGTCCATTTGGTTTGGTGGGATCCCTGGGTATGAGAACCAAACTTATCTGGCCTCTCCCAAGTTCCCATTTCACCCCAGGACACCTCCTAGTCCTCACAGTCCTAATGGCACCCCCATATCCCCCCCACCCTGAGCCTCCTTCCAATTTCCACCAACCTGCATCTCTGATAAGCCACGCTCAGCAGGCGGAGGTCATGGAAGGGGTGTAGATCACAGAGTAGGGACAGGGAGTGGCTGAGCCTCAGAGCCAGTTGTTCTGTACACATCCCACTCACTACCACACTAAAAGGCTAGCTTTTTAGCATAACCCCCAAGCCACCTGCCTCACACACTAACCACTTAATTCAATGCACCATAAATTAAACTTCCAGATTACTACATATAACTGCCCTAACCATTACTCATACCACTATTCAAACTCTCACACGCTAAATCACAATCCCCCCCCAGCAAATGAGCAATCAATACAAAAAATATTAAAGGCGACTGAGCATAGAATAGACCCTTCCCAGAGTTTAAAGTCCTGATGGTATCAAGTGTTCAGCACACAAAATCAAATGAAAGCCAGTCACTAGCTGTTGATGTCTATGAAGAAGTATAAACAAATGAAAAACAGGCAGGGCTGTATCTAAAGCAGTGAAACACTTCTGTCATTTCTATCAAGCTGAGGAACAGACCTTGCACTAGGGGGGCCACAATCTCAAGATGGAAGGAGGAAGTATTCTTTCACGGGGTGAGTGATGGAACAGGTGGAATAATCTGCCCAGCAACTTGGGCAATGCTGGGATTATAGCTGGGTTCAAAACAAACTGGGACATCTTCAAGGGAGCAATCAGGAACAAGAGGATGGTGGGAGACAGGGACAACTCGGGGGGGGGGGGGGGATTCAGAGCAATTCATCATGGGGGATCGGTGCACACTAGATGGACTTAGAGTCTTCTTCTGCCTTATTCTTCTACATTTTTATGTTTCTATTAAAGGTTTTGAAGGCCTTTGACCATAGTTCCAAAACTGATGTTCATAGCAATGAGCAGCCTCTGCTATTGCTTGCTGAACAAAGTTCTTTGTTTCCCAATGAGGTGCATTCCACAGTATGGTTTCCCCAGCTCATTCCAGAAATGATTAAAAAAAATTGCTATTAACAACTTGTCTTCTTTATTTTGATGGGGTACACTACTAATTTTGCAGTAAACTCAACCTGATCAGATTTCTTTCTTCTCTGAGGGATTTTCAGGCTGTTACTCAGCTCTCATCTTAACAGGCTGGTTGTGTTAGCGGCTAGGTTAGACAACTTATTGAGCTAGGCAGGCAGTTTATTAACTTAATATTTGGCACCCATCAGGGCAGTAATGCTTTGCATGTCTGAGGTCCAAACTAACCCAGCCTAGGTTTATATACATGATGCAGTGGTGCATGTGGGGAGTGCACTTTAGATTGAATCTACAAAGGACATTGCAGTGGCTGTGGAGTTTAGCACAGGACAGTTTGGGGGCAGCAACATACCCAACATCACCATAGTAGGTAGGATCCTCTCTTCAGTGGTACGTTTCCTTGCCTAAAGATAGAGGCTGCCCTGCAGTCTGTATGGAGTATTTAACTTAGCATAGCACTTCAAAACTAGTTAGTTAATGTGTGCAGAAACATCTAATTCATGGTCCAGTAACAGGATGAGATACTTATACTGAGGCACATTATTCTAACTCAGCATTGCCACAGGAAGCTGGTCTGGTGGCACTGAGGGTTGAGGCACCACCAGTGACCTGGGCTCAGGGATGGACTTGGGTCAGCGGGGCAGGAAAGGATTGAGCATCCAGAGGACTACTGTCCTTTCCTGGGGGAGGGATCCAGGGATGCCTGGTGTACTACAAGCCCCCGATGGAGATCAGGGGCACTGCGGGTACATGGGCCAATGTAAGGGGATGGAGTGCGGCAGACACCAGCAGGGCAGCCGTGTGCAGGCATCATTGCATGCCGCACTCCTAGGGATATAACTAAGGAAAAAATCACCATCTGCAGGGATAGGAGATGGCACCTCGCCCCACTGAGCCACACTCCAGTGCCAGGCTGTCTCCTCACCAGGGCCGACCACCCAGGCCGACACATTGAATTCACAGATAGAGCACCCTGAGCAGATAGGACGGCTCTACCTCGGAAGGTGCAGAGCCAGGGGATCTGTCAGGCTGGTGCAGCGGTGAGGAGAGGCTTCAGGCAGGAAGTAGAACTCGTGGTCAGTGGTGGATGCCCAGGAGAGTTCCCCTATAGAACGGAACATAAATAGAGTTGAGAGAAAAAAAACATTGCCACAGGGTACAGTACACAAAGGATTTACTCAACCAATGCTTGGAATCAAAAAGCAAGGTAACGGTTTTCTTTTAATTTAATACAAGTTGGTTAGCAGAGAACCAGCTTTGTAAGTTAATAAAATTATTTAGTAAGCTTTATCTATCTATCTATCTATCTATCTATCTATCTATCTATCTATCTATCTATCTATCTATCTTTCTATCTATCTATCTATCTATCTAATCTTACCTCTTTTTATTATCTTATATTACCTTCACTCCTTTGCTGGGCAGTCAGCCTTCTCCTTTCATCATCCCTCCCTCTGGAACCTGCTTCTTTTCTTGCTTCCACCTCTCACCCTCCACTGCTTCCCTTAGACACCAGCTTAAACTTCAGTTCTGCCCCCTCCAGCTCCTGTCAGCACTCTCCCTGACCTGACCCTGGTGCCCCTCCCTCCCCAGCTACAGTCGTCCTCCTGTGGTCAACTTATTTTCTACCTTCTGCTGCACTGACTCGTTCAACCTGTTGCTATCAGTTACATTGGGTAGTGTGGGTGCTCATAGCCTCAACCTCTGCCACCCGTTATTGTTCTTTGCCATTGTACCATCTTGCACTGTTCACTATGTGCACCATATATTATGGAATGTCTCTATACTACTGAATATGATTTATTGTATATCCCCTTTCCTTTTCCATGAGTCGCTCACCTGGAAATGAGCCTTGGCTCAGAGTGCTTTTCCCAGTTACCAGTCTTCAGATAAAGAATCTATCATATTTGGCTATCTGTCAGTCTATTAAGATATGACCAGCTCATTACATCTACCAGACACATCTAAAGAACACAAACTCTCCCTGTTCTTGACTCAGTCCTGTTCCTGTATTTTTGTATCCATGAAATGTTTGTTGATCATGTAATGAGATGGCCAGTTCTTGACTCTATGAACGTGTAGTTTTTAAAGAGACAGTACATAGATAAATAGATAGAAGACTATACTGTTATATGAAGTCCTTCTGAAATTATATGTCTCTGTCACAGAAACATCAATAGTCTAATCAAAACAGTTTTAACTCTGGGGAAACATTGAGTCATTGGAGTATTAAAATAGAGATGTGGAAACTAACCTTTATTAACAAAGTAAAAATCTTCACCAAAAAGAGGAGATGGATAGCTCGTCCCTGTTCATTATGTCAGCTTTGTGTTTTCTTTGAGTCCTTCCATTAGTAGGGAGGAATAAAGGTCACCATTACTTGGGATTTTTTAATGGGTTCTTTTTTTTTCTGTGCTATGCACTTCAGTTTTATCCCCAAGAAAGCAGGCTTACAACAGCACACGTACCATTTATGATGCATGGAACTTTTGTCTAAGACTGAAAGTCAATGCTGCATACATACAATTTGCTCTTCCATCCTCTTTTCAGTTCTGCTGTGCAGTAGAACTGATAAACTAATGAAACCATGCCCAAAAGTGCATGTACATCAGTAATAAATGCAGTGGTACAAAAATCCAACAAAGTCCTGTCAGAGAATAGACATATTGATACAAAGTACAGTAGCTGAGAGTCAGACTTACAGATAAATGATTTGTTTTAGCCACTGAAGCATTCTAAATGAAAATCATTTATTTCAAAGTTGGGTGAGTCACTAGTATTTATTTTCACTTTAGACTGGTCACAAAGGAGCTCTTAACCAATGGAAGGTCAGGTTGCATGAAACCTGATGACATCACAGTGGCTTCTTTTGCACTCAAATCAAAGCAGTGAAATCAAACAGAAACAATCAAATCTTCAGTAAAATAACTAATCTGAAAGCTCTACATTTTAAAATCTAGTATATAAATTGTACACACAATGGCCTCACTCACAATATGACATATATCATCATTTGTGAAGGGGCAGGACTTTCATATCATATATACTCACAAATAACTCCACCATGCTTATACATTGACTCCCCTTTTCCATGTGATTTTAGCAGATTTATTGATACACCTCGAGTATAGGTTGACCCCCCCCTTATCATTCTTACGATACTGTCAAACCATATATGGTACCCATCCAGGTATAATTTTGAAATCTTTATTGAACTTTTGGTTGAGGTTGCCACATATAGAGAAAATGTTTTGCAGCAATAAATTCATATTGGAACATAAGATATAAAACAAAGTGGTTACACACTCAGTAGCATCTCATACCTACAAATACAGTATATAAGAGCGCATACCATGGGCTCAGTACTCAAAAGAAAGGACACAGTCTCTGCCTCTAGTAGAAGGTCAACAAATAATTAGAATAGATCTTACCCGCACTCAAGTTTCTTCTTTAGTCAAGCAACTTCATTTCAAAACACATGCATTTAAAAACAAAGGCAGCATACAGGCCACAAACATGGGAGCTGGAGCAGGTATATTCAAAGTACAAAGTGCAAATCCCTTTGACTGAAGGTAGCTACGCGGTCGTAATTTAAAGTGGAAGACTTTTATACAAAACTAGAAAATTTTCTCCCAACCATCGTGATAGCCTTGCACACTAGGCCACACACGTCACTAATGTTTGAACACCATACCCATCATCTTCATCAGAGTGACATCTTTGTGCACCCATCCTCTTTATATATGCGGCTCTTAAAGAGACAGGACCTATAAAGTGCTATTACCTAGTCCCTAAAGGGCATATAGATTTTAAACATATTAAATACACTTAGAGCCAATAAATAGATTCACCAACATATGAATGACACACTAAACATAACATACATATTATAGATGCCTCCATTTTAAGATTTTTTTTTGTACATGGATAATGAAAAAATGACACCAATTTAAAACCTGCATCTTTCAAGATTATTAGATATTGGCTGAGATTAGAGCCTTTCATGTGTTGTATGACAAAAAAAGGACAAGTTATATCTTAGTTTAGTATCACAGAGCTCATGCAGATGTAAACAAAAAATTATGATGGATAAATTATGTAGAAAAAACAGGAGCCTTTTTTCATTCATGCTTGACTAAACAAGAAGTCCATAATTAATGAACACACAAAAAAAGGTATCAGGTGTATGGTAGTTTTTTTACTATTTGTGGCCAGTGGGTAACTAACTCCAGTAGGTGGCTAATACAGTCCTTCACCCCCACAAGTAAAAGTAAATCCTCCACCCTCCTTCAACCTCTGCCACACACCTCATCCCAGACAAGTGAATCCCTTCCCTCACCCACTGTGAAAAATATTCCCCCCTACCCAGCTTAATCTTGAAAAATTACCCCACCCAAAACATACACACACATACATACCCTCACTCACCCTCTGGCACCCATGCCACCCACCATCCTTCCATGGGCACTCAGGTCAATACTTGTTTTGTTGTCCTATGGTGGAAGACCAGCAGAGCTCTCCTTCCATCATGGCTGACCAATGTCTTCTACTCTGGCCCCATGTTGCTGAATGGTCACCTAAAAGAAAACAAATTCTGGTCAGAGCCAATATGGCTGCAATATGATGTTATTGGTGATGGAAATTAGTATATTGTATTAGCCTTTCTTTCTCAGCCAACAAAAAAGTAAATAAATGTATAAAACAAATGCAAATGTTATATGACATTTTAAAGCATTTTGTGAAATAGTGCTGAAAGTCAAGTGATAAGCATAAAAGTCAGCCAAGAGAAAACATCCAGGCCCAGATATTCAAAAGGGTTGTGCATGGCGCAACAGTGTTGTGCCATGTGCAACCCACTGATGCGCTTCAGTGCGATATTCAAAAGGGAAAAGGGCGCGGCACAAATCCCAATGCACCGGAGCGATCAGTAATGTATGCAGGCGAGGTGGGGTGCCCATGGCTACCCTGCACAGCCCGACATTCAGCTCGGGATGTGCAGAGCCATGCATGTGCAACCCCTACCTGCGCCAGCACAAAGTTGATCTAAAAAAAAAAGGAACAACTGATGGCCACCCACAGGTGAGCTGCCGCATTGCAGGGTGCAACATGGCAGCTGCCACCTGTGGGTGGCCACCCGAGCTCTGTCTGCACCTGGCAGCCACCCCCATGCCCAATCGTGGGCATTTGTAAAAAAAAAAAGACATCTGTCCAATATCCCTGGTGGTCCAGTGGACCTGCCAGCCCGATCGCGGGCTAAGTAATAATATTAAATCCTCAAAATCTCTGGTGGTCCAGTGGACCGCTCTCTGCCCGATCGCGGGCATTTGTGTAAAAAAAAACTAAGTCCTATATCCCTGGTGGTCCAGTGGACCGCTATCTGTCCGATTGCGGGCATTTGTATAAAAAAAGAACTAAGTCCTATATCCCTGGTGGTCCAGTGGACCACTATCTGCCTGATCACAGGCATTTGTGTAAAAAAAGAACTAAGTCTTATATCCCTGGTGGTCCAGTGGACTGCTATCTGCCCGATCGTGGGCATCTGTAAAAAAATTAATTCCTATATCCCTGGTGGTCTAAGGTACCCCCTCCCCACCCGCCCACTGAGCCACACCGCCCCGCTCCCCCAGTCAGCCGGTGGCGGCAGCACCTACCGCCTGCCGCCCTGCCACCTGACACTGTCGGTGGGACTGTCGCCCATTGGTTCTGGCGTGAGCCAATGGGCATGCAACCATACCGCACTACACATTCAGATATGTGAATGATTCATTCACATATCTGGAATATCTGTCTGTCTGAGCTGCACACCCGATAGCTCACACTGTGCAACCAATGGGCATACCCAGCCCTACCGGTCGTTGGCGAGGCGGTGGGGTGGCAGGTGGGTGAGGTGCCGCCCGCCCGCGGCTGACCGAGGAGCAGGGTGGTGGGGCTCAGTGGGCGGGTGGGAGGGGGTACCCTGGACCACCAGGGATATAGGAAATATTTATTTATTTACACAGATGCCCGCGATCAGGCAGATAGTGGTCCACTGGACACCAGGGATATAGGAAATAATTATTTTTTTACACAGATGCCCACGATCGGGCAGATAGCGGTCCACTGGACCACCAGGGATATAGGAAATAATTCTTTTTTTACACAGATGCCCACAATCAGGCAGATAGCAGTCCACTGGACCACCAGGGATATAGGACTTAGTTCTTTTTTCACACAAATGCCCACGATTGGGCTGTGGAGCACATTGCCGGCTGCAGGGGGCATCAGTCTCCAATGGCTGCTGCCTGGCAGGGTGCCAGGTGCAAGTCGTCGGGGATCGGCACACCTGCATGCAAATGGGGCCATAATGACATGCAAATTGACCCATTTGCGCCTTGCATACATTATGGCTCCATTTGCATGTCAAGTTTTGAATATCATGGTTGCTGTGCATAGTGCAATGGAACTTGAGCTAGCGCATCTCCATGCTCCACTCTGGCCACTTGGCTGGCGCAGTGCCACTCATCATACACACACTGGGGGTGGCCAAGGTCGCGATATTCAATGCTGCTGAGCCATGGCGCAGCTCCGTTGAATATCGTCCAGTCCACACCCCTGCACAGCCAAGTTGAGCTGCTCTCAGGCTTATGCCACAGCCTGGCGCAGTTTGAATATCTAGGCCCCAAAGTTTTGTTTTTGTAGTTCATGTTTAACATAGGACTTTCCAATAAAAATGTAAAGAGTGCATGGACCTCTAACTAATGGTGACAGCCCATCAAAGCTCTTTATGACATGACAAGGCAAATTCCTGAAAATTCATTGGCTGAGGGATGTTACATGACCATGCATCAAAAAGCTAGCAAATCCGTTCTCATAATTTTCAGTCCATATTAATTACAGTATAGTCTTTATGAAAGTAGAACCATTCAAATGCTGGGAATGCTAATGATCAACTTTCAGGACCTTATGCTACCTGCCTGACATTTTTTTTGTTTCACAAACGTGTTTAGCTTACGTGATCCCAGAATACTTGTAAAGTTTCTGGAATTGAAGCAACTTCAAGATTATGCCAAAATATATACTCTGTACTCTCACCAGATCAAATTGCCCTGAACAAGAGAGTAACAATAATGAACAACAAAGTCAAACAAAAACAACACAAACCCCACCCAATCACTGTGACAACTGAGGAATACAATAAGAAATAACCATATTTTTTAAATAGCTATTAGCACCCAAGATAGAATGCAGTAGTAGATTGAGAGTGCTGAAGAATGTGCCTTGCTGCATATTTTCCTTCCCACAGACACAATACTGAGTGATATCATTGCAGCTGGTCCAGTCCTAGTCCAGTCCCCTTATTTCCCTGGCTTGCTGGCCTACAAAATGTTACAACTACACACATGATAGAACAGAAAAATGCCAAACAAATGGGGTGTGTTTATTTATCTTCATGTTACTCTACCATAGTATTCAACAACTCTGCTACATCGCTTCAGAGCACAACTTCACTCACACCGTATCTGCTAGCTTTGGGGGGTTATTTTTACTCACATTTCCTTGCAAGCACAGTGCAAAGCTCCAAAGAAATGTTTTTTTCCTTCATGGTGACAAGGAGGAGGAGGAGGAGGAGGAGGGATTGAAGGTCGAGGTGGCACAGTCACCAGCTGGCAGCACTGGTACAAGGAGGTAGGCAGCACAGGCTGACAGGCTAGGCCAGACAATCAGATCAGTTGGTCTCCCAGGTATACAGTATGTGGCCACCAGGCACTAGCTGTGTCAGACTCAGCAGCACCGTTAGCAGTGCACGGCGCCAGCTGCTGTGCTGAAGTGGGTGTGAGCAGAGCCTACCTGGCACATCCTGAGACTACTATGTGACATAACAGGGAGAAGAATTATGAATATTCAAAAACCAGAGTGACAACCAGAGTTCCATAGTAGTGTGGCATGCAGCATGCATCCCTTCATAGCTCTCAAGTGCCCCACAGACATAAGGACTAACAAGCATGACAGGGACTGAGGTGGAAAGGTTCAAAATAACTAGTTTTACTATACTATACTATACTTGGTGCTATAATTGGTGTCCTAGACAGGCAGAAGGTGAATGCCAATTATGTCTGTCTCCTGTGTCATTGGGGTCATTTGAAGCCATTCTTAGAAAGTAAATGGTTATCTAACCTATTTTTAAATGTATCAAATGACTATGCATCTACTACCTCCCTTGGTAAATTATTCCACAATGGTGTAACCCTTTGTGTAAAAAAGTGCCTTCTGGCATTCTGTCTCAGGAATGTTAGTTTGAGCTGATATTCATGGCTCCTCAGATTAATACTTATGTTACTTACTTCTAAACCTGAGTTGCCCATCAGCTGGTTATACCTTAATATTTTGAACATTTCCAAAAGATCTCCCCTTATATACCTCAGTTCCAATGAATACTGGTCTAGCTGGCACATTCTTGATTCATAGGGCTTGTCTCTCAGACTGTGGATAATTTTAGTCACCCTCCGTTGCACCCTCTTCAAGTTGCTAATGTCTTGTCTCAATTAGGGACTCCACAGGGGAGTGCAATAGTCCAGTTGGGGTCTAATAAAGGCTCTGTAAAGCAGGACTATACAGCTTTTGTTCCTTGATATAAACACCTTCTTTATACACCTGATTATTTTATAAAACAAACAGTAGTAACACTCTGGATACAGAAGTTGATACCAGCCCATTTACAGAAGAAAGGGTTCTGAAAGAACTCTTAAAACTGAAGGTGGACAAAGCAATGGGGCCTGATGGGATTCATCCCAGAATTCTAAAAGAACTAAGGGTAGAACTAGTGACACCACTGACTACCCTCTTTAACAAATCATGGGAGGATGGGGTGGTACCCGAGGACTGGAGGAGGGCAGATGTGATTCCCCTTCACAAAAGTGGGAGCAAGGCAGAAGCAGGAAACTATAGACCTGTTAGTTTAACCTCAGTGATAGGGAAAATGATGGAATCACTTCTAAAGGAAAGAATTGTCAGTATCTAGAGGCCAGAGGGCACAGGACCCTAGGCAGCATGGATTCACAGCAGGAAGGTCATGCCAGAGCGAATCTGATAGATTTCTTTGACTGGGTGACCAAAGTAGTAGATCAGGGAGGGGCTGTGGACATGGCCTACCTAGACTTTGCAAGGCATTTGACACAGTCCCACACAAAGATTAATATATAAGTTAGCCAGCCTGGGAGTGGGTCCCAAGATGACAGCCTGGGTAAAGAATTGGCTGGAGAATAGGACACAGAGAGTAATAATAAATGGAGTCCACTCAGAAGAAAGGAAGGTTACTAGCGGGTACCGCAGGGTTCAGATTAGGACCAGTCCTCTCCAATGTCTTTATAGCTTACATTGCAGAAGGACTGGAAGGAAAAATATGTCTCTTTGCAGATGACACTAAGATCTGCAACAGAGTTGATGCACAGGGTGGGGTGGAAAGGATGAAAGGGACTTGGCAAGGATAGAGGAATGTCAAATGTATGGCAGCTTAGATTCAATGCTAAGAAGTGCAAGGTAATGCACCTGGGAAACAAAACCCAGGGAAGAGTACACAATGGGGTGAGATACTAACAACAACAAAATGGAAAGGGACCTGGGGTAGTCATATCAGATGACCTAAAGGTGGGCAAGCAATGTGAGAAGGCAGCAAGGAGGGCTGGGGGATACTGGGATGCATAGGAGAGGCATCACCAGTAGAAAACAGGAAGTTATTATCCCTCTGTACAGACAGCTGGTGAGACCCCATCTGGAGTACTGTGTGCAGTTCTGGAGACCCAATCTCCGCAAAGACATAGACAGGATGGAAGCTGTCCAGAGGAGGGCAACTAAAATGGTGCAGGGTCTGCACCGGAGGACATATGAAGAGAGACTTAAGGAGCTTAATATGTATAGCCTCGAGGAAAGGAGGGAGAGGGGGGACATGATAGAAACTTTCAAGTACCTCAAGGGAATCAACAAAGTCAAGAGGTAGCATCTTTCAAAAAAGAGGTGTGCAAGAACAAGAGGGCACAATTTGAAGATAGAGGCGGCTCAGAGGTAATTTGGGAAGTATTTTTCACAGAGGGTTGTGGATGCATGGAATGGCCTTCCGGAGGAGGTTGTGGAGTCAAAATCAGTGGTGGAATTCAAGCATGCATGGGATAGTCATAAGGCAATTCTGGGGGGTGGGGGTAGGAAGAAGTAGGCTGCTGGTTAACTAGGATCTGCAGCTTATCCAGTAGGTAGGGAAATGGGCAGACTGGGTGGGCCAAGCGGTCCTTATCTGCTGTCAAATTCTATGTTTCTATGATTTCTTAATTATCTCATTACAATGTAAGTTGAAACTGAGGTCATGATTAACAAGAATCCCCAAGTCCCTTTCACTGTCTACTGCCTTTAACTGTACACTATTTAGTGTATAGATATTTTGGTTATTATTAGCACCGAGGTGCATGACTACACATTTTTCTGTATTAAAAACCATGCTGTTACTGGATACGCAGATCTCTAATGCTTTCAAACCCTTTCTCAAGGTGCCTATTTGGTTATAATTGCCACTTCAGCTCCTACTTTTGAGTCATCTGCAAATTTTGTTATCCAATTTTTTATGCCAGAATTCATATCTGTAATGAATAATGAAAACATCTCAGGCCCAAGCACTGATCCCTGCGGCACTCCACTGGGCACTGCTCCTCTGTCTGACAGTAGTCCACTGATTCTAACTCATTGTGACCTTCCTGTCAACCACATTTTGACTCATCTCAATATCTTGGTGTTAAACCCAAGGTCTGCAAGTTTTAGTATCAAAGTAACATGTGGCACTTTATCAAAGGCCTTTCTGAAGTCCAAAAAGACCACGTCCACTGGTATGTTGTTGTTTAATGTGAATGAGACTAGCATGAGGGCAATGGTAAATACAGGCTACATTTTTAAATGCAATTTTGGAGTAATAGCAACAAAATATATTGATGTATTCCATAAATTAAGCTAATTTTGGCAGTATGTTCCATTTTTTAAAACAAGTGTTAGTTCCATTTGAAACCTCCATTTGAAAAGTGAAACCAGCACTTTGCAGATGTGCATGAGTCCCAGTTTCACTTCTCAAATGGAGATTTCAAACAGAAATAACCCTTGTTTTTAAAAAAAGAACATATTGCTGAAAATAACATCATTCATGGAACACATCAATATATTTAGTTGCAGTGACTCCAAAATCACCACACTCATTCATGCATGAGTTCAGCACGATTAGTGTACAGCACCATCGGGAGTGCGCAGGAAGGAGGGGATGGCTCAAGATAAGTTTGGGACTTTAATGTTATCATTTTGTGTCAGATAGTTCTCTTAATAATTTTCAAGCATATGTTTCAGGAGCAACAAAATAGTGCAGGGAGCAAGAAAATAGTGTAGTGGAGGGGAGGGAGGAAGCAATCACACCACACTGAATGGAGGGGACACAGTGAGATTTGATTCTAGTCCACTGCAGTGAAAGGACACAGCTGCGGTGTATTCACAGTCATGTGGTACCTAAACCCCTTTTTAACGTAATTGCACTACATCATGCATAGCTCTTGCTGTGCAGCCATAATAGCTCTCACTATGCGGCTGTAAAAAGGGCAAAAATAGACAAAGTTTGAAAAACCACTATTATGCACGGGCGGGGACGTAAGCTTTTTTGTGCAAAAAAAAAGGGTTATGTTTGTTATCCCTAAATATGTATTTCAAGGTCAAATTTAACCCCCCAAAATTGTGTGGTCATGGGGGGGGGTGACCCTCACATTAGAAACAAAATATGTTAAAAATGAAAATGTTACTGGTGTTTGAAAAATGCACTGGGACTTAGTTAGTTTACTGTTTGTTTGTTTTTCTTTCAACCATACTTTTAAAATTTGTCACCATATTAAGCCCAAATGTTGTGAATGGCCTACTTATCACACCCTGCATGAACACACAAGTGGCAACTTTCAGATACAACATTTAAGGCCCAATCCACAAAATGGACTTGCAGACCCATGTTGGGGTGCATAGTGTGGCTGTTCATATGCCGAGGTCCGGCTCCACACATGTGGAGATTACTGCATATTCACAGCCACAAGTGCACCCCCATGGAGACCTGCCCTGACTTGTTTCATGCCACTATGTGTGCAGCTGAGTCAGGGTGGAGAGAGGGCATAGACATATCTGCACGATTCAAGAGCTGTCTTCCATATTGGGGACAGGGTGCATAGGGCAGCAGCATTATGGTACCAAGGAAGCAGCAGTAACAGTTGTGTGCCTTCTGCTAAAGTGTCCCCCTGCACTTCCTGGATCCTAAGGGCTTGGGCAATGGCCTCTTTTTTCCTTCCTAAGTTACAGTTTTTAATGTTATGGATATGCAGTCTTTGGAGCACTGCCATATCCTATATTCCACAATCCCTTGCTCCAGTTTAACGCCAGGTCTGGCATCCGATTAAATGCCCACTGTCCTGCTCTACTGCATCTCCTCAGTTCCTCCACAGCCCCCCACACTCCACTCTGCACACATAGTGGGAATACCTGGTGCTATGGATGCTGCCACCATTTCAAACACATCTGAGTGTGGATCTACAAGTCCCAGATATGCACCTTGGGTGTGTATCTGGGACATATCTGTGGTTCAGGCCTAAGTCCTCCATTTATTTTGGATCCTTTTCCAATTCCATTTTTTTTAAAGACCATCATTACCTTTACAGGGATTGACAGACAGTATACCTTTGATACATATGAATGAATGATGTGAACATGCTAAAAAAACACTTCCTATGGGAGATATTTGGCAGATTTAACAAACTATGTCGCAAGTGGCAAAAAGCTTCAGTACTTTCTAATGTGAGAGAAAGTACTGTTTGTGTGATTTTGACTTTTAGTCTCCCTGTAAAATATTTCAAGAGTACTGGGGGCAACATGATTCCAAATGGCTGGTGGGTGTTGACTAGGAGAATGAGTCATAGCGTAAGGAAATAGTTATCTTTGACCCATTATTGAGTGCATAAGAAACCTGCAACAGTCTGGCACTCCCACCAATAGTTGTTTAAATGTTCTCATCGAGTTTGTTGCCTTTTCCTTTTTCTTTCTGGTTTCTTTTTAATATACTTTGAATGAATTAATTTTTAGTTTTGCTTTTTCTCTAAACTAAGTCTAACAGAAGGTACAGAAGCACTTTATGAAACAGAACATGTATAACGGATGTAATGTTCCAGTTTGTATGTTGTGCCTGATTGATTGTCTCCAATTAAATGGAAAACAATCAATAAAATCTAATTTAAAAAAAATAATAAGATACCTGCAACACTTTTGGAATGATGTCATACATTTTTTTGATAAGCCAGTGAAATTGTACTCTATAATGGCAATTTTGACTATACTGTAAGAAAACAACAAAATAAATAATGCAGAGAACATTTATTGGGGGAAATACCTGAATGCAAGCTGGGTACACGTGAGAGGCATTTATTTTATTTATTTATTTCTTTTACTTAAAATTTTGTTAACCGAGTAAGAACACTGGAACTAGTCCATTTTCAAGCTCAACCCGACAATAAACAAAGACAAGCAACAAAACGAGCAAAGAGTGACACATAAAACAAAATCAGACAAAACTACAGATGTCTAAAGACAAAAAATATGGCTTAAAATTATGCTTAAATTGATTCAATCCACATGTACCCAGCCCGTGCAGCTCCACACCCATGGACATACACATGGGTCATAGCATGTACTAACATACACCACTGCATGGTGCCAGTCCATGGCCCCACCCCCCGTGTGCTGCTGGGTGGAGGCGGAGTGGAGGACACTGGCTGGCATCCAGTCAGATGCCCAACCTGGTCCCATAGTGGATCCTCTGCTCCACGCAGAGTGTGGGATTCTGGGATGGCACAGGACATCTGTTCCTTAAAAAGAAAGGTGAGTGCCTGAGTGGCTACCCCCAGCCATCCCAGTCAGCCCAGAGGACTGGGACAATACAGTGGGGGGGGGATTCTTTGTCCTGCCACAGTCAGTGGCTGTAAACTGAGAGGGTGTGCAAAAGATACAGCAGGGTCTCTGCTGCCATATCCTGCACTCCCTCCCCAGATATGACCCCTGTCTGGCTGTGCATATAGCTGCATGATCAGCCAGGGGATCCTGTGTGGAAGGGATAAGTGTCTCTTCTGTGAATGTGTGCGGGGGTCTGTAGGACCCCTGGTTTGCAGAAGTCAGATGTAGGACTACCTATGTACTGCAGATCCACAATGCATAGGCAACCTGCCCCTAAATGCCTATGAGTCATTGTTTGCAACATGATTAGCAGCTTGCACTTTTTATTAAGCATCCCCAGAAGGTAGTGCATTAATACTGTAGTTTGCTGATGGTTCCACATTCATCAAATCCACTACAAAATGACTTGTTTCTACTTCTAAGACTGTTTCATATGTTGTGCTAAACATCATAAGTACTGTATACCCACACCAATAGGATATTACTAGACAACCTTCAGCTTGACATCCAAATCTATGTGCCTAACTGGTCTTTTAGGTCCAGATGCACTTGCTACAATAGAAGGCAGGTAGGAAGGTACGTAGGTAGGTAGACAGGTGGGTGGGAAAGTATTCAGGTAGGTAGGAGTTTATTTGTGTTATGGCACCCTTCAAGAGCTCAGAGTACAAGTACAAGAAGAGGTACAACAGGGTGGAAAAATTCAATATAGACTTTCAGTAGAGTAATACATTCAAATGAATTAAACCCCAACATTATGAAATTATAAATATACAGATTTATCAATAGGTATGTATATAAAAGAAAGACTAAGGGAGTAACCATCAGGTTGAAGAAGGAGGCAGTAGGGTAAAAGAAGACAGGTAGAAAGCAGATGTGCTGAACAGTTATTTCTGTTCAGTATTTACAGTAGGGAAGGGGTGCCATGACTGGGGAGTCACATCAAGATCTCTGAGAGGGGTGTGGGGAAAATAGAGCCTGTGCAGTTCACTGTTGACAGGGTACAGGAGGGTCTGGCAACACACGGGGTGGATAAGGTGCTGGAGCCAGGTGGCTACATACTAGGGTTTTGAGAGAACTGGGCACAGATTTGGTGGCTCCCTAACAGATCTGTTCAAGTGCTACTGAGATGGGATTTACCAAAGGATTGAAGGATGGCGACAGTGGTGCCACTTCATAACAGGAGGGGGGCAACTGGGAGGATCCAGGAAACTACAGGTCAGTCAACCTGACGTCGATTGTATGGAAGCTCTTGGAGACCATAATGAAGCAGCAAATGGTGGAATAACTAGAGAGGAATGGGCTACATGACAAGATGCAGCATGGATAAGCAGCAGGAAGATCATGTCAGACAAACCTAATTCTCTTCTTCAACTGGGTCAAAAGGCTTGACAAGAGTTAGGCTATCGATATCTTATACCTAGTCTTCAGTAAGTCCTTTGTCTCTGTACCACACAGAAGGCTACAGAAAAAGATGGAG
Source organism: Neoceratodus forsteri (assembly GCA_016271365.2). NCBI lineage: Eukaryota > Metazoa > Chordata > Ceratodontiformes > Ceratodontidae > Neoceratodus > Neoceratodus forsteri. The sequence continues at coordinate 61,437,160 of CM028132.1, read as the reverse complement.
GATTCGGGGTTGGGGAACGGACTGAGAACTTGGGTAGTAAGGGCTGAAGAAAGGATTGATTACTTGGGTAGTAAACTGGTTAAAAGGGAGTTAATGAAGGGTGGTGGTAAATAGTAAAGAATCAGATGAGAAAGAGGTCACAAATGGGCTGCAGCACAGGTCAGTCCTAGAATCATTACTGTTGAATGTGTTTATAAGTGAAATAGGGGAGGGCATTTTGGGGAAAATGGGTCTCTTCGTAGATGACACAGAATTTTATAGAAGAGTAGATAATGAGAAGGAGGCCAGAGAATTGTGTATTGGAAGCAACAACAGACATAGTCTAAAATTTGGCAATTTGCATTTCAATGCAAAACAATGGAAGGTGATGCACATTGGCAGGAGAAACCGTCACAGGGAATACTGGATGGGACGGGTGAAATTAGGAGAGACATGGGAGAAAAGGGGCCTGGGGATAACTATCAGTGATAGCCTCAAAGTCACTGCACAATGTATTAAGGTGTACAGCAAGGCAAAGAGAATGTTGGGATGCATTAGTATGCAACCTTTGATAGCAGAAGCAAAGAGGTGATTCTGTCCCTGTACAAGTCACTGGTGAGACCACATCTAGAGTACTACACCCAGTTCTGGGGTACACACCTGGGAAAGGACCAGGATAGACTGGAAGTACTACAGAGCAGAGAAGAGCCACTAAGATGATCCAGGGGCAGCAGGTAAGACATGTGAGGAATAACTCAGGGATCTCGATATGTACTTGCTGGAGGACAAAAGGGAGAGAGGGGACATGATAGAAACATAAAAGTTTCTAAGAGTGACAAATGTTTCCAAGAGGGAAAAATAGGGTGGACAGAGGGGATCATTTCACCAGGAATGAAAACAATATAACTAGGGGATACGAGTGGAAATTGGAGTGGGGGAATGTTTAAGGAAGACGACAGAAAGTTCTTCTTTATGGAGGAGGTGGTGGAGCAGTGGAATAGGCTGCCCAAGAAGGTGATAGACACAGGAACAATAAACAAGTTAAAAGGGGATGGGATGGGGGATAATCAGGACTATGAAGGCAGAACAGGGGGATGAGAGCTAGTCTAGTAAGGCACCAGGACTATGCAACTGCATGTAGTTGATAGCTGTTACAGGGCGGACTTTATGGACAATGAGTCTTTTTCTGCTGCCACCTTCTATGTATCTATGTATAACTGAATGCAGCCTTACAGCAGGATTTACAAAAGTGCCTGTCTGAGGTCCGCCTGCTACTCTTGTGTTTTCAAAAAGGAAACCCCTACAAATTGTTGGAGCATATATTAGATAATATAATAACTTCAAATGAATTCTGTGTCCAAAAAAGACACAATTGTGGCAAAAAAGTGACACAAATCACATTTGCATCAATTTTTGTAACATGAATTGTGACTTTTTGCACAAGCGGATGCATCTTTTATAAATAGCAGCAGGGCTGCTCACAGATGCATGCACTGCATACATTTGCATCCACATCTGACTGTTTTTAAAATCCATCCCTAAAATTTACTCTAGCCCAAAACATGACCTAGGTGACCAGAGTCCCTTTATTGAACCACTATCCTTCGTGTTTATAGCTCAGAGATATTGTTTCCTATGGTAGGCTTTCAGATTTAGAAAAAAAAAAACTATCTCCACTTTAAATACCTTCATTTAAAATACTTTTTTCTTAAAGGCCACTAACTGCAGCACTCACAGCCACAGTTGTCAAAGTTTCTCAGGCCTCACTCTGCTTATTTATAGACTGTGGTGATCCTATATACAAAAGTAACCCTAATCATTCTTACGGTGTTTAATAATTTAGTTTTCTTGCATGACAGACTTACGTTTCTAGACATATAGGTTTCGATACTCATTAAAATTCCTCTGTTAACTCTCCTGTATTTTATTCCTTTGTCTGCTTTGTCATTTTGATCTGATCTATACTTAGACAATATTGTGCAATCAACTTTTTTGTTGTTAACTTTACTTTCTTTATGGTGTATCTTATTATAGTGTATGGTGGAACATTATACTAACTCATTTTTCCACCTTATCCAAACCTTGCTCAGCCACACTGACAAGAATGAATGGAATGCTGTTCTGACCATACATGCAGAACAGCGTTTCATTCATTCAGAATGGAAAGCTTGAACAGTACCTTAAAGGCAACAGTAAAAAAAATGCTGCACGTCAGTAACTTTCAAAATGGGTCTTTGGGACTGTCACACAGTTGAGTAAACCCGCTGGCAGAGGCAGGATCAACCAGATATGGCAAAATAAGTAGGATCAACTAGATATGTCACAAATAACTTATTAAAATACATTCCGGGCATTTACCTTCCCTCATTAAGTGAGGCATACACATGCCATGTTTTGTTTTTAAAGACCTCCCAAACCTGCCTGACAACCAATGACAGTGTGCACTGGAAACGCTGGGATGGGCATTCCCTAGCAGCTTGTAACCCATCCTAGCAACCTGCCCTATATCTCTGAATAGGGCATAGACAAAAAATAAGCTGTTTACTTTCTATATTTTAAAAAATGTACTTAACAGTTACCGAGGGGGGAGCCATACACTATTAAAAATACTGGACGGGCAACCCTATGCCCAACCAGTGTCTTTTGCCACCTCGGGGTCTGATTCCACAGGACCCCTTGAGCTTCACTCTTGAGGTCACAGGGAATCGGTCCCCGCTGTGGCAGAACACACTGGTTCTGCATGGTTGCCCATCCAGTATTCTCTATGTCACATTTGATCCTGTCCTTGTCCTGATCCCTTCACCTTAGTCAAAAAACCTTACCCAAGTGACAACCAGTACAGTTTTCTGTTCCTCTTGTAACCTGCCTGCAAACATGGGCAAAGCCACTGTGTTATGTCGTTCAGAAACATGGAATTTTGATCATCCCGTATTGTAGGATTTTACCAGTGTTTTAGAATCCAGTTTCCAGGATTTTACCAGTAATCCAAAACAGAATATTTTTCGCACATATTTTAATTAATAAAGTAGTCTGTCACAATAATTTATCATAATTTTATGTAGGTTTAATTTAACAAGATTGAATCTCATATCGCATGTTATTATAACCACCCAAGTTTTGTATCTACCAGCCAGCAAGGCTAGTGACTGTGGAACTCCACTGGCCTAACAAGAATACTTAGTGAAATGTCACTGTAACCCTCCCCACCCCTGTCCTTTTACCAAAACAATGACAGGTGGCATGCTGTTGGCATTTGGCAGCAATACCTGGTGGGGAGTGTGTATCTACGGGTTCGGGGAAGGATGAGGCTACTTGGCACAAGAGGTCTAGGTTTGACTACTCTGCACAGGGGCACCCAAGTAAATCCAACTACAGGAAGCAATAACTGTAATGTCCAGAACCAGAATTGGGATTTTTCAGTGTGGCTTTATTTATTAACTCACTGAACATAAACAAAGCTCTGTATGGTCCCCCACAGGGCTACGTAACTGTAATGCATATTAGAGGTTAAACACAGCGGTCCATTTGAGGAATGAACACTTCAACAGTGGTCTGGCTTTGGACCCACCAGGCACTCAGCCTGGACTTCGCATGTGCATTGGATACACAGCCCGACTGGCCCGGCTCCCCTGCTGGCCACTCTACTGACGGTCCACTTGGCGAATGAACCCAAACTCTACTTGGAAAGACATCCCATCACACAAGGAGGCTCCTAACTGTGGCTCCCCACACCACTTGAAGTCATCGACTCCTAGAGAGATTTTGTTTTCGTACTTCCAATTCGAAACTCCCATCAAACAGGGAGACTCCCATCCTACAAGGAGTAATGTTCCCATCCTGTGGCTCCCCACACCACTTGAAGTCATCGACTCCTAGAGAGATTTTCAAGTTGCGACCCACGTCTGGGTACCCACCCCATCACTGGCCAAGCGCATGAGGCGAGTAGCAAAAACAGAAGAAATCCGTAGAGGTGGACCTGGTTACTAAAGATGGGGATTTATCCACCTCCGGCTCCCACAGCCCATACCCGGCCATTTCTCTGAACACACAGAAACTTTAGGACTGTAACATGTAGATTGCATGGTGGATGAACTGATGCACCCCCTCTACTGTGAACTCTAAATCCATTTAAACTTTAAACTGACTGCTCCATTTGTTCGTCCTAGGGTATATAGTGCTCCCAAACAGCAGTCCCCAATAAAACCATTTGAAACTTGAAACTGAATTGACTGCTCCATTTGTTCGTCCTAGTGTATATAGTCCTCCCAAACAGCAGTCCCCAATAACATTTCCTGACTGAAAAACAGTTGTTTGCCCCTTAAACTGGAGCCAAACACTCACCCAATCGTTGCAGGGGCCCCACAGGCGAAGTCCTTCAACCTTTTCTGTATACTCAAACAGACAAAGTAATTTCAGGCAGCTTCTTTCCTTAGTGGGAAAAGGGGATTGCCCCTGGAACCCACAGAGACCTTTTCCTACCCCTTCCCCGGAGGGAGGGAGGGGGTACTGAGACCGAGGGGATGGTCTCCACCACTTGAAGAATGGTGAAACACAGAAAAACTTCCTTCTGTGTGGAGGCAAAACTCAAACTACAGTCTGATGCTTCCTTCTTGCTCAAGGACAAATGGAAGACTCACTTTTGAATTCTCAAGGTTCTAAGAACTCTCTGAGCTGAAGATTCCAACTGTGGCTCATGTAGCTGTAACAATTCTATAATGATGTCATCTCTCCAGTCTCAGCTGTGACTGAGGACAGAGTGAGACAGTGTGAAACCCATTTAACTGGAGTTTCACAAGCTGCCTTCCCTGCCTACCACTAGGTCTTACTGGGATTCTAGTATCCCCGGGTAACAGATGGGTTACATTGCCTTCTCAGAACAAGCCAGAAGGTAAAGTTAAATGGCCACAGCAACAATAACATATTCTAGTGAGCAGCAAGTACCATTTGTCCCCCTGTTTTATAACAAATAAACACAAAAGTGTAATCTTTGTTTCTGTGCTGCATGTCAATGTAATCCATGTTCTATGATGTATGTGATAATATTGAAAACTTATCCAAGCTAAATTGCAATTAAAGTGGTTTATCTGAAGCTGGCCCGCTGGTGCAGCAGTAGTGCTGCCACTTGCGATTCTGGTGACCCGGGTTCGGTAGCAAGCTTGGGTCACAAGAGGGCCGGCTTGTGGGAGAAGGATTAAGCACCCGATGGGCCGCTCTCCTTCTCCAGGAGGGGTGGGCTGCGGTCCTCACTGCAACACCGCCACCTGGATGACCACAGGTGGAGGTGCAGCACAGGGTGCAGAATACAAGGGAGGGGCGGGCATCGGCTGAGGGCCTCCATCTCACTGGCCCTCCCAAGCACCAACATCCACAGGAGACAGGCCAGAAAACCAGGAAATGCCCCACATCCTGGCTAGATGATGGGCTTCCGCACCAGCAACCATGGGAACAAGGGAGCAGCATCAGCCACACATTCCCCTGCGGTCTCGGAGGGTAAGAGGGGGACTCCACCCCACCCAGGGGAGTTATCCAGGGGTTAACTGGCAAGTACTAGAATGGGGCACTAATTGGGAGTGAGCCCCCCCGGTCCCAGTGGTGCAGCCAGTAAGTTGCATTGGGAGACCCTGAGAGAGGGTCCGGACATGGTGAGGAAGGAGACACAAAAAGAAAGTTAAAAAAAAAAAGTGGTTTATTTGAAGTAGACTTACAACCATACACACACATGCAAAAGTAAACAAAATAATTTAAGCAATTGGCCACTGTAGATAGTTACCACAAATATGCTACAAAAACTAAAATACAAGCACATACCAGGTGAATGACAAAACCAGAATCTAACACATAGCAACATAATGCAAAGATATTTACATAAGCAAACATTAAGGCAGCATATTACATGGTATTGCACGTTAAATCTATACTTTATTACACATGGAAGTGCCATTTTATTGCACAGTGGAGTACCATTTTTTATATTGCACAGGAACTATATTTATATCACCCAAACAAGGTTGGGAGATTGTGGGTCTACTTATTAAACAGCAGCAATGAAAATAACTTTAAATTGTCCACAGTCAGGCTTCTCTGTTGGTCGGTTGAGATATGTCCATGGGGAATATTCACAAAAGTGAGCCATGTATGCAGTATACACACATAACTGGCCCATGTAGTTACACGGACTCAGACAGGTGAAGGGTGCATGGTATTCACTACTGCAAGCACCCACAGTGTACCTGTCCATGTCCCTGACTCCCCAGCATGCAGCTGCATGGGGGCAGATTGCCAGACTCTGGTGGGCATCCAATTGGATGCTTGTCCTGGGTCCCAAAGTAAATCCCTTGCTGCACATGTGCAGGTGATCCTGGGAAGGCACAGACCCTGGGAAGCATACTCCGACAGGTAAATGCCTGACTGGCTGTCCCAGCCATCCCAGGAAACCCACTGGACTGGGGCAGCAATTCCCTTTGCTGCCACAGCCAGTGAGTGTCCATTGGGGGGCATGTAAAAGTTATGGCAGTATCCCCCCTCATAACTTTTTCCAGAAACAGCACTCCGCACCTTAATGAATGGTGGAGAGTGCAGACATGACCCCTGCATGCCCTCAGACTGCCACTTTCACATAGCTGTGCAGGCAGCCAGAGTATCCCCTGTGCAAGGGGCTAGTGTGCCTGTAGTGAATTCCACTGGGGGTCTGCTGGGTTCGTGTTGTGTGGCATGCCAATATAGGGTTGCCTATGTACCTCAGATTCGTGGCACATAGGCAATCTGATCTTTCATGAATAGGCCCCAATATGCAGAAAATGACAGCTCCACATCCGCACTGGAAACTGGGATCCAGATGGCCTGAAGGGCTGCCTTAGCTTGAGTCAGTACCTGCGAGGAGATTGAAATCCAGAACCGGTGAAGATCAAAAGATCTTATCACTAGTAGTTCCCACATATCCTGCCGTGTGCAGATCTCCCAGTCCTTCTAAAGGATAGTCTTATTATGTACACTGAAAATCAGGATACTGGGTGAGTACAATTGAAAGTCCTTATTGAGTTTGAGGAGGTTCAGTGGGTTAAGAACTTGGCAGGCCTTTAGAAATGGTACAGATGGGTTGGACTCCAGAGGCCCGATATTCAAAAGTTTGCATGTACACAAATGGGTCTTTGCCCATCCAAAACAGAGTTTGCCCCAGATCCCCATATTCAAAAGGGGCCTTTGCATAGTCAAAGGGGTTAGCACCCATGGAAAACATAATGTATGTGGGTGAGCAAGGGGAGGGTCATGGCCATGAATAACCACACTACACCATATTCAATGGCTTTGCACTTCTCAAAAGGGATTAATGCTGTTCTTTTGTGCAGCACAATTTATTTATTTTTTTATTTTGGCCATCACAAATACCACCAAAAACAACCCAAACTTATTCTGGGCAACCCTAACAGCTCCTGGAGGTATTGCTTACACCTAGTCTGTTGTCTTCTGGGGGAGCACACCCTCCCCCTCTGGTCCATGGCATCCCCCTCCGATCGACAGTCCATAATAATATTAATACTTGCCTGATGCCTAATGGTCCCCTCCTCCCTTTGATTGCCAGCCCATGGGAAAACTGACAACCCTCCTTGGTGTCTAGCAGTCACCCACCCACCCCCTCCGTGGCACCAAACACCACCATCACCTTACCAGTATCCCTGGTACCATGGGTGCACAAATGATGACCAGCGCAGCCCTCCTCACACCTCCTCAGCTGGCCACAGTATGTCCAGGCAGGGAGCACATGTCTTTTTTATAGGACAGGGCACATCACCCTGTCCTATAAATAAGATGCCCACATGTTACAAGCAATGAGAGTCTCTCAAACTGGCACATGTTATAAGCAGCAAGACACCCTTGGATTTGCACAGGAACACACCAATGCCTCCCTCCTCGCAAATTTGGTCTGGGCACACAGCAAGCAACAAGTAACAGAGACCCTTTGGACTTGCTTATGGACACACAGTTTGGAAGGCCTTCCTTTGCAAACTTACTCTGTGTTGCCCAAAATGCCACACAGCCGCAGAGCAAGTTTACAAGGGGGGGCTTACACACTGTGTATCCCTGAGCATGTCCAAGGGTCTCTGTTGCTTGCCGCCTGCTCCATAGCAAGTTTCAGGGTCTTTGAGACCCTAGGACTTGTTCAGGGGCACACAAAAAGCAAAGTTTTCAGGGGAGCTATGACAGGCTTGTATAAGACCCTGTCCCATTTGTTATACAAAGAGAGATAAAGGCAACACTCTATTCTTCCCTCTCCTATTCTGTCACTTGTCTATCTCTTATCTGTCTGATTGTGCAGTCAAATTTTCCTTGAGGAACCTCAGAACATGCTTTCCAATGGTCCCACAATTTCCCCCATTATCTCCTTTCCTTCCCTTGCTGTTTCTCTGCCTTCTTTCTCCCCTAGCTTCTCTGTGGTTAAAAAATATATGTGAATCTGCACATGAAATTGAGATCCCTTGGTTTGCAAATGTATATAGTTATACTATTGTAATAACTGCCGAAAGCTCTTTGGCTTTATTGAACTTGAGAAACCTTTTGACCTTCCACAAGCTTATTTGCAGAGCTGTCACCAGGAAAACTAGCCATGGCCATAATGTTTTAATTGGTTGCACCTGTTGAGGAGACTGGATGTACTGGTCACAGGAAACAAATTGATAAAGTGTGGTAAACTGTGTGAAAACAGGAACTATAGCTTAACGAGAATAGGATGTATAATTTAATTGCCAAGTGAAAACATAAGAGAGCAATGTTTGTTTAGAGAGAGACTGAGATTTAGATTTAGAGATACCTTCATATGTAGGACTTAGTTTTGTTTGAACTGGAGGTATAAGAGCCATCCTGCACAGTTTTATTTGTTATTTTATTGGTAATAATAATAATAATAACAACAAAATGCTATTTATGAACTTTACAACTTCTCCTGGTTTGCCTATGCTTCCTGACCTATGCCTCAATGACAATTGGTGTTAGTAGTGGGATTTACGTCGTGCATACTCTAAGCCAGGAGTATTGTATGCGGGTACTAGGCCTGGTACCAGGGAAGCACAGAAGAAAGGCATGGATCCTGCAACAACAAGCCCCAGAGTGATTACCAGAAGAATGGCAGCCAAACTAGAAGTAGAAACAAAGGTCCAAACTGAGATCGTGCAGCTGTAACCAGTGATGAAAGAAGAAGAACAGGCAGGGACAGAACCTGATAGCATATCTGCCTTCTTCAAATGGTGGTCTACACAACAAAAGAGAGATGGAGAAGCAGAAAAAAGAAAAGGTGCAGTGATGACTGGATGCCTCGTAAGCTATCAGAGCAGGAGGATATGGTAAAGGTCCAGCAGATCAGCAAAACACAAACATCTTAAAAGACATTAAACTGACAAAGCTGTGTCCCTTGGATGATACTGAAGTATAATTGATGCAGTCCATAGAAAAACTACACTCCAAACTGGGCGCACTACATCGGAACAGAGGTTGTATACCCCTGCCAACCCGCAAAGCAATTGTTCAGAAAATGATACTCCCACTTTTTGACTATGGTGACATAATTTATAGCATGGCTCACAAGTCCTCCCTAGCCAGGCTTGACCCTCTCTTCCGTTCTTTCTGCTGCTTTGCCCTGGACTGCCCACCCTCAACCCACCACCACTGTGACCTCTACAGGTCCTTAGATCTACCCTCTCTACAGGATCGAAGAATGGCCCACTTCGCTAGGATAACAGCTAAATTCTGGACCTAGTCCCTCCCCCCTTACCTTGCAGCTCCCCTAATAGCCCAACCTCCTACAACTTACTCCCTCTGGTACACCGACTCCTGGTTCCTCTCACTCCCACATATGTCCTCCGCCAAAGGATAACATGCCTTCAAGTACCGTATGCCTGAAGTATGGAACTCACTCCCAGCAGAGTTTAGACACTCCACCACCACTCAGCAGCTCAACCTTCTCCTCAAGCAACATTTCGTCACTGCCTGTTCATGCACCTAGCCCCACAGAGTGTCCAAATGCCTTTTTGCTACCAGTCATCGATTAAAAGTATGAATGCATGATTTGTTTATATTTGTTAACTAACTTCTATGCTGCTGCACCTAGCCCCAATGTTATCTCTCACTCTTTCATTTGTACTTAAATCGCTTCCCCTGCCAAGAGACAGGTGGTATCTTGTACACTGTGTATCTCTCGAAAAATGTGATTCTCTTCTTACATCATGTATTTTATTTGTTATTACTGTTCTCCACTCCCCCACCCCAGAATGCATCTGGAATCAAGTGTTGCACCGCTCAGAATGCCTTCCTGTTAAAACTTTTAAATAAATAAATAACTGACAACTTTTGAAAGGGTTGCTGGAGCCTGCCAATGGCCAAAATAACAAAGGGCAAACAGGCTGGTACCTTATCTGATAGGTAACGACCAACTTGCCTACAGTAATATGGACACTGTGCAATCAGAAAACTATGACCTAGTGAAAAGAAAAATTCTTAAAAGATGTGACATCTCAGGAGAGACCTACAGGCAGAGATTCTGGTCCCTGAAGTGCCACTCAGTCAACAATCCTTGAGAAGCCTTCATCTGACTTTGAGAACTTCTCATTAAATGGCTCCAGCCAGAGGGTGAAACAGTCCCACAGATCATCGACATATTTGCAGTGGAGTAATTCATCAACATTCTTCCCACGGATGTACAGATCTGGGTAAAAGAACACCATTCAGAAAGTTAGACTATCAGATGGCCAGACAGACAGACACTGCAGCAGCAAAATAATAGCCAAGGAATGGTAAGACCCTCTTTATTCCGATTTAATTCCAGATCAGATAAGAACTCTGATGTGGGTAATAAATCTGCAACCAAAGACATTATTTGCTATAACTGTAATAAGCTAGGCTATATTGCAAGAAACTGCCATAAAAATAAGGAGGGTAACACTGGAATAAATTTGGCCTTAGCAAATTGGAGCATGTATTTAACAGATGTCAAGGTGGGGAATAAGACTGTGAAGAGACTTAAGCAATAATGATGGAACAGCTGGTCATTTCCTGATAATTAATGACCAGCTAAGGGTAGGGTGGCCTAAGGTGCAGCCAAGGGCCAACCCCTCCCAGCCAGTCACTAATCAAAGGAAATGACTAGCTGTGAGGTCATTATTGCAATTATAAGTCTAATCACAATAATGAAATTTTTTTCTTTGCATTTTTAACTCCAAAAACAGTTTTGTTTTGGCGCTGCTGCTGCTGTCAGTGTACAGCGGTGTGAGCCGAGTGTCGCTTCCGTGCCGGTCATTTCTAGGAGATTTCAGACTGGCATGGCAGCCAATCAGTGAGCTAGTTCAGTGCATGAATAGTTAATTAGACTTATAATTATAGATTTGGGAAGCTGACAAACCCTGGTGCATGCTAAAATTCTGAGACAAGACTGTGCAAAAGGACCAGGTACTGGAGTCATCTGCATCTGTGGGGACACTCAATACTATTCCACCACTCAACTGACTCTGAACATTAATGGGGTGCTGCACCAAATGAAAGCGGGGCTAGTACCTAAGTTACCTGTACATGTGATTATCAGAAATTACTTTCCAGGATTTGTGAAGTTAATTACAGGAGTAAACCCTACTGTTTCAGTAGCTGTGATAACAAGAGCACAGACAAAGAAAAATCTCAGATATTGGGGATGCTTTTCCTTTTGGTGCCTTTGATTCAGATGTATCTGAGTCCAGCTCCAAGATCCGGAAGTCCAGGAAAGAAAGAAGATGCCTGGAAATACAGTGGCAGCATAAGACTGATGGACCTAAGGGACTGATATATGAAAAGGCTTAAACTAAACTGATAACTGATTGTGATTTTGTTTCTGAGTAAACTAATGATATTTCTCTGCAAAGTAATTTTACACAGCTTGGGGTGAAAGAAAAACAGAGTGCACCAATGTTTAAAAAATGTGATGGGCTACTTACAGAGTTTGGGTTAATCCACAGACGTGGGAACAAATAGAACAATTGATCATACCAAAGAAATATAGAACTGAGTTGTTACAGATAGCACATGATAGTCCTATGGCTGGTCACTCGGGAAGGCATCACACCCTTACCAGACTGTTGTACAGATTTTACTGGCCTGGGATTCATGAAGATGTTGCTACCTATTGCAATTCTTGTGCTTAATGTCAGAAAGTAGCTCAGTGACTAAGACAGACAAGGTGTCCCTGGTGACCCTACCCTTGATAGATGTGCCTTTTGAAAGAATTGCAATGGATGTGGTTGGCCCCTTAGACAAAAGTACAAAGGGAAATCGATTCATTTTGGTAGTATGTGACTGTGTTACTCAATACCCAGAGGTAATTCCAATATATACTGTCACAGCTCCAAAAGTGGCAGCAGAGCTTGCCAAAATGTTCAGTAGGGTGGGCATACCTAAAGAGATTATTACTGATCAGGATAGTAATTTTGGTGCTGCATTACTGAAGGAACTGTACCGACTACTAGGTATCACTGCAATAAGAACCACTCCTTATCACCTCCAGACAGACGGTCTTGTTGAGCATTTTAATTAAACCCTAAAAAGCATGTTAGAAAGGTTTGTGAAAGGTGAAGGGAAAGACTGGGACCAATACTTACCATACCTGCTTTTTGCTTACAGAGAAGTGCCACAAGCATCAAGAGGGTTTTTACCCTTTGAAATATTGTGTGGGTAGACAACCTAGAGGGCTACTAGATGAAATAGAAGAAACATGGGAAGATAACTCCACTAAAAAGTCTATCACATTTTGTATGTGTGCACTGAGAAAGAAACTGCCAAAATATGTTGAAGCTGCCCACAGTAGCCAAGAAGAGGCCCCAGAACAGCAGAAGGTGCATTATGGCCATGGGGTAAAAGAAAAAGTTTTTGAGCCAGATGAAAAGGTCTTGTTACTGTTATCCACTATAGAAAACAAACTGCTAATGACGTGGCAAGGGCCTTATGAAGTGATTAGACGTACTGGTACAGTTAACTATGAGACTGAGACCCCAATAGGAAAAATGCTACCAAGATATAATATGCTAACCTCCTGAAGAAATGGGTTCAAAAAATACCAAAAGTTGTTTTCTTAGTCTTACCAGAACATGATAAAGAAGATATTGATATAGCCTATGACAAACTGCACAAATTGTAACTTCTGATGCTGTTAAAGTGAAAGTTTCCTTACCCACAGAACAAACCGCAGAAATTCATAACTTAGTAAAGACAAAAGTACTTTTACCACAGTGTCAGGCCAAGCAGAAGGGGTTGAGCACCTAATAGTAACAGAGGATGCTCACTTTGTCAGACAAAAGACATACAGATTACCAGAGCAGTTAAGAGCAGACGTGGTTAAGGAAATATAAAAAGTGATAGAGTTGGGTATCATTTGAAGAACTGAGACATGCTCAGTTGTCACCAATGGTGACTGTAAATAAAAAAAGAAGGTGGCATAAGAATCTGCCTTGATTTTAGGAAATTTAATTAAGTGTCCATATTTGATAGCTATCCCATGCCCAGGATAGATGATTTGGTGGACAGACTGGGAAGTGCCAAGTACATTAGTACCCTCGATCTTACCAAGGGTTACTGGCAAATTCCCCTAGGTAAATGCAGTCTCTTGAATGTGTCATGTATTTGTCACACTACTGTGTAACCTACCTGCTTGTTATTTCATAAACCTGTGGTTGTATCTGTCTGTATCATAATCCTGTGGATCATTGAACGCTGTATATCAATTTTCCTAACTATCATTGCTATGTTAAAGTATTGTACTGTATACATGCTGTATTTCTGGGTTGCCCCTGAAAAAGGGACTGCAATTGTCTCAGTGGACTTACCCAGTTACCAAAACTCAAATAAATAAATAAATAATCCTGAGACAAAACTGCATTGTCCACTCCAGCTGGATTCTATCAGTTCACCACCATGCTGTTTGGTTTACATGGTGCACCTACTACATTCCAGTGGTACCTGGATGTAATTGTAGTCCCTCTCGCTGATTATTATGCTGCATACTGGAATGATGTTGTGGTGTACAGTCCAGACTGAAAAAGCCACCTGGAACACCTATGAACAGTTATCCAATCTGTCAAAAATGCAGATCTGACCATTAATCCTACCAGCTGTGCATTGGGCATGCAGGAAACCTGATATTTAGGTTATATTTTGAGAAATGGAGAAGTAAAGCTAGATATGTCCAAGACAGTAGCTGTAGCTAACAGTGCTACCAGTAAAACAAAAAAACATGTCAGGTCATTTTTAGGTCTGGCTGGTTCCTACCAGAGATCTGTTCCCAACATTGCCCAGGTAGCTACTCCCCTCAATGAACTCATGAAAAAAAATTTCTCTAATAATGTGAAATGATCCCCAGAGTGTGATGAAACTTTTCAGGTCATCATGGCTGCATTATGTTCAGCTCCTGTTTTAAGAAGTCCAGACATCGAGAAACAGTTTCTGTTACAGACAGATGCATTAGAGGTATGCCTAGGTGCAGTCCTGAGTCAGAATGTAGATGGAAAGGAACATCCCATTCTATACATCAGTAGAAAATGCACAACAGAGAGAAAAAGTACTCCACTATTGAAAAAGAATTTCTTGTTGTGAAATGGGCAATGGTGTCCCTTAAGTTTTATCTGTTAGGAGCTGACTTTGTACTTATAACAGATCACAGTCCTCTCTGTTAGCTTAATCAAATGAAGGATAAAATTCCCAGAATCACAAGATGGTACCATAACCATTTAAATTCAAAGTGATGCACAAATCCAGAAACGAGAACGTCAAGGCTGATTTTCTACCAAGATATGGACCAGGAATTGAGAATTCCGAAGGTTGAAAAAAATGTGAGTGTTTAAACTGAGGTGTTTGCAATGTTGCATATTCAAAGAACTGTAAATGCTATAAGGTAACATTAAAAGAGAAATAAAAGAAGGTTTGTGAACCTGCTTTTAAAAGAAAAAAACAGGTTCCCTCTTAAGGGGGGGAGATATGGTAGGGTTGTATAAGACCTTGTCCCATTTGTTATACAGAGAGAGTCAAAAGCAAAGATCTAGTTTTCTGTCCTCTCCTATTCTGTCACTTAAAGAAAAGATCTAGTTTTCTGTCCTCTCTTATTCTGTCACTTGTCTTTCTTTGCCTGATTGCACAATCAAATTTTCCTTGGGGAACCTAGGAACTGGCCAATCTGATGGTCCCACAATTCTCTCGTTATCTTCCTTCCTTCACTTGCTGTTTTTATTCTTTCTGTATGTGAAGCTGAGATCCCTTGGTTTGCAAATGTATGTAGTTATACCCTCGCAATGATTGTAGAAAGTTATTTGGGTTTATTGAACTTGAGAAATCTTTTGACCTTCCACAAGCTTGTTTGCAGAGCTGCCACCAGGAAAATCAGCTCTGGCCAGAAAATGTTTAATTGGCTGCACCTGTTGAGAAGACTGGATGTACTGGTCACAGGAAAGAAATTGACAAAGTTTGGTACAATGTGTGAAAACAGAATGCAGAATTTTATTGCCAAGTGAAAACGTCTTATAAAAGAGAGCAACGTTTTTGTAGAGAAAGAGACTGAGAGTTACATTTAGAGATATCCTCAGATGAAGGACTTTGTTTTGTTTGAACTACCTGTATAAGAGCTATCCTGCACAGTTTTCTTTATTTTATTGTAATAATAATACAATGCTACTTGCGAATTTTACAACTTCTCATGGTTTGCCTATGCTTCCCGACCTATGTCTCAATGACAGGGGCCCTTACATGTTGGGAGGGGATAGTCTGCATCAGTGTGTCCTCTGTTGCTCCAGGGCAAGTTATGACATACATGCTTAGACTTGCCAGGGACACACCAGCCATCAGAGCACCACAGTGTGGAATGCCCCTCACACCACTCCACATGTCTCAAAACAAGTAATTTATTCTCCAAACACACTAGTGGCAGGCTATACCACAACAGCCCTTTGACCCAGCATTTTCAGCTCACACTCAATCTCACAGACCTGAAGACTAAAAAATGCGATTAGACCCAAAGCATATTTGCAATGGGGGCCTTATATACTGTGAGTCCCTGAACAAGTCCGAGAGTCACTGCTACTTGCTGTGCAATGTGGGCAGTGTGCAACATGACCCTCCTGCCACACAACTTGACTTGGTGCACACTACTGTAATGGGTAAGGTATTGCTCCAGATGCCTACTGCTTTTAAAATGGCCAGGTCGGGTCAGGACACATGTCCCCCCCCAAGCTACAACTTGGAAAGGGAAAACACAAGGGAATCCAACTACGCCAACCACCCTGAGGTGGATTTTTGTGTGACAACCGGCCAGCGGGTGTCGGGGGAAATTTTGGGGACAGGGACCCAAGTTCAAACACCACTACTGGGAGCACAAGGAGAGGCATGAGGCTGGCTCGAATGCAAGAAACAATGTAAAAGTTTATTAAACACAACTAAACAATAACATTACACTAAATATCTACACTCTAAAACTCTAAACTCTACAAGTAGAACATTACTAAATTCAGAACTGTACCTCCTATGTGGTGAATTAGTTGTAAATACCCTACGCCAGCCACCCTTGCATGTCTAACGGGGAAATGGGAAAGAAGCAAGACAGAGAACCAGCTGCCAGGGTGGGGAAGACATACAACAGGACATAGGCCAGGACTATTCCAAGGTGGTGTCAGCCATTGGCACAAAGGTCTCTAAAGATCACCGGAAATTACACCCCTCCAGGAAAACGTCTGCCACATTCCACCCAGCCACAGTCCCTATGTGGACTGCCAGAACACAAGGCCACCCAGCCACAGATCCACGTGGACAGCCGGGACAAAGGACAAACAGGGACATGACAGCTGGTCGGGGAAAACAGGGTTGGGGCACCTGGGACCACACGCAGGCTAGAGGGTGGCGGCACAATAAACAATTTTATTTAAACCCTGTGTCTGTGTCTTTCTGTTTAACAATCAGTACTGACGCTGTATGTACACATAAAACAGTGCAGAACATATCAATAAAGGTAAATCCCAGTGGCATTGTCTTTTGGTGACCAATGTTGGCTGGCTGGCATTATCCATATTTATATAAATAGTTATTTGGTTAAAGTTCCTGGCTCAACGGAGCCTTGCGTTTGCCTTGTCCCTTTAAATTTAGCACAAGCCACAATAAAATTCCATCTGTAGGCATTAGACAATAGTTACCATCAATTTGTATAGTTCCTGGCCCCTTTTTAGACTGGAGGGACCAGTTGTTGCCACTTTAATTCTGGTGGGACTGACATTGCCCCTTTAAGGCTACTGTGCATACAGACAGTCAATCATGCTGCACCATCCCAGCCCCTTCTCTCACTATGGGGCTCTTATAGCTCCGCCCCATTGGCGGTCTTTCCTGGGGCCTTACACACACACACACCCACAGTCATTTTGCTCCAGGAAGCCTTTCTTTCTCTACCCCATGGGCGGTCCATTGCTCAGGGCCTACTCCATCCCACATTTCACTAGCTCCATGGAGCCTTCCCTTTTGACCTGCCCCGAGGGCGGTACTTCCCTCTGGGGCCTTGACCTTTGCCCCACAGTCATTTTTTTGGCTGGTGCCTGGAAGCGCTGAAGATTTATTTAATTAAAAAAAACAAGTTTATTTTTTTCTTTTCTGTGGCCAGCACCTGACCACAGTGCTGCCGCCACTCACCCTGTCACTTCTCTTCTCTGGGCTGGGACATCAGGACATGCTGCTGGAGCTGAGGAGGCCTGGACCCACCTCCTCCTCCCAAAGGCCTCCTCGAACTGTTGCTAAGACTGAAGTAGGAGGGGATGGCCTACCTCTGCTGCTGTCACCCCTCCTGGCTAAACTGCTGGGTTGCTGGATGGAGGGGCCAGCCAGGACTTGCTGCCCCTCCCAACAAGCCCCCGGAGACTGCTGGCTGAGGCATGGAGGGGGATGACTTAACATTGCTGCCGCTGGCCCTCCCAAAAACGTTTGGTGCTGCTGTTGTTGTGTGAATGGAGGGGACAGCCTGGACCTGCTGCCCCTCCTGGTCAACCTCTGTGGGACTTTTGGGTGGAGGGGCTGGCCTGGTATTGCTGCTTGCCGCCCCTCCCATGGAACCACTTTGCAGCCGGACACAGATGGAGGGGACGGCCTGGACCTGCCACCCCTCCTGACACACCTTTACCACCACCACGGAATTGGAACAACCTGATGACACTGCCACCACTTTCAGAGGAGGGAGCGATCAGCTGAGGACCGGCCAGGACATCGGAAGGAACCCCAGGACTTTAGGTAAGTCCCTTCCATTTACCTTGCCCCGGCTGGTCTAGCGCTCCCTCAAGCCTTACAACTGTTCACTTTCTGCCCAACTCTGATGACTGCTGAATGGCTGTTTCCATTCAAAAGGGCTGAGGATTCGGTCTCAGAATCCTCCCAAGCCCATCCCTGCCTGCATGCCCTCATGACTGGGCCCACAAGAGCAGGTGCTCAATGCAAGGTAACTGGGGGGGAGGCTCTAACAGCTGCAGGCAGGGAAAAATATTTTATTTTTAAATGGAGCCCTTCTGGGGCTTCACATTTGGGGTGGGGATACCTGGGTTGGGGCCTTCCTACACCCTAGGGCACCTTCCTGTCTCCCCAGCCCCAAAGCACCTGGCTGCCCATATCTGGAGGGCACCAGGACTCTGGGGCACTACACTACAAGTAACAGAGACCCTTGAACTTTCTCAGGGACACACTGATGTCCCCCCCATGTAACTTGGTCTGGGGCATGCAGCAAGCAACATGCAACAGAGACCCCCACACTCTGATACCCTCAAACTTGCTCAGGTACACATGGTGTGTAAAGCCCCCAGTGCAAACTTTCTCTGGGTCATGCAGAAAGCAATGCAGCCCCAGAGCAAGTTTGGAAAGGGGGCCTTACACACACTGCATTTCCTTGAGCAAGTCCAAGGGTCTGTGTTGGTTGTTGCTTGCCCTAGAGCACGTTTTGTGGACTAGTTAGCATGGATGTGTTCCTGAACAAGTGCGAGGGTCTCCATCACTATTTGCTTCCACAGAGTAAGTTTGCAGGGGGGCCTCACAGTGCAGTGCAGAGACTGTGAAACCTCAAATCCCCACACCCCAAAACTTGCTCTGGGGCATGCACCTCAGGCTTGCTCAGGAACTCACAGATGCCACTCCCCCCCCCCACATCAACTCAGTCTGGAGCATGCAGCAAGCAACAAGTAACAGAGACCCTAACAGTGTAAAGCACCCCCCTGCAAACTTGTTCTCTGCTGCCAAAATGCAACACAGCACCTGAGCAAGTTTGCAGGTGGGGGGGGGGGCCTTACACACTGTGTGTCCCTGAGCATTTCCAAGGGTCTCTGTTGCTTGTTGTAGTCCCCAGAGCAAGTTTTGGGGACTTGGTAACCCTCAGTCTTGCTCCGGGCCACACAGAAAGCAAGATTTGCATGGGCCCTTACACAGCGGGGGGGACCAAGTTTCAACACAAATGTTCAGACTTGCCAGGGACACATCAATGCCTCCCTTCCTGCCAACTGGGTTTGAGGCACACAGAAAGCAATAAATAACAGAGACCCTTGGACATGCTCAGGTACACAGTATGTATGGCCTCCCCATTGCAAACTTGCTGTAGGCTGCACAGAACGCAATGCACCCCCAGATCAAGGTTGTGGGGAGACTTTCATGCTGCATTTCCCTGAGCTAGTCTGAGGGTCTCTGTCTCTTGTTAAGGAAGTTTCAACACAGTCCCTTGGACACCACCCATCAGAGCCTCACTGACTTCATAGGGGGCACACAGTATAAAACCTTACAAATTATTCTAGGTCTCACAAAAAAGAGCAAACATAAGTTAAAGCAGCAGTGCATGATAGTGGTGAAAATTCTGACCTATACTTTTGTATTCTGCTTTAGAAAGCCCTTCATCTTCTGACTTGTATGACACACTTTTTTTCCCAGTTTGAGTCTGCTTTAGCACTTGTTTTCTGGTTTCAAATAACAAATGGAGTGCTCTTTTTAATATAACTTGAACCAGGTTTTCATAGGTATTCTCAGCTGTTTCTGTTCACCAGATGTCCTATAAAGTTAGAAACCAGTGTCTACTGCAAGCTAGTTGATTATAGTTGCAAGAAAAAAGATCTTAAATAATTGGGGCCCGATTACAAGATGACTTGCGTATGGCACAAGGCGATTTACGCCAGACCCCATGACGTAAATCGCACTTTGTGCCATGAGATACGCAAGTCGCGATTACAAGAGATGGCTTGCAGCTTGCCACTCGCGGGTTGCTCCAAAGGTGGGCTACGCCACCAGCTATGCCCACAACCCACTGCAGCATGGCGCAAGAGTGGGTTAAGGCAGCAACTGTGCCCCATTCCAGAAAGGTGGCTGCTGTAACAAAAATGTGAATCTATATTCTGCACTACATTTTACATGTATTGCAGAGTGTACAATTCATTGGGAGCAGCCTTGGATTCTGAGCTAAAAAAAAAATAATTTTATAAATTTTCTTAACTACAGACTTTCAAAGACTCTTATGTACCTGTAGGCTTACTTAGTGGGGCAGCTTGCAGGGCAGGGTTGCAGTCGACTCAGCTACTGCATTTAACAAAATAATTTATGTGTTTTAAACTAAGCCTTTAAAAGACTCACTTATACATGTATGCACAAGTATGCTCACTTAGTAGGCTAGCTAGTGGGGTAGAACTGCATTCAGACTAAAAAACAAATAATTTCAGTTTTAATATATTTAGCCTTAAAATGTACCTGAAGGCTCACCATGTAGGGCAACTTGCTGGGTGGGATTCCAGGCGACGCTTCAGTGGGGCTGATAGTGGCATTTCTGATGGCATTCCTAGTGGGGTCTTCTTTAGACATCTTTTTTATTTCTGTTTCAATGAAACTTGCAGTGGCAGACCAGAGACAGGACCACAATACAGTAGAATTGTAGTTTCTCCAGGCAGCATCTCAGGGGAGTGTAGAGCAGAATGGCTGGGCTTCTCTTAGCAGCATCTCAGCGGAGTGTGGTATGGCAATTGATCAGCAGTGTGTGGCAGGGGATCCCTTTCCTGTTTTGGTTTTTCCTTGCTCTCACTCTCGTTCTAAAGGGGGGACTGCTGGCTATATGCCAGCTTTAAAGGACTGTAGTTCCCAATTGCTCATGCTTCCAGCGTGATTTCCATCAGGCACAGGCATGAAATTTGGTTTTCTGCCAGCCTATCCTGATCCACGATTCCATCCATGATCACAGATAGATGAAAACCAGTGTCCTTGATAACATGGATTGCTGGTTTAACCTTTTATAGATGTGCTCAAGGTTTTAGCTGTAAACAGTCAATGGTCTAGCCCATTTTCAGAAATGTAAGGAGTATATTTCCTGTTTATGTAACGTTCTGCCTAGTGACAAGTTGTTCCTCTGTGCCATGCATGGCCTGTGCCCAATTGTGCAGACTTTCCCTGGGTCCTTTTCCCACCTGAGGCATATAAAAGGGACCCTTGTCCTGCCACAAGTGGTTCTGGTGGTTCCAGTTCTGAAGTTCCAGCTCAGGGCCCATGGGGCTGTGGCCACCTACGGGTGCAATTTCTCTGGCTGAAACTTACCAAAGGGGGCTTGCAGGCCCAGGATGGTGACACAGTCCTGGATCTGCAGTGGCACTGGCCACTTGGTGCAGGTCTCCAAAGGCTCACATCTCACCTAGGATCCAGGATCAGGGACAGCAGGGACCTGCTGGTGGTGCACCCTGAAGGAGGGATGCCTGATGGTATCTGCATTACTGTCTCATGTTCCAGCAAAGAAGCTGAAATGATACTGTTTCTGGTGGAGGAACAAAAGCCTAATGAACTGAAATTAAAGGTTCATGGAAGACCAGTGCAAGAGGTGGGCACCAAAATATCTGTACTGGAGGAAAAAGGGAAAGGATGCAGTAAGCTCTGGTAAGCTTCTGCATCTATGACTGCATTGTGCTATGACACTGAACTCCCAGGGGCAAGGGACTAGGCACAGCAGCCAAATGTTATGTACCTCAGTTGTGCCCAAGCTGGGCACCAGTCCTCTTCTTAGGAGGGAATACCCTCTGCCCTTCAGTGTTAACTTCCGCTTAGGACATGGAGTCAAAGCTGTGCAGTAATGGGCATAGGTATATCCAGTGGCCCACCTTCTCCTCGTAGTAGCAAGGGGTTCATCCCTAATCCCTGACTTGTGTCACTGAGTTGCAACATTGTATATGTATGTGTGTGTGTGTGTGTGTGTGTATATATATATATATATATATATATATATATATATATATATATATGTATTATCTAAATGCTGCTAAATGTGTACCCATGGTTGGTTAGTTTGGGACTTGTACAGATGCCAGAGATTACTGATTGCTAATGCCGTTGATGACCAAGCCATAACCCATAAGCAGGATGTTGGTTGGGGCTCTCACCTAGTAAACCCCTGTCACTAACTAGTGTGTGTCTACATCTTATAAATAAGTGTTGGTGTTCTGCAAGTAATGTTTAAAGTCTCAAGTGTTGTGTCCTGTGTCCCATGCATTACTGAAGGAGGGAACAAAAACTGAATTGCCAACCACAAATGGAGTTAACAGGCTAAAGTTAAATAAATTATCTTCATCCTAAGTTTCCTTGCTGGGATAAGACTGCACTGTGGGGTGCAACAATGAATTCTGTTTTCTAACCAACCAAGAGTGGTTTCATTTAGACCCTGAAGATAAATGTAAAGAGGAGAGACCAAGAGCAGCGGCCAGCCTCACTGTAGGAAAGCGGTTATCATGTTACTGTTGGCACTGTAGTCAGGGAAACTAAAGAAGAAAGTGGTGAGTGTTTTCCTCAAAGGGGTACAGTGTAGCACTGCCAGAGCAGTTACATTTGAATGGCACGGAGACTTATATAGGTGGCACCCTGGTGACCACACCTCTAGGACATGGAGAAAGGTCAGACCTTGGGAAACAATTTCACAGGGGTGGCTCCTAGTAACAAAAAACTGTAGTTTGGGTTATAAATCACCCTCTCAGGTTCTTGGTGGAATGGCACAAAAGGAAGAGACAACAGACAAGTGGTACTCATGTAATAAATGGAATTTATTACAGATCAGTAATACGGGCTTACTACCATTACAGTGTGAAACACTGGGAGAACACCAGTTTTCCTTACCTAGGCAATGCAATCTCTCTTCTCAGAGAAGCTACGTGTTACAGAGGATCTTATAGTAACTATGGCAACAGCTAAGGAAGATACATAAAATGTGTATAATTGGACAAAAACAGGTGGTCTGAGTAACTATCCTAACTAGTGTGAAAGGTTGTATAGCTTGAAGAGATAACACAGTACAATGGGACCTCTATCATACAAGGTCATTTGTAGTAGTGTGCAATTACTAAAGATGGCACTGATGCCTTACATATGAAAATACAGTAAGACTAGTGCAAAAAGCACTTTTTCATGGCTAATATATATCAGTAAAACATAACGAAGCATAATAGAACACATATCCTGACATTTATGCTTATATGATAAGTGTCTTCACCCTAAGGTTAGTACATATCCCTACATAGGTTGCTGCCCGCGAGGCGGGGGCACCATTAGGGGTACTGGACCATGGATAACATTCCCCCCTTGTTGTCTTCAAAAGAAAAGGCAATAACCACAGGAAAGTAGTTGGATGGAGCTACAGAAGCCGTTGTTTACAAGCCTGAGGCATGAGCCATGTAAAGGAATTTGAGTTGTTCATGATGTTGTCTAAGAGTACGTCGCAGACAGCAAAGGGTTAGTATCAGAAAAACAATTAAAAATGCTTGGATAATAACAAAAGCTTTAAAAGTTAATTCTAACAAAGTATTGGAAAGAGCAGCACTTAAATCACCTTCATGAATAAGAGTATTAAGAGCATCACCAGCTTTAGAAATATTATTGCTAATATAGATAAGATGTGAATCCTTTCTAGCTAAAAGGGATGTCAAAGAAAGTGTCAAAGGGTCAATATGTACATTGAAAATAGGCAAATATAGGGGCCAGCCCATCAGCGCAGTGGTTAGATTTTCCGCTTGCGACACCGGCGACCTGGGTTTGGGAACAGACCCGGGTCGCTGGAGGGCCGGCCAGGGGAGAAGGATAGAGCATCCTATGGACTGCTCTCCTTCTCCGGGGGGAGGGTGGGGAAGTGCCCAACATGAGACAGACCCCTGGTGGAGGCCGACAGTCATGCAGCTACCAGCACTCACATGTAATGGAGGCAAGGCAGATGCTGGACATCATTGCACATCCCCGCCTCCCGGAGGAAA
The DNA here is from genome assembly GCA_016271365.2 of Neoceratodus forsteri. Taxonomy (NCBI): domain Eukaryota; kingdom Metazoa; phylum Chordata; order Ceratodontiformes; family Ceratodontidae; genus Neoceratodus; species Neoceratodus forsteri. Next base: position 61,412,927 of record CM028132.1, on the reverse strand, counting down.
AATGGAAAAAGGAGGAGTGGGTCCTCCATCTACATGAAGCCCTCCCTGGGCTTCAATTAGCAACCGTCAACAGCACTCCCAACTAGTTAATGATTCTGCGGCTCTGGAATTAGGGGAGCCAGTGCCGCAGCCCTGCCCTCCGGGGGGCAAGCCAAGGGTGACCGGGGAGATGCAGACAATTGACGGTTGGTGGGAGCCCAGGGGCCATGACCAGGGCAGAGCCTGATGGAGGACCTGCCAGAAAAAGGAGAATAAAAAAAAAGAAAATAGGCAAATATTGAGACAAGGCAAGCAAGTATTGCAGATCAGTATCAATAACATCTGGTTCAGGGAGAGGAACAAGAGTAATGACAGTGTGACCAATTACTGTTTTCTGCTTGGAGTAAAACAGATCTTAGGAAAAGTAATAGCACACGTTAGTCACCATAAGCAAAGGAATAATGATTAGTCACTACACAGTACTGCCCATCGGAATTGTAGGCAACTCATACAGTTGGAACTCTCCATTGTTGTAGATGTATAGGACAAGTAAAGGACTGGTTGGTGAGCCATGATGTGAAGCGATGTACCTCCTCCAGGTAGCTTCGGGATGCAGCTTATCTGCACACAGGTTTAATGATGTCAAATACATCAGAGCGGCACATGTAATAATATCCCTTCTTGGTGCAGCAGTTGGTATGCAGTGAAACCCAAGCTTGTAGAACAGTGTGATAGACAAGCAACAAGGGCAAGTCAGTTTGTTCTCGGTAAATGTTCTCATCAAGATGTCTGATGGAATTTATAGCAGCCAGTTTGTCAAAGACAGAAGTTTGTGGATCAAAGTGAGATACTGACACAGTAAACGTAATGAACATGTTGTCATGGATTGAACAACGTTTAGTAAAGTAACATGGTGCTTGGTTTAGATAATGTAAAACATACCCAAGATTTCTAGCAGTAGACATAGAAATATTGACAGAGTTTGACGTACGCAATGTATTGCATGCAGTAGATTTGCAGTGAGGACAATACCATTTAGACATTCTCCTGTCATGAATAACATCTGGAATGCATCCTGTTTCCAAGTCCCTGAAGAGATTTTTAACAGTGGCAATTACATAAGAACCATAAGCAGAGCATAACAGTTCATGGGCAATATGTTGCTTGTCTGCCTCCTTGTTATTTTGAAAAATCAATTCATTAATTTTGTTTCTAGTGTCGTTGAACCCTTTGGCGATTTCCTGCATGTTATAAACACTAAAACGCTCTTCCTTACTTAAACCATCTACACCATGTAACAGTGGTGGTAACACATTTTTAATAGCTTTTTGAAAGTTAAGTGTTTGTGCTTCAATAACAGCTATATCTGCTCTATTCCAGATCGACATTCCTGAACCAAAAAGGCCAGAGATGGTGCCTGCTGCACCGATAACATCTGCAGTGTCATGCCTAGTGCGTGGTTTACTTTTAGCATTAGGTGCGGGTCTTAAAACTCCTAAGTGTTCAGTAGCATGAGGTCCACTACCTGGATCATTTGTGCTAGTTTGGTATGCAGCTATAAAGTCTAGAAGCATCATACTGAAAAATTTAGAAGTGTTGGTCGTGTGACAGAGACCAAACATGGCCATATTCCAATGTGTAAGATTAAAAATAACTGGAACATGCATAAATTGTACATTATTGATCAGAGCTCCTGGAAGGGAAGTGGTGGTCAGACCACTAGGAGAACCAGGCTTCTGAGGAGGACATTCAGTCAGTTCTTATTCAGTGGGTGGGACCACAGAAAGGAACATAGCTTCAGTAGCCATGTAGTTGTGAATACAGCAAGCTTGTGATTCCTCAGAGGTGAGGCAGTCACAAAAGGTAGGATCTATTAAAGCAGTTAAGTTGTAGGGACCAGTATGTCTAGAAGTGACTTGTTGAATAGAGAATGTACCGTTTGGTGCCATCCCTGTGTTGGGCCATCCGTGGAAAGTACCTTTAGATAAATATGCTACAGGAAGTGTGTGACCATTAAAATCAGTTTCCCATTGTAACTGCAATGTGGATTTGTCTGGAGCTACTACCATGGTATTAAGATAGGTGTCTGAGCCTTCCTTAACAGTAATTAATTTGTTGGATACGTCAATACGTACTCCCTGGGGGCTGGAGATGAGTGCATCTCTGACTGAATGTTCAAGTTTGTCAAGCAAATGTGCTATACTTTGTCTGTGTTCAGTCGAAGGGGATTTGTTTTGAGAGCAAGTCAAAGAAATAGTTCCACCAGGATAAGGAGGTGCAAGATAACCATCCTGCCAGTTTATCTGAAAGAAACAGAAAAGGATTGTTAAGTGAGGGGTACTATTCTGCCCTAAGAGGGTTGGGAAAAGTAATCAGTCACATTTATACAACTTGAACTGATTAGCATGGAACCACTTGTCGGTGGTCTGTTTCTGATGCTGAACTCTCACTTGATAAACAGCATGGCTGAGTTTGTTGACAATGGGATATGGGCCTTCCTATTTGCTGGTAAATGAGTGAGCCAGTGATCTGTATTGAGGAGCATGACTTGATCTACAACTTGTCAGTCAACTTCTTTGGCATTTTTATCAAAATTAGTTTTTGCTTGTTATTGAGCTTTGCCCATGTGATTTGCAGTGAACAAGTGTGTTTTCATGATGTCATTACAAAGTTTTTCAACATATTTGTCCACAGATACCTTATCTGTGGTAGGGGTGTGGAGGTCAATCAACAGGTGTTCAGGTAATCTCATGGCTCTACCAGTCATAACCTCGTATGGTGTGCACTGAGTAGTTGCTGCAGGAGTTCCCCTGATTGCCATCAGCAGTAGTGGCAAGAGGTTAATCCCAATCCTTGGGATTGTCATTGATGAATTTGCATAACATCTGTTTGATTCTTCTGTTTGCTCTTTCTACCTGACCTGAGGATTGAGGATGACATGGGATATGGAATTTCTGATCTACTCCAAGCATTTGGAGTGTCTCCTTCATCAGCTCAGCTGTAAAACTGGTTCCCTGGTCTGAGTCTACCTTAAGGGGTAGGCCCCATCTGGAGAGCAATTGATCCACCAGGATCTTGGCACTTGTTTTTGCCGTGTTATTCCTTGTAGGGAATGACTCAACCCACTTGGAAAATAAATCTGTGACAACAAATGCATACTTGCTCTTACTGGAGTTAGTTAAGGGGCCAGTGAAATCGGTTTGTATCGCATTCCATGGTCCAGATCGCCTTTGTGGCAATAATTTGGTGTTTCTTTTCACTGAAAAAGGATTGTTCTGGGCACACACTATGCAGTTGTCCACATAGTGTTTCACATCTTTGATCATACCAGGCAACAAACAATGGTTTTAAGTCTCTGGGTGGTGTTATCTGCCCCCTGGTGTCCACCAGTGGGGGTGTCATGAACCATATGGATGAATTCAGTTCATAGGGATTGTGGTACAGCTCACAGTTTGTGACCTGTATCGTCCTTCCTATACCAGATCAGTTTCTGATCAGTAGATAGGTGTATGTTGTCAGAATGTCTTTTATATGGACTACCAGTCAGTAGATCCTGTTCAATTCCTTTGTCCAGGTATTTGAACACATCTTTTAGTTCTGTGTCAGATTTCTGTGTAGCAGAATGGTCCAATGGGGGTTCTGGTTGTGGTTTCTGCCTGGTGTTGGCAGCTAAAAAGATGGCTGCCAAAGCTACTGGGGGAGTCATTGACCATATCTCCCCCCTCGAGCACCTGCTTTGGCAAACAAGTCCACTCAATCATTGAATTCATGTTAAGGGTCAGTTTTGCAATGAGCCTTTACCTCGTGAATGTTCAGTTTATGAATAAACTGTTGCATCACTGTATGTATATACACAAACAGATCCCTGTATTTGACAGGGTTGTCATCAGAGGATGTGAAGTTATTTCTTTCCCAGAATGGTAGAAATTCAGTGAGGGAAATGCAGACCCAATTGGAGTCTGCAAATATGATAGCATCCCTAGTAGCATGGGGCATGACCTGTAAAGCACAGGCCACAGCTGCCAATTCAGCATACTGTGAGGAAGTGACAGTACATTTTCTAGCAATGCGCCTTAAATTGCCATCTGGAGCTACTATGAGCACACCAAATCCTGCTACTTGTTGTCTCTCCACATAGGAGGCGGAGTCATCTATGAAGACATGATACATGCTGGTATCCTCCAAAACATCTCATGTAGCCGGTAAGAATGGTCCCGACTCAGGTATGTCAGGAAGTTGAAGGGGCTTACCTGTGTAGAGTAGGCCATGGGCCAAGATGGATGTCATTTTTGCAGGTAGTACTTTGATGTCCCTGTCCTGCAAAAGCAAAGACCAGTGAGTGAGTCTGGTGTTGGAAACTGAACCATCTTTTACTTTGTCTGAAAGCAAAATTTTGGTTGAGGTGTGACAGGTATGCAAGACAATAGGTGTGCATACCCAATGATGTACATGAAATGCTTGACAGCCCAGTAAGTTGCCAAAAGTGTTCTTTCACAGAGACTATACTTTCTCTCTACTGGGGACAGCATCTGAGCAGCATAGGCAATGGGCCTGAAGTACCCATTGTACTTTTGTGCCAGCATTACAGACATGGCCACATCAGATGTGGCAGTTTCCAAATGGAATGGGAGATATGGATTAGGATTGATCAGTGCTGGGGCTGAGGCTAAGGCCTGCTTGAGCTGTGTCACAGCATCAGTGTGAGTGGCGCCCCATGTCCATGGGACATCCTTTTTCAGAAGTTCATACAAAGGAGCGTTTTTCAAAGCAATGTCAGGGAGAAAATCCCTGGAGTAGTTTACCATTCCTAAGAAGCATCTGAGTGTTGCCACGCTAGTAGGAAGTGGTAGATCTTGCAAGCCCTGGATCTTTTTGACAGCTGGGCTTCTGCCTTGGTCTGTAATATGTAGGCCAAGGAAGATAACCTCCTTCTCGCACAAGTGTGCCTTGGAGGGGTTGCACTTGAGGCCTGCTTTCTTGAGGAGAGATAGAGGTTCGTCTAGAAGGGCCAAATGGTCCTCTTTCATGGTGGTTGCTAGAAGCAAGTCATCCACGTACTACAGGAAACACTGGGGTGTGGAGAACCCCCGCAGAGCATCCATCATGTGGAGATGGAAGAGGGAGGGGGTGCTGTGAAAGCCCTGGGGAAGACAGGTCCAGGTGTACTGATGTCCATCAAATGTGAAAGCAAATTTGTATTGGATTTCCTGTGCTAATGAGAGTGATCAGAACCCATTAGAACTGTCAAAAGCTGTGAACCATTTTTTGTCAGGTGTCAACAGCATGAGTACATCAGGTGTTGATGCTTTATTTATTTATTTCATCTTTTGGAAATGACCATTGAGCAAACTGCTCTTTTTCAAAGGTTCCACGTCATGATATGAGGTTAACACAGGAAGGTAGGTTACAGAGTAAGGCCAAGGGTACACATGTACAGAGGCAGAGCTACATGATATAACAGCAAAAATAATCTATTTACAGTTTCAGGCTAACTCATACAAAAGAGCTGTATATTGCAGTTTATTACATCACAAGAAATATGGTGGGTGACTGCAGATTTAAGTAACAATATTAGCAAGTAAAGCAGCCAGGAGGAGGCATTATCATAGTTTCCTAGCAGAGGAGGTGGGAGGTAGGTGACTCTTACATGGGCTTTCACTTCCTCCAGGTAAGGCAACCGGGGGAAGCTTTGTTGCTTTTCTAACAAAAGGGGGTTAGTGAGATGTAAGAGGGTTGAGGGTGGAGGGGGTTATCAGGTAGCCTGAGGATGGAAGACGTCGAGTACATGGGCGGGATGTGACCAGGGAGAACTTAGGAGCAGTGGGCTAAAACACAGTCTGTACCTGGAATTGTGAGTCTCAAAGCCCCATTTGGCTTTTTCACAGGCCAAATAGGTGAGTTGACAGTGGAAACACAGGTCCTAATCACTCCTTGTTGAAGCAGTGATTGGATGGTTTCCCTAAGTGATGGCAAGGCTTCAGCAGGAAATGGATACTGTTTTTGCCTCACAGGGTCAAACCCTGTGATTTCAGTGGTAGTGTGCATCCTACCACAGTCGTGCTTGTTGGTGGCAAACATGTCAAGGTGTTTTTGCAGCAAAGGTGCAAGCTCTGAAAACAGGTCATGACTTTTGAACAAAGCCATGACATCATATTCTTTGTTGCTATGGGAGATGGCTGCCACCATGTGCGAGCCTGGGATGGTGACTGCATGACATTGTCCTTTGATCTGAATGAATAGCCTGTTGGCTAGATCCACTACACAGCCATGTAATGCTGAGAAATCAATACCCAATATGCTGGGGTGATGATGTAAAATCATGTGATCAAAAGCAAAATGAGTCCTGAGGTGGCCTACCACCACAGGTAGAGGAATAGATCAGTAGGTGAGTAGCTGGGTACCATCTACACCCTGTGCACTGGTCTTCCAGTCAGTAGACCAGTCAGATGAGGCTGGGTCCTTATCATGGAGGACTGACATGGCTGCTCCGGTGTCCAGAAGCATGGTGAGTTGGCGGCCCCCGACCGTGGCCTTTACACAAGGCTGTCTGTTTGCATCAACAATCAAATTACTCACAATCCAGACCGGGGCCTGTAATTGTCAATCTGTGCATTCAGAATCAGCATTGTCTTCCTGCTTCTGAAATCTAAGGCCTGCAGGATCTTCTAAGGCCTTCTGTATGTCTTGTAATGAGCACAAGTATACTTGTGATGACACAGGCACAGTGATGGCCTGAATGGGTGGTTCTGCCTTGGAAGTCACATCAGCCTGGCCAGCAACCAATGCAACTTCTCCACGGCTGTTCGATGACTTGACAGCCGGGGCTAGGGAAGCTATAGTTCGTTTAGCTGTAACTTCCATCTTGGCACTAATTTCCTCCAACAGCTTGCAAAGGGTTTTGTTTTCTTCTCTGATTTGGTGATAGCTCAGATCATTTTGGTATCAGTTCTGGCTATTTTGTTGGGCATTTGGATTTTTCCAGCTGCCTCTGTTTTCTCTATTGTTCCAGTTGTTTCTGTAGTTCTGGTCCCCCCCTTGTGTGACTGTTTGTCATCAGAAGGGACATCATTTTTCTGATTGTTTCCCTCCACTGTATAGTGGGTGAGGGCATCAGGAGTAGGCTGTACTGCAGCTACCTTGTTGGATTTGCCGGAAGAAAGGGTGAGGAGATAGATCTGATAGGCATGCTCTGTCTTAGTGAGGATAACCTCAAACTTGTCAGTGTCCAGGAAAACATTAAGCTCAACCTTTTCCCACAAGGCTGGATATATGTTCTGGATGTACAAATCCTTGTACTCAATTTGGTCCATACTGAAGTCCTTGTCTGTGAGGGCCTTCCTAGTTTTATATGCAAGCCACAACCATTGGTGGTAAATGGTTAAGCTTTCTTTTGTGCTTTGCTTGACTTTGTAGGCCAAGTGAGTTCCCACATTTCCCAGGGAATAGCCACATATGAGTGCAGTGGCAATTTCATCAAAGGTGAAGTTTTCGGCACTCCATGCTCTCTCTGAGAGCTTAGCCCAGAAGGTAGGTTCAACTGTTTGTCACAAGACTTGAACCTTGTGTGACGCTTGGCCAGCTGGTTATGATTATTGTATGCTATTTGTAATATAAAAATAAAGTGTCTGATGTCTCACATAAGACAGCCTGTGCTCCATGGGTGCCCCCTTCCCAGGTTTCAGTGAAACTACAGGATTTATAATTGACTAGAAGATCTCTGTAATGTAATTAACTTCCTTGAGACATTGCATTTTATGGCCATTTTATGACTTGTTGCTGCTCTGAAACTGGGAAACTAAAATATACATTTTATGACTTCAGAAACAGGACATCATTAAGCTGATTGCTGCCAGATATCTCACACTTAGGTGAGGGATTGCAGGGTTGTAACATTTCAAGGGAACTGGTGGATCAAAATACTCATAATTTGGGAAATGAGTTTTTGCTGATGTCACCTTATTTAATATACCTCTTGATAGGACATCCTGTTCGTATTTTTTTTATATTCTAAAAGGAGGAGCTAGATGTCTCACAGAAGGGGTGTGGAGAGACACAGTTTAAATTATGCTGTGTCTGAACTGTTTAGATATATCCCATCTTGTGACTGTAGAGACACACAGCTCTGATAAGCACTTAAAGAGGTAATACATTAGATAGAAAAGATCTAAACTATATGTTGGTAGGAGTTTATCTGTAGTTTTCTTTGCTTGTTCTTTTAAGTGATTGTATGCTCTTTGATATACTGTTCTGTGTTTACATTTTTCATATTTCCATCATCTTTTAGTAAAATCTTTATTTGAAAGATACTGTCTGGGTGTGTCTTCCAAGTTCTTTTTGCATGTGACATATAGATGGTTAGGTCTGACAACTGTTCTGGAGTGCTTGATGATGTTGCCAAACTGGGAAAAGGTAAGAACCTAACCTAAGGTCTCTTATAGAGTTACAAGGGTTCATGTTGGAAGCCTAGCTTGGTGCCCCTTGTGAAAGATTGTACAGCAATTTGTGAAGAGGGTACGTATCTGAGCCTGTACATTGGGTACGCTAGCATAAGGTTCACAGTTTGAATCCCCCCCAGAACTTGATACTAAAGGTGATTTGGACCCAAAAGCAGACAGAAGAGTTACCCTGTCTGTTACCTGTTCACACTAGTGCGCTCGGAGGTTGGCACTGTGGGAGCAGAGGGCCTGACTTGCTGAGTGCATTTGTGACACCTGGTACTGGGGTTGGAGAGAGAGAGCTTCTCACAAAGGGAGAGCACTTTCTCTAAGTGGCAACTGAGATTGGCAGTTGGGCCCATCTGTCAAATGCTCTGCACAATTTGCTGGACAGAATGAGCGAGTTGCAGGGGGTTGGAAGTATGCGTGATCGTACTTGGTTCATTACATTCCCTTTCCCGACAAAGCGCAGCCTCCACTGCCACATTGGCAATAGCACTGTATGTGTGGTCCTGACTGACTGATTCTTTGAGCATATGCTCTATTTGGTCCCGGATAGCCTTCTTTTGATCCTCTGGGACAGTGATGCTACTAACCACTTCATTAATCATGCTGCAAATCTCTAACTCATCGCCCCTAGTAAGAGGAGTGAGTGGAGGTGCATCACAGAATACAGGCCCTCTGCCTGTGTCATAGGGGCTGCCGTCTTGGCATTGTATGTGGCATCCACCATGTTTGCATAGACGTGGTGATGTAGTGTGCATGCCAACATCGGCGCCATCTTGTGAATGGCAAGTGGAAGTTGTTACATCATGGGGGTTGGACTTTTGTGTGACGTAGCATGCCTCATCATCCAAGTCAGAGTCATCATCACTGGATGACGTAATCTCAATGGGCATGTACTGAAACCCATTCATGGCCTTAACATGGCTAGTAAGAACCTCTCATTGATGACTCAGCTTCACCATCCTTTGTCTACACTTCTTGTGACAGACTTTTGCAGTGCCCTGCTCAATACCTTACTCAACCTCTCTTTGCAGCACTCCATACACCACCCAATTCAACATTTTCCCTAAGCTCTTTGTCCAACTCACAACTCATACGCTTGTAATTCTCTTTCAACTAAGCATTCTCATCTCTCAAAGTCTCATTTGTATCACTCAAAATATCATTCAAATGTGCTGTTTCTTACCACATTTCAACCTTTCACAATCATCTCTTAAACATAACTCTCGCTCAGTGTCTTGAGCAGTACAGTGCATCAGTCTGGAATTAGCATAACGGAGTGACTGTCTCCTCTGCTAGTTTCTTTTCCTTTTGCTGTAACTCCAATGCCTGCAAGCCCATCTCTTTTTTTAGAGACGCGTTTTGCAGTACAAGGGAGGCACACCTCACTTTTGAGACTCTCAACAGTGGTATGTAGAGCTGCAACCAAAAGACCTTTGAGGTTGTATTTCTTGGTTGTTTGTTTGAACTCTAAGTAATGGTCAGAAATTAGCAGCAATGGGTTTTCTTCAGATTTTGCATGCAGCATGAAATCTGTCCATCTGCCATGGGATGTGAGGTAGTTTGAGGCATCAAGTCTCAGTTCTGTGCACAGATCAGACATGACAAATAAGGGGTAGACAAATAAGCAGTCTGAAAATTGGTAAACTTACCCTGGCACCGTCACCAGCTGCTTTCTGGTCCCTGGTGGGTGAACGGTCGTACCAAGGGGGTATGCTGTCAATCACAAAGGGAGTGTAAAGGGGGTCTGGTGTGGGTCTGCCATGCCTGAGACCAAGACGGTGTGGGTCTGCCACAACTGCTACCACTGTAAGCATGAGTAGGTCAAAGTAGGCAAAAAGTGTACTACACTACTCAACATTCAAAATAAATTGAATGTGAATCTTCCCTTGTACATTCCACCTGCACACAGTCACCAAAATTTAGTTTGGGTAATAAATCACCCTCTCAGGTTCTTGGTGGAATGGCACAAAAGGAAGAGACAACAGACAAGTGGTACTCATGTAATAAATGGAATTTCTTACAGATCAGTAATACAGGCTTACTACCATTACAGTGTGAAACACTGGCAGAACACCAGTTTTCCTTACCTAGGCAATGCAGTCTCTCTTCTCAGAGAAACTATGTGTTACAAAGGGTCTTATACCCTGATAATAACTATGGCAACAGCTAAGGAAGATACATAAAAATGTGTATAATTAGACAAAAACAGGTGATCTGAATAACTATCCTAACTAGTGTGAAAAGTTGCATAGCTTGTAGAGATAACACAATACAATGGGACCTATATAATCCAAGGTCATTTGTAGTAGTGTGCAATTACTAAAGATGGCACTGTTGCCTTACATATGAAAATACAGTAAGACTAGAGAAAAAAGCATTTCTCATGGCTAATATATATCAGTAAAACATAACGAAGCATAATAGAACACATATCCTGACATTTATGCTTATATGATAAGTGTCTTCACCCTAAGGTTAGTACATATTCCTACATAAGTTGCTGCCCATGAGGTGGGGGCACCATCAGGGGTGCTGGACCATAGATAACAGAACAATCCAAACCGCTAGACACATGAGTCTGTTTCTGAGTTTATTGGTTTCCCCCCCCTTACCTTTGCTGTACATGGTGGTAGCAGTGGTCGGTAGGGGGATTGTGTACACTCTCTTTATATTTTATGTTGCAGAATTATTATGTTCCTTGCCAATTAGTGTATACATACCATCAAGAGGACTTGTATACCAGCTGGAAAGAATTTAATAGTTCTCGGGATAAAATATAAAACGTACAGTAAAGGACTGGATTTTCAGCCATGCATTAACAACCTGTGGCATGACCGTGCTGCTCGATGCTTGTCGCCATAGCTTAGACTTCCTAAAAAGCCACCTTGCTTATGCATGCAGCTGCTGCAACTTGCAGTGCCTCACGAGTCCTGTAGTGATGCATGCATCAATCTTTGCTGCATGGATCATTGTTTCGGAGTAAAGTTGTGGCAACTGCCTTTAATGTGACAAAACACTTGAAAATAGCATTCCAACTTTCTACCACATTTACACTGCCTCAGGAGCACAGCAAATTCAGGATAATCCAGTCCAAAGAAAGACTCTCACATGGTTTTCATTTGGGTGAGAATAATAGAGCATTCCGGAGTCTTGAAGCACCAGTAATGTAGGCGTGTAACATGTGCTTTGTGACGATGATGCAAAATTACTGTACCCACAAAACAGAAACACAATGTTCTGGTGCTTTTGCATTTTGCATTTTATGCCCTGAAGTAGCTGAAGGATTCATTGACGTAGGAGAGCTACCCACAACTGCCTAAGGATTCCGAGTGCCTGGCAAAAAAAAAAAAAAAAAACTGTTTGACCTGGAAAACAGAGATGTTGTAAATTATTTATTTGTGGACAAAGTTTCTGTGAAGGCGCCAACTTCATGGAGTTTTCAAGAAGTGGGTAATTCTCTCTTCATGGGAAAGCTTTGTACTTCACAAACTTAAAGCATTCACTCTTTGTTCATCACATCAGGTCTATAATGTTGTATGCAGCAGATACTGTGGGGTCTTTGTAATCAACTTTTTCTCTTTACAGCACAATGTTTGTGACTATACCTCACATGATCTGAGGATTTGAATGTTTGATAACTGTCAATCAGCTACAAGTGTTTCAAGCTCATGTTCATGATTTTGAGAAAGTAACAGTAAACACTATTGAATGATGCGCACTCTTGTACAAAAAGCGAATACCAACTCTTATCTGTATTTTTTTTTTTGAGGCATGTTTTTTCCTGTGACAGTGGTGCCCAGTAGGCAGTGTGTTTATATAGAAAGACTGAAATAGTTCTTTAAATGTCTGTGTTGCTCCGATTAAAATTCTTGTGAATCTGCATGAAGAAAATAAAAAGCACAGTTGGACTGGAAATATCTTGTATTGGTTGAGAAATTCTTGATTTATTCAACTGAGTCTTACAATCTGGACTTTGAACAATAACACTTTATTATATGCACAAAGCGCAGTGTGCCGATTTGAATTCCTGTAGAGCAATGAAGTAAAAAGACTTTAAAATTCATCTATATTATTGCCATCCTTGTCAGGTTGATCTACGGTGTCAGCCATAGATAAGTAATCAATAAACCATGACAGGGTGTGCATTAAAGGATTGTAATGCATGCCCCAGGGGGAGAGGCATGAGGCCGATGGTCGAGTGTCCTTACACCCCAGGGAGTGCATTCAGCTCTTTTACTGCACACCCTGGAGTGGCTTATTGCACTTACAAAATAACCTGCCGTTCTTTTGTATTATATGTAAAGTGAAATATTTCAAGTATGTTTTTCTACATAAATATTTTGTTAAAATACATTTAAATGACAAACTATATGCATTAAACAGGCCTGAATTTTGTAGGTAATGAGACTTTTTTGCCTTGATAAGAAGATCCCGTACTTCACTGTGTGGTGCTAAAATTTAATGCACAGTCAGGTGATGTCTCTCGGCTAATGAAGTCTCTAGATTTTTTCTTGCCATTTTATTAGTGTTGATATACTGTACAGTATCCAGATACAGCACAGCAAAATCCCATTAATTTCAATAGGATTTCACAGCTATATACTATATCTACATTAGATATATTGACACGTGTCTCTGTCTGGCACCATATGCTGGTCAATCAATAGCTGGCTTTATGAACAAGCTTGTGCTTTCAGCATTATAAGCTTCTATATCCATGATATGATCTACAGTGTCCTATATTTTGTGTTTTTCTCCCACATTTTGAGAGGGAGTGCTCTGCATTCAGGTGACAGAAAATGGAGAGGTGTGCATCCTAGTGTGCAGCAGCACCACCATACCTCTCAACTGTCCCTAATTTTCCCCCTGTCCCTCAAAAAATGTGTGTTTTTGTGGCCGAACAGTAGGGATCATAAGCACAGAATGTCAAACATTACAGTTACCGACTTGCTTTTCTTCAGAAGATGCATCTTACACTAATCCTCCTATTGTATCAGTTTTCAAGAGAATATAACCAATTTTTTAGATGTGTCCCTGATTCTGAGTCTTTGTCCCTGAATTTTTTAAGTTTTGAACTCCCCCATATAACACTTGGGCCACTACATTGAAGAACAAAACACTATGCCTTTTGGTGGGCAATTATAAGGGTTTTAATCTCCAGTGTATCCAATCTCTCAACATTCAGAAATATTGCATTATTCAGATTCTAAGAAGGAAAATAACATGCAGTAAATGTTAAATTCTTTCTGAAAATGTACTGAAAAATAATTTCTTTAAATGCATTACTAATATATTACATGCATCAAATCTCTACATGTATCTGCGTTTATGTAGGAAAGGATACTACGAGTAGCATATTAGTAGTAGTAGTAGTATATTTTATTCATAAAATTGAATATGAATAAGGATTGCCCATGTGAGCCAAAACTCATTTTCATTAAGGTCCTTAGTACAAGACAGTTACAAAATACAAAACAGACCAGTGTATACATTATTACTTCAGCATACTTACGCGCTAATATTGATCAGACATATACATAGAAATAGGCAAATAAAGTATAGTCTACATCACATAGTGTATAAAACATGGAGTTTCCCTGAGCTTAATAAACATTCAAGTTCTAGGTATTTAAAAAAACTCAAGAGTAAGAATACTGTACATGAATCTCTCCTAGGAGTCTGAAGAGACATCCCAAAGGGATATGTTCAAAGATTGTTAAAGCTCATGGGGTGGAATATTCAAAGGGGTTGCACATGGTGTAACAGTGTTGTGCCATGCACAATCCACTGATGTTCCCCAGTGTGATATTCAAAGGGGGATGGTGCACTGCGCAATTTCCGATGTATCGGGGTGTACCAGTAATGTATGCAGCTCAAGTGCGGGAGGCGTCCCATGCATATGCAGCACATCCAGATATTCATCCTGGGATGTGCAGTGCATATGCAGGCACAAGCCCACCTTGTGCTGCACAGGGGGGGTGCAAAGATCCACCCATAAAAAGCAGGAGCAAGCCGGGGGACACCTACAGGTGGGCTTCCCAGACACATGCACACGGCAGCCGCCTGCTGTGGGTGGCCACCCGACTTCCTGGGACACAGTCCGGGTGTCATGCTCCCCTCCACTTGCCCAATCACAGGCATACATGTCCATACATATCCCTGGTGGTCCAGTGGACCCTACCCCATCACCTGATTGTGGGTGTATAATATAGAAAACCCTGGTGGTCCAGTGGACCTGCTCCCCTGCCCGATCGCTGGCTTTAGTGAAAACTACATACCCTGGTGGTCCAGTGGACTTGCCTCCCTTCCTGATCATGGGCTGTAGTTACAATCATATTCCCTGGTGGTCCAGTGGATCCGATCCCCAGCCTGATTGCGGGCAGATGGAAATATATTTCCCTGGTGGTCCAGTGGACCCAATCCCCATCCTGATCACAGGCAAATGAAAATAAATCTCCCTGGTGGTCCAGTGGACCCAATCCCCAGTCTGAGTGCGGGCTTTGGTTGTAAATATAATCCCTGGTGGGCCAGCGGTCACCCCCCTCACCACCCACCCACCAGACCCACCACCTCGCTCCCCAGTCAGTGGCAGGCAGCAGCTCCCTACCCACAAGCCGCCTGGCTGCCGCTGACTGACACCATACAGTGCGGCTGTCGCCCATTGGTCCCCTGCATGGACCAATGGGCATGCAGACTCATACTGTACTACACAGTCCCGAAATGTGAATGGGCCATTCACATTTTGGGACTGTGTAGTACAGTATGGTCTGCATGCCCGTTGGCCCACGCAGGAGACCAATGGGCGTACAGCCATACTATACACTGTCAGTCAGCGGGTGGCCAGGCTGGAGATCGGGTCCACTGGACCACCAGAGAGAATTATTTTCATTTGCCCATGATCGGGCTGTGGATCGGATCCACTGGACCACCAGGGAATGTGATTGTAACTACAGCCCCCAGTCGGGCAGGGGGGCAGGTCCACTGGACCACCAGGGTATGTAGTTTTCACTAAAGCCCACGATCAAGCAGGGGAGCAGGTCCACTGGGCCACCAGGGTTTTCTATATTATACCCCCGCAATCAGGAGATGGAGTAGAGTCCACTGGACGACCAGGGAATTTAAACATTATTAAAGTCCATGATCGGGCACTGGGGCACATTGCCCACTGAGGGGCAGGGGGCATCAGTCCCTGACAACTGCAGGCTGGCAGGGCACCAGGCACAAGTCACTGGGGATTGGTGCACCTGCATGCAAATGGGGCCATAATGACATGCAATGGTTCCAGTTGTCCCTTGCATGCATTATGGCCTCATTTGCATGACCAGCACTGAACATCATGGTTGATGCACCTAGTGCACCCCCACTTGCGCTGGCGCATCCCCCTGCTCCTCGCTTTCCACTTGTGCTGGTGCAGTGCGGGTGGCCCCAGTGCCATATTCAATGGTGCTGGGCCATGACTCAGCACCACTGAATATCACCCAGGCCACGCCGTGGTGCATCCCAGTTGCGCTGCGCCCATGCCTGGCACAGTCTGAATAGCCCACCCAAGGTATACAAGAAAATGACTCAGGCCTATACAAGGATATATGAAGTCATTCATCCTGCATCATAATTAGGGCAACACAGTAAATATGTATTCCTGAATTCATTACCACTTTTTAAGCTTCCCTATAGATCACCTGACCATTTATTAGTCTCAGAGTATAGGTGATTGAGTTCCAAATTTTAGGGGCCTGAATAGACAAAAGACCTCCCAACACTATTCCTTCTTTTTTTTTTTTGTCGACTTTTTTTCACTATGGTCATGGCTCAAGGAACTTTCTCTCAGGCATCCTTATCCTTGTCCTGCCCACCTGAGGCTCCCAGAGCTGCACCTCCTCTCTCCTCCACTCCCCTACTGCCAGCACCCCTGGTTTAACCCATCCGAGGTGGGTCACCCTTCTCCTCATGGGCACTCTTCTAAGGCAGTCTCTGGCTGCAGGTGAGGGCTTGGCGGGAGGCACTGAAAGGCCAGTCTGGGTAAGCTCCAGAAGAGGTCATGGGGACAGGTGCCATCGCCTGTTCCTTGGATCCATGTTTTTCTCTTTTTTGGTCCTCCCCCACTCCCTGCATGGGCACGTCTGACGCAACCATGCATGACAACCCTGCCAGCATCAGCCACACTGTGTAGTGTGCAGCCTGTGCACTGCAGCTCTCCCGATCTCCACCGGGGGCCACTGGTGCACCAGGCTATCCCTCACCCACACGAAGACCAAGGGCACTTGATCCTCTACCATCCCCTGCTGACCCTGGCTCCCGAGCTCACTCCCAAACTCGGGTCAACAGCATGGCAAGAGTGCCTTAGCCATCAACGCCACTGGGCGGCCCCTACTATTCCTTCTCAGAGGTAGAACATACTGTATTCTACTTCCACAGTGGACCTTGGCACTTCTTTAACTTGCCTTAGCTCTAGGCTATTCTTTGTGTAACTTGGGACCCTATCTTTATGGCATTGATACATAACGTTGATGGTATGTAGTTGCCTTCTTTCATTTAGCTTCAGCCAACTGGCAATAATGAGTTCTACGGGGGGGGGCATTAAGGATGATGTGGGCAAATCTGTTGTAAATCACATCCAGCTTTGCCAGCCTTCTCCTTGATACCCACAAGAACAACAAATCTCTGTTGTCTAGTACAGAAACAATTATTATATTAACAACATGCCTCCAGGGGTAAACATTTTTTAACTCTATAAAGCATCCACAATTTATGGTCCAGATTTGCCACTGTCTTGTCTGTGTGAATATCCCATTTACATCTTTTGTCAAGCCATACCCCGAAATACTTGCATGACTGAATCTTTTACAAAGCCACGCTATCTTTGGTTAGTATTACTAATGTCTCCTCAGCCAAATTAGATTTAGGATCTCCTCTAAATAGTCAAGTTTGAAGTTTTATTGCATTTAAAATAAGATTATAGAAAATTAAAAAAGACTGTATGTAATCAAAGGCATTTTGTAGTTCACATTTGGTTTGCTTTCTGGCATTACCTATGGTATAAATAAGAGTGTCATCAGCGTAGCGGTGACATTTAATGTTGCAATTTTGGAAAGACAAGGGGCTAGATTTTCAGAGCCCCTGTCAGTCCCGAAGCTGTGGGAAAAACCTGGCAGGAGCCACAGTTTTTCCTGCAGCCACAGTATTTTCAAAGGTAGAGCCAGTTTACGACCAGCTGCACAATTTGCGGCTGTTTGTGGCTGTGTTTTTTTTGGTGCAGCTGTGGGAAAATGTTATTCCTGGTGGGATCAGATATAACATCTCCTGCAATTGTGTCAGCTGAAAATGCAAGGCTCTGCAGGTGCAGAGATGTTGCCCCACAGTGGTGGTTGCAGCATGGGACTTAGTTCTCAGATAGGCTGAAAATCCAGCTCAAGTTGTTCATGTAGACACTGAAGAGCAAAGGGCCCAATATTGACCCATGTGTGGGACAGCTGATACAATCTAAATGTCAAAGAACCTCAGCACATAAGCCCTGAGGCAAGGATTATCCCAAAAGAGCATTAGCAATAAAGCTAGGTTTCAAAGAAATACAAATCACCATGAAAGAGTGTAGCCTGGTTCCACTTTAAATAAGAGTGCATGGTGCCAAATGACCTCTCATATATGTTACAAAACAAAAGAGACAGACACATATCAACTTTCACACTACATAGGACTCATTTGTAACAGCCGCAGTGAAGGATGAACCAGTCATAGTTTGGTCTTATTGGTTTAGGTCGTGGTGGATCCCAAAACAGGAATGTAATCTAAGAGTCAAAGAACCTCAGCAAAAAAAGCACAGAGACAAGTTACTTAGAAAAGGCATTGTCAATAAAGCCAGTCTTCAAAGAAATGTAAAATTACACATATCCTCATAATGCAATGCATCATGGGAAGCATATGCAACTCACCATAGGTTTATTGTGATTTGCATATAGAGTACTTCCAGTAATGCTTTGCACCATGGGGATATGTGTAATTTTACATTTCTTTGAAACCTGGCTTAAGTGTCAGTGCCCTTTTTGGGTAACCTTTGCCTCAGTGCTTTTGTGCTGAGGTTCTTTGACTTTTAGATTACTTTCCTATTTTGGGCTCCTCCATGACCTAAACCATTAAGACCAAACTATGACTGATTCGTCCTTCACCTCGGCTGTTATGGATGAGTCCTGTGTAGGATGAAACATATGGCTGTATCATCTGTTTTCAACTTTTTGCAGAGTGTATGAGAGGCTAATTGGCACCATGCAGTGTTGCTTAATGTAGAACTAGTCTAAACTCTTTCATGGTGATTTGCATATATGTCCCACAATGTTTTGCATTATGAGGATATCTGTTATTTTACATTTCTTTGAAACCCAGCTTTATTGTCAGTGTCCTTTCTGGGTAACCCTTACAGATGAGGCACACTGATGAGTCCTGTGTAGGATGAAAGATGTGCCTTTGCTTTCTCTTTATAACCTTTGCAGAGTGTGTGAGAGGCCCTTTGGCTCCAAGGGAATAGTCACCACCAAGGACCTCCACAATCAAGTGTGGGCTGATCCCAATGTGCACTTTGTGTGCAAAAGCACGTTGTCTTACTGTAATGCAGTAGATTGTATCAGACTAATTATGCTTAGTTGTAGGCTGACACCTGTTACTACAACTCCCAGAATCCCCTGCAGATGATATCAAAGCAGTAGGCAGCAGTGAGAAGATTCAATAGCCTGTAGTGCAAGTTATAGTATGTATAAGCTCTGATCTTTTGTTTGTTGGTTCTGTTATCCTCCATGGACTATGAGAGAAAAGAGGGAAAAGCAGTCCCAGAAAACATTTGATTGAAGATTATAAAAGCTCTAACATGCATTGCAGGCTATTGAATCTCCCACTGCTGCCTACTGCTCTAATGTCAGCTGCAGGGATCTGTCTAAACTATTTCATGGTGATTTGCATCTTCCCATGATGCTTTGCACTATGAGGATATGTGTAATTTGATATGCATCTTCCCACAATGCTTTGCAGTATGGGGATATGTGTAATTTTACATTTCTTTGAAACCTGGCTTTATTCCCAATACCCTTTCTGTGTAACCCTTGCCTCAGTGCTTTTGTGCTGAGGTTGTTTGACTTTTAGATTACTTTCATATTTTCGGCTCCACCATGATCCAAACCCATAAGACCGATCTATGACCATTTCATCCTTCTCCTGGGCTGTTACAGATGAGGCACACTGATGAGTCCTGTGTTGGGTGAAATACCTGTCTGTGTCTTCAGTATTCAGCCTTTGTGGAGTGTGTGAAAGGCCATGTGGTACCATGCACTGTGCTTAAAGTGGAACTAATCTAAACTCTGCTGCTCACCACCCTGACTAATGCTGTGGTAGTACCGTGTTTTGAATGGAATCCTGATTAATAATTATTTAAGACATTATTATTTAGGTATGATTTCAACTGAGGGCTTATCATTTTCTCAAATATTTTGGACACTATAAATAGCAGTGGAATTGGGCGATAATTCCCTCTGTCAGTTTTGTTTCCTGATTTATGCATTAAAATGGCTTAGCAGTTTTCCGACACCTTGGAAATTCATCAGAGGATAAAGAGAGACTGAGTATGACAGTGGAAGAGCAATTACAGTTGCTGTTTATTATTAAAAAAATAAGACAACATATCTATGTCTGTCTGTCTCTTTACTGTATCTCTCTGTATGTCTACAATAGTTTTATCTGTGTCTGTGTGTGTCTGTCTGTCTGCCTATGTACTGCAGCTGTTTAGTTTTATTTCTCTGTTATACATTGTATTTAAAAAAATATCACCTGAACGTGGATATTGGACTGATAAAAGCCAAACAGCTCATAATTCTAATCATAAAATAGATGGAACACATTTTTGCCTTGATTGTTCAGTATTACAAATGTTTAAATGAATGCTAGTTTCCTAAATATTCATAGGAAAATAAAAAGACACAAATGTTCCACTTTTTGAATTCGTGCATATGTGTTGAACTCCTTGGGAGAGTAGGCTTTGAGGGGCGTGACACTGTCTGTCCAATGCAGAGTGCTCTGCATGGGGCTTGACAACATCACACCAATCCTCAGTCAGGCTGGTCCTGATGCTGTTTTGCCTTCAGTGGTCTGCACATGAAAAGAAAAAGCTGCGCCAATCAGGAGCCAGCTTTTTCCTTTCATCTGCAGGGCACCGCAGTGCAAACAGCTGTTTGCATCGTGATGAAGAATTCTCCTACCCGTGCAGAGCAGGCTACAGCCTAAGCTCCATATGGGCTGGGAGCACTGCATGCATGATCCAATCATGCTAGCTGGGAGGAAGGCGCTTTCCTCGCCTGCATCCTCCACATCCCTCCCTGTCGTGCTGGTGGCCCCCTCTCCCCCACCTGCTAACATCGGGGTGTTCAATCCCCATGTGGCCTGTATCCCAAAACCCATTATCTTTTCATGTGGCACACCAGGAGCCCACCCCAGTGTGCCAAAACCCTGCTGTGGTGTTTTTCCAACACCAAGATGACCACTCCCGGTGTTGGATATGCCCCCCCACATAAACTCTGACTGCGGGATGCCCATTCCCCGGGTCGGCATTGATCCCCCCCCTTGCAACTCCAAGAACTCTGGAACACTGGGAGCCCGCCCCAGTGTGCCAACATCCATAGTGTCCCTGTAAAAAAAGAAAACAGACCCACAAAGTCTTTTAAATTTTTTTTAAACCTGAAAGACAGAAAATGGTCCCTTGTGGTTGCCGCCAGCCCCCTTCCCCAACCCGCACCCTCCCTCTGTCCATCCCAGCTCCCCCCACCCATACTTACCTGCGGAGGTCAGTAGCAGTGATCTTCAGTGGACCGGGAACACGTCTGCATTCTTCAAAAGCAGACTGCAAACTGAAGAAATGATGGTAAGTCCTATAATGGCAGTGAATGGGGAGATTTCAATTTAGGTTGATATCTCAGCCATTTTTGGGAGTTTTGGTCCAAAATTTTCAGCATAGGGTTCTTGGGACCCCACCTCATGAACATAGTCACTGTCATTTTGTTTCTTGTTCCCAAAAGGTGATTTCACGGTCACTGCACAGAATTATCTTTCAAGACCAATTAATGAAATAACAGTGCCATTGTTCATGAGGTGGGGTCCCAAAAAGCCCTTGTTGCAAATTTGGTGAAAAAACTCCCCAAAATGACTCTGTTACAAGTGTCCTTTGTGCAGTTTCTATGCACACTCATAATGTCATCAGTTTTTAAGATTTTCACTCCAAATTTCCAACATTGCCATTTTTCACACCCCCTTATGAACAGTACAGCTGTCATATTTTGTGTCCTTCCCAAAATGTATTTTTGCACCTGTGGTGCAGAATGGTGCAGTCGCTGTGCAAAATCAACTTTTGGGAATGATTAACAAAATTCCAGTGGCACTGTTCATGGGGGGTGGTCCCAAAAAGTCCATGTTGAAAATTTGGTGAAAACATTCTGAAAAATGACTGCGTTACGAGTGTGTGTTACGCAATTTCTATGTACACTTGTAACTTTGCCACTTTTTCATATTTTCACTCCATATTTTCAATATTGCCTTTTCTTCACACCTCCTCATGAACAGTATAGCTGTCATTTTTCACATCCTGCCCTAAATGTGTTTTCGCACCTGCGGCGCCGAATGGCACACTCACTGTGCAAAATCACCTTTTGGGATTGAGTAACAAAATGATGCTGGAACTGTTCATGAGGTGGCATCCCAGAAAGCACATGTTGAAAATTTGGAACAAAAATACCAACAAATGCCTGGGGCGTTAGGGTTTCCAACCGTAACACCTACCCTTAAAATGCAAGATGGAGGAATATACAGAGAAAAATATGGGAGACATGTACAAGAGCAATACCAACAGTGAACTCTCAGCATTGACAAATGCTTGTCTGTCTAGGAACCCAGAATAACCTTGTTTTCTACTTATCCAAATACTGCCACAAATATTTGCAAAAAAGAAGATTTTATAATATGTTTAGAAAGCTATATGAGCCAGTTGTCCATGCTGAGGCAAAAGATGAGAAAATTATATCAAGAGGAGATTCCTCTTAGAGTGTAACAAAATTGCTTTTGATGTTCTCAGGCAAGAAGAACTTGTTTACCTAAATGTATGAGAACTGATTAGCTCCTCGGGTTTCCCAGTAGAAGGCAGCTTACTTGTAGAGGGCATTTAAAGTAAATTTATGGTTCAATTTAGATGTAAAACATCTGTAGAGCCAGGTGAGTTCCATTCTTCAAAAATCCAATCAAGTTCAGCCTAGAAGCTTTTGCTACCATATAAGAAGTATACCAAATATTATACCAGGGACACAATTAAACACCCAATGAAATCGTCAGACTGGCAGTTTGCCACTGTTGTAAATCCTCTGATAAACAACAGATAATGAAAAGCTCAGCACCTACCACATCTGCAGCACAGTAATAAATACAATAAAAAAAGAAACCTCTTTAATATTTGTATTTTATTATAGTAAAAAAATTAACCATGGTGTAATCGCAATAAGGCACTTGGAGGATGTGGGTTATCGGGGGATTTACCATGGCTGGCGAGGATTTACCCACTGAGCTGTGCCTTGTGGGCAAACCACTCCAGCCATGGTAAATCCCCCGATAACCCACACCCCCTCATGGTTAGTTGCTTAAATACTTGCAGGGAAAAGAACTGGCAACTGATCTGTCCATTCATGCTATATTTTTTTGTTACATTTCTGTGACAGATCAACCCAAGATTCCACAAGATGATCCCATGCAAAAAAAATTATCTTTATTTATGAAACCCGTTCTCATTGTTAATCTGGCTTTATTTTACTGCTCTTGTTTTATTTGTTTTTGGTTTTTCACTCCTAATTTCCCACTGTAGATTTTTAGGTAACACTGCCAGTTTACCCCTAGATTCAAATAGCTTATATTCTTGGATAAATTAAAAAAAATCTATGATTAAAAAAAATCCCAAAGGATAGGGAAACTAATTAAGCAATAAGCCATGAGGGGGTGTTGGTTATCGGGGGATTTACCATGGCTGGAGTGGATTGCCCATGAGGCGCAGCTGAGTGGGTAAATCCTCGCCAGCCATGGTAAATCCCCTAATAACCCACATCCCTGAGTGGCTTATTGCTATTATACTTTGTTGTTTTTATTTTTTTATGACAAAAAAATAAAGTTTAATAAAAGTTTTTTTAGGGTTGTTATTATTTTTATTAATTTTCTTATGCCACGAGAAAAAAGAGTTCTCTGTTGCTAGGTGGAAAGTTTCTGTTTATGTGTGTTGCACTAATGGGCTTCCGTCGCACAGCACAGCATGTGGTTTCGGTTAGATTTGAGGTGCGAACTGCTTCTGTGTTCTACGAAGCAGTAGGAAGTGACCGGGGTTACATTTTCCCTCAATATATATATTTTTTTTAAATGGAGGCTGCTACATTAATGAGGTGAGACACTGAGTGGACCGGTGACAGAGCTAGTGTAGAGCGGGAGTCTCATGGCATGATGAAGGGCAGACCGCACGGGAGTGGAGACAGAGACTGAGGTGAGGTGGGTGTACTTTTGGCGGTTACGGTGAAATCCATGCTGGTCTGGTTTTTTTTAAAATGTGGATTCACTTTCTTGGGGGTTTGTGCTAGTCACGCTATGCGCTTTGGTGAGTTGGATGTGATGGGAGTCGGAGACCGCTGCTTAGCAAGCATTCCAACATGGCAGATCTGCAGTTTGAATTTCCCAGTTCAGATGATTTGTCAGAGATGTGGCAGGCTGGCACCTTTTGCAGTGATTATCACAGGATTTATAATGGAGGTAAGGTACTAGCCTGCCGTTCTCATTGGTCGGTGTCTGAGGTCCATGGTATAATCTAAAATAAATTACAATAGTTTGGGCAAAACATGTACTGCAGCTTGCATGTATGCAATAATACACAATGGATGTGGGTTATGTCTATGCCTATTGGCTTAATGAGGTAGGAGGCCACATGGCAAGTACCTTACTGTCTCTAGAAGTGCATTTATCATAACCCACTCCCTGGAGTGTGTTATTGTGCTTATAAAATGGGTATATGTTGAAAAATCTTTCAACAGTTTAAAATATTGTAAAAAATGTAATACAAGATGAATATTTTGTGCTAAATAGTCCCTCTGCAAAAGAGCTGTCACTAGGGGTGCAGTGCTAAGTACTGTGCAGATAACTGGTGCTGTGTAGTGCTGCTTGCTGCTGTCATGACCCAGAGTGCTGGGGAGGGAGGAAGAGCAAGTAAGACTGCAGCAGCTGGGAGAAAACCAGAAGGGAGGGAGGGACACAGCTCAAAACTGCAGTGGGTGTTTTTTATGACTTTTTCTTGTTGCCTGTGACCTGCAAGGAGAGAAAGTTAGTGCAGTTCAGTTTTGCGGTGTTGGCCACTTGGGAGGAAGAGTGATTAAATGCAGTTGCTCTCAGCGTGAGTAAATTGCCCACTTTTTATCAAATTAAATCTTTTTTCTGTTTAACTTCTGACTACTCTGGTGTACAAAGCCGCTGCACAGAGCGATTTGGTTTACTGACGCAAGTGGTTGCAAAGCAGCAGGGGACAATGAGTGGTAGCAGAGAAAAAAATGACTGCCAAATCCTTTTGAAAGATTCAATTAATGTGGCATATTGATCTTATTAGTAATATGGAAACAGCTGCTGGGGCTTTTTAAACTGCTTATTATTTAACAAAAATACCTGGTTGGAATCCTTTTTTCAGCCAATCAGCTTTCAGTACTATCCCTACCCATTTTACAGTTTATTTGAGACATATTATGATTTTGCTATGACCATGCCCTTGTTTGTTACATATAATTTTGTTGTGACTCAAGAAATCATTTGTAGCATCATTTTCTGTTTAAGTTTGTTTCAAGTAGCTATTATTTAACTGCAGTCTCCTTAACAGTGGCTTCAGCAGCACATGTTTTTATCCCTACACTAGATTGTAGTGGGGGGTGGGGTATTCAACAACTGCAAACTGTTCAACTGCCAGACTAGAACTTTTAGGAAGTGGATTCTATAAAAGTCAAATTTCCTTGATAGAAATTTTGTAAATCCTTAGATTGGGTTCTGTTGTGATTCATTCATTGACAAAAAGAGCACATCATTACATATATGACTCACAGTGAACTTAAATATGTAAATTATGTTAAGCAAGTTTCCATTGATCTAATGTAGCTGGACAATTGGGCCTTTTATATATAAATTAGTTCTGAACTTTTGTTTTTACTGGGGTCTGATGTCCTGTTGGTCTCACCTTTTCTCCTCATTCCCATTCCCATTCCTAGCATGACTATGGAGTGTTGTCTCACCCAAAAGTAGCAGTGACTGTCTCCACAGAGACTAACCAGAGACTAACCAGGCGGACATGACCTGCAGCCCACTGGTAAACTGTAAATGACACTAAGCTGGCCAGAGGGAGATTCTACAAAGACTCTACGAGGAACATATATAAACACTGTAGTTAGACATGTAAGACATTACTGAATTTAATGTAAGCAAATATAAGGGTATGCACCTTGGCAAAATAAATAGGAAAGGGGCTCGGTAGTCATTATAGAATTCATCCGCAAGCTCACTAAACATTGCCAACAGTAGTTATGAGATGGACTAGAATGCTGCGCTGTGTCAAATATCTGGAGTACTGCATGCAGTTCTGGGCACCGCCACACAAAAATGATCAAAAGGCATTGGAAGAGGTGATACAACATAGTGCAAAAAGTTAATCCTTGGGCTGATGAGTTTAACCAGTGAAGAGTAGCTGAAAGAGCCGGGATTGTTAATGCTGGAGAAACAGAGAATGATGGGTCATTTAATTAAGGTGTTCAAAGACTTGTGGGGCATCACAAGATTAAAAAGTAAAAACTTCCTGGCACTAGAGCTCAGGGGCCCTGAACAAGAGGCCACTCTTTAAAGTTCAAGGCATAAATGTTCAGAATGGAGAGGAAGTCACATTTTTATTACTCAGAGGATAACGGTGGGGTTTGGAACAGGCTACCAGGGGTCATGCTGTGTGCAGATAGTAAGAATTGTTTCACAGTAAGTCTACACCGGGTAGCTATTTAGGGGACAACAACATTTGAGGTTCTCCAGTTAAAGTAGCAAGAAGACAGACTTGACAGATCAATGGTCTTACTCTATCCCACTCTACCTATACCTATGCAAATATGAATAAACATACTTGTCCCTACAGCTGGATTATCCTAGGTACTAATGGGAAAAAGAGAAGCTCAATATGTCAAGCCATCTTCTCTCTGCATAGTATTCTGTCACAATAGTGGACCAGTCCTTACTCAGGCAGGATACTGACTATATTCCTGAAACTGATCAATATGGATATGAGTCTTAAGTAAACAGTCCTGTGCCTATTTCCAAAATGATTAAGAGTGTGCATCTACCTTACGCTATACCTTTGCAAAGCTGATTCAGCTTTTGAATTTAGTAAAGAATACATTTTTAGTCGCCTTTCCTAATATGTATATGTTTTTGCCAACTCTGGTGAAATCTGAATACAAAGCTTTAATGAGAATTTTGTAATCTGACATATTTTTTATGACATTACAGTCCTGTCACTGACTACAGTCTATGATCATGGTTGAACTTTCCTATTACCACTGAATAGTGAGGGAGCAGTTCAGATGGCTACCTTAGCTTTTTCCTGCTCCTTGTAACCATATTATGAACCATGTCCTAAGCACAGCACTGGTGAGGTCATTTGCTGACAATAAAGTGTTTCGCTGCAACACATAGTAGAATAATACAAATATATGGAAACTATTTAAAAGACCAGTAGAGAGACAAATAAATAAACCTAAAAAATCAAAGTCAAATAATTCACATGGAATGGGGCAAGCCTTTTTCAATACCATAGTTTTATTTATTTTTATTGATTGGTTCCAAATGCCTTTTTTAGGCATGGCCCAGTTACTACAAGTACATTATATAAAACAGCACCATGAAGTATTGATAACAAAAGATTAGTACATGATACAGCATCATGATACAACTGAGAAAAGAATATCCTATGCAACATAGTTAACTAATACGACTTTAACTGCACCATAGTTAGATATCTGGAATGGCTTTTATAAGGTTACGTTGTATATGTAGCATAATCCCTGGGGTGGTGAGTACAATGAGAATTTTACACACACCCAAGGTATGGGATGCTACATAAACCCCAAGAGCAAAGCTTGAGGGCTTTATCTAAGCTTCCACACTGAGGGTGTGCATGAAATTTGAGTTTTACACACCACCCATGCCTTGTTTTTTATAATTGATAGGGAGCATTTTTCCACCTCAGCATGTGTGACTAGAATAGGTAAACAGCAGAGCGTGACTTGTACCACCACTAATGTCAGGGCACTGGATAAGAAGAGAGAGGGAATTTCATTGGAACACAACTACCAAGCTCAGCCCCGTGGCATGGCAGGCTGAGGTGCTACATGCCTCACCTCCTGCCACACCAGGTGGGTTCAGGAATGAACCTGGGTCATTTGGATGCTGGCTGGGGGGGCAGGATTGAATGTCCCAAGGACAGCTCTACCCCCAAGGGAAGGGTTACATGCACCCCGCTAGGCGGCTGTCATCTGGAGGATCTGGGTGGCACAGCACAGCAAGATGGGTGTCTAAGTAGAGGTGGAGGATGTGCAACGCATCATTGCATGCCCCACTGGCATGGGGAGAAAATGGAAGCAACCCTCCACCCCGGTCATGACTGGATGAAGGCAGGTCCCCACAGGCCCCACACCAGCAGCTTGGCACCTCCAGGCCCTGTGGCAAAGGATGAATGGAGTATGTAGCAAGTCCCAGGGAAGCTGGGTGAGGAGGTGGGGGGAGCTGTCTGGATGGGGGCATGTCAGCGGATAAGATGATAACGCACCGATTAATAAAAAACACTGCTACCAAGTGAATAAAACACACAAAGGCTACTGTTAGTCTTGAAAATTTGGCTACCACCGTTTTTTTTTTACCCATAGCAATCAGAACCAATATGGCACATAAATTCATGTCATGCTATAACTTGACTGGATAATTGCCAATCTGGTGTGCAATAGGCAATAAATGGCCAGTGAAGGAAAGCACAAGGGATGCTGCTTGATCACACTGCACTTCCATCATTCTCCCTTCCTTAACAAGTGAACATTTTTTTCTGTAGTCATTTCAAAAGAACTGTGGGGCATTTGCAAATTAGTTTCAGCTTATTAGTGCAGACGCTAATTATGTGATAAGCGATAGAGAGACAGAGAGGCTATGCAAGCTAAGACAAGGACCTAACACACTTACAACCTTCTGAAAGAGATTTTCTTCTAAAGACTAATGTATTTTACAGTTATTTGCACTAACACCTTTATTGCTGTAACTAACCTGACTAATGACAAGGTCTTCATCACTCTGTTAGAGTGTTAAGGTTTTTTTTTTTTATGATTGTGTTCTTTCATGATGCTGCAATTCGGAACATATTAGTCAAGATCAAAAGCTCGGCTTCTGAAGTGCCTCCATTTCTAGTCAAGAGCCTGCTAATGACCACCACAACCCTTTAATTAAAAACTTCTCTGTTCTGCTAGTTTCTTAATTTCAGGTCCTTTTTATCACTCCTTAACCATCTCACACATCTTCATCTTAAATGGCTTTCACAGAGGCTGTCAGCTGCCACCCTTTGTGACATCACAACTGAAGCCTTAAGGACCATTAATGCCACAGAAAGAGCCATGCATGAACTGTCCAAGGTAGATGGTGTGGCCCGTGACCCTACAGCACAAGACACCTTACCTTTGAAGCCCCATGGTGGTTGCTGGCTAGACTCAGAGCAAGCAACAAGGCATGATGCAACATATAGAAAACTGGAAGAAAATGTAAGATTAAATAAAATATTTTAAATGATTCCAAAAGTCATGTAATGTCTTAATTTACTAGTCTTTCATTGATGAAGGCCCAAATAAGCATTCTATAGCAGTCCATGGGATGAACTTGATGGTCAGTGCTAAATGTCTATTTAACAGAAGTTGACATTGCAAACCTCCCCCCTGACAAACTCACATATTTGGGTGCGTGATTTTTAGTGCAGTCTTATGCAGAATCACTTGCCCTCATCCTTTGCCTCTTTGCTCAAACCTATCAACAGTGCTTACCCTCTCAGATCTGGCAATAATGCCCTACTGGCTATCCCTGTGCTTAGAACTAGAACTGCTGGATCTTCTTTTGCATATGCAGCCCAAAGGCTATGGAACTTCCTACCCTCCAAGATTCACCACTGTATCACAACAATATGTTCCGTCATGGGTACCAACACATCTGCTTAGCTTAGCATGTTGCTCTTGTCCCTGACTTGAACAATCCCTCACTTGCATCAAGTTGAAAAGCCTGCCATGACCTGCTGCGGAATTAGACTTCCCGTGAAAATTAACTTCCTGTAACTCCATTGATGTTATTTTGTAATTTTATTTCTTGCAACAATGTAATGGTAATGTCTTTTCAACTTCACTATAATTGTATCTCATAGTTATCATACCGTATGAACTGCCATTTTATCTTTCTACGTGCAATCTCCCAGGTCATGCCTGAAAAAGGGTATCTGTTTGCCTAGTGTACTTACCTGGTTAACAAGAGCTAAATAAATATTTCAGCACTGCAAATGGCCTTTATTCAGAAAGTCCTCTCATGGAAAGGAAAGGCATTTGTTTTTTGTGGCAAACTGATCTTTTCCAGTCTCAGCCTGTCAGTGTTACCAGCTTCCTCGAACCCTTCGGACAGCTGCAAGGGTAATCAGTAGCTACCACCACTCAGAGTAGACACTCTCTCAGGGTTCCTCTATTTCTGAATCCCTTCAGAGCTGCTGTTCACACAGTGCAGTGTTACCTTACTCAAGGGCAATCAACCCACCTCTCTCTGTTACAGCTGAGCACTCCTTACATTAGAAACAGAATATAGTAATAGTCGCCTTCTCTTTAGAGGCAGAAATGCAGTTCTTGCCAGTTATAAATCAATCAGCTGTACCTCAAAGGACTTGGTCACAGAAACATGAAGTATATGAAAAAATTATATTTTTAATACTTCAAGATCTTTACACATGTAATACAAGACAATACAGCAAGACTATAGGGAATGGTAATTTCTACAGAAATGAAAAGAAAATGATTGCACACAGCAGACAGAAAACACACAGGAAAATTGTCCTACACTTTCTAATTTTCCCAAAGTATAGAGGCTTATCCACACAAGACCCCTTGGTGGATTAGGGCACATTCAAACAATGTTAGATGTTTAACTGTTTGGAATCCTAGCCTGGCTGTCTTTTTCAGGCTCTGCTAGACTGTTAGACCCTCCAGCTGCCCCCTGTGAGACATAATCCAGTATGCTATTCTGACATCATGGATTCAACAGACTTTTTGTGTCTTGAGAGAGCTGTGTCCTCATAAAAAATGGTCTGATTTGGACTTCAGACTTTATATATACAAAACCATCTGTTTTTTTGACCCAAGTCCTGCCTAGCCCACCAGCAGTAACTCCTCCACAAAACAAGAAAGGATTGTTTATGCTTCTAGTTCTCCCCTTATTTGGCCAAAGAGACTACAATCACTCTCTGGAGACAGCTGGTCTGTTTTAACTGAGATACTGTGAAAAATATTATGACCTTTCCTTGCAGCTGCTAAAGTCTAACTGATCTAAGTGCCCAATGAGTACTTTGCATTAGTCTTCAATAGAGAGGATGTTGAGGGGCTTCAGGGCAGGGGAAAATGGGGGGTTGAAGGGGCTGAGGCCTGGCTGGAGGCAGCACCTACTGGCACTCAGGGAGATGAGGGAGAGGCCCAGAGTAGGAGGGGACACACAGGGTCTGCTGTGGAGGGTGAGGAACTCTCTGTGGGCAGGGTGTGGGAAGCCCTCAAGTCTCAAAAAAAGGACAAAACCCCAGGTCCTGATGGTATCCACCCCAGGATACTATGGGAGTTAGCAAATGTCCTGGTTTCACCACTGGTGGACCTTTTTAATGCTTCTCTGTAGATGGAAAGAGTGCCCAGGGATTGGAGGCAGGCACATATAGTGCCTATCCACAAAGGGGGCTTGAGGGAGGAGAAGGGGAATTACAGACCAGTCAGCCTGACATCGATGTTGGGGAAGTTGATGGAGGCCATCCTAAAGGAGAGGCTGGGAGCATTCTTGAGGGAACAGGGACTCCTCAATGACAGGCAGCATAGCTTTGTCCCAGGTAGATCATGTCAGACTAACCTTGTGGAGTTCTATAAGTGGGTGATGGCGGCACTCGATCAGGGTAGACTGGTGGATGTCCTCTTCTTGGACTCCAGCAAGGCATTTGATTTGGTCCTTCACATAGGCTTGCTGGAGAAGCTGGTTGGGATGGGGACTGGGACACAAATGGTTAGGTGGATTGGTAGTTGGTTGCCTGGACATACCCAGCGGGTGGTAGTGGGGGGGTGGTGTTGTCTTCTAGCTGGGTCATCAGTGGGGTCCCACAGGGATCAGTCCTAGGCCCACTCCTTTTTAATGCCTTTACCTCTGATATCGGTGGGTATTAAGTGTGAAATGAGCTGCTTTGCAGATGACTCTAAGCTTGGGGCAGTAGTGGAGGGGGAGGATGGCAGGATGGCCCTGCAGGAGGACCTGGATACCCTGGAGGGGTGGCCACACACCTGAAAACTGAAATTTAACTCCAGTAAATGCAAGGTGCTTCACCTAGGGAGTAGGAACCCAGAACATGTATACATCCTGGTGGGGGGACATTCTACAGACCTCACCTAGAGAAAAAGACTTGAGGGTTCTGTTGGATGTCAAAATGAATAATTCTGAATAATGCAGGAGGGCCACAGCCAGGGCAAATAGAATCCTGGGCTGCATCACCAGGGGAATCACCTCTAGAAGCAGGGAGGTGATTCTGCCTCTATACAACAGCCTGGTTAGACCACATTTCAAGTACTGTGTGCAGTTTTGGAGACCGCAGCTAAGAAAGGACATCTTGCTCCTGGAACAGGTCCAGAGGAGGACAACTAGGATGATCCAGGGGTTGGGGGATAGGACATATGAAGAGTGACTTGGGGAGCTCAACCTTTTCTCACTGGAGGAGAGGAGGGACAGGGGGAATATGATAGAGGTCTTCAGGTACCTGAAAGGAATAAATAAGGTAAGCCTAAGTGGTTTCCTTCAGAGGAAGGAGGGAGGAGTCACCAGAGGACACAGCTGGAGGCTGGAGGGGGGAAGACTTCAGGGGAAAGGAGGAAGCAGTACTTCATTGAAAGAGTGGTGGAACCATGGAATGCACTGCTTGAGGGACTGGTGGGGGTATTTATGGTGGAAGGGTTCAAAAGGGGCTTGGACAGGTTTAGGTGGGTGGAAAAGCAGGAGAAAGCTTGTCCAGGAGGGGGAAACTTTGATGAAGACAGAGACTGTACCCATTCAGGGTACTGACTCCTGAGCAGACATGATAGACCATTAGGCCTACTCTGCTGTCATGATAGTATGTTAGTATACCCCTGCAAAAAGAATTAAATTAAAAAAAATACAGTAACAGGTATACATAGCAAATTGTTACACCCCAAAATGAAAAACAAATCTTTTTAGCAGCCCCAAATGATTCTTTGTTTTTCATGTTAGCCAGCTGGCTCCAATTGCTATGTTCTCAGTTTACGCTTTGTGTGGACCCTCATTAGTTTCTCCTAGCATCCCTTCTACTTAAGAGAAAACAAAGGCACCAGTTGTTGGTTGGATAGACCATCTGTGTTACTATGCTGTGACCTACTGCGGTGCCTAATGTCCCTATTATAAGACTGCAGCACCAGTCTCCACCTTAGCAATTTTGACTTCTGGTCACTGGTTCTATTCAACCATGTATGGAGGTTGTAATCAGTAACCAGGGTGAACTTCTGTCCCATGTAGATAAAATTGCAGCTTTTGCAAAGCCAGACAATCCCCAGACACTCCTTCTCTGTTGTTGCATTGGCCTCCTCTCTGGGCAGCAGCCGATTGCTTAGGTACATGACTGGGTATTCCTCTCCCAAGTGCATAACCTGACTCAGAACAGCACCTAGCCCATGATCAGATGCATCTATGTGTGTACAATAAACCAAAGAGAATAGTCCGGGCTGGTGAGCACAGGTGCCTGACATAATACCTCTTCAGCTGATGGAACACAGTATCACAGGTTTCTGTCCACCGAACATTTTCTGTCATTTTCTTCCTGGTGGGATTGGACAGGGTTTTGGTCATGCTGCTAAAATTTGGCACAAACCTATGGTAATACCCTGCTGTTCCTAAGAAGGCCCATACTTTCCTCTTGGCTGTGGGTGTGGCCCATCCCTGGATGGCTTTAATTTTCAATGGCTCAGGCCATATGTACCTTGTGCCCACCCTGTGCCCAAGGTATGACACTTCTTTACATTTCTGCCTGGCACTTTCCTGCCTTGACTGTCAGCCCTGCAGCATGCAGTCAGAGGAACACCTCAGTCACTTGCCTGATGTGAACCTCCCAGATTTGGCTATAGGTGGTGATGTCATCCATGTACACCAGAACAAAGTATCCTGCCCCAATTTGAATGCACTACATGAGCTATTGAAAAGTGGTAGGTGCATTCTTCATCCTGAATGGCATTACCTTGAACTCAAATAATCCAAACAAC
The DNA here is from genome assembly GCA_016271365.2 of Neoceratodus forsteri. Classification (NCBI taxonomy): domain Eukaryota; kingdom Metazoa; phylum Chordata; order Ceratodontiformes; family Ceratodontidae; genus Neoceratodus; species Neoceratodus forsteri. Next base: position 61,378,873 of record CM028132.1, on the reverse strand, counting down.
ATGATGAAGGCAGACCTCTCTCTGGCTTCTGGGGTCAGGGATACCTGCCAATAGTCTTTTGTCAGGTCTATAATGGACAGGTAAAGGGCTACCCTAACCTCTGTAGAACCTCATCTGTCCCAAGCATGGGGAATGCATCTGACTCTGTGCAGCAGTTGAGCTTGTGGTAGTCGACTCAAAACCTTGTGGTCCCATCCTTTTTGGGGATCAGTTCCACTGGAGAGGCCCAGGGACTACTGGACCCCTGGATCACCCAAACAGCCAGCATCTCCTTGATCTCCCACTCTATGGCATGTCTTACTCCTTCTGGGACTCTGTAGGGTGGCTGTCTCAGTGGGGCTCATGACTCTGTATCCACATGGTGCTCTGCCATCACTATGTACCTGACTTCCCTGTGAGCATTTTGCCAAATGTACCCTGCACCCCACTCATTTCGGCAGCTTGGGCTGGTGTCAGCTGCTCTGAGAGGGTGACAGCATCCATTGAGGATTCTCCTTTAATCTGTCCCAAGATATCCACCAGTGGGTCTGCTTCTGCCCCATCCTCTCGGTAGCTGCACACAGCCAGTACCATCTTGTCCCTGTCAGGGTCAGGTTTCATCATGTTTCCATGGTAGACTCACTGTTTGTGCCCCCTGTCTGGTAGCGCAACCACATAATTAACGTCATTCACCCTCCTTACTACCGAGTAAGACCTCTCCCAAGCCACTTGTAATTTATTCTTTCAGACATGGATGAACACCTTCACTCTTTGCCCAACTTCATACTCCAAGGCTCTGACCCCACTGTCATACCATGTTTTCTGCCTTTGTTGTGCAGTCGCTAGCTGTTCCTTGAAAACTCCATGAGCTCCTTGAGCCACGACCTGAAGTTCAGTATATACTCCACAACAGATTCCCCTTGAGTGTAAGATCACCCTCCCATTCATTCCTTGCCAAATTAAGGGGCCATTACTCTATGATCAAACTGGACCTCAAAATGTGAGAAGCATGGGGGCCCTCACAATATGCGAATAGGTGATGTGTAGGTACTTGTCCCATTCTCTTGTATGCTGGTCAGTGAATGCTCTTAACATGGTCTTAAGAGGTCCATTGAATCACTAGACCAGACCATTTTTGTAAAATATATTTATTGAGTATAAACAGTAACATTAAAGCAACTTGATTGGGGTGTACATATATTCACGTCCAACTACATACATATGAAAACATCAGGTTATTGGATACCTTAAAATGAGAATTTAATTAATTATTAATCATCTATATTTTGTTTACTCTAAACATGACATGTTTAAGCACTCCATCAGTGATACAAATGCCTGAATTTAGGGGGTAGATCCAAACATGCTGATTCCTTGTTTATAGCTTCAGGGTTTGCTTCCATCGGCTGCACCCCTGCCCCAAGGGGTAGAGGTCCAAGGTGAGATTTAGACCAAAATTGAAAGGCTTTAGCCTGATGTTCAAAGGGGGAAATAGCTCCTCCCCATCCCCTGTTTAAACATCAGACCACTTCTCGCTCTGCTTCGAGCGTTTCGGCAGCGTGGCTGGCATGGTTGGGCGATTTCCTGTTGCTTCTGGCCCCCTTTCCTCTCCTCTCCTCTCCTTTCCTCCATTTGGTTTTTCTCTCCCCCCTTGCCCTCTCCCCATGCCTGTGTTTGCATCTGTTTGTCTCCCCACTCCCCCCTGCCTTCTGCCCCCCACTCATTGTTTGTTCCCCTCACGGTTTTGCAGCATTCTGTCTTCCCCTATGCAGTGGCTTGTACCTTCTGGTGTTCTAGTCTCCTCTTCATTTCTTTCTTTTCTATTTGGGGCATTTTCCCCCTCACCAGCCACCATGTCATTTCTGTGCTCCCATCCTCCCAACTCCACAGCTGCTTGCCGCTCCAGGACTCCATTTTCCATTCCAGACCTTGCTGTCTAGCTGTCCTTGCCAGAGTTCCTGACCGAGTCTCCAGTCTGCCTGCTTCAGTTCTTCATCTACAGCCCACTCTGGTGCTCAGTCTCAGGCTGGTGCTTCAGGGTGATGTCATCCTCTTTGCCTAGCTCTGCTGCTACTGGTTGCTGTGCTGGGACTCCAGCCCCCTTTCCCTATGTCAGTACCAGTTTCTGAGTCCCTCAGGATGGCATCCCACCTTACATCTCCTTCTTGACTCTCCACTCCAGCTCATTCCCCGTTGCCTTGCCTCAGAGTGTCAGGGGGCTCTTTTGTGGGGGTTCAGCTCGCAAGCCATTACAGATCCCCTACACATCTACAGTGTCCTCGCCCATTCACGGATCTGCCATAATAGAAACAAACATGCCTGTCATGGATTATGGTATTTAAAACACTTTACTTCCTGAATAGTGTTATCTTTCAACTGAATATGAACTGCCATTGGTATTCAGCCTTAATGGAGCCACTCACATTCCCAAATGTACACATGAGCTTCATTTGAATGCATGTTCCCATGTCATCATTTCATTGATGTACTTTGCTGTGCCTGTACCTAGTCAGATGTGGCTCATATACACTTGAAACACCAACCGCTATATATCTTCACTTCTGGGATTTGTATGCTCTGCTTCACTATTCTCCTGCTAATCAACAAATGAAAGGAAGCCACTCAACCACCGTTTCTGTCCTTTCCTGATCCTATCCCACAGTTGTTATTCAACATAATATTATTTTTTCATTTCCACATGTGCAAATGGACTTGTGTTCTCCAGCATCATGGCAGCACTACAAGTATGTAATCACTTTATTTCCTAGGTGGTTGAAGCCCTTGGTGCTGTCTCATCCTTCTGGACCTTACAATACTTTAGAATATGCTACACATGGTGATGACGGATCACATGGGTCCCGCCATCCCTATCACACACTACTTAATTGATACAGCAATAGCGGACCATGTGGGGTCCAGCTATCCCCATCATACACTACTCAAGGGGACATGGGGTTCCGCCTTTCATTTTATGCAGAACTCCTGCAACGGCGATGATGGACCACGGTGGGTTCCACCATCCCACTCAACATCTGGTTGAAGGGATTCAACTCATTGTTCCATCAAGTCCCCTTACTGCAGATTGGCTTACTTTGAGTCTTGTCCTCCTTACTTTGGACTATACTACTTCCATGACAACAGACTGCAGGGGGTTCTGCATCCTTACCTTACTCAGACTATACTACGGCAATGGCAGACCATGTGGGGTCCTGCCATCCTGCACAGACTCTACTCCATACCATGGCGATGGTGAACTACATGGTGCCTCGCCATCCCAATCATGCACTACTCAGTGGTATGGCGATCGTGGACCATGTGGGGTCCTGCCATCCCTATCACGCACTACTCGCTGAAACTCATTGCATTGCTCAGATATGGCGATGGCGGACCATGTGGGGTTCCGCCATCCCTATCATGCACTATTGCTTACTATGGCAAAGGCGAACCACATGGGGTCTTGCCTTCCCAATCGTGCACTACTCAGTGGTATGGCGATGGTGGACCACATGGGGTCCTGCCATCCCAAACATATACGCCCTTCGAAAGGGCCCTACCATAGCTCAAAAGTATTTCCTAATCACTTCAGGCATACATACGCTGGGTATAGCCCTCTTTATCTTGGACTACAACATATTCTGGCACATAAGGGTACCCCCTTAACACCTGCATCGTATATTCCATGGCGATGGCAGACCACGTGGGTTTCCACCATCCCCCTTCCACATGCCCTTTGAAAGCCTTCCTCATATTCCTTGTCTTCCAGTCCAACTTCTGTGAGTCTCATTTTACCTTGAACTATGCAATAGGACAGCGATTATGGACTTATCTTGGACCATCTTTTTTCAGCGATCCAGGACATTCAGGTACATCCCACTTTCCCATCTCAACGTGCCCTTGTGGGGCCCTCCTTGCTCATCTGCACCTATCATATTACAGTTTTCAGTGGCATGTTGCTCCCTCACCTCAGAGTTATCATTCTATGGCGCTGGTGAACCCACATGGGGGACTCACCATCCCAACAGTTCATATTGCTCCACAAAAGAGGGTTATCCTCTCTACTCAATTAGTGCTTCTACTTGCACTATGGCAGATCCTTGTCAGGGTCTCACCTTCCCAGTTTGGCCATCTGAGACTTTCCGTCACTCAAACACGGATACTTCATACATCACACCTACATGGGAATTTAATTTCCCAGCTAGCATACCTCTGAGCCTACTACTGTCACCAATTCATTAAATTCTTCTGTTACAATCCACCTTCTTCCATTCCAGTTTCAATGCCTAACATCACAGTGGGCAATGGCAGACCACGTGGGGTCCCGCCATCCCGTTTACACATGCCCCACGAAGGGTCTTACTAGTACTTTCATGTGATTTCAGGCAGCCTCATGCAACTCCCATCCTTCATACCTTGCCTTATTCCATACTACCTCAATGGTGGACCACATGGGGTCCCACCATCCCAGCAAAGGCTATCACCCTTTCTGTCTCAGATTATGTCACAATACAGTGATGGCGAATCCACAAGAGGTTCCTGCCATCCCAGCAAACAGACCCACTATGAAGCAATATCTATTACTCAGTGGCTGTGCTATGGATGTACAACAGTCATCTAACTCAGACTTGGATTAACTATTGGCACAGCATCCGGACATCATTCCAAGTTGGATATCTCCATCTACTTGAACCTTCATCTTCAACATCGACTTCCTGCTCATCTTGACCTTGAACAGGACACTTCTACCAGCAATATCAGACCAAACTCCTGGACATAACCATAACTAACTCTAAGCCACATTTTAGGATTATTCTTCTCTTAGTATGCCCAGAGGACAGGCAGGTCAGTAGCCATGGGTCCTCAGAGGTTCTCCCTAAAGGGTTTTTTCCTCTCCTGCATGCTACTGATTACACTCTCCAGAGCTGGAGGAGGTAGTCACTTCGTTATTTCTTTTTGGGCCTTAAGTCTGACACCTACCCAGTATCCTACAGAGGGTGGGATGCAGAGAAATACCAAAGTTCATGTCATAAACACCAAGTATATATCAACTCATAAGTAAACACAAGCACCAAGCTATGTACCACACACTGAATTGGACAGCTTTAGCCTGATGTTCAATGGGGGGGAATAGCTCCTCCCCCATCCCCTATTTAAACATTAGGTCGCCTCTCGCTCTGCTTCTAGCATTTCGATGGCACCCTCCATCCTCCCCTGCCTCCTCCTCCTCCTCCTCCTTCTCCTCTGGCACTCCTGTCTCTCTCTCCCTCTCCACTGGGTTTTAAGTCTGACACCTACCCAGTATCCTACAGATGGTGGGATGCGAAGAAGCTCCAAAGCTCATGTCATAAATACCAAGCATATTTATTTATTTATTTATTTATTTAAACAGCAGTTTGGAAAACCTTTGAGCCATAGGCTCATTTACAAAGGTACCTTGTCACAGTAAGACAAACAAAAATACACAGTATAACAGTACAACACAGTATAACAGTAACTTAAGACATAGATATCCTGGATTTTAGGGGGGCAAACTTTGAGAAAATGGGGAGATACTTGAAAGAGGCATTAAGGGGAATGGGGCAGGAATCAGGGGTTGAGGAACAGTGGGAAGTATTTAAAATGGGGATTACAAGAGCAACAGAATTATGTATTAAGCAGGTTAGCAAGAGGAAAAGGAAGAGGAGACCATTATGGTTTTCCAAAGAGGTAGCAAAGAAAGTGAAAGCCAAAAAGATTGCATTCAGGCAATACAAAAAGACACAGGCAGAAGGGGATAGGGAGAAGTACCAGGAGAAGCAAAGGGAGGCAGGGAGGTCAGTAAGGGAAGCCAAAGCTCAGACAGAAGAATACATTGCAAAATCAGTGGGTAGAGGGGACAAAACCTTTACAGGTACATAAGTGAAAAAGAAAGGCAAAGGGAGGGATAGTGAGACTGAAGGAGGAGGATGGGGCTGTGGAGGATGACAACAGTAAAGCTGACATATTGAACAGGTATTTCTGCTCAGTCTTTACTGAGGAAGAGGAGGGTAATGGGTCTGAATGGAGTACAAGGGTGAGAATGGTGCAGAATGGACACAAGTCCCTTTACGAGAAAGGGTCCTGAAGGAACTGGAAGCAATAAGAGTTGATAAAGCAATGGGGCCAGATGGGGTGCACCCCAGGATCCTTAAAGAACTAAGAGAGGGTGGCTGAACCTCTTGCTATCCTGTTTAGCCGATCACTAGAAACAGGGAGGTACCCAAAGACTGGAGGATAGCAGATGTAGTCCCTTATACAAAAGTGGGAACAAAGAGGAAGCGGGAACTACAGACCAGTCAGCCTCACCTCGGTAGTGGGAAGATCATGGAAGCACTACTGAAGGAGAGATTGGTGGAACATCTGGTTGTCAATGGACTACAGGACCCAAGGCAGCATGGTTTCACCAGGGAAGGTCATGTCAGACCAACCTCATTGAATTTTTGACTGGGTGACTAGGGAGGTGGATCAGGGAGGGCAGTGGACATGGCCTATCTGGACTTCAAGCAAGGCCTTTGACACTGTGCCACATAGAAGACTATTGCACAAACTGGGGAATATGGGTGTGGGCAGGACAGTAGTGCGGTGGGTAGGTAACTGGCTGGGCAGCAGGACACAGAGGGTGGTGGTAAATGGCTGTCACTCCACAGAGGGAAGAGTGACCAGTGGGGTACCACAGGGATCAGTGCTGGGACCGGTACTATTCAATATCTTCATCAGTGACATTACGCAGGACCTAGAAGGCAGAATTTCACTGTTCGCTGATGACACAAAGCTCTGTAACAGAGTAGACACACCAGAGGGTGTAGACAGAATGAGAAGGGACCTGCAGAAACTTGAAGAATGGTCAGGGGTTTGGCAGTTGAAATTCAATGCAAGGAAGTGCAAGATAATGCATATGGGGCACAAAATCCGGCACAATATATCAGTTGGGGGTGAGGATATAGCATGCACCAAGCAGGAAAGGGACCTTGAGTTATCATCTCTGATGACCTCAAGGCAGGGAACAGTGTGACAAGGCAGCAGGTAAAGCAAATAGGATGCTGGGATGCATAGGCAGGGGCATCACCAGCAGGAAAAGGAGGTCATAATTCCACTATACAAGACACTAGTGAGGCCGCACCTGGGTACACTGTGCAGTTCTGGAGACCTTACCACGTAAGGACATAGACAGGTTAGAGAAGGTTCAGAGGAGGGCAACAAAGATGGTGCATGGATTGCATCACAAGTCCTATAGGAGGACAGGTTGAAGGCACTGAACATGTACTCCTGGAGGAGAGGAGGGAGAGGGATACTGAGAGAGACATACAAGTATCTACAGGGAAGAACAGGGTGCAGGAATGCACTATTTTTAAGCGAAAAGATGTTCCAGGACTGGAGGGCATGGGATGAAGTTGGAGGGAGGACGATTCAGAGGAAACGTGAGGAAGAATTTCTTCACAGAACGGGTGGTGGACAAGTGGAACACCCTGCCAGAGGAAGTGGTGGGGGCCGAAACAATCACGGGATTTAAGAATGCATGGGATAGACATAAAGGAATTCTGGAGGTCAGGGGTAAGGGGCAACAGACTTCCTGGAAAACATAAACTGAACTTACAAACTTAAATGGGCAGACTGGGTGGGCCATAGGCCCTTATCTGCCGACACTGTCTATGTATCTATGTATCTATGTAGATGCAAACTAGCTGGTACAGGTAGGATTGATGCAAACAATACCAGAGTTATGTTGTCCTTAGCAGCTTAGTAGTAAGCTTTGTCATAAGTATTGAGTACGGCTTTGACTAGTGGCAATTACAGCTTCTGGTGTTAATAAGGTGGTTACGTAAGGAAGTTTTGAAGCACGATATAGTTGGAGCTTCGGAGTTGGAGGGGGGCAGTGTGTTGAACCAGGAGGGGGCCCTAAAGCTGAAGGCTCTTTGGCCATGAGAGGTCCTAGCTCTAGGGATAACGAGGTTTTCCCAGAGGTCCAGTATGAACTAGTGGGACAGGCGGCATATGGTGGTGGTCAATCCTGGCAGGATAGCCCAGGAGGTCTTTCTGTAAGGGTACAGGTCAGATATTTTGAGGCTCGTCAAGATCAAGTACCAGTGCTTTAGCGTACAGTAGACAGTGTGTGTTAGCCTAGGTGCCCCAGTAATTAACCTGCAGGCCTTATTCAGAGTAGTCAAATTTTATGGAGTGCGGTCTGATCAGCAGCACCATACACCGGCAGTCCATAGTCCACTAGGGACAGGATAGGGGAGGTGATCATAGTCAAGAGCCCTGGGGAGGCAGTGTTTATACCAATGTAAGATGCCCAATTGGATATTAGTGGCAGTGGCTAGTGCAGCGATGTGTCCATGGAAGGAGAGGGAGGGGTCAAAATGGATCCCTAAATATTTATAGGAGCAAACTTGTTCGAGTGGGAAAGAGGACCCAAAGTGAATGAGGAGTTTGAAGTTGCAGGACTTGTTTTGAGGATGAGTGAAGAACATGGTTTTTGGTTTTTTAAGAGCATATTCCAGTCAGCTCATAAGTAAACACAAGCACCAAGCTATGTACCACACAGGAGGCAGTATAGCACAGTGGTCTAAGGCTCTGAGCTGCAAATCTAGTGACATCCAGCAGACCAGACCTGGGTTTGAATCCCACAGCTTCCACTTGCATACGGTGTGACCCTGAGCATGTCACTTAATGCCCTTGTGCTCCCAGGTCGCTCCTGTAAAAAAGTGTTCAGCTTAGTGTGCTATACCTGGTTCAACAACTAAAAAAAAAAAACCACTGAATTTAAGTTAAGATTGGTGGTTAGCCTCTTTCGAGGGTCCCTATATAGGGAAGCCACCCTCTGCAATTGCTTTCAGGAGTGGGTCCCACAAAGTCACAAAGCTCTCACTTTGCCCATCTGCTTTTTGTTGAATCTTCTCTAGTTTCGAACAGTTCAACATGGTGTTTGCTCGTTGTTGAACCGATGGGGCATTTACTGATAGCCAAGATTGCGCTATTGTTTTTTGGGCATTGACACAGGCTAGTGACCACAGTTGTCTGCTTGGGCCACTATGCATTGGGTCTGGGTCAGCTCCAAACAGCAGTTTTGTGGGGGACCTGGTCAGCCTCCATCCCAGCACTCCACTCATCATTTTGTGCACTTGATGCCAAACTGGGGACACCTTGGGGCATGTAAGTGCTAGATGGATGAAGTCCACGTCCTCCCCCCATGACCAGACCATTAGTCTGTGGGTGGTTAAGGAGAAGCCCTAAGCTGCCTTACCCACACTTCTTCCAGAGACTAATCATCAGATCAGACATGAAGCTGACACCCTGATCTGACAGAATCTTCTGGGGGAACCCATCTAGCTAAATATCCCCAGCAGTTCATCGACCACCTTCTCAGCCTTGATGGAGGACAAGGCGGTACCTCTGGGTACCCAGAGGTGTAATCTATGACCACCAAGATATATCGCTTGCCAGTGTGACTTGAGGTGCTAAATGGCCCCACAATGTCCATGGCAATGCACCAAAATGACTCTTCAATCACAGGCCCCAACCTTTCCCACCTTCTCATTTATATTTTTTATTTATTCAGTCTTGGATTACAAGTATCTTTGAGTGCCAGGCAGCTCATTTACAAAGGCTCTACATCAATGGAGCAGGGGTTAACAATCAGACAAGGAAGAGCAAACATATTATGTTACAACATACATGGTCAAGTCATAATACAATGCTAAAATACAGAGATAAAATAAAGGGACGGAGGAAGTCAGGAACTAGGCAGGGAGTAGAACAGAAATTAAGAAAGAGGGGGAACAGGGAAAGGTAGAAGTGCTATAAGTTGGCCGGAGTGGGAAGGTAGCAGCCAGAGGCTTTGTCAGTGTAGTTAAATTCGGTAAGGTAGGAGGTGGGAGAAGGAGGGTAGAGGTAGGAGGTGGGGGAAGGGGGTAGTGGGAGGAACATAGGCTGGGAGGAAGTGGCAGCTGAGTGGCCTAGTAAGTGCTGAGAGGTGTAGTTAGGGGGAGAGGGAGCAAGGGAGAGGTGGAAGTATAGCAGTACTAGGATTAGGTGGTACAATCACAGGTGCTTTCAGTTATGAGATGCTGATGGAGCATATGCTTAAACTGAACAAGTTTAGGTAGCGTAGTCAACTCACTGCATTGGTCATTAAACCAAAGTGGGGCTCTGTACAGAAAGGACCATTGGTATTGAGCAGTCTGGCAACGTGGGACGAGGAGGCATTCCGTTTCTGAGGTGTGAGTGTATTGGGTCTTGAGGGATTTGTTCAACAGGCATCCAACGCCCGGCAGCAAGAGTTCAAGGAGCACCTTTTTGGTCAGAAAGCATGTTTGGTATTTGATCCTACCACTTAGCTGAAGCCAATCAGTTTGAGCATACTGCTCACAAGTGTGGGTGAGGCAAGCAGCACCCGTGATTAGCCTACAGGCTTTGTTCAGAACAACAGTAAGTCTTTTGAGTGATGCAGCTCCGTTAATTGCTAAGCCATAATCAATGACTGACAGAACCAAACTGTAGACTGCAAGCTTCAGAGCTTCTGGAGTCAGACTCCATCTGTATCTATAGAGGAGCCCAATCCTGGTATTGACATTCCTAGCAACATTATCTATGTGAGGCACATAGGTGAGGTGACTGTCCAAGGTTACACCAAGGAACTTGAAGTGCTGGATTTGTTCAAGTGGGGCTCCTTGGTTATTTGTGACTGTGAGTGCATGTGCCTTATACTTGTGCTGAGAAGATGAAAACAACAAGACTTTAGTTTTCTTGTAGTTTAACACCAATCTGTGAGTACTAAACCATTTCTCAGCTTCCAAGAAACCAAGCTGTAGATTGCTTTCCAGTAAGTTGGGATCCGAGTGGCTTGTAAAGATGACAGCGTCATCTGCATAGAGGAGAGTATGTTATTGACAGGCAGTTGGCAAGTTGTTCAGAAAGATACTGAACAGAAGAGGACCCAAGATTGATCCTTGTGGTACACCAGACCGGACAGCCCTCTGTTCTGAGAAACATTAGATATCTTCACCTTCTGCAGTCTATCTCCAAGGTAACTTCCGAACCATTTCAGCGTGTTTGAAGAGAGACCAATTTTCGTGAGCTGTCCAAGTAGAAGTGTGTGATTCACATTGTCAAAGGCCTTCGTTAGATCTACAAAGGCCGCTCCTACAAGTTTGCCTTGGTCGATTGATTGTTGTATAAAACGTGTAAATTCTAGCAATGCTGTGGTAGTACTATGCCCCTTTCTAAAACCATGCTGCTGTGGACACTGGATAGAGTAAGTTTCACCTTCTGACACTGCAGACAAATATCATAGTAATTTGCCACATCTTTAAAAATCCTGGGCCATTAAAAATTGTTAGTCAGCCACCTTGGCTGATCCTTTGGTGTGCTGAGAAAGGTATGTCTTGGGCTAAGGCCAGAAGTTGCTTCCTATACTACCTAGGAACCAATATCTGCCAGAGTATCCCTTCCTATGGTCCTTTCTTGGGAACCCACTCATGGTACAGAAGTCCATTCTCACAGTACACCTCCTTTTTCCCAGAACTCGGAGAATCACCTTCCACACTAGAAGCTAACTTCCTTAACTTTTGCAAGGATGGGTCAGCTTGTAGAGCTCTCCCTAGCTCTGCTTGCCTGACTTTCCCAAAACACACTCTGCTTGTGAGAGAGCTGCCCATGGCTGAGAGCTCCTCAGTCTGTAGCTGTGGCTCAGAGCTACTGCTCGCAGCTCCTTCTTCAGCTACAGCTTCTCCTTCTACTAAGGGAGGGGTTGCTTCCTCATGCACTGCACTCTCTGTGTCTTCAGGAGCTCGGCCTTGCTGCAGATAGTGACACACGCAATATTGGCCCTACTATTGAAATCATGATTACATTCACAGGCAGGTCTGGTACAACACCCACCTCCCATATACCCTGGCCACCTTCCCAGCCTACAAAGATCTGGGCCAGTGGCACAGAAACCGCAGAACCCATCATGCCTCTAATCCTAGATAACTGGCAAGATAGGATCTGTTCCTCCTGAAGCAAATCCTGATTCACTGAAGAAATGGAGGCCTCAGTGTCCTTTAATTCCAAGGTCACCATCCCATTTACATACACAGGGCGCATGTGTGCAGTGGAGTTAGAGGGCACTGCACTCTGTGTACAGGCTACTAACTGCTGGGAGCTTCCAAGCTACCCCCTCCAGCTATACTCTCACCATTTTCACATTTTTGGAGCAATTATAAGACAAATGCCCCAGTTTCTGGCAGATATATCACCTGAGTTCACCCATTGGTTTGCATAAGGGAGTCACTAATGATGACTCCTAGGTCCCTTTCCTCTGACGCTGTGTTCAGCTTAACCCCTCCCCCCCAATCCAATACTCTGTTACTCGGTTTTTGCTCCCTAAGTGCATTACTTCACACATTTTGGCATTGAATTTCAGCTACCAGACTTTGGACCAATTTTCCAGCCTTTGCAGATCTCTCTACAACTCCCTTATCTGCTCCACATTGTCAACTCTACCACAGAGTTTAGTGTCATCTGTGAACAGACACAACCTGCCCTGGATTCCCTCTTCCATGTCGCTGATGAACATATTGAAGAGGACTGGGACCAGAACAGATCCCTGTGATACTCCATTGGTGACCTCTTCTTCCACTGATCCGAACCCATTCACAACAACTCTCTGCTGCCTCCCTTCCAACCAACTCCCTACCCACCTTACTATTTCCTTAGCTGTTCCCAGATACCCATCTACTTCAGCAGCCTTTGATGTGGCACTGAGTTGAATGCCTTGCTGCAGTTGAAGCAGAGTAAATCTACAGCATGGCCTTTATCAACTATTTTGGTTACCATTCCAAGAATACTATCAGGTTGGTCTGACAAGACCTCCCTGTCATGAATCTCTGCTTCTTACTATCCTAAAGTTTGTTTTTCTCCTGGTATTCCACTACATCTTCTTTGATTAGGGTCTCCATCAATTTCCCTACTATGGAGGTAAGGCTGATGGGTCTATAGTTCCCTGGCTGCTCCTTGTCCCCTCCCTTGGGCAGCAGAACCACCCCTTGCTTGCACAGAACAAGTGAATAGCACTGCCAGGGGTTCAGCTAACACTGGTGCCGGTTCCTTTAGCACCTCGAATGCATCCAATCTGGCAACAGGGCCTTGTTTACTTCCAGGGCTAGTAGCCCCCTTTCACTAGTAAATTTCTTCATTTACATTTTCTATCAGCTGCCTTTATGCTGCTATCCGGCAAGGGCTCATAGTCTCCCCAGTGAATACTGAGCAAAAGTAATTGTTTAGCACAGTTGGTTTGTACTCATTCCACTCTATTGCTCTGCCCCCCCTTCATTAGCCTGACAATTCCCCCACCCTTCTTTCTTTTGTCTCTTATATCTAAATAATTGTTTTTCCCCTACCTTGAGCTTCTCTGTAATATGCCGCTCTGTGTCTGCCTCGGCGATCCTGCTTGCTGTCTTGGCCTCTCTGTTTTACTCCTGGTACTCATCCCACTCTTCATCCCCCTGCTTTTCTTTGTACCTTGCAATGACCCTCTTTTTGGTCCTCACTGCCTCCCTGACCCTTTCAGAGGACCAAATTGGTCTCATACTTGTTTCTGTTGATAGCTGTTCTTGTGCAAGTTTTTGTTGCCTCAAGAATGGCCCCTTCTATAACCCGTCATCGTTCCTTCACTCCCCTGATGCTGTCAACCCAGCTAACCAGTCCAGCACAGTTTTCCTCATGTGGTTGAAATCCATCCTCCTGAAGTATAGTATGTCAGCCTTAGATGAGGGCTTACAGGTGCCCAGGGCCACCTCTAACCATATAGTATTGTGGTCGTTGGACCCCAGTGGTTCCTCAACCCATAAACCGCCTACTCTTTCTGAGTTGCTGAATACCATATCTAGAATGGTTGACTGTCTAATGGGATCCCTGACCTGTTGTACCAATATGCAGTCCTGCAAGACATCAAGCAAGGCCTGGCTTCTGATGCTCCTGGCAACTGGTATGTCCCCGTTGATGTCTGGCAGGTTGAGATCTCCCATTATACAATGGCAAGAAAAAATCCTGGACTCTGATTGGTCAGTCTTGAGCTGGACCCGTGATGTTAATCAGTACAACATCACGGGTCTAGTCTCAGCCTCACTGTGAACCTGCAGATGATTTTTTTGGATGATGAGCTTTTTTTTTGCATCTCCTCTTATGAAACAAAAATATTTTTCCACACCAATAAAAACATTCTTTAAAATTATTTTTTTACTTTATATGTAACAACCAGCCATTGTATAATAGCAATAATGCCCTCCAGGGTGTGTGTCATTTGGGATAACGTCACGCCTCAGTTGTTGGATGCACTCGGCCTGCGGCCTCGTACCCAACCACCTGAGGCGTGACGTTATCCCAGCATGACACACACCCTGTCAGGCATTATTGCTTAATTATTGCAACCATCCACTTTGCTGCCAGCCTCCATACTTCAGCACCCACATCCTTATCTCTCTCTTTTCCCTTCCCCAGTGGCCTATAAACCATACCTATGGCAGAGGATCAGTTAATTTAATTCACCCCAGCTTGTTCAGAACTACATTTTACCTCCAACATGGAGTTTAAACATTACTGAATTACGCATTCTCTTCTTCATTGCCAGAGCTTCAAGCCATGGGAGCTCTGGTCATCACAAGTGCCTAGTCTCTTTTCTTCACTCATATCTCAATCCCATACAGTGTCGCAAATCTACAAGATTTTACAGTCCCACAACAAAAACACTGCCTGTAGCTTGCTTTTATTGGAGCCAGGCTTTGCTTCTTTCAGGGGACATGGCTAACTGGCAAAAGGTTTGGCATCAATTATATAAATTTCTTAAACAAGATAGACAGTGTCTCACCCAGTTTCATATTCTACATAATTTATATTGTACACCAGTGAAATTGTTTAAAATGGGTAAGGCCCCTTCAGCCCTATGCCTGTGTTGTGGGCAAGGGGATGGTTCCTTGAAGCACATGCTATGGAACTGTCCAGTTATACTCCATAGCTAGCAGTGCCGCAACATCAGCTGAAATGGAGTCGCGTACCATCCGCCATATTTGGGAAGCGCAGACTTTTCAAAACTAAAATTCTATAAGTAAACGTGCAGAAAAAATTGCTTTAAGGTGCCAAGAGCTTAATCGGGGGCTAAAACTTTTGGGGCTGGGACAGTTCACATAATGACAGTTTTATCTGCTAATGTACATGTCAAACTTCTGCCTAAACACACTAGTCTCTTTTCATCAGGTGAAGGCCATCACCTCTGAACAGCTTTCTGTCTCAGAAGCCTCCTAGTCCCCAATAAAGTAGGTCTCCTGTTCCTGAGATCACCCCTTCAGCCAGTTGTTGAACGACTCAGTCTCTGCCTCCCTTATTCTAGTCTTCCCATTTTCCCCACCCCAGACAGGAAGAACGTCAGACAAGGCTAAGGAAGCCAAGTGCTTCTCAGTCTGTCCCCAACAAGGAAAATACTTCAGAGATAAAAAGTTACACCTGACAACTTCTTAAAATGTGTAATATTTTCCTGTCTGCTATATTTGGTTCCACTAGCTCTTTAACTGAGGGCCAACTAGCAGAGTGGTTAGAAAAAAAATTCCTACTGCATTATTGAGATTAGTCATACGTGCTTACTGTATTTTGAAAAAGTAATATTCCTTGCATCACTTTACAGCTACTTACAGCACGTGGAAAATGCATCCTGTCAGCCCTTAGGTCCAGGCTGTTCTGACAGCAGCAGATGTCAAAACAAAGGTTACATCTGATGATTTTGCGAAAGTCCTTAGATTTACCTTCCTTCCGCTAATGTAATCGTCATGCCTACATTGTGTCAAACACTCAACAATCTAATAAATGCAAAATAACATTCTAGAGCCTTTCAAATCCTCATACTGTTGTAGATGTCACAATAATCAAATACAGTTCTTTTATGACATGATAAATGGGAATGCTTTTGAGAAGTTATTTAAAAACAAATGACTTATGTTTCCCTTTTTTTAAATGTTTTTCCTGTGTATTCCCCTCTTGCCCATTTTCCTTGTCAATAATAAATCCATGGTACCGGGTGACTTGTGGGAGACTAAGGCTGCAGCACCTGGAAGAGTCCATCACTAGGGCCAAGAGAAATTACAGTGACATAGTATGACTTTTCCTATTGTGAAATACCACAGAAACAATGGATAAATGGTCTCATTTAAAAGTGCAAAATTTGGAGCATCCCCCCCCAAAAAATGTATGATTTGCTGAAACAAGCGTATGACGCAAATATCTGCGTGCCCCACACTTGGTACTCTTTTAGGCATTTGTTTTCCAAGTATGAGATTTGTGGGGTTTTTTTGTTGTTGGTCTGCAAAATACTGCCAGTCCCTTACATACCAAATTTTCATCAACTTGATGGATTTTCACATACAGTGGCGTGAAAAAGTATTTGCCCCCTTCCTGATTTTCTCTATTATTGCATATTTTTCACACTGGATGTTTGCAGGTCTTTAGAGAAAATGTAATATTAGATAAAGGGAATCTGAGTGAACAAATAACACTTGTTTTTTTTTTTAATTTCACTTATTTAATGAAAAAAAGTTAACCAACACCAACTGGCACTGTGTGAAAAAGTAATTGCCCCCTTACACTTAATAACTGGTTATGCCACATTTAGCTGCAATGACTGCAACCAAACACTTCCTATAATTCAATATCAGTCTTTCACATCGCTGTGGAGGAATTTTAACCAACTCTTCCTTGCAGAACTGCTTTAATTCAGTAACATTTGGTAGGTTTTTGAGCATGAACTGCTCGTTTCAGGTCCTGCTATGGCATCTCTATTGGGTTTAAGTCTGGACTTTGACTAGGCCACTCCAAAACTTTAATTTTACTTCTTTTTAGCCATTCTGATGTGGACTTGCTTTTGTGTTTTGGATCATTGTCTTGCTGCATGACCCAACTACGCTTCAGCTTCAGCTGACGGAAGGATGACTGGACATTCTCCTTCAGAATTTTCTGGTACAGAGCAGAATTCATGGTTCCTTTAATTTTAGCAAGTCATCCAGGTCCTTAGGCAGCAAAGCATCCCCACACCATCACACTACCACCACCATGTTTGACTGTTGGTATGGTGTTCTTACTGTGGAATGCTGTGTTTGCTTTACGCGAGACATTATGGGATCCATGTTGTCCAAAAGTTCCACTTTGGACTCATCTGTCCATAGAACATTTTCCCAAAAGGCTTGTGGATCATCCAGGTGCTCCTTATAAATGAGAGACGAGCATTTATGTTCTTCTTGGTTAGCAGTGGTTTCCATTGCTACTCTCACATGAAGCCATATTGCCCAGTCTCTTTCTGATTGTGGAGTCATGAACACTGACCTTAGCTGAGGCAAGAGAAGCCTGCAGTTCTTTGGATGTTGTTTTAGGATCCTTTGAGACTTCTTGGATGATTTTACACTGCGCCCTTGGAGTAATTTTGGCAGGCCGCCCTACTCTGGGAAGGTTCACTACTGTTCCAGTGTTCTCCATTTGGAGATTATGGCTCTACTGTGGTTCAATGGAGTCCCAGAGCCTTAGAAATAGCTTTGTAACCCTTTCCAGACTGATAGAGGGCAACAAATTTTTTCTGATCTTTTCAGGAACTTCCTTTGATCATGGCATAATGTGCTTGTTGAATCTTTGTGCTGGCAACGTGACTCTGATGGAAAGGGCAAATAAGTGAGGTTTATATTGAGCAGGGCTGGCTGTAATCAAGCCTGGCTGTGTTCAATCAGCTGACTCTAATTATCCCTTTAATTGGGTTGATTTAACTAGGGGGCAATTACTTTTTCACACAGTGCCAGTTGGTGTTGGTTAACTTTTTTCATTAAATAAATGAAATAAGTAAAAAAAAAAAGTGTTATTTGTTCACTCAGGTTCCCTTTATCTAATATTATATTTTGTCTAAAGACCTGAAAACATCCAGTGTGACAAATATGCAATAATAGAGAAAATCAGGAAGGGGGCAAATACTTTTTCACACCACTGTATTTTGTAGATGTTTTTGCTGCATTTCATGAAACTTGTCAATGTAAACTTTAAAGCTCACCTTGTTTTAGCTATTGCAGTAGGGACTGGCCACTTCTAGCTCAAAAGCAACAGGGTGTGACCATCAACAGCCCAGCTAGACGTTGATTCTTCTATTTGTGCACCCCTGAACTGAGCCTTGGAGCCTATGCTCATCGGATCTCAGAGGTTAAGCAGGCTTGGGCCTGGCCTGTATGTAGGATGAGAGACCTTTAATGAACCCTAGGTTCTGCAGAAAGTGGTGTTAGCAGCTCTTCAGGGGGCAGTTCCTTTTGGTTTAAACTAGCCATAATAATGCCAAGTGTTGGTGTTTAGAGGACATTGTGCTGTCAGAGGTGCCATATTTTGGATGAGATGTTAAACCAAGGATCCGTCTGCCTGTCTTGGTATTTGTTCAGGTGAATGTTAAACTCCTAGTGGCATTTGCGAAAAGAGTCAGGGAATTTCCCTGGCGTCCTGGTCAAATTTCCCTCATTCACTAAAAAATCACCAACAGCTTCACCTGGTTCGATATCAGTTGGTTTGCATTGAAATCCCCACTCAGTACAAGGCTGAGAAAAGGAAATATTTCATAGTCTTTCTTTCCCAGATAACAAAAGCTAAAGAAATAAATAGATAAATAAAAGGTTTCTTCCACCTGGAGGGAATATCCAGTCCAGAACCAACAATGTGCTGTCCTCTAATTCTTCCTGTTCATAATAGAGATGGGCAAAGTGGTTCTAGAATTCAGCACCACCATCATCATCAAAATCAAGTGGTTTAAAATTAAAATTGCACTAGAATAGTGTCCTAAATGCCTGTTGCTCTAGCAACCAGGAACCTCGAGAGCACTGCTCAAGAGGTCCCTTGCTTGCCACGGTGACCTCAGGATTCAGACACAGGTTTGCTTGTGTATGAGTGCCCATACACAGTCTTTTATAGTGTACGGACAGCCATACTCAGTTTAGTAGTGCATGAGTAAAATAAGGCTCTGTTTGACTGCCAAGTTGCCAAATCTATCCATGTGACGTGGACGGGAAGAGCAGAAAGGCCAGCGAGGAATGGAAGTGAGAGTCTGACCTTACCAGACAGCCTGACATTAAGCATGTTCTTGACTGGTTGTATTTCTAAGTAATTTTTTTTTTAAGTCGTTGATCACTGGTGCCGCAGTTAAAAGATTGCAGATTGAGTACTCACATAGCCACAGTTTGAAAGCGGTGGCTGCACAGAAGTATTCCAACTTGTACTAAACTCAGAAGAACATTAGCTCAGTTCAGGGATGAGTTAGCTTAAAAACCTTTGGACATTTTGCCCTTCTAAAATAATGTCATCAAGCCTGTGTTGATTATTCTTACTTCTATAACAAAACAATTATAATGGGATATACTGGAGAATTGGTACGTCTGTTGAATTTTATAAAGTGGAAACTTCAGTGTTAATATTTTGCCCTAATATGAATTTTGTCTTATCTATGTATATACATTTATTGCCAAAAAACGTCATTAATGCATCAGTTAGCGTTCAGATTAAAGCGACAAAAGTAGGGAAATGTGGTGCTGGGGCTTCTAATCCTAACATCGTACCCTCACCTTGCAGGCAGCCAAAGGAAAAACCATTATGTTTTCACCTCTCCTGAGTCTTCACAAATTAGGCCTGGGGTGTTCTTCGGGGTTGTCAACCCTAACTCTCACCCCATTCTCATACACTCTGCACATCTCAGCTTTTTGAACTGATGGAATAGGCTAAACGCTAGGGTTGACAACCCCAAGGAACACCTCAGGCCTTATTTGCAATGACTCAGGAGAGGTGAAACCATAATGGTTTTTCCTTTGGTTGTCTGTAGGGGTGGGGGTGGGATGTTTGGGTTGGGACCCTAGTACCACAGTTCACTACTTTTGTCTCTTTAATCTAAACCCTAACTGATGAATTACCAATGTTTTTTTGCAATGAATTTCCTTACTTTTTAAGACTGTATAATGATATCCTTAGGGACCTGTGTGAACGTATCCATTTGTCTATGGAAGCACAGGGCCCTCTGGGCCCTGCAATTCCATCCCTCCATAGATACATACATCCATGTTGATGTGGAGGTGAAGGGCCATCTGGGCCCTGTGCTTCAATTTTTCCCAAAAAGCAGTTTATTTGCTTAGTTGTATGGCTTGTTTTTTTATTTTTAATTTTTTGTAAATTTTCTTCATTTCACTGAAGGCCCAGGGCATCTCTCCAGGGTACCCATTGGACTACTGCATTCTACTCCCTGCCTGAAATCTCCCCCGTGATCTCCACCAGCTCCATGGCTTGTCTAGCCCCTCCGTATCACCCCCTGGGGGAGGGACTGCCCACCCTCGGTGGCTTTTCTGCTATTAGAGGGGCAGCCATGAGTCCAGTCAAGGGAAGGAGATTCAAGGAGGTATGTCCAGTATCAGGATGTGGACAGGCCCCTAGGGCCCCTTTTGCCTCTACTAGGCCACCAGGGTATTTCTGTGAGTTACTCCCCAGAGCACGGCCATGCAATGAAGGCAGTGCACCTAACACTCCACCCCCGACATTGCATCAAGCCTCACTACCTTTGGGGTCCCTAGTCTCCACTAGGGGCCACTCTGGAGAGAAGCTTACCTGGAGCCCTCCTCGGGAAGGGAGAGCAGCTACTCAATCTCTCCCTCCCCTGCTGACCCCCAATGACCTGAGTCCATTCCTGAAAGAGTCACCAGCATGGTGACAGGTGTGGCATCCAGTGCCTCAACCCTTTGCACCACCGGGGTGGCTAGTTGTATGGCTTGTTAAAGTTTCAATGTTATCCTATGGGTTGCTTTTTTGGATTATCTGTTTATCTCCCCAACATCTAACCGGCCTCTCCTTCAGGCCCTGCCAAGGATCCCCTGCCTCACCCCAGGACCCAGTTGCCATCTCCCAGCCTCATATTGCAGCCATCCCAGGGTAACCTGACATATCCCTTCATTGGACAGGTTCTCTCCTTCCAGGGAGAAAGTGCCTTCTGGCTTACCTTCTTGGCCTTGTGTGCTGTTGAGGTCAGGCTAACTTGTTCGGGGGCTCTGTGGAGATGACGGTCCAGGTGGCCATCATCCAGTTGATCAGATGCCATTTTAATGTTTTCCTGGCTCCTCTTGCATTGCGCCACATCTGTAGTGCTCCCGGTCTCCACCAGGAGCCACTACAGAGTGAGGCATCTCCCTAGCCCACCCCAGAAGAAAAGAGCAGTCCTCTGAATGCTCAATCCTTCTCCTTCCCCCACCAACCCCTGCTTCCCCAGGTCCATTCCTGAACCCATGTCACCGGTGTGGTGCGAGGTAAGGCACCAGTGCCTCAGCCCTCTGTGCAACCGGGCCAGCCCAATGGGAATTTTGATTTTTTAATTATGTATTTTTCATTGCCCCTAAATTCTTTGAGGGAGATTATGTGCTACTCTTGTAGTACTCATTAAAAGCTTTGTTTTGATATATAGATTGTCCCTCAAGTCCGAATATTGAGGAAATTATTGCTTGCAGAAGTTGAAATGTGGGGGAAAAAATCCAAATTCTTTTTTCACATGAAGGGATCCTTTTTCATATAAACAAGAAAGCCTCATGAAAAGGATCCCTTCATACAAAAAAAGAATAAGAAAAAATCCTGTGTTCAAATTCTTTTTTCATATGAAGGCATCCTTTTTCATAGGAACAAAAAAACCTCATGAAAAAGGATTCCTTAATATGAAAGAAGAATCCAATGAAAAACTAAGTCCAAATTCATTTTTTGTATGAAGGTATCCTTTTTTGTGAGTTTTTTTCTTTCATATGAAAAAGAATGCCTCCATACAAAAAAAAAGAATCGGGGAGGAAAAACTGAGTTAAAATTATTTTTTGTATGAATTGATCCTTTTTCGTATGGGCCAATTCCTTTTTCACATGGCTATACGATAAAAACAAATCAAGTCATGAAAAAATATTTAAAAATGTATAAAAAATAATTTTCTGGGTCATTTTTGTAAAAGAAAACTCCAGAATCCACCTAACAGGGCCCCGATTAGCAAGATACATGTCTTGGTGTCTGTACAGGATCTCATTTTTATGGGTTTAAAAAAATGTTTTAAATGGAAACAAGATGGAGGCAATACAAAAAAAGGGTTGTTTTCTCCTGAAAAAGGATTAGCCCCAAATGAAAAAGGATATTTTTTTCACATGGACCAAATTATTTTCTCATTCCAAGCAGCAAGCCAAAAATCCCTACTGAGAATTACCAGAACTGAAACTGCACATTTTTATAACTTTGGAATGGATTGATATTTTTTCACCAAACCAGAAAAAGGCACCCCTGTGGGCCATGCCCTTTCAACTCTATAAGTTTCAGAGCAAAATTCCGAACTGTCTAGGTGCTAGGTGATGATAAAACACAGCAAAAAGCACACATGTTTTCACTTTTTGCTATCTCAATCTCAGAATACACACATTCAACCAGAACAAAACTTGGCATGTCAAGATATTTTGCCCCCAAGAGTGCACACGAAACATTTCGTGTAATTCCATTGAATGATTTTGAAGCTATTAAAGTGCAAAGTTTGGGATTTAACATGGAACCCCCTGCTCAACCCTAACTATAGTGGTGCTACCATGCCACTATAATAAACACACTCTGCTAGCATGATGTCTTTTTTTATAATTAATGGCTTCCATTTTTTTCTATGGCAAAAACCGTGTGTTAAATACCGTAACACCTGAGTAGGTGTTACGGCATTCACGCGCTACCTTCCAATTCAAATCCGCTCGAGACATCAGAGAAAGACAACTCAAGTTCACCTCACAAACCACTGACGATACAAACTCACCTCCTCACTAGTGCTCGCTCCTTACAAAACATTCTCCGGTAGCCTCGCACTACCTAAGTAAAATTAAAAAAACGCTCACCCAATTTCAAACTGCAGAACAAACGGTTCCTCCAAGGCTTCTCACCCACAGCAAGACTCATCTCCACAGCTCACTACCCGGCATGATGAAATGCCTTCCGGTAACATGCAGGCTGTGTTTGGGAGCGCCTGCATTTTCCACAGCCCCATCATAGTCAACTTCTATAACTCCAACCAACAACCACAAAAAGAACAAAAACCCGAATCATCGAGAACTCGGACATCTTGAATAATGTGCTCTAACCAAAACAAAACAAGGACACTTTCATTTACTTCAAATATCTTACGTTTAACTGTAAGACCAGATTGGTACAGTCCACACTTTCACCACGGTCCCTAACTACTCTCCCTTTCAACCGTCACCTTTCCTCTACAGGTCAAACAACCATCTACATATTTATTTATTTGTTTTCTTCTTTTTAATACTTAAAAAGTACAGTTTAAGTGTTCGACCTGCAGCTCTCTGTGTCATAAATGAAAGTGTTTCATTACCACAAGGTAAGACTCCACTTTCATCTTTTATTTCAAATCTCTTCAGCAAAAAAGAACCCTTCAATTATATAAAACAAAATATGGGGTGCAGTGTATTTCACTCAATTTAACACACACCTTGGTTGTTGGATAGCTATCATAAACCGCCGGGCCGCCTCGGGGTTTATGTGCCATCCAACAACTCGATGTGTGTTAAATTCTCGTAATACACTGCACCCCATACGTTATCCTATATTTAATAAATAATGATTCTGTACACAAGGGAATCACAGAGGAAAGGAAGGGGACGAAGCACGCTGCTGTAGACCAAGGAGGGTCTGCAGTATGAGCGATCACAATGAAAATGGACAGACTGGATGGGCCAAGCGGCCCTTATCTGCCATTAGTTTGTATGTTTCTGTGTTTATGTATCTTATAAATGGATTATAATATGTAATAACTAATTGTTAAATGGGTTCTAATATCTAATGACCAAAAGGTCAATCAGTAAAGTTTAATTGAATTGAAAAGTTGTTGTGCTGCAGTAGTGATGTCTGTTGGGCAGCAAAACGTTTTGATGCCACTACTGTAGCACAACAAGCCAACTGTAAGCATGAAATTCCATCCTCAACTGCATTCCACTCTAAGTCAATAAATACGGCTGCCGCCAGTCGTTTTTAAATGTTTCGTCTTCCCCCTGAGTTTACCCCTTTACTGTGCACCCTAGAATGATGCTGTTGATGTGTCATGATGGTGTTAGCACAGATTTCTGATATAAAATGCCATCTCATCACACTCAAATGCTTAGTTTTATTACAATGGGCATAGCAAACAGGCAGAAGTTTTAAAAGCTTCAAAACCACATACAGTTCTTCAAGAATTAAATAAAATGGGACAAAATTGTATTTGATCATTTTCATTCTGCCAACTGTCTACAGCATTATTTAAAAACATTGTGTTCTCCTTCCTGCTACTTTAAAATGCCAAAATAAGTTTTGCTCCTTTTTTTCAGACAAGGTGTCTCAGAACAGATTCAGATTTTTATGGGAATCAATAAAAATGTCTGCCTCCTCCAAGAGGCAATTAACATAAAAGTCTAAAGAAAATAATCTTTGTTTCAAATAATTTCAGATAATATGCTCTGAGATACTTGTATAATCAGTATTGTTGTTTTGCTGTTATTTTGTGATTATGATTATTATTATTATTAATACAATATTCTGAATTTCTACTTACTGTTTACAGCCAGAACTAGGTCATATTACCCATGTTTCTTGAAATGGAGACATAATCTGGTACCTTAAAGTAATGGCCCCACACTTTTTTTTAAATGTGTTCAAAGGCAGATTGATGTACTGTAAGTTAACCCCCAAATCCTTTGAAATGGTATCCACTCATTTATAGGGTAACAGCCACATCATAAATTTCAGATTGATACACTGATGATACATAAAACTCATTTCAACCTTTGTGGGTAGTTGCATTCAATTTTATTAAGAAAACTGAAAAAAAAATACAAAGTCATAATTTGTTTTGTCAGTAATAAAAGTCACATGTAATAAAATCATAAAAACATATTGTGGCAATGACTGACTAGAATTTCATTTCTATTATTTGATTTTATTTTATTCCTTGCTGCTGGGCTCTGGCTGCTTCACATAAAGATTCATAAAGATTAAAACACAAAAGAGAATGCTCTGCTTTTGTCAAGGAGGGACTATCCCTTGGTAGTAAGTAGAGTAGGGAACAAATATGATACTCTGAATCTTAAAGAGTAAATGCACCTGAACAACAAAATATTCAACATTTCTCCTAATGAAGTGCTGTGTAGAATTAAATGTATCTAGATCTAGATGTGAATGCATACTGAGAAATGCAGGGGTCTGTCTCAGAGTATGCAATTTCTCTTCATCAGTAGAGGGATGGGACCATATTTTACATGAGACTAATTCAGACGTAAGTTATTACAGTTAGATGTTTTTAGATATTTTTGGTGTAGTATTAGCCCCTGCTTAGCAATCAAATCACAGATTGTAGTGTGAAAGAAATAATGTGACCTACTTGGGATTAATTGAACCCAGGCCCACAGAATGCCATCTCGGTGCTCTAACCACTGAGCTGCAGGCTCACATGGTAGGACCTGGAGTTCCTGGACACACTTCCTTTCTCTGGTATTGCATATCCTGCAGCTAGGAACAATCGAAGGGTGCTGCGTCCATGGAGGTAAACTGCATGTAGCACATCAGACCGTTATGTATGTCACCGCTCAGAAAGAAAATATTTTTGTTTATGTTGGAAATGAAATATAATTTAGACTTTCTTCAGTGGTAGAAGGTCTACTACAGTACAGATCATGACCCTCCTACAGAGCTGAAAATATTCATGCTGGCTCCTACATGGGTCTGAAGATATGCAGGATGCTGTTACAGGAGGATTTTTTTTTTGCCACCCCCAATGAAAATGCTTCTAAAAAATACAGATCTAACAACTGAACGATGGTTTGTGTGATTCCCTTTTGGGGAGTGTGGGCTGCCTCATCAGACGGAGTGGGGGAAGACTCAATCAGAAGGCCATTTTCTAAAAGTGCAGTTCTACTATCAGCAGGGGATGGGACCTGTATGTGCCTTCATGCAGCAGCATCTGCTGAATCCAACAACTGATTGGACAGAGCAGGTGCTATACAAGCAATAAAGCATGACAGGGGGTGCGTTATGGTGGGATAATGGCCCACCTCGTGGGCTGGCTATAAGGCACAATGAGTGCTTCCACCCAATTGAGAAGGGCCATTAGCCCACCATAACGCACCCCTGAAGTGCCTTATTGCGATTATGAAATGGGTCATTTTAGTAAATTTGATGTCTTTTTTAAACATATTACTTTCATTTGGGCCACTGTGCTGGGATAACGGTCCAGCTAAAAGCTGCTGTTGGCCAATCAGGAGCCAGTATTCTTTCTACCCATTTCATAATTGTAAATTGCATCTCATTTGTGGCAATCAGGTGTGGCTTATGGAAGCATGCATCCAAGTGTGAATGCATCAGCCAACTGAGACTAAGGCTAGGCCATAAAATGATGGTCTGGCCAGCTTAATCCCTAGATTCCTGCAACCATAGATGGATGTAGGGACTTAAATCCAGGCCCTACGCAGTCACCAAACTAACATGACATCTAAACAAAATATGGCCCATGCATCTCATTGGAAAATTGTATTATATGAATGATGAGCGCAGGGTTTGGAAAACTTGGTAAAGGTTCTGTTTGTTTTGGGAGGGATCTTTCACTGTAACCTGTTTGCAGAATAATGTACTGACAGAAAGGACTTTGGGTCAATCTTGTTGACCTCTTATGTCATACAGCAGTGACCATATCCTGATTTAAATACTGGCATACATCAAGGCATTTCACAGAAACATAGAATTTGTCAGCAGGTAAGGACCACTTAGCCCCACCTAGTCTACTTAGTTGTCCCCTGCTATGCTGTCACTGCAGAACATACCCAATCTCTGGTTACTGTACTAGGGATGAGAAAGACAAAGTGGCTCTGTGCATTCATTTACTGAAATCACATAAATTATTTATTATTTGTATTTATTTTATTGAATTTTGTTGACCTGGTAGGCCCACTGAGACTAGAAGTCCCTTTTCAGGGGTGACCGGGGGACTATACAGATGGTTACCAACTGAACGAAACCAGATTAAGCTGTTGGTGATATTTTAGTGAATGGAGGAAATCTGGCCAGGACACAGGGGAAATTCCCCTATTCTTTTCGAGAACTGCCATGCGATCTTTAAAATCCACCTGAACAACCACAGAACAGGCAGACGGGACCCAATTTAACATCTCATCCGAAAGACGGCACCTCAGGAGTGCAGCACCCCCCTCATGCACTACAGTGTCAGTATTAGAATTTAACCCAAGTGCCTGATGTGGGGATAGAACCCACAGCCTTCTGATCTTCCAGCCTCAGAGGCAAGTGTGCAACCTGCTGAGTCACTGACACTGCTATTTATAATTTTATTTTACAGGTGATCCGACTCCCTCATTAATACCCCTGTCCAAAGCATTCTTACTCTGCTCAACCTGGCAACTGTAGTACTCCTGAATACTCCTTAAGGTTTTACACACTCAATTAAGCATTGTTTTAGATGTGGTTTTAAACCGTATTAGTCTTACTGTGCTAGTGCCTCCAGACTGGTGCAAACCCCTGTTTAGCGTGGTAGCACTGCATCTGCATTATAATCTAGAGCATGTTGGATGCCATGTTAGCCTGAACACTGCGTTTCCTTGTGGAGGCCTGTGTATCCCATGCATAGTGTTTTAAGAGTACACATCCCAGTCAAGCAGTCACACATGGTATGGTCGAGTGTCCACACTTCAAGTAGAACTATGTTACATAGAAACCGTTTTCCAAACCATGTTAAAGATCAGGTAGCTAGCGAGGTTTAAACACAGGGGCAGGATTTACACAGGGGATCCACTGTGAATCCACTCACCTCATTTTTAAAGTAGACTTATGTCCCCACACTTGTGCCAACAAATGATGCAAGGGTCTGCAAAGCGTGATTTGCCTTCGTTTACTGATGCAAGGTGCAGCAAAGCATGGTACACTATTTTAAACTGCCCGCTGCCTTTTAAAATAGGACAGTACTCTTGACGCAGACATGGGTGGATCTTGATCCTATGTCTGTATCAGAGGCTTTGAAACCCCAATCCCCAGTTTCTTAATTCAGTTTAAAACTTCTGTCTGATCTGGATTCTAACCATGTCATTGATGTTTTAAAATGGTTTAGTTAGCACAAACCATTTTACCCTCCCCAGTGTGTACAGGGCCCAAATGTATTAGTACTAGAACATAATCAGTCTGTCATAAATCCAGTTACAATCCTGCGCATGGGATCAGAAGCAATGCAATGCACTGCCAAGCATGAGACAGGAATGTGGAGTGTCCTTGAGTCTTCATGGTATTGTAGAGGTGATGTACTTACTTTTTAGGGAGATAGGACTAGACTGTGTCATGCCACTGTATTCTGTGTGACCCAGGTCATGAGCTGACTTGGTGGGGTCTCAGAGGAAACAGGCACTGGCGCCCCTCATGGGTGAAGTCCTATGATGTGGTCTATAAACTCATCTGGAGACAACAGGGAGACCAGGAAAAAAGGACATCTTGTCTGAGACAAAAAAAATTCATCTTTTCATCTTCATGTTAATACCTTCTGGATATCACTGTTGAGTATCAGGACAACAAGCTGGGCGGGGGCTTGATTACTGTCATTCTCAGAAAATGTTTGTGTGATTCTGCTGCAGGTGTACATGACAACTAGCACAACTTACAGCCTGGAAAAAAAACTCCGAGATATGGAAGAACATGCAAGGAGCCAGCAGGGTGGTACCACAGACTCAGAACTTTCTGAGCTGGAAGACAAGGTGACCTCAACAGCTGCTGAAGTTCAACAAGCTGAGAGTGAGGTAATCTCATAACCTTAATGAGGCTTAGGCTGCCTGTCCTTGATAAAATTCATTTTGACAGGGTAACACATTGGCCATACAATCAGCACATTTTAGAGGAGGCCGTTTACCGAGTAGGACTTCATATATGAATTTTATATTGCGGTCCGATTCCATGATGCCAAGCTGAGGGGGGGAACCACTCTGGCATGCCAGTGATTCAGTTTCACAAACACAGCCCTGGACAGCAGGAGTGGAAGTTGGCAGGGAGGATGAAAAGCATCCACATGGATGTAGTCCTCCTAGAGTGGCTGAATAGAAAAGAAAGTGCAACACACAAAAGCCGAGTAGCGCCACTTGCTGGAGGCTTCGTCAGGAGGTGGCGCTAGTCAGTGAGAGGCATCATTATATAACCATTAAATTTACATAAATGTGAGCCCATACATTTTAATGTGTGCCACACAACAGAAACTGAATTCAGCAGACAGAGTGACAGTGCATGTACAGTGCAAATAGCGAGCAAGTGCAAAGTATTATGTGTAATACAAAACAGAAGAATTTAAATTGCCACAATATAATATATTAAATTACACTAAGACAATGGGTAATGACTGTGTCATATGTTTAGCAACGATGAGGGGACATGAGAGGCATTGTTTCTTTATTTAAAACAAAAATAATTTCTCCTGAATTGTATACTCCTGGTATATTCTATGGTCTCTCATAGCAATTATAAAGAGAAATCACCAAGAGTTTTGGGAGGGGGGAGAAAGATAGGGAAGACTCTGTAGTGTCAGTCCACTAATGGCGCTTAGGAGAGACAGGGCTGTATCGGTGCTGATAATATGGCTAACAACACATTACCAGGGACCGCAAAGTGCATTCCTGAGTGTGCACACACAACAGTGGGGCGATGGGGGTGCATTCCTGAGTGTGCACACACAACAGTGGGGCGATGGGGGTGCATTCCTGAGTGTGCACACACAACAGTGGGGCGATGGGGGTGCATTCCTGAGTGTGCACACACAACAGTGGGGCGATGGGGGTGCATTCCTGAGTGTGCACACACAACAGTGGGGCAATGGGGTCCTAGGAAGGGAAAAATCCCCACACTGATTTCAGAATGACAGCACTGCGACCAGGATCAGTTCAAGTGACTTTAATGTGGGTGGAAAAAATATCTTCAACAAATGGTGAGGGGTCTGGGGCGGCACAGCCCCCATCCCCCAGATATTTTTTTTGTGTGCATTCCAGTGGTCTTTCAGAGTATTAGAGTATCTATTTATTTTTTTAATAAAGTGCAAGCCAGGTCATGGGTTAAATTTTCTTAAAACAATTACGCTGGAAGAACATTAAAATGTAATAAAGGAGGCCCTCAAAACAACATTTTTTTTTTTTTAACCAGGTAAGACACACTAAGCTGAAAGCTTGTTTGCAGGTGCAACCTGGGAGCACAAGGAAGTTAAGTGACTTGCTCAGGGTCACACAGTATGCACCTAGGAGGCTGTGGGATTCAAACCCAGGTCTTCAGATTTGCAGCTCAGAGCCTTAACCCACTGCGCCATACTGCCTCAGGTCCTTTTTTAGGTCCATAGGAGGCAGTTGTGACACCGAGACCCCTGGGCATTTATTAACTTTTTTAATTTTTCAGTATCATCAACATTAATCAAGTCTTATTGTATCATTAGCACCAAAAAAAGCAACTGCACAGAATACGTATCTCTGGGAGAGGAGGGAGAGGCTGCTGCAAAGCCCAGGTGCTCACCACCTTGATCTCCTTTCTCTTGTTGTGGACCCCTTCTAAACAACTAGTGCCCCCAGCACCAAAAGGAAAAAAATACAGAACTGCACAAATATTTCAGGGAGAGGAGGGTAAGGCTTTTAGACTCAGCTGCAAAAGGAGGCTGGAGGAAGAAGGTATGGTGACTTTTGTATAAAGAATATAGAGGACCATGGCCCCAGAGGGTACACCCAGAAACTGAGAGGCCATACCCAGGTTCTCACTGAATAGGTCCTGTGATAGAGAGGGTTCCAAGGCCTCCAAGGTGTTACCCACACCTGCTATAACCCCTCCCCAATTGCATCTGAGCCAAGATTGAACACAATCCAAGAGGAGTTCTATGCTGCCCTGGGTAAAGTGGAGGTTCAGGTCCCTGAAAATGAAACACATCGTCTCATTCATTTACATTATACAGTATAAAATGTAAAAGCAGTTTAAAGAGACTCACCAAGCTAAATAGATTTAGCTGTGCACCACTTAGTTCAGTGCCTTGCCTCCTGTAAATGCGTTTTATCTATAATTGCCT
Source organism: Neoceratodus forsteri (assembly GCA_016271365.2). Classification (NCBI taxonomy): domain Eukaryota; kingdom Metazoa; phylum Chordata; order Ceratodontiformes; family Ceratodontidae; genus Neoceratodus; species Neoceratodus forsteri. The sequence goes on along the minus strand of CM028132.1, from coordinate 61,347,747 downwards.
CCAAAATATGGAATTTTATTTTAGCACTATCACTCGTAAAATCCTCCTCACCGGGACACAGGCACTTCCCGGTTCTAAGATCCACCCCCACACTGCCCCGCGCTCAGCAAACTTTCTGACATGATAACAGGGAGAACGCAGGGACGCGCTACACTATGATTTATGGGGAACACCTTTACGATCATTTTTATGTTGGCTTGCACTTGCGCGCCAGCCAACATATTGCATTAATAGCAAATTTGGAGGTGCGGTCACTGTTGGGTGAATGCAGGGCATGCATCAGCAGTTGCATCCCTCATTCCCCAATAAGGCAGCATGCAGGCACCACACCAGCAACACATAATGTTGCAAGCGCATCTAAGGAAAGGTCCGCTGCAATGAGAGCCAAGCTCATCATGCAGCGGCACCTTCCAACATGCCTTTGCTGGTGAAGCAAACATGGCGGCAGTGACTGCCGCCACCGCCTGCCACAATGCCAGCATTCGGGGGTGCCCAATCCCCCTGTTGGCATGCCCTAACACATTTCATGTGCTGACAGGGGAGCCCACTTCCCGTTGGCATAATGCTCCCCCTCATTTGTTGTGTGCCGAGGGGGTACCCAATCCCCCTCGGTACTTGCCCCCCCTTCGGTATGTGCTGGCAGGGGTGCCCAATCCCCTGTCAGCTAGTCCTCCCAAACACTCAAATGCCCCTGTAAAACAAAAACCATCCCGTACACGTTTTTTTTTTAAATCTGTAAAAGAAGAAAATGGTCCCTCGCAATCCCTCCCTTTGGTATGTGCCGGCTGGGGTGCCCAATCCCCCATTGGCTAGCCCCCCCAGACAGTCAGGTGGCATGCTGGGAGCCCACCCCAGCATGCCAAGTGCCCCTGTTAAAAAAAAAACCATCCTGTGATGTTTTGGTTTTTTTAAACCTGTAAAAGAAGAAAACGGTCCCTTGCTGTTTGTCCTGCTCCCTCCCCAGCCTTCGCCCACCATCTGCGCACCCTGCCTCTCCACTCCCCTCTTCACCCCATACTTACCTCCAGAGTCTGGCACGACGATCTTCGGAGAACCAGGAACACATCTGCACTCTTCAAAGCCAACCGCGAACTGAAGAAATGCCGGTAAGCTGTATAATGGCATAAATAGGAGGTTTTCAACTTTGGTGTATATCTTGGGCATTTTTAGGAATTTTGTCAACAAATTTTCAACATGAGGTTACTGGGGCCCCTCCTCATGAATTCATTCACTGTCATGGCATTAATCAGTCCTGAAAGGTGATTTCGCGGTCACTGCACAGAATCACCTTTTGAGACTGATTAATGAAATGACAGTGCCACTGTTCATGAGGTGGGCTCTCAAAAAGTCTATGTTGCAAATTTGGTGAAAAAAATCCAAAAAATGACTGTTTTACAAGCGTGCATTGCACAGTTTCCATGCACGGCCGTAACTTTGTGAATTTGTAATATTTTCACTCCAGATTTTCAACATTGGCATTTTTCCACACCTCCTTATCAACAGTAGAGCTGCCATTTTACATATTCTGGCCAAAATGTGTTTTTGCACTTCCAGTGCAGAATAGCATGTTCACTGTGCAAAATCAGTTTTCGGGACAGTTTGACAAAATGACAGTGACACTCTTCATGAGCAGAGGTCCTAAAATGCATATGTTGAAAATCTGGTGATGGAAGTCCATAAAATGACTGTGTTACAAGCATGCATTGCCAGTTTCCACGCAACCTTGCAACTTCGCAAATGTGCAATATTTTAAAGCCAGATTTTCAACACTGGCATGTTTTTCACACCTCCTTATGAACAGTACAACTGTCATTTTTCACATCCTGCCCAAAATATGTTTTTGCACCTGTGGTGCAGAATGGCTGGTCGCTGTGGGAAATCAACTTTTGGGACAGATTAACAAAATTACAGTGCCACTGTTCATGAGAGGGGTCCCAAGATGCCTATGTTGAAAGTGTGTCTCTTCAAGGTGGGGGTGAGGTTGACATCAGTTCAATACTTCACTACCATTCCTATTATGCATCTCTAACTCCTGCACTACCAATGCCAATGCCAGCGAGACAACATTCGGCATTGACAAATGCTTGTTTAATATTATAATGGCCATTTGGCAATGAAACATGGGCACTGGTTGACTAACAAGAGCCTCGTTAGTTGACCAGTGCCCACGTTTCATTGCCAAATGGCCATTATAATATTAAAAAATGATCATAAAGTGGCCCCCATAGGTTATAATATAGCGCATCCCTGCGCTCTCCCTGTGGTCATGTCAGAAAGTTTGCTGAGCACGGGGAGGCGCGGGGGTGGATCTTAGAACTGGGAAGTGCCTGTGCCCCAGTGAGGGAGATTTTACGAGTTGTATTACTAAAATACAATTCCATATTTTGGGGGCAACTATAGCTAAAAACCATTTCCGGGAGTTAAGGCACTGAACTACGTGGTGCATGGGGCTAACTTGATAAGTCTCTTTAAGGATGCAGCTCCATGTGCGATGCCTTAATAAACCCCTCGTGCTTTACTCTCAGGGTTAAAAGGCATCACACATGCCGGGGTGTGTGTAAACAAACATTGCAAGCCCCTACCCATACTGTGTTCTCTGTATAATTGAGCAAAGAAACTCAATAATGCCATGTGAAAAACACAACTACCCAGCAGTTTCCTTTCTGTTGGACACTAAGCTCAATGAAATATCTGGGTATTCAGCTGACACAGAAGATACCAGAATTATATGAAGCCAACTATCGCTCACGTATGAGACAGATTGGGAAGGCTCTCGCACACTGAGGCACACTCCCACTCAGCTTAATATGATAGGTGGACTCGGTGCATATAGTTACCCTTCCACAGGCACTATACCTTTTCCAGGACCTCACCTGGTACGTGACACAGATTGGAAAAAATTACACAAACTAACATCCAGATACATCTGGGCTGGGGGAGAAAAACATAATAAATATAAAACTCTGACTCTCCCAAAATTAAGGGGATGACTGGCGCTAACTGTCCTCGGAATTTAGCATGCAGCCGCACAGGTAAAAGTAATCTTTCTCTGGCACCTCCCTCACCCTCAAATGTAATGACTCGTGGTGGAACAATCCTTACCTGGGCCACTCAGAACATGGATTTTACTTCATACACAAGGGGACCCAGAATTTGACAATATCAAATTCCCCTGGGTGACACACACAGTGTGTATCTGGGACAAGCTCCAACATTCCAAGTCACTTAGCAAATGGTTACTACTGTGTCCCACCTCTGACCTAGAATATTTTCTCCCAGCCAGACTTGACCAAAGATATCAAACTGGGAAACGCATGCTGTATCTGCACTTTGTAAGTAACTCTGAATGTAGTAACTGCTGGACTTGTATGCCCTTTAGGATTTTCTCTTTTTCTTATTTCATGTTATTTTCAGAATAACAGTGCTTTCATCATGCATTATATTTCTATTCTTCTGGTGTTACTTAAAATATTGTGTCATTTGTTTTGAAATCTAGAAGTAAAAAATGTAAAAAGAGTAATGTTTATTTCAGTGTTGTCTCCAATTGCGTTATCCTTTCAGAGCTGCAACTAACATGAACTTTGACTACACAACATCCAACAACACTGTGGTCCCTATGCCCAAGGTCTGCATGGTACATATACACGGTGCCTAGGCTTCTTTAGGTTACAGTGCCATGCACTGGGGGTCTGATGAACCTCCCCCAGCATTTGCATAAGGGGCATGCACCCCTTCCGCACCCAATCCATGATTTGTCCATGGAAGAATATATGCAGACAGAGGGGGTAGTGGCCGGAGGTGGGCCAGGGGCTGAACATGGCTACACACTATGCAGAACACAGTCAGAGTGTCAGTGAAAGGGCTGTGGGCTGTGCTGGCATGGAGTCTGCCATACACAACATGCGAACCTCCCACCAGCCATACAATCACTTAGCCAGGGCATTATTCACTCCTATCCTGCTACCCCCAGCCCTCCAGTCATACTTTGAGGGCTGAGGTATGGTGAGGCTTCCTATTTGGAATGGTACATCCCCTTGAGAGATTTCTTGGTCCTTGGGGGACCACTGTTTCCCATAATCCCTTGCTCTGCACTGAGCAGTGGCTCGGTTGGCAGGGCATCTGATTGGAGGACTGCCCTCAATCCCCAGTGGCCTGTGTAACACCCTCTGGCACCTCCATGCTATGACATATGTATGGAAGGGGCCAGGAGCAGGTGGACTAGCATCATGAATAGTGTATGGTGCATGCTGATCTACAGGTGTGGTCTTCTGTGGCACTGACATGCACCTTTAGCACTTACCTGGGCCACCTTTGTGCAAAGGCCCCTGTGAGTGTTAAAACATGCAAGGCTATCTGAGACCAGTTCATGAAGCAAGAACTTAAAAAATAAATGTACCAAAATTCTTACACATAAAAGAATTCAGACACTAAACCAAAGTCTATGTTACTTACTGAGAATCGTAATAATCTCCATGTGATTTGTGAATTTGCAGGAGATGTGGGTGGACACATTTGATTAAAATGACTCACTGTGGGAGATTTGTGTACACCAGAACCCATGTAAAGATTACTGGAGGCTTTTTAGCCCAGAAAATAATGTTAGCTCCCACCAGTCTTCCCCAACGCAAGCCGAAAATGGGAAAGGAATTTGTAGATAAACATTAATTGTATATTGCAAGAGGTAATGCATATTTTATTTTCTAGGTCTCTGATATAGAAAGCAGAATAGCAGCTCTAAGTGCTGCTGGACTCACTGTTTCTTCTGAGGAAAAGCCTGAGAAAAAAACAGACACGCAGGTTGGTGGCACGTAAAGGATATATATATATATATATATATATTTTTTTTTTTAATAGACTTGATGAGTGCATTGAGAATACAGTGAAAAGTTTTTTCTCTGCAAATACATAGATCTCTGAATGAATAAAAAAACTGAGGTTGATAAGTTAGAGTCCCTGCAATCACAGAGGAAACTGGTAAAAGCATAATATTTAATCACATCAGTGTACATATCAAACAGTAAATCCTCAGCATGCACTGTCCCCTTTCTCTTCGTAACTATGCACATTGTATTATTATTATTACAGTGCTCTGCTTATAATAATCAATATTAATTTTTATTTAATAATCAAGAGAAATCACAATAATTATTGGCATGTACATAATTTTATGCTGAATTATTCTTTTGCACAGGAGAGGCAGTTCACTCATAGTTCCCATACATAAGGGAGGGCAAAAGGACACGGTAGAAAACTACAGACCCACATCCCTACTCTGTACAACTGCCAAACTACAGTCAAGGCTCCTATGTGAGCAACTCATCGCCTACCTCGAATGAAACAATAGACTCACACATTCCCAGCATGGCTGCCGCAAACATCATGGTACCGATACAGACCTGGTATGGGTCTCCAGTGACATCATCAATGCCATGAGCCAGGGAAAGGCCTCTGGGGCAATCTTCATAGACCTCACAAAGGCGTTCAGTCTGGTCAGTCATGACCTGTTACTTACCAGACTTCAGAATTGTGGTCTGGATGACCACCCCTGTAGCTGGTTCCTGAATAATTTGACTGGGGAGAAGCAAAGTATGAAATGGGAGGGCACGATCTAGCCACCAAGATTAATCATGGATGGGGTCCTCCAAGGATCAATACTTGGGCCCCTTCTCTTCTCTCTTTATATCAATGAACTCCCCCAGAATTGTGGAGGAGCCTCAGTGTAGCTATATGCTAATGATGCCATACTTTATAGATCCACCCCAGATATACCCTGATTAATACTCAACTTGAGAATGACTTCAGATCACTGGAAAATTGGTTACTGGACAACAAACTTATTCTTAATGCCAAAAAAACAAAAAACATGCTTTTCGGTCACAATAACCTTGGTATTGATAGACAGCATCTACTTAAACTTACCACTTGGTCTGGTGAGATCCTGGAGGTGGTCCAGACCTTTAGGTACCTAGGCATGGTCCTGGACCAAACCGTGACCTTTGAACCATATGTGGATGCACTAACCAAAACTCTAAACCAGAAACTCAGGCTACTCCACAGACTCTCTCTACCTGACCAGTGAGGCATGCTATACAATTGCTAGTAGCACCCTCCTCCCCCTTTTATTCTATAGAGTCCCTGTACTACAGGCTGTCAGAGAAGCCACTCACTCCAGGCTTAAAACACTTTATCACAGAATCAGGTGTTTTGCAGGATGGTGCACACCCCAAAACTCACCATTACACTGTGCTTACATCCCTGGGGTGGCCCTCCTTTGAAACTAGACTGCACCACCCACTATATTGCTTTACCTTTAAGCTCCTGCAGTCCTCCTCCCCTCCCGGTCTCCAGAGCATTGTACAATGTAAGCAATTTGCCAGACCTCTTAGAACTACAGCCCTCTCACTGCTGGTAATACCTAAACTGCAGTACAAAATGAGAAAAAAGTCTTTCTCTTTCTGTGCCCCACACCTGTGTAACCAATTGCCCCCAGCGATCCAGTCTTACACTACCCTAGCACTGTTTAAAAAAAAGACTAAAGGCCCATTTCTGGACTGCAGCCCCATGTAACTGCTTTTAATGAAGCAACTGTTTTCTCTGAAATCCTACTATTCCCCCCCCACCCTACTATTATCTGGATATGCAGTTTTAGTGAAATGATGACAAGTTTGGACTGGTCTTCCCTGTATGTAGTTATGTAATTTTCATAGTTTCCAAACAAGAGTTGCATGTATTTATTTATGTTTGCTGTATCATGTAACTAATTTAAAAATATCTACATTTGTTTGTTACTGCACATTGATGTCTAATCGGTATTACATTGCTACGTCCTTCAATTGTAACTAATTCCACGTCGCCCCCCCCAAAAAGGGACTTCTAGTCTCAGAGGGCTTACCCGGTCATCAATATTCAAATAAATAGATAAATAATAAATAAATAACTCTACTGAATCCAAACTTTCTGTTTTCTCAGTTTGTGTCTAGGTCTAGCCAGCAGAAGTAAATGTTTTAGTTTAAAGCTTTTTGTTTCATTAGACTACACACAACGATAAAAACACACACACACACACACACACACACACACACACACGCACATAATCACCCCAGGTCACAAATGCTATAGTTAATGAAGACTAGTAGTTTCTTAACATAGTAGCTCACTCAATTATCCCTCAGGCATTTGCATCTGTAAATGTAACCTTCATTGGAGCTCCCTGGACAAGGAGAGTTACTTAAAATCACAGGTCCACTACTGTAAACTTGACAAAAAAGCATTTGTTGACTTAATAGTCCTGGATGCATCACTGTCTCATGGAACAGAAGGCACTACAGGAGCAAGAAGAGCCATAAAAATGCAAACATGGAGATCCCCAGGGGCCATAAAACCAGGAAGCAAATTTAGAAAAAACTATCTTCAGGAAACAAAGGGAAGGACTTGCTAGGAGTACACCTACAAATCAAAACACACTGCACAACACATTTTTTTGAAAATATTGACTTCAGTTTTTCTTTAATGGCCATCTTTGTTATTTATTTAGCATCTATAACAATTTGCAGCAATGCATTCCATATCTTATCTGTGTGACAGGATGACCACCCCTAATAAATAGCCCTGTATTGTCTTTGCTCAAGTGAGTGTAGCCCTAGTTTCTCCTGCCTTTCTTCATATTTTAAACCACTCATCCCCAGTATAATACTGGTAAATCTGTGTTGCACTTTACCCAGTGCTAATGCATCATTTTTTTTTAATTGGGACACCAAAACCACTTACAGTATCCCAGCTGTTGTCTAGCTGAGCACTATTAGAAACCCTGTCTAGACAACAGGTCTCAGGGTAGGATAGGGTGTAACAGTCAGACTGAATGGACTAATGATCTTTCTCTGCCAACATACATTTCTATGGTATTATTTTCTATGAATTACAAAAAAACAGTGTTTAGGCAACAGTTAAGGTTGAAGCAGAAATACAGAAAAATGACGAGCAAAATATGAACTGAACAGCCCATCCAGTCTGTCCAAAGATTCTCAACCCAGAGACACGCTAGTCTCTGTCCTGCCTCCCAGTCACCTCTTCCCCTCCCTCCACTTCCCATCTGAGAACTCCTTTAAATGCATGTATTACTTTGTGTGCCACATTCTAAGAAAAAACAATTTATTCCAGAAAAGAAATCAGAAATCACACTGAAAAAAAGAATGCTGTCTCTTTAACGTCATTTGTTAAAAAAATTAAAAAAAAGGTCAAAAAACAAGGGCATCACCTTAAGAAATTATATCCCTTGTTAGCACACCATGCATCTGGCATGTGACCTAATTTGAACGAGGCCTGGGTTTTGATCAGTTTCCAAGTTTTATATTGATTGGTGAAGTTCCGTATGCTAGCACCCAATAAATACTCCCAACTAGAAAGTTTTGGGTGAAACTGCATGTGAGATCCTGAAGAGAACAGTAGAGTGCTGGCCTGTTAAAGGAAAGCTGAACAAAATGTGGGCTTCTGCCCCCAAAAAGCTTACCCTCCAGTTAAGCTTCTTACAGTAAGAGTAGCATTTTTTTTCCATCCCACAACTTGCTGTACTTTAATTTTCAAAAGTCCGAAACCCAGAAGTATGGCGGATGCAGGGGAGGCTCCATTTGCGGTGCTGTATTCAAGCGAGCAGTGAGGCGCCGCGCCTTTTCAGAAAATGGAGCCTCCCCTGCATCTGCTCTACTTCCGATTTTTGGACTTTTGCAAATTAAAATACAGCAAGTTGCGCCACAAGAAAAATGTTGCTCTTACTGTAAAAAGCTAAACCGGAAGGTAAGTTTTTCGGGGGTGGGAGCCCACATTTTGTGCAACTTTCCTTTAAGAACACAAACTGCATCACATAGGTCCAAGGAAAATAAGCTGGTCTGGGGTCCAGGAATGCAATTTTGGTAAACTCTTATTGAGCAGGTAGCGATCACTACTGGAGTGATTTTCTTTGCTCAGGAACTGCCCAAAGCCAAGGAAACAGGAACAGTTGCAAAACTGAAGATAGATAGTGAACAGGTGGTTCCAGCAACAAAGTCTGGTACAGAAAGGGCTTGAGAAATATCTGAAGCTGGCAGCAATTAAGACTTTTATTGTGGTTGGGTTTGCCATCCGAGCACCAGTGCGTGTGTGTGTGTGGGGGGGTTTGAAAACTAAAAATGAAGGAAAATCAAGTAGAGGAAAGTCGTTCTATTTTTTCATGCCTGGAGGCAAGCTGTAGGTGGCTAGGATCTAGGTACAGGACCTTACGAAGGAGGATGAATCAACAGCCAACAGTTTGAGTACTGCAGTTAACATTTGCAAAAACATATGTTGTAAATGTAATCTCACTGGATAAGGAAAGTTGCTAAAAATCACAGTTCTTCTGCTGAAGAAAATTGACTCTAAATCAGTACTTGCTGCATCAGTGGTCCTGGACACATCAGTGTCACATGGGGCAGAAGGCACTGTAGAAAACAGAAGTGCAATAAAAATGCTAGCATGGAGATCCCCAGGGGCCATAAAACTAGCAAGCAAATTTAGAAAAAAACGCCTTACAATAAACAAAGGGAAGGACCCGTTAGGGCTACACACACAACTCAAAACACTCTGCAAAACATGTTTTTCTAAATTTTGACTGTAGTGTTCCTTTAAGTAGCTGTGGCATCTCAGATTCCCATCAAGACAGCAGTGAACCTTTGGGTGCTTCACCTCAGTTCATCTTCTAGGAAAGGGGTTAAGAGAGTCATTGTCAGAGTTTTTCAACACTGATTAACAGCCTTCCGAATCCTGCGTTATAGGGATTCAGTGTAGGACGCAAGCCCCAGAAGTTGTTAAACCAAGAGAAGTGACCACGCTGAAAAGTACTTGAAGTTACCTCTTCAGAAGCAACAAGGACTAAATAATAAAGATGGAAAAAGCGTATATGATTGTATATATTAAAGCTGCACTGCATTAGTGTAATTAAGGTCTAGAAAAATATCTCAACCGTTTGCGTGTTCATAGTTAATGAATATTACTATCTGATATACCAAGGTTATCATTTGTCCTGACAACATCTGAGGAAAGACATTGATTGGGTCAAGGTGGTACAGAGGAGGGCACACAAGATGGTGAGAGGCATGCAGCAGAAAAGCTACAAGGAAAGACTAAAGGAATTACATATGTACTCTCTGGAGTATAGAAGAGAAAGGGGCAACATGATAGAGACTTTTAAATACCTCAAAGGCATAGATAAGGTACAGGAGGGAAGCATTCTTCAGAAAAGGACATGCCCTAGAACAAGAGGACATGATATGAGGTTGGTGGTGGGGGGGGTGGGCTCAGAGGAAATGTCAGGAAGTACTTCTTCATGGAAAGGATGGTCGATGCCTGTAACAGTCTACCAGTAGAGGTGGTGGAATCAAGCATGGTGGAGAGATTCAAACGTACATGGGATAGGCGCAGGGGGTCTTAGAAATAGGAAGGGAGGGAAGAAAAGAAGTGGATTAAGCAGGAACTGCTGTGAAGGTTGAGAGATTAAATAAATATTGAGCAAACTACATGGACCCGAGGGTCTTTATCTGCCGACAAATACTATGTAACTATGAAAGCTCCATCCTCATAAAGTCCAAAAGGGACACCCAAGTAAAGATTTTTGGTTTTGGTATTTCAATATCTAAGCAATAATGACCGAAGAGCCAGTCATTTCCTAGAAATTAACGACTGGCTGGGGGGAAGGGGACACCCCCCCAGCCAGTCGTTAATCTCTTAGAAATGAACAGCTCTGAGGTCATTATTGCGAATGTAAGTCTAATCACAATAATGACTTGAGACTTTTTATGTTCTGCTTCCGTGTGCTGATAGAAAACAGCTGGTGTAGTGGGAAGCTGTCAGCGAGTGTCGTGCCAATCACTTCTTAGAGATTTCAGACCAGCGCAGCAACCAATCACAGACGGAGATACCATTATGAATAATTAATTAGACTTATAATGCCTGTTAATAATCTAAGAATCTAAGTAAGAAAGCCTGAAGCTCAGACAAGTAAAAAGTCTGCTGAGAGATATCCTGGACATGCAGCTTAATTCAAACTTTTGAAGGAGGTTTCCTGAACAATATCATGGTTGTGGATTCTCCTAAAATCATCTGACACCCAGAATATTTGGCATTTTCTGTAGTGAGGAAACCATTACAGCATCCCACGTTCTTCTGAATCCTGCTTTTGTCTTTACCTCCATAACCTTGCCAGAAAGCTTGTTCCATCCATCCATCACCCTTTCCATGAAGTAATGCTTCCTAATGTCCTTTTTGAACCCCCTTCCCTAGCTTGAGAGCATGCCTCCTGGAGGATACGCTGTTTCTTAGTTTGAACAGATTTGCTGTGTCCGCTCTGTTGAACCCTTTCATGAACTTGAAAGCCTCTATCATGTCCCACCTCTTCCTACTGTACTCCAGTGAATATGAATTGAGACTTTTCCATCTCTCATATGCCCTGATCAGCTGGCCACGGATTGTCTTCCTGGACCTTCACTGCACTGTCTCTAATCTATCCCTATCTTTCTTCAGGTGCAGACCACAGGATGGACACAGTATTCCACATGCAGCCTCAGCAGTGATCTATTCAAAGGCAATGTCACCTCTCTTCTTCTTCTAGTAATCCTCCCTGTGCATTCCAGTATTCTGTTAGCACCTCCCCCCCCCCCATATACCCTGCAGTACTGAGTAGCAAGTTTTAGGTTATTGCTGATTACAACTCCCAGGTCTCTCTCCTTCTCCATGTTCCCTACCAATGTCCCATCAATATAATACATTATTCCAGGACTGTTTCCTCTATGTGCATCACCTTGCACTTTTCAGAACTGAATTTCAACTACCAAATACTGGACCACTTCTCCTGTCTCCTCACATCCAGTCACCTAATGTTAATCCTTTCTTCACAGCCAAACCTCCTGCAGAGTTTTGATATTTAGCTGTTTATTTGTTATTTATTTATTTGAAATTATGCCGACTGACATAACCTCATGAAATAGATAATCTCAGTTTCATGGGGGTCCTAGGGAAGATAGCAGTAGTCAGCAGGTTCACAGCCATCCAGCAGGAATAGCTACATACAGGTTAAAATATATGAGGCAAAAAATAATCTGCAAAGGTAAGTACATCCAAAAAGTAATCAAAGCAAACTAGCAAAGTGAGGTTTTAGCAAATAAAGAGCATGAGTATTTATGCAACATGATTATGGTTAGGGAGAGGGGAATACTGGACCAAAACAAATTCAGGGGGGTTCTAAGGTGGCTGGAAAAGTTGGACTTGAACACTTGCAAGCTACAAGCATTCCTCAGCTGGAGAGGGAGTTTGTTCTAGGTGTTGGTGCATCAAACGCAAAGACCTTTGTACCAAATTCACACTTCATTCTGAGAACTGAGAAGTGCTATTATTGAACAGAGTGAGTAGGCACTGCTTGACTGTGAGATGCGGGCTCAGAAATCATCAGGAACTTTTTCTTGTGCACAATTGCACAACAAAGAAAGCCTTCTTGAAACACTTGGTCTGTCAAGCTGGTCATAAAGTCGACAATGATGGACAGTCCATGCATAGAAAAGGATGAACCTGTGCAACTTGTTGTACAAATGATAGAGAAGCAGCAGAGTGATTTTGTTTGCACAGTGGTATATGATGTCTCCATAGTCATTGGAAGGAACAAGGAAGTGGGAGACCACCTGTTTCCTCACCTGGGAACACTGAGGTAGAGTTTAAATCTGTAGAGAACATTGAGCTTGGGTCCTGCGGTTGTTAAAATGTGCCTACAGTATCTCAGTGATATATCAAGCTAGATTCCTGGATATTTAATCCTTACTGTGCCACAGACTAATATATCAGTCCAAAATTCCTATACATTCTAATTCTGTCGGCAGTCTAAGGGTTAAATACGATGACTTGCTCGATACTGTTGCCTTAAAAACATAGACAATGATGACAGAAAAAGATCAATGGTCCATCCAGTCTACTCATAACACCCTATTATATTTTGAGACCTTTTGTCATTACAGGGTCTTTGTCTACACTATCCACCCCCTTGCTCCCTGTTTCGCTACTATCCTCATGAGAAACTATTACGCCCTTAACTCTCTGTCCCAACCATGTTTGAAACCATGAATGGTTTTGGTGACCACAGCCTCCGCTAGCAGACTGTTCCATGACTCAACCACTCTCTCTTTAAAATAAAACGTTCTCATATTCCTCCTGAACCTCTCCCCCATCTTCCACTTGTGACCTCATGTTTGTGATTCACTACTCTTTGTTGAATAGTTGCACACACTTCACCTTGTTCATTTCTTTCATGAACTTAAAGGTCACAATCATATCACCCCTCTCTCTTCTGGTCTCGAACAAGTACATGTTCGATGCCTAAGAGAATCTTTGTAGGATCTGCCCTGCTGGCTTAAAATCATTTTGGTTACCCTGTGCTGCACTTCTCCAGCCTGTCCTTGTCTTTCCTTAGATGAGAACTGTAGAACTTGTCACAGTACTCCAGGTGTAGTCTCACCAGTGAGCTACAGGGAGGTAGTAATACCTCTTTTTTCCTGCTGTTAAACCCCCCCCCCCCCAAAACACTCTACCATCCTGTTTGCTTTACAGTAGGCCTAGTTACACTGGCTAGCTGGTTTAGGGAAGTCACTTATGATAACTCCTAGGTCCATTTTCTCAGAAGTGGTGTCCAGATGAACCCTTTCTCCCATCCAGTACTCTATTTTGGGGTTCTTGTTCCCTATGTGCATCACCTTGCACTTTTTGGCATTGAATTTCAGCTGCCAAACTCTGGACTACCTCTCCAGCCTTTGCAGGTCTCTCTGCATGTCTCTTACCCCCCTTACTGTCTACCCCACAACAGAGCTTAGTGTCATCTACAAAGAGACACACTTGCCCTGTAGTCTGTCTCCTATGTCACCGATGAACATATTGAAAAGTACTAGACCCAGGACTGATCCCTGTGGTACCCACTTGTGACTTCTCTTCACCCAATTTGACCCCATTTACCACCACCCTCTGCTGTCTCCCCATTACCAACTTCTCTCCCATTTTAACTATGTCCTTTGCTGTCCCCAGATCCTCTAGCTTCTTCAGCAGCCTTCTGTGTGTCACTGAGCTGATTGTCTTGCTGAAGTCTCAGTAGAGTAAATCCACTGCATGGCCCTTATCCACTGTCCTAGTTACCCAGTCAAAGAATACTAGCAGGTTAGTTAGACAAGACCTCCCTGCCACGAACCTGTGCTGTTTACTATCCTGGAGCCTGTTTTTCTCCAGGTTGTCCTCTAGGTCTTCTATGGCTAGTGTCTCCATCCCAGCTTTCTCTGCTGCTTTTGGTCCCCAACCTTGTGTAGCGGAACTATTTCCACTACCCTCCATGCTTTTGGAGCCACCCCTGTCTTAACAGAGCTATTGAATAGCCCTACCAGGTGTTCAGCTAATTCCAGTGCCAATTCCTTGAGCACCCTTAGGAATCATACTAAGGGATCATACTAAGGAAATATCGGAGCCAGAAGACAATTGCACATATATGCTCCATAATTAATATGGGTAGTAATTCAGAACTCCTCCAGATAGAATATATTTATCTAGTCTACTCTTAAATTCATCCTTAGGTTTGCTAACTATTATCTCAATGGGAAGAGAGTTCCACGGGTTCACTACACATGAAGTATAGAAGTATTTCCCAGTATAATGTTTAAATCTGGTTCTCACAATTTGTAACAGGTGGCCCCTGTCTCTCTATCTCCAGGTTTAAATAATATCCCCAGTTCAGCCAATAAATAAGGATCTTGCATTACACTGAACATGAAAAGTAAATCCCCTCAATGCATCTACTCTCAAGTGGCATTAAATCTAGTAATTTTGTCTCTCACTATACCCCTTCAAATCCATCAGTATTTTTTGAAAATCTTCATTGTCCATTTTTCAATCTGTTTCTTTCTCTTTTCCTGGATGGATGCTATAATTGGGATGCATATCCCCATGTGAGGCCTCATATATGATCTATAGAGGGGTATCAGGACATTTTTGTCTCTTGAGACGAGATTTCTTTCTATGGACCATATAATACTGTTCAGTTTCACTACTGCATCATTGGATTGCATGAAAGTGCCCAGGTTATTAGACACATGAATCTCCAAATCTTTTTCACGGGTTAAAACGAATAATAGCGAGTTGGCCCAGTGGCACTGAGGGTTGAGGTGCTGGATGCCACACCTCACGCCACGCCGGTGACCCAAGTTCAGGAATGGACTCAAGTCATAGGGAAGAGGTGGGGGAGGAGAGGATCAAGCATTCAGAGGACTGCTCTCCTCTCCTGGGGTGGGTATTGGGGGATGTGCCACTATGCAGCGGCCGCCGGTGAAGACCGGGGCAACGTAGTAGTGTGCCGCTTACAGGGGCGAGGTGACGGTGGATGTTTGCTGAGGACCCGCCCTAAGTGTGGACACGATTGCTTGTCTGCACCTCAGGGGGCATAACTAAGGTGGAAAACCCTGGAGCTTTGGGAGGCGATGGCAGGGACTTGAGTGGTGGTAGCCCACACACCCAATTCTGTCCCGATCCCGATCCTGACTTGACTCTCTGGGTTCCGACCTCTCCCATTCCCCCTGTTGGGGGGGAGGGACCCAGCACCTAATTCCTCGGTCAGGGGAGGGGCACATTGGGTGGTAAAGGCGACACCGATGGAGTACTTCTGGAGAGATACCCAGTAAGTACCGGTGATCGGAGGGAAATAAAGTTCATGGAAAAAAAAAAGAAACTAATATTAGAGACCCATCCAAAATACATGTATATGTGGCATCCAGCAAGCTCAGGATCAATCTTGGGCAGAAGGCTGTGAATATTAATGTGATAAAGATGGAGACCTTTGGGGGGGAAGGAGGGGGGGTGAATATGGTTGAAAGGGGCCTGGGTTCTATTCAATATCACCACACAATAACAGTAAAAAAGTAGTATTAGTGCTGGTGCTGTATGGTACCGGCACTGTGGGTGGTGCCAGTGCATGAGGTGGTGCCCACGCCGTAGATGGCGCTGAACTCCTTATTGCCAATACAGGTGGCGGCGTCTCCCATGATCCTGGCTTAGACCTGCCTTTTAGAGGTTCTTCTGGGGTAGAAGTGGATCTTGATGAGTCTTACCCTGTCCTGCTTGTCGAAGACACAGTGGATGACTCATTTTATGGGCTGGAATAGAAACATAGACACATAGAAACATAGAAGTTGATGGCAGATAAGGACTGTAAGGCCCATCCAGTCTGCCCATTTCTTTTTCTACCTTATAAATGTGCCATTGGCCTTTGCTCTGTCAGTGGCCTATCTATTCATACTCATCTGTATTGCTCCCTTATGCCTATCCCATGCCTGTTTGAAGCCCTGCACTGTATTCATAGCCACCACTTCCTGAGGTAGGCCGTTCCATGCATCCACCACCCTTTCTGTGAAAAAGGATTTCCTCACATTCCCCCTTAATCGGCCTCCCTCTAATCTCATGCTGTGTCCTCTTGCCTTGCTATTTTTCTTATATTTAAACATGTTAGACTCTTTCACCTTGTTAATGCCTTTAAGGTGTTTGAATGGCTCGATCATATCACCTCTCTCCCTCCTTTGCTCAAGGGTATACATATTGAGCTCCGTTAATCTGTCCTCATATGTCTTCTGATGCAGTCCCTGCACCATTTTGGTTGCCCTTCTCTGAACTGCCTCAATTTGGTTAATGTCCTTGTGAAGGTGTGGCCTCCAATACTGCACGCAGTACTCCAGATGGGGCCTAACCAGTGTCTTGTAAAGAGGGATTATTACCACCCTCTTACGACTTGTGATACCCCTACTAATACACCCTAACATCCTCCTAGCCTTACCTACTGCTTTAGAGGTGTGCTTGGATGATTTCAGGTCATCAGTGATGATGATGCCCAAGTCTCTTCTTTTGTGACTGCCAGCAACTCCCCTCCCAGCCTATAGGTGGCTTCAGGGTTTCTCTTCCCTATGTGCATGATCTTGCACTTCTTTACATTAAATCCCAGTTGCCACTCTTCTGACCATTTTGCTAGTTTATCCAGATCTGTTCTCATTCTGCCCACCCCATCTGGATCATCTACTCTGTTGCAGATCTTGGTGTCATCTGCAAACAGACAAGCCTTACCCTCTAGTCCATCTGCAATGTCACTAATGAAGATATTGAAGAAGACTGGCCGCAGGACTGATCCCTGAGGTACCCCACTTGTGCAAGCCTTCTGTATCAGTGGGGCCTGTGATAGAAGAACTCAGTAAGGGGGACATCTGGCTCAGTTTACAGCCAGAGGAAATCCATTACAGTGGATGTATGGGTCATTAAGATTGTCCGAGAGGGACACTCTCCCAGTTTTACAGAGGTTTCCCCAGACCTTCCGCCCAGATGGCAGCCCAGTCTGTCTGCCTCTCAATCAGGCCTTGTTGCTCCTGAGATACGAGGCCTCTGTGGGAACAGGGCAGTAGAAGTTGTTCCACGCCACAATAGAACATAGGTTCCTATTTCCATTGCTTCTGGTTCCAAGAAAACAGGCAGCATTCACCAAATTCTCTACCTTGGAAGGTTAAACAAGTACCTGTTCAGGGAGAAGTTCACTAAATTCTTGATGTTCAAGTCTTAACTACCTGGATGTTTGGCTCCTAGCCAGCCCATCTGGGCAGGAGACACAGGAAGCAGTTGCCACAGCTTCTCAGTTGCTCTCTTCCTGGGGGGGGGGGGTTCTGATTTGGGGAAGGTGCAAGATTCACCTTCCCAGCAGCTCCACTTCATAGGAGCACTCCTGGATATCTCCAGGGCAAGGGTTTTCCTTCCGGAGGACAGGAGAAATGATATCTTCAGATGGCTTGTTACATCACGGAAATGACTCTGTTCAGGCCCCTTTCAATGCAGTAGATGATGTGACTCATGGCATCATCTGCAGCAAGCAGTGGTCCTCGACCACACACTCGCAATCCTCCACATAAAATGACACAGCCTCAGGCAAAATCACTCGCATGGTAGATGCAGTTGGGCAAGCTTCTTCAAGATCTGCCCCTTACCCTCTGAAATCTCAGATCACCATCACCATGGTTGTACTCCCGATCAGTTGGGGAGCTCACTGTCTACACCTCCACACTCAGGTGTAGAGCTAGGAGGAGCCTCATCTTCTTTTGAATAAGTTAGAGATGAGAGCTGTCTTATATGCTATCCAAGTCCTGAAGGATGCCCTCTGCCACAAAGTGATTCTCCTTCAGATGGACAACAAAGCTGTGGTGTATTACATCAACAAGCATGGTGGAGTGCCTCCTACACTCTGTGCGGGAAGGCCATGAGGATGTGAGAGTGGTGCCTTGAGCACAATGCATCAATTCAGATGTCGTACAGTCGCTATTCGACGGGTGGGGCAGTCCGGACCTGGTCCTTTTTGCATCCCCTCTCAATGCAAAACTGTCTCTATCCTGCTTCAGAAATCTAGAACCTGGTGTTTTCTGTCAGGATGTATTCAGACTGCAGTGGACAAGATGCTTCCTGTATGCTTTCCTCCTCTTCCCTTAGTTCAGAGGGTGCTGCTCAAATTGAAGGCACAGCAGGGCAGGATGATTCTCGTCACCCCAGACTGCCCTCAACAGATATGATTTGCATTGATCAACAGACTGTCAGAAGTTCCCCTGAGGCAACTTCCTCTATGAGTAGACCTTTTGACACAGGGACTTTGGTCCATCCCGACCTGCGCTCCCTTCACCTCCATGCCAGGCTCCTGAGGAGATAGAAGTGGGCAGGTTTTAGGTTTCCCAGACAATCTCAGAAATCTTGTTAGCCATGCATAGGCCTTCCACCAGGAAGGCTTACGTAGCTAAGTGGAAACGCTTCTCCATCTGTTGTGCAAAGTCCTCTCTGGACCCTTTCGGTTGCCCACCAAGTAAGGTGTTGGGGTGCCTCTTGGACCAGTCAAACGCAGGTTTGCAATACTCGGCAGTGAAGGTACACCTCTGTATGATTTCAGCCTATCTTGAGTCAGTACAGAACACGTCACTGGCTCAGTTACTGTTAGTCAAGAGATTCCTAAATGGTATCCTACACACTAAACCCCCGGTCAGTAGACCGCTGGCTGCATGGGATATTAGCCTGGTGCTAGATTGCTCACCCATAAACCCTTTCAGCAGCTAGCTACCTGTAAATTGAAATATCTGACCTGGAAGACAGCCTTCTTAGTGGCTATCACTTTCACTCAGGTGGTCCCCGAAATCCATGCTTTGGTCTCAGCCCCCCTTACACCGTCTTTCACAAGGACAGGGTGGTACTCCGTACTCATCCTAAATTCCTACCCAGAGTGGTCTCGGACTTTCACCTCAACCAGCTTTTGCTTCTCCCTGCTTACTTTGCTAACTTCCAGAATGAAGGAGAGCACTCCCTTCATTCTCTGGATGTTAAGAGGGTTCTACGATTCTACATCGGCAGAACAAAAGAGATACACAATCCAATCAACTCTTGTATCTTTCAGCATGCCTCAGCTGGGTCAGCCTGTTGCTATTAGATGTATTTCTGCATGGTTAGTAGCATGTCTTCAACATTGCTAATCCATGGCGCAGCTCAAATTGGAAGGCCCAGTTCACGCCCACTCTACCAGAGCAGTTGCGGCTTCCCTGGCAGACATTCGTAATGTACCCATTGCAGACATCTGCAAGGTGGCAACCTGGAGCTCAGTGCATACCTTTGTGAAGCACTTTTTTTTTTTCCAATTGTTTAACCAGGTGAGACACACTAAGCTGCAACCTGGGAGCACAGGGAAGTTAAGTGACTTGCTCAGGGTCACACAGTATATGCAAGTGGGGGCTGTGGGATTCAAACCCAGGTCTCCAGATTTGCAGCTCAGAGCCTTAAACCACTGTGCTATACTGCCCCCCTTAAGCACTACATTCTGGATGTCCATGCCAGACAGCTCACTTTCTTCGACAGGACAGTCCTTATGGACTTCTGTCCTGAGTGAGCTCTGTCTCCTACCGCCCTACTCGGGGGACTGATTTTTAGCTCGGTACTCTCCCATTAGTGTGAATAAGTAGTGAAGATATGAAAATTACATACCTACCATAATTCTTGATCTTCTTGGATGAAGTCTCCACCACTCATTCACATGTCCACCCACCATCCACCGAGTTCACTCATTCTGTTTTTGGTCTTCACTTCCTTGTTGTTCAGGTAGTGAAGACATTTTTGAGTTGACCCTTCTTACGTGGGTTATCCAGGCCATCTTATGCCTGGAAGTTGGGGTTAGGTTTTCTTAAGTTAGTTTACACTGCACCTCCTCGGCCAAAAAGGTACTGAGGCAGTAGGAGGATCAATGCCGAGATAGCCTATACAGCATGAGCTAGTCTCTCGGCCCCGTGGATGCGGGGTCCTATCCTGACGCTGGCCCTCCTGATGATTTTTGGCTCCCACAGGATCCTAGCGCCTCTGGCATACTCTCATCAGTATGAATGAGTGGTGGAGACTTCATCCAAGAAGATCAAAAATTACGGTAGGTACGTAATTTCCATTTCTGGTCACAGTATTCAAAATTTGGCCCACCATGTAAGCAATGATGCCACTCAGATAAATAAGATGCAGCTGGGCCAGATTGGATATATTTAATATTTCTCATGCAGGTCAAGGGGAAAAGTCCCAGCACCAATGTGAGCAGGCATATGATCCCAATCCAGCTGTCATCCTGCACAACACCCGTTAGCTTCCAGCAGTACAAGTGCGCATAATTCAACCCCACACACTGTGATAACCATGAAAGATAATAGGCCATTATTTGAAGTCATTTAGACGGCACACAAACCCGTACAAGACTTGTACTGGCCCTGACTCGTGGGGCTGTATGTCCATGAAACTGGACTTATTTCAAACACTTTGTTAATTAATTTTTTTCCAGAATTCATGGTACAAAATCAATACAAAATATTAAGACATAAAGCAGTCAAAGTGTCAATCTGCACACTTTAAAGAAAGTACAGTATCTTACCAGGCAAAATAATACATACACTGTGACATATTTAGCTTAGTACATCAGTAATATGCAAGAAGATATAAAAATTACAAATAAAACCAGTTGAAAGAAAATATAAAACATTACTGTTAACCCCAATGTTTTAGTAATAAAACTTTCATATCAGGAGAGACTATACTTAAAGGGGAAGTAAATATTGCAGGGGTCACTCAAATTGTGAAAACACAAGACAAGACTATTCAAACAAGGACTACATTTAGCTGTTGGTGTCAGGAGTCCTGAGATATGATTATCAAATTATTTGTAAATAAAAACAAAGCAGCAGCCATTTCATGTAATCTTAAAACAGGAAGTGATGTCACTGAGGGGCCAGCTCTATGTTGTTAATTACAGCTAATTACACCTCAGTGACATCACTTTCTGTCTCAGGATCGCATGAAATGGCTGCTGTCTTGTTTTGATTTACAGACTATTTAGATAGTATTTAGAAAGAACTGGAAGGAGACAGGATCAGTTGTGTTCCAGGACAGTAGCTGCCGCTGTTGTTTTCATAGGGTTCTTGTGGATTTTACTTGGTAGGTTAGTTCTTTTCTTTCTTACTTCTACGGGGCTAGCAGGGTATTGTTTTGGGGGCTGCTGGATGTTTGTAAACTGATTTGGTGGCTGTAAGTGGGGCTCATTTTGTGGATGTTTCACTGTGTAACAGGCTGCACTGGTAGAGGCCTATTTCTTCTGATTTAAAACCTATTTGGTGGGATTTGCTTGAAGATGGTTATTTGAATTGGAGACCTATATCTGTTAATTTCAAGCCTGTTTTGATGTGTTGTTAGTGAAGTTGATTAAATTGGAGACCTGTTTCCTTTGGCAGCAAACATATTTTGGGGGCTTTGACTTGAATTTTGATTTCTTGTGCTGACTCCATTAGCTGTAAAGGTTAGTGCATAGTGGGAGAGGGGTGTTAATGGTCTGGCCAGGTCTCACTCGGCCAATTGACTGGAGGCAGAGCTGAATCAGGTTGAGGTGTTAGCTGCTTTGTCTCCTCAGAAATAACTGGAAGGGGACAGGATCAGTTGTGTTCCAGGACAGTAGCTGCTGCTGTTGTTTTCACAGGGTTCTTGTGGATTTTACTTGGTAGGTTAGTTCTTTTCTTTCTTACTTCTAAGGGGCTAGCAGGGGTATTGTTTTGGGGGCTGCTGGATGTTTGTAAACTGATTTGGTGGCTGTAAGTGGGGCTCATTTTGTGGATGTTTCACTGTGTAACAGGCTGCTGGTAGAGGCCTATTTCTTCTGATTTAAAACCTATTTGGTGGGATTTGCTTGGGCCTGGTTCTTTAGCTGCTGGGCTTGGAGGGGAGACACAGGGCTGATACACTCTCTCTCGAGTCAGGTGTCTGCCCAAGACCCTCCCTCCCCAGAAGTCTGCAAATTTATAGGGGAACACCTGCCCTGCAATTAGAGGAAAAGGCTGCAGGTGCAGCTCATGTAGTTCTAGCCACTGGAGGTTGGATTTAAAGGCTGGGAGAGAGGAGCTTAGGGAGTTGTTCATTTCCCTTATAAGTTTAATGTGTTGTACTGCACCTAGTAACAGGGTTACTGGCGTACAGTGGTACTGTCTCTAAGATTAGTGGGTGACCTGATTAGGCAGTAGGGGTATCTTGGACTAGGGGGGAACCTGGTGGCTCACCCAAGGAAACCTATTTGGAAGGGGATGGAACCACACGTCATTAGGGCCAGCATCTTTGGGAGGGTGGTGGGGTGCACAGGATGTGGAGCAGCCATGATACTGGACTGGGCTTGGAAGTTCAGTGGTTGCCCAGTGTGCTACCAGCTAGCACAGCTTAGGGAGGAGGTTGTGGGAATTAGGAGAGAAAGCTGGGGAAGGGGGTGGTATGGTTGGGGAAGGGGCTGGGAATCTCCCACAGGGTTGCACCAAGCACTGGGGGTGGGGGCATAGGGAAAGGAGTGCAGGAGAATACTCAGGGGTCACATAGGGACCCTGGCAGAGGGGGTCCAAAAGGACACTACCAAGGAAGCAGGCAGTTAACTGGAGACCCTCACAAAGGGGGGACGGAGGGACAACATTCTCAGGGAAGTAGGCAGATGGCCAGGGCTGGACAGAAGGAAGCAAGGCGGGGAGGTGGATCAGACCTTACACTCAGTAACCACTTCAATTCTCTTCTTCTTCTGCTCAAGGATGAGGGGGTGATGTAGCCACGACAGGGGTGGTTAGAGACGGAAAGGGAGTGGGAGTGGGAGGCAGGAGGCAGGGGCCAGATAGCAGGAAGAACAGGGGGACCTGGAATGCAGGAGAATGGGGGAGCAGTGAATCAGGAGCAGGAGGGGCAGGGGAAGAGGGAGGAAAGCGCAAGGAGAAGGACCAGTTAGAGGAAAAGTAAAGGAGAAGGACCAGAAGTACAAGGAGGATTCAGTAAAGGGAGCTGAGGGTTTGAGCCAGGGGAGCATGACGAGCAAGGAGGAACTAAATGGAGACAGGAAGGAAGGGAGGACGAGCCAGGTTAGTTTAGTAGATGGGGGAGAAGGACCAGTTGAGAGCAGTGAGGGGGGAATTAGCAAGGTACAGAAGGATACTCAGGAGGAGGAGGAGAGGCATAGGATTGGAGGGGAAGGGATGGCCATGGTAAATAAGGAGGGGGTGGCATATGGCACCCAGATAGGGGGAGGAACACAGAGCCAGCTGGGTGGAGGGCCGGTAGAAAGGATGAGGGACATGGAAGGGGGAATGGAGAAAAGGAGTGGTCAGGTGCTCCTGCTGGGGATTCTATGATCAGGGGTATCAAATGGGATAGGAGGGAGAAGCCTGGCCAGTTAGAACAAGATGCTTCCCTGGACTAGCGGCACAGGGCTAAGCACGAGGTATATCAGCTGGCAAGGATTGTGGGGGTTCCCAGACAATGCTGGTCCACCTGGGTTACAAATGACATTGAGGAAATAGCGAGCTAGAGATACAGGCAAGATTCAGGGAGCTGCCATGGGTCTGTCATGACATGGGATGCACGTTTCTTCTCAGAAATCCTGCCAGTGCCAAGGGCTAGTGGGAACACAAAGGAAAATTAGGGAGCTAAACCAGTGGCTCAGGGTGGTGTGAGGCCAGAGGGTATGGGTTGATGGGGGATTGGGGAGACCTGGGAGGATAAGGAGCTGTATGCTAGAGATAGACTACATCTCAATTTGGAGGGAGGGAATCCTTAAGTTGAAAATAGAGGTTCATTGGTAGTGGGGTTTAAGCTTGCGAGGGGGGTTGGGATGGGAGAAAAGGCTGTCAAGGGGTGCTGATAAAGGAGGGACTCTGTCTCCACCCCTGGAGACCAGGAGGATTGCAGGAAAAGGCCAACTGGCAAAGTGACATAGGGGAAAACAGAACTCCCATGGGAACACGAGCAGGGAAATGAAACTATAGGGAAAGGGGTGAAGGTAGTCCTGTTAAATGCCAGAGCTTGGGCAATAAAATGCCTGAGCTCCAGGCGATGCTAACTGAGGAGCAGTGGATGTGGCAGCGGTCACTGAGACTTGGGCCACTGCAAGACATGACTGGGACCTGAACCTGGAGGGTTACACTATGTTCAGGAAGGACAGGGGAGGAAGGGAGGAGGGTAGCAATGATAGTCAAAAACTGCATTGGCATAGGGTAGGAGGAGGAGGCGGAGGGAACCTGATGCGATTTGGGTCACTTTGATAACAAGGGGGCAAGAGATAAAAATAGGAGTGGTGTATAGACCCCCTGCTCTGGCGAAGGAGCTGGAGGACAGTCTGGTGGCAGATGTTAGGAGACACTGCAGACTGGGCAGAGGAACGGTGGTGGTGCTGGGGGACTTAAACATGCCAGGAACAGACTGGGAGACTATGACATCCTCTGTGACCAGGGAACAGAGGTTGTTGGATGTCTTTCAGACCGTTCCTAACTCAGCAGGTGAGGGAACAGACCAGGGAGGCATGGGTACTGGATGTGGTCCTGGCAGACAGTGACCAGATTGGGGGCTGGAGGTAGGGACCCATTGGCGGGAGTGACCATGCCACTGTCTGGTTCTGCCTGGACCTAGAGGGGTGAAGGCTGCACAAGACAGAAGTAACCGACTTCAGGGGGTGGATTTAAGGAAATGGGAAGGATCCTTAAGGAGCATTTGGATGGGATTGGGTCAGGCGTGGACGCTGATAGTAGGTGGGAAATCATCAGGAGAGGGTGCAGGATGCTACCAGCACCTGTGCAAGAGTAAGACAGAAATGCGGTGAGGGCCCAAACCCTGTTGGTGGACCATGGAGGTCCAGGAGGTGGTGCGGGAAGAAAGCAGCCTATAAGCAACAAGTGCTCAAGGAGTGAAAGGAGTGAGGAGTGCAGAGCTGATGGCTAGAAGGGCCACTAGAGTGGTGAGGGCGGCTAAGGCAAGGAAGGAGCAGAACCTGGCCAGGGAAATTGGGAGAGGGAACAAGGGGTTCTTTAGATACATTGGGGAAAAACGAAGGGTGAAGGGGCAGATTAGCAGGATTAAATCAGGGGAGAGATGGGCACAAGACCCGGGGGAGCAGGCTGAGGTACTAAATGAGTACTTCACCTCAGTTTTCACCAGGGAAAATGGGGGTGCTGCATCATACATGGGAGGAGACAGAGATACTGAGGAGGGGGGCCCTTACTGATCGGCAGGTCTGGGGAGAGGGGGAGGCATCACTGGTAGGTGGGGGGAGGGCTAAGCAGGGAGAAGAGGTATCGGAAGTGGAAATCACAGCAGAGAGAGTGAGGGAAGCCCTCAGCTCCCTTAAGACAGAGAAAGCACCTGGGCCGGATAAATTACATCCCAGAGTGCTGAAGGAACTTGCAGATGTCCTGGCGAAACCCCTGGCAGAGCTTTTCACCATCTCTCTGAGGACAGGGTGGATGCCCCAAGACTGGAAGGTGGCGCATATAGTGCCTATCCACAAGGGGGGATCAAGGGAGGTGGCAGGGAACTACAGGCCTGTCAGCCTGACATCGGTGGTGGGCAAGGTGATGGAGGGCATTGTCAAGGAGAGGCTGGGGGGGACCTGGATAAGTCAGGGTGCCTGGATGATAGACAGCATGGATTCATCCCGGGGAAATCGTGTCAGACAAACCTGGTGGAGTTCTATGACTGGGTGATAAGTGCCTTGGACCTGGGTAGACCAGTGGATGTCCTCTTTCTAGACTTCAGCAAGGCATTTGACTCCGTTCCTCACATGGTCCTGTTGGATAAGCTGGGAGAAATGGGGGTGGGGAACCAGATGATCAGATGGATAGGCAATTGGCTCCAGGACCGGACCCAGAGGGTCGTGGTTGGTGGATAGTCTCATCCCCAAGGAGGTCATTAGTGGGTCCCACGGATCAGTCCTTGGGCCCTTCTGTTCAACACCCATGTATCTGACATAAGGACAGGAATCAGGAGTGAGATGAGTCTCTGCAGATGACCTCAAAATGGGGGTGGTGGTGGATGGGGAGGAGGGAGGGTGCTCCTACAGGGGACCTGAGGCTCTGGAAAGATGGTCTAGAAAGTGGAAGCTGAGGTTCAATGCAGGGAAAATGCAAGGTACTCCACCTGGGGGCCAGAAACCCAGGCCAGTGTTCACCCTGGGGAGAAATGCTACAAGTCTCGATGGCTGAGAGGGACCTGGGGTGGTGGTGGATGTCAAGATGAACAACTCTGAGACTTGTAGGAGGGCTGCAGCCAAGGCCAACAGGATGCTGGGATGCATCAGCGGGATCACCTCCAGAAGGAGGAGTGATACTCCTCTGTATAACTGCTTGAGTGAGGCCGCACCTTGAGTACTGAGTGCAGTTTTGGAGGCCACACTTAAAGAGGGACATTAACCTCCTGGAGAGGGTCCAGAGGAGGGCAAACAAATGATTTGGGGCTTGGGGAACAGGACCTATGAGGAGAGGCTTGAAGAGCTAAATATGTACTACATTGGAAGAGAGAAGGGACTGGGGGGACATGATGAGGTCTTCAGGTACATGAAGAGGGTAAATGGGAGGAACAGTCAGGGTGCTTGAAGGAAGGAGGAAGGGGCCACTAGAGGGCATGGGTGGAAGCTGGAGGGGAAGATTCAGGGAGAAAGAGAGTGCTACTTCACTGAGAGGGTGGTGGAGCCATGGAATGCACTGCCTAGGGGCTGGTGGAGGCAGAGACAGTGGAGGATTCAAGAGGGGTGGGACAGGTGGGGAAGGGTTCTGGAAGCAAAATCCAATGCAGCAAGAATATCCGGAACTGGGAAGGGAGAAGCCAGAGAAGGCAAGGGGGACAGCAAGGTCAGCACCCAGGGTGGGGGCTGACCAAATGAGCAGACACGAAAGACCGTTAGGCCTATTCTGCTGGCATTTTAGTATGTTAGTATGTTAGTATATCCATATCTCAGGACTATTGACACCTACAAGGAAGTTTCATACCTCGTTTGAATTATCTTTTTATGTACTGTCACAATTTGAAAGACCCCTGCAATGTTTACCTCCCCTTTAAGAGGAAGCCATTAGTGATAATTGCAATAAGCCAAAGTCCGTTTAGTTTTTAAGTATTATTCTTGTCAGTATAAGTAAGAAATTATTATACATGTATAGCATAAATGTCCAGTAGATCCCTCATCTGTTGTAGGTCTTCTGGGCAGGCTCTCATGTCTGCATGTAACAACATTAATATTTAAGAAGGAATTTTCAGGAAGTCTTTTTCAGCTCTATAGAAGAAGAAAAATGAGAAAGTTAATCCTCACACCCACGGATAGCTACTGGCTTATGTTGAACCTGGGTGATAATATCTTGTGTCATGTTTAAAAATATTAAATTCCCAGTTCGTGGCATATCTGTCCAAAACAGCATAGCAATGTACCTGCTTATTTATTCATGTAGTTTTTGTTGAATGGAAAAGGAGGACTAGGCAATTCTGTTTATTTTCCATCTCATCCCAGGGAGGGGGGATACAGATGAAAAGCAACTGACACTGAACCAGATTAAACTGTTGGTGGTATTTTTTTAGTGAATGAGAAACATTTGGCCAGGACACCGGGGAAATTCCCCTACTCTTTTCAGAAAGTGCCACAGGATCTTTAAGATCCACCTGAACAACCACCAGAACAGGTAGACAGGACCTTGGCTTAACATCTCATCCAAAAGACGGCAGCTCAGGAGAGCAGCACCCTCTCATGCTGCACTACAGTGTCAAGACTGGGATTTAGCCCAGGTTCCTGGTGTGGGAATGGAGCCCACTGCTTTCTGATCTTCCAGCCTCAGAGGCAAGTGTGCAACCTTCTGGGCCACTGACGCTGCGAATAAACAGCAATGGTAGTGCTCATTCATATAAAGCATTATTTAAGCACTCTTCCTCTTAAGCAATAGATTCTAACAAGGTAATGGTCAGAGGTTTATTAGCAGAGGGTACATTCACAATCTGTATATTTTTTTGTGTGGGAGGGATTCTATCTATTGCACTCCTCTGGTACTACCCCTGCCCCTCCCTCCCTCTCTCTCTCCTCCCATTAGTCCTCCTCTTCAAGGGACAAGTGCTGCATTTGTTCTGTCCTTACAAGGGTCCAAACCCATTTTAAACCTCTCTCCAAACTCGCCTCTGTGGACCATCTTAAACTTACTCCAAGAACCTCAACAGCAATCAAATATCTCCCCTTACTAAAATGGCCCCAAACAAACTTCACCTATACTTTCTTCTAGTCTCTTACTTTCTCACATCAGCCCTTCCTGACCTATACCCATATAGCACCTGCCAAACACCTCCTTCAGCTAATGTCACTCTGGCACCGTGCATCCCTCATGGAAGCTCCTCCTTTCTGCACGACCCACCCACTCTGTTTCTCCCCCTACCACCTCTCTTTTGGCTGGTCCAGGCATTCT
This sequence comes from Neoceratodus forsteri, assembly GCA_016271365.2. Classification (NCBI taxonomy): domain Eukaryota; kingdom Metazoa; phylum Chordata; order Ceratodontiformes; family Ceratodontidae; genus Neoceratodus; species Neoceratodus forsteri. The sequence goes on along the minus strand of CM028132.1, from coordinate 61,318,924 downwards.
TCTTCCCCTGTTGCTAACCCCTGCATCACTTATCCAGGCCATCAGACCTGCCACCAAAGCCACCCTGTTCATTATGAAACTTAAACTCCCAGCTACATATGCCTTGCTCCTACTCACCCTACTCCTAGCTGATGATGTCGCATCCAACCCGGGTCCTCAGGCAGATCCCAAACCATTAAGCTCCCACAAAGGTCTCTCTATTGCCCACAGTCTGCTTTAGGGGAATTGTTTTGCTGAGACACTTCAGAAAGTATTTGTGTTTGGTAATAGATTCCAGGCAACTTCTGTGTTTTGTAACAGGCTTATATAACTGAGTTTATATAGCTGTGTGCTCTTTCCACTACCTTTAGATCTAAAGTGATTTTCCACAGTCTGCTTTGGGGGAGTTCTTTTGCTGAGACACTTCAGGAAGTGTTTCTGTTTGGTAACAGATTCCAGGTAACTTCTGTGTTTTGTAATAGGTTTTATGTAATTCTTCTGTAGTTTACAGAAGAAAGTCTTTTTTTGTTTACCTGATTGTTTTTATAGACACAGAGTACCAAAGGAACAACCCCTCCACCCACCCCCATTTCCCAACTACTCCCGGTGATCTAACTTTATAGTGGTAGGCCAAGCCACACCTACTTAAAGACACAGGAACAGTTAGGCAGCACAGCACAAGTAATAGCCTAGCTGGTATATAGGCAGAAGAACAAAAGGTGCAGCTAGCAACTAAGTCCACAAGGGCACATACAAGAGGAGGAGAGAGAAGCTATAAGTCACTACAGAAGAAGAGAGAGACAAGGAGAGAGGGAGAAGAAAAAAAGGGTTAGCACGCAGAACAGGGAAGAGGGTTAAGAGATAGCAGATCGCAATTAGGAGGCAGAAGAGTGAGGATGGTAACAGTCATGATGGGAGTGGTGCAGTGCAGTGGTTGTGGAGCAGCAGTCTTTAGGGAGACATTCTGGAGGCTGCGATGCTGCCCTATCTGCAGGCATCTCTCTGGGCTGAGGGAGGAGGTTGCCTGTCTCCACGCAGAGTTGGCCAGGTTACAGGCGGCATTCACCCCCACCCAGAGGCTACCTGGTCCACGACATGAACCTCATAGGATGCCCAGAAAGAAATATGACCAGACCACAGTGGGCTCAGAGAGGGTGAGGGGGGAGTCAGAAACATATTCCCCAACTGGTCCTGCTGAATAACTCCTATAATGTTTTAGAAGAACAGGAATGCCCCACACAGGCACCTGCAGCTGGGACCAGGGAGGATGGTCAGGACCTCCAAGCTGGAGCCCCAAGAAAGGGGGACAGGGGACCATGGAGGAGGGGGAAGCTTCTCCTAATGTGGGAGACTCTATTGTCTGGGGTGTGAAGTTAGAGATACCTGGCACGAGGAAGAGGGAGGTCAAGTGCATCCCAGGAAATGCTGCAAGGAGGGATGGGAAGCGAATCCATAGGATCACTAGGGCAATAGCCAGGAGGGAGGAGCTGGATGTCATTGTCCACCTGGGGACCAATAACCTGGTGGGGAGAAGAGTGGAGCTAGCCAGAGTCCAGGAGGATTTCAAGAAGCTGGGGGGCAACCTGAAACAGGTAGCATGTTCTGTCTCATTCTCGGAGGTGCTACCTGTCCAAGGCACAGGGGAAGATAGGGCACTCCACATCCAGGCCTTCAACACCTGGTTGAAGGATTGGTATGGAAGGGATGTATTTGGCTTCATAGGGGACTGGGGTCCCACCTTGGCAGATATGAGCTAATATCTGGAGGATGGCCTGCATCTGTCCATGAAGGGGACCTCACTCCTTGGTGAGAAGTTGGAGTGCTTCAGCAGAGAGCATTTAAACTGGCCAAGGGTGGAGAGTCAGGAGGGACATGTGGCTTAGGATCACTCCACCTTGGTAGCATGCAAAAACACAAGTTGACAACAGGAACAACTGAAGCAAGCAGGGAGGAGCATGCAGGCAAAACATGTAAAAGGGGGGAAGAGGGGGGCAAGAGCACATGAACAAGAAAACCAGGGTGGGAGAAACAGGCAAGGGAGAGATAACAAGAACAGAGGGAGGGAGGGCAGGGTATAAAACAAGGAAGGTCATGCTCACAAATGCCCACAGTCTGAGAAATGAGGTTCCAGACCTGGAAGCCTTGATGACGGATGCAGACCTTGACATAGCAGCAATAAGAGAGACATGGTGCTCTGCTAATCATGGCTAGGACATTAATGTACCAGGCTTTACACTGTTCAGAAGGGACAGGGAGGGTAAAAAAGAAGGGGGGGTAGCCCTGTACATCAGAGAAGACATAAAGGCTACAAAAGTACAGGGAAGACACGGGGAGGCCAAGGTAATGTGGGTCACCCTTGAACCAGGGAATGGCACAGCAATACGTACTGTGGTGATCTACAGACCTCCGGCACAGAAGGAGGAAGTGGACAGGGTACTAATGGAGGAAATTCATGACATGGCAGCTAAAGGTAAAATCCTGCTGATGGGGGATTTCAATATGCCAGATATAGATTGGACCACCCAGGCAGCTGCTTCTGCCAGAAACATAGCCATCCTGGAATCCCTGCAGGGGGTTGGACTCAGACAGCTGGTGCATGAGCCAACCAGAGACAAATCTATTCTGGACCTGGTATGGACCAATGGAGACACAGTCAAAGGAGTCCAGGTGGAAGGGCAGCTGGGATCCAGCGACCACCACATGGTGTGGTTTGGCATTAAGAGAGGGACTCAATTAGGCCACACAAGGGCAAAAGTATTAGATATCAGGAGGGGAGATTTCAGTGAAATGGGTAGATGTTTAAGAGCAGCCCTGGAGAAGGGAGAGGTAATGAAGGGAGTGGAAGAACAGTGGAGAAAGCTAAAAGGAGCCATAGTGGAGGTAACTAACCAATGCCGTAGGATAGTGGCCAAAGGGAAAAGAAGAAGGAAACCACTATGGTTCTCTAAAGAGGTAACAGTCAAAGTGCTAAAAGAGCAAGTTTCAGGAAGTATAAGGGAACCCAAAGGGAGGAGGACAGGGAGGTGTAAATTAAATGTCTAAGGGAAGCAGAGAAGGCTGTTAGCAGAGCCAAGGCACAGACAGAGGAGGGTTTAGAACAGACTGTGAAAAAAGAGGACAAGACATTCTATAGGTACATCAGTGATAGAAGAAAAAACAAGGGGGGATTGTGATGCTCAAAGGGGAGGAGAGAGAGAGAGTGTAAGGAGATAGATCTAGACAAAGCAGAAATACTGAACAAATACTTCTGTTCAGTAGTCACTAAAGAGGGAGAGGGTCAAGGACCACAGTTGGGGAGAAGAGGCAATGGGGGGGAGAAGTGGACACCAGTCCATTTACAGTGGAGAGAGTTCTGGAGGAACTCACAAAGCTGAAGGTGGATAAAGCCATGGGCCAGACCACATACACCTGAGGATATTAAAAGAGCTGAGAAGGGAGCTAGCAGCACCTCTGGCTGCCCTGTTCACAGAGTCACTCAACACAGGCATGGTTCCAGAAGACTGGAGGAGGTCGCATGTAGTCGCACTACACAAAAGTGGCAGTAGAGAGGAAGCTGGGAACTACAGGTTAGTCAGCCTCACTTCAGTGGTGGGGAAGATCATGGAGACACTGCTGAAAGAAAGGATAGTGGCACACCTGGAATCCAATGGTGCCCAGGAACTCAGGCAACACACATTCACAGCAGGAAGGTCTTGTCAAACAAGTCCGATAGATTTCTTTGATTGGGTGACTAAGGAAGTGAATCAGAGAGGGGTGGTAGACATCGTCTACCTAGATTTCAGCAATGCCTTTGATACCGTCCCACACAGAAGACTGGTTAACAAGATGAGTAGTCTGGGCATGGGGCATAAGGTGATACATTGTGTTAGAGACTGGCTGTCGGACAGAAGACAGAGGGTGGTGGTAAATGAGATCCAATCTAGGGAGAGAGAGGTGACCAGCAGAGTACCACAGGGATCAGTACCGAAACCAGTCCTGTTCAATGTCTTCATTAATGACATTGCAGAGGGGCTGGAAGGAAAGGTCTGCTTATTTGCAGATGACACCAAGATCTGCAACAGAGTGGATATCCAGAAGGGGTGCAGAAAATGAAGAGGGACCTGGAGAAGCTTGAAAGATGGTCAGAGGTGTGGCAACTGAGGTTCAATTCAAAAAAGTGCAAGATAATGCACCTGGGTAGGGGGAACCCTGGGGAGAGCTACAGAATGGGGGAGATGCTGACTGTCACCAAAGAGGAAAGGGACCTAGGGGTTATCATATCTGATGACTTTAAGATATCAAAGCAGTGCACAAAGGCTGCAGGGAGGGCCAGTGGCATGCTGGGGTGTTTAGGTAGAGGCATTACTAGCAGGAGACAGGAAGTGTTGATGCTATTGTATAAAATACTGGTAAGGACTCACCTGGAGTACTGCATGCAGTACTGGAGACCACATATGTGTAAGGACATAGACAGGGTGGAGGCTATCTAGAGAAGGGCGACAAAGAGGGTGCATGGCCTGAATCACAAAACATATGAGGAGAGACTAAGAATCCTTAATATGTACTCACTGGAGGAGAGGAGAGGAAGGGGGAGCATGATAGAAACTTTCAAGTATCTCAAGGGCATAAACAATGTGTAGGTGGGGGATCTTTTGAAATTGGAGGGGGGTAGATTAAGAGGTAATGTGAGGAAGTCTTTCTACACAGAAAGGATGGTGGACGCTTGGAACAGTCTGCCACAAGAGGTGGTGGAGGCAAGCACAGTGGAGGGGTTTAAACATGCCAGGGACAGGCACAAGGGAAAATTGGGTGGGGAGGAAGTGATGAAAAGCCATTGATCACTTAGGGTCAGTGACTGCATACAAGTTTAGGGCTTATGGGCAGACTAGATGGGCCTAGCAGTCCTTATCTGCTGACAATGCCTATGTATCTATGTATCAGAAGCCTGCTACCTAAACTCGACCAACTAACCTGCTGGATGATGGAGCACTCTCCCAACATCCTATGCCTAACTGAAACCTGGCTCTCTACAAAGACCCCTGACTCCGTCCTAACCCTCTCCAACTACACTCTGCTCAGACAGGACTGGGGCAAAAGGGGCGGAAGAGTAGCCATCTACACTAAACAACCTCTCTCATGCACGGTCACATTTAAAGAAGCTCACCCAGGCTCCCATAAAGTCCTCCTGACCCAACTCGCCCTACCAGCTTTACTCCCATTATTTATTGGCATACTCTATACCTCTCCCCGACTTGCAAAAGACACTCTAGTTCCTACCCTAGCCAGACTTCCAGATCTGACCTCAAAAGGAGAACTGGTGCTACTAGGTGATTTCAACCTGGACTAGCTTGCCCCACCTCAAAGGTCCTCATTGACAATACAGAGTCTCTTAACCTCATGTAGCTGCTCAAACAACCCACTCACTACAACCCTCACTCCCAAAAATACACCCTCCTTGACTGGATCCTCAATGCCCACCCCCACAGAGTAACCTCTTCAGACATCCTAGTGAATGCACTAAGTGACCATTGCATCACATACTGCATCAGAAAGACTCACATGCCCAAGTCAGCCCCCAAGTACATAAGCACACGCTCCCTAAACACATTAGACACAGAGTCCCTGCTAACTAGCCTAGATCTCGCCAACTGGAGCCTGGTGTACATGGCCCCAAATGTTGACATAGCCCTATCCAGCTTCCTGCAAACCTTCACGACTATCTAGGATGCCCACGCTCCTCTGAAAAAACTCAGGGTAAAAAAGTGCCACCATTTATGGATAACTGCCCCCTTACTTGCCAGATGCAAAGCAAGAGACAAAGCTTGGGTTGAATACAAAGCTCACCCTAGCCCACTAAACAAGCAGGCCTACAACACCCTCCGCAACCAATGCACTAAGGCAATTAGACTGGCTAAAGTGGACTAATTCAAAATGCAACTGGCCCAAGCTCACCCGTCCAAATTCTGGAATGTTGTCCACTCTCTGCTAGACCTACCCACACAACCCAGCTCCCCTGCCTTCATGCAACATGGTCAGCCTATCACCGATCCCATTGGCATTACCAAAACACTTAAATTCTTCACATCCTGCGCTTTACCACAGCTCCCCCCCCAACAATCCTTTGTCCCCCTTCCCCCTGTCATAACAACTTCATATTCCTTCCTGTCTCTGAACAAAAGGTACTGCTGCCCTTTGCTCACTTAATATCAACAAATCAAGCCTGACAGGATTCACCCAAAGCTCCTACACATCTTGGCTCCAGCAGTTACCAGGCCCCTCACCCACCTACTCAACCTCTGCTTCTTGACAGGCATGGTACCCCTGGCCTGGAAATCCACCTCCGTCCTTCCCTTCCTCAAAGGTGGTGAGCCCTCTCAGCCCAGAAACTACAGACCAATCTCACTTCTCCCAGCACTTGCAAAGCTGAAGGAGTCCCTGGCCCACACAAGGCTGTTGGATTATCTAATGACTAACATCTTAACTCCACACCAGTCCGGCTTCAGGAAGCAGCACTCCACTATCTCCTCACTCCTGTGTGTCACTAGCCCCATCCACACTGCCTCTAATCGAGGGCTCCTCACTGCCGCTGTGTTTGTAGACCTGGCCAAGGCTTTTGATTCCATTTCCCACTCATTCCTCCTAGCAAAACTAAAAGCTGCAGGCCTAGTTCTTATCACCTTACAGTGGTTCAACTCCTACCTTTCAAACAGATCGCAATCAGTCAAAATCCCTGATGTCTCTTCCCCCCATCCTAGCTGGTGTCCCACAAGGCTCAGTTCTTGGCCCCATCCTCTTTTCCCTCTTCATAAATGACCTTCCCTCCTCCTGTACAAATTCCAGGCTTCACATGTATGCAGACGACACAATCCTTTTCACCTCAGGCCCCTCACCTTGAGAAGTCCAGGCCACTCTCCAATGCAATTTTGGCAATATTCAGCACTAGTTCAACCAAAACCAGCTAAAACTAAATACCTCCGGAACTGTATCTATGTTATTTGGCACTACTGAAAAACTTAGCAGATCCTCCACCCCCAACCCCCATCACCTCCCTTGATGGCACCCCTCTCGACCAGGTCACTAAATACAAATACCTGGGCATTTGGCTAGACTTCCACCTATCCTTCTCATCTCACATCAATGCAACCATAGCCAAACCTCACCCCAAACTCAGTATGCTACACCACAATACAGACTTCCTTCCACCTCCTGCTAGAAGTCAAATCATAACTAAAATGATCCTCCCCATTGTTGACTATGCGGATGTGGTCTACTGCACTGCCCCCGCAACTTCCCTATCCAAACTTGACACCCTCCTAAACTCCTTCTGCTGCCTTGCTACAAACTCACCCTTTAGAACACATCATTGTGATCTTTACCCCTCTCTTGGACTAACCCCACTGCCCCACAGACAATATATCCACTCCCTCAACCTTATATCTAAATACTAGTTCAACATGCTACCCTCCTACCTGTCAGATAGTCTCTCCCCTGCCTCTAACTCCCCTTATAAACTGAGACACAGAAACAAATGCTCCTTTTGCATACCCCATCCATCCTTCACCTTTGGGCAGGCCGCTTTCTCCTTTCGACTCCCCAGCTTGTGGAACAAGCTTGCCCCCAACATAAAGAACACCACCTCATACCTTGCCTGCAAGTGTCAACTTCACTCCCTTCCTCCTCCACCTTGCCTCAGCCCCAGGTGACCCCCTTCCTCCTGCACCTGTCCCTCGTGTCCTCTGCCAACTATTGCACTTACTTTACTACTCTCCCCAATGTAAGCACTTTCACACATAAACTCTGTGTCGCCTGGCACTCTCATTGAAAAGACTGCTGAACTCTATTGTAAGATTGTAGTCACTGTAACATTTGCACAACTGTATGTAAGGCCAGAAACAATTCAGTTCTGGTCCATTCACTGTCTATGTTAATGTTTGTTGTATATCCTGCAAGCAACCTCACCTTGTTTCTAATCAATCCACTGTTGTATGTAATACTGCTGTTTTCATTTATTGCTGCACACTGTGTATGTACTCCATCTCCATTCCCCTGGGTCGCACCTGAAATCGAGCCTCAGCTCAGTGCCTTTCCCAGTTGTCAATTGTTTAAATAAAATAAAATAAATGTATGGCAGGAATTTACCTCATTTCCATACTCAGAGACTATCTGACCCTCCACCCAGCTTCCCCCCAGTCAGTCCGTGCAGGGAGGCCCATGACTAACCCCTCATGGTGGGGCTCCCCAGCAGCAAGAGGAAAGACCAGAATTGATCTTTGTTCCCCAACGAACCTGGCAAGGCATCATTTGGGGAGAGTGGTCCAGACAGGCTCCTGGCATCATGCTGTTTAGCACAGAGGGTATTTTGCCTTATGTTGCTCTCCCTGGGGAAGTGGATGTGCAATGACATCAGCGCTTGTCGGGATGATCTCTCTCCCAATGTGCAGATGTCTGCTGCGCCATCAATCCCAGCTGTAGCACTGATCCCAGGCGCAACTAGCCCAAACCATCGCTAGGGGTTGGAGTGTTGCCAGGTGCCAGATCCCTTCTTCCCCAGAAGAGGAGAGCAGTCCTCAGACACTCCTCTTCCTTCCCCCAACTGACCCTTGGACATCCATGAGTTCACTCCCGAAAGAGAGTTATTGGGCGCCATAGACAGTAGCGCTACTGTAGCACCGCTGGCTGTCTACACAACACAATTTGTATATTGATTGTATATTGATCTCCATTAAACTGATTGGTGCAGAGCAAGTAGAACCTTGAACTCTAAGGGAATTTATTTTGTTCTGGTAATTTCTAAGAAAAAACACTGGCAGATCAGCTATAAACACTGAACTCTGTGTTTCACTTGCTCCAGGACTGAAAATCTGGCTCCAGACTTCAGAACAACAGAGCAGATCACCAGACATCTTCTTACACATTGTTGGGTTCTAGTGAAACTATGGTATCATCTGGGTGCACATGAAATTTAAATAGAGAATAATGCATAGATGACCGAGTGCTGTGAAGTTCTTTTACACATCTGAGGTGTGTGATGACCCATAAACCTCGAAAGTGAAGCTCTTGAGGTTTATGTGGACAATACACTCCAAGGGTGTGTGAAAGAAACTTCATACGCACACAGTCACTTATGCTTTATTTGTTGTAATACTGGTGCAAGGACTTACATAGCGGCATGTTCTCACTATTGTACTGTATGAGAAAGTGAAGGGTAAGCAATCGAAATGCCTTAATAACTGGGTATGACATGATACCCTGTTATTACAGCATTTAATCACACTGGTAATCAGTGTGATAAAAGCGGTCACCAGTTATGATAAGTCTTTATATGGATACTCAGTCTCATTCTTGTAGTCTTTATCAGCATGCTTTGGTCATTGTCAAAAGCTAATGAGTACAACATGGTTGATTTCATGGCTGCTTTAGTCATGAAATACTCTTGAAGGGGTCTCATTTTTGCCACCCTTCAGATGAAACATTAAATCGAGGTGCCTTCTGCCCATCTTTGGTCACTGTCCAGGTGGAAGTGAAAGATCCCATGGCACTTATCAGAAAAGAATAGCAGTGTTTCCCAGGTGCCATGCCCAGCATTCCCCCATAAATAAGAAAACTGATCCATGTAACCCCCTCCCCAGACGCACCTGGAAACAAGCTATGACAGCTTAGTCTGCCTTGCCTGGTCAGAAATTGCAAATAAATACATTTGATGTACAGTATCCTAAGGTTTGTTCTCATTATTACTTGAATAAGAAGTTGCACATTTACAGGGGACTCTGGCCGGGATTTTCAAAGGTATTATTGCAGCACTTGCAGCAGCTTTGCTGCCACCACTATGTCCTGTAAATGCGCCAGAATGTTCGTAGCTGATTTTCAAACATTCTTACACATTTATGACACTGTAGAGCAAAGTAATTGTGCTTTCATCATAATATTGATGCCTGCATGATTTTTAATGCACAACATGCAGTAATTGCGCCAAAAGTTAGCCCACCTTTTTGGTAGTCTAACAATTGTGGTACAATTCATGCAAGTGTAGCAAAACTGCACCACAAATATTTGCAAATCAAGGTCTTTATAACCATTTGTAATAAATGGCCAGTTCTCAGCAGGAAAACTCAATGGGCAGGATTTTCAAACAGATCTGACACTAAAGCAGAATGGGTTTTTTTGCATTCATTTGCATTCATCTGCATCCATCTATTTGCACCAAAACTTCCATGCCTTATTCCCAAAGGCACACAAATTTGTATGACCATTTGCCAGTTTACTGCAGCTTGCATCACAAAAGTGATGCATGCATGCATCACTTTTTAATGCATGTTGCACCGTATATACCACAAACTGCAGCAACTGTATCTGAAAATTAGACCACTTTGGAAGTGGTGTAACTTTCTTGCACTGTTAACCTGGATTGCGGCCAAAATGGGACACGTCTTAAGAAGGACTTTGAAAAAATGCTGCCTAATGAATTTAACTAAATGGGCTGAATTTTCAAAGCCTTTCTGTCACAATTCTGTTCATTCCCACAATTTGCATTTGAAAGTTAAATCACCTAAAAGATGGTCTAATTTTTGAGTGCATTGGCAGCAAACAGCACTCTGAAAATGATGCATACATCAAATACAGCAAATGGTGTTTGCGTCTTTTTTTTACCAGAGAATGTGATAAATTTGTGAAAATGGTGTCCAGCCATTCTGATGCATGGGTAGTATAAAATGCTGAATCAAGAGAAAGTAGGAAATAAACTAGGGTGGCATTTTTCAGACAGCAGCATCTGTTTTACGGATATGGCCACACAACATCCGCCCAGATAGTTAGATCAGCTTCTGGGCGTGATTGCCACAACGTGCACTCTGAGAATGATGCATGCATCTAAATTTGACATATGCATCTTTTCTTTTTTGCAGTAAAAAGCAGCAGATGTCACAAATGTGTCGGGATGTTTGTAAATATGCCCTAAGCATTCTGACACATTTGCCTGGACTCAGCATCCATCCAAAATACGGACACCAGTGCTGCGCCATATCTGTGAAAATCCTGACCCAATTTTCCATGTTTTATATTTTATATCTTCCTTCTGTTAGGAATGCAGTTTATTGTGGTTGCAGTGCTGTGCACCTTAACTGGCAGGCTTTAAAAAATGAACCGTTATGTCAGACAGTACATTGAGCACACCAATCCACCAACTCATCCCTTTGTCTGCACCATGTACTCAGTGTGATTCCAACTCTTGTTTCCTCCTTTCCTGATGTCTATTGGTTGATTGGCTGGCAATCATCTAGTTACTTATGGAGACAAAGGATAAATACTGTTTGAACCAATCATTTTCTGACATTAACTTTGCAAACCTGACACCTTTTTTTTCAGTGTGCATGCTTATATAATATGCTATCTTCCTTTTGACTTAGGCTTTAACTCCACATCAGCCTGTGAGAAGAAAATTTCCTCATGCACTTGTAATGCAAGGTAAGACCTTTTGAATGAGTACTTTTCTCATGTCATCTGAAGAAGGGACCCACATCATTGTTGATAGACTGTTGATGTACTATGGGGGCAAATGGAAGCCAGTATTCTATTGTAAACAAGCTGGTTTGTATTATGTTCATATTAACCTCATGCTATAAACCGGTGTGTGAAACCAACTTTAATAGATTTTTGATGTTACAAAAGCAGTGCAGATTTCATACATTTTCATACATTGCATGTAAATTGTTCCAAAATTGAATAGGTCCAATTATAAGTAGCAAAGTTTTTCTGTATCACTCAGGGCTGCTCCACAGAAACTGCAGTGCTTATGGTACTTAACTGCTAGTTCTTCACTAGAAAAACTTGGCACTCAACCACAGAATGACATCTCTGCATGCTGGATGCTATAAACTTTTACATTTTATTTTGTGCAAAACATGCAGTGCAAACAGGCAAAATGCCACTTGCCAGGAAACCACCAATGTTTCGCACCTTTTTGAGCACTTTGTGTTTTGTACAAAATAAAATGAAAAAGTTTATAGTATCCAGCACATGGAGAAGTCATTTCATGACTGAATAACTAGTTTTCTAGTAAAGAAGTACCAATTATAAACTGACATTTTAAAGACAAAAGGAAATATATCGTTTTTTTGACCTTATTCTTCCAACAGAAGATTATTCTCTGTCTTTTAGATGAGTTGGTAACTTAGGGGTTGATGACATGAGAACTAACTCAGGATGGCCTACTTGATTTTGGTACTGTGTCTGCCTGCCTAGGATATAATGTTGATTGTCTGTGTAACTGAGTTCTAGCAAGTTTGAAAAAAATTTGGGTATCTATGTGGTTCATGGGATTTTTGACAGCTGTTGTTGACTCTGTAGAGTTACAGCCATGGTGCCTATCTGTTTGACGCTAAGAAAAAAGTGGAAGCTGGACTATGGCTCAGAGAGCATGTATAAACTCTTGGAAGGCGTTCTGTTCATAGTTATATATGTTGCAGTCTAAGGTGCATTTTACACATACCCATACCTTTAAGCTGTCTATCACACACATCCTGAAGGTCATATGTACCTGCCACAGGTGATTCTCCTACTGGGCTCGCTGCCCTGCTCTCCATTTACTTAGCACTTACTTACAACTCCAGCACTTCTCTGCACATCTCCCTCTGCATACTGTTCTCACCCCCTGGCCTTACTATGTTTGTGTCATCTCTCCCTCTAGTGTTGACATTCTCCTCCTCCTGAAACCCCCCTTCCCCCATCCTTCCCCGCTAAGGGTCTACCATCCTGGTCGGTCCGTTCATGCCTTCTTGTTCTATTGTTAATATAATCATCCTACCACACTCTGTTACTTCTATTGCCTTGTTTAGTATCCACCCCCAGACATTGGTGTACCCTTAATTTAATTTGTTAACAATCTGCACACTCTGTATTATTCCATGTTGTTGCTATTTTTTTACTCTATGTACCAGCCTATACTAAGTGTCCAATTGTATTATTCCTTGCTCTGTTCCCTTCTGCCAGGGCCATCTTGAAAATGAGCTTGCTCAATGATGACACTGCCTGGTTAAATAAAGTTTTGATTGATTGATACACTTACTTGACTGCACTATTGCAATCATTCCAAACAGTTTCTTGGTGTAGACACATGTAGAGCAAATGTGTTTGGCTCCACTGAGTCACTACAGCAGTAGGGAACTAAAATATTACAGTCATTCTCTGTCTCTGTGTCAATGCTCCCCAACGTAAGCTGTTTCTGGGGTTGGGAATCAGGGAAGCAATAAAGCAAAATGAGGGAGGTTAAAAAATAGTGAGATATCTGTTTAATATTGTTGATCCTTGTTCTCTATAATTATTTTTTTTTTTGCTCATGTGAGGCTCCGGGTACCCCTCTCTTTCAAGCCCCCCAAGCCCCTTGATTCTGCCTGCCAGACTAATCTCTTGCATTCCACCTGCAACCTCCAGACACCCTCTGGTTCTTGGACATAGCCCCCAAGCTCACAGTATCCTTTCTCCATAGGGCCCCACAGATGAGGGGCTATGAGGGAGGGAGGGAGGAAAGTATGGACACACCTGGGAGACATCAATTTAGGGGAGTTGCCAGAGTACACAGAAGGACATGGTGGTGTGCAGAGGGAGACGGAGTACCCTCATCTGTTGTATCCAGCCAGTCTGTTTTTCATTGACTCCTGCCCTCCCACAGAGGCATACACAAGTCAAGATAATGGGGGGGGGTGCTGGGTAGTGCATGGTCACACACATCGTTGAAAGCACAACCACCAGGAGCCACTCTACAAGCAGGAACCCTTCCCTGAGAGGAGAATGTCTTCGCATATACTTTTTTTGTCCTCCTTGCTCACCTCTGCTCCTAACATATGAGTCTCAAAGCATGAACCCAGGTCAGCAGCATGCCCTACGGATGACCCACCACTTAGCACCACAGAGTCAGCTATTATATTTACTGTAACAAAAAATGAGCTCCCTGAAAACACCCCACCCCCACCCCCATCCATTTAATCATGCATACTGGAAACAGATTACACAAAAACAACATTATCATTAACTTTTTCAAATCCTAACTTTTTGTTCTTTGGGTTTAGGTTCCTTGTTTCCATTCATTATGTTCAGATCTGGCATGTTTAAGTTCTTTTCTGACAAAGTTCTGGAGCTTACCATTTCAGAAATTGCTTTGTTCAATGAACTTAAAACAAATGTTTCGAACCCCATAGCACATGTGCACCTATTTGAAAGGTTTGTGTTCATATTTGACCCATTGCAGGGTTGTTTATGGACTTCTAACTTTGCAACTTGTTAAAACGTTTTGCAGACAAAGTGAATTATACATTTATAATTACAATGGGAGATTGCCAGTCCCTTACCAGGTCCCTTCTTCAGGCAGTGCTAGGTGTTCAGAGAGGGACAGCAAGGACACTTCACCAGTGAAGTCTGTGCCTGTTTATAAAATGATCAGTGCAAAACAAAAGGGTATCGGACATTGCAGATATACAGAAGCCAGTGCAAAATGTATGAATGTGCAGACAGCTAAAAATACAAGTATCATAAGGGGCTACTTAAGACCGGATGCCACAGAGAGCTCAATCAGTTTCACACTGAACTGCTTCGTCAGGAGGACCATAGCTCCACCAGCATCATTTTTATAGTGTAAGTCATTTAAAGTGGCAGTGATCAAATTTAAACTAAAGTGCTAACATACATAATAATATAAAAAAACTGTTAAAAAGGAGGGGGACCTGAGTTTAATTTTAAGTAGGGAACATTTTTTTCTTTCTCACCACAATTTATGTTATTATGTATCTCTCTCTCTCACTCGCTCTAGAAACCTTCTGTCTCACCATATGAAATGCTAGCACAGTGGCAGAGCACCAGGACAGTGGTTGGGAGAGGGCTTTGGTTCAGTTCTCAGTGTGGAACCATTTTTTTCTTTCTCACTACAATTTGTGTTATTACCATGTATCTCTCTCTCTCTCTCTCTCTCTCAACCTTCTGTCTCACCATGTGAAATGATAGCACAGTGGTAGAGCACCAGGACAGTAGTTAAGAGAGGGCTTTGATTCGATTCCCAGTGAGGAACATTTTTTCTTTCTCACTACAATTTATGTTGTTAACATACATCTTAGTCTAGAAATCTTCTGTTTCACCATGTGGAATAATAGCATAAGGGCAGATCAGCAGGATAGTAATTGGGAAGGGGCCTGTGTCCAATTCCCAGGGCGACATTTTTTCTTTCGCACTACAATTTACATTATGTTAGCACCAATCTGTGTCTAGAAACATTCTTACCATTTGGAATGATAGCACAGTGGAAAAGCAGCATGACAGTAGTGGAGAAAGAGCCTGGGTTCAGTTCCCAGTGGGGAACATTTTTTTCTTTCCCACTATAGTTTATGTTGATAGCATGCATATCTGTCTGTAAACCTTCTGTTTTACCATATGGAATGATAGACAGTGGCAAAGCACCAAGACAGTAGTTGGGAGGGGGTATGGTTTTGATTCCCAGTTGTGAATACTTTTTCTTTCTCACTACAGTTTATATTGTTAGTGTGCATCTGTCTCTAGAAACTTTATGTCTCACCTTGTGGAATGATAACATTGTGGCAGTGCACCACAGCAGTCATCGGGAGGGAGCCTAGGTTCAATTCCCAATGGGGGAACATTTTCTCTTTCTCATTATAGTTTATGTTGTTAGCATGCATTTCTCTTGAGAAACCATCCATCTCATCACGTGAAAGGATAGCACAGTGGCAAAACACCAGCACAAAAGTTGAGAGGTGGCCTGGGTGTGATTCCCAGTGGGGAATATTGTTTTATTTCTCACTACAACATATGTTGTTAACATGCACCTCTATCTAGAAACCTTCTGTCTCATCATGTGGAATGAAAGAACAGTGGCAGAGCATGAGGACAGTAGTTGAGAGAGGAACTGGGTTTGATGCCCACTGGGGACCATTTTTTCTTTCTCGGTACAATTTATGTTGTTAGCATGTATCTCTGTCTAGAAATATTCGGTCTGGCTTCAGTATCACAATGATAGGGGCAGCCCAGTCACTCCTCTCTACTCATTACATGATAAAATATGGCTTTCGAGACAGTCCAGTTTCTTCTCTGCCATTTCCCTTAAGGTGTAGGAGTGGCTCCCAGTTGCACTCAGATCTTCACCTTAAAATCAAGGATTGTGCCATAGCTGTCCTGGAAAATAGGACCATGTTTGTCCAGTATTTTCTTCCATGCATCCTGCAATACCTTGGTCACTGTATTTAAGCTGAAGATCTTTTCCCAGTTCAACTTGATTTTCTGAGCCAGTTTCTTCCTAGTAAGGCAGATATTTCACCTTGTGCTATCACCAAAGGTAAGGTCCATGTTTCTCCCTCATAGGTGACTGGTACCTGAATTTTCTCTAACACAGGGATGCAGTCTCCAGTGTAAGATGAGAGCTGCATATGTAATGGTTGCAATGAGCAGTACTGAAGTTTCTCTCTCTGTAGATGTGCTCTGGCACAAGAAACACTGATGCTACAGTGTCAAGCTGCATGCTAACTGGTTTTCCCACTAGCTCAATTTGGAGGCAAAGTTCCTCTCCATTGGCTTGTGCTACATAGGCCATGAGCAGTGGCAATGTCTCATCTTCTGTTTCAGTGGCTGGAGTGGCACCTGTGACATACTGCACATGAGCAATCCATGCTGCACTCTTGCACACTTTCTGTATGTGACCCACTTTTCCACAGCTGTGGCATTTCTCATGTCAAAATCAGCATGTGCTTTGCTGGTGGGTACCTCCACATCAGTAGCACAGTTGTTTCAATCTTGCAGAAATGCCCTGTGGTGCCAGCTTCCAAAATGTTTGGAGATGCTGATAAATGGTTGGTAGACCACTTTGTGGTGTGGAATGTCCCTTGGGTTCTGGTGTATGGGGGACCTTGTAAACCCCACTTCCTTGTGGCTCAGAATATCCCACTTGTGCCCTCTAGCCTTTTTGGGTGAGCTCCATAGTGACTGCAATATCACAAGTTGACTTGAAGTGTGGGTGTGCTTCTGACAAAAGTCTTTTGTGATAAGCTTCCCTCTCAGTCTGCAGACAAATTGATCCCTGAGGGCCTCATCCAAGGACTGGCCAATTGCACAGGTGCATGCCAGACACTTCAATGCAATGAAGTAGTTGGCAGTAGGTTCCCCTTCTCTTTGTTGTGATGATGAAAAGTGTAACATTCAGCAATGATAAGGGGCTGGGGTTTAAAATGTTGTGCAAGTGTCTCGGTGATTTGCGCATGTGTCAGGGTCAGGATGTCATCTGGTGAAGTGAGAATTCCAGAAAAGGGCATAAATCTGTGGTGGCAAAACTGCTAAGAAGACATCTACTTTGCTGCCATCTTCGATTTTGTTTGCCTTAAGCTAGCGGTGGAAATGCTGTAAGTATAAAATAAATGTTTCCTTTGATCCATCGAATTCTGGTGCACGTCCAATTTGTGCCATGTCAGTAGGAATTCAGAGGAGCTTGCTGTGCTCAGGTGTACTATTTTGCACTGAGTTGCACTGATTTAGCTGTAATTATGCAGGTCAGCCACTAGGTGCTGATGTTGTGCTGTTTGGTACTGGAGAGGTGCAGTTCCAGTCCTCCAGTCTAGAAGGTGCTGTGGGCAGAAAACTATACTGTGGCTGTGCAGGCTTTCCTATTTTCACCACTCATACTAACATACTATTTGCCAGCAGATTAGGCCTTACGGTCTATCGAGTCTGCTCGAAACTCAGATCCTTAGTTGGGTACCGAGGCCCTCCCCTCCCTTGTGCTCCAGAAACCCCTATCATCCATCCCCACCCCCCCGGGACAGGCCATCATCTGATACATCCACTTTCTGTGTCTGTCCCACCCTTTCTTGAAGCCCTCCACTGTGGATCTCTGAACCAGCTCGCCAGGCAGTGCATTCCAAGGGTCCACCACCGTCTCAGTGAAAAACCTCCTCCTCTTTTCTCCCCACACCCTTCCACCTTTCAACTTTCAAACCATGCCTCTGGTGATACCTCCCTGCTTTAGTCTAAAGATCCCTCCATGTTTACCTATTTGTTCCCTGAGGTACTTGAAGACCTCAATCATGTCCCCCGCTCTCCTCTCCTCCAATGAAAACAGGCAGAGCTCCTCAAGTCTGTCCTCATCGTCAAATCCCTAGCCCTCGTGATCATCTTAGTTGCCCTCCTCTGTACCCTCTCCAGGAGCTGTATGTCCCTCTTCAAGTGTGGTCTCCAGTACTGTACACAGTACTCAAGGTGTGGTCTAACCAGTCCATTGTACAGCGGCAGAATCACTTCCTTGCTCCTAGAGGTGATCCCCCTTACGATGCATCCCAACATCCTGTTTGCCTTGCTAGCTGCTCTTCTGCACTGCTCAGAGTTATTCATTCATGCATCCACCATGACTCCTAGGTCTTTTACCCCTATTGAGGCCTCCAGCGCCTCCCCTCCCAGGGTGTACCTGTGTTTAGGGTTTCCCCGACCAAGATGCAACACCTTGCACTTGGTGGTATTGAAATTTAATTTCCATGTATGAGCCCAGCTTTCCAGGGTGTACAGGTCCCCTTGCAGGGCCAACCTCCCCTCTTCTCTCTCAACTACTGCTCCCATCTTGGAGTCATCCACGAAGAGACTCATTTCACACCCTATACCCTCCTGATGTCCGATATGTATGCATTAAACAGGATTGGACCCAGGACCGAGCCCTGCGGTACCCCACTACCAACCTCTCTAGGGTTCGAGAACTCCCCACAGACCACTAATCTCTGGGTGCGTCCAGCTAGCCAGTTTTCAATCCATCTGACCATCAAAGGGCCTACTCCTAACCCCATCAGTTTCTCCACCAGGCCATTGTGGGGGACAGAGTCAAACGCCTTGCTGAAGTCCAAGAATAAAACATCCACAGGCTTTCCCCTGTCCAGTTCTGATGTTACCCATTCGTAGAACTCCACAAGATTGGTTTGACATGATCTACCTGGCACAAACCTATGTTGCCGACTATCCAGACCTCCCATCTCCTCCAAGTATACCCCCAATCGTTCCTTTAGTATACTCTCCATTAATTTTCCCACCACCGAGGTCAAACTGATGGGTCTATAGTTACCTGGTACTTCCGTTGACCCCCCTTTATGGATTGGCACAACATGTGCCTCTCGCCAATCCCTAGGTACCCTTCCTGTCTCAAGTGACCTGTTGAAGAGCTCCGCCAGGGGTGCAGCCAGTATGTCTGCCAATTCCCATAGTACTCTCAGATGAATGCCATCCAGCCCAGGAGATTTGTCTTTCTTTAGGGCCTTGAGGGCTAACCACACCCTTTTGGTGGAGATAGCATCATCCGTCCCCTCCACCTTACTGGCCTTTTCATTGGAGTGTCATTGCTGGTGGGAAATTTATGGCTCCCTTAGTTTCAAATGCCTGGAATTCCTAGAGTTGTGTTGCTTGCTACATCAAGGCACAGACCTAGCTTGATCTTGAGTTATATACTGATGTTCCCCAGAGGCTGAATTGCCAGAGACTGTGTGTGGGGGGGTGGGTTACCTGGATTGCAATCTCAGAGAGACAGAGCTGGGAGTTTGTAAGTAAGTAAGTAAGGCATTGGACGTTTGGAAAATAGCAAATATTACCCCTATTTACAAAAAAGGGTCCAAACATTTTATTGGTAATTATAGGCCCATAAGCCTAACCTCAAGTACTGGTAAGCTTATGGAAAGGTTATTACAGTACAAAATTACTGAACACCTATATAAATCAGGAAATATTGATATAACACAGCACGGTTTTACAAAGGGAAAACCATGTATGTCTAATCTAATTAGCTTTTTTGAGCCAGTGCGTAAAGCCTTGGATGAAGGATTGCCTGTTGATGTTCTCTTTCTGGACTATGAAAAAGCATTTGATACAGTATCACATAATCATCTTTTACATCAGCTATATAAATTACACTTATATCCTAATATTATCGATTGGATCTCTTCTTGGTTGGAGGATAGGAAACAGAGGGTATTTCTGCATGGATGTAGGTCCAATTGGTGTACTGTTAGTAGTGTAGTGCCTCAGGGGTCTGTGCTCAGTCCAATATTATTTAATATCATGATTTCTGATATGCAAGCAAATAGCGGTATATGGTTGCATAAATATGCTGATGACAGTAAACTTGGAGGAATTGTTAATAATAAAGCATCTGTCAGATTGCTCCAGGATAACCTAAATAACCTTTATTCTTGGGCAAATGATCATGGATTAGTTTTTAATATTGCAAAATGTAAAGTCATGCATCTGGGAGGTAATAACTGCATGGCCAATTACCATATAGATAATATTAAGCTTGAGGAAACTACTTCTGAATGAGATTTGGGTGTGACAATCTCTAATAACCTAAAATGGAACCTCCATATCAATATCACTGCTAAAAAATGTCATGGTATACTGGGATGTGTTTTAAAACATATAAAAACTCAAGAAGCCAAGGTTCTGATTCCATTATATGCGACTATGGTTAGAACACATATGGAATATTGTGCCCCTTTTTGTTCCCCTACTGCCATTAATGATGTGAAAATGTATGAATCAGTCCAACGTAAAATGACTAAGTCAGTCTCTAAAGTGGCACACTTGGAATATGGTGATAGATTTTGAAACTTAGGACTTTTTTCTCAAAAATATAGGTTTCTTAGAGGTGATATGTGTTGGGCCTATAAGGCATTTGAGGATGAATTGTTTCTGGAATCCAACTGTTTAACTAGACAATCACCCTTAGAGAATACTAGATCACATAATCTCAGATTATGTAAAACAGTATAGAGGAAAAACTTTGTATCACAAAGAGTTCCACATTTGTGGAACTCTCACCCAGCAAATGTGGTATCAGGTCAATCTCTGAATCTTTGTAAACAAGAACTTGACTTATATATGGGTGAGAACACATTTGTCTACCATCATTAATTAATGATGGTGAATCTGATTAAGGGTCTGTCCCTCAGCCTTGTATATCCTATGAACCTGTGAACCTATGACTGAGTGCTCAGCAGGTTCAAGTAACAGGCACAACACAGTGCTGCAGTTGATTAAACTTGCTATATGTCTGTGATTTAAACAAGAGACTGCAGCTGGCAGGTTAAGGGTGCTTAAAGTAGCTTGGCTTTTGGGGGGGTAGTAGCACAATGGACCAACGCGAGGCAGCAGGGGAATTCCTTGTGCACTTAAAGAACATGCAGTAGCTTACCCAACCTTTCTGACACCTCTGGGGGTTATGTTTCTTGTTATCCTTGTCACCAGTGTAATATTCTTGTCCTAGACAGACAAACTCAAACATAGCACATCAGTTCAGTGGCCATCTTTAATCATACTCTGGACATACTGGTCACACGCTGCTGGACACAGAAAGGAATGCCCACTGGACATGACAGGAACTATACATAGATAGGACTACAGCTATTTATATGCATGAACTATAACCCTAATGTCATTCCCTGTACTTCCTACCATATATACACCTATATGTATGTACTATAGAAATGTATTGAGGTGGGAGTTTTCCCAAGACAAACAGGAGATGGTAGCTTGGTAATACAGCCTAAAAGAATGGACTTGTATGTTACACTGAAACCACAAGAACTCAAAAATTGTATTGCAGAATCAGAATCTGACTCCTTTTATTTTGCCATCTATTTTTCCTCCTTGAGTCACCAGACTGCCTACCTGACCACTTCTGGCATCCCCTTCAGGTCTCCGGCTGACATCTCCAGGAATCCGGCACTCCTTTGTGGGTCCCACAGCTACCCCCGCAGCAGGGTGGAGGGGAGCTTCTCCCCCTGAGCTCAACCCTCCTGAACAGGATCCAGTGCCACGTAACCACTGAGCCGACCGGTCTTCCTCACAAGGGACGGCCATCAAGCTGCCACGTCTGGTGCCCGTATTTCCTTGTTCTCCCTTCCCATTGTCTATGGAGAGCAATAACACTCAAGGACCCGAGCGCGTGCATGCGTCCGCCCGCCCCCTGATCCTGGCATCCTGCCACAGGATGAGCCCCATACACCTACCCATGCTCAGTGATCCCCCGCTGTCGCCAGGAGCTGCCCAAGCACCAGCAGCAGTCCACCCCCCTCCCCGGAGAAGGAGAGCAGTCCTATGGATGCTCGATCCTTCTCCTCCCCACCTGCTGACCCCTGATGGCCCTGGCTCGTTCCCGAACCTGGGTCACCAGCATGGAGCAAGGTGTGGCATCCAGCGCCTCAACCCTCAGCACCACCAGGCCGGCTAGAATCTGACTCCTAAATCTAAATGCATTATGCTGAATTGAGGATTTCAGAATTTCAGTCATGAACTCCGAAAATGCGAAATCCTAGAATCGCAACAGGATCAGATGATTTGGATTCTAAAATCTGGAATCTGAACACCCCTATTCATTGTTGCTGTAACTATCACTTAAAAGAACACCCCTGGAAATCAGTTGTTTTCCTCCCATAAAGTCTGTTGCATACGGAGATAGTTCTGTTACTGGCTAGTTTGTTCCAACTTGGTTTTATTGTTCTTCCATCATAGATTGCACAGTCTTATCTGCAGTGTACAGAAGTCTGGTAATGCCAGCTCAGTTCAGGGATCTGCATGAAAAATGTCTCCTTTACCTAGTCAAATGTTTGCTTTGTTTGAAATAAAAACAAGTTGTTTCTGTTGTTAGTTTCAAGGAAATTTATTTTAGAGCAGATTTGCTGACTTAATCATCTTCAGTGTGTAGTCACAGACTGTTATAAATCATCAGAGTCAAAACTCCAGCTAAAACATAGAAACATAGAAACATAGAAGTTGATGGCAGATAAGGACCGCAAGGCCCATCCAGTCTGCCCATTTCTTTTTCTACCTTATAAATCTGCCATCGGCCTTTGCTCTGTCAGTGGCCTATCTATTCATAGTCATTTGTATTGCTCCCTTATGCCTATCCCATGCCTGTTTGAAGCCCTGCACTGTATTCATAGCCACCACTTCTTTGGGTAAGCCATTCCATGCATCCACCACCCTTTCTGTGAAAAAGAATTTCCTCACATTCCCCCTTAATTGGCCCCCCTCTAATCTCATGCTGTGTCCTCTTGTCCTGCTATTTTTCTTATATTTAAACATGTTAGACTCTTTCACCTTGTTAATGCCCTTAAGGTGTTTGAATGCCTCGATCATATCACCTCTCTCCCTCCTTTGCTCAAGGGTATACATATTGAGCTCCGTTAATCTGTCCTCATATGTCTTCTGATGCAGTCCCTGCACCATTTTGGTTGCCCTTCTCTGGACTGCCTCAATTTGGTTAATGTCCTTGTGAAGGTGTGGCCTCCAATACTGCACGCAGTACTCCAGATGGGGCCTAACCAGTGTCTTGTAAAGAGGGATTATTACCTCCCTCTTACGACTTGTGATACCCCTACTAATACACCCTAACACCCCCCTAGCCTTACCTACTGCTTTAGAGGTCTGTTTGGATGATTTCAGGTCATCAGTGATGATGATGCCCAAGTCTCTTTCTTCCTTTGTGACTGCTAGCAACTCCTCCCAGCCTATAGGTGGCTTCAGGGTTTCTCTTCCCTATGTGCATGATTTTGCACTTCTTGCATTAAATCCCAGTTGCCACTCTTCTGACCATTTTGCTAGTTTATCCAGATCTCTTTTCATTCTGCCCACCCCATCTGGATCATCTACTCTGTTGCAGATCTTGGTGTCATCTGCAAACAGACAAGCCTTACCCTCTAGTCCATCTGCAAGGTCACTAATAAAGATGTTGAAGAGGACTGGCCCCAGGACTGATCCCTGAGGTACCCTACTTGTGACTTGCATCTCTTCTGACTGTATACCATTTACCACCACTCTCTGTTTTCTGCCCGTCAACCAGTTTGCCACCCAGTTGACCAACTTCTGACCCACCCGAGCCTACCCAGCTTATTTATCAATCTTCTATGTGGAACGGTGTCAAAAGCTTTGCTGAAGTCAAGGTAGGCGACATCAACTGCTCCCCCTTGGTCCACCACTCTGGTTACCCAGTCAAAGAAATCTATGAGATTAGTTTGACAGGACCTTCCTTTTGTAAACCCATGCTGTCTTGGATCCTGTGCCCTATGGATTCCAGGTGTTGCACTATCCTTTCCTTAAGGAGTGCCTCCATAATCTTGCCCACTACTGAGGTAAGACTGACTGGTCTGTAGTTCCTCGCCTCCTCCCTGCTACCACTCTTGTGGAGCGGGATAACATGAGCCCTTCTCCAGTCTTCTGGGACCTCTCCTGTGCTCAGAGACTCACTAAACAGTTCTGCTAATGGCTCTGCTAGTTCCACCTTTAGCTCCTTAAGTACTCTGGGATGCATGCCATCAGGTCCCATTGCCTTATCCACCCTGAGCTTAGCAAGCTCTTGTAGGACCCTTTCTTTTGTGAAGGGAGTAGTGCTCACCTCCCTCCCCCCTGTGTCCATGATGCTGAGCTGTGGGCCCTGCCCTACCTTCTCTTTAGTAAATACTGAGCAAAAGTACCTAAAAGCTGTGGCTGTAGCTTTACAAATGTTCTCACAGAGAAAGGGAGAGAGCGCACGAGAGAGAGAGAGAGAGAGAGCAGGAGAGGGGACAGTGATTATTCAGTAAGATTTAAAATCTGCTTTACCTGTTGTTACTAGCAGCTATCCTGAAGGCCATTAAGAAATAGAAGTTCCATTTGCTTCTCTACCTAATCCATATTCATAAGACTAAAGAGAAAGACTAAATGACTGTTATTTCAGTGCAATTAAAGATTAGTAATACAGTATTATTGATAAGTGTAGGAACAAGTGTGCCACACAGAAAAAAGGTAAAAAAATGGATGAAGGAACTCAGTGAACAAAATAGACCTGTTGTACCCGACGTATTTCTGAAAGAGTGGATTTCACACTCATGGTATTGGTTTCCTTAGCAGATTGGATTCCATAGTTTTAGGGATTTTACTGTATCAGTGGCATTCATGAGACATGTCTAATGGCTGCATACTCTATACACAACATTTTTTTAAAATAAAAAAAATAGGGTTGTAGTGGTTCTGTGGCACTTGCCCCCTGCCCTAGGTGCATCCATAAGTCTTCCTCCATATGAATGCTGTGTACGAACAGGGCACTAAGCCTTTCCTCTTCTGTAATCATATCAACTATTTCTTCCTATGTTTTTTGAAAGCCCCTGTTGTTACATAGTTGAATTATTAACCCCTAGGCAGCCAGTAGATTTCATATCCAAGCAAGGGATCAAACATAGGCATACATTTTGTACTGTAGAATGCAGAAGCCGTGGCTGCACAGACAGTTATAGAAAGCCAGCTGTTAGTGCAGTCTGTTTCTAGCTGTTGTAATACAGTATTTGATCAAAAACTGACACATCCATAGTCTCATAATGGCCAATCATATGCATTTTTGTTGTATAGCTTAATCGCGTTGCTCCGCACCCATGTTGCGCCATGAGCATAGGCTCACAGGTGACAGACACTATCCTGCCGGCCCCTTGCATGGGCACAGTGCTTCCCATACAGGGAGGGTGGTGGGGGGGACAGTGTGGCCAGATACTGGGCTTCCAATTAAAAGTCCTTATTGAGCTAGATTTCCCTTTTCTGTGTAAGTGCGTGTGTGTGTGTGTGTGTGTGTGTGTGTGTGTGTTGTGTAATACAGCACTCATTAGCATGGGCTGCCATATCCCTGTTAACATACCTCTGTTGCTGCTGTGCAAGCAATAATACGGTACTGGGCTATACCCACCCACCCGAGGGTGTAATGAGGCCTGATGCAGCAGATGGAGGCCCTTATAGCTCCTGGAAGGGGAGGTATAGCTCGTACCACCCATCCTGGAGGGTATTATTGCACTTACAAAATCAGGTACAAAAAAATAGTGACATAAAAAAATTGTAAAAATCCATTTTTTGTTTATTTTTGATAAAGTAGTTCCTCTACTTGAATACCTGCCAGTAGAGGGCACTGCAGTGTTTCATAGGTATTATTTATTATTTAGGTCTTGAATTGTGCCCTCTCACAATGTCCGTTTTGACTTTTGTTAAGAGAAAGTCCTCATTTCCATTTCTACCAGCCCCCTGCTCTGTTTGTGTTAGCCATTTATATTAGCCCCCTGCTCTGTTGTACTGCCCATTTCTAGTGTACCACTGTATCAACTCAAGTATGAGACCAGCGGTACTTTCTTGAATGTTGCACTCACAGATTGAGGCATGTTGCTGGCTTGCGGCACAATGTAAAGCAGGAGACTGGCGAGCTACTGGAGGACAGGGATGTAATGCACCAAGCCAGCAACAGTGAGGACTCCACTTATGAAGTTTATTTATTTAAAAAAAAACACTGTTTATGGCATTCTAAATAAGGTATAGTTGAGTTCAGATGTGTGGAGGAGTATGACTCAGTCACTCCTCTCGCTTAGCAAACAGGAAAGAAATGGCAGCTAGATGATTTTTTTTTTAATTCTTAGTAGCATCATAATTCATGTAAAAAGACAGTTGCTATTGTAACTAATTTTACCCAGGCTCTGTTGTCTGATAGATGCCCACCTTGCCAAGTGTCTCAGCCAATCAGTGCACAGGAAAACTTAAGCCCATTTTCTAAGTGTTAATAAGCAAAGGTTCGATGAGCTTACACAACTTGGTATGATATATGCTTATGCAACTTAGATACATTGTGGTGTCCACCTCTCTATCCATGGGATATACCACCCTATAGGGGTACGACAGCGAGAAACCCTAGAGGAGGGTTCCACCTCTATAGGTGCATGGGAGTGATTCCCTTGGCTAAAGGTAGCTTAGGAAGAGGCCCATGAGAAGAGAGACGTGCTGCTGGAGGAGGAGGGGAGGATGGTAAGGCAATGAAAGAAATCAATCCTGTACTAGCCAGGAGGAGTGGCCTTTAAAGGCCTGATGGGGGAGTGGTTTGTAGCGCCACCCATCGAACTACAGATGTAGTCTTGCAATAATCTATTTTTTATTGGGAAAAGTCGGTGATCCATAGAACTTTGCCAAACTAAATAAGTAAAACTGAATCTGATTCAGAACAGGGGAGAGGTTGCCTGGAGCAGCTAATGGGGTTCCTGTATCTAAAGGGCTTTGTAGAGTGTGTACACACACCTGGCCTGTGCTGTGTGAACAGGAACCTGAAACAGGAGCTGAAGGAACAGTCCTGAGAGGGTTGCAACCATATTGGGTGGCAGCATGATTAAGTAAGTAAACTAGATCACCCATGTCACACTACCCAGGGCTCATACGAGTGTGCTGAGTGTGTATGACACCTTGATAAAAGTCATGTTTACACAACTGCAGTGCTATAACATTTGCACCACTCCACTCCTGCTGCGATCTCATCAGTGGGGTCAGTTCACTGTTCATACAGCCTTCCCTCACACCGATGCAGGTTGCACCAGAGATGGGCTGTGGGACTGGTGTGGGAGCAGTGGAGGAGTTTGGGAGCAGCTGCTTTTTATGAGAGCAAGCATCGCAATACATTTATACCACTACATAATGCTGTCACTCTGATAAACATTCCCACTCCCACACTGGAACAAAAACAAGGTCTGAAGCACTGCTAGCGTAGTCCAGTAAATGTCCACACTGCTGTCTTTGCAGCACATCAACCCATGCACACAGGTTGATGTGCTGCAAAGTCGGCAGTGTAAATGTGCCTAAATAAATTGTAATTCGCCTCACACCCAGGGTGTTGTGGTCCTTTGAAATATGTACTGAGACACGTTAGTAGCACAGGATGAGAAAGCCTGAATTGTATCTTCCTGCACCTTTCCTGAGCTGTGGATAAGCTGTCAGAGTTAATTTCCAACACCAAATCCAGTATTCATCTTACCTTTCATGAGCACTGCATTCATCACCACAATCAAGAACATGAATATTTTAACATAGTTTAGCAATAAACCAATAATATAACTTTACTTGTACCACCAAGCCCAGCATTCATGCTAAAACTCCTTGGCTTTTGCCAATATTGGTGGATCTGTGACTATAATAACCTCTTCTGACCTTTCACACTATACTTTAAATGACATTAGATGATGCAATCTTCTAGATAACTAACTTTATTTATTTGCGTATGTTAAAGGTGGTGCAGACTTATTTGATCGCAACTCCCAATATCGAGGATCACTGACCCAAAGGACTCCAGTTGGGAAAAATAAGAGAACAGATCGTGTGTTTGCGGTAAGAGTCTGCTTCAGGCATGTGGATTTTTAACAACCTCACAGTGTCACTATGCTGACGGTAGCACTCACTAGTAGGTAGGAAAGCTATGACACTACTGTTGTCTTTCCCACAGGATTACACCACTCATGTCAGCTGCAGCTATGACTCTAGGGGCACAGTATAACCTAACAGCACTAAACAGTGTAGCACTGGCCTTACAAAGGTGGAATACATGGCCATGATGTTCTGATACCACATTATTTACAGTATAATTACACAACAAAAGTGAAAGTACATTAAACCTACAGCGCAGATAAACATCTGATTAATGTAAGTACATGTACATAGTAGTTACCCTGTAGTTACAGTGTAATTATACATAGCTACGGGAACTTAATGTAAAGTAGTGTCACCTTTCAACAGCACATACGTATGAAAACATCGGTTACACAATTTGTAGAATTGGCATTACTTTATGAAGCAAGAGCTAACGGTAACATGCGCTTCTAATGAGTAACACCTTCTTTTAATGAGTAATGCTTCGGAGGCATGGTGACAGTAGTCAGACCAATATCACCTTTTGTACCTAATCAGCATGATCACCTCACCTTCTGTAAAATCGCAGAAGACCAATGTGTGGGAGCACTGACTGGCTCTTCCTGGTTGGCTGCGATGCCACAGTGAGTGAGGTCACAGTGCTGTTGAGGTGCTGTGTGAAGAGGGACATATCTGTCAACCTTCAGGTATAGTTATGTTCTACACATAACTATACACACATTGTACTGCATGGTTAATAAAAACTTTTAACTAACAAAACTGAAGGTATAGAAACTAACATATAGCTGCTTGGAAAACTTTGTATTTTCAGACAGAGCACTAACTCCTATTATTGTATTCATGACAGGAGACAGTAATAGCACAATAACTATTTAGGGACAGCACTTTTGAGGTAAAATATATTCCCTTAATGGGGCGCATGATAAAATTATATGTTTCTAATAATGACTTCCTGAAGGGCAGAACAAGGACATTGCTGGCAGTAAAGGGGGCCAGAGAAACAGAGAGACAGACAGACAGCTCTATAACTAGTACACATCATGCTCGAATACACCTCTGTTTATAATCAGTGGAGTTTTATTCTATATTGCATCCATGATGCAGTCTGACTTCTGTACAGTGTGTTAAAGTCCATCAAATATCTTAAATTGCTAAGACTTTTTTGTATAATGAAAGGCTTTGCTCTATGTAAAACTTAAAATAAAATGCTATTTTCACCATTTAAATTTGTTTTAATGTCTAAACACTGTAAGTTTTTGCCTAATAGCAAGTCACAATGACAGTATCAAAAGATTATGTCTGGTGAGTAGAGGAATCAGACACTCGCATACCATAGATGGATATGGAAGATTTGCCCGAGTAATGACTAATTCTTTAATTTGCTTAGGTGACTTTAACGTCATAGCTCTATTAAAAAGGCTATTAAGAAAGGTACTTATGCATTATTGACACAGTTTTAACCCCCATCTACATATAATGTTTGGAAAGTTATGCTCCATTGAAAAAGTTTTATCTACCTACTAAATGTACTTATTTATTTAGTTATCATCTTTAGGCAGTGGGGTTTATGTTAACTGATGTCAGTTAGTTTGCAGTACGGCGCTGCCTTCACAATAGGGCTGTTGGTATATTTAGTAGGCAAGTAAGTAGGTTTATTGTTAAACTGCATTGTAGCAATACATATTACAACAGTTCAGAATACATATTAAATCTACACTGAAAATATATCCTGTTGTATATTCTAATACAAGACAGGAACTCTCACATTTTCATTTGCTGTCAACTATATAGAAGCACTGTGTTATGGCAGTGCTAATTAAAGGTAAATTTCAGAAACTCAGTGGTCTA
This sequence comes from Neoceratodus forsteri, assembly GCA_016271365.2. Classification (NCBI taxonomy): domain Eukaryota; kingdom Metazoa; phylum Chordata; order Ceratodontiformes; family Ceratodontidae; genus Neoceratodus; species Neoceratodus forsteri. The sequence continues at coordinate 61,288,918 of CM028132.1, read as the reverse complement.
ATTGGTAAAGATAATAAAGCATATACAGTCAACGTACATAGAAAAAAATACAATAATATAATTACATGCAAAGAAACTGTACATAACAAGTAAAAGAGTAATTTAAAAGACTACTGTAGTCTAGATTTTCCATAGCGTTAGCATTGATTTTTCTCTAGCAGAAAGGCATAAAGAATAGGGCTGCGCAATTCAAATACCATTCAGTACAAATGTACAGAAATAGTACCCTTTCTACAAGCATAATCACAAATATCACTACTAAATATCTATATCTGTGTTAAACCAAGTTAAGCATTATTAGACTTTTGCTGTGGCAGATGTGACAAAGTGATTACTCATAACATGAATATATATTTTATTGATACTACTCAATCTCTTGGTCTTGTGCCATTATTAAAAATAGAAAAACCCTATACCTGTATTGTAAATATATGTGTATATACAGATATATATATATATATATATAGAGAGAGAGAGAGAGAGAGAGAGAGTATATATATGAGGAATTAAAAAACAAATATGCATCCCTCTAAAGAAGATCCTGTTAAAATGTTGTCAGTTAGTTAGCTGATCTGATTTTTGTAGGTATGTTATTCCAAGATGTGACGCCATAAAGGCAAACATAGATGTGCCATGTTTGTTATGAATGATTAGGGTAAAAAATTCTTAATATTCAGTTTTTAACCCTGTGTTATAGGAAAGGATATACAAGGCACTAGTTAATTTGTCATTTAAACAATTTGGTGCCAATTTGTTTACAGATTTATTCATTTTAATAGTAGGATGGTGTCATCAAACACAAAACACTGTCACTGTAACTATGGATTTCCAATTAACTAAAATATGTCTATCTAGAAAATATGGGTATTAGTGTAACAGTCACTTAGCAGTGGATTGCAGCAAAAGCTAACATCCGCACATATCATACTACTCATTACTGTGCTGCCATTACAATGGAAAAATATTACAAAGCACCAGATATTAATTAATATTAAAAGCCTGTTAAATGTGAAGAAGTTCACTGAGCTAATATAATAGCAGTCCGTAAATGTGATATCCATGTACATGATGTACCATCTATGTTTTCTGCTGCTTTTTGAATAAAGCTGAGTTTCAAAAAAATTAAAAGCCTGTTAATTGATATTAAATAACTGAATAATACTTTTTTTAATATGACTTCAATGTGGGATGAAGCCTTCCATTATGTAGGGTTTAATGAATAATTCAAAATATAAATATATAATGCAAACATCTGTACGTACGTATATATGTAAAAGAAAAAGGCTAAATTTAAATCACTGTTTAATACAGTTTTTTTATCTTGTCACAGAAACCAGTAATGACTCAACGATCCTAAAGAAGTGTTATGTGCTACCTGTACTGAGAGGGATACAGTGATTCACGCCAGATGACTACTTTACCATTTAAAAACAAATTTCTTGGAAGTCACACTGACAGTCTATATGATTCTATGGACACTGACAGAAATGCATAGGCAATGTTTGCAGTTTTTTTTCAGTTCACTGTGCAGTGCAACCCTCCTTTAAGGAACTCATTGTTTTTAACTGTATAAAACTAGTTTTGTACCCACACCATTCTTACCTCTTAAATAACGGGGGCTCAATTTTCAAAGACCTGACATGGCCCAGAGATCAGTTATAATGCACAGTTTGCTGGCATGAAGTTGAAATTCCCACACTGGTGAAAATGATAGTTTCAGCATTTTGTGCACATTGCCAGAGGTGTCGCAGCCATCACAGCTGTGGTGGTATGCTATGCCTGGTAATTCCAGGTGTAGTAGTTTGGCTCAGCTGCACACTGAAGCTGTTCACAAGCTGCTGTAAATCACAGAAATGGTCACATCATTATGCTCATAGCGGTAGAGGAAGGCAAGCCTAGGATTTTTCACCTAGAGCCAAGCCAGAGCTGAGCCAGGGGGTCTGGCTTGACTCTATGAGCCAAGACAGGAGCCACGCCCTGGCTACTGCAGGCTGTTCTGTGCATAGGAGTTGAATGTTTTGGACACTACATTAACTGCTTAGGCTAACAAAAATGTTTACTTTGACCATAACTGGATTGACCTTGGCTCTCAGCTGCTGATAGCGCTCGGGCCGAGCCAGGCACTAAGACTGAGTCAGGCTTGAGCCTGCTGTGTCTTGCCCACCTCTACATAGCAGTAGCAGTAGCAGTTATTTTCAATGTTCAGTAATTTTTTTAACAATATTTCAGCCCAATATCAGTCTTCAAAATGTTCCACATTAGCATATACTATTTTACATCTGACTTTCCCAACTGACCTTGCAATTACTGTGTTTGTGACATCACACCCTGTCACCGCGGTAAATCCTGTGATTCCTGAACAAGTGCACTTCAAAGTCTGGAAATCCAGATGAAAGCATTTTATACAATTTTCCTGGATGGGTGACCAAAGAATACTGCAAAACCAGGGAAAGACAAGTAACATTTTAAACTGCTGTTCTCTAGCGAATTGTAACAACTGAAAAGAGCATGGCTACAAAATGATATGCTGACGTGGATGCCATCCCTTTACCATCCTTCACATCCTACACACTGTGCTCAGAACAGGGATGGCAGAATCTGGAAAGATCTGAGAGTTTCAGGGTTTGAATTCATGCACCTAAAAGTTCTGATTTAGTTCTGTATTTTCTGAAACTTTTGAACTAGGGTTTTTTTTTTTTCATCTTTTTGGCAACTCATTGTGTCACGTGTAGTGAAGAATCTGGCTGAGGATAACAATCTCCTGCTGACAGAGAATCTTTTTAGTTCACTGGGCTAAACCCATTACATTTGGTCCCTTAAGGCTCTGACTTCAAAACTCAGCTCTGAGCTTACTTCATTACTTAATTACATGTACCTCAATACAAGACATCAGGGGTAATATATGCAAATTATCGTAAAGGTATCAATGCAGGTTTTGCTTTAAAGGTGACAGGAAACAGTTTTTACACCTCTAGATGCCTTCCTGCTTTTCTTTTAGTGTATATCCAATATTCTGATAAGTTTTGACCCTTTTTCTTACATTAATAATCAATTTATTTATTTTTTTGTCTTTATAAGTACTTTGAATCCCTTACTCCTCAGCAGTGGCTGCTGTCTCTTTTCATAGTCCCTGAACATTCTACAGCACCAGTAACACCACCGTAGACCATTTAGATGAATGGCATAGAATGGTGTTACTCGTTATGAAATGCTTTAGATATATGAAAAGAAAGAGCAGTATCTGCTGTGGAGTGGCACTTTATGTAGATCTGAGGTACCCCAAAGCTAGATTATTTATTTTTAATTGGTCAGAGCATATCAGAATACATAACTGACATGTAAAGGAACACGACAGTGCAGTTAACTGTGGTATGTAAAAACTTATTTCCTAGCTCCTTTAAGCTGGACTGTCAGGTGCCAAAAGACTTCACAAATAATCTGCAAAAGGTGAAAACTGCAAACTGCGGGCACGGTTTCCCACCTGCTTAGGGTTCATCAGTGCCAATTCCTCTGCCTAGCACAAGAGGTCAGCAAACCAGTTAATTGTTTGGGTCATGATGAGACAAAAGTAGTAATGTAATGTAATTTTTATTATCAGTATTTTTATGCTTCTGTCTGCATTCCAGATTCCTCGTTGGTGTCCAGCACATCCAACCCCATCTCCCACCATCTCTATGACTTACCTGGCTCCTGAGATTCCCCCATGGATTCCCCCAGGGAAGGGGGAAGGCTGTCTCCAGATAATTGAAGCCAGTGTCCAGTCAGTGGTGTGGGACCTGCAGTAGGCTGGGCCATCATTCTGCCAGCTGGGAGGGGGGGGGATTTGCACCTGTTCCTCACCTAGGGTGGCATCATGCAGTGATGTCAATGTGCATACACATGGACGCATACATATGTCCCACATTGGATGATGGCCCTTCCCCTGTGTGCCACTCTTGCTATGCCACCACAAATCCTACCCTTGGTGGCAGCCTGTGAGCATTGTGACTGGACCCCCTTCCCAAGATGGAGAACAGTCTGTGGGATGCTTGATCATCCCCCCACTGGACCAACCCTCATGTGACCTGAGTCCACTTCTCAACCTGAGTGGTTGTTGTGGCAGGCGGTAGTGCTTTCATCATGCCACCAGGCAGCCATAATGTAATTTAGAAGATGAAAACCTCTTTGCCAAAACACTGCGGCAAGGCTATGCAAAAAGCATATTGTAAAGCCAAGTACTACCGAAGCATAGCATTACACATATTAATTATGCTTCTTTAACACTGCTTAATGGCAAATACTGCCAGTGCTTTTGCACTGAGGTTATTGTCTGGTAATTGAATGTGTCTTGGTGTTTAAATTAGGGAACAGTGAGTCAACTTTTTAAAACCCTGCACGATTAAGCCAGTATCATGTCAACCTAATGCCTATAGCTCCAAGATCAGATCCAGGATGAAAGACCAGAGAGTTTATTGGGGCTCATGCCAGGTTTGATCTTTCTGTCATAGATAGTGGTAAACAAGTTGCATGTTTTCATTTGTAATATATAATATGACACATTGATTTTGGACCTAAGCATAATTTAACAAAATAATCTGAAAACAACATGGAGTAAAGGGGGGGACTTTAAAGTTTTAAATGAAATTTCTTTGCAAATCAAAGTTGTTTTGCTTTACAAAACTTTTATTAGTTAATTGAACAAACTGATAGTCAGAGCCCTTCTTCAAAATATGGTGGTTACCTCAACGTGTATGCTACTTTAATTTCCAGTTTCATCAATCTCTTAACTTTCATGATCACTACATCACCAATACATACATGTATACTGTATGTCTAGCTGTGGTGTGTGTGTGTGTGTGTGTGTGTGTGTGTGTGTGTGTGTGTGTGTATGCACACATGCATGAGTGTGGGTGCATGTATTTGTATGGCCATGTTTGTGTGCGCATGGGTGCATCTGTATCAATGTGTGTGCACGTATATGTAAACGTGTAAGTTTCTGAACGTGTACTTTTGTATACATGTATGAGTAAGCGTGTGTGTGCATTAGTGTGCACATGCTATAAACACTTCCCTGTATGCTTTTCAATAATAGCAAAATGAATGAGTTGTCTTACGGACCACTATAATACTACCAAAGTTAGACGTGTGTCTGTGTGCATAATATATATGTGTGTGCATGTCTAGGGGTGTGTGTGTATGGGTATGGGTATGATACATGTACTTGCATGGCAGTGTGTGTGTGTGCATGTGTGTGTGTGTGTGTGCACATGCACCTGTGTGTGAATGTAAACATGTGTAAGTTTATGAATGTGTGTACCTTTGTATGCAATGTGTGATAGAAACAGAGAATCTGATGGCAGATAAGGACTGCTTGACTCACCTATTCTGCCCATTTTCTCTACCTGTTTCATGGACCGCAAATCCTAAATGATCTCCGGCTTACCCTCATGCATGTATACATGTGTGTGCACACTTGTGTGTGTATGTAAATATGTGTAAGTTTATGAATGTGTGTACTTGTGTATGTATGTGTGATCATGCATGTATACGTGAGTGTGCACATGTAAGAGATTTTTGTCTACTTTTCAATAATATCAGAATGAATGGTCTGTCTTGCACAGCAGTAAATCATTTAATAGCTTAACTATGAAAGTTACCAGTATTTTAGCAGCCTGCTCTTTTTCTTGCATAACATATTTAACAAAAAAAAACTTCTTCTTTGTATTATCTTGGTGCACTGCAACTACAATGTTACCGAATTTGCTCTGGCAGCATTATTGTCACATGCTCAGTCAAGGCATCAGCTGCAGTGCATGCTGTGTGATGTTCTTGGAAAAGGCATGTGAAGCAAATGGAGTTGTTATTCTGGAAATGGAAAAACTGCCATAAAAGAAACCAAAATGAAAGTGAATATGTTTAAACTACCTCATAATTAACTTGAGAATATCTATAGATCAGAGTAAGAGTGTGTCATATGAAGTCTTATGCTTAGTTCCGATCCAAGTAATAATGTATAATATTTTGGGAGGGTAACCAACAGCTGGTTCATAACATAATGTCAAAAGAATAGTTCTAACAAGTATTTTTTTTTGTTGCTGTTAATGAAACTATAGCCCTGTTTACACTGATCAAGCTGTTACACATCGGTCTGCACCTGGTCGTTTAGGAAGCCAGTGGCAGTGTTGGGTAAGTTACCTTTTCTATTACTTTCTGTTACTTTTGGAAACTTGTTCCAGGAAGCTCTGTGCAGTCACTAACAAGGATGGAGAAGTACTAGAACAAGCAACACACCTTACAGTTACAGTTACTTATGTCTTTTTATACAAAAGTAATACGTATCTGTAACTGATTACATTTATTTGAAAGTAACTAGTAACTAACCTATTACTCTCAAAAAATTTAATCTGTTATAGTTTTTATTACTTTTGCATTGTTTTTGTATGGAATTAAATATGTAACTGTAACTGTAAGGTGTATTACTTTTTCTAGTACTTCTCCACCCTTGCTAGTGACTGCACAGAGCTTCCTGGAACAAGTTTTCAAAATAAATAGAAAGTAATAGAAAAAGTAACTTACCCAACACTGGCAAGTGGCATACACCACTTAAAGACACTGGCTTCTACACCGGTGTCACACCAGTGTCTTGCGAACTACACTGTGGGACCCATCCTACAAGAAGTTCCCTGTGTGCTGGGATGCTGAATTTCCCTTAGGCATTGAGGTGAAAAGTGGCCACCGTTTACACAGCACTTGAAACCACATATGTCAGTTAAGGTCCTCTGGGTGAGGAGCAGAAGAGCTGCACCAGTTTGATACCTGTGCAGTTTACTCATGCAAATGTACACTGATGTGACTCCCCATACCATCTACACCAGTGCAGAAATGGGCAGTGTAAGTGGGGCTTATGTAGAAATGCCCAAGGCATGGCAAAGTGTCTTCAACCACCCTGGAAGTGATGTTAACCAGCATCACATCCTGGAGTGCTGTATCGTGATTATAAAAGGCTTCTGCAGAATACAGCAAAGACTTTTTAACATTCTAACATACTAATTGCCAGCAGATTACCCCTTACAGTCTATCAAGTCTGCTCGAACCTCAGATCCCTAGTTGGGTACCAAGGCCCTCCCCCCCTTGTGTTCCAGAAACCCCTATCATCCATCCCCACCCCCTGGGTCAGGCCATCATCTGATACATCCACTTTCTGTGTCTGTCCCACCCTCTCTTGAAGCCCTCCACTGTGGATCTCTGAATCAGCTCACCAGGCAGCACATTCCAAGGATCCACCACCCTCTCAGTGAAAAACCTCCTCCTCTTCCCCCCTCACCCTTCCACCTTCCAACTTCAAACCATGCCCTCTGGTGATACCTCCCTGCTTTAGTCTAAAGATCCCCTCTGTGTTTACCCTATTTATTCCTTGAGGTACTTGAAGACCTCAATCATGTCCCCCCGTCTCTCCTCTTCTCCAATGAAAACAGGCAGAGCTCCTCAAGTCTGTTCTCATACGTCAAATACCCTAGTCCTCGTATCATCTTAGTTGCCCTCCACTGTACCCTCTCCAGGAGCTGTATGTCCCTCTTCAAGTGTGATCTCCAGTACTGTACACAGCACTCAAGGTGTGGTTTAGCCAGTCCATTGCACAGCGGCAGAATCACTTCCCTGCTTCTAGAGGTGATCCCCCTTACGATGCATCCCAACTGTGGCCGGGAGATCAGAGGGCTGTGGGTTCAGTTCCCACATCTGGCACTTGGGTTAATATCCCAATACTGACACTGTAGTGCAGCATGAGAGGGGTGCTGCACTTCTGAGGTGCCATCTTTCGGATGCGACGTTAAACCGAGGTCCCATCTGCCTGGATTGGTGGTAGTTCAGGTGGATGTTAAAGATCCCATGGCACTTATCGAAAAGAGTAGGGGAATTTCCCCGGTGTCCTGGCCAAATTTCCCTCATTCACTAAAAATACCACCAACAGCTTAATCTGGTTCAAGGTCAGTTGGCATTCATCTATATCCCCCTTCCCCGGATCGTGCCTGAAAATAGGCAGGATTTGTCTAGTGCACTTACCCGGTCAACAAAAACTAAATAAATAAAATAAATAAACATCCTGTTTGCTTTGCTAGCTGCTCTCCTGCACCGCTCAGAGTTATTCATACATGCATCCACCATGACCCCTAGGTCTTTTTCCCCTGTTGAGGCCTCCATTGCCTTCCCTCCCAGGGTGTACCTGTGTTTAGGGTTTCCCCACCCAAGATGTATCACCTTGCACTTGGTGATATTGAAATTTAATTTCCATGTGTGAGCCCACCTTTCCAGGGTGTCCAGGTCCCTTTGCAGGGCCAACCTCCCCTCTTCCCCCTCAACCACTGCTCCCATCTTGGAGTCGTCAGTGAAGAGACTCATTTCACACCCTATACCCTCCCTGATGTTCAATATGTATGCATTAAACAGGATCAGACCCAGGACCAAGCCCTGCGGTACCCCACTACCGACCTCTCTAGGGTTCGAGAGCTCCCCACCAACCACTACTCTCTGAGTGCGTCCAGCTAGCCAGTTTTCAATCCATCTGACCATCAAAGGGCCTACTCCCAACCCTGTCAGTTTCTCCACCAGACCATTGTTGGGGACAGAGTCAAACGCCTTGCTGAAGTCCAAGAATAATACATCCACAGGCTTTCCCCTGTCCAGTTCTGATGTTACCCATTCGTAGAACTCCACAAGATTGGTTTGACACAATCTACCTGGCACAAACCCATGTTGCCGACTATCCAGACCTCCCACCTCCTCCAAGTACACCCCCAATCGTTCCTTTAGTGTACTCTCCATTAATGTTCCCACCACCGAGGTCAAACTGATGGGTCTATACTTACTTGGTACTTCCCTCAACCCCCCCCCTTTATGGATTGGCATCACATGTGCCTTTCACCAATCCCTAGGTACCTTCCCTGTCTCAAGTGACTTGTTGAAGAGCTCCACCAGGGGTGCAGCCAGTATGTTCACCAATTCCCATAGTACTCTCGGATGAATGCCATCCGGCCCAGGAGATTTATCTTTCTTTAGGGCCTTAAGGGCTAACCACACCCTTTCAGTGGAGATAGCATCATCCATCCCCTCCACCTTACTGGCCTTTTTATCCTTATCCTGATGTGACACCCCTGGGGTACCTCTCCCTCCCTCTTGCTCCATTTCTGTTGCTCCCCTGATCTCACTCACTACCGCTTCTATCCCCATTGTGCCTTGCTTTGTAGATATCCCATCCCCCTCCCTAGAACACAGAGGCGAAGTACTCATTTAACACCTCTGCCTGGTCCCTCGTCTCTTCCACCCACACTCCATCTGATCTCAATCTACCGAGATGGCCCTTAGTTTTTCTCCTCTCCCCAATGTACTGGAAGAACCCCTTTTCCCCTCCCCATATCCCCTGTGCCAGCCGCTGCTTTTTACTGGACTTTGCTCCCCCGCACCATCTGGGTGGCTTTTCTAGGCACAAGATGGTACATTTCCTTTTCCCTATCCCCTCTCATTGTTTTATATTTTTTGTAGGCAGCCTTCATTTCTTTGACCACTACCTGAACCTCACTGGACCACCAGCATGGTTTATGTGACCTTGCTCCCTTACGCTTCACCTTAGCGCAGGTCCTGACTGCCTCATGAAGTTCGTTTTATGACCTTCCATCTCTTTTCAACATTTGTCATTGTTGTAATCCCCTTCAAGCGATCCTTGAGAATGTTTCCCATGCCCACAAAGTCTGCCCCCCTGAAGTCCACTGCCAGTGTCCTAGATCTCTCCCCCCTCCCCCCATGCTTATCTGAAACTAGACAGTATTGTGGTCGCTCCCAGTCAGGGGATCCTCTACAACCAGGTCCCTTACCAGATCCCCATCTGCCAGAACCATGTCCAGGACATGCCCCTCCCTTGTGGGCTCCATCACATGCTGTTTTAAGAACACATCCTGGAAGCTATCCAGCAGCCTCTGCTCCTTGGCCACCTTACAGGACATGGTTCCCCAGTTTGTACCTGGCATATTAAGGTCCCCATCAATACCACTCCCTCCCCTTTGGGTCCACACTGGGCAATGATGTTGTCCAGCAAACCATCCTCCAGAACATCACCCATCCCGGGGGGGTCTATATACTACACCCAGCTTGACCTTACCTCCTGCCGGGGTTCGTAAGGTGACCCATAAGACCTCCACATTTCCCTCTGCCTCTTCTACCCTAGCAGTTTCTATGTCATCTCTAATGAACATAGCCACTCCACCCCCTCTGCCCTTCTTTCTATCCTTCCTGAGCATAGTGTACCCCTGCACATTCTTTTTCTGTTTTTTTTTATTTAGATTAGTTTTAGACCCTGATGTTGCCATGAGGTAACATTGTTCCTGCAACTTCCCTTAGACCAATCAGTATTCATGATGTTTACTATCCATTTTATAATTAAACATAAGTTCATCTTGAATTATACAAGCTGCTCATGGAGAACCCTTTTAAATTCCCCATCACATATATGGACCTTGTTTCGTGGTTTAACATGTACCGGTACTTCTAGTTCTAGTCTGCGAACATGCACTGCCATACTTGTGAGGACTTGCCAACTCTAAGACTTATTATTACTAATTCTGCAGTTACCCTATATATCAAAGTACAGTGACAACTGACAATCCTGCTTTATTTTGTCAAGTTTATACACGCAATAGCGAGGAGTCCAGATCAGTCTGAATTTCAAACAGGAAATGGATGCAAAGGTCTTATTTCATAACTTCTTTTGAACAATTAGCATGAGATTTGCATATATTGAGACTGTTCATTTTATGTTAATTGGCATTAATCTCATTTTGCATCCTGTCACCTAAACCAATTTTGAAGAAGAGGTTTGCGTCAGGAGTTTGGACTCAGACAGGTTCTAAAGAGTGGTTGCATTTTTTTTCTGCACCAGATCACCCATTCCTAATATATAGTATTAAGAGACCATTAATCTTTGATCTGATGCAATCATGATTTCTATACAGAAGGAAAGGGCAAGGCATCAAAGCCCAACCTTTATTAAGTAGACCCTACCCTCAACACATTTCCTGATATTGCTGCTCCCCTCAACTCCACCCGGGAAAGTAGATCCCAGGACAGATAAGGAATTCCAGACAGACCAGATGGGTCATTAGTCTTTTTGTTCCATCATTGTCTATGTTTTATGTATAATAATGGTCCTGGCAATGGAAATGTAGTTGTTAGAAAGCACCAGAGGTTCATTTCAAATTACTATCCTTACAGAAGAAAGCAGTTTGCTGTATAGCAGTACACCTAACTCAGATTGAGAATAAGAACTCTTTTTACAAATAATTTTCCTATTACACCTGAGATTATCCTAGACTTTTGCACACAGTGATATGTAAACCAAAGTGGACCTTTAATATTATGTTTCTGCTGTCATCAATAAAGGCTTGTCTCAGTGTTAGCCAGTTCCTCAAACTGCAATATAGCCATTTTGAGTATTACATAAAATGTTTAAAATGTATATTTTTCTGATATAATGTTTAAACTAGTATACTCTTTGCCTTCTGCATTCAGTTTGTATTATGTTTTGCTACTATGACCTTCACTGTGGTTTAACATTTAATGTGTTTATTCAGGTTGTCTCTTTTGAAATAGATTAGTCAAAAATGGAGCTGTGAAGCTCACTGACCAATGAGATATATAGTTTACGAATTTAATAAAAAGGATCAAACAAACGGAGTGGCGTATGTTATTCACGGTCTTTGTAACCGAGGCAAGCAGGGACACATGTTCAAATTTCAACACATAAATGTTTAATGTGGATTGCCTTTGCTCCTGTCTCTCTTTTTTCCACCCTCCATATGCATCCCCACCTCACACAGGCCACTCCAAGAAGCTGTCTGGATGTTTACCAATACTTCTAAAACACTACTGTTTTTTTTTACTCTTATTGTGTGGTGAGATTAAGTAGAACCCAGGCCTCTCCCAACCATATTCACACCCACCCCTTCTAAAGATCTCCATCTTTACACCAATAATATTCACAGCCTCCTGCCCAAGATTGATCTTATTAGGGTTTGGGACCACCCGTGATGATCTAGTATGCGCAGAAACCTGGTTGTCTGCCAAGACTCCCTTGTCAGACATTGCCATTGCAGATTTCACTGTCTACCATCAGGATAGAGGAAAACGAGATGTGGGGTTGTCATGTATGTATCCTCTAACTTTACATTTATTCTCATACAGTACCAAGAAGCCATTCCTAGTTTCCATGATCTAATTTGTTGCAAAATGACCTTTTCCAGTTCCATTCAACTGTTCATTATTGGTATATATTGCTCCCCTGGTAAGGGTGAAGATTTCTTTGCTGATATCATTTCTAGCAATGTAGCTCCTGCCGATATTCCTAGCCAAGAACACATCATCCTGGGAGACCTAAACTGCAACTAATTTGGTCCTAACTCCTCAACTCTGTTCTAAAGTCAAAGCCCTAAATCTTCACCAGTTACTCACCAACCCTCTTTGAGTCAGCAGCCAGTCCTCCAAATACTCTCCCTTGGATTGGATCTTGTCCACTTACCCCCACCATACTGTTACTGCTGACACCTTTTCAGATTTATTCAGTGATCACGTACTGTATTACCTATTGTATCCATAAAATCAGGCAAAGCAAGGCCCCACCTAAAATTATTAGGGGTCATTCCTTCCGTCCCTGCCTGCTTTCCTATCTGAACTACTGATTGCTGATTTATTTATTTACATATTTCAAAAGTTTCACCAGGAGAGACAAACTGTGCTGTAAACAACTCATTTCCAGAAACATCCCGGGGGAGAGGGGAGAGGGAGAAATACATGTCCACACAGTATAAAAATATTTATAGAGAATGTACACTCATATTAAGGCACACTTTTATACAATATATCGTAAATTAAACATTGAGTAATATACATTGAATGCACAAGAGCATACCAATGTATGAATCCCTTGATCTTGAGTGGATCAGTCTAAATTCTGCACCTTGTACCTACCCACTTGCAACTTCCATGCCCCTATTAGGTCAACTAGAGTAAGGGGGCTCATCTCCTCTGGGTCTGTTCTGATTATATTGAACTATCTAAATTAAGAGATGAAGGCTGGTCTGCTAACAATGCTTCTGGTTCTCCTACTGACCAGCAACGGTACTCTAAACTATGGAACCTGTACACTGAGACTCTCAGTAAAGCAAGAGACTCTCAGTTCCATTCTAAATTTACTAAGGAATTGCCAACTCCATCCAAATTCTAGAATGTGTTAAACAATCTGCCTCCCCACCCCACACACAAACATTCTGCCTCTGATATCACCAGCCTCAGGTGTACCTCTGCAGTAGTCACTGTCCAGAAGTCCATAGTTAATACCCTGAATACCCAATTTGTTGATGGATCCCTGGCATTATCCCCCCACCTCCTCCTCCTCCTCCTGGTTATAGCTCCCACCCCCTCATGGCTCCCCTCATAGTGCTGGTGTCCAATTTGCCTTTTCCAGCATCATCTCCTCTGAGGTTCACCAGAAGCTTTACCACATTGAAGCTCTTGCTCTGGGTCTGATGGCCTCCCTCAGTTTGTTGAAGTTGGGTGCCTTTGGTATTGCTGCCCCCTTGGCCTATATGTTTAACTGTTCCCTTACCACTAGTATTTTCCCCTTGCTCTGGAAGCATGCTACCATAACCTCCCTGCATAAAGGTGGCCCACAGACTCCCCCACAAATTACCAGTCTATCTCCCTACTCCCCATTCTCTGCACACTACTGAATAGGCTGGTTGCAAAACAACTCACTGCCTACCTCTCCAAAATATTGTTTTTCCTCAGATTACCAATCTGGGTTTCATGCTGCACATTCTGCCTCTACCTCTCTGCTCAGACTCACTGATTTTATCTTTTTTAATGGGGATGTGGCTCTGCAGACCAGTGTTATTTTCTCTGATTTGACTAAAGCATTTGACACAGTTGACCATTCCCTTTTTCTAAATAAACTCACTGCCTCTGGTCTCACTTGCCATTTCCTCTTCTGGTTCTCATCTTACCTCTCTGGTCACACCCAGTCTGTCTCAACTGGCCCAGTGTTACCTGATTCTAAGCACATCACCACAGGGGTCCCACAAGGCTCTGTTTTTGGGCCCCTTCTTTTCACCATTTCTGTAAAGGACATGCTGCAGTCTGTCAATTCCTGTAATTTACACATGTATGCAGATGACACCATCCTTTACATATCATCTGGTTGTTGTTCTGCTGATATCTGTGCTGCTCTGCAATCAGACTTCAGTGCACTATCAAGTTGGTTTAGTGCTAATCGTCTGACTCTCTATCAATCCAAAACTGTCACTATGCTCTTTGGCACCAAAAAAATATCTTGCTGCCCCTCCTGCCTTGTGTGTTAATAACTCTGATTGTGCTCCTTTATCCTCAGTGTCCCAATATAAGTATCTTAATGTTACTCTGGACTGTTCCCTTGACTCTCCTTTGACATCCAGTCACTAGATTCCAAATCCCACAGAAAGCTTTGTGCCCTCTATCAGGTGGGTGGCTGTCGCTCCCCCGGTAAGTGTAAATGCCTGATTAAGCACTTACTCCTTCCTGCCAAACTTTGGGGACATGGTTTAAGATGCCAATTAGGGAAATTGGATACCCTATTCAATGCCCTATGTAGGTTTATCCTATGTGCCCCTGCCCAGCCTCAACATTGTACCTTTTATGACCATCTGGGCTGACCTTCACTATCTGACAGAGGGATATAACACCTTGCTTTCCACAGAGTTAAATATTGGCCTAACAAGCTCCCAAGCTACTTGTGCACCATCCTCACCCCTGTTGCTCTGTTAGCACACCATCTTCACTCCCACTGTGGCAACAGATTTATTGTCCCTTGGCCCAAACTGAGTTCTGGACAACCTGCTTTTAGTTACAGACTACCTCAGGTGTAGAACAGTCTTACTTTGGATGACAGTTCCCCCGCCAGTACTGCCTGTGTCACACTCCGAGAACTCAGTTTGTGCTGTTACCAGTTTTCTCAACCTTTCAGATGCCTAAAAGGGTTACTTTGGTATGCTGCCACCCCTCAGCTGCTACTTGGAATGCCTCTAGGTCCAAACCCCACCACAGTCAGTGTTCACACAGTATATTGCTCTTTACCAAAGGGTAAATGACAGACACTTCTGTTCCATCTGAGACACTTTGCCTTAGATATGGCAATTGTAGCATGTCTCTTCAGAAACAGATAGTGGACTTGCCAGTTTACCCCTGGTTATAAATACCTGAAATGACTCGATCATAGAAAGCATGAAATATAAACAAGTAGCATTTAAAGAAGAACTGACAACATTGATGAAGCCCCAACCACTGCACAGATTGGGACTTCACCTCACAGATCTCCCCCCCCCCCGAGGCACAATATTAAATTATGTGTTTTTTTTTTAACCTTAAGACTCATAAAATGTGCCTGAACCTCCAATGCAGCTGGTATTTTGTATGTAGTATGGCAGTCCTTCCTCCCCAAGATTGCACTGTTAACTACACGGGAACATGCTGCACCTTTGCCCCTTCCAGACTGTTGCCCATATGTATGGAGATGTAATAATCTCCATATCTCCCATGTTCAACGCTATTTACACATGTCATTTAGGCAAATTCTGTAAAAATAGCACTGGGCATGGGAGAGATGGAGATTATTACATCTCTGTAGATATGGGCAAGAGTCCAGAAGTGGCAAAGGCACATCATGTTCCCGTGTGGTTAGCAGCCCAATCTTGGGGAGGAAGGACCTCCATACTACAAAATGCCACTGCAGTGGAGGTTCGGGCACTTTTTATGAGTCTTAAGGTGAAAATGCACTTCATTTAATATTGTGCCTCTAGGGGAAGATCTGTGAGGTGAAGCCCCAATCATTGCAGCGGTCGGTGCTTCATCAATGCTGGTAGAACTCCTTTAATACTCCATGATATTTACATATACTACATATTAAAGACTACGTGAAATTTTGTATTTCTTCAGATATAAAAATAAACACATTTGAAAAGATGGAGAACACAAAGAAGAACCTAACTAGAGTAAAAGGAGCTTACCCCCAGCTGGGAACTTGGTGAGTTATGCACACTCAGACAGGCGATGTTGCTAGTTCAAAATCATTAACCTCTAAGAGCAAATACACACAGAGATATCTTCAGCTGGCCAGTCCACTACATCTGCATTATCACACATACCTCTGTGACATCACAGCCTGGATCATTTGTTTGATCTCTGGGACCACCCTTTTCCATAATGGGTCCAAACTGGAATTGTTATTTAGAGCTTGGCCAATTTGTTCTCCCAGCTGGCTAAATCTGTAGGGTTCCATCTCACTCTGCCTTAACCCTGTTTACACTCAAAGCATGTCTTTTTGTTATAAAATGGAGTAAGCCCTTTGAAGGTTAACCAGAACAAAAGCCTTTTAGATCAGAAGATGTCTGCTATTCATTGCCACTTGTTTGTGCTGTGAGTACAAAGAGCTGTGTACACTAAAAGTCCCTCAAAGCTAAGTTCTCCCAGCCATGGAACTGCAATATGAGGCAGTTTTGAACTCTCCCCATGCATTCTCCAACTAAAGTAGTCTATAGGTAACACAACTAGTAAGATAAAAAAATATTTAAAAAATATAATAATTCCCTAGGTGTTACATCTGTTATACTCTGCTAAATTGCTTCTCAGGAACACAGTGGTGTCCTGCTTTGTACCTGTTTTTTTTTTTTCCCTAATAACCTATCAATCCCTGTCCACTAACTGCTGAACACATTTGATTAAACTATAACCCTAATTTTGGTGTTTTTGTATACTGTATTTATATTGCTTATCTTTTTTGTATTATTGCATAATCATTACTCCTTCCCCCTTCCCAGGTCACATTTGTAAATGTTTTAACAATAGGTCCTGGGAAACTAAATGGGCAGACTTGATGGACATTTGGTCTCCTTCTGCCATTGCTTTCTAGGTTTCTGTGTGTGATTGTACATCTCTGTATGTCTACCTGGTAAAATGCTTTGAACACATAAATAATAAATGATGTGATAACCACATGTCGAGGTGCATTGTGAGGTAGGAGATGTTTACACCAAGTGCCTTCATCTTCCGAAAGTATGGCTGTTACAGTACAACACACACATCTTGAAGTGTTTTATTGTGCTTATAAAATTAGTAAACTGAGAAACAATTTACAAAATAAAAATGTACAACCTTTTTTTTAATTAAACTCAGGTATTTTATTTTGTCAAAAGAAACCGCTGAGAAATACTTTTTTGCCACCTGTCAGGCGCCTGTCCTCTCCATTTTCATTTTTTATCACTGGTTTTATTGGAATTTTAACATAGACGATACAAGATAAATCAACTAATCACAAATGCATTGAATGTTTTAATGATGGAAATAGTTTAAGTAAATAAAACAATACCACACAATACATTAACAACAACAGTTAACAGGAATACTAAAGATTGGGTTTAGATATCTAATGATAGAGCATAACTAGTCACAAGGGTCAAGATTTATGTTAAAAGAGTTGAAGGAAATTAATTAAAATCACATTATATATCAAGTCTTGTTGGATTCCTTTTTATTTATAAAGGGTGACTAATTTTTCTCAAATCTGTCTATTTATCTAGAATCATATGGCTAATATGTTCATTAGTCACTAAAGTACCCATTCTTTGCCACCATTCTTCTGACAAGTTGTCCAGGATAGTTTTTTTAGTTGCAAAGAACAATTCTTCTCATACACACTAAAGCTTGGAACAACCATTCTTGGTGCCAATAATCTAAGTTTGACAAAATTTCCTAAAATCCAAATTTTGGAGTATACTGGAATATCTAAATGAATACTTGAGGAACAAACAATAATGATATATTTCCATGATTTGTGGATTTTAGGGCATAACCAGAGCATATGGGTTAGAGAGGTGTGTTAGAGAGGTGTGAAGTGCCTTACAGCTCTAGTGGGCATCATTCAGGGTATTTATTGAATTTTGTTGACCAGGTGGCCCATTGAGACTAATAGCCCCTTTTTCAGGGGCAACCCAGAATGAATTATATGTATAGACACATCATGGTAAAAACAATACATGTTACAGTAAGCATAGCTAATAGACAACAACAGACAGAGGGTAGCATGAAAGTACAAGTAGAGGCATACAATAGATTTTGGGATATCAAAAACATAGTGCATCAGGAACAATGATGGTTCAGTTGAACCATTACAGGTACAGGCAATGTTCCAGGAGATAAGCCTTGAGCCCTTTTTAAAGCCACCAAGGGAGGAACAGATAAGGAGAGATTCTGGGAGTGCATTCCACTGGGAGGGGGCTGTGAAGGCCCAGGATCTTCTGTCCAAACAAGTTCTAGGCCTTGGTATAGAAAGCAAGGTATGGGAGGATGAGCAAAGCATTCTCTTGGGAGTTTGATGGCCAAGATATCAAGGAGGTGGGGGTTTGATTCCCACAACCTCCACTTGCATACTGTGTGGATCTCAGCAAGTCACTTTACCTCCCCAGTGCTCTCAGGTCACCCCGAAAACAGGCACTTGTGCCTAGTGGGCCTTATCCAGTTACCAAAAACTAACAAAAAAAAGTAATGTGCAATCAGTTGAATCTAAAATGTCTCTGTCTCCTTTACACTTTCAATAGATGGAATATCTGTTTACTGTGGAATACAAGAATTCTAAATTCTGCAGAATTCAATTGGCAGAATGTTCACTCCACCACCTATAGACAAAAGAAAGGTTCATGTGGAGCCAGTGACTAATTTTATCTGTAGAAAGAGATGTAGAACTTATTGTACTTCCAGCTGTACCAATCCTGTGACAACAGAATAATGGTGCAGCAGTATCTTGACATCACAATGATGGAAAAACATGATTTGCTAAGGTCAAGAAGGTAGGGAGAGGTAAGAGGCTGTAACATCCTAGCTGGGGTAGGCATGTGGGATAGTCAAGGCAGAGAAAAGTTGGAAAAGCTGTAATACCCTCTCGGGGGTAGGCCCGTGGGACAGTAAGGTAAGAAAAAGTAAGAGAGGCTGTAATACCATATCCGGGGTAGGCTTATGGGACAGTAAAGGCATCTACTGTATCTGAGTTAGGCCCAAAAGGCAGTTCAGAGGCAGGAACACTTCATAGAACCATGGAAACATAGAATATGACAGCAGATAAGGAATGCTTGGCCCACCTAGTCTGCCAATTTCCCTACCTAATAGATAAGCTGCCGATCCTAGTTAACCAGCAGCCCACTTCCTCCTACCCACCACTAGAATTGCCTTATACCTGTACCATACATTCTTGAATTCCCCACTGTTTTTGACTCCAAGGCCTCCTCAGGAAGGCCATTCCATGCATCCACAACCCTTTCCATGAAAAAATACTTCCTCACATTACCTCTGAGCCATCCTCCCATCTTCAAATTGTGCCCCCTTGTTCTTGCACATCTTTTTTTCTGAAAGATGCTACCCTCTTGGACTTTGTTGATTCCCTTGAGGTACTTGAAAGTTTCTATCATGCCCCCCCTCCTTTTCCTCAATGGTATACATATTAAGCTCCTTTAGTCTCTCTTTGTATGGCTTCTGGTGCAGACCCTGCACCATTTTAGTTGCCCTCCTCTGGACAGCCTCCATCCTGTCCATGTCCTTGTGGAGATGGGGTCTCCAGAACTGCATGCAGTACTCCAGATGGGGTCTCACCAACTGTCTGTACAGAGGGAGAACAACTTCCTGTTTTCTACTGCTGATGTCTCTCCCTATTCATCCCAGAATCCCCCCAGCCCTCCTTACTGCCTTGTCACATTGCTTGTCCACCTTTAGGTCATCTGATATGACTACTCCCAGATCCCTTTCTATTTTAGTTGTTGTTAGTATCTCACCCCCCCCCATTGTGTACTCCTCCCCTGGGTTTTTGTTTCCCAGATGCATTAGTTTGCAGTTCTTTGCATTGAATCTAAGCTGCCATACATTTGACCCTTCCTCCAACCTTGCCAAGTCCCTTCTCATCCTTTCCACCCCACCTTGTGTATCAACCCTGTTGTAGATCTTTGTGTTGTCTGCAAAGAGACATACTTTTCCTTCCAGTCCCTATGCAATGTCTCTTATAAAGACATTAAAGAGGACTGGTCCCAGTATTGAATCCTGCGGTACCCCGCTAGTAACCCTGCTTTCTTCAGAGAGGACTCCATTTACTATTACCCTCTGTGTCCTGTTGTTCAGCCAATTTTTTATTATTAATCTTTTGTGTGGGACTGTGTCAAATGCCTTGCTAAAGTCTAGGTAGGCCATGTCAACAGTCCCTCCTTGGTCTACTACTTTGGTCTCCCATTCAAAGAAATCTATTAGATTCATCTGACATGACCTTTCCACTGTGAATCCATGCTGCGTTAAGTCCTGTGCCCCATTGGCCTCTAGGTACTCAACAATTCTTTCCTTCAGAAGTGATTCCATCATTTTACCTACCACTGAAGTCAAACTAACAGGTTTGTAATTTCTGGCATCTGCTTTGCTCCCACTTTTGTAAAGTGGAATCATATCTGCCCTCCTCCAGTTCTCAGGTACCACCCCATCCTCCCATGACTTGTTAAAGAGGGTAGTCAGTGGTGTCATTAGTTCTCCCCTTAGTTCTTTTAGAATTGTGGGATGAATCCCATTGGGCCCCATTGCTTTGTCCACCTTCAGTTTTAAGAGTTCTTTCATAACCCTTTCTTCTGTGAATGGACTGGTATCAATCCCCCTATCCAGAGTGTTTCTATTGTATGGTTTAGGTACCTCCCCTCCTCTTCTTTTTGGGAATACTGAGCAGAAATATTTGTTCAGTATCCCTGCTTTTTTACTGTCACTTTCTGCCCCCATTTTCTCCCCTTTATTAAGCCTCAATATCCCTCCCTTGGTCTTTTTTCGCTCCCTAATGTACCTATGAAATGTTTTATCCCCATTCTTAACAGAGTTAGTTATCTTTTCCTTGGTTTGGGCCTTTGCTATTCTGACTGTCTTCCCTGCCACCTTCTGCATTAAATGATATAGTTCTCTGTCCTGCTCCTTCTGTGTTTCCTTATATTTCCTGAATGCTATTCTTTTCTCCTTGACCTTTCCTGCCACCTCTTTTGAGAACCATAGTGACTTTTTCCTTCATTTTGTTTTGTTGATTTGTTTTACACAAAGGCTTGTTGCCTTTGTGGTGGCAGTTTTGATTTTTTACCCATTGTTCTTTCACCCCTTCTTCTTGCCTGTTTGCTAGTGCTTTTCTGAGACACTCTCCCATTTTGCCAAAATTCAGTCCTCCTAAAGTCCAACACCCTTGCTTTTGTATGGCTTGACTCTACAGCTGTGTTTATTGTAAACCACACTGTTTGGTGGTCGCTTGTTCCCAGATTTCAGTAAGTACAATGAACACTAGCAGGGGGTGGGCCAAAAAGGCATAGTAGGAAGGAATCAATCTGTAAAGGGAGTCATGACAAATACTGTAGTATCCCCCCATCAATAAAGCAGGTCCATGCAAACCACCTCCAAGGACGCACTTGGAAACAAGCAATCACAGCTGAGTGTGCCTTTCCTGGTCAAAAACTGCAAATAAATAAAAAAATAAATAATATGACTTTGAATATCAGTATTAAAAATTGAGTTAATTAATCATTACTGCTTTTTTGTGTGGACTATCAAATGTAAGAAACTTTCTTCTTTAAAATTCACTCTAGATTGTATATTTTAGCTACAGAAGAACTAACTTCTTATTTTCTCCCTTTTTTATGAAGTGCAATGAAATTGTGAATATTTTTTCAACCCTTTATTAACTATCTTCTTCAGCATTTTTTATTTGCTTCTTGTATGTTAGTAAATTTATTTTTCTTTTATGACTGTGGTAAAAAAAATTGGATACATTAAAAAAGTTTTTAAAAAAAAAAGCATTTTGTATAACTGGAACTAGTGTGTTTTGCAAGACATGCTTATTGCTGCACTGAAATAAGTTGTGCTGTTATGACGTAGTAATTTTTATAGGGCAGCACATCCTGCATGTCCTTAATTACTGAATTTGTATGTGTAAATTAAATGTGATATACATGTTTATTACCCTGTAATCTGCTATCCAGTACAGGTTAATACAAGTATCATTTAGCTTTTATGAGAACTGATCTGGAAGAATTGCTGTAAACATTTTCACATTCAATCTATAACTCTCTGCATTTTAAAACATTGATTTTAATTCACGTTCATACTATTTTTTATACCATAACATTTTGTAAATTCTTCTAGCATTTAATTAGATTAGTATTTCTATAGAGAGACATTTCTAATACAGCTAATTTATTTGTGCAATTATTAGCTCCAATTAGTATAATACCTCTCTATAGCATTATGTGTGTCCTCCAAAGTTCATGAGAAATGAACATGTGACATTAACCTTTAACACAGAGAAATGTAATGTGTTAATGCCTTAAAAATTATGCATCATCTGATGGACTTGCAATTATTCCTTGAGGTGGGTTGGTATTGCAAGCTATTTACTGTAAGTACTATACTGACTACTAAATATTGTATATTGCACAGTATTGCACAAAGCATGCAGACCCATGGGCTGTTCAGCATCATCATCAAAGCCTGCAGTATTTCACTTTGAAAAAGACTTGACTAAGCACGCAGGCACAACATGTTGACATGGTTTTGCTGCACTGTATGCTGTTCCTGCACCATGCTGTACTGTCGGGGGAATAAAATGTTTAGAACCACAGCATATCAGCCATTCTCATGGTGATCACTGTTAGCAGCTTCAAAACTAGTGCTTGTGTGAGTGTGTGTGTGCGGTTGTCTGTTTATACTGCAAGTCTGGCCATTGCCTGTGTCACGGCCCCAGCTAAGCAGCTCTGTTTGTTGGACCTGTTCCGTAACCATGTGTAAGTTGCCTTGCTTGTAAAACTGCAATATAAATATAATGATAGTGTAATTATCATTATTGTTAATATTATTATCCTTATTCATTAATTTGCCTTTATTTAAAGTGAGTTATGAAAGTTTCCTACATGCCTTTTTCACATAGTATGCCATTGACAGCCACGCTTCAGATGCTGAAGCTACAATTTGTTTTGTAAAAAATCTGTCATAGTCACTTTTTTTTATGTTCTATCAGTGCCTTGTTTCTGCCCACCCTCCAGTTTTCTGTGTGCAGCTACACACCCCAGAACAATGTCATGCAAGGGAGCTGTCAATGTTTTACATACAGCAACAAGGAATTCTGGGTAAATTATAAAGTTGACTTAAATGTTCCTTACTCAGACATGCAACCTCTTATTTTGGTAGTGGTGACTGCAGTATAGCACCTACTGTGTAGATATACATAGCAAGGCATTGCAGGTACAATAAGAAGCTGTTTTCCAGTTTCCTTCCTGAAAGGTTCAGACTCATATTTCTGTAGTGGCTTCAACAATGTAAGCTCTCATATGTTTATTTTCAAAATAAGTAGTGTAGCAGAGACCATAAGTTCAGCAGAAAACACTGCTTTACAATCAGTTCACAATAGCAGAGATGGTTATATTTTAAAATGTATACAGAGTTCAGCTTAATGACTACCCTCTTCATAAAGGTCTTTCTGTCCTGAACACCTTTGCTGCTGGTCATTTTTATGCAGCTTGTAAAGTTTCCAAGATATTTAGTTTGTTTGCATGTGTGTGTTGAATCTTGGGTCTCTGCTACATTACTGTCACATGAGACTGGATTCACTGTGGGAACAAGGAAAGCAATAAAGTTAGCTCAGATGGAGGTCCGCAGGGGTCATAAAACTACCATAAAGCTAGCAGACTAATTTAGGAAAAAAACCCTAATAGCTGACAGAGTGAAGGACACAGTAGGACTTCACACAGAAAGCAAAACACTCTGCATAGCATATATTTTTGCAAATTCTGGGTGGACTACTCCTTTAAGTTTTCACCACCACGTTACAAACAGCCAGTGCTTCTCCTTGGCCATACCTGGTAAATCAATTTTAAAATTAATAATAAATAACTGGGAATCACAGGAGTAGTGCATAGGCTTTTAGTACACACTGAAGCAGCATTTGTAGAGGCGGTGTACAGGAAGAAGTGTGTAGGATTGGTAAAGGATGCAAGGAAAAAATAAATATTCAAATTGTTTGTTTGTCCAAGTGCATTTTCAAGCCAACTGCATATACTCTTGTCTAAAACCTGAAACCTAGTGCAAAGCATCATGGGTATGCAAATTCCTATGTGGAGCAGGTGGACAAGGCTTCACCAGAACAAACGTTGCCTGAAAACAGGTTTTCCTTCTTCTCCAGCTTAGACAACAACAAACTAGGTAATTCCTTCTGTTGAGACTCTTCAGTGCAGTGCAGTACAGTCACTGTCTCTGTCAAGTACCAGGTCACCCCAAGAAGAAATCAGGTGTTAAGAACGCTCAGATCTAGCATACCAAAGATGAATTTTGCAAGAACAGCTGCGTATAGACTCCATAGCAATAAATGTTCTTGAAACAGAAAGCTCTAGGCCAATAAACAGGAGGCAGCATTCTGTACAAGCTGCAGGAGTCGGACAGACTTCTCTGACAGACCCAAGTAAAGAGTTACAGTTCTCAGATCTTGAGATAAGTAACTAATGTACTGTATCAGTGTTGCAAGATCTGAAGACTGAAGACAGGGTCACCACCTTATACTATTCCATAGATGATAGAAACCTGCTTTGACCAAAGCTGATACCTCACGCTCAAATGTCAGTCAATGTACCACAGGCAGGACCCCTAGTTGTCCGTGGTACTTCAGCCCTGATTTCTGTAACAGAGCTCCTGGGATTCTGGTAAAGTGTTTATTCATTCCTGCTGCATGAATTATTCACATCTGTGGCAGAATGCAATCCTGCCATTGGCCAAAATATCATGTGATGCCATTGATGACATCACATGCCAACCGCAGAGGAGGAGTTAAAGGATAACCAGGGAAGCCAAGGAGCCAGGCAGTATGGAAAAAAATGCACACTGCAATGCAAAATCACCAAAAGCAATGAATTCTGTAGCACTACATATATTCTGTGGCATGGTGCACATTCTGCAGAAAATCCTGTGGCACTGGAGTTGTAGAATTCCAGAGGCCTTGACCATAAGGGACACCTGATAGTGAACAATGTTGATCTTCTAAAGGGACACAAGAACAGACTGTGAGGGTTGACAGGAAACTTCATAGAGGATACACAAAGGCCTGACTCACTATACGCCATCTATATTCATAAGTGAGGGGGAATGGCATTAATTCACTAATGGTAATGTGTAAGTAAGTTGTAAAAGTCCTGTCCCCTCACAAATAAAGAATAGCATATTGTCAGTCGAGCCATTGTGTGTCCAATTTATACAGTGTATTTTAAATTGTAAACATTTTAAATTAGTTGCGGAGCCCTGCACAGCTAAGTACTGATTTGAGCAATAAAAAAAGAGTAAGAAATTGTTTGTTTGGGGCTTGGGATTAGGGAACATCAGGTAGTGGGAGGCATTACATTGTGGGAGGCAGAAGGGAGGATGACAGGCAGCCAATCAAGGCACCATAATACTGTCATGCGGTCAGATGACTGCATCCACCAATTGTGAGATTTCAGTCTAGGTGGGGGTGATTTAAGGTGTGTTTTGTGTTTCCTGATTCTGTTCTTCTTCAAAGGGACATTGCTAAGCATACTGAGGAGCCCTGAACAGCTAAGTGATGCTTTGAACAGTACAAACTGAGAGTTGGGCTTGTGGGCTAGGGGAGGTCAGGTGGTGGGAGGAACTGTATTGTGGGAGGCAGAGGGGTGGGTGCATAACATGCAGCCGATCACAATGCCTGAATACTAGGGGTGGGTCATGTGACTTCAGCCACCAATCATGAGCTAGCCGCCCAGGGGATTTAAGCAGCACTTTTTGTTTGCTGATTCTGTTCTTCAGAGGGACAGGCACTGAGCATAGTGAGGAGCCCCGCATAGCTAAGCAGTGCTTTGTGCAATACATACAGAGTGAAAAAATTGTTTGTTGGGGGCTGGGAGGCTACGGGAGGTCAGGTGCTGGGAGGGATTTAATTGTGGGAGGCAGAGGGGTGACTAACAGGCAGTCTATCCTGGTGCCATTCTATGAGGTTGTGGGTCACATGACTGCAGTTTCCAATTACAAGTCAGCAGTCTGATATTTGTTCTAAAAGGCCAAGGGACTGAAGCATTTGGGGTCCTGGAGCGTGAGTGCGACAGATCAGGAGGGCAGTGTCTACAGGGGCTTTTGTACGTAGTCCACAGTTCTTCAGGGATCTCTGCTCACCATGCCAACATGTCCAGGTAAAGTGGTTACAAATGTTTAAGCAGAAAGAAGCAATAAATTAACATGTTGTGGCTCTTGTGGTAAAGAAAGGCAGACTCTAAGTTTGAATTGGAAAGGGGGTTACAATCAGGGGATGTGGCAATGCATGATGTCACAGTGCGCTACAGCATCAAAACCCTATCTAGAGTATGCTAATGTTGCCACAACAGGTACACAAGTGAACTGTGGTTAAGGACATAGTGGAGGAGCAGGAAAATGAAGACCACAAGAGGTTGGGTTGGGAATTATTCAGCTCTGGGGTGATGTGGTGCAGTCATCTTCAGGGTAATGCTCCTTGAGAGAGGCAGCTGTCCTACTGTTGAAAGCTACTAGCACTCTTAGCTAAGCTCACTGCCACAAGGGAGAAGGCTAGAAGACTGAGGGAGAGAGCTGAAGCAGGAACTAGAAGTCCCACAGACAGTTCCATATCCTCAAAGACTTGGTGGTTGGAGGATGGGTAGATAAAAAGAAGGGTAATAGAAGGTCTGGCCCATGGGAGGGGAGAGAACCACCGCTGACAGTGTAGAATCACTTCACTCCACTAAGTGGGATTTGCAGTGTTGGGCCAGGTGGAATAACCAGACATGAAACTGCCGGTAAGACTCAGGGGGCTCCTAGGAATACCAGCCCTGACAAGGGGAAGGAAGAAGTGAGGAGAGGTTAGATAGAAAGGTTCTGGTGGTAGGGAACTCTATTTTAAGGGAAACAGAGGCACTGGTGGCAAACAGGGGAAAGCAAGATAGACTAGTAAAGTATCTTCCATGAGCTACAGTGGGGACCGTCATCTTGAGGATGGCAAGGCTGGTACAAAAAGACAGCGATAGGCTAGATCTGGTTGTCCACCTAGAGCCAAATAACTTGGCCAAGGGGACATTAGAGCAGCTAAAGGATTCCTTTTGCATGCTGGGAAAAACACTTAAACATGTCACATCAATGGTAGCCTTTCTGAAGTCATTACAGTACAATAGAGGGAGCAGGCAAGAAGGTAAAAATCATTACCTTTAACAAATGGCTAAAGGAGTTGTGTGGTATAGAAGTGTTTGATTTCATAGGGGACTGGGATGCAGGATCGTGGGATAGTAGACTATTTTTTTAACAGATCCTACCCCCTCCGGTTGTCTACTTCAGACCTTCCTCCACCATCCACTAATGCCTGATTCCCATCCCCTAAGACCCCACCAGTCAAGCAATTTACAACCCCCAGCCCACCCATAACAAACTACTGTGCTGTCTTTCTGACTTACCCCTTGGGACTAGTGTTGCCTTCAGCTCCACAGCAGCCTTTCCCCCCTCTGTATTCAGCCACTCACAGTGAAAGTGTGGCTGTAGGTATCCCCAGATGCTGGCTGCAAAGGTCCAGGATGGACATGGCAGGCAGGTGGAGCTTCATAGTATCAATTGTCCCCATAAGTACCTACCTTCCGAAGAGTGTAGTGACATCAGATGGTACCGGCATGCCAGTCACACCCACCGACAGCCATGCTTCAAATCCCAGATCATTTACCACTCCCCTGCACCTCCAACTGTGTTCACCCAGGCAGCAATATTGCAGCAGGGTACAAATTCCCTATCTCCCCAGAGGAGAACAACCACTGGGATGTTTCATCTTCCTCACCCTGGCCAGCACTCCGACAGTCCTGGCTCATTCCCAAACCAAGGCAATCAGCATTGCATTTGGTAGCGCTACCACTGCATCAGCATGCTGACCTGATCATAGACTATTTAAGAAAGCTGGCCTACACCCAAGTAATGAGGGGGCCTCAGAACTAGGACAAATATTAAATGTTTACATAAGCAAGTTTTTGAACTAGATGAAGGAAGCTTGTGAATAAACTGTTGGGGTTGCTAATGCAGATAAGGGAGGCTGTACTGGCTTTCTCACTGATTAAAATACATGAGACTGGGAGCCTAAACACAATTCAGACTAGATTAGGTGAAGAGTTTGAGAGGATATCTGTAGGGTTAAGACGGTAAAGATAGGGAACCATGAAAGACAGGGAGCAGTAAGTTATTGAGGAGAAAGGAAAAGGGGGGTAGAGTAAAGGGGAACAAAGGGGAAAGCAGACAGAAGGGTTCGGAGATTATGCTGATGAGAGGGAGGGCTGGTAAAACAAGAAAGAAAATCAGTAATAATCAACAGATCTCAGGAACAGAGAGGGAGGCTATGAAAGGCAAGTGGCAGGCAATAAGCCGAAATACTAGGATCTTGGTGATAAAATAAGTGAGTCTCAGGCAGGGGTGGCAGAAGATAATCCTGACCTAGTAGCGGTAACTGAGACATGGGCATCTGAGTACAGCAAGTGGAACCTCACAGTCTTGGGTTACTCCCCATTCAGGAAGAATGTAGGGAAGGGTAAGGGGTGTGGGGTGACTTTATGCATACATACAAGAGTATATCAAAGCTACAGAGGACCCGGCATTAAAGGGGGAGGGGGAGGTGGAAGCAGTGTGGGTCCAGCTCACAACATAGAGAGAAAAAGATCAGAATATGGGTGGTGTACTGGCTACACATGAAGTCAGAAGGGGGAGGATGATAGGAAATAGGGGTAGAAATCAGGAAACTGTCTGCTAAGGACACAGTGATAATACAGGGTGATCTAAACTTGCCACATGGGGACTGAGCTGCATCAGCACACAAATGTGCAAGTTGTCAGTCGCTACTGGATGTCATGTAAGACTGCTTCCTAATATAAATGGTTTAAGAGTCAACCAGGGGGAGGCCACCCTTGAATTGGTACTGTCCAACACAGAAATGGTGGGAGTGGTAACGGTTAGGAAACTGCTGAGGGCCAGTGATGACAACTCAGTGTGTTTTGGAATAACCATAGGAAGTTGTCACTCCATGTCAAATGCTGTGGTCCCAGACCTAAGGAGGCAGACTTCAGAAAGATGAGAGAAGCAATCAGTGACAACCTTGGTGGGGGTTAGTGGGAGTAGGAGAGGAAGCCAAATGTATGGCTATAAAAGGTGTCATAACAGAGGTGATGAACTCACGTATGAAAGAGGTTAAGAGAAACAAACACATGTAAGCCCCCCCCCTCCCCTGTCTAGGGGTATTTTAGATGGTGAGTTTGTGGGGGAAGGGGCACATTATAGCCAGAAAACAGCAGTCCAGGAACTGTACTGATGGATAATAAAATTGTACCTGAGAACCGGATTCCCTTGCAGACGGATGGGCTCTGTCGGGGTGCTGAGATGGTCACCGGGGATGCAGCCAGGAAGTCCTTGGGGGGCCTCTGCCATGGGGAGTTTCATGGGCAGCTGGAGGTGGGGTGAGGCTGGGTAGATGGCTATGCCCCTCTCCCACTGACTTCATCTCAGGGAAGCTTTCTTTCACCTCTTCCCAACTCTCCAGCTGTTCAACAGTCAAGGCCTCACACTGCGTGGTGGTGGAAGTTCCTCTCCAACTACCTCAGGGCAGCACAAAATGAAGCCCAGTAACAGCTGGCCAAGAAGCAATGCCACAGGACCACTGTAGGTATATTGGCTGGTGCACGATGCCACCGCCCTAGCTGCCACACAAAATGCACTTTTCAGCTGCAAAGCTTCCAACATATTCCAAAGTCATGCCAACAAAGATTCAGGAACAGTCACAGTACAGCCAGAGGAACTGGGAGCTGAAGCCATGGTGCACAGTCTCTATCTTGGCTCCCCACAAGCAAACACTCCACTCAAGTCATTCCTTCACTGGCTGCAATTTAAGTCCCAAATGCTCCTTTTCTTTTTTTTTTTCTCCTAGCAGCAAGGGGTCAAAATGGTACTTTGTCTTCAGTCTCTCCCTTGACCCCCTTTTTAAGGGTCCAGCCACCATCCAGACTCCACTAACCATAGTCCAGTTAACCTCTTCTATTATGCATGCATGCACATGTCATGCCATGCCACAAGGCACCAGGCACCATCTTGTCTAGCACGAGTTGCACAGTCCACATAGCAAATCACAAAATCTCCACAGTGCTTCCACAGGCCTTCAACATCTCCCCAGACAGCTGCACCCACTCTCAATGCTCAGGTATGTTGATGGCACCCCAAATTAGGATCCCGGATTAGCCCCCACGTTGTAAGTCCTCCTTCCATGTCTAGGGGTATTTTAGATGGTGAGTTTGTGGAAGAGGGGCACATTATAGCCAGAAAACAGAAGTCCAGGAACCATACTGATGGATAATAAAATTGTACCCAAGAAAAGTATTCACTAGCAGATGGATGGGCTCTCTTGGGGTGTTGAGATGGTCACTGGGGGTGCAGCCTGGAAGTCCTTGGGGACAAACCTTTGTTAGTCACTTTTTAGGCAGGATAACTTACACTCTGACTCTACCCAATAGTAAGGCAATTTCCACACAGGATAAAACTTTAAAACAGTCTGGGTTTATTTTTTCCAGTCCCAACCAACAGTTCATAAAGGCTCAAGCCACATTCAAAGACAGTTTCAGGGAGCTTGGGGGCACAATTGATTTTGCACTTCAGAACGACTGCCGCAGCTGCAGTACATACTTGGGGCACACAGTCCTGAACCCAGATCCCTCCACAACACGGAGCCCAAGCAACTCCAGGTGGAAGTTGTGGAAGCAGGAGCTTTAGTAAATTTCTTCCACATATGAATTACTGTGCTCACTCCCTCTTTCCACTCAGCTGCGGGTCTCAACCAACTGACTTTACTCTCTGTGGGCCTCTTTAAAACACAGCTCCCCATTCTTGTAAATGCAGCTTCAAACTTTCTACCCTCCCAAATGCCAGAGACTGCATGTCTGATGCAGCAACCGACCCTACATACCTAACTAGTTAACCTCTGCAGGCGTGGCACGCACCACATTTTGCAGCTCCAAGGGGGCTGATCTGGGCTCTGACCTTTTTCTCTATGATGACATTTCTTTAATATGGTAGACATGGAACTCTGGCATGGGATCCTCGAGCTGCCACCTCCAGGTCCCCATGGCCTGGCCTCTCACTTTGCAGACCACAGCCCCCCATGGCAGCCACCAGTCTCTTTGGGATGAACAGGGCTATTTCTGCCTGGCCCATCCGGGTGCAATGGATCATGGCATGGGTCCCCCGTCCTCCAGGCCTTGGCTCCTCTCCTCATGGCAGATATGACAGCCCAACCTCCACAGGGGTGTGGAAATCACCCAGGTACCATAACCCTTTTCTGGTGCATTTTCCTCAGGGATCTGAACTTCAAGGGGGCCAGGGTGACTATCACCCCACCCCAGACCCTTGGCCCACAGCCCCAGCCCTTCGCCTCTCCCATCTCCAGACTCCATGGCACAGCAGACATGAATACCCCTATTTCCCACCACATGGTGGCTTTTATACCAAGATGCCAGGGCACCATCCATACTATAGGTCCTGGCACCTAAACTGGCACTACAGCTTTCTGGGCAATGTAGTAAGCCCCACAATGAGGGTACTTACATGCTTCCCTCACAGATAAACTTCACCTCCCAGTGAAGATTCCTGCCAGCTACCCCAAAAATGGACCGGGTGGGATAATGCACATCTCTCCCACCCATTCCACTCCACAGGGCTCCGCAGACACGACCACACCAATTTCCCAGTGAGCAAGTCCACCCTTGTACTAAACACTGGTTCCCTACCCCCCAGAGTCAGCCCTGGTGACCTGCCCTGGGTTCCCATTGGCAGATTGTCGGGTATTGACAGGAATGATGTCCCACCCTCCTCCCCGGTGGACCCTGGTACTAAACACTGCTGCCATCATGGTGGGGAACACAATTACCAGCACCTCGGGTACAGTGGTGCAATAAATAAACAGTTGTCAGGATTGCTATTAATTTTAAATGTAACACTTTCTTACTCTAGTCCACAACACTGGGGCACTACTATTTAGAATAACACAGTTTAACATGATGCAGGCTGCTGTCTGCTCTTGCCCCCCCTCCCCGAAATTCCTTTTACATTTGTACCAATTACTACCTCGCTGTACTAATTTCCTAAACCTTATCTATCCTACACATGAATGTAGGAGCCCCTTACTGATATATTCTGCAAGCTATCCATCTAGTGTTGCAGTGAATTCTGCTGATACTTAGTTTTCAATTTTCATTTCATCATGTTTCTCACACTTCTACAGCCATTTTGTCCAAAAGTGTTAGCTTTTCAGGGTTGCATTTTACTTCATTTAGGGGTATCTTCTAAACAACCTAGATGTTGTATTGGCCCACAAAGGGCCTTAAATATCCTGCTTTTTTTCCGTTATTTTTGTTTAATTTTTTATTTTTGATAACCAGCTGGAGACTTCGAGTTAAATCCAGGACTTATTTCAAATGGAGTAACTTTTTATCACTCAAATGTGCAAAGTTGTTTACCAAAAAAAAGATCACTTGTTAGACTGGTCATCTACTGTGCAACCCTCGGTTATTGCCCTTAGTGGCCATTCTATGATATCTTGCACATTAAATATTTTGTCTCCTACATTTTTTCCTAAAACTGTCAAATGTCAATGTTTCCAAAATTTTAATCCTGAGGTTTTTATGAGTGACCTATATCGGGTCACTTGGGGAACCCTTTTGTCTTGTACTGATGTTAATGATGCATGGCATTTCTTTGTTAAACAATTTTCAAGAGTGTGTGTGACAGAGAAACACAGAAACATAGACTTGTTTTAGACTTGACGGCAGATAAGGACCACTTGGCCCATCCAGTCTGTCCATTTCTCCCTACCTACACTATGACTGCAGACTGTGCCCAATATATAGCTCTTTCTCCCTCCTCTTTCCTTTCCACTATGATTCTCTTGTGGTTATTCCATGCATTCTTAAACTGCACCACTGTTTTTGTCCCCACCACCTCTGCTGGAAGGCTGTTCCAGGAATCCACACTCCTTCTGTGAAGAAGTACTTCCTCACATCTCTACTGAATTTACCCCTCTCCAGCTTCATAGCATGTTCCCTTATTCTTGAGCACCTTTTCTTCTGAAAAATACTCCCCTCCCGTGCCTTATTTATCCCTGTGAGGTATTTAAAGGTCTCTGTCATATCCCCCCCTCTCTAAAGGTCTCTATCATATTCCCCCCATTCCAGAGTATACATATTGGAGTGCTTTAGTCTCTCCTCATAGGGCTATTGATGCAGACTCTG
The DNA here is from genome assembly GCA_016271365.2 of Neoceratodus forsteri. Classification (NCBI taxonomy): domain Eukaryota; kingdom Metazoa; phylum Chordata; order Ceratodontiformes; family Ceratodontidae; genus Neoceratodus; species Neoceratodus forsteri. Next base: position 61,255,529 of record CM028132.1, on the reverse strand, counting down.
CACCATTTTAGTTGTCTTCCTCCGGACTGCCTTCACTCTGTCTAGGTCCTTCCGGAGATGTGGTCTCCAGAACTGGACACAGTACTCTAGGTGGGGTCTTACCAGTGATCTACACAGAGGCAACACCACCTCCTCTTTCTGCTGGTGATACCCCTCCCTATGCACCCTAGCATCCCACTTGCCCTCCCTACTGCCTTGTCACACTGCCTGGCCAACTTTAGATCATCCAATATGATTACCCCCAGGATTCTTTCCTGCTTGGTGGTTGTCAGTACCACGCCACCCATTTTGTACTCAGTCCCTGGGTTTCTGTGCCCTAAGTACATTATTTTGTGCTTTTTCACATTGAAACACAGCTGTCATACCCTTGATAACTCCTCTTGTTTTCCCAGGTCTCTGCTCACCCTTTCCACCCCACCCCACCCCCGGAATGTCCACTCTATTGCAGATTTTGGTGTCATCCACAAGAAACATAGAAACATAGAATTTGACAGCAGATAAGGACCGCTTGGCCCACCCAGTCTGCCCATTTCTCTACCTACTGGATAAGCTGCAGATCCTAGTTAACCAGCAGCCTACTTCTTCCAAGGAGGCAGACCTTCCCTTCCAGCTCCTCTGCAATGTTACTTATGAAGACATTAAAGAGGACTGAGCTGGCCCAGTGGCAAGGAGGGCTGAGGCATCAATGCCTGACCTCCTGCCATGCCGGTGACCTGTGTTTGTGGTATGAGCAGTCACGGGGGGGGGGATCAGCTGGGAAGGAGAGGATCGAGTGTCCAGAGGACAGCTCTCTGGATGCTTGATCCTCCACCGCACTCTCCTCTCCCGGGGTGGGTGGCTTGGTAGTCTCACCAAATGACTGCCCCAGGTGCAGGCCTGAGGGCAGAATGGGTATGGGGATGTCAATGAAGGGATTGTGCTGTGGGACTCTGCAGCATGCATATGCCTCTATGATTGCGCCCTGTCATGTCGCACCCCAGCAACAGGGAGGGACCGCAGAGAACACCAGTGGTAAAACCCCTGGCAGTGGGATGAAGATCGAACCCTGCAGGCTCCACACTAGTGGCCAGACATAGCCACAGTCCTGAAACAGAGCACACTGGTGAAGGTAAATCCTGGAGGAGCTGGGTGATGGGGCTGGGGGGGTCACTTAGACAGGGGTCGTCAGGGAGCGCAGGAGGATATAATACCAATAAAAAGAAAAAGAGGACTGGTCTTAGCGCTGATCCCTGAGGCACCCTGCTGGTCACCCTCTCATTCTCGGAGTGAACTCCATTTACCACCACCCTCTGTTGCCTATCTCCTAATCAGTTTCTTATCTAGTTTACCACCTTTGGAACCACTTCTAAGCTACCCAGCTTGCTTACTAGTCTCCTATGTGGAATGGTGTCAAACAACTTAATGAAATCTAGGTAGGCCACATCACCACTCCACCCTAATCTAGTTCCTTGGTCATCCAGTCAAAGAAATCTATCAGATTCATTTGACATGACCTCCCCTCTGTGAAGCCATGCTGCCTCAGGTCTTGTAACCCACTGGATTCTAGATATTCCACAATCCTTTCCTTCAGCAGTGATTCCATAAACTTTCCCACCACTGATGTCAGGCTGACTGGGTTTTAATTGCCAACCTCCTCCTTGCTACCACATTTGTGTAGTGGGACTACAGCCACCCTCCTCAACTCTTCCAGAACCACTCTTATTTCTAGTGAGCTGTTAAACAGAACTGTCAGAGGTGCAGCCAGTACTTCTCTGAACTCCCTCAATAACCTTGGATGCACCCCATCTGGCCACATTGCTTTTGTCCACCTTAAGATTGTCAACTCCACTCAGGGCTTTCACCTCTAAAAAGGACTAGTGTCCACCACTCTCCAAAGCTTTTGTTACTTTTTTTGTGGCCCCTCCCCTTCTCCTTCCTCTGTGAACACTGAACAACAGTTTTCTAGTCCCCCTCTGTGCAGTCCCCCCTTTCCTATTCAACCTTACAATCCCAATGGTGTTCTTCCTCTTCTCACTTACATACCTCAAAAATGTCTTGTCCCCTTGTGTTACCTCCTGGGCTATTCTCTCTTCTGTTTGCACTTTTGCGCTCCTTACTGCCTTCCCCACTTCCCTCTGTTTCCCTGATACACCTTCCTATCCTCCTCCCTCTGCATCTCCTTATACCTTCTGAATGCTACCCTTTTAGCTTTTAACTTTTCAGCCACCTTTTTTGAGAACCATAGTGGTCTCTTTTTCCTCTTGCTCACTTGTTTGATGCAGAGGTTTGTTGTCTTTACCATGCTCCCTTTTATCTTCGCTCACTGTTTCTGCACCCCACCCAAGTCATCCCCCACTAGGTCATCCCTAAGGCATTCACCCATCTTTTTAAAATCTGCCCTCCTGAAGCCCAGGACCCTCACCCTTGTGTGATTCAACTCCACAGCCATCCTTATGTTGAACCACACCATACAGTGATCACTGGTCCCTAAGTGGCCTCCCACCCTGATGTCAGAAACACTGTCCCTGTTAATGAGTACCCGGTCCAGTATGGCTCCATCATGAGTGGGTTTACTGACTAGTTGCCTGAGGAACACCCCCTGCAGAGAGTCCAGGATGTCCCTGCTTCTAGCTGAAGCCACTGCTAGAAGGCTCCAGTCTATAGCTGGCAGGTTGAAGTCCCCCACCATCAGCCCCTCTCCTTTTTCTGCCATCTTGCTAGTGACTTCCACCAGTGCCTTATCTAATTCCTCCCCCTGGGATGGAGGTCCATAGATCACTCCAGTGTGAATAATGGCTCCATTCCCCATTTTGAGGGTGACCCACAGTACCTCTGCCTCCCCCGTATTCCCTGTATCTCTGTCGCTTTTGTGCTTTCCGTCACAAAAAGCACCACATCTCCTCCTTTCCTTCCCACCCATCCCTTCCTGACAGAGTACAGTCTGGTATGACCATGTCCCAGTCATGGTTGTGAGTGCACCATGGCCACAGATATCCAGGTCAGCCTCGCCATGATGGCCTCTAGGTCTGGAATCTTATTTCCTAGAGTTCTAGCATTTACACACATGGCCTTCCAGATTTTATTTTCACTCTGCTTGTTGCCACCCTTTTTTCCTTTTTGTCCTCCCTCCTTCTCAGCTCTCTTTTTAATGCTCCTGTTCCTTTCCCCTTTACCTGTACCACCCTGCTTCCTTTTTAATTTGCACCTGGGGGATTCCTCTCCCCTTGAGTATTACTTACTCTCTACCTGAGCCTGTGGGGGGTGCAGTTTCTGACTCCCCAATTCCTTCCACTCCCACCCCCTTGGTTAGTTTAAATGTTCATTGAAGTAACATTTAAACCATCCACTGAGGACTGCATGCTCCTTTTGTTAGTTTTAGCAAACAATTGCCTGGATTATCAAGGACCTTGGCCACATCTGCTTTTAAGGTGCTAAAATAAAATGACAGTTTCTACACAGTCAATCTTCTAAAATAGAAACTAGGTCTATTAAAAGGACATTTTTCAAGAGACTTGGTTGAACAACTTGGTTGATTAGCAGCTCACTTAAGCAATTGAGTCAGTGCAACAAGGCCTACAGGAAGGCCAAAAGGATGCTGGGACGTATCGGGAGGAGTATTGAGGGCAGAGGAAAAGAGGTAATACTTCCCCTCTACAGATCCCTGGTGAGGCCTCACCTAGAGTACTGTGATTAACACATTGGTTCCAGCCACAACTTATTTACTTAACATATCCTTAACTACCCAATCCTTCCCATCTGTTTGGAAACATTGTATGTTAATCCCCTTCACAATGGAAAAGCAGGGGGAGATACCTAATCCAGTCAATAGAAGCACTCTGGATAGGGGGGTTGATATTAGTCCTTTCACAGAAGAAATAGTTCTGAAAGAAGTCTTAAAACTGAAGGTGGATAAAGCAATGGGGCCTGATGGGATTCACCCCAGAATTCTAAAAGAACTAAGGGAAGAACTAGTAACACCACTGACTATCCTTTTTAATAAATTATGGGAGGATGGTGTGGTACCTGAGGACTGGAAGAGGGTGGATGTGATTCCCCTTCACAAAAGTGGGAGCAAGACAGAGGCAGGAAACTGCAGACCTGTCAGTTTGACCTCAGTGGTAGGGAAAATGATGGAATCACTTCTGAAGGAAAGAATTGTTGAGCACCTAGAGGCCAGTGGGGCACAGGACCCAAGGCAGCATGGATTCACAGCAGGAAGGTCATGTCAGGCAAATCTAATTGATTTCTTTGACTGGGTGACCAAAGTAGTAGACCAGGGAGGGGCTGTGGACATGGCCTACCTAGACTTTAGCAAGGCATTTGACACAGTCCCGCACAAAAGATTAATAAACAAATTAGCCTGCCTGGGAGTGGGTCCCAGGGTGGTAGCCTGGGTAAAACACTGTCTGTACAACAGGACACAGTGGGTAATAGTAAATAGAGTTCACAGTGAAGAAAGGGGGGTTACTAGTGGGGTACCGCAGTGTTCAGTACTGGGGCCGGTCCTTTTTAATGTCTTTATAAGTGACATTGCAGAGCGACTGGAAGGGAAAGTATGTCTCTTTGCAGATGACACAAAGATCTGCAACAGGGTTGATACACAAGGTGGGGTGGAAAGGATGAAAAGGGACTTGGCAAGGTTAGAGGAATGGTTAAATGAATGGCAGCTTAGATCCAATGCAAAAAAAGACAAAGTAATGCACCTGGGAAACAAAAACCCAGGGGAAGAGTACACAATGGGGGGTGAGATACTGACAACAACAAAAATGGAAAGGGACGGGGTGTAGTCATATCAGATGACCCAAAGGGGTGGGCCAGCAATGTGAGAAGGCAGTAAGGAGGGCTGGGGGATACTAGGATGCATAGGGAGAGGCATCACCGGTAGAAAACAGGAAGTTGTTGACCCTCTGTACAGTCACTTGGTAAGACCACATCTGGAGTACTGTGTACAGTTCTGGAGACCCCATCCCTGCAAAGACATAGACTGGGTGGAGGCTGTCCAGAGGAGAGCAACCAAAATTGTGCAGGGTCTGCACCAGAAGACATATGAAGAAAGACTAAAGGAGCTTAAGATGTATAGCCTTGAGGAAAGGAGGGAGAGGGGGGACATAATAGAAACTTTCAAATACCTCAAGGGAATCAACAAAGTCCAAGAGGGTAGCATCTTTCAGAAAAAGAGATGTGCAAGAACAAGGGGGCACAATTTGAAGATAGAGGGGGGATGGCTCAGAGGTAATGTGAGGAAGTATGTCTTCACAGAAAGGGTTGTAGATGCATGGAACAGCCTTCCTGAGGAGGTCGTAGAGTCAGAAACAGTAGGTGAATTCAAGCATGCATGGGACAGACATAAGGCAATTCTAGTGGGGGGTAGGAGGAAGAAGGCTGTTGGTTAAATAGTATCTGCAGCTTATCCATTAGGTAGGGAAATGGGCAGACTAGGTGGGCCAAGCGGTCCTTATCTGCCATCAAATTCTATGTTTCTATGTTTAAGGGTGGCTTCAAATCAGTGGAAGACAATTACTGTACCACCCTATCTCTCTTTTACCAATTATTTCAACATTTTTGGAGAAAATTGCACTCACACAGATAAATGATTAAATTATTTTAATTCATCAATCAGGCTTTTGACCCACATTTTCCACACAAGTTGCTCGTATTGACCTCTGTGACCTTGTTTCTGGTGCTTTAGATTCTGCTTGCTTTGTGGGTTCTGTTTATAGATCTTTCTAAATCTTTTGATTAAGAAGCACCTTTTTAGTCACATGGAATGTCAATGCTTCTTTTAAATTTTTAACATCTGATGATCTATGTATTGAATGTTTATTAATTGTCTATGTATGTTATTATGTTATAATGTAACATCTTGACTGTTTCATGAATGGTCTCGGGTCGCTCATGAAAAAGGGCCAATGGCTTATGTGCTTATCCGGTGAACAAAAGTTTAAATAAATAAATAAAATTAAACATTCTTTACTTCTTTCTCATCTTTCTTATTATGATTTTTCTATAAATGTTGTCAAGTGGTTTTCTTCTTATTTACAGGGGAGACCTCGATCTGTTTATTGGGATGGATGTCTTTCTTCTCCTTTTTCTGTCAATTTGGTATTCTGCAAGGTTCCATACATGGCCCTATTTTGTTCAAGTTATTTGTTAATCCTTTGCCTTCTGTTATTCACAGCAGCTTGATGCGTCTTTATGCGAATGATACTGTTCCCTTTTTAGCTTACAAATCTATTGCTTCTTTATCCAAAACAGTGCAGCACGATTTTGATAATTTGGTAAATTGGTTTTCAGATAATTTGATGATTTTGAATGGCAAAAAACAGAAGAAAAACAAATGTTGTTATTTGTCTTAAATTCCTGAAAGAGTGAGCACAAGGAGAAGCGGTGCTTAAGGAACAAACTAAACATGTGAAAATGCAAGTTCCAAGCACACGCAAAGCCCATAAATAAGGACACTACATCCAAAAAGAGTTTTACTTTAAAAACATCATTTTAATTTATATAAACACACAAAGCACCAATCCCTGTCTGACATGTTTTGGGCATGAGCCCTTTATCAAAGACTGGGGAACAAACATCACACCGTGTTAGAATACGCTCATCATTAGTGTCATATGTGTACCACCATCCAATAATAAAATTAATCAAATTAAATAAACTACCCCTTTCTCCTTTAGCTTTATCAGTCCTTAATTGGGCATTTCATTAGTTGAGAAAGATGTATTATTAAAATCATGTAGAACTACATTGGTTGAGCTAGTCTCTATTTCCTATTTTAAGCAGTGTCAATAAATATCTAAGCATAAACACAGCTATAAAAACACATTTTGCTGTGCAAAAAATACCAAAATACTGAAATGTCTTAACAAAAGATGCTATTACAACGCAGAGATAAAATATGGGGAAGAGAAATGGAGCAGAAAAATGGGGGGGGGGGAATAGCTAACACATAAGGTAAAGAAAACGGGAAGAAATGGAAAGAGAGGCTAAAGAAAGAAAACCAAGAACCCAACTAAACCAAATACTAAACGAAATGAATATATAGGAATGTGGAAACTACCTAAAGTATTAAATATTAAATTACTAAAATTTCTAGAGACTTCGTATCAGTATAGACATTTACAAACAATTCATACAAATATTGTATGTGAAAATCATCAGTCTATTGGGGTCAGTAAACATTCCTACTAGTATGTACACTAAGAAGTTAAATATGATATTGTTCCTAAAATCAACCGAGTCTCAGTTCATGATTTTTTCTTATACTGTCTTTGTTTAAGGTAAGGTCGGATATCCAAATGGGTATTAAGGCCAGCATACATAGTGCTTTTGAGTTTTAAAATCCAAAAGTTTTCCCTAATTAGTAGTACATTTTCATACTCTCCCCCCGACCCTTGGATTCCTGTGAACCTTGTCTATAGCTATAAAATTGAAAACATGTTGTGAATGATCCAAGCTTTCATGTACATGCTGCACCGTAGCATAGGTGAGGTCTATTTTGTTAATGGCTCTCAAATGTTCCTCCACCCTTTCTTTAAACTTGCGCTTTGTTTTTCCCACATAGAAAGCTTGGCATGTACAGATTTTTAAATATATGACTCCCTCTGGGTCGCAGGATATAAATTGTCATTTCAAATTGCTGTTGAACATTATGTGAGGAGAAGTTTTTCCCTTGTTTTATGTGTCTGCAATCTGCACATCTTGTGCACTGAAAACAGCCCTTAGATTTGTGTAAGCATGTTTCAGATTGTTTGCTTATAAAGCGGCTGTGCACCAACATATCTTTTAAAGTTATCGCTCTTCTACAGCACATCTTGATTTTTTCTTTATTGATTTCTAAAAGACCCGGTTCAGTAGTCAGAAGGTACTGATATTCCTGCAGGATGTTTTCAAGTTCCCTTGCCTGTGCTGAGAAATTCATAATAAAACAGAAACCACTCACAATCTCCCATTTACTTTCTCTATTCTCTAACAAGCTTAATCTATTTTGTATTTCTGCCTTATTTTTTGCTCGTTCAACTTTGATTCTACTATATCCTCATTCCACCAGTCTTGTAGTCAGTTCCCCAGCCCCTCTCTGAAAGTCCTGTTCAATAGAACAGTTATGCCTAGTTCTCAGAAATTGCCCATACGAAATGTTTTTAGTCACATGGGACAGGTGGCAACTATTAGCCATTAAAATTGAGTTGCCATCCGTAGGCTTCCTATATATGTCACGTTCCAAACCACCTTCCTCATTTCTTTTTATCAAAATGTCTAGGTATGGTATCTCAGTTTTACTACTTTTTAAAAGTAAATCTGAGGTGTTGATTAGTACTGTGTAGAAAACCTGCAAACTCCTGAAAACTCTCTATGGTTCCCTGCTAGACAATTATAATGTCATCTATATATCTTTTCCATAGAACCAAATTAGCAATGTAAAGATTAAATTGTGGATTATAAATCACTTGATGTTCCCAGTATCCAACATACAAATTGGCAACTGAGGGGGCACATGTGGCCCCCATAGCTATACCTTTGATCTGCAAAAAAATTTCTTTGTTAAAAGTAAAAACATTTTGTTTTAACACAAATTCTAACAATTTCAAAATAAAGTCCATAGGTGGTACCCCTGTTGCAGTTCTATTGTTCAAATAAAAAGCAACCAAGTCAAGTGCCCCCATGTGGAGGACGTTGGTATATAATGATTCTATGTCCATCGTAATCAGTATCATGTCCTGTTGTAATTTAATGTTTTTAATTAGATTCAATACTTCCTAAGTATCTTTAATATATGACGGTAATTCTGCTACGTCTGGTTTCAAAAAAGTGTCACAAAAAATTGAGAGGGATTCCGTGAGTGAGCCAATTCCACTGATTATCGGGCGACCTGGTGGATTAAATAGGGTTTTGTGAATCTTATGCAGAATATAGAAAGTAGCCTTGACTGGGTAAGGGGTAATGAGAAATTCTTTCATTTTCATGTCAATGACTCCCCTCTAGTATGTATTTTCTAAGTATGGGCTTTGCGTGTGCTTGGAACTTGCATTTTTATTTGTTATTTGTCTTCCAGCACTCTTTAGTTAATCCAGACTGTCTTTTAGTATTACTTTAAAGAATTCTCATTTGGAAAAAGTTATCAAATTCAAGTACCTAGGACTTTATTTTGATCCCTCTTTCATTTTTAAAAATCACATAAAAAAATTACTTCCAAACATTGGTCCTGTCTGGCCCATCTAAAATGAGCCAGGCATTGCTCTAACTGTAGCTCATAGAAAATATTTAGTTGCACAAGAAATTCTTCCAGTGTTAAATTCTGGGGATACCATTTATATCACGCCTCACAGTCTGGTTAACTACTTTAAATACAGTTCATTACCAACTGCTATGCTTCATTTTAAAAGGAAAATGGGATACACATCACTGTTCATTACTTCAGGGACTAAACTGTTTTCCCTCTCCTCTCCAAGAGAATTGCACTGGCTGTCTTTGGTCTACGAGGCCATAAATGACCAAACAAGTTCATACTTATCTGACAGATTGGTGGTACCTTCTCATAGGTAAGCCTTGCGAGACGTTCAACATCGTTGTTACCAGTTGCCTAAATTTTCATCTGCTTATGGCAGAGCACATTTTTCCACTGGAGCTCCCTGTGTTTGGAATAGTTTAGCACCACAAATTAGAGGTTGTACCAACATATTGTCTTCAAAAATATTGTAAAACGTGACATGTTACAGTAAATACTCAACTTTGTTGCAATTGTTTTGCTACTTGATTGCATGTTTTGCTTCTTGATTGCTCTGGACCAGGGTCACCTAGTGGGAGCAATATATACCGACCTCACAAAAACGTTTGATACTGTCAGTCACACCCTATTACTTGACTCACTCCATACCCTGGGACTCTTAGCTGAGGTAACAGGTTGGTTTGAGAGCTACTTTGGTGGTCCATCCCAGAAAGACAAAATAAGTAATGCACTCTCCAGCATCTGCCATGTGCGATCTGGGGTCCCACAAGGATCGATCCTAGGTCCCCTGCTCTTTAGTCTATTCCCCAACACCCTCTCTCAGGCTTACTCATCTAACCTACTTATCTATGCAGATGATGCAAACATTTTCTCAAGTCACCCTAACCCCCTACCCCTTGAACAACAACTACAGGACAACTTCTCTGCTGTTAAGGAATGGCAATCTGACCACAAACTCCTTCTTAATTACAAAAAAATAAAATGTTTGCTTTTTGCCAGTCCTCACAGTAGGAACAAACTACACCAGTTGACCATCCTTAAAATCTTAACTAACCCCTTGAACAGGTTCAGCAGTTCAAATACCTTGATATAACCCTAGCTACCTCCATGTCATTTGTCACCCACGTGGACCATTTAGCTAAGACAGTAAACACCACGATTGGGCTGTTGTATAGGCATAGGCACTGTCTCACCCCTGATGCCCTCCGCATAGCAATCAACAGTTCAATATTCTCCTTAATTGACTACAGGCTAATTATTTATGGCATACCTCTCAAGTGTCACACATTACGAGGTACATCACTCATTTCATCCCTCAGAAACCCTCTGTCCCACATTGAGAAGGTGACATTCCACACTGCCACTGACACTTTTAAGCAGAAATATATAATAATATAATATGTTAGGTTGTCAGTAAACATTATTAACATTAGTGCACTAATTTCCACAGTATTCTGAGCTTGCAACGTCATGTTTGATGATGTATCACACATTTTGTCCTCTTGTCACACATGTTGTCACACATTTGGGTGATAAAAGGTTGAGAGGTATGATTTATGGTACTGCCATGGATACAATATTTAAAAGAATCAGCATAGCCCTTAACAAAACCTGCAGACTAGCTACTAGGGCACATAGACTCACTCACACTTGTGAGTTTTATGCTCGCTCTAACTGGCTACACCTTAAGGGCCATATAAAGTATCAGACCTGTCTGTTTGTGAAAAAAATCCATTTTGGTTTAACCCCTCCAGTCTTCCTAAAGCTTCTTAACCAGGTAACGAACAATCACCGCACCAGTGGAATGTCTAACCTGGCCTACCAAGTCCCGTTCTGTTGCACCTCCATGGCACCGCGCTCCTTCAAGTACAGGGCACCAAGATGGCTAAATAACTTCCCACCATCACTCTGTAACTAGTCCAAGATTGGCCCCTTTAAGTACAAACTTTGCCAGCACCTCACAACACACTGCTGGTGTCATTGTCTGACCTAAGCTATCCCCTCCTTATCACGAAACTGACCCCCCCTTGGACCTCTATTTCTCCTCCCCCTTCCTCTATCCCCATTCACAGTGATCTAAGCTTCCCTATTCTGTCTGTCTTATCCCTCCTTCCCATACTCCCCCCCCACTCCTATTCTACCGCCCACCCTCTATCAAGACATAGCCTTTGCCTGGCTGCATTGTTATTCTGTATTCTCCTTAAGTTTGCATTTTATTTTGTTTATCATGCACTGTTCACCTTACCTGTTTTTTGTAACTTACTGTGTGACTCTGTTTGTCTTTTACCTGATGTGGAACCTTTGTAAAAGAGCCTCTGGCTCAAAGGTATTGTAACCCGAGAAATGAATAAATAATTCATTGTACTGTGTTGTATGTCTTCATATTGTATTACTTGACATGGGACGTTCTGTAAGTGAGACTTGTATCTCATAGAACTTATCCTATAAACTTATAAACTTTTAATAAAAAATACAGCAAAAAACCTATCCTGCCTGGACACACAGCATGCTGCATAAACACACAGCTCCATCAAGTGGCCAAATTAAAATCAACATGCTTTAACACAGTCTCAAAAGGGACTTTTTTATCTTTTTATCTTTTTTATCTTTTGTATCTTTTATCAAAATCATTCTATTATTTTATTTAGTTACCCATTTTATGAGTGCAGTAAGACATTCCAGGGTGTGGGTTTCCTTTCTTGAACTTTTCCTCTGGCTCAAAGGAGTATTTTCATAGCAGTGTCAGTGGCTCGGCAGGTTTCACACTTGCTTCTGGAACTAGAACATCAGAAGGTTGTGGGTTCTAGCCCCAAACCAGAACCTTGAGGTAAATTCCAATACTGACACTGTAACACAGAAACATAGAATTTTAATGGCAGATAAGGACGGCTTGGCAAACCTAGTCTGTCCATTTGACCCTCCCTATACTGACACTGCAGACCCTACTTGATCTCTGGCTCCCTCCCCCCACTCCCCAGCTAAGATTTCCTTGTGCCTATTCCATGCATGCTTGAAGCCCACTACTGTTTTCACCCCCACTACCTCTGCTGGAAGACTGTTACAGGCATCTAGCACTCTATCAGTGAAGAAGTATATCCTCAAATCCCTCCAAAATGTTCCTTTTTCCAGCTTCATTGCATGTTCTCTTGTTCTCGTGCATCTTTTCCTCTGAAAAAAACACCCTTCCTGTACCTCGTTCAACCTCATGAGGTATTTATATGTCTCTGTCATGTCCCCCCTCTCCCTCCTCCCTTCCAGGTGTACATATTAAGGCCCCTCAGTCTCTCCTCATAGGACTTCTGATGCTGTCCCTGAACCATTTTAGTTGCCCTCCTCTGGATAGCCTCCACCCTACCCATGTCCTTCCTGAGATGTGGTATCCAGAATGAACACAGTACTCTAGGTGGGTTCTCACCAACAATCTATACAGCGGCAACACCAGTCTCACCAGTCTATTCTTCTGCTTGTGATACCCCTTCCTATTCACCTCAGCATCCCAATGGCCCTACCTACTGCCTTTACATTCTATGTTTCTATGCTGTCGCTCTGCTTTACAACCTTAAGGTCATCAGATATGATTACTCCAAGGTCTCTTTCCTGTTTGATGACCATCAATACTTCTTCCCCCAATTTATACTCTGCCTCTGGGTTTCTATGCTCTAGGTGCATGATTGTGCACTTTTCACATTGAGACCCAGCTGCCATACCCCTGACTACTCTTCAAGTTTTCTCAGGTCTTTGCACAGTCTCTCCATCTCCTCTAGTGTCCAGCCTACTGCAAAGTTTGGTGTCATCTGCAAAGGAGCATACCTTCCCTTCTAGCTCATCTGCAATGTCACATATAAAGACATTAAAGAGGACTGGTCCCAGTACTGAGCCCTGAGGAATCCCACTGCCCCCCCTCCTTTCTTCCAAGTGAGTTCCATTTAACACCACCCTGTGCTGCATATCGATTAACAAATTTCTTACCCAGATGACCACCTTAGGACCTGCTCCTATGCTGCCCAGTTTCCTTATGAGCCTCCTATGTGGTATGATGTTGAAGGCCTTGTCAAAGTCTAGGTAGGCCATGTCCTCTTCCCCGCCCTGATCTATTTCCCAGGTCACTATGTCAAAGAAATCTATCAGATTAGCCTGACGTGACCTCCACCCCCCCAACCCCATGAATCCATTCTGCCTTGGGTCTTGTAACCTACTGGATTCAATATACTCCCCAGTCTTTTCCTTTAGCAATGACTCCGTTAACTTCCTCACCACTGATTTCACACTGACTGGCCTATAGTTGCCAGCCTTCTCCCTGCTACCACTTTTACAAAGTGGGACTACATCTACCCTACACCAGTCCTCTGGAACCACTCCTGTTTCCATTGAGGTGTTGAATAAAGATGCAAGAGATGCAGCAGTTACCTCCCTGAGCCCCCTCAACACCCTTGGGTGTACCCCATCCAGCCCCACAGCTTTGTCCATTTTCAGATCTGCAAGTCCTTTCAGGACTCTATCCTCTGTGAATGGACTTAGCTCTACCTCCCTCCACCCCTGTGATTGTGCTGCCTTTATGTGGTCCAGCCCCTTCCCCTTCTTCTTTGAAGACTGAACAAAAGTATCTGTTAAGGATGTCTGCTCTTTCCCAGTCCTTCTTTGCACAGTTCCCCTTACCCTTTTTAACCTCACAATCCCTTCTCTTGTCTTCCTCTTCCCACTTACGTACCTAAAAAAGGTCTTGTCCCCTTTAATTACCTCTTTGGCTACCCTTGCTCAGTTTGTGCCTTTGCATATCTCACTGCTTTCCCTGCTTCCCTCTGCCTCTCCTGGTACACTTCCCTACGCTCTTCCCACTGCAGCTTTTTGTACCTTCTGAATGCTACCCTTTTAGCCTTAATCTTTTCAGCCACTTCCCTTGAGAACAGCAACAGTCTCTTTTCTTCTGTTTCTTCCTCACTTCTTTTGCACAGAGGTTTTTGTCCTTCACTGTGCCATCCCTTAATTTTGCTTGGTGTCCCTCCACCTCACCCCGGCTTTTCCCTCCTACTAGGTTATCCTTTAGGCATTTATCCATTTCTAAAAGATCTGCCCTCCTGAAATCCAGGACCCTCACCCTGTAGCACAAAAATGAAAGGGTGTTACACTCCTGAGGTGCTGTCTTTCAGATGGGTCATTAAACTGTGATTCTGTCTGCCTGTTCTGGTGGTTGTTTAGGTGAACATCAAAGATCCCATTGCACTTCTCAAAAAGAGTAGGGGAATTTCCCCGGTTTCTTTGCCAGATTTCCCACTTTCACTAAAATACTACCAACAACTTTACCTGATTTAATATGTCATTTTGTATCTGTATCTCCACCCCAACCCACCCCCAGACAAGGCTGAAAATAGGCAGAACTGTCTTGCCCTCTTTTCCAGGTAAAAAAACAAACAAACAAAAATAAATAAACTACACTTCCAGGTGGCTGAAGGCACGTGGCACAAGTGCAGGGCACAGAATAGGCATGTAGTTTAGTTAAAGAAACCCACACCCTGACATGTCTTACTGCTTACAAAATAAATACCGTTATCTAGTTCTGATGCTATACATACATGAGAAATAAGCCTGACAGTATGCAGCATGAGATAGGGAACTAAAAAGGCACTAAACCTAAATGTTAGCTCATCAGATGCTTTAAGAACTATAATCCAGCAGAATTTGCAGCAAGTGTGACAAGAGAGAAATGAAATAGGCTAAAGCTGATCCTTAATACTAATTTAACCATAGAGGACTTTACAAAGTCATTTCTCACCCCATGTATCCAACATGCTGCCCTCAAAATAAAGAGAATCAGAAAGCAACACCTGCCCTGATTCACAGAGTCAATTAATAAACTCATCAGAGTAAAAGACAGAGTATGGTGTAAAACAAAGAAATATCAAAAACAAAGGACTTAGAAAATGTAAGAAACAAGTGCAAAGATTAAATCTGGCTGCTGTTTTTGACAGAGGAGAGCTTTGGTTTCAGAGCAAGATACAGCAGTCTAGTAGTGCAGGTTTTTTTCTTTACTAATTGCCCTCATTCCCACCCTAAGCCAGTTCTACTTTTATAGCCACTGGATTTGACTGACAACAGTAACTTCCTGTTTGGCAGTAGGAAGGGAAGGATCACTTAGACACATTAGTTTCATCAACCTTGAAGGAACCTAAAAAATAACTCTCTCCCCCCTGGCTGCTGGAAGTCTGAATCCAACCATGGAAGAAGGAGACTACAGGAAGTTCCTGTCCCAGAACAGAAAGGGCGAGAGTTGTAAGGGCACATAGGCAATAGGAAAGTCGGTGTAAAAATACATAGAGGGAGGAGACAGTAAGCATACAAAGCAACAGGAGCGGGACGACAAAATAAGTCAAGATGGGAGTGGTGCAGTGCAATGACTGTGGGGCAGCAGTGTTCCAGGAGACATCTGGAGGCTGCAATGCTGCCCTGTTTGCAGGCACCTCTCTGGTCTGACCTGGCTAGGATTTGTGAAATCTCTTCCCCCACCCAGGGACCACCAGGGCCACTGCCATTACCTCAGAGGTTGCCAAGATCGAGGAGCGGTTAGACCAAGGTGGGCTCAGGGAGGGAGAGGGTGGTGGAACAGAGGTGCATCCCTCCAGTTGTACCTCTCCACAATTCATATGCTGTTCTGGCAAAGAGTGGTTCCTCTATGGAGGCACCTGCAGTGGAGACCAAGGAGGATGCTGGAAACCTCCACAAAGGAGACCCACAAGGGAAGGAAACAACTCCTGGTGGGGGACTCAATCATTATGGGGTAGAGGTGGGGGAGGAAGGGAATAGGGAGGTAAGGTGCCTGCCTGGTGCCAAGGCTTGGAGGGACAGGAAGTGAATCCTCAGGATCGCGGGAGCAGCTGCATGAGGGAGGGAGCTGGATGTCATTGTCCACCTAGGGACAAATGACCTGGCTGTGAATGGGATCACAGCGGTGCAAGAGGAGTTTGTGGAGTTGGGGAGGGGCCTTAGACAAGTAGCATGTACGGTAACCTTCTCGAAGGTGCTGCATGTCTATGGCAAGAATGATGCTAGGGTATTCCGGACCATGGGATTTAATGAATGGTTCAAAAACTGGTGTGGAGCTCAGGGTTTTGGCTTCATTAGGGACTGGGGAGCCACCTGGAGGGATGCAGGCTTATACTGGTGTGATGGTCTGCATCTGTCCAGGAAGGGGAACCAGGATCCTAGGTGACAGGTTTAAATGCTTCATTGGCAAGCATTTAAACAAGTCAAGGGGGGAGGCACTGAAAAGGAGAAGGGAAATCCCAGCCTCCCCCACAAAATACAGTAGTTAGAGAGGTAAACACCAAAGTAGAGAAGTCAGTAGGGAGCAGGACAGGGGTAAATGCAGAAAAAGGCAGTAAGGACAGGGATGGGGCTAAAAGGGGTAAGGCCATAAAAAATAAATGGAAGGTGATGAAAACCAATGCCCGTGGTCTGTGCAACAAGCTCCCCTGAACTAGTGGCCTTGATGGAAGAGGGATGCCTGGATATTGTGGCAGTCACTGAAACATGGTACACAGAGAACCATGACTGGGATGTCAACATACCAGGATACACAGTCTACAGGAGGGTCAGAGTGGGTAAAAGAGGAGGAGGAGCAGCTCTTTATATAAGGGAAGGGATTAAAGCAACAGAACTAAAGGGTAAACAGGAAGTTGATGAGTCACGATGGGTCACCCTGGAGACAGGAAATGGCACCACAATCCACATGGGGGTTGTGTACAGACCCCCATCTCAGGGGGAGGAAATGGACAAGGAAATGATGGAAGGCATCCTTAAAATGGCAGAAAAAGGGGAGATATCGTTAATGGGGGACCTGAATATGCCAGATGTTAACTGGAGTACCTTTGCTGCAGGCAAATCCAAAAGCAGGGTTATTCTTGATGCCCTACAGGGGGCATGCCTCAGACAGCTAATGTTGGAACCCACTCAGGAGGGAACAATCTTAGACCTGGTACTCTCACATGGGGAAGGAGAAAGGATCTCAGATTTAGAAGTGGACAGCCATCTGGGAACAAGTGACCACCAAACAGTGTGGTTCACAATAAACACAGCCATAGAGTCAAGCCATACAAAAACAAGAGTATTGGACTTTAGGAAGGCTAACTTGGGAATATGAGAGAGTGCCTCAGAAAAGCAGTAGTAAACAGGCAAGAAGGAGGGGTGGAGGAACAATGGGGAATAATCAAAGCAGCCAAAAGCAGAGGCAACAAGCCTTTGTGTGAAGCAAATCAATAAAACAAAATGAAGGAAAAAAACACTATGGTTCTCAAAAGAGGTGGCAGGGATGGTTAAGGAGAAAAGGATAGCATTCAGGAAATATAAGGAAACACAGAAGGAGCAGGACAGAGAACTTTATCAGTTAAAGTAGAAGGAGGCAGGGAAGGCAGTCAGAATAGCAAAGGCACAAACTGAGGAAAAGATAGCCAACTCTGTTAAGAAGGGGGATAAAACCTTTTATAGGTACATTAGGGAGCAAAGAAAGACCAAGGGAGGGATACAGAGACTTAATAAAGGGGAGGGAATGTGGGCAGAGGGTGACAGTGAAAAAGCAGGGATACTGAATGAATATTTTTGCTCAGTATTCACAATGAAAGAGGAGGGGGAGGTACCTAAACTAAACAAGAGAGAAACTCCAAATAGGGGGGTCGATACCAATCCATTCACAGAAGAAAGGGTTTCAAAGGAACTCTTGAAACTGAGGGTGGACTAAGCAATGGGGCCTGATGGGATTCACCCAAAAATTCTAAAAGAACTAAGGGTAGAACTAGTAACACCACTGACTACTCTCTTTAACAAATCATAGGAGAATGAAGTGGTACCTGAGGACTGGAGGAGGGTAAATGTGCTTCCACTTCACAAAAGTGGGAGCAGGGTAGAGGTGGGAAACTATAGACCAGTTAGTTTGATTTCAGTGGTAGAGAAAATGATGGAATCACTTCTGAAGGAAAGAATTGTTGAGTACCTAGAGGCCAGTGGGGCACAAGACCCAAGGCAGCATGGTTTCACAGCAGGAAGGTCATGTCAGATGAACCTAATAGATTTCTTTGACTGGGTAACCAAAGTAGTAGACCAGAGAGGGGGTGTTGATATGGCCTACCTAGATTTTAGCAAGGCATTTGACACAGTATCAAACAAAAGATTAATATACACGTTAGCCAGCCTTGGAGTGGGTCCCAAGGTGGTACCCTGGAGAAAAAACTGGCTGGACAACAGGACGCAAAGGGTAACAGTAAACAGAGTCCACAGTGAAGAAAGGAGGGTAACTAGTGGGGTACCGCAGGGTTTGGTACTGGGGCCGGTCCTCTTTAATGTCTTTATAAGTGACATTGGAGAGCACCTGGAAAGAAAGGTATGTCTCTTTGCAAATGACACAGAGATCTGCAACAGGTTTGATACACAAGGTGGGGTGGAAAGGATGGAAAGGATGAAAAGGGACTTGGCAAGGTTGGAGGAATGGTCAAATATGTGGCAGCTCAGATTCAATGAAAAGAAGTGCAAGGTAATGCATCTGGGAAACAAAAACCCATGGGAAGAGTACACAATGGGGGGTGAGTTAATAACAACAACAAAAATCAAAAGAAACCTAGGAGTAATTATATCAGATGACCTAAGGCAGGGCAAGTGTAACCCCTTGTTACCCGGGGTTACTAGAATCCCAGTAAGACCTAGTGGTAGGCAGGGAAGGCAGCTTGTGAAACTCCAGTTAAATGGGTTTCACACTGTCTCACTCTGTTCTCAGTCTCAGCTGAGAATGAGGGATGACATCACCAATAGAACTATCGCAGCTGCATGAGCCATATTGGAATCTGCAGCAAGGGAGTTGGTTAGAACATTGGGAAGTTTTGAAGTCAGTCTTCAGTCAGACTTCAGACAGTGTGGTGTGAAGTTGGGAGCTTGCTGAGAAAGTAGCTCAGTGAAGGCTCTAGGAGCCTCAGCCCTGACAGAGGGCTACTTTTAGTTTAAAAGGGTGTGTGTCTCCACCTTAAAGAGAGACACAGAAGATAATTGAAGTGGTGGAGACCGCTGTTTTCGGGTCTCAGTGCCCCCTCCCTTCGGGGGGGCAGGAAAGGGTTCCCTGCAGATTTCTGGGGCAACCCCCTAGTTCTGCTTGCAAAGAAGAAGCTGCCTGTTTGTTCCAGAGTTTATTTGGGAGAACAAGAAGATTTGTGAGTCGCCTGTGGGGCACCTGCAACGTGAGGGTGAGTGTCTGCTCTTGACCCAGATTTCTGAATGTTGATGCACAGGAGTGCTGCCGCTGCCATTACAGAGTGGGGTAGTAAAGTAAACACAGCAGCAGAGGAGCCATTTTACAACTACAGAGTGTGTTCAGTAAAGTTGGGACTTTCAGTTACAGTGAACTTTTGTTTGTTTTCTGCAGATATGGCCTCAGGACCAGCTCGCTATCCGGATCATGCCGGGTTGCAGTAACAGCAGCAGTAAATAGACTGAGGGATATTGAAAAGTGGTGCTATGGAGGACAACTGCCTCCTCATGTGACGATTCCTGGTTTTCCAGTGCATGTATGTCAAATATGCTTGAGAGCTGGAAGAGACGTCTTCATGATTCCTCACTGGATGCCTAGAAATATATGGCTTGTATAAAGCGCCTCAAATCCGGTTGGCTCCCACATGGACAAAGGTTCAGGAATCTGCAGTTGGCAGCACACAGCACCAGGCGGAGCCTGTGGAGGAAGGCCCCTCGGGGGTGTGTGACACAAAGCTAGAGGGTGCTGAGTTAGAGACAGAACCCGAAGTTGAAGTTTCGGATGCTGGATCCCAAAAACAAAGTTCGGATAAAGCATCAATAGACCCCGGGAGGGGAAGGGCATAGCCCAAGTCTCTTAGGCAAAGATGAGATGCGGGAGGCCTTTGAGTGGGAGGTGTCGACCTCCGTGCCTAGTGATGAGTGGATAGTCTCAGGAGTGAGAACGACTGCTCACTCCTGGGCTCAGATCCTCAGTGAAGAGGAAGATGAGGGGGAACCTATGTGGCCTTGTGAAAAAGGAACGGGTACACAGCCTCAAGATCTTGCCTCGGAGGAATGCAAGGAAGAAAGTGGTGATGCCACTGCCCTCGCTTTGCAAGAGGAAGAAGTCAGGGATCCGTTTCTAATTTCTTTAAGGATGCGAAGCTGGCAGAACCAGGACTGGACACCCCCAAGCCAGGCCAGCGGTCTTAGATTGACCAAAGCAAGTAAAGAGGAGAGACTGGTTCGTAGGAAGGCAAATGAGATCTATGGTATGACCTTTCCTACCTTTCCTTGGAAAGTCTGGGAGGAGATTGAGAACAGCAGGAAATCCTGGATCTGGGATGAAGCAATTAAAAGTGTGCATCCTGGGGCCAACAAGCATGTAAAGAACAGACTGTTTCATGAGAAGTATACCCAGTGGAAGAGAGGCAGGACACTGTTTACAGACAGAGTGAGAATAGTGGACGGAGAGGGACGTGAAATCTCCCACTGTGTGATTTATGTGCACCCAGACGGGGTAATAATTCAAGCTCCTGACCCCCAGTACTATTGGCCTCAGTGCAAGGACCTCCCAGCAAATGTGCCCGTGCCTACTAAATGGACAGCCGAGTGGTGGTAGTCAATACTGCCACACCAGACTGTGAAGTGCCTTTACTGATCTGCCAATATGAACATCCAGGACTCAGGTGCCCCACATTCATCAGTCTACAGTGTACTGGCCTTTCCAGACTCCATCGACTGGCCCACCAGATGACTTCACTTCCAGAGAGGACACCTTCCCAGCTGTATCCTGTTCATCGCCTGGTAATCAGATGACGTCGGACCAGCTGTTTTCTTTTTATTCCTGTTCTAAGGTTCCATCTCCAGAGATGACATCATCCCAACAGTTCCCAGATGTGCCCTCCTGTGGTTCCCGGAAGATGTCCGCCCAGCTGTATCAGAAGAAATGCTGCCAGGGAGAGTCTTCGTCAGAGGTGCAGGTTGGTCCTAAAATTTCCATTCTACAAGTGGCTGGTAAGGCCGAACTTTTCTACCTTTATAACATTGCAGTACACACCCTACACTAGCAGACAGCAAAATGTGTGAACTGTCCGAAAAGACTCTCCCCTTCGGGACTTTGGCCTGTTAGAACAGTGCTTCACCGGGTTCCGGCCCAGGAGAGACTCTTTATTGGACTAGCCTTCGGGCCTTGTGGTCACTAGCTGGGACTTTTAGGGCACTCCATCCCCCCAAATGTGTATTGTAAATAATGTCATTGTTTTCTAATGTAAATACTGTTTTCTTCCTTTTTTTCCTAAAAAAAATCTTTTTGGGATTATTCAGTGTTTTGATGGTAGGGGTCTAGGTAGACTGTGTATGCAGATTAGGAGATGTGTTGTCTTTCTTTTTCTTACAGGTGTTCCTGGGAAGACAGAAGAGAAGACAAGAAGAGGAGGAGGGGCTCATCGGAGTTTCTCATTAGTACTTTAGTGTGTAGAAATTTAAAGTACTGTGGTGTTATTGTTGTTATTACTGTATTAACCCTTTCCTTCCACAAGTGTGGTTGTGGGGGTGGGGAGAAGACAGTAAGTTGGTATAAAATGTGGTATTTCAATGGTGTGTGGTTGCAGGTTGCCCAAGGTCGGGGAGGTCTCCTGGTTGTTTTTGTTTTGGGGTATTAGGTTAGAAGCAGATAGGTTTTCCCTAGAGGATTGGGGGGGATAGACAGGCTGTGGTCCTGAATGGCCATTGGGACCGCAGTGCTGATCTATCAGGGCTATGCTCTGGATAGTTCTACCAGAGCCACTAGGCGTCCATAGTAAGTGGATAGTGTAGAGGCTGATATGTCAACTAAAGGCCTCTAGGCCCTTAGTGTTGCCTGCCTGTGCTTGCACATGGTAGGAGGGGGCCTGATCCCCCCCCTCCGCAGGTAGCACATAGGGTGGGATGGCCTAAGGCCGGGTAAATAATGACTGCAGACAGTCATTTTCCTCATCAAGGGTGAGTGTAACCCCCTTGTTACCCAGGGTTACTAGAATCCTAGTAAGACCTAGTGGTAGGCAGGGAAGGCAGCTTGTGAAACTCCAGTTAAATGGGTTTCACACTGTCTCACTCTGTTCTCAGTCTCAGCTGAGACTTAGGGATAACATCACCAATAGAACTATCGCAGCTGCATGAGCCACATTGGAATCTGCAGCAAGGGAGTTGGATAGAATGTTGGAAAGTTTTGAAGTCAGTCTTCAGTCAGTCTTCAGACAGTGCAGTGTGAAGTTGGGAGCTTGCTGAGAAAGCAGCTCAGTGAAGGCTCTAGGAGCCTCAGCCCTGACAGAGGGCTACTTTTAGGTTAAAAGGGTGTGTGTTTCCACCTTAAAGAGAGACACAGAAGATAATTGAAGTGGTGGAGACCGCTGTTTTCGGGTCTCAGTGCCCCCTCCCTTCGGGGGGGCAGGAAACGGTTCCCTGTAGATTCCTGGGGCAACCCCCTAGTTCTGCTTGCAAAAGAGAAGCTGCCTGTTTGTTCCAGAGTTTATTTGGGAGAACAAGAAGATTTTTGGGTAGCCTGTGGGGCACCTGCAACATGAGGGTGAGTGTCTGCTCTTGCTAAAAGGGCCTATGTTTTTCACCCTGGGACTTGTGCGACAATGTGGGGATTGAACTACTAAATATTGGGAAGCCTAGAGTAATGGGTTAAGCAAATTAAAAGTAGGTTCAAGTCCAGAGCTTTTTGGGATGCAAATGATATGTAGAGGAGATGTGACAGAGGTCTACCCAGAATCTACATTTGAAAGCTCAGTAAAGGAATTGTTCAGTTTTCAGAGAAATGGCCGGGTATGGGCTGTGGGAGCTGGAGGTGGGTGGCCCCCCATCTTTAGTGACCAGCTCCACCTCTATGGATTTCTTCTGTGGATGTCTACTTTGCCTCAGGCACTTGGCCAGTGATGAGGGAAGTACCCAGACATGGGATCGTGGGGAAAATTCTCTCTAGGAGTCAAAGACTCTAGTGTGGTTTGGGGAGCCACAACAGGATAATTGGTTCATTCCTCAAATGGACTGCAGATCAAGTGGCCAGCGAGGGAGCCGGGCCAGTGGGGAAAACCCAAGTAGTGTACAAGTCGGGCTGTGTACCCAAAGCTGCGTGCAAGTCCAGGTTGTGTGCCCGGTGGGTTTAGAGCCTGAGCGCCAGAAATAGTGATAAAGTGTTCTGTTGTCTCTAATCTGCATTACCAGGAATGTAGCCCCATGGGGGTCTGTCTATGCTTTGTTTGTTCAGCTTGGATGTGAATAAAAGCCACACTGAAGAATCCCATTTCTGGTTCTGGACATTACAGTTATTGCTTCCTGTGTTCGGAGTTACTTGGGTGCCTCTGTGCAGAGTAGCCAAACCTAGGTCCCCTGTGCCGAGTAACTTCATCCTCCCCGAACCCAGTCCCCACCAGGTACTGCTGTCAGCTTCAACAGCATGCCACCTGTCATTTTGCTAAAAAGACAGGGGTGAGGGGTTACACAAGTAATGTGAGAAGGCAGTAAGGAGGGCTGTGGGATACTGGGATGCGTAGGAAGAGGCATCAACAGTAGAAAACAGGAAGTTGTTATCCCTCTGTACAGACAGTTAGTGAGACCCCATCTGGAGTACTGTGTGCAATTCTGGAAACCCCATCTCTGCAAAGACATAGACAGAGTGGAGGCTGTTCAGAGGAGGGCAACCAAAATGGTGCAGGGTCTGTACCAGAAGACATACAAGGAGAGACTAAAGCAGTTTAATGTGTATACCCTTGAGGAAAGGAGGGAGAGGGGGGACATGATAGAAACTTTCAAGTATCTCAAGGGAATTAACAAAGTACAAGAGGGTACCATCTTTCAGAAGAAGAGATGTGCAAGAACAAGGGGGCACAATTTGAAGATGGGGGACAGATCAGAGGTAATGTTAGAAAGTATTTTTTCACAGATAGGGTTGTGGATGCATGGAACAGCCTTCCTGAGGAGGTTGCAGAGTCAGGAACTGTGGGAGAATTCAAGAATGCATGGAACAGGCATAAGGCAATTTTGGTGGGGGTAGGAGGAAGTAAGCTGTTGATTAACTAGAATCTGAAGCTTATCCATCAGGTAGGGAAATGGGCAGACTAGGTGGGCCAAGCGGTCCTTATCTGCTGTCAAATTCTATGTTTCTATGGAAAGCCAAAACACTATATCTCAAGAACAAATCTGAATCCACAACTAACCTAGCTGAGTACTGTAGACTAAATGGTTCAGAATTACCCCCAAATGAAATGGCAACAATTCTGAACAAATACTGTTGCACTCTTCCAGATATCCAATTATTAAATTATATGGCCTCTAACTCTGAAGAATGTCAGGGAGTGCAGACATACAGAAGCAATGTCCCAACATTCAACTTTAAAATGTTGAGGGTATCTGAAGTCCTTAAAGTGCTAAACAGACTTAACCCAAAAAAATCTCCAGGATTGGACCAGGTGTGTCACTGGGCATGGGTTTAGGATAACACAGTTTCAGGTAGACCACAAATCAGGTGCATAAAAAATACATGGTTGTGTTTATCATTTTTTATTTTCATCAAGTAAAATATACAGAAAGCAAAATGGTAAGTCAGACAACTGCTTAGCTTCAACAGTTTCTTAGGCTTTTCTTCAGCCTAGCATAAGTCAAACAGTGTGAAAGTACACACTACAATGAGGTCTTTCACCTTCCTATCTACCCTCTCCTCTCTCAGCACTGAGGTAGGGCTTTTTATAAGCTCATTAGAAGCTGGAAAAACAATTTTCCCTGCCTTTTGATTAACAGCAGACATAACATAAAACTAGCAACTAGGGGCCACTGTTGCACCACAGTTATTTGGCACCTGGAGCACATTACATAACTTGTTTACAACATTGTTAAAGGTCAGAGCCAAGGTCAGAACATTCTGTGCTCTCTTAAACTCTCTTACAGGGTCAAATTACCTCAAGCTGTCTGCTGCAAAATATATCTTAGAAGAGGGCTGCTAACATGCAGAAAAAGAAGACACAAACTTTTGTTATTCTTATATGAAACCTGCCCTCCCATTTTGTAACTGTACTCTTAGTTTTGTTATAACCAGCCAAGCAGCACGTTGGACATTATATAAAACACAGAAACTGCTTGGGAAAGGGGTTTCAATGTATCCCGTGGTGTCCACTATGACAGGGATCACCTATCACAAGATGGAGATAATGCTTCTGAAGGACTACGTTGAGGCTATCTCACCCTTTCTGACAATATTGTTTCATAGAAGCCTGCTGGAAAATAAATTTATCAGACCCCTGGAAGTACATTAAAGTAGTTCCCATCTTCAAAGGGAAAGATGTAAGCAATCCATCCAGTTACCAGCCCATAGCTCTCCTCTCTGCTATACTAAACATTTTCAAAAGACTGGTGAGTGGCCATTTATATAAATACCTGGAGGCATGTGGCCTACTAACCCCACATCAATCAGGATTCATGTCAGTGAGATCCAGTGCCCAGGCACTCACTGACTTTGTAGACCTGGTCACCAATAGACTTGATCGGGCTGAGTTTGTTGGTACAGTGTTTGTGGACCTCTCAAAGGCATGCAACCTAGTGGACCATGGGATCCTCCTGACAAGAATGGAACAAGTTGGCTTTTCAGTGGAGGTGAGAATCTGGCTCCAGTCCTATCTAAGCAATAGGGCACAAAAATATGCATAAACACTGCACTATCAACAATCAGTGACCTACACAGAGCTGTCCAGCGGGGATCAATATTGGAATCCCTACTGTATGTACAGTAAATGACCTTCCTCTCCACATTAAACACTCACATATAAAACTTTATGCTGGCAACACCATTTTGGTGTCTAAAGCTAAATAAAAAAAATGGAAACAAACTTGCAGTTGGATTTCAACCATCTACAAAAGTGGTTTTGGACATCAAACATGGTACTCAGCTCCAAAAAGGCACAAGTATTGCTTGCTATTCATTAAGATGAGAAAGGGAACTAGGGACTCAGAGGGGATGGAAATCAAACAACTCGATGGGACTTGCCTTGCAGTAACAAGTGAATACAAATATCTGGGAGTAATAGTCGATAACCTGCTACACTTTGACAAACACATAATTAACACGGTCAAAAAGTGAACTCAAGGAGAGGGGCACTCAGACATAAGGCCTTTTTCAGTCCCACAGTCAATTAGAGAAATCACTGCCACCTAGCTCATACTCACTGTACTGGAATATGGTAACATGGTGCGACATTTGTTTATTTATTTACTTATTTAAAAATTGATAACCAGGAAAGGCATTACTGAACTGAAGCTCATTTCCAGATGTGATCTAGGGGAGAGATACAGGAGTCAAGACAGAAATACAACAATAATACAGTAACAGAGAAAGTGCAACACAGGAGCTATATAACAATGGTTATACAGTGATTGGAGAAAGTGCAAATCAGGAGCTATGCACAAGTAGTGAGGTACTAAAAAATAAGAGAAAATATGTGCCAGAAGATATTTACAGTGGTACAAAAAAAATGCAAACAATTTACAAAGTAGACATTTACAGTGGTACAAAATAAATGCAAAACAAATTACAAAGTAGATATTTACAGTGGTACACAGTAGATTACGAAAGTTTGGGTATTTACATTTATACGCAGCAGTGAGGGGCATAGACATGCCGTAGTATGCGAGGATTAGGAAAGGGGCAGATACAGGAGGCTAGAGGGGAGGGTTTGAGCAAGTGTTCAAGAGCAGAGAAGGAGGCAGAGAGGCGAGTTGGGGAGGCTGTTCCAAAGAGAAGGGAATCTGTAGGAGAAGGAGAGTTTGCAACATAGTGTACAAATTTGCCAATGGGTCTCTACTGAATAAACTGGACACAGCATATAATACCAAATCCAAAAGAGGGGTCGCCCCCTCAGCTCCGGTTGCGTTAGGCTGGAAAATATCAAATGTAAAACTACAAAGCTCACAACTCACCCCAACACTGGTCAACAAAAGAGTACAAACTAAATCAGGGGTATAGGAAAAATAACAATTTATTTAATATGCCTACACACCTCGCATATACGGAAGAGCAATCAGGAGACCACCCCGCAGATGAAAAGCCCAATGGCGTTTCACTCCCACACATGGAGCTTTATCAAAGGACACATCTGTGACCAAAGACCTTTCTACTCTAAAAAATTTCAAACCAAAATCCCAAGCTGTTTTTGTGCAGTGGTGTAACAAAGAATTTTACAAGAAATGGTAATTTTCACATTTTTTGACACTCCGTATCTCCGCACCCACGCATCCGAGTGGAATGAAACTTGGTACATCAAGAGATCTTTGGTCCCTGATGGTTCTTGCAGAATTTCATGCTCACACATCGGTTGAACAGTTGCAAAGTTATTAAAGTGCAAAATTTCAAGTTTAACATAGAAGTGAAGGTTGAACCCTAACTATAGGGACACGACAAAATGCTTCATTAATACATCAGGGTTAAAGTGACAAAAGTAGGGAACTGTGGCATTAGGGTTTCCAATCCTAACACCCCACCCCCACCCTGCACAGACCAACAGGCATCAGGGGCCGGCATTGGGGTCATCAGCACTAATGCTCACCCCATTCCATTAGGAAATAGGCTGGGTGGGTACAGTTTAGGATAATGTGGTGAGCATTAGGGCTGACAACCCCTATCCCCCGACACCTCTTGGCCTGTGTAGGGTGGGTTGTCAGGGTTGGAAATCCTAATGCTACATTTCCCTACTTTTGTCGCTTTAACCCTAACTGATGCATTAACAATGTTTTTTTGCAATTTATTTCCTTACTTTTTGAGATAGTATCATCATATCCTAATTTGCTTGTGCCCATTCCTCCATAAATGTATATATGTACATAGGTGTGGAAAAGCAGGGCCCTCTGGGCCCCACACTTCCATTTATAGCACAAGAGTGATGAAATTGTTAGCATAGCTATGTTATCACCCCACCTGATGTACCCAGAACTGAAAATATTCAAATCCCCACTGAAACTTAATTCCGCACAACTTCAATGCCATTCCACGCCACCGGTGTGAAAACATATCAGCCAGGATTTGAAAAATGACAGCTGTGACATACATTTGGTGGGATAATAACAAGTCTATGTTGAAAATTTGGTGTCAGAATATTTAAAATGTCCTTCCCTCAGCTTGCTCTTCTGCTTCCATCCACATGTATGCAGATGACATGGTCCTGTTTGCATCTGGGTCTTCTCCCTCAGAGTTATCATCCAGGCTTTAATTTGATTTTGACACTGTCCAGAAAAGGTTCAGATCAAATCAATTATCTCTGAATGATAAAACAATACTCTCCATGTGCTTCAGCACTAGGAAGAGGCTTTCTAAGCTCTCCTCTCAACCCACCTTCTACACCCTAGATGGGGATACAATTGATGATGTACTCTCCTTTAAATACCTTGGTGTCTGGCTTGACCGGCACCTTGGTTTCTCTCAGCACATTGATGCTATTCATAAAACATTCCACCCCATGCTAGGTGCCCCTTATGGAAACAAAAGTTGCATCCCTTTACCTGCTTGTCAGAATATCATTTCTAAGATGATACTCCCCAGCTTTGATTATGGCGACATTGTCTATGGCGCTGCAACTAAGTCCACTCTGGCCAGACTGGATCCCATCTTCCACTCCTGCTGCTTTGCTTTGTCCTGTCCTTCCCATACTCACCACTGTTCTCTATACTCTGCTCTCTCCCTCCCTCCCCCCTTGGCAGAATGCCGCCTAACCCACTGTGCCTCCTTCATTGCTAAATTCTGGCTGTCCTCACTCCCCTTATCTCAGTTCTCATCTCTCCCCTATGCCTCCCTCCTCTTACTGTCTCTGTAACTCAGTCTATTACTCCCTACTGCTCCCTTCCCATAAACCTCTTGTGGGACAGAATGCCTTCTGTTACCACTTTCCTAATATCCGGAACTCTCTTCCCCTACCAATTCGCTCTGCTGCCTCCAAACACTCTCTTTCCTTGCTACTCCAAGTCCACCTGCAATTGCCCTTAGTCTAATGTCCTGCTTCCCCCCTTTTTCACTTTCCCCATCCACAACCCTTCCTTCTCCTCCCATTCCTTCCACTGCCATCCTCCCTCCAAACCCTGTCCCTCTCTATCTCCCCCCTCCATTTCCCCATCATTTCTACCCAAACACTATTCCCACTCTTCTGGCTTCCTCTTACTCCTTCTCCCTTCCTTCCCACTCTCCTCCTCCTCCTCCTAACCCTACCTCTATCCCTTTGTCCCCTCCACTCTTCAATACTTTATTCCTAACCCAGTCCACCTCCCTTCTCTTCTATACCTCCCTGTTTTTCCTCTGCCTTCCTTCTTTCTCCCTCTCCTTTCTCTCTCTCTCTCTCTCTCTCCCCCTTCTCTCTTTCCTCTCTCAATTTTCTCTCTAGTTGCTCCTCCCCATTGCCCCCTCCAGTCTTAATGACTACTTTCTATCCAGTTCTTTTACTAACATTTCAGCCTGTGAGTGTCGGGTTCCCCCACACTCCTGAGGTAGTCAATCTGTCTTGTTTAACATATACCAATTCATTACTGTTTATACTGTACATTGCTGTGTCTTTTGCTCTCTAGATTACTGCATTTTTTACTTGTTATTATGCACTTATCCCCTTCCCCTTCCCCTAGGACACATCTGAAAATGAGCTTTATGGCTCAGTATGTCTTTCCTGGTAAATATCTTTAAATAAATAAAATTTACAAAGTTACAAGTGTGCATAGCGCAATTGCAACAAATGGTCATAACTCTGCAATTTTTTCACTATTTGACTCCAAATTTTCAACATGGCCTTTTGGGGACACCAGCTCATGAACAATATAACTGTCATTATGCAAATTCTGCCCAAAAGGTGAACTCGCCAAGCAACTGTGAAATAACCTTTCAGGCATGAGTTGCGTACTGACAGTTGTATTGTTCATGAGGTGGGGTCCCCAAAAGACCATGTTGAAAACTTGGGGTCAAAATCTCAAAAAACAGCTGAGTTATGCATAAAAGTTGAAACCCCCGTTGAAATACATTGAAGCACATTTACGTTAGTTTCACATATTGCAGTCGCCGGTTCCAGCAGCCAGACGTGTCTTCAGTTAGGAAAGTGGATCTCAAACCTGGGACCTCTTCAGGTGAGTGAGGCTGTGTGGGGTGTCAAAGGGGGTGTGGGGAGGTGGGTGCACAGTGGGAGGTCGGGTGGGGGTGCAGGTGTGATCGGCGATGGACCTTTACTTTTTTTATGGTTCTAAATTTTAAAAAAAGACATCGAGGGACAGTTTTCTTGATTTCAGGTCCTATAATACAAAAAAATGTAGAAGGGGCAGCACTAGCCACCAACAACCCTAAAGAAATAAATATGGGGATCGGAGGGTGGGGAGTGCCACTAGACACCAGGGAAAGATATGGGAGGGTGGGGGTAAGAAATTAAATATATTAAAAAAATATATGGGGATCAGAGGGTGGGAGGTGCCACTGGACACCATGGATACATAAAGGAGGGTGGGGATATCACTGGGAAAATGATTATAAAATTACTGTAAACATGGGGATCGGAGGGTGGGGGTACCACTAGACACCAAGGAAACAGCGGTTTACACATGACAGTGCAGCCAGCAGCACGAGTTCAAGCTACGGCTGCACAAGTCAAGAAAATCATGCTGTTCTCATACAGAAAATGTGGAGAAGTGCTCCTCTAGTTAAGCTGGGCAACTGGGATTTTGGGTGCCAGAAAAAGTGTTTCTTGGCACAATAGAAGAAACAAACATCAGAATGTAGCTAAACAGGTCCCATTTGGATGGAGGCAGTCCAGAGAAGGACAACTAAAATGGTGCAGGGTCTGCACCAGAAACCATATGAAGAGAGACTAAAGGAGCTTAATATGTATACCCACGAGGGGGGGGGGACATGATAGAAACTTTCAAGTACCTCAAGGGAATCAACAAAGTCCAGGAGGGTAGCATCTTTCAGAAAAAGAGATGTGCAAGAACAAGGAGGCACAATTTGAAGATAGAGGCGGGACGGCTCAAGGGCAATGTGAGGAAGTATTTTTTCATGGAGATGGTGGTGGACGCATGGAACAGCCTTCCTGAGGAGGTCATGGGGTCAAAAACAGTGGGGGAATTCAAGAATGCATGGGACAGACATAAGGCAGTTCAGGTGGGGGTTAGAAAGAAGTAGGCTGTTGGTTAACTAGGATCTGCAGCTTATCCTATAGGTAGGGAAATGGGCAGACTGGGTGGGCCAAGTGGTCCTTATCTGCCGACAAAGTCTATGTTTCTGTGTTTCTATGTTTAGCTAGGTTCTGATGTTTGCTTTTTTAATTCCATTCATTTTAATATGTTTTCTTTATTTTCGTTCTCTTGCTAACTGAAAAACAAGATGGTGAACACAGGAGCCCTCTGCAAAAACACTGTATGACCCTGTGTGCCAAAATACTAGCTCTTGCGAAAATAAAAGCATTTTCATGCCTGACATCTGTTTTTTTTCCCATGGGAAATACTGGGAAATTTCAAAATTTAATAGCTTTTGAACAGATTAATATTTTTTCACCAAACCTTCAAAAGACACATCTGTGTGGCAAAGGTTTTCAACACTGAACATTTCAGACCGCAACCTGAAACAGTTTCTGAGATAGAGGTGGACAAAGAAACAGCAAAAAACACATAAATTTAAGAATTTTTGACACTCTGTATCTCAGAAACCACACAACGGATTCACACAAAATTTGCCCCATCAAGAGACCTACCCCAAGAGTTGTGCATGCAAAATTTCATGCAAATCCATTGAACTGTTGCAAAGTTATTAAGGTTTAAAAATTTGGCATTAACATAGAAATGAATACTCAACCTTAACTATACTGGCACTACTGCGCCAGTATGATATAGTTACATATATTGGGCCCTATGCATTAATAGGCAGGAAATATGTACCAGAGGTGCATATCCCACCAGTGTAGCCCTCCACCTGCAGAGAAGTGCACACATGCCGATATGCACTACCGGTGGCAACCTGTCCACGGCCCTGCCCCATGGCACGCAGGACCATGCAGGGCTCCCGGGGCAGAGTAGCAGACCCAAGCAGGCATCCAATAGGAAACCCATTCTGGGTCCCAGAGTGAATTCTTAACGTGGGCAGGCATGGGTCCAGGTGCGTGAATAGCACCAGGCAAACAGACCCACGCTGCCACGCCACCAACCCCGGTGGACCACTAGGCCAAGAGCCTCACAGACATCCCCCCAACAGCACCACCACCAGTCCCAGGCCATACAAGGCAGCCCCTGCCCCAGTGCAGCTCCAGCCCCGTTACTGGACTCCCCACCACCACCACCACACAGAGGTGCCCATTGCACCTGAGCCTCGAACCAAACACCAGATGCCTGAGGTCACCCACATGCAACACTGACAACCCACACCCACACCCCATACCATCCCGTTGGTGCTGCAATCAGAGATGGCTAGCGGCACAGCCTTCCTCACACCCCCACAGCCGCCGGTTCTCTGTCTTACACTGGTCGCGCATCAGCTGCACGTGCCCTGCATAAGTCAGATAGCTGGTGGCTGTGGAGCTGTGAGGAGGGCTGTGTCACTGGCCATCCAGTGCCCAGTACTGACTGGCAGGTACAGGGGACAGGGGGTGGGGTGTCAATGCCGGGTGATACAGACCAGCAATGGGGTGGGGGGCACCAGGAGGAGGGTTCTGCATGGTGATCCAGCCCATGCTAAGCTGCACAAGGATGGGCACTCACAATGGTGCTCCTGTGTGTGGAGGGGACATTCCGGGGATGGGGGACAGGGCACAGGGGTGTGGGAGGATGCTTCTTTGGGGTGCTGTGTGACTGGGGGGGTTGCATAGGTCCTTGGAGTCTGGCCAGAGCATGGTCCAATGGCACCGGGCACTGTGCCCTGCAGTATGGGCTCCCAACAGTTCCGCTGCTCCAGCACCACCCCAGCAGCCTACTGGACTGGGGCAGCATGACGGGTCATCACCCAGTCCCACCATGACTGGTGGGTCATGTCTGTGGGGGTGCACAGTGGGTTACAGTAGGGTCCTGGCTGCTGTAGCCTGCGCCCTCCTCCGCACCCCCGCAGGCAGCACTCTGCACCTTGGAGAATGGTGCATAGTGCTGCCACACTCCCGGCCTGCCCCTGGTGCGTTGCTCTCCATGCGGCAGGGGGATCAGGTGCAGATCATGTTATATGCCCCAATGGTGCATGCTGCATGGGCCCTGCCCATGGCATTTGGGGAAGCGACTAATGCACCTGGTTTACGCGGTGCATTGGCATCATGCATAGGGCCTGTTATTTGACAATTTGTGACTGGGAGAGGTACACTGACCCAGAACTCATTTCCAGGTCAGCCAGGAAAAGGGACATGAGATAAATACAATATATTACACAGTCACATTGCACAGTTACAATAAAGTACAATCAGACTAACATGATGAAAACAGATACAAGTGCAGACAAAGCAGCAATTGAAAAATAATTCAGTTAACTGACCAGCCAGACACACTGGGGTAAGATGGCAATGGAAAAGGAGCATCAGGGAGAGTGGAAACAGGAGCAGGAGGGTGGAGGAAGGTGCTTGAGTTGAAATCTGAGGGAGCCAGGGGAGGCAGAGAGGCAGAGAGGCAGATGTCAGTGGGGAGCTGGTTCCAGAGTGTGCGGAGATGATAGAAGATGGCTGAGTGTCCCAGAGGCGAGCGAGGATGGGGAATGGAGAAAGTGTGATGATTCCTGGATTGGAGGGAGAGGAGGCAGGGGGTTAATGAAGAGGAGTGAGGAAACATAGGAGGGAAGGGACCCAAACCAGTATTTGGAAATGAGGGAGGAACAGTGGATCATGTGATGGAAGGGAAGAGGGGAGAATGGATAAGGAGGGAATAAAGAGAGCAATGTTGAGTGCAAGGGGGATGGGTTGCGGAGAGTGTCCAGTCTGGTAAGGGAAGTGGAGGGGCTGGTGATGTAAACCACATCCACATAGTCAAAGACCAGGAGCACCATTCTGGTAATAAGCTTCCGGCAAACCTGCAGAGAAAAGTAGTCTTTATTGCAGTACAAGGACCAGGATTGGATGGAGCTTGGCATGGATGGCATCAATGTGGGCAGAGAAGTCAAGCTTGCTGTCAAGCCACACACCAAAGTACTTGAAGGACTGGACCACTTTGAGGGGAATGCCATCTAATGTGCAGAATACGGGCAGAGTGGGGATCCTGGCCAGTTTCTGGATGGTACCAAAGGTCATGGACATAGCTTTCTTTGTGTTTACCCAGAGTTCACTAGAGTGGAACCAGCCCAGGACGTTGTGGATGTTTTGCTAGAACAGACCTTCCACAGCAGTAGTGGAGAGGCTGGAGGTATAGAAGACAGTGTCATCTGCATACATGTGTCTATGTGAGTTGGCACAGGCAGAGGAGAGGTCATTAAGAAAAATGGAGAGGAGGATGTGACCCAAGATAGAGCCCTGAGGAACCCCAGCCTGCAAGGGAAGTGGTGGTGAGAGGGCGCTATCGATCTGTACTGACTGCAGATGGTCCCTGAGGTGAGAGCAGAACCAGTGGACAGCACAAGCAGAGAGGCCAGCAGAACTCAACTTGTCCAAGAGAAGGGGGGTGGGACATCAAGCCAAAGTCTTTGACTAGATCAATGAAAATGGCAACCTTGATGTACCCCTGATCCATCCCAGAGAAGATAGAATCAGTGATACGCAGTATGGAGAAGACAGTGGAGTGGTGCTTCCAAAAGCCAGACTGGAAAGGGGAGAGGAAACTGGAGGAGGAGAGGAAATCAGAAAGTCAGGAATAGACACGTTTCTTCTGCAGCTTGGCAACAGAGAGGAGCAGGTGATGGGCCAGAAGTTGCCAGAGAATAAAGGGTCCCCCCTTTGTGAAGTGGAAGGACTTTGACAACCTTTCAAGACTGGGGGACTACACAGAAGAAGAAGGAGAGGTTGAGTAGGTGAGTAAGAGGAGATGTAATGGAGGGGCTGAGATGTGGAGGCATTTAGTATTCAGCATGTCAGGGCTTGACTTGGACAGGTTAAGGGAGGCAAGGGCAATCGGAGTTTCCTGAGTAGTGACAAGAGGGAACTGGAAACCCTGGGAGGGGTGGGGAGGAAAGGGGGTGGGAACAGGAGGGGAGGAACCAGGCAGAGGTCTGGAAGGGAAGGTACTGGTGGTGAAGAACTAGGACTGGGGGCAGACTGGGAGGGACAATCAAAAAGAGATTGAATTACCTTTCAGAATTTAGATTAGGCATTAAGGTTGTTCTGGAGGATAGCTTTAAACAGTGTGATTTCAAAGTCCAGACATCCTTGGTGTAGGGGTTTCTACTAGCTCTGTAACTGAGTAGGTCAGGGAGAGAATGGGATCATTTGTAGTTGGTCAAAGCACGATTATGGGAGTTGCACTGGGCAATGATTTCAGGGATAATCCAGGGGTGTTGGTGAGTTTTGACCCTGGATTTTCTAACTGAGGTGTGTTTGCCCCAAACTGAGCAGAATATACAATGAAATGGGGAAAGGGCCACATCAATGTCGAGGGAAGAGGAGATGGCTGTCCCATCTGTTGCTGCAAGGTCGCTCAAGAGAGCATTGGTGTTGAGCAACCACAGGGACCCGGACCAGATGTACTTTGGAGAGGAAAGTGGATGTCAGATTTTTCTGATGTAAAATATTATGCTGTGGTCACTGAATGCATCCAGCAGGATACTTGCTGCAACAATGTGGTGGCAATGGAAAGAGAGTACTCAGTCCAAGAGGAAATGGTTAGGGGAATAGGGACTGAACTGAATTGATTTGGTTATAATCTGTGAGAGATTAAGGGACTCAGTCCAGTGAATGGCCATCATGGGGTTGGGGAGAGACAAATGATACTGAAGTCCCTAGTAGGATGAGTTCACCTGCAGAGGAACGAGAGGTGACAGCAGTGAAGAAATCAACCAGAAACAAAAGGATGGAATGGGATTTCCTCTCCTTTGGGTGGAGGGGGGGAGAAGAGGAAGGCATGGTGGGGAAATTCTTGGTTAAGGGAGAGGGAGGAGAATAACCCAGGCTTGCTGGGAAGGGAGGAGGATGAAGGGGAGGAGTTTGGGCTAGATGACTAGAGGGGGAAGGGAAAGGGAGGGAGGGAAGGTAGGATTGATGGGTGAAGCTGAAGTGGTAAAAAGGAGAGGAAAAGGGCAGAGGGGGTCAATGTGCATAATAGTCAGGAGGTGAGATGCAATAACAGTCAAATATGCAGTACAGCAGCTAGGAGTATAATTAATCAGTATAGTTGACTAATATGGCTGCAAAACCCAGTAATAAACCTAAGCAGTATCTTGAAGTATAGTACGAACAATAGGCTGGTTAAAGCTGAAACAGATGGGAACCAAAATTGCTATTTAAGCTGAACAAATGCAATTAGCTGGCAGTTTAGCACTAAACAATTATGGCAGATCCAAATCACATAACAAGTGAGTACAGATACAAAACAGACAAAATGGAGCTGTACCCAGATAGGGTAACTCTAGGAGTCACCAAATATAGGTAACTTTAGACCTGAGACGGCAAAAACCAGGAAGGGAAATCAAGCTAACAGACTAACTTCGAATAACAAAATGATCAAACAATTTAACACATTGCAATGTGGAATTGTAGGCCTACCTAGATAGGGTGACTCTAGGACAGCACAAATTGACACAGATTAGCAAAGCAGATCACAGAGAGGCATGAGGCCCATGGTTTTGCGAAAAAACCATGCAGTTGCACAGTGATACAAATAAATGCAGTAGCTCGGACAACCCTGCAGATTAGGGGAAGTGGAACTTGTTTAACCAGGAATGGCACACTAAGCCCAAGCTTGTTTCTAGGTGCCACCTGAGAGCACAAGGAAGGTAAGTGACTTGCTCAGGGTCACACAGTATACAAGTGGGGGCTGCTGAGATTCAAACCCAGGTCTCCAGGTCTGCAGCTCAGTGCCCTTAACCACTACACTATACTGCCTCCTTCATTAGGTTAGGCAGGCAGGAGGATGTTGACAAACCAAGAGCCACTTCAACTACTTTTTGCAGAGAATACAGTACAACAATTACCCTAACACAGTGATAATAGTATAATGCACACTATTAAGGGCAGTACTCACAGTTCAATGGAAACCTATGTACAGCTTAGGAGGAGGCAGCCCAGTGGAGAAGTATGGCTGGCCGAATAGCTGACTCATGGCTGATTCCAGGCAGACTCCATCCCTGGCCTTTGCGCTATGGTCCTTAGTATAGAGGGCTGCAGCACAGAGGGCTGCTAGCAGTAGACAGCTAAAGGAGAGAAGTGTAGCCCCATCCATGAACTTCCCAAATGGAGGAGATTCACAGCAGTGGTCTAGCAGCAGTTCAAGGTCCAAATTACAGGCAGAAGCCCAGATGCAAGGGGATAAGGGGGAGCCAATAGGTAGAGAACTGCTTACGTTCAACCCCTATGCAGAAATCTTGTCCAGAGAGTCAGAGGTTGCAATACGGCTCAGGATTGCGACACAGTGTGTTCAAAATCATGCTGAGTAGTGTAGTCTTGCCTACGAACCGCTCAATTGAAGATTTGCAGCAGTGGTCTAGCAGCAGTCCAACATCAAAATTACAGACAGAAGTCCAGATGCAGGTCGGAGGGAGAGCCAATAGGCGGAAAATTGACCCATGCTCAACCCCTGTGCAGAAATTCGGCTCAGAGAGTCAGCGTCTCGAATGCGGCTCAGGATGCCTGATGGAGCACTTTGAAAATTGTGCCAAGTAGTGCAGCCCCACCCATGAACCTCTTGATTGGAGGAGATTCACAGCAGTTTTCTAGTAGCAGTCCAAGATCCAAATTACAGGCAGGAGTCCAGATACAGTGGGAGGGAGAGACAATAAGTGGAAAACTGGCCCACACTCAACCCCTGTGTAGAAATCAGATCCAGAGAGTCATTGCTGGAATGTGACTCAGAAAGGCAGATGGAGCACTTTGAAAAATCATGCTGAGTAGTGTGGCCCCACCCATGAACCTCCTGATTGAAGGAGATTCACAGCAGTTGCCTAACAGTAGTCCATGTTGCAAATTAGAGGCAGGAATCCAGATGTAGGGGGAGGGAGACCCAATAGGTAGAAAACTGGCCCACGGTCAACCCCTATGCAGAAACTGGATCTGGACAGTCAACAGATGGATTGTGGCTCCGGTCGGCAGATGTAGCACTTTGAAAACTGTGCTGCATTGTGCAGCCCCGTCCATGAACCTCCCAATTGGAGGTGATGCACAGCAGTGGTCCAGCAGTAGTGCAAGGTCCAAACTGCAGGCAGGAGTCCATGTGTAGAGTATAAGAAAATAATAATAATGTCATTCAAGGGGTGTAACAAGGCAATAGATAATGAGCCTAATGGAGGATTAGATCTATTATCTAGTTACACCCCCAAGATGACATTATTTTTTCAGTATACAGTACTACACTTTTCCTACATTTGTTTTATATAATACGTGTGGTTCATTGAAAAAAAAACTGCTTTGTGTGCAGTTTTGTTGAGAATTTAAAGCAATTCAGCAGCAAAGGATAGGCATTTGCCAGCATCTAGGTGAATGAATTTAGGTGTGAGTCATTTATAGAGATCCAAGTCTCAGCTTATTGCATATTGCATCTCTTTACAGCATCCCTGTTCCTTACCGACTGGGTTATGATCACCTGATAGGCTAACAGTGCTGCAAAGAGATGGTCATGCAATCACCTTTACCAGGTGAGGAAACTAACATTACTGTCAGATCATGTGATTCTCCTGTGTGGCTGTGTTTATTGAGGAGTCTAATAAGGCAAAGCTGCTCTTTTGTAAGTTGCTCTCCAAGTTTGTTTTAGTTATTTCTTTAAAATGTAGTTGACAAAAGAACACTAGTACTTGGCTTGTCGGGAATAAGAAACTGTGTATTGTGGAAGAATTTGTTGTATTCTGCTGACTACATGGGTCAACACGGTTTATTAAGTTTGCTTTACAGATATTCCTCTTTCACCACCACAGCATACAAGGGGGAGTAGAATGAGATTAAGAAGAAAGGATTTCTGGAAAAGTTAAAAAAGGCCAAACAGATACTCGAGAAGGCTAAGGCGAATACAGAGCTGAGAACTGTGGAAGGGGTCAAGGAGAGAGAGAAAGCCTTGTTTTGTCATATTAAAGGAAAAGGAAAGGGGACACTGTTTAACCAGGAAAGGCACACTAAGCCAAAGCTTGTTTCCAAGTGTGACCTGAAAGCCCAAGGAAGTTAAGTGACTTGCTCAGGGTCACACAGTATGTAAATGGGGGCAGTGAGAATCAAATCCAAGGTCTCCAGGTTTGCAACTCCATGCCCTAAACCACAGCACTACACTGCCTCATTAAGGAAAAGAAGAAAACAAAAGAGGGAATAGTCAGACGGAGAAGTGGGGAAGAATGGATGGAAGAGAACAGCACAAAAGAAGATATCCTAAATGAATGCTTTTGTTACTGTCTTTACAGTAGAAGAAGCTGGGCTACATGAAAAGCTTCTAGGAAAGATGGAGAGGTGGGGCGAGGTATGGCAGCATTAATTTAGCATCAAGAAGTGCAAGATGATGCATGCTGCAAAAAATAAAAGTAGAAGAGACTACTGGATGGAGGGAGCCAGGGTGGTTCAAACTTCTGAGGAAAGAGACCTGGGAGTCATTAGCAGTGATAACCTCAACTCTATGGTCCAGGTTGGGGGGTAAGGTAGTCAAAAATATGGGTAGACTGATGAGCAGTCTTTTTCTGCCATCAGGTTCAATGTTCCTACAAGTTTTTGAGGGGAATAAACAGGGTAGATTGCAATTATCACTTCATAAATTACAAAACGTACCATAACCAGGCGGCATGTATGGAAGCTGGTGATGACGGGGGCATTCAAAAGGGATGCAAGGAAGTTCTTTTACATGGAGCAGGTGATGGGTGAATGGAATAGTTTTCCCAAGCAGGTGGTTGAAGCCAAGTCAGTGACAGGGTTCAAGAATGGATGGGATAAACACAAGGGGACAGTGAGGTCTATATGAAGTCTCGGAGTGTAGACAGTCTGGCTGGGGGGTAACCAAGATGGGGGGGTATCAAGATGCCATTAGAGCAGTCAGCTCAGTAAATCCAGTCTGGTGTTAGATCAGACATATAGTCAGGCAAGCAATGGGCAGGCTGGATGGATGACTGGGTCTTTATTTGCTGATAAATTCTACGCCTCTCCATTTATCTATGTCTATGTGAGAGGTGTCTTCAACTTTCATCTAAAACTTAATTTCTATACTGTTGGTTAAAATAAGCTCTGTATCAACAAAAGGCATACTGTTGAGAAAGGCTTTCTTATGAAAGTCTGGTGCTGGGATGTGTATTGTTTCTTAAATGTGATCTTAAAGACAGGAACCTATGTGCAAATGCACTGTTGATTTTCAGCAGTATGTTGGGTGGGGGCCCAAAATGTTGAGAAACTGTTTTTCATGAAAGTTGGGCTTTGTTCCGGGGGAGACTTTGTTTTTTTTATGAAAGTTCAGCCTTTGGGGTTTAAGTAGGAAATTTAAAACAAATCTGTACTGATGATGTCATAACTGGTTAATTAGAAGGTATTGTAGTTTGGATATTATAAATGTTGAGAAACCGTTTTTATGAAAGCTGGGCTTTGTTAAGCAGAACAAATGTTTCAAGCTCTTTTTTATAAAAGTTCAGCATTTGGGGTTTAAGTAAGAGATTTAAAAAAGTTCTGTATTGATTATGACATAATTGATTAATTTGAAAGGTATTGTAGTTTGAATATTTTAAATGTTAAGAAGCTGTTTTTTTATGAAAGTTGAACTTTGTTGGGGGGGGCCAAATGTTTCAAACCTTTCATATGAAAGTTCAGCTTTTGTAGTTTAAAGGGACATTGTCAGCTTTTTTTCCATCATATTATTTCTAGTGAAAACCCCAGATTTTATGACTGTTTATCTTCCCTAAAATTCATTTATGTTGCTGGTTGTTTTATCTGACTTCTTTCCTAGTCGAATTGAAATGCTCACAAATGGTGTAGTTGTACCCAACCTTGTTTTGTTTCATATCCTTCTTCTACTCTTGCTGCATGCTTCCCAAACATTAGGACCCCCCCACCACCACCACCAAACAGTGCAGCCACTCATGATGCATCATATCCTCTCCTCCTACTGCATAATGAGAGGCTAGACTGTAACGGGGGCATTCCCAAGTTTAGGAAAGATGCAGCAGGAGTTGATCAAGAAATATAAACAAGCATGTTTATCTGTGGTAACACCAGTAGGGTAAGCAGTCTATTTTTCACTTTTTAAAGAAAAAAAATAAATCAGAATCAAACTCCTAGCTACATAAACCATCTCTACAGAATGTGAAAAATTATAACACATATGTTTTTTAAACTAGGGACACTTTGGAGCTAAGGGAGTTGACACAGTCCCTTTAAGTAGGAAATGTATAAAATAAAAAGATTGTTTACTGATAACATCATCAGTGATTAATCTGAAGGGTACTGTAGTTTGGATACTATAGCCATAGAGATCTAATATATGTAACACTAGAGCGGCATCACATGGTATTTCTAGGACTCTCAATTACCATATGCAAGTTACTGAAAACTTGACATTTTTACTGTCAAATAATTTTCGCTGTCCCCTCTAGTATATACTGTGTATATATATATATATATCTATATATATAGATATATATATAGATATATATAGATATATATATATATATATATACACACACACATATACAAACAACCTCTGTGGTTATAGCTTGGTGATGACATAATTAATTATTTTGAAGGATTATTTCTTGATGGTCATAATTGCTTATTTTAAATGGTATTATTGGCTGGTAAATTTTCAGTTTTCTTATACAGAAAAAGACAGCAAAGCAAATATTCTCTCTGTAGGTCCTTCGCAATAGAAGCTTGACAGCATTTCATTCAAGTACTTGATTGTGCTACAAAAGCTGTATTTACAGAACATTCATTTGACTTCATTGAAACACCAGCACATCCAGCTGTTTTCCCATACAAACTACACAAACCCATGTGACATTACTTGAGACTTCGCCACTAGTGATGTCATGGGGTCACAGACCACTTACAAATAATTGCAGGCATATTTCAGTATGCCTATGACATATCCCTTATATCTGTCTATCATACAGTATATATAAATATATATATATATAAAGAGATTTTTAATTTTCTGTTCAGTTTCAAAATATCTGAATGAGTGAACGAGTGAGAATATGCCCCATTGCCTCCTGGAACAGAGTTATGTTTTGTGCCCCAGTTCTTTCCTTTGTATGAGTATACGTGCATCTGCAGGCATGTTAAGTTATACTTTCTTCAAAAATCCCCCATCCCCCTATTGCATTAGTCACAAAAACCTCCTAATGGGAAAAGTTACTTTTAAATGATCTGACAGTGTTTAAGAATTATTTAATATGCATGTATATGTTTAACAAGTAATCTTATAAAATAATGGGACACTGAGTCATGGAAATTCCTTTTTCTTTTCCATGTCCTGCATGATTAATATAATGGGTTTGAAAAAAAAAGAATGGCATTAAAAATGCTTGCTTTTGTCTGGAGCTGGGCTGTGAGTGACATCATCACTGAACCACAGCATAAAAAGCAACTCCTCAGTACATCCACAGATCAAAGAGAGCCCTGCGACTGGAGAAAAATTAGAAGAGGAATCCTGAACTCTACACAAAACACAGTAAGTGTTGCTATCTATACTGCATCCAAGTTACTCCTAGAAGACAGAGTATAAAGCAGCAGGTTTGGAGGGAAGGCTCACGGTTGTGATAGAAGTAGAGAAATGTGTGCTTTTGCTCTCAGGAAAAATAAACTGTCATCCTGAAAAAAAACTTCCAAATGTGCTGGGGCAAATCAGCTGATATGTTTGACCAATCTGTTGCATAAATCAAAAAGGAACATACACTATCAGCAATTTTAAGTTGTATTGTTTCTTATGTTTGGAAGGAACTGGAAGGAATTTGATGGTGCACAAGGCACAGTGTCTCATTACTGTAAGGAAGTTGCAAAGGGGTTAAATTGGATAGGCTGTCACACAGACTCATTTCCATCTACTATTACAAAGCTGTACAGGTGTACTTGCTTTTTCAACTCCTTTTT
This sequence comes from Neoceratodus forsteri, assembly GCA_016271365.2. NCBI lineage: Eukaryota > Metazoa > Chordata > Ceratodontiformes > Ceratodontidae > Neoceratodus > Neoceratodus forsteri. The sequence goes on along the minus strand of CM028132.1, from coordinate 61,212,206 downwards.
GTGCTAACAGGATGGGACACTCTCCTATCCTAAAGATTTTCAACTTAACCACTTACAGAACAGGTATAGCTGATACTGCATCTGGCCAACAGTATGGTTTTCAGCAATCAGGTTAGGTTCGTTACTAGTTCAATAGGTAATGGGAGTTCTCTAGTCTTGATGCACCAGATTGGGGGGGGGCACTGTCTGAACTGAGTGTTTGGTTATTAGATGAAGTGAAAGGGATAGGCGTAACACAGAATGACAGTAATGCAATATCTTGAGACAGAACATACTCATGGACTAAAAGCTGTTACTTGTACAACTGGGTCTGGGACAGATAATGTAAATAACACAGCACCAATGCTCCAGAAAAATATTTGTAAATGGGAATTGGGTTGACCATGAGAGAAGGCAAGTGTACTGTACTACTGTACATAGATAATGAACGGTATTGCATAGGGGATGGTACAGTATATGGGTATGGAAGGATACACTCTCTCTCTCTCTCGATCGCTGTCTGTAATAATGAGCAGTTTAATATGGCAAAGAAAGGATACGCTATCTGGTTACAATAGGAAAAGGAAGGGCATTCTTTATGAATATGTAAAGGATAATATTCACTGGGTAAGGAAAGATACTCTGTATGGGTATGAATGCGTAGTGTATGTGAGCCATGGAAGAGTACCACGTTAGGTATACAAAAGTACCCTATATGGATGTAAAAGGGTGCTGCTTATGTGTAAAGAAGGGTAGTACTATATACTGTAGGTATGGAATGGTACACTGTATGGGCAAGGAAGGGTACTTACAGGAGTCCCATAACTCTCCTGTAAAGTCCCATCATTGTGGCATTGAGTCTCCATGAATCTCCATGTTGCATGTATTATGTGCATTATTATCAGTTTTCTGGGAGGGTGTTTTTTCCTTTTAGGTTGACCATTCCACGATAGCATCAATCTCATTATGACACAATACAGATTTTACAATAACCCAGTAAGAGTAACATAATTTATCTTTTCCATGATTATTAGTCTGAAAAAAAAAATGTTACATTTTAGTGCAAAAGGTGAGGCATAATTATAATATGGATGCATAGTTACTCACCTATCATATCCAGAAATCAGATTTAGTGCATCTCTGGTGTTGCTTTCTGCTAACTTGCAGCATCTTTTGCTGGTCAGCACCTGCTGTTAGTGCTGCTGCTACTTTTAATCAACGGCAACAGTGTTGAACAAGCTGCAGCTATAACGTCTAGCTGGCAGCAGCAGAAACTTATAAAATCAGCAACAGTTATGACAAGCTTTTCCAGCCTCCAGGAAAAGTTTTTCAAACATGATATTCAGACACAATTTAGCTCATTTTTCATAAATGGTCTGTACTAGCGTTACTACGTTTTAAGAAGCCAAAGTGTGACATTTCTTACTGAATCATGATTTTTTGCAGGACAAATGTAACCTTGACCATTGCAACAGACTTGTTTTCTCTAAATAATCAAAATTAAGACTAAATGTTGCAGTTTTTTTTTTCAGTTGCTTCTATGGTTTCTTATCATTTTAGGGTATTTTAGTTAAGGTATTATAGTTTTCTGCAACATTTAGAGGAAAGTTATAAAATTTTTTTCTACTACAAGGTCAGGACATGTATTGTTTTTAAAAGTTTTTTACAGGACATGGCATCCCAAATCAGGACTGTCCTATGAAAATCAGGAGTACTGGTAACCCTATTCTCCATGTGGCTCTCTTCATTCTTTATTACTGAGAACATTTTCATAAAAGCTGCATTGTTTCTTCCTTCTATTCTCCTGCCTCCTGCTTTTTCATGGGATGAAGCCATATAATCATCTGTTTGTGAGATCATAGCCCTCGGCACAACATCAGATTGGGATGTGGCTAATGGAAAAAAAATAATTGATACACAGGAAAGAGCCAGCTTCTTGGCATGGCAGTGAGGCTATCTCTCATAATTCCAGCGACCTGGATTTGAGAATGAGCCAGGGACGCTGGGTCCAGATGGGAGGATGAGGTTCGAGCATCCCAGTGGATGTTCCTCTTACCTGGGGAGGGAGGGTATCAACAGCAAGCTCTGTTACCCCCACCTGTGGGTCCACTGGTGGTGGTATGGTAGCCGCAGTGTGTAGAGGGGAGGATGTTGTTAGGCACTTGGCAGGGCAGCCTGGACTTGTGCTAATGACCTCAGAGGGAAGAGAAAGGAAACTAAGGGGTAACTTTGTTGTGCCACAGATGCATTACGACTGATATGGCCACCAAGTGGACAGATCCACCCTGACAGTGGAGGAGCAAAACAAAAAAAAAAAACACAAGAAAAAGTGGGCAGGCAAGATGATGACTAAGTCACACAGATCCTGTGCTCCTGGAGATGTACCTAGTAATACAAAATGAGGGCAATGGACACAAAAAAGTAATAAAATCTGAGTTGAATTGTGCGATTATATTTTCAAAATTCTCATTGAAACCAGAAAATCACTCTAGAGATCAGCAGCCTGGTTAAGAAATCTACCCCTCATGCTCAGAAAATAGGGTCCTCTTTTGAGATGGAACAAAAATGAATAATAAACCACCCGCTCACCCTGCCCCTAGCCCCACCCCTTTTCCAGGACTGATGAGTACAGCACCCTTCCAATGTAGTTTGTTCCAGTATATCAGGGATGACATTCACAGAGAACTAAAGGATAATGCTTAAAATGTAGAGAGAGAAATATAAGATTAAAATACTACTAAGTTACGGGCCGGATAGAGGCTGATGTGTCATTGTGCATAGGATATGCCATTGTGCATAGGTCTCTAAATATGTCATGCTCTGACTGATAACAAGGCAGAGCTTTATTCCATGTTTCAAGCACTGTAATGCCATCCCTCCCCCCCCCCATTTTAGTTAAAAAGTACAGTGAAACTTGCCTATCAAGGACACTATGTATTAATGACATTGTGCTAAGACGAACACTTCTTACAGTCCTGACTGCAATTTCTTAAGTTATGTACAACCTGCACATTAAAGAAAAATTGATATTTAAAAAGATTCGTTGGTCCTCCAGAATGGGTCCTTATTAGGTAAGTTTCACCGTACCAAAAATTGACTGGTAGTGGGTTGATAATAACCTTTAAGGAGCAGGTATTCAATTTAGTACGTAGTTTCACAGATGTAGTGCGTCAGCCACACTGCCCACATGTTACCTTGTTTTATAATTTCAGTTTTCTTTTCCAGGGTTTAGAGCAAATCTTAGCAGTTTGTCCAAGATGTCTTTAAAATAAGCATCTGTCTGTTCCTAACTAACCTCATAGCACTTGTTTATGACATCATAGTGTTTACCATGGCAACAGTTTGTGATATCCCAGCCAGCAACTGTGTGGTCAGTTGGAGGCAGACACTTTCTGATAGACACAGTGAAGTAAGTACTGCTTTACCTGAAAAATGTAGATCGATTGCAAGACAAAGTAACAAAACTTATAAAGCATTCAACCTAAACATAATTGTTGTAAATATTATCATTAAAGCCTTTTATTTTAGAAGATACTTGCAAAGTGGCCTTACATGTTAGTGATATATAATACAATTTTAGGTGTTTTTTTTTTTTTGCAACTAGATATAATGACAATTGACCTACCTTGTACAGTATATATTAAGTAGGTATAAAAATGTAATACTACCCCACCACCCCCACCACCTTTACATGAACAATTGCCTGTAAAGTTATGGAATTCTATGTTAAGGCAGCATCCTCCCCCTAGTTGCACTGGCACTCTATTAATAACGCTTCAGCCCCATGCCTGGTGCCCTACTTCGTGTCATCAAAGCGTGGATTTCAGGGGTGGGGCTATGACAGTCCCCTGGTGGCTCAGCTCAATCTAAGATGAATGATTGTAGTCAATGTAATATCTTAATAATCTTTTTATTTAAAAAAAAAAATCACACGTTGGCTTAGTTTACTCCTTCGGTAGGCAGCTCCTTGGAAAGAATTGCCTAGCCCAGTGGTGTCAGTTGCTCTTTAGCTGTGCTCTGGTTGACAGTTCATTGGTGCTGCACTTTGCTGCATGCCACTCTATTTCTTGTAATGACTGCCTCATGAGCTGAATTGAGCATTACTGTACCATGTGCCAGATTAAGGACATTCCCTGGAGTTCCCACACCCCGCGTAAAGAGCATTATTTGTTTTGCTCAGTACATGACGACCATTCAGAGATTTAAACTCAATAAAGTAGAAGTTGTTTCTCTGTTTGCTTTTGAATTACTCAGTGATACTCAATATCTCATGCTGAAAACAAAAACAGTAAGATGTTACTGTTTTTATTAGCAATGCTGTCAATTGTTTTAGGAGTTAACAAGAATGCTAAAGAAGAAAAAATATAGATAGAGCAGTTGTCACAATGTTTGCTTTAGTTTTTTTCTACCAAGACAAAATAGAGTGACAATTATCAATACCATTATACCCCACTTGTACTAATGTTAGGAAAATGTTATGAAGATTCATGTTTTACTATGCAGGAAACCATATACATCCCAGCTCATCCATATAAAACTTTTTTGTTGGATATAGAATGTGCTAGTAAAAGCAGTAACAGAAATAAATACAGGGACTGCCATTATGCTTGGAACATATTTGGTTAAAAATTACAAACAAATAATTGTCTGCTTTAATAACAGTAGGTGCAGAGCTGATAAGATCAGTACAAAACCACAGGGAAAATAAAACATACTAGAGAGTCAGGAAAATTATTCCAAATTCATACAGAATTAAAAATAATTTAACATAAAAAGAAAAAAATCTGCACAAGAACAGACAGATGTGTTTTCTGTGTCATGGTAAGAGTGAGTGACTTTTATTGTAGGAGTTTAATACTTTGCTGCCGCCATGTTTAGATCCTCGGCTGGCTATAAAAAGACAGGGTAACTCAGTAATCCAATACAAGACCCATTCGTACAGTATAGGGATACAATACATATTTACAGTAGCAGGTTTTTCATGTGACACCAAAAAGTTGCCCTTAAAGGAGATAGGAAATTATTTTTACATATATAGCTGCCCTTCCATCTTCCTTTCCATACCAGTTATGTATTCTGATATGTTTTGATGATTTTCTGATAAATAAATGATCTTGCTTTGGGGTGCTTTCAAAGCTACATAGAGTCCTATTCTCCTCACCAGCTACTGCACTTGATGTTCATATTTCTAAAGCATTCTATGACATCAATAACTCCCATTCCATGCAGTTCATCTGAATGGACTAGAATGGTGTTATTTATGTCACAGAATGTTCAGGCAGTATGAAAAGACAGCACATCAACTGCTGAGGAGAGAGGGATTCAGGGCTGTTACAAAGACAACAAAATTAGATTATTAATTTAACAAAAAAGGCCAAAAGTATATCAGAATACTGGGTAGCCAATAAAAGAACAACTGAAGGGCAGCTAGAGGTGTAAAAACTGTTTCCTATCACCTTCGATATATATACTAAAAACAGCTTTTTCAGAACATTAAGAACAACTTGGAACCTTGAGCATGAGCTCTGCTGCAATTGCAGCTGTGTGAATCAGAGTTGTGTGCTCAGGCAAACTGTATTCTCACTTTTAAACTCACTCATGCACCAACACTGTCTCCAGCAACAAAGAACACAGGTGTTTAAAAAAATGCAGCTGTTTCAATGGCACGGCAGTTGCACTACAACCCACCAGATCGGCAACTCAGGTTTGAGAGTGGACTAGAGTTGCACGAGGGTCTGCTTGGGAAGGGGGGAGGATAGAGCATCCAAGGGATTGCTCTCCTTTACTGGGGAGGGAAGGAGGTCATACTGCACTGCTTCTAGACTGCCACCACATGGAGGTGTGGTGGTAGGATAATGGGTGTAAAACAGTTGGGGCAGCTGGCGTTAGGCATGTGTTGCACACCAGCCTCTACATGCATGCACAACTGCGTCAGTGCATGCCATTAGGCTAGGGAGGAAAAATAGAAAATGGAGTCAATAAGTGACACCTGATTTGCTTTCTGGTCCACACCTCCAGCCAGGCATGGCAGATCTGGACTGTGACTCTGAGGAGGTACCCTCCTCTTCCTGACCCCACCATGGGGGAATCCACGGAGAATCATACTGCGGTAAGTCCTGGGGGAGGAAGGCGTCAGCGGAGGGTGGGTTGGAGCTGAGAGGGTGCTCAATCATGGGAGAAAAATCCATATAAAAAAGAATAAAACATGCAAATGCTTACAAACATGTTAACTTTTGTATTATAAAAATAAAACATGCCTAAGTGTGAAGAACTCATTATTTCATGTAGTGTGGGTGCTATGACATCACTGAGGCACATCAGCTTTACTTTCATGCCAAATGGTGTCACAGCACCCACTAGATGTGCCCACCAGCTTATTCTTCGCACTTTGGTGTTAGTTATTCTGTATGTAGTATATGGTTAGATCTTGCTCTGTATGAAATTCAGCCCCTTTAAAAATCCTGTTGTGCACATTCTAAATTAGCTTGGCAACTATAAGGTTGGCAGTATAGCCTAGAGGTTGGAGCAATGAGCTGTGAATGAGCCCGGTACATCCAGCAGACATGGGTTTGAGTCCCACAGCCTTCACTTGCACACCGTCTGACCCTAAGCAAGTCACTTAACATCCCCAGTGCTCCCAGGTTGCCCCTGAATGCAGGCATTGTGCTTAGTGGGCCCTACCTGGTTACCAAAAGAATTATAAAAAAAAAACTGTTGTGCTGTGCACATTCAAAAAATGTTATTAGCATGTTTCATGTTTATTTTACCTGTGTTAAAATGTTATCCCTGCTCATGCTGTCTACTGGCACACCATCTCCACAATTGCCCTTCACTCATGAAGAACGACTGAAATTAAAAGCCATAGCAGCTAAAGTCATTTCAAAAATACTATCTAGCTGTGAAGAATTCTCCATCGATCAAGAAAATAAGCAAACAGCACAAGCAAACATTAGACATTAGATGAATTACACAGTACTTATTAAATATAGTTGAGACAAGAGAAAACAACATACAAAATTATAACTTTCTTGTTTTGTATCTAAAAAAAAAGACATATACAGTACTATAAAAAGTAAAATCTAGGTAACCAGACATAACTCACCACATGTTTTCATCTCAGGGTTGGGAAGACAACATGGACCTCTTGAGATTCACTCTCAAAGTCCATGCACTGTTATCTCAATGCTTTAATGGAAACATGGGCTTCTGCATGGTTGCCCTAACATAATTATTATTATTATTATTGTATTTGTGCCAGTAAACAGCCTTACAAACCTTTTTAGGTGAACAAGAAAATTAAGAATTTGAAGCACCAAAAAAAACCCTCCTTCAATATTACATTTTCTGCTAAAATGTTTCACTCTGTAGTAAGAGATGATCTAATATATATATATATATATATATATATATATGTGTGTGTGTGTGTGTTCAGCCCTCTGTACAAGGACCAGCTAAACAGTATGGCAATGCTAAAAAGAAGTCCTGGTGCCTTATAGTTGAATGGTGAATTTGTTTTAAAATACCCACCCTATCCCACTAACTGTGATCTTCTGCACTACAGGGCCTGAGCAGATCCAGATCAGTTTGGCCAAACAAAACCAGCTGAGGACAGCCATAAGGAATGAAACTGCTCGCTGCTTGTTTGGTCTGCCTGCTGCTGCTTTGCCTGGCTTTGCCTGAGACTGACTGCAGAATCCATGAGCGATCAATGGAGATCAGAAGTAAGTTAATTCACAGCATTTCTACAGCTTTGTGTACAAGTTACAGCTTACTCATTTTGCTAGTTTGTTTTGTTTTATGACATACTGCATCATCCCTTTTACCTTATACGCCCAGAGTTTCCTCAGTGTTCAACATAATTGGGATTTGCCTATGCCTTTTTGGATTCGGATGGTGTCTCCCAGTCCCATCTAGTTTATAAAACAAGCAGAAAATGAACATCACTACTACACAAGTGAAAAACAGATCAAAGTACTTTGTTTTATTTTGGCTAGTAGTGTTGAAAATTTATTTTTATTTTATTAGAATCTCAGAATTACAGACCTTTGAGTCAGAGACTCATTTACAAAGACTTCACATTAAATAGTACTGTACATTGGGACAAAACAGAATGAAAAAATATAATTGCAATAGAAGAGACAAGGCAGTTGCAATACAGGTGTAAAATAGGTAACAATGTTGTACGTGGATGATGCCAGCATAGCTGTACCTGGTAACCTTACGTCAGACATCACAAACACCCTCCAGGAATGCTTCAGGAAGCTTGAAAGTTGGTTTTCCCAGAACAAATTACTTCTGAACTACAAAAAAACAAAAGTTATGCACTTCTTCCTTCCAAACAACAAAAATAAAGCTGGCCCCTTACGTATCCGCAGCTGGAACTGGGACACCATTGAACAAGTTTGTTTAAATATGTGGGAATTCATCTTGATGATTCCCTCTCCTTCACGGGCCACATAGACCATGTCATCAAAATGGCAAACGTTAAACTTGGGATCCTACATAGGCATTGGCACTCAATGCCACCTGAAGCACTGAGTCTAGTAATTAGGAAATCCATCCTATCTGTGGTTGACAATGGGCTCATCATTGATGGTGCTGCCACGGACTCAACCCTTAAGAGAGTGAGGACTCTGCTAAACAAAGCTAGAAAGCTTGCCCTTGGGGCTGACTGACTCACTTATACTTGTAGTCTTTATGCTGAGACTGGCTGGCTTCCCCTCCAGTCAAGGATCAAATATCAAGCCTGCCTACTGGCACATAAATTTTAAATTGGGTCGCATGCCGGCCTCCACGTCCAATAATTTTAAACCTAATAGGACTGCCAAAATGACAAGGAAGTCAGTAAAGGGGGTTCTTCAGGTACCCTTCAGACACACCACCTTCACCCAGCATGCTCTCTCCTATAAGGAACCACAATGGTTGGTTCAATGACCTTCCCTCCCATCTGATTGACTATGATAAAATAAACCCTTTTAAAAGTGAACTGCGCCAGATGCTGATGCAAGCAAATCATTGTGACTGCCCTGCATGATGGTTAATCCACATGGTATAACTAAGCCTAGCTCTCCTTCCTATCCCACCCCCTCTTCCATCAGTCTATCAGTCATCCCCTGCCTACCTATTTTCCTTTCCCCCTCACAGTACAGTACTAGTTTCCCAAACCTCTCACCTTTTACTTTGAAATGGCCTTCTCTGGCTGCATTTACATAAACTGGTTGCTGATTAAAACCTGGAGCTGAAACCTTCTATTGATGGCTGCCCAGCTCATTAGCAAAATATGTACTCACACTGGGCCACTCCTACTCTTATTTAAGTCATCCATTTCCAGTCCACCAGTGCTCTACCTAACTCCCTCACTCCAGCTATTTATACCAGTTTAGCCCCCCCCCCTGTTTTTGTCCCACCACCCCACTAATACATCAATGGCTGATGATAGGGGATGATCATGATGGCCCTACATTGGTCCTCTCCTCCATAATTTGGAACCTTCCTCTCTTTTTCCCCCTACTCTCCCCTACTCCCTCTTCCTCTGTCCCTCCATCTCCCCAGCTCTTCTCTTCTCTTCTCTTCTCTTCTCTTCTCTCTCTTCTTCTCTTCTCTAAATCCTTCTCATTTGCTCCCCCGTGATATCCTGACAAAGCCTCTTCGGGCTGCTCTGAAGGTAGGGGTGGGCACTTATTAGAAAGGTTTTAGGACTCTTCAGATCCTGTTCATGATCTAGTAACACATTACACTTAGTAACTCTGTATTTCAAAATGTTGTAACCCTGCATCTCTGATGTTATCCCATGTTGTTTTGATGTTTGTCACTCTGTTCATCTTGTTGTAATGTATGTCTTGCTCGACTTGGGACCTTTGTGAAAGAGCCATATTGGGCTCAAAGGTATTAATCCGAAATGTAAACAAATAAATAACAACATGAGAGGGAAATATACATTATGACTGGAGAGAGGCATGTAAAACTAAAAGTAACAACAACATATGAGAGCAGGACTGAATAAATTAAATAAAGTTGCAGCAACAAGAGTGGTAAAATATTCATCAAGACAGTTGAGAAGTGAGTCATACTAAAAATTTAAGGAACATTAGACAGCAGGACAGAGTATACAGTGCAGGAGTGGAGAAGCATATATTGTACAATCCAAGGGCTAAGTGGACCTGGTACAATAGGTAGGTAATCGGTGTCCATGCATGAGATTGAGCCCTAGTAGAAGGGCCCTCATTGGTCCCGTTAGACAGGCAGAAAGGCCAGGGAGGTACAGGGAGGGAGAAGGTGGAGGAGAGGGGGAGGGGACGGGAGAGAGGGCTTTAGCTGTCAAAGAAGACTTTGTCAGTGCAAGAACGTAAAAGGGGTGAGCAGAGAAGCAAAACCAGTAAGGAGGGAGAGGCTATGAGCAGTCACAGCTGTTAATTTCAAAAAGGTACTGCTGGAGTTGAGTTTAAGTTTAAAGGAGCTAATATTAGTCTCTGGAAAAACCTCAGGAGGCAGGTCATTTAGCCACACAGAGGCCCTATACATAAAGGTTTGCTACTCCAGGGCTGTCCTACAGCTGTCAGCTTTATCTATAGGTTTGTGATTGCTATGGATAAGACATGAAACTAAGGTTCCATCTTTCATTGTGCGAAACTTAAAATTTGCCAACAGAATTAGGAAAAAATGACCTATTCCAGCTGAACAAAATTTCATGAAATGTTCCTGTTCATTTGGGTATTCATTTCAACTAGTGCAACAGTTCGGTCCACACCTGGACCCTGCATCAACATACTCAAGGACAAATTAATCAATCAATCATTTTTATGTGGACTTTTTGTCTCATTTCTCCTTTCAGTGTATCCTGCTATTTTCTGCCCCAAAAAATGAAGATTTGTTCACTGGATCAGGTGCTTCACAGTTTAATTTTATTTTTAGACATGAAATTGATTACCTGAGCCACAAACTCAAGGGGACACACAGTCAACCCATACCTCACAGCTGACCCATTTTTTCCAGGATTTCCCAAATTTAGAATCTTTAGGCTTCTTTTATGGATTTTTAGAATACCAGTGCAAGCCTAGCAGACCTGTTTAACTCTTAGGCTAACAGAATTCGAAAGTATAGGAACTCTGAATTGCTATATAAGTTAACAATGCAGCAAGGGTTAAACTTATCCAAGCAGAAAAAAGGAGATTGTAGGGGCCACTCCTCCCACCAGCATTCCACAGGCTCATCTGTTTCTCTAATGAGAGTACTGAGAAAGACGGAAAGAGAGAGAGAGAGAGAGAGAGAGAGACACACACACACACACACACACACACACACACACACTGCATTCCAATACAGTTTATTTCTGTTCAGTTAAGTCTGGAAAAGTAATAACGGTGGATCCTTAAAAGCCTGTAAATTAACATTGGATCCTAAAAAATATATATATATTTTTTTAGCAGTGCCAATGTTCCACTTCAGTTTCAAGTATGTAAATGAAGAGAAAATATGGCATAAACACACAGAACATTTGCCTGTGTCTTTTTAGTATGCCATTTGGTAGTATGCAACTGAATTAGACATTTAAAAAGCATAAACTAAAGGTACTTTACATATGAACAGTATTACATGGTATGATGTACATGTCATCCGATGGTGCTGCACTGAGTAAAATGCGGTGTCCCTGATTTTGGTCATGTGCCACTAATTTTTTGGGGGGGAGTGTCCCTGATTTTGGTCCTAGCAGGTTGAGAGGTATGACTCAACCTCATCTTCTCAGCTGGGTTGGAGATAAAAAAGATCTCAGTGGAGCCTGTTGTGTAGTAGGACCTCTGTACCCTGTTACCATATTGAGTGCCAGGACCATTAAGAAGTCACCTCCAACTGTAGAAGTGATCCAATACCATTCTAAATGAGATCTGGATCCAGTTAGGTTTCTAGAGGTATTGGATACTTCAAGTCTGGTTGAGGTTTTTATCAGGGGGTGCAGTGCCACAATACTGGCCTATAATGAGCTACTGACTGTGGCACTGGACTCCCTGGCACTAGTCTGCTCATGCTTGCAGACCTCTTGCCGAAGTACTCCTTGGTTTTCTTCAGAGCTTCAGCAGATGAAGGTCACAGGTTGTAAGTTGGAGCACAGGTGAGGGACATTTCAGGTAGATGCAGACAAGCTTATCCTTATGCTGGAGAAGCACTTGAGACTGGCCCTCTTGAAAACCAGGCTTATAGCCTAAGGGCTCAATCCTTAAAAGTGGCTGGGATATGTTCGAAACCAGCGTATTCTAGCCTCACAGCCTTGCACCCCAGGACCATGCAGGAATGGGTGCTCTCCATGCTCTCCCCATCCCCCCATGAAGGTGCGGGGCCCCATGCAGGGGCTGTGGGCAGCGGAATGATAGGCATCCAGTTGGATGTCTGGGTCAGTTTTCCAGTATATCCTCTGATCTACGTAGTGTGGCAGACCATGGGATATGCAATACATGCTGGTCCTCCATGAACTGTATATCCTCAGTACCAAACAGAAATATGTGGTTCTGTCACCAGCTAGTGCCAGAGAGACCCCCAGCCCTGTACCAATGCACTTGGGGCTGTGGTCTAGAGGAGGAAGGGCAGATTGGGCCCAGGGAAACATCAGGATGGCCAGATGGGAGGATTAAGAGTTACAGGAACCCCTCAAGCCACATAGCTTCCATCCCCTCCATTAGCTGTTCCCCCTGCCTCAGCAGCAACATGGATCAGGTGCAGGTATGCCCCTACCCCCTTGCCTGCCCTGACTTGGCTGGGTACAAAGCTGCATGTGCAACTGGGAATCTGGTGACAGGGGATGCCAATCAAGGTTGTGGATGCCCTGGGATGCCCCAATGGTGCATATATCACATATAAGGGGCAATCCATGACAATTCCCAGCCCTCGACATGTGCGGCAGGCTGCTCAACATTTGTGGATCGAGCCCTAAATGTAGCTATCCCAGTGTGTAAACATTTTAAATAAATAAATAAATATATTGTCATGAATTGCAAAGCACTTTGGGATACAGTGTATAACAAAGGCACTATATAAAAATCACCTTCCTTTTTAATATGTAGTTCTTTTCACCAATGATAATAGTGAGCTTTACTATTCCCATTTAGAGCAGAGGTTACAGGCTATGGAATAGGTGCCAAGTATAGCAGCCAGAAAGCCTATTTACAGTACAGGGGCGCTCCTAAAGGAGAACTGCTTTGAACTTGTAAGTAATTTTTCCCTATAGAAGCCCTGTTATAAATGCTGGATCCGGTCCTCTTATTATTTCACCTTTATTAGTCTTTTGGTTAATTCAGTGGGATGCTTCTGATTCACACACTGGAGGGAAGTGCTGTTTTAGAACTGTATAACGTAGCTTATTTCCTTTTCATCCATGGAGTTCTATAATAGAACACAGATGCATTCTGACAATAATAAGACAAGCTAAACAAGGACGTATGCTACATTATACAGTTCTAAAACAGTCCTTAGTTCTGCTTGATGACCTTCGGACTCTGGTCCATGCCTTTGTGATCTCCAGCCTTGACTACTGCAGTGCTCTCTACCTAGGGCTCCCGGGAGCTGATGTCCGCTGCCTGTAGCTGGTGCAGAACGTGGCAGCCAGGCTGTTGATGGGCTTACCTAGATCAAGCCATGTTACGCCTGTGCTCCACAAACTGCACCGACTCCCAGTATGGTGGAGGATCATCTTCAAGGTCAGTTTGCTGCCCTTTAAGGCCCACATGGGCAGGGACCACGTTACTTGCAAGACCACCTATGTCTCTACCGCCCCCTCCATCCACTTCGTTCCACTGATGAGGGATTGCTAGAGGTTCCCAGGGTCCGTTTGAAGACTTCAGGGGTCAAGATCATTTGCATTTACGGCACCGACCCTGTGGAACTCTCTACCTCATCAGGTTAGAGACTGCCTGTCCACTGAGACTTTCAAAACTGCCTTAAAAACTAATTTGTTTACACTGGTTTTTCTAGATGTTTAATGGGATTTGCTGCCCGTTTTATTTTGGTTTAATATTTATAGTAATTTGTAATGTATTTTGAGTCAGGTCCTTGCATAGTTAGTGTATACAACATCAGTTCACAAGTTATAACATTTCAATCTGCTGTTTGTTTGAACATGTAACTGTTTCTCACGGAGTCCAGCAGCTGGCTTCAGGGCAGGACAGGCCTTTGTGATGTCATTAGCATGCAGAAAGCTGCTGTCCGATTTATTCAAAAAAAAAAAAAAAAAAGAAAAAAAAACTCCACTGGAGAATGCTTGTTTATGACAAATGCAACCTCTAAAATAAATGTTATTTTCCTAGAAATGTGGCTTTATTGCCAACATCCTTCAAGGGTAGCCCTTGCCTCAGTACTTCTTCGCTGTGGTGCTTCATTTTCCTTACGGCGCTCAGGGCGTAGGCATTATGGCACTGGTCAATCAGGGCACCAAATGCCGAATTCGTCACCCCCTCCCCGAGGTCTGCTCCTCCCAGAGTTCGATCCTGAAGTACAGGGGAGGGGTGTGGAGTAGCAGCCCCAACAAGGGGGTGTGGGCACAGCCCCATAAGAAAAGTGATCGCGACATTGCCAATTGGCACCCTAATTGCCCGGCACCAGAATGCTGTCGCATTCCGAGGGCGGAACCACTTCATTTCAAAAATAAACAGCTGTGACATATGCAACCTGTAAAATAAATGATTGTCACATACAGTATACAACATCTAAGATATTTTTTTTTTTATTTTAGAGGTTGCATATGTCATCAATTAAAATGACTCATTTATTTGTGCACTTTTCACTAGTGTTGTATAAATCAGTTTATACAGAAAATATAGGCTTTCGTTGCATCCATGGTGCTGAGCAAAGGGGTTCGCTCGGCATGCTGGCGACCAGAGTTCACGCCCAAGCCAGATACCAGGAGCAGGGACTGGCAGGAGGGCTCCAGAGTGTCCATTGGACACTTCCCTCCTGGGGGGTGGTAGGGCCTTGGCACCTGGAGGTGGATTGGGAGTCATGCTGGGGGGGGGGCGTGTAGCCTCAACACGCCCCCAGCACATCCCAGCCTCAGGTCGCCTTCCCCATGCAGGCCCAATCAGGGTACAGTGGGCGGGCCAGAAAAGCAGAAAAAAGGCCCCTGATCAACTGGATGATGTCCGCTGGTCCCCGGTGCACCACAGTAGCCCAGGATAGCCTGTGCTAACTACTCATTGGCCCCTGGGCTAACTGGTTGTGCCTAAGACAATTCTCCCTGGAAGGGACTCCTGAGCCAGATGGTTATGTCGAGTCACCCAGGACTGGCAGTAGCGGGGGCAGCAGATGGTGACCAAGGATGAGGGTGGCCATGGGTCCCAGGTGGCCCAAAGGAGTGGCCTGTCGGGGGTGTGGGAGGAACAAAAAAAGAAAGAAAATATAGGCTTACCAGTTCAATGCAGTTCTCCTTCAGAATGCACTTCTTTCCACATATTTGACTAGAGAATTATTTTCATCTATAGTCAGGGGTAATGGACAAGGGCTATTCTTCAGTTCACAGTCGTAGTAGTAGTAGTAGTAGTAGTTGACGTTTTACACACAGTTTCTTTGCAAAACATGGAAGAAAGCTGAGAGCATGAACTGGAAATGAGGGGTATGTCATTTCCTCCTACCCATAAAGTACCAACTGAGTGGAAGCACTAACTGCAAGGATTAGTCAATACCAATAATATGAACATACATACGAACATATGAAGAAGCCAGCAGAAGAAGGCCATTTGGTCTATCTAGTCTGCTTGTACTGCAGGGTCCACAGCTTGAGCTACTGTCACTGCCCCCCACTCCTCCCATCCTCCCTACCCATGACCCTTACCTTCCCCTATGCCTATCCCAGTCTCTCTTGAAGCTGTCCACTGTCTTCAATTAGATGACTTCTTTTGGCAGCGCATTCCAGGTGTTCACCACCCTCTCTGTGAAGAAGTGCTTCCTGACCTCCCTCCTAAACCTCACGCCCTCCAACTTAAGACTGTGTCCCCTTGTGTTATGGTTGCCACTCAGCTTAAAGAGACCCTCCTTATCCACCTTATTTATCCCTTTCATGTACTTTAAGGTCCCAGTGTTGTCCCCTCTCTCTCTCTCTCTCTCTCCTGTCCTCCAGGGAGTACATGTTCAGTGCCCTCAACCTCCCCTCATATGCCTTACCCTGCTGACCTGCTATCCTCTTTGTAGCCCTCCTCTGTACCTTCTCCAGCAAGATAATGTCCTTTTTGAGGTGTGGGCACCAGTACTAAACTCTATACTCAAGATGTGGCCTTACCAGTGACCTGTACAAGGGCAATATAACCTCCTCTCTCCTACAACTGATCCCCCTAGCTATGCATCCCAGCATCTTGTTTGCCATTGCTGCTGCTTTCTTGCACTGTGTGGAGTGCTTCAGGTCACTAGTGATCATCACTCCCGGGCCTTTCTCCTCCTCGGTTGCAGATACCCGGACTCCATCCAGGTAGTACTCTGTCTTGGGATTCTTGGCTCCCATATGCATAACTTTGCATTTCTTGGCATTGATGCCCAGCTGCCAGATCCTGGATCACCTTCCCAGCTTTTCCAGATCATCATGTAGGTTCTGTATTCCTTCAGCTGTGTCCACTCTCCTGCAGAGCTTGATGTCATCTGCAAATAGGCACATTTTGCCCTTAATGTCATCCCCAATGTCACTGATAAAGACCTTGAACAACCCCAGCCCAGCACCAAGCCCTGTGGGACCCCACTGGTGACTTCTCTGGTGCCCAATAACTCTCCCCCCACAACCACCCTCTGGGTTCTGTCCCTCAGCCAGTTTTCCACCCATCTAGTCATCTTATTCCCAACCCCGAGATCCGCCAATTTCATGGTCAACCTTTTGTGGGGCACAGAGTCAAAGGCCTTGCTGAAATCCAGATAGAGAATGTCTACTGCTTGGCTCTTGTCTACTGTCTTAGTGACACAGTCAAAGAAGTCAATCAGATTTGTTTGACATGATCTCTCCCACCCCCATATGAATCCATGCTGCCTCGCATCCTGGAGACCATGCTCCTCTAGATAGTCCACCAACCTTTCCTTTAATATGGTCTCCATGAGCTTGCCCACAATTGAGGTCAGACTGATTGGTCTGTAATTCTCGGTTCAATGTCATAACAGTGATCACAGAATAGCGATCACCACTACGGCAAGTGTACATTGCTGAAAAAAAATAGGCGATGTACACTCGCAGCGACAAAAATGGGTGACAACCAAAAGGTTGTTCTGGGGCTGTGCTCTCAAACCCTCCTGAATATGTTGTAGATTATTAACTCCAGGGGGTGCATTGTCTGGGAGGAGTGACACCTCAGACAAAGAAAAAAATAAAGTACCGCAAAAAAAACCCGGCAAAAATCTGTAGCCCTCCCCAGCTCCGAGCCCTGCACCCTCCCCCACTATAGCCAGCCACCCTCACCAGTACACCAAGGCACCAGCTTGGCAACCTTCCACCGCACTACTCTTTACATACCCTCCCTCCTCTTCCTGTACCCCTTCCCTTCTTCTTGTCGCCCTGCTCTAACCGCCACTACCCTTGCAGGGTAGCCCACATAACCATCACTACACTTGCAGGGTAGCCCACATAACTGTCACTATCCTTGCAGGGTAGCCCACATAACAGGCATTGAAAGTGAGCCACTTATATGCAAGTCGTTCACTTTCAGTTGCCCTTTTGATGGGATACCGTAATTCTCTGGGTCATCCTTGGGATCGCTTTTGTGGAGGGGCACCACATGTGCTGTTCTCCAGTCCGGCAGTACCATGCTTGACTCTAGTGAACTATTAAATAGGTCTGCCAGTGGCCCTGCCAGCTCCTCAGCCAGTTCCATTAGTACCCATGGATGCACTCTGTCTTGGCCTGGTGATTTGTCCACCTTCAATGCTAGAAGCCTCTCCCTCATGCTATCTTCCTCTATCACTATATTTGTGTTCCCCTCCCTGCTCCTCTTCTCCCTACTGAAGGCACTGGTCCGTCCTTCTCCCTGGTGAAGATAGAACAGAAGTATTCCTTTAGTATCTCTGCTAGTGCTTTCCCCCATTATCAAGCCTAACAATCCTCTCCTTCTTGTCCCTTTTCTCACTTATATAGTGAAAGAAAGCCTTCTCCCCCTTCTTAATTCCTTCATCTATATGCAGCTCCTTTTGTGCTTTAGCTCGCTGAACTTCCTTACTTGCCTCACTAGCCAACCTTAGGTGATTTTCCCTATCCACCTCTCTCTTGGTCTTCCTAAATTTTCTATAGGCCAGTCTCTTTTCCCTTACTGCCTGGGCAACCCCAGAACTGAACCAGCTGGGTGCTTTGGTCCATGTGTTCTTCCCCCTGAGCCTAACGCACTCCTCTGTGGCAACCAGTATTCCTTCCTTAATGATGAACCACCTTTATTCCACCCCCATATCTGCTCTGATGCTACCTGATCATATCTGATCTGAAATAATGTTTTCTTGCAAGTTTTAGGGGATATAAAAAATGTTGTTTTTTCCAAGGTAAAGAACCTATATTAGGTTAATGAAAAATTAAAGATTCAAACTTTGGAGACCTATAGCACAGACTCTTCTTCAGGTGTGCCATACTATAGGCCTTGAAAGCATGTATCTTTAACTTTTCATTAGCCTAATAAAAGTAGTATCTTTACCTAGCAAAAAGGTTCTCTTTTTGTTTCTCTCCTAGTTTCGTGTGGGTTTATATAGCACAGTCCCATCTTGATCTTGCAAGTTTTGGAAATGAAATTATTATGCTTAGTGAGGGAGGGGAAATAGGTGTAGGCTTCCATCTCTTCTTTCAGAAGATCAGATACGTTTTAAGGTCTTGGGAACATCCCAGCTGATTTCCATCAAGCCCTAAAGTAAATGATGGGGTTTACACACCACTGGTCCTCTTAATCAGTATTGCTTCTGTATTATGATTCCCTACACACCACGCATATGATGTAGTAAGGCAACATTTCGTGGCACAAATGTCACTTTGTCAGGCCCTTAAATGACTGTGTTCTGTCTTATTACTTGTATTCAAATTTGTATATCTGTATTAT
Organism: Neoceratodus forsteri; assembly: GCA_016271365.2. NCBI lineage: Eukaryota > Metazoa > Chordata > Ceratodontiformes > Ceratodontidae > Neoceratodus > Neoceratodus forsteri. Next base: position 61,193,205 of record CM028132.1, on the reverse strand, counting down.
TCACTCAGAGTCATATCTGATATGATATTCCACCTTGCATGGCCAAAGGACACTGTCCCTTTACACCACAAGTAGCTGCTTGTTTAATTTACCAGTGCCTGAGAGGGAAAACATGCATTCCTCCGGCTGGCTCCTGCAGTGTCAGAATCTGAATACAAGTAACAAGATGAAACACAGTTGTTTAGTGGCCTGACAAAGTGGCATTTAAGCCACCAAACATCACCTTACTATGTCATTTGTGCAAGGTAAATTATAGAAGCAATATTAAGTGGACCCGTGATGTGAAGTACATCATTTACTTTAGTGCCAGAAGCACAGTTCACACAAACTGCATTGCTGCTCCTGCACTGAATATCCTTGGTGAAATGACAGTCCCAGAGAGTGGAGACACATACAATGATAGCACATGGAGAGCTGCTGCCAGGACACAGTGTGAGTGAGCACCACCAAGTCCTTGCACCACATCCAGTATCTGCTGGTCCCACCATGCCACCATTGCATGATATTGACAGAGAGTCTGCAATTAATCCCACACTGCCCTGCACTGACCCGCTGCTCATTTTATTGCAAACGTAATAATAGTTGCACTTTTTACCAGTATCAAACATTTGTTTCTTGCAATTACAGAATGGGAGATAATAGCCCATGAATTAATGCAAGATTTAAAGGGAAATACTGGCAATGACTTTCTAAATGCAGTGTTATTTTATGGGCCATTGTCTATTATTTATTTATTTTTTTTGCTACTATTTTCTCTCCTCAGTGTGGTTCCCCCCATCTGGAGGGTGCCCCCAGCCCCATCCCCCAGCATCCACCAGCTGGCACTGACAGTTACCCCCACAGCTTGCCCCCCTGGAGGGGCCGACAGGGTTCCCCAACCCCTGCCAGAGACCAGATCCAGTGTGGCCTGTGCCGTGGCTAGCCAGGAGTGGGGCCTGTGAAGCATCGTCCTTCATCCGCCACACTGCTGTTTCCCAATTTTGTGCCCCCTTGTGGGTGCACGGTGTGCAATGACACCTACAATGGGGTCATGTACTCTCCTGTGCATGCCCACATAAAGCATCTGCCACGCTCCTGCCCCACATTGTTGTGGCTCTGTGTCACTGAGCCCTAGCCTCCACTAGGGGTCAGGTGTGCACCGGCCACTGATCCTCCCCCCCCCCAGAGATGGAGAGCAGTCTGTCAGGTACTGGATCCGTCTCCTCCCCTACTGACCCATGGCATGGCACGAGGTGTGGCATCCAGCACCTCAACCCTCAGCACCACCGGGCTGGCTGTCTATTATTCTTTGAGTGATAGAAACAAGTACTTTATACTGATGGAAAGCAGTCTCTTAGCTTTCCACTGGTATCAAACATTTGTTCTGACGTTAAAAAAAACAGGAGAAAACAGTCCATGAGGTAATGCTATTATTTTTTGTTGGGGGGAGTGTGGCAGACTCTCTAAAAAAGGTTAGCATTAATGTATGCACCATTTTCTCCAGTTCTGAATGTGATAAAGGTATATTGTTAGAAAACTCTCATGCTCTGCTCTCCACCAGTATTAATTAGTAGTTTTGTTTTCTAGCTGTAACAGCACAGGAGTAAACATCCCATAAATTAATGTTATTATAAAAAGGAAAAAATAGCAATGACTTTCTAAAACTAGTGTTACCAGTGTTATTTTATGTTTTGTTTTCTCCCGTTTTGTAAGTAATAGTAACAATACTTTATTTATTAATTTATTTAGTTTTTGTTTACCAGGTAGGGTGCACTAGCATACACTTGCCTATTCTCAGACACGACCTGGGAGAGTACAACCAATGGATATTATACAAGGCTGACAGGAAGAACACAAAGACTTTTTACAAAGCAAACTGGGCTAATACAAGCATTAACAAAATATTCAGGGGGTACATTTGTAAGAGCAATACAGAACATGATAGGGGAAATACTCTTGAAAACAATACAGAGACAGTACCATTCCATATAAAATGATGATGTTGATTATAACCTATAAACAGAGAGTGATAAGTAAGGATGACTTGGCAAGACACATACCTAAAGCAAGGAGGCATAGAATCAATAATAGACAGGATCGTGACAGAGCATACAGCATTAAGTGAGTGCAGCTAGCTAATAAGTGTGAGCAAGAAGAGTAGCATTATACGCAGAGGTCAGGGACAACAAACTGAGCTTTGAAGTAGGTATGAGCGGTATTGTCATCAGAAAGTGTATGCAACTGGGTGTTGACATTTATACTGATGGAAATGTGAGTTTTTCTGTTTTCCACCAGTATTAGGAGTCTGTTTCTAGTACTTACAAACAGGAGACAACAGCCCATAAGGTAACACTATTTTTTAGGAAAAACAGCAATTACAAATAGCAATTACTGTGTAGCAATATGCTGACTGCTGACCCTTGTACTGACACAACTACCAACCAATCAGCATGAACAGAAAGAGGCTGGTGGGTGGTGATATCGATGAGTCTACCATGTGACAGACTGCAGTCGTTTCACCAAACAGTCGCACATATGCATGCAAATGGGTCCACACGTCCATAGAACCATTGGCTGGCAAGGTGGAAAGGTTGGTTTCTGTGTTCCTCACTGGCTATCACCCTGACAAGACTAAAATACCCACTATTGTACCAACATGTTTGCTTTGCAAGTTGCAAGCAAACCTGAAAAGGAGATATGAGACAGTAGTGTACCATAAGCACAATCAGTGGGGTTACCTGGCCATGATATTATGAATACTGCGTAGGCAATAATACCCAACAGGGTGGGTGGTATTGTGTATACTGGACCACCCAGGGGCATAATGAGGCCCGATGCCACAGGCAGAGGGCCTTATAGCCCCTGGAAGGTCTGGTATAGCACAATACCGCCCACCCTGGAGGGTATTATTGTGCTTAGAAAATGGGCACTCTAAAAGAAAAGAAGTTTTATAAAAAATGTTGTGAAAAATTAATTTAAAATAAGATTTGTAATAAAATAGTTCCTCCACCTACTTTACAATTAGGCCTTTAGTCCTAGTAGAGACTCTGCAGTTGCCACCTCCACAGTAGGCTGTCACTTCACTGTCCCCCCACCACACACACACACACACACACACACACACACACACACACACACCCGTCTCCACTTTTCTTTTGTTTTATTATTGATGCTTTTTTGCCATTTCAGTTGCAGTCAGGAGGAGAAAGCGCGGTCCAAGAGGCCTACCTACCTGCCTATTAATAGACTGAGTGCTTGGTCGTCGGCCGATCCTACAATCGCGGGTCTTTTTTTTTTTTTTTTGTAGGCTTTAATAGCACCACAGAGAAAGGTATCTGCTTGATTTTCTTTTAAATGAAGCGATGCCTAGGTAACTGAACACACAGGGAAGCCAATCTGGTGGCAGCGGGCACAATTGCTGGGCTATGTATTGTGTTAGGAGCAGAATTTAAAATGTAAGCATGTCTCCAGAGCCAGTTTACAAACCCCACGGTCACTTCAGATGGAGCGCAATCAGGTTACTGCTCTGCCATGTAGGAAAGTAATATCTTTGAAAGAAAACTAAGTCCTATGTTGTTTTTGCTGCTTTCAGGAAGCAGTGTGAAAAAACTATAGGAACAAGCGCGGTCATTTGCCAGAGGAGGAGTGTCGTTTCAACCGTGGCATTTTTTAAATGAACTACAGCATTTGTTCTTTAGATGCAGCCCTCACTCCTCCTGCTCCGTTTAGTTAATTTTCATTACCTGCATACTGAGGGAGTCATGATGGAGAAGGAATGTGATCGCATCAGTGGTAAGAAGGAAGCAGAGATTGAAGGCACAGTGATGATCTGCTTGTACAGGGTGTGTGAGAGACAGCTGTTGTCTGGCAGGGGCGGGCATCCGGTTTGAATTTACATTTGGCACCGCGGACTAAAGACGGCTGGGCAGTGGAGCCGAGTTGTAGAACATGGTGCCAGGAGTAATTAAAATGGACATTTTTTTTTTTTAAATATGCTGACAATGAGGAAGACAGGCACTGATTACAGTCTAGGATGTAGTTTTAATCCATGGCATTGCATGTCAGCGTCTCTCGCTAAGCGAGAGAAAAAAAATGGCAGACGTTTAAAAAAGAAATGCGAGGGTTTACCCAATTACAGATCAGGCTGGGCAATATGATTCTGGTAATGGGGTTGGCTGGGCTGGTTCTTTTAATAGCCCGGCATCTGTTGTCTGATAAATGCCCAGTTAAAGAAGTGCCTCAGCCAATCAGAAGGCTGAATTACTTTTACCTATTTTCAAAGTATTCTAAATACTGACTATTCTGCCTAAGTATTTAGAATACTGTGTTTCCATGAACTTGCATATTTCCGGTTAGTATTCTGCTTTTACATGTAACTTAGTATTCTGAATAAGTATGATTTTGCACATGCTCAGTACACTGTTTTGTTATTGCCTTGATGCCTTTCTACAGGGCTTATTCTAAATATTGAACTTGTTATAGTTTCATGGCCCCGTATTTCACTAGTGCTTGGAATACTACAAGAATATCCCAGACGTGTTATTCAAAATACTAGTATTCAGAATATTGCCACCATGTTTTGCAGGGTTTTAAATAAAACATCTGAAAAAACTGATTTGCAGTTTGACCTGTGAAAGCATTAATCAGTTCTGAAAATGCATAGCACTTGGCACAGAATGAGTAGCAAATTAAAAAAAAAAATATAGTTTTATTAATGTTGTCTACTGTGCCATGGTCTCACACAAAATTTTTTAGCAGTCTATTGCTAAGCATTTCTGGAAATGGTTAGTATTACCCACCATTTTGTGTAGCGTTTTGCTATGCTATACCAGTTATTTAATACCCTGTTCTGAGAACTGGTGTTACCATGGCTAGAACACTTATTCAAAATACTGAGTATTAGGAATAAGATTGCAATGTTTCTGGCCATGTAACTACACTAATAGAATGAAAGACAGTACCAGCAACATATATAACAGTGGTGTCTGGTCAAAACTACAACAGCAAATAGGCATAGTTAAAAACCGCACAGCTATAACAGTGCCGCACGGTTTCGGAGTTAGTATAGCTAATCTAGCACAGTTTTGGACTGTGTGGTTTTATATTGACTGCATGGCGCAGTTATCGACCATGCTGTTTTGAACGGCACAGTCCTGACATAGTGCCATAACAGCAGGGAGCCCTCAAAAGACTAGTAAGTCAAGATACGTTTGTAAAGAAAAGAAATAGCCCAAATTAGTGTGACAAGGCACTATAAGAGTGTTCACTGTGATATATACAGAGATGCAAAACATTCTGAGAGTTGAATCAAAAGAGACTGACAGGTCACATCTTTTCTTTCTCACTATAATATGTTTATCTCTACTTAGCGCTGGCTATTATTGCACCAATAACCGATTACCATCTCAGTTGTTCCTAGCAGTGGTGATAAGTAATTGCTTGACATTAATCATTGCAAATACAGTCTAATATGATAATCTGGTAGATGCTTACTTACCTCAGGCACCAGGCTGAACATTTTAATAACAAACTGACAATAAAACACACCCAGCGAAGGCAAATGGTCCCCTGCAGGTACTGTGATAAAAGTTACCTAGCAGGTTAGTAATTTTGAAAGCCTCATCTTAAAAGGCACACTTACTAAATTTAAGGGTGCTCCTGACACCAGGTAGCCCTAACCTACTTTGGAGTTACAAAATCCTGAGGACAAAAAGAACATTATGTAGAAAATATCAATCTTTCAGAGAGCTCTGCTCTGTGCTTGCTAGCCCTTGGTGCAGCTGAAACTAAGTAACTGCTGTATCAGGTATGTCCATGTTCCCAGGGTTCTATGCTGAGGTCAGAGCTTTGGGTGGTACCACTACCCCAGTGGGGGAGCACATTACCCATGTGTATTAATTCCCCAGGGACAACGTGGAGCAATACAGAAACACCTATCAAACTGGGTCTAAGACAATAAAACTTTTAACTCTCAACTCCTTCTCTGTTGTTGCCGGTACCATGAACTTCGGTATATTTATCAGTGGACGTAAATAACCCCAGCAGGTCAGAGTATTTTAGGGCCAGCCATTTTCCCCAGGTTGGTTCCACTAGTGTTTTCTTTCTGTTTACAACAATAAACACAATAGAATTATACTTGTTCCTGATCTTCTGGTTGGTTGACTCCACCAGGGCAATATCGCGGATGTTTTGGAAGTTCTTTTTTCCACCCTGAGTACCTGCTGATTTGAAGGTTTTGTAATTTTGTTTATTCATTGTTTACACCTATTTCACCAACCTGCCCCCTTCTGCTGGTCTTACCAGCCTCATCACCCAACTTCTCCCGAAGAACCCCCTATCTCCTTCTTCCGTGTGAAGCCCTCCATCGTAGGACCACATCAGGTGGCCAAAATCCCCACAGAGACCAACAAGCCCTATGTTATTTGGAGTGGGGTGTTACCTAACAAATGTAAACATAGCTGCTTTTACCATATCCCATTCTTTTCAAATAAGTAAGAATGTTTTCTAAGTTCAGTAGGTTTTCAAATTTAAGCAACTTTCAAGAACCCAGAAAAAGGCTCTGAAATAATCCATTGCTTTTTTAAAAGACTAACCTTTAATTGTAGAGACCATTTAAAAGGAAGTACCACCCTCATTAGAATTCTTTGAAGACAATGTAGCTTTATCTCTTCTTCCAAGGTGATTAAAAATGTATGACTGGGCAGAAGGCATTTATAATTTTATTGAAATCCACAAAGCCTTTGAATAGTGTTCAATTTGATAAGAAATGGTATGAATAATGTTGACACTGTAGTCTATTTCTTTTTTAAATGTATTTTTTTTCAGCTAGAAATGCTCCCATTTGGCTTAGCTGAAAGTCTTCCCCAGTTTTTATTTTAATAATGTGCGTTTTGTTTTTTGCAATTTATTTACTCAAGGTAGCCCAAAGGAGATGAACCGTCTTGCTTCCGGTAAGGTACTGCACAGTCTACTCAATTTCACAGCTGTGAGGCACTGAAGAATAGCGAGGTTGTTTAACTTACTCAAGGTCACTCAGTTAATTAGTGGCTGTAGTGGGATTCAAACCTCTGATCTCATGTGCAGACTCCTCTGCTCTAACAAACAGACAATGCTCCCTTAATGGCACTGAATTGTAATTTGTCCCCTTGAAGTGTTCTGGCTTCCATCAAAAACAACTCACTGTTGGTATCAGCAACACTAAATTGCGCAACATTTGCAAAATATTTAAATTTCAGGATATTAGCCAGCCAGCCGATGTAGCAGTAGTGCTACCATTTGTGATGCCGATGACCCGGGTTCAGGAATGAGCCTGGGCCATTGCAGGGCCGGCTATAAGGAGGAGGATTGAGTGTCTCACAGGACACTCTCCTCCTCTTGGGAAGGAGGGTATTGCATCCCATTGCTGTATCGCTACCCGGGTGACCACAGGTGATGGTGCAGCCAATACACGGATGGAAGGTGAGACTGTTGAAGTGTGCCCATGGGTTGACTGCATCAGACCTTGATGGCAGCCAATCCCTATGTGTGTTCCTGGTGGGTGGGGGGCAGGGAGAAAAGTGCACAGCACTGGGCAGGCGAAGCTCCACCAGTGGCCCCTTCCTGCATCAAACCCTAGCTGTGGCACTCCTGGATTAGACCCACACATTCACCTCCACTCCAGGTGGCCAAATGACTGTGGGGAAGAAATGCTGAAGTGGCTGAAGTTGTACCCAGCCCCAGGGGGAAAGCTGGGGGGGGCAGCACAGGGGTGCATCAGAGTGTGTGTGGGGACCAGGAGTTAGTCGTAGTAGGGTCTCAGGTAGGGAAGGAAGCATCCTTGATGGCAGTCGAAGGAGGTCCTAACCTGTGACCAAGAAGGAGCATAAACAACATTTGGAAAAAAAATTTCAGGATATTCAACTTCTTCCTAATGAAGAGTTTTTTTCCTTTACATTCCCTCTGTTTCTGCTGTTTGCACCTGCCATAAAGTCATGATACTCTGCTTGTGACATCACAGTCCATTGCTATGGAAATGATTCTGATGTCACAGGCAAAGGATTGCAACTTCTGGGCAGATACAAGCAGTAGGGACAGATGAAGTCTAAGAATACATGCCCTGTTGTCATGCAAAGGTCTCTAGCAACAAAGAATAGAAAGTCCTGGAACGCAAATATTGCGCAACGGAGTTCTGCTGACGCCATCTGTCAGCTTCTTGCTGGAAACCAGAAACTCTCATTATGATTCTATATCTGTCCTTGTGGGTATCACATTACTGTTCCTACCATTTAAATAAAACAGGGATTCTGGGGGCTCAGCACTTTTGGAGAACTTAATGCTAAATGTGAATGTGAAGGTTGAAACCCTGCTTAGGGAAAACATCAAAACAAGAGGGTTTCCAACTAGAAAAAACTGGAAATTGCTACAGTTTGGTATTCTGAGGACATCTGTGAAGTGTATACTTTGTGCCCCACCCATTTGATACACATTGCATTATTTTACATGTTATGCATCTGTGTCGCAACCTATGGGCAAGGGGTGGAGGCAGCCCCTCCACTTTTCCCCAAAGTGCCCCTTTAATGCAGGCAAGGTCACAAGTAAAGCAGTCATAGTCTCTGATGTTATTACTACAGCCCCCCCCCCCCATACACACACACACACACTTTTGTCACATTCCAGCACCCTGAACATCCTTCTTTTCCATCAGAGACCTGGCCCAATGGCAGAAGAGAAACAGTACAGTAAAGATTGCATAGCTCTTTACCGAGTGGTCAAAGTACACTGATCAGACTGCAAGACTACCCTCCTCCACAACATAAGGACAGGATCCCTTTGCAAAACTGCATAAATGATATAAAATTCCCACAAAATCATGTTGTTGAAACAGTATTAGGAGGCGGGAGCTGCAAGAGCTGTCCCGCAGCTTCCCTCATCACTTTGTGGAAGGCTCCCTGCACTCCCTTTTTTGTAATCAGCAATTTTATTGATTTTTGAAACAAGACATTATAATTCAAATACACACATTATAGTCATTATCTATTTGTATGAGTCTATGATTTACTTCTGAGCGTACAACTCTCACACCCACAGGTATGGCCTTGAAATAAGTACGGGGAACTGAGCAGTCTTTGATGTAAGTCTATTATGCAATGGAAATAAAAGGAAACTTGAAGTCCCAAAGTTATGCTCCCTGTCTTTCTGTGTCCTGATGTCTTGGCCACAGCTGTGTATTGGTTAGTAACAGGTAACCAATGGGAACCATATGAAAGGTGATCCAGCAGCAATTGGGACCCCATCGTATGGCGGCACACTGAAAGTAAGAGTACATACCCCCTTCTAAAGGTAGCAGAATGAAACCCCCATGTTAACAGTACTAGACCATCCTCACAGTCAGGGGCTTCTAAAGGGGAACTCTATATTTAAGGTTACTGAAAGCAAAAAAGGCGGGCACTCACCACCTATAAAAAAATAGACACTGCTTCAAAAAGGTACTTGGTGCAAAAAGTGCATCTTTGTTACAGACGCCATGCATTAAGAAAGGATGTAAACATCCAAAACATGTCAGTTTTTTTAACGTTAGCAATGCATGGCACCTGTAATAAAGGAGCACTTGTTGTACCAAGTACCTTTTTGAAGCAGCATCTTGTTTTACATAACTGATGAGTGCCAGACTTTTTTGCTTTCAGTTGTGGTCACCTAGTCAGAGGCACCCAGCTCCCAGTGCGGTCTCCTTTTTTGTTTTGTATGTTTAAGTTTACTAATCAATTAAAGGAAAGAAAAGGGAAAGACAAAAAAAACAGGCAGAACAAACTAGAAAAGGAAAAATAACAGAGAGAGAAAATTAAGTGAAGAAAACCACCACTTGACAATTGAGTGATTTTCTGGGTGTACATAGATTTAGTGTCACTTACCTTGCTTAGTTGATGTAGATGTAGAGTTAGGAGTGAGGGTCTCCTTAGGAGTAATATGTCCCAAGCTTGGCCTGCATAAGAGATGTATGCTTAGTTAGCACCCCATGTTCCCCACCAGCTCTCTGGCACTGTCCGTTCTGAGTCTGTCAACTCCTAACCTACTTATACCCCTACTATACATGATAAAGGCCTGCCAAACCAGCTGACACGTTTTCACTCTCTGCTGCACTTAATAACACCTCTGTGATGCACATCATAACAAAGGCTCCCTAAATTCCTCAGGAAATGGCTGCCCACCGGTGGCGAGAGAATGAAAAGACATCCCACAAAGCGCCATGCCTAGTTCTCCCCATCTCTGGTGTTGGGCTTTCAACAGGGGCCTATTGGTGGAAGGATGTAGAGGCATCATCACCAGACCCAACCCCCAACATCAAGCACTATTAAGGAGTATTTGAGAGCATGCGTCATAGCTGTATTAGTGTTGCCTGTTACTCTTGACCTCAAAAGTAGCCTCCCCTCCCTCCTCAGGTCTGCCACCACCCAAAAAAAAAACTCAAAATGGTGCCAAGGGGCCATGATCACTGTCAGTGGCTCAGTAGGTAGCACATTCACCTCTGGGACCAGCAGATCGGATGGTCATGGGTTCTGGCCCCACACCAGATTATTGGAGTAATACCTGTGACTGACACTGTACTGCAGTGTGAGGGGGGTGCTACACTGGTGAGATGCTATGCTTTGGATGAGATATTAAACCAAGGTCCCTTCTGCCCACCTCTGTTCACTGTCCAGGTAGAAGTAAAAGATCCCATGGCACTTATTAACAAAGAGCAGGGAAGCTTCCCCAGTGTCATGTCTAATATTCCCCCTATCAATAAAACAGGTCCATGCAAACCAGTACACACTTGGAAACCAGCTATATTAGCTTAGTGTGCCTTTCTTGGTCAAACATTACAAACAAATGAGTAGAAAGAGGAGGGACTGGACTACTAAATGTTGCAGCTGCATAGCAAGCAGTCATGGAACCAGCCCTTGTGTAATTCGGGCTGCACAGATACTAAACAGTTGAGGGCATCCATGACCCTGTTGGAATACCCTTCCAGATGGCAGAAAGGCATGGCAGGAGTGAGTGGATTATAGGGTGAAAAGTAAAACTGGGAATAACTTTAGAATAATACTAATAAAACATGTTAGTCAATAAAGGTCATACAAGCGCACATAAACCCATTCTGCAATTTTATACATGCAAAGCATTTTTTATCCATGTTGCACTAATATAGGTATACTTCTGGTAAGTGAGATCAGCAGCAAAAGTAAGGTGTTTTTGTAATTTGTGCTTCCCCTTTAGTAATTTGCATTGTAGGAGCATTCAACATGGCACTGTGTCGATAACATGGCACTAATTTCTCCCCCCCCCCCATTAGTGAACCAAGCTCGTAGTGGTTGCCTGCAACGCTTCACGTGAATGTGTTGTCAATCTGTCAGGATTCTCAGAATTGTCTCTGTATATCATTGCAGATCCTGATATTGATGCCTCCTGGTACACCGGACGTGGGATCCGGCCAGTGGGTCGGTTTGGGAGAAGAGGTGCCACCTTTGAGTCCTCCCGGAAATCAGATTATGGAGTTCGTCGTGTGTGCATCCCAGTGGAGGAAAGTGACGATGCCCTTCAAGATGAATAAAGCTAGTGGACCGTCTCCACCTCTTCTTCCTTGTACTCCTCGTTTCCAGTTTCTTTCATAAGTGGGAGTTGATTTATTTAACATCATGTATCTGTATGGTTTCAACCAACATAAACCAAAGAGTTGTTAACGCAAGCATCTCTGATGTTTAAGAAGGCACTCGCTTACTCGATCTGTCTCTCATCTGATCTGTTCTGATCAGGGCAATCCCATTTTAGGTGACTTTCTATGAATTTACAGCTATGGCTAAAACACAGAAGATCCTGGTCACAATGAGGAGAGCAGAATTATTCCCCCGACAGGCGCCGAATTGTGACCAAGCATCTGTAAAATTAGAACAAAGGTTAAATGTCAGTTTGAATGTCACAATGTGTTTTTCTCATTCACAAAATTAGCACTTTTTTATATAAGTATCTTGAAATCTGTACAATTATTACAAAATTAAAACAAAAACTGTTAAACAATGTCCTGGTCTTTTCATCACAGGTGTATGATAAAAGAACAAGAAAAGGAAAAGATAGGGACTGGCGGAGGGATGTTAATCAGTTAACACTAGGAAAGCAGGCAGACAATCTTAAGCACTGCAAGACACAATGTAAATGTGTATATAAGAAAGAGAAATTACAACGGCTGATAAAGAGAAAGTCTTTATTCTAACCTACTATGGTCCACTGGACTGATACACAGTGCTTTAGAGAGAACATCAAAAAAATCACCAAGAACTAAAGGATTTACGCAGTTAATTTTTTAAAAATTGGCTTTTAGGACATTGTAGCACCTTCCCCAAGATTGCACTATTTTTGTAATATTAACTCTGTCCACAAATAAGATTCTTGGTCTTGAGTCTATTATAATTTAAAAATATAGAATTAAAATGGCCCTTAGCAGAGTCCTCTAGTGTTATCCTATAGGGGTTAATTTTTGGCCCAGGTGCCCATTCTGGTAACCCTGACATTTCTTAATATGCAGAGCCTCAGTACAACTGACATAGTCGATTGTGTCACCTAGGACAGGAAAGTAAGATTTGCCGTGGAAACATCTTAAGGTTTCTTACTTGCACCCGTACAAGTCCTGATCTGGGGATTTAAGAAGTGGTTCAAAACTCTATAGAAATGATGGCAAGGGCTCCAGCTCGAATACAGGGACACAACATCACAGAATATGGCTTCTTTTATATCAGTTTCAATAAAAAAAAGCACCTTTAAAAAGAAAATAAAAACCTTCTGTTTAATGACTCCTGTTAATAAAGAGTTCTGTGTTCTCTGCTTTTCAAGACAGAGTTGCTTCATATGCCATTTTCTACAAAACACACACACTTATTTTTCCTAATATCTGTTATTTAAGCAATAAGGCATGACTGGGGGCATGTTATGGTGGGACAACAGCCCGACTCATGTGGGTTGAAGCACAAGACAAAGCTGAATGCTTCCACCACCCAAGAAGGGTCATTAGCCCCCTGGAGTGCCTTACTGCGATTATGAAATGGGTCTTTTTTCAGTAAATTGGATGTACATTTTTAACATTGTTGCGCTACTTTCAGCTGGGCTGTTGTGCTGGAATAACAGCCAGCTGAAAGTACCTCCTGGCCAATCAGGAGCCAGCATTCTATCTACCCATTTCATAATTAAAGATACAGTTGTTGCATAATGCCAACTGTGCTACAGTGCAGTCAGCAATGTGAGCCAGAGAATGAAGTATCAGAGGGTCCTTTTGTAGTAGAGTTTTGGAGTGATTGGATATGGTTCCAAAATGCTGAAGTCTGATGAGCAAGGCTGCTTTTTCACCAAACAAACAGAGGCGTACCTTTCAGTGCAAACACCAATTAGAGTTTATATTCAGTTTAGCTGTAAAACTAGAGTTACAAGTTTGATCACGTGCTGTTTGAAGGTAATATGAACAATAGAGGGAGACAGAGGAGGACCTGCACATAGTGGGTGCTCAAACATTTGCACTGGTGGCACCTTAACTGAAGAATAGGTTTCCATGAACTACAAGAACTGCCCTGCTGCCCCCAGATTTAAACTCCTATTATAAGACCTTTTTATTTGATCAAGCATTAGCTGATCGATGTTTTTATTTCATGTTTTTAATTCTCAGAACCCTCTTTGATTGTATACCTGTTTATTTATCAAGAATAGGCACACCTAGAAGAGCGCCACACAAACAAGGTTATGCCAGCAATAATTTTCATCTTTCCATTCATCACCCCCTCATAATCTAATGTCAGTATTGACAGTGTTCATTTCTGCAACTCTATGATGTCAGAAAAAAGCCACCACCTACTCTGCATGGGGCAGAGATACAGTAGTATCACTCTGTGGTGCTCAAAGGACAATAGGTAGAGACGGAAGAGTAAATATTTTTAAAACTTGCAATTAAACTTGCCTACATTTCCCTACAACATTTGTACAGACTTGTTAGTCAGAAGGGAAGCCAATAATTAGCACTATTTATTTTTAATGTTTTTAAAGTTAGAATATGTCTTGTTGTTTTAATATCACCCCTCCCATCCGATGTGCATGTACAGTACAATTCACAAGAAATTGTCATGCTAGCCAGTTTTTATTTTCATTTTTTATTAACTTGCATTTGCATCTTTTTCATCCTTTGTTTGTTCACTTTCTGCCCAAGTCCGTCTTTTGTTATGACAGCACCCCACCCCCCCAGCAGCCCATCACTGATCTTCTCATGGGCTTACTGGTTATCCATCACTTACTCAGGACCACTCATGGTGGGGAGTGGCCTGCAATGTTAGTTTTGCAGGGACCTGTGGGGGATGCCAGCATCAACTCTGGGGTGACCCTGGCATTTTCCTCCATTTTCTCCAGAGGGTGCTGGTGTGCATGGACACCCATACATTTGTGCAGTACTGCACATGTGTTCATGGCATCTGACTGCAGTCCCTTCCCCTTTGATGTTCGCTCACTGTGCTACCACCTGACCTCTACCAGGTGGCAATTAAGCAGAATACAGTGCCCCCTTACCCAATGGAAGGAGGACTATCCCTGGGGGCACTCGATCCCCCCACTGCCCAGCCAACCCACAAGAGTCCCAAGGTCATTCCCACACCCAGCTCACTAATGTAGTGAGTGGTAGCACTACCACTGAGCTACAGGGCCAGTGATGGGTTGCATCAATTTTTAGAGTTGGCAATGCATTAGCAACTCACAGTGGTGCTTTTTTCAACACCTAAGCAGCTCAAGGGCAACTGAGTTGCATCCGTTAGGCAGCAGGTTTTGCAAGGCTTTATGCTGGCTCCTGCACATTTATCAATTCACTGAAAAATGCTAGAGCAACTCATTGGTATAACCGTTTATTAACTCCTTCTAGCTACAAGAAAAAAAATCTATAGTTTTATATATATATTTTATATACAGTATATAGTTTTAAATATATATCATTCTGCATGGCATTCACATTTGGACTATCAATACTCAAATATAAGGCTAATGGCATGTAAATAAAGCTATTGCCAATGCTCTGATTTGATTCCTCTGAGGTGACCATTCTGTTTCAAGGTTAAGCAATGGAATGGTAGGACATCTAAATGTACTATTGAAAGAATTTAGTCTTTTAAAGCAGCACAACAGGCCAACTAAACCCAACATTTTAACAGTAGGAATGTAAAACTAAACTGAAATTGTATCCTCAGATGGGGAGGATTTGAAGTTGACATGGATAAATGCAATCCACCAAATGAATAGTTCAGATAGTAGTCCTATCCTTTAAAATGGTTACTATATAGTCCATATTTTATATCTGATCTGGGACATGCAAAACTGAATATTACAGCTGTTTACATGAACCACTGTACATTGCACATGAACAGGAACAGCCGTTTGTGAAAAGGAAAAATAAGATTTTATTTTTTCACTTTTTATTAAAATGTTATCTTCTGTTGCTTTCACACATGTCATCTGTAAAAGCAAGAAAGATATATGATCACTAACAAGAAAGGAAGAATTTTTCAATTTTCATAACACAACTGTAGACATTTGCAAATAGAGTATGATTACAAAATAAATAGACACATTTATTTGCTCTGAGCATTTAACAAAAATCTGAAAAGTCAGAAAGATTTATTCAAGGTTTTTGAAAGTGTCAAACAAAAATATATATGTTACTATGTATCAATGTATTTTTTTAATAGTATCAGTGTTATTTTACTATATCAATGCACAAGAATTTTATCAAAACAATGTATCAGAGCTGGCTTCATGGCGTCAGGTGATGGGGGATTGCTCAGCATGCTAGTGACCTGGGTTAGCGCCCTGACCCTGAACATCAGGAGTGGAGATCAGCAGGGATGGAGTCAGAGCATCCTATAGACACTTCCCTCCCGGGGGGGTTGGCAGTGTTAGACCACTCTACTAGTGGCTCCTGGAGGTGCTAGCAGAGGCATTCTAGGTGGCGTGAACCACAACATATCACTGAATTTCCCTGCCCCCAGGACACCACTGTAGCCATACGAATGTGGGAGGTGGGAGGGACCAGAAAAAGTGAAAATCTCATGCCTGGCTGCCAGATAGCAGCCATCTTATTCCTCCATGTCATGTAGCTATTCACAGCACCCTACGATCCTCCGAGCCTCCGTTCCTCCATCAAGGTAGCTGGAACTATTTCCCTTCCTTTGCACTTCTTGGGGAGTGGGACCCCACTTGAAGGGTAACCCTGGGTCTACTGTAGATGCTGATCAAAGGAAGGATGGATTGGATGGCAATGGGGATCGCCCAGTTGGAGAAGGGGGTCAACACTGAGCGGCTTGAAGGAGTGGCTGTCCAGAAGGGCAGGGAGAGGCGGAAAAAAGCTAAAACAAAAAAAATGATCTGTATCAATGTGATTCCACTTCTTTCATTTTAAAAAATTAGGTTTCTAACCTTAATAGTTCAAAAGGTAATGGTATTTAGAGAACATATATTTAGAAAGGGCTAACTTTGGAACCGTTGGAATCAAGTTGATGTGATACATTCAAGTGATTCAGTCTTCATTATAAACATACTAAAATATTATTAATCTAGTTTAAAAAGATGTCAGTATACAAATTTGTCTGGACTTTTTTACAAATATGCATTTTTAAACATGGAAAGCTTATTGTCAGAACATATCTATGCTGACCTGACTCCACGCATTTGTGTAAAAAAAATGAAGTTCTCAACTCTATTGGTTCCATAGTTACCCCTTTCTAAAGATAATTTCTTTAAAAAGGGCAACATTTAGACACAGGGTAGAAACTTAATGTTTTGAAATGAAAGCTTGGAGTCACACTGACATGATTTTGTCCTGTTGATAGTTTTCATTCATTGATACATGAAAACAGAAACAGAAACACAGGCAAGGATGGCAAAAAAAGATCAAAGGTCCATCCAGTCTGCCCAAGTTCCTTGAATCTGTGGAATCTTCACTGCAACCCAATGTTCCTCCAGGGTAATAAACCCTCCTGGTCCACTCCCCAATCTATTCCCTGGACCTGTCACCCCAGGCAACTACTATTTCCTTCATTCTTTCCCAGGCCTGCTTGAATCCCCTGACGGTGTTTACTTCCACCACCTCAGTTGGCAGACTGTTCCAAGGTTCCACCACTCTTTCCATAAAGAAGTACTTCCTCACATCCCTCCCGAACCTCCCACCTGTTTATCTCCACTCATGTCTATGTAACCACAAGTTGGTATTCAGGCAAAATAATTCCCCACAGTTCACTATATTAATTCCTTTGAGGAATTTGAATTTTTCAGTCATATCTCTCCTCTCCAATCTGGCTTCCAGTGAGTACATATTTAGTACCTTGAGACACTCCTCTTAGGATCGACCCTGCTGTCCCTGAATGATTTTGGTCACTCTGTGCTGCACTATCTCCAGCCTACCCTTTTCTTTTCTGAGGTGAGAACTCCAGAACTGGGCGCAGTACTCCAGGTGAGGCCACACCATGTATCTGTAGACAGGAAGTATTATCTCTTTCCTCTACTGCCGATCCCCCTCCCGATACATCCCAGCATCCTGTTAGCCTTGCTATAGGCCTTGTTGCACTGACTTGTTTGTTTAAGGGAGTTACTGAAGATAACTCCTAGATCCCGTTTCTCATCTGTAGTGCTAAGTCTCTGCCTCCCATCCAGTACTCCATCTTGGGGTTCTTTTTCCCTAGGTGCATTGTCTTACACTTTTTAGCAATGAATTTTAATTGCCAGACTTTTGACCACCCCTCTAGCTTTTGTAGTTCCTTCTGCATATTCCTTATTCTCTCTTCACTATCCACCCTCCCTCATAATTTGGCATCATCCGTGAAGAGACACAACCTGCCCCAGATTCCTACACCAGTGTTACTAATGAACATGTTGAAGAGGAACCAGACCCAGGACAGATCCCTGTGGAACTCCACTCGGTACCTCCCTTTCCTCTGATTTGACCCCATTTACCACCACCCTCTATTGCCCATGTTATAAAGAAGGAGATGAGGTAGGAAGGGAGCTCACCCAACCAGTGCTTGGAGGTGAATTTAGCACAGTGGGAGAGTCACCTATTTGTAAGAGAGGGTAAGGATAGGGCATGATAAAGATCACAGTGATGGGTGCGAGGGGGGCATCCAGGGCAAAGCAGCAGAAGGAATTGAAGAGGGTGTCCAGTCTGATCAGGGAGGACTTAGTTGCAGCACCATAGACCACATCACAGTAGTAAAAAATGGGCAGTATCATCTTCTGAACAAGTTCACACCTAGCTGTAGGAGGGATGCAACTACTGTTCCTGAACAGAACACCAAGTTTGGGGCACAGTTTTTTCTGGATGGTGTCAATATGTCCAGAGAAGTTTAGGTGTTTGTTGGCCCAACCAAACACCTAAGTACTTGAAGGAGGATGTGTCCTCAAGTAAAGTCCCCTCAAGGGTGTGAAAAGTGGGTAGGGAGGGAAGCCTAGAGAGTCTCTGTCTTGTGCCAAAGGTCATGGAGACTGTCTTTTTGACGTTGAGGAAAAGTTTATGGTTAGCAAACCAGAGCTGAACCTTGTCGAAGTCTTGCTGTAAGTTGGTTGTAACCTCAACAGGACAGGAGCCAGATGCATACAGGACTGTATCATTGGCATACATATGTATAGCGGAGGATGGGGAGCAAACGGAGGGAAAGCCATTTAAGAAGATGGAGAACAGGAGGGGCCCTAAAACCAAGCTCCAGTGCTAATCGGGAGGGGAGGGGAAGTGGCGTCCAACATCTTAATTGATTGGGTTCTACCAATAAGGTAGGCCTTGAACCAGTTTGTGGCGGAGGGAGGAACTGATTTTTGCCAGCTCAGATGCAGACAAGTGGAAGGCTGAACAAAAGGCAGCACACTTTTTATTATGCATATGCCAAAAGGGCAGAGACATATGTAGAACACGGTGTGTCAGCAGTGGCCTCACAGCTGAGGACAAAATGAAACCAGATGTTAAGGTCACCCACTTTGAGCCATCCTTTAACCCATGCAGGAATTCAACAGTACAGCGAAAACAGAAGGCTAGGACAAAAGTGTGGATGAATGGCTCGCCCAGCTACGTCTGCTAGCAAAAGAATGTGCCTTTGCAGACACTGACAACATGATAAAAGACCACATCCTGATGGGGACTCAGCATAAAGAGTTGCAGGAGAAGCTTCTTCTAGAAGATGACCTGATGCTAGAAACTGCACTCAAGGTGATCCAAGCATATGAGGCTTCCCGTGTTGAGATGCAAGTGCTGGAGAGTGCACAACAGGCAATACTTATCATTTCTAGATACCCAAAATACAAAGGTATGAATGACTCACCGCAGAAGAGAGAGCAAGGTTTGAAAGAGGAGTGATCTCCAATGGGTATAAAGTTGTGCCCAAGGTGCGGGTGGAAGCATCCTGAAAAGGCATAGTGCCCTGCAGCTGGTCAAAAATTTTGAGCATGTAAGAAATATAGTAATTTTGCAAGTGTATGTCGGGGAACACACCAGAAAAATCCAAGCAAAGTACACACAGTACAAGGGCCCACCGAGGAATATGGGGAGGGTGCAGAAGAGCAACCATTTTTCCTAGCATACAACGATGGGGAAGGACATATCTCAGAGGAGATTTAATGCTACACTAAATATGGGTATAATGAAAACATCCATCAAATTCAAGTTGGACACCATCGTGCAAATCAACTGCATACCAGTCCGAGTGTATCAAGAAAAAATAACACTCTCTGCAAAGCAAAAATATGCCCTGCTTAGCTGGTTATGGAGGGCAGGAGCTGAAAGTAGAGGGAAGTTGCAACACACAGTGCAGTCACAACACAAAAACACAAATGTGGTTACACCAGTCCCACCAGTCTTAGGGCTGAAGGCTTGAAAAGACCTAGGACTGATCCAGATAGTGATGGTAGCTGAGCCTGTGAATAAAAACCTGACAATGGAAGTGGTATGAGACCAGTACTCAGATGTTTTTATGGTACTAGGTTGTTTGACAGGATTTTATTCAATACGCCTAAAACCAGGAGTCCGACCTGTAATTCATTCACCAAGGCAAGTGCCATTAGCCCTGAAGGCCAAAATAAGAGCAGAAGTACCGAGAATGGAAAAGTTGAGGGTAGTTGTCAAGGTGTCACAGCCCACAGCGTGGGTCAGCTCCATGGTGGCAGTCGAGAAAAAGACCTCAGGAAACATACGTCTCTGCATAGACCTACGTGACCTCAACAAAGTAATAGTTCATGAACATTATGGGCTGCCCACACTAGAGGACATTTCACATAAACTGTCAGGGGCATTCCATTTCAGAGTGCTTGATGCCCAGGCAGGCTATTGGCAGCTGCAACTGGATGAGACAAGTAGTCGACTGACAACTTTCAGCATGTCAGTCGGTAGATGGTGCTTCACCCAGGTGCCCTTCAGGATAGTATCTGCCCAAGAGATGTTCCAGAAGAAACCTCACAAAATCACAGGGGGACCCCAAGGTGTTGAAAGTGATGATTGATGACCTCCTTGTGTATGAATCTATAAAACAAGAAGCATGACTGCTGCCTTGTGGCACTTCTGGAGAGGTGCAGGCACGTGTACTTAAAGAGCTAGTGGACTGGATTGGCAATTTTGAATTAATAAATTCTCTGGCCACATAAGAACTAACCTGTGTCTCATATTCTGGTGCTGTTTCAAGTATACTCAATGGCTTTTCCTTTATTTTTGAAGTTTTCCATGTAATCCGCATGGACAGATATGTAATTTGCCATCAGATGCAGAGAAACCAGAGATAACATACGAGGGGGAATAAACCGAATCCGAGCTGTTAGGAAGGTGTGCTGTCTTTTTTGTTTGTTTGTTTGTTTCCATTTAATATGCTTTATTTAAATTATGAAAAACATAAAAAAAGGACATTTACAAAATACAAGCAAAATTCAGCTAAACATAAGTGAAAAACACATAAGGTCAGAACAATACAAAAACACATTGAACTCCCCACCACTAATGCCATACACCCACCCCCTCAATACCCTACCATGCATTGCTCAGTCCAATAGGTCCATCATTTACCTTCCATACCAAGGCAGACAACCCACCTGGTATGTGTCCATACATCTAGATGAAAAGCTGTAGGACCTTTGCAGGTGTGAATATAAATATTTTTTTTCTGCTGGATATGCAGCCATTTCCCTGGTGTCTAGTGGTCCCTCCCACCACCCTATGCCCCCCAAAGTAAACATGTATATTTCCCTGATGTCTAGTGGACCCCCCCACCTGATGTCTGCCTCTGTAAGGGGGAAAACCCACCACCTTTTGTCACACACACCCACCCCACATGGCGATTGCCGTCCTGCCATTGCCATCCAGTACACCCTCTGCAAGTAAGTCTCCACCCCCCAACAACACAGCTCCATCCCATCCCCGAATGTTGCTCTTTGCCCCCCAGCCCATCCGACCATCGTTGGTGGTTAGTGTGCCCACCCACAGCACCGACAACCCATCCCCGGTCTCCCTTACCAGACTGTCGGTGCTGCAGTGAATCGAAGATGAGCAACACAGCCCTCCACACACATCACTTTGGCCGCCCACCATATGAAAGAAGCAAGGGGTGTACTGCTCTTATAAGCACACTCCTTGCTCCTGTCAGGTGGCGGGCGGCCAAGATGGTGCGTGGAGGGCTTTGTCACTTGCCGTCGAGCCACTGTGACCAGACAGTCAGGTAAAGGAGACTGGGTGGGTTGCTAGTGCTGTGGGTGGGAGGGGGGCACACTAACCACCAATGATGGTCAGGTGGGCTTGGGGGGGTGAAGAGCAATGTTCAGGGATGGGACAGGGCTGTGTTGTTGGGGGGGTGGGAGACTTACTTGCAGAGGGTGTACTGGACAGCAGTGACGGGATGGCGATTGCTGTGGGGGGATGTGACAAAAGGTGGTGGTCTTCCCCACCTTATGGGGACAGACATTGGGTGGGGAGGACACCAGGGGAAATATACATGTTTACCTTGGGGGGCATCAGGTATTAGGTGGAACCACAAGACACCAGGGAATCATACATGTTTAATTCAGGAGGCATCGGGTTTGGGGAGAGACCACTAGGGAAACATTCATATGTGGCAATATTCAGTGATTTTCGGCATGTATTGATAGTTTCAGTCACCGGCAGCTTCCACCTACTACATCAATCCCTTTCCATCTGTCCCATGCGTGCAACACACAGACATTCACAGAGATGAACAGAAAGCCCTGCCAAAATGGAATATTGATTAGCTGTAAATTAAGGCAAAGCTAGTTCGGTACTGCTAAAAGCACTTAAATGAAACTGGTTTAAGAATTCCAGTAAGCACAGTGTGGCTAGTTTAACCAGATACAGTAGCTCTTTTAAGCTAAATCCAGATAAAATTCAGACAGGTCAGACAAAGGTAACCTATTTTAGACATCGACTCACCAATGAGGGGCTAAAGCCAGATCCCAAGAAGCTTGGTGCCATCGAGAAGATGAGACCTCTGAATCCCCGGAAGGAGCTTGAGACAATACTTGGTACTTTCAACTACCTGTCAAAATCCTCCAAAGGATTGGCACAGGCCACAGCCCCACTCTTTATTTATTTGTTTATTTAGTTTTTGTTGACCGAGTAAGTGCACTAGACAAATCCTGCCTATTTTCAGGCACGACCCGGGGGAAGGGGATACAGATGAATGCCAACTGACCCTGAACCAGATTAAGCTGTTGGTGGTATTTTTAGTGAATGAGAGAAATTTGGCCACGACACCAGGGAAATTCCCCTACTCTTTTCGATAAGTGCCATGGGATCTTTAACATCCACCTGAACTACCACCTGTCCAGGCAGATGGGACCTCGGTTTAACGTCTCATCTGAAAGACGGCATCTCAGAAGTGCAGCACCCTTCTCATGCTGCACTACAGTGTCAGTACTGGGATATTAACCCAAGTGCCAGATGTGGGAACTGAACCCACAGTCCTCTGATCTCCCAGCCTCAGAGGCAAGTGTGCTACCTACTGAGCCACTGACACTGCATATGGCTGAAGGTAACTGCAGAATGGTCCTGGGATGCCAATGGACAAGGCATTCAGAAAAATAAAAACTCTAATATGCAAACAGCCTGGACCCATTTTACAATATTTTGATTTAGCAAAACCAGTGGTACTACAAGTGGATGCCTCTCAGGCAGGTCTAGGTGCTATTCGACTTCAAGAAAGGAAGCCTGTTCCTTACGCCTCCTGGGCTCTGACTCCTAAACAAGTAAACTATGCCCAAATTGAAAAAGGAATGCTAGCAATTGTCACTGGGTGTGACAAGTTTCATCAGTACATTTATGGCTAATCTGTAACACTGAAGTCAGATCACAAGCCTCTACATCATATTTTGTCGAAATCACTGCAGTCCACACCCCCCTCATCTACAGTGTATGATGAGGCACCTACAGAAGTATGACCTACTTACAAGCCAAGCACAGACATTCCAATTGTTGATACTCTGTCTACAGTGTACAAACCTGAAGAGGTCACCCAGGAAGAACCAGATCTAGAAGACCAAGTGCCTAGTGTGTTGATGGCAATGCCTGCAGCTGAATCATACCTAGACACATTTCATCATGCAACCACAACTGATAAAACCATGGTGCTGCTCACAAAAGAGCTTATTAGTGGGTACTGGGTAGACTACTTATCAATGACAGTTGAACCCTGAGATGCATGTTTTCTGGCACCTGCGAACAGATCTGACATATGCAGATGGTCCGATTCTAAAAGAAGGAGAAACAGTGATATCTGCAGACCTCCAATCAGAGACTTTGTAACATGGGAGTGGGAGCGAGCCTGTGTGGGGTGAGCATGTGTTCACGTGCATAGAGACACGTGCATCTGCGTTTGTCTGCTGTGTCCACTGCGGACGCCAGGATCAGGAGCCTGAAATAATCATCTTTGTTTTAGTCAAGTAATCTATGTATCAGTTTAACAGTCAGTATGCCTCAAGGTAAGGGAAGATCTAAGCTGTTGGTTAACTAGGATCTGCGGCCTATCCTGTAGGTAGGGAAATGGGCAGACTAGGTGGGCCAAGCAGTCCTTATCTGCAGTCAAATTCTATGTTTCTATGTTTCTAAGCAGTTACTTAAGCAATGTATGGTTTGTAAAATGTACACCGAGGGTAGTAAGGAGCAACAATGTAAGTGCAATAACTGTTTATTAGTGGAGACACTTCAAGAAGAAATTAAACATTTATTAGAAAGATTGGAGATTGAAAAAGAGATACGTGAATTAGAAAAATTCATTGATACTACGTCAGAAAGCCTCCCGATGCATGAAATAGGGGTTACAACCAGTATTCCTAGTTGTATGTCATTTTAAAAAAAAGAACACAGTGAAAAAAAGGGTAAAGGTCTAACAAAAGTAGTGAGCAAAAATAAAAAAGAAATTCTTCCAAATTGAAGTGTGGAGGATAGTTTCCAACAAAGTAACCCCCTGCAATTGAGCAATAAATCTGAGGTCCTTGGAAAATCTTCAGAGTTGTAAACTACAAATGGTCAAATTACTGGAGAAAAAATGAATGCTAGTAACAAAGAGCAAGAAAAGCAGAGAAAAGACAAAGTACAACCTAGGATAGCTGGTAGCTCGTTTCTTGAGCAAGAAAAACATAGCGATATCCTTGTGATAGGTGACTCACTAACTAGAGGGATAGATGATAGTTTGTAAAAATAGGAAACTGTATACGACAGTTAGTACATTGCCAGGGGTCAAAATAACAGATGTGCATGACTTGTTTGATGGACTAATGGAGAACTCACATGATCCCCTTGTTATTTTACATGTAGGAATTAATGACATAGGAAAAAATAAGCCAGAAATCATACAGGATGGCTTCAGGAAATTAGTAAATGAAATTCAAAATAAAGGAGGTGAGGTCATGATTTCAGGAATCTTACCAGTACAAGGTCCACAAGAATACAAGAATTGTGCCATAAATCAAATCAATAAATGGTTACATTCCTATTGTATTGAAAAACATATAGGTTTCATAGATAACACTGGGTCATTTCAAAATAAACATCGTTTTAAGCATGATGAGTTGCATTTAAATAGGGCAGGTAGTAGGATACTGGGGATTAAATTTAATAGGGTAATTAAGTTTCATTTAAACTGAAAGGAGAGGGGCGGGTTTTTGCAGACTTGAGTAAAGCAAAAATTAGGGTATAAAGGAAAATGTAAGGGGGGATTTGAAAATAGTTTTATTAAATGCAAGAAGCCTACTAAATACATTTGATGAGTTCCAGCACATGCTGGTTTCTGGAAACATTGATATAGCATTGATTACGGAGACTTGGTGAGATGAAGCTGACCCACGGGGAAAAGATATCTCAGGCTACAAACTATATTCCAAATCTAGAAACCACAGGAGAGGTGGTGAAATTGCTATTTATATCAGAGATAATATAGATAGTGAACAGGAAAAAATCCATTTTGATAATCTTGAAATGATATGGATAAAAATACTATATGAAGATCAGCCTAAAACTAGACTCGGATTAGTGTATAGGCCTCCTTCTATAGACAAGCAAGATGACAACCTTCTGCTTGAATTTATCTCCAGTTTAGACCCAGCTGACGATATACTCCTAACAGGGGATTTTAACTTACCTGAGATAGATTGAAAAACTCAGATTGGGAAATCCAGCACAGCAAATAAATTCTTGGAAGTAATAGAACATGTGGGGATGGAACAGAGAGTAATGGATGCAACTAGGGGCCAGAACATCCTGGATTTGGTATTAAAAAATATGGGAAATAAAACTGGTGATTTAAAGTTGGGAAGTCCCTTGGGAAATAGTGACCATTGTAAAATCTATTTTACAATATCAGGTAAAGTAAACATTAAATGTGCACAAAGATTAACACACATGCTTAACTTTAAAAAAGCTAACTTTTCTGGTTTTAGAACTGATTTGGAGACCTGGGATTGGTATACACGTTCTCCAACAAAAATGCTGATGAAACCTGGGAAATTTTGTTAAAAAGAATTAACACGGGGGTGCAAAAATGTACACCTAGTAAGAAGAAATATGTCAGTAAAATAAAAAATTCTAAAGGCTGGTTTAACTCTAAACTTAAAAAAATGATTAAAGAAAAGGATAAGATCTTCAAAAGGGTAAATAAACAAAATAAAAATCTGTAAGGATGGGTTTTGTATAAAGATAAAGTTAAACATCTTAAAAAAAGAAATTAAGAAAGCCAAGGCAGAATATGAACTAGGTCTAGCTACAAGGATAAAGGACAAACATAAAGCCTTTTATAATTACATCAATGGAAAAAAGAAGGGATCTATCAATATAGGCCCCTTTAGTAATGAAAAAAAATGAATCTATAACCGACATTAAACAAATGGCTGACATACAGAATTCTTATTGTTCTTCCATATTTAATATAAACAATTCTAGCAGTTCTGTGAATAAGTTTAGTTCCCAGGTAGGGTAGGTGAAAATTGACCCTAAAGATGTACTGGCTAGGCTAGAAAGTTTAAATATAAATAAATCTCAGGGACCGAATGAGCTCCATCCTAGGGTACTAAAAGAATTGGCAGTCCTTTTGGCACATCCTCTAACATACTTATTCCAGAAATCTCTAGATCAAGGAACAGTAGTACAAGCTTGGAGAGGTGCTATAGTCGCCCCATTGTTAAAAAAAGGACCAACTACAAAACCAGAAAATTTTAGACCTGTGAGTTTAACATCTCTAGTGGGGAAGCTATTCGAGGGAATTCTGAAGGACATCATTTTAAAACATTTGTCTTTAAACAACTTAATTGACACAACTCAACATGGATTTACAAAAAAAATCATGTCAGACAAATATGTTATAATTTTATGAAAAAGTAAACAAACTCTGGATAGAGGAGATACAGTTGATGTGTTTTTGGATTTCTCCAAAGCATTCGATAGACTGCCACACAAAGAATTAGTGGATGTATTGAACAGTGTTAAGATATCTACCAATATAGTTAACTGGGTGGAGGCTTGGCTGTAAGGGACAAGGCAAAGGGTTAATATCAGAGGAGTTCTTTCTGATTGGGGGGGGTTGCCAGTGGGGTGCCACAGGGATCAGTATTGGGCCCATGTTTATTCAATCTCTATGTCTCTACAATTAGGAGCATTTTTTCTGGCATCTGGATAAGTAAATTCACATATAACTGTAGAATTGGGGGTATAGTTAACAGTACTGAAGAATACATCAAGGTACAGGAAACATTGGATATGTTGAGCCAGTAGACAGATCAACACAAATTAGAACAAAATCTTAGCAAGTGTGCTGTAATGCACTTGGGTAGTAAAAATAAAAAAAATATCTATAGCATAGGTAAGACTCAGTTAAGACAGACTATGGAAGAAAGAGATCTGGGGGTGAGAATAATGGATGACTTGAAATTTAGTGCACATTGTAGTTTAGTGGTTAAAAAGGCGAATCAAGTATTAAACTGTATATTACGACACATTGGTAGCAGAGACATGAAGATGGTGTCTTTGTATAGTGCATTGGTGAGGCCCCATTTGGAGTATTGTGCTCAGGTTTGGTCACCATATAGACAAGTAGATATTAGGAGATTGGAGGGAGTACAACGAAGGGCCACAAAGAGAATGTCGGGTCAAGAACATGTGTCATATCGGGAAAGATTAATAAATCTAAATCTTTATTCATTGCAGTATTGCAGAATTAGGGGTGATATGTGCATGATTTATAGGGCATTCAAGGATGAGCACTTAAGGCAAGATTTAGGATTAATAGTTAGGAATAATAGCTTGCATGAAACAAGAGCACACAAATTACAATTAAAATAAGACGAATGGAGGACACTTATGAGAAAGAATTGGTTTAGCCAGAGAGGTGTTAAGTTGTGGAACACTTTACCAGAACAATTAGTAATGAGTGGGTCAGTGGAGTGTTTCAAGCGTGGGCTGGATAAATATTACCATACTAAAACATCCATGGTTTAGAAATTAATATTGACAGAAAAAAAAATGGCACGCATTAAGGACACAAGTCTATGTAGCTTGTATATCCTATGAATCCTATGAGATGCACCAGGGGCGTTTTGGGGTAGTGTTCAGCAAGCACCATGCCAGAGACACAGTATACTGGACTGTCATAAGCAAAGACACAGAACGACTGGTGGCAGTTTGAGACACGTGTTAAACTTTACAAAGAGAAAATGCCAAAGAACCTCTGAACCCTTCTGCTATACCTGAGTGGCCTTGACAACACATTGGTTCAGACCTATTCATCCTAGAGGGGATCAATTATTTACTGTAATTGCTGCTGACTATTACAGCAGGTTTTTTGAGCAGACTCAACTTGTGGACACCGGAGCACACACTATAGTGAACCCTTTGAAAGACATTATGTCACAACATGGTGTATGTGAGGAGCTAGTGTCCAGCAATGGTCCACAGTGCACTTTGACTGAGTTCAAAGAATTCACCACCAGCTGAGGCATTAAACATGTGATGGTCAGTCCTTATTTTCCATGAGCTAATGGACTTGCAGAAAAATGCATCTGGATAACAAAGTACATTCTAGCTAAAGCTAAACATAGTGGTCAAAACCTCTACATTGGACTGCTGAACTACTGAAACACAACACTGGCTCACTTGCACAACTTCTAATGTGTCAAGATTTGAGGTCTGCTACTCCAGTGACCAGGGACAAGCTTGAACTACAAGTTATTCCTGCATTAAAATTTCCAAGCAACAGAAGTAAACAACAACAATGGCAGGAACACTACTTCCCCCATAATGCCCAGCCACTATCTTCATTACCAGCTGGAACACCAGTTTGCTACAGGGTATCTAATAGAAGATGGGACACTGTCAAGATTTTGTCTCCATGATTGACACCATGGTCCTATGTCATTGAGATAGAGCAGGGACAGATATTCAGATAGAAAAGATGTCATCTTCGTAAATCTTACCTATCTGGTCCAGACAAGATAAAAAATGAGGTTAGCTGAGAGCTCACCTGTGTTACAGGTCCTGATTTTTATACCCAACTCTCCAGATATCAGCTTTCATTCTAGTGCTGATGTGTCAATGCATGGGTAGCCTGCAAGAGACTGATGAAACTGCTGCTAGCAAGTCTGAGAACTCTCTGGGTTAATCTGACCAACCAAATCCTAGAAAGCTAGATGCATCACTGTCATCGAGGCAAAGGTCAGGAAGCATAGGAAGACCAGCCGTAGTTGTAAAATTCGCAAGTAGCGTTTTATTACTATCAATAACAGTAAAATAAAAAATAAAAATTGTTCAGTATAACTATTTACAAAGGCAGTACAAACAGAGAAAACAACGTCCTTCATCTGAGGGTATCTCTAATTCCAAGTTTCAGTCTCTCTAGCAAAATTATTGCTGCTCTTTTTATAACAAGTCTTTGCCTGACAATCAACTTCTTCATCCTAAGCTCGCTAAGGAGTCATCTTGTTTCTCACAAAATGCATCAGAGTTCTTGTCAGTTTCTTTGCAGAGCAGGCTTGCAAATAGAACAGTGTCCCAAGCTGGCCTACTGCTGACAGCTCTGCAAAAAGAGTTTGCAAACAAGCCTGAGAGGAACTCAAACTGTATCTC
Source organism: Neoceratodus forsteri (assembly GCA_016271365.2). Classification (NCBI taxonomy): domain Eukaryota; kingdom Metazoa; phylum Chordata; order Ceratodontiformes; family Ceratodontidae; genus Neoceratodus; species Neoceratodus forsteri. The sequence goes on along the minus strand of CM028132.1, from coordinate 61,163,618 downwards.
AGGTTAACCCCTAAATTCCAAATAGCTTTTTGCAATCGATTTGGTTGTGCAGCCAGACAGACAAGAGGAGAAAAGGAGAGGATAGAACAGATCCTTGCATTTAACTCTTTTAGCATAACAAGTGGGACAGGGCCTTATTCAACCCTGTCACAGCCACCTCCGACTGATACATCCAAGCAAAATTGTATTTACTCTTAAGCAGGTCGTTTGCTAAAACCCAAAGTTTGGAACGATATTGTTACAGGCTGACACATGTACAGTGCTTATGTTCCTGATAACTGTTCGGTGTGTATTCCTTGCATTGTTGTGTATTACTGTTTAAGCATCTAAAGGAGAGGGATGTAATGTATGGTGACTCTCATGCAGTGAATTGCATGCTATGTTTAATTATCTGCTGTGTCTTTAAATGTATGCATTAGATCTTTTGGAGGACTGAAATAGATGGTCTACCTCTGCCTGGGGTCAAGAGGAAGAGATGGGAAGTGTTGTAGGAGGAAGATGTACTGGGAAGTCAAGGTCAGAGAATAAAATCTGGCTGTTTTCATGTTACTGTTGAGTTCTGAGTTTTATTGTCAACATTCAGTTGAAGATATTTCACAGATGATACTAATGGTACTATATTCACAACCTTTGTCTAGTTTCTGTAGGTATATATAGTTAAGACATGCATCTTCTTTCCAGCGCGGTGCTGTTACGATGGCGGCAAGTTGCAGTTGCATACAGTATGTAGTAACACTCTCTTTCATATTATACAAAGCCACAAACCATCAATACAAGCTATTTAAAAGTACATTTAAGGAAGGCATCTAATAGAAAGGTTGCCCCTGGCATGACAATCCTGCTACTATACATTACAACTCAGGGGTTAGAGCACCAGGGCAGTATTCTGGAGGCCTAGGTTCAACTCCCAGCAGGTCACATTATTTCTTTCTCACTACAAACTGTGATTAAAATTGCTTAGCAGTAGCTAATACTGCACCAAAAAACAGCTAACTGTTATCTTAGCTATTGTTTGGTAAACCTCATTCCATCCAGGACAGCCATGTTGGGTCAGGTTAAGCAATGGATCATTCGGGCACCGTATGGTGCTACTGGAAGTAATGAGTTTCCAGTGTGCAGCGTCACTCTCCTTTTTTAATACATGCTGCCTTTTGCTTATTTGTCCCACTTCCTTCTCAATACCATTGTCCCTTCTTGCCCCTTGTTTTTCACTGTTGCCTGGTTCTGTTTGTTGTTTTACTCTCTCCTGGTTATAAAAGTTCCACTCCTGATCCTGAGGGGGGAAAGACTATGTCGCCTTGCCCAATTCTGCCTCCCCCCCCCAGCTGGTTTAAATGATCTCCAATGAAACCTCTAAACCTCTCACTAAGGACATTAGAGCCCCTCCTGGAAAGATGCAGGCCATCCCCACAGTACAGGCCTGCATCCCTCAAAGTGCCTCCCCAGTCCCCAATGAAACCAAACCCTTTTGCTGCTGCCACTGTTCCAGTTCCCTGTTAGTGAAAAAAAAATCAGCCCTATTAAGACCCCAACTGCCACCAACCGATGTGCTGTGGTCCCTCTGTAATAAAAAAAAAAGAAAGAAAAAGTTTTCAGGAGCCTCTATCTTCCAAGCCCTCTGTCTCACCTGTCAGGTATTCCAATGTGCTCTGGACCCTCTGCAATAAAAAAAGAAAGAAAAAGAAAAAGACTTGTTCTCTGAAGCCTCTATCTTCTGAGCCCTCTGCTCTTCCCTTCAGATGGTGCTCTGTGCAAGATTCCATGTAACCCCTTTTTATCTCTGCAAGACAACTCGACAATTCAAATTTGGCACGCCCTTCCTTTGCTCACTCCCTATTGGCTAGTTGCTCTTGTGACGTCTTTCAGATATTCCTTTGCTGCTGCTACTACTACTGCTCTGGTTCCCTGTTAGTGAAAAAAACAATCAGCCTTATTAAGACTCCAACTGCCGCCAACCTGACAAGTTCACCTGCTATTCTGGAACTAAAGTCATAATGTGTTGGCTGTGATATCATAGTCATTTCCACAACAAAAAGCTTTAATATCAGAAGCCAAGCATTATAACTTCAGCTCTGGACTTAGACTCAGCTAGAAGTAAGCAGTAAGGGGAAAGCATCTATTTTCCATGTGGAAGTCCTTTTTTATAAAGAAAGGAAAGGCTCCTTTTTCTAGCCACCTGCACCATCTCCACCCCCACCCCAAAGTGAACACATGCAGATCATGAAGCCTAATCGATTTTACTAATAGAATCTGTCGACAGACAAAGGCCTTTTGGCTCATCATGTCTGCCTATCCCTAACCAAGTAAGTCTGAATGAAAGAGCCTTAGAGGCGCTTCACTTCCCCTTCCCCACTCTATTTCAGATGTGATCTTTACCAAGCCCTTGTACCTGTCCCACCCTCTTTTAAATCCCCCCATGGATTTCACACAGACAACCTTCCTCAGCAGTCTATTTCATACTTACACCACACTTTCTCTGTGAAAAAGTACTTCCTGGTACCTCTCTTAAACCTGTTCCCCACCAGCTTTATGGAGTTGCCCCTAATTCTTGTGTTCCCACTCAGTCTGAACAATTCCCCATCATCCACGTTGTTTAACCCATAAAGAAACTTGTCTGTTTCACTTAATATTCTCTCTTCCCCTTCTCGTCTCACGCGTGTACGTGTTCAGATCTATTGACCTCTCGTATGTCCTCTTCTGCTGTCCCTGAATCATCTGGTTACCCTTCTCTGCACTGCCACCACCTTGTCCCTGTTCTTCTCCAGATGAAGAGTTAAAAACCTGGGTTACGCCACTCTGTGCCTTTATCAATTAAATGTGAATCACTATGGGGTTGCCCCAGTGGAGGGAACATTTGGATATAGTGTTCCTTTATCATGCCTAGGTGGGACAAAAGGGCAGACTGGGTAGGCTGAGAGGTCCTTTTCTGCTGTCACATTTCCATGTTTCTATGCCACTGTAATTTTTTGCTGATGACCAATGCCCTAAGGAGTTTTTTGAAGACGGTTCTAGTTTTTAAGGGCTGTTCAGTAAGTATTGGAACCTGATGGTTTCAAGAGTAATGGCATGCATGACTATTAGCCGACTGGCCTATCCTGGTTCTCTGCCCTAGCTACATCAACGCACAATTGATTTTCTAAAAAATACGTTGTAGCCACTGGCTTCAGTCAAATGTGGAAGTCCAGCAACCTATCGAGAAAGCTTTCCACTGACTATGGAATGCAAATAAAACTCAACCAATGCATCTCCCTGTGATTCGATACATCTATTGCGATGACACAGTTTTACTCTAAAATGCGAATATTACATTTATTTCCTTCAAGCAGTTACAGCCAAAACTGAAAGTTGTGACACAGCAGTGGTTCTTAGAGATCCCCTAATGAAGAACCCCAAGAGGTTTGAAGCGCTGGGGTGCCTATTTGTCCTCCCATCACTGCTTTCATTTAATACACTATTTAGTTTATATTTTACTGCCTGCCTATTTTTTGGTGCATCACCCTCATGTGTTCCATTTCTGAAAGCACAAAGCCTTACTCAAACTTACACTGACTGTGCCAGGAGGGGTTTCTATCACTCACCTCCTAAGTAAATCTCGGAGCAGACACACACAATTCTTTCAAAGAAGCCATGGAATCAGGATCTGGAGTACTTCCTGTACTAAAGGTGAATCCCCTGTGGCTGAACTACCATGCAGAGGGACTCATTTTTTTTGTACTGTTACAGTGGTTTGCAACCTCTTCCTAACTCCTGCCAATACACTTACCACAGAAGTTGGATATGAAAAGGGATTGATTCTGAATTCGTTGGTGTGTCTCACTTATCATTCAGACTAGATAGATTTCCTCTCAAAAATATAGAGTAGCGTATGCATACAAGGGGCTGGATTTTCAAAGCTTGCGACACGTCCTGTGTTATAACACACAGGTTTTGGCAGTGCACCGAACCCCTTTGCTGCAACTGCACCCAATATTACAATCTCGGGTGCAGTTACAACACGTTACCCAGTTTACAGCAGTTTGCACCAAATATTTGCCTGGCCTGGTGGCACTGAGAGCTGAGGCGCTGGTCGCCTTACCTCTCACTACGCCAGTGACCCATGTTCAGGAATGAGCACGGGTTGGCGGGGGTTGGCGGGGGAGGATAGGGATCGAGCATCCGTAGGATTGCTCTCCTTCTCCGGGGAGAGGGGACACCAGCGATTTGGTGCATGACTGGCCCCTGGCGGAGACTAGGGGATTGGCGCAACGCAAGCTACAGAGAGGGGGTAGATAAGGCAGATGTTTGGATGAGCGTGTATGGGAGGGTGCGCGTTCGCTCCTTGGGTGTCATTGCATGCCTCGTCTAGGGGAACCAAAGTACAAGGAGGAAAAAAAAGGTACTGGTGCGGCAGAATAAGGCTCGGTCCCCGCAGGCACCACCCCCGCGATGGGCAGTAACACTTCCAGCACCGAATCTGGAGTTAGGCAGGTTGAGGGGGATCCCCGCTGCCCCACCACAGGGTGCAAGCCATGGGGCAGCTGGAAGGGTAGGCTGTGAGTGGGGGATGGGGCCGGGGGAATCCGACAGGATGCATTGCTGCCAGGGACAAGGTGGATAAAGAAAGTAACAGTAAAAAAAGTTTGCGCCAAATATTTGGCATAAGCCCCATAAAAATGGATACCCAGGATTGCCACAAGCTAGACCAGAAAAAGTTGGTCTAACTTGCAGCAACTGGCACACAGGTTAGAAAATCCCAATTGCTGGCCAGGACAATGACGTAAGCCCCGGGCGCCATATGTTTGGCAGACCTGGGGCTTATGGCAGTCGAGGTCTTTTGACATTCCGGCCCTAGTTTTTTTTTTCCCAGAAAAGGTTTCATAGTCACATTCGGCAAAACTCAATGACAGAAAATGTTTCCAAAATAAGAATTCTAAACCTTTTTTTATTATTACTTAAGACGACAGGAAGGATTTTCAGAAGGCTCCATCTGAGATTTGCCGTTTACAAAATGTAAATCTATCCAAACTGTTAGACCATCTATTAGAAGGTCTAACCAAATGCTAACTGGCCATCTGAATTTGGGGTAAAAAGAAAGACACAGTTGTGGCAAAAAATTATGCAAATCGCATCAATTTTTTCCACAAATTGTGACATAAGTCGCAAATGGATGCATTTTTCTTTTTAAATCGGAGCACGGCATCTTAGACACAATTGGATGGAGACTGATACAGGTGCTGCATAAATCTGCATCTGTGTCTGACTTATTAGAAAAAAATGGCCTGTTTTCATTAAAGCGACAGGATCTTTTCCTCTTAGATTTCATCCATTCACATGGCTTACTACTGCCGTGAAGTCATTCCTCAGGTTATGACATTGCAGTCTGTTACTATGGAAATTATTCTAATGTCAAAAGCAGTGTATTATGTCTAAAACTGGGTGAAATTTGTGGATTCTGCTTCCACAGAATTTTCATTGAATTTAGCAAAATATGGCCTTAAGTGGAATCGATGCCATTTCACAAAACATTTTCTTTTTTATGAAAGAAAAAACTGGCTCAAACATTAAATTCCATCTCAGTTGCAACAACAAATTGTGATGTACATAAATTCTGTGGTTTGCATAGAGCATGCCCTACAACTGTGACAAAAAATACTAACAAGTCACTGACGTCCACAGAAAACAATTGTGCAGTTTACAATGGGAAATAAAAAACAATTCTGCAGTTTACATAGACTTACATTTTCAAAATGGTGCTGTTGGCCAGTCTATCTGTGCTGCAGTAGCACTGCATCTCACATCGCAACCCTTTCTATTGTTTTTTTCTTGTTGTTGTTTTTTTGCAATTAGTGTTTTTTATTCCCTGAGCACCAGATGGCCCTCTTCGTGCAGGCCATCCCAGCCCTGTCACCCTGACATCTCCCAGAACTTACCCTGCCTGTTTGTTGCTCCAGGACATAACCCCCCCCCAAGCAGGGGTGGCGGGGTTCCCCAACCCCCGCTATCAAATGGATCTAGGTTCTCGACAGTGCCTGGTCATTGGGTGCAAACCCTGCAAGTGGCCAGGGGCCAGGGTTTCCCTTAGGTTTTCCTCTTTCCCGATTGGCAAGACAGAGAGTGAGTGCAACGGCGTCAAGGACAGCATTATGCATGCTTCCATACATGGCAAGTCAGACACCTGCCACCCCGCTGTTCTCCATTTGCAGTCTCTATGCCCTACCCCCCATCTACCACTAGGGGCCAGGCTAACACTGCTCCTCACCACTTCTTCCCTGGAGGAGGAGCGCAGTCTGCTGGATGCTCAATCATCCCCCCCCCCGGCTGAACCTCTGACAACCCGAGTTTGTTTCTGAACCCGGGTCATGGGCACTGCAACCGGTAGCATTATTGCTGCACCAATGAGAAAGCCCTGCAACCCTTTCTATTGTTGATGAGGAGCAGCAAGGCGAGCCAGACCTCCACTAACTTAATGCTTACCAAAGATGAGGCCCTACCCAACCAGGCAAGCAGTGCTAAATTTGACAAACTACTACCAAGGCCTCTGGCCTCACATTCAGAAAATATAACCGCCCTTCAGAGTAAAATGAATTTTAAGAAAAGGCTAGCCCCTGGTTATCCAACTCTGAGGTAAGAATAAAAAGTCATTTACTAACTGTTATAGAAAATCAAAGACAGCTAGTTACTTCAGATGAGTGCTCTAACAGTGATTAACAGGCATGTATACTAGCTTCGTTTTTTATTACTATATTAAGTGAATAATGGAGTTCTTTACACACCTGTATAACAAACAGTGGATGTAAGGCCACACTGCTGCTTTCTAGCTGCTGCAGCAAGTCTTCCTGGAAGGCTGATCACTACTGTCGTGCAAGTTTATACAGGATTCATCCAACTGCTGTCGGTTATGTTCTCTGAACAATTCAGTGTTTAATAGCTTCTGAGCTGTGTTAGAAATAGAAAACAATGGCATTATCTCTGGAGGACATGGTTAGCTGAACCTTTCTCCACTGCTATGTGTGCATAATTGCCTCTCACATAAGATGCACCACCACAAAATGTTAGATTTAGTGGATTAGGCATGCATGTGCATTAGATAATATGCAAACAAGGTCCTGCATGAGCAACAGAGAGCCCAATATGTATGTCTCAATAATATTTGAACTGCCTGTGTACCATCATCATATTAAACACTTTTGGGCACAAGGGCAGAGGAGGAAATGGAAATGTTGATTGTCAACAAACATGGGATTACAATCAAGTTAGTACTAAGTGCCCATTTTGTAACAAAATTGAATTTGCTCATAATGGTCATTTTAAGTCACTTATAGTAATTATGAGTGTAACTGGACCCCTTATCCACAGGCGTGGTGCAGCTGGGCAACTTGAGAAAATGTCTGGTCTTTCATGCCATATAGATCAGTGCCCCTGGGTTTGGCTGTTCTTGGGATTTAGCACTTGGTGCCCACATGGGAGCCTCACATGTGCCCAGGCGCATAGTGGGTAGCTACAAGGAAAATAAATTTATGAGTTATATTGGTGCTCAAACCAGAGAGGATGTTGTGGAGGGATTCTAGGCAACATAAAACCCCATTAGTAACAGCTCGGGCTTTTCAACAAATCCAGGGTCCACACCAGGTGTATGAACAGAGACAAATCTTTACTTAGAGGTTGTACACATAATACTTGGCCATGGTGCACGTGTTAAGAAAACATAAAACAGGAACCGCCTGATGGCCCAGTGGGCAGCGCTGCATGCTCCCACATCGGTGACCCAGGTTTGGAAGTGAGCCCGGGAAGCTGGTCAGATGACCCTAAGGGCTGGGTAAGCACTACTGCGTGGCAGCACTCTCAGCCAGGAGGGAATTATGTGAGGCCCCCCCCCCCACTCTAGCAACCCTTGCAGTGGGGCCTGGAAGCTTGCCTGTCCTGCAGGGGCACAATAGAGCAGGCAAGGTTGCCTTGGGGCTAGGCCTGAGATCAGCAAGGAAGACAGGGGCAATAAACAGAAAACAGCCATACTAGCCGAAAGGATGCTTCTCTGACTGCTGCAGCCCTGCACCACCTACAGGGCTCTGAGGACATCTGGACTGTGCTGCTGAGCTGGAGAGAATGGACCTCCCACCTCAGACCGTGCTACTGGGGGTTAGATCTGTGGGGACCTTCCCAAAGGTAAGTCCCTGAGATGCTTGGTGACAAGGGTGGACAGACGAAGAAGAAGGAGGGCAGCTAGGTGGCAGAGAAAATAGCTTAATAGAAAAAGAAACCATAAATTATACAATGGCAAGGAAGGAATCCTAGACTCTGATTGGTCAGTGTGTGCCTGGCACAGTGATGTTATCCCAGTATAACATCACGGGTTTAGTCTCAGCACTGTGAACCTCCTGACTGATTGTTTGTATTTGCATCGTCTCTTAAGAAACAAAAATATTTTTCCACACTAACAAAAACATTCTGTAAAATTATTATTATTTTTTTTATTCTTTATATAACCAAGCCATTGTATAATAATATGACCATACCCTAAAGGTGTGTGTCATGCAGGGATAACGTCACTTCTCAGGTGTTGGACGCACTCGGCCTGCGGCCTCGTACCCAATCACCTGAGGCATGATGTTATCCCAGCAAGACACACACCCTGTTATGCATTATTGCTTAAATACCAAAATAGTCTGGTAACCCCAAGATATCAAAGCGGGGGGGAGGGTTCCAAATTAATATGAAACTATATGGCTCATCATAAAACTAGAAGCTTGAAACAAAGTAAAAGGCTTAAGCAGGTGTTACACTCACAGACTTAAATGAGCTAATGGTGCCCAAAATAGTGAGCAGAAAATGCTACATTACTCCCTCTTTCATCTGCCAACATCTGTACATCCTAAATGTTGGCAGATAAAAGAGGGTTGCAGACAATAGAAAGTGGTGGTTAAAGGGGGAGATAACATTTCTTGATAACAGAACAGGAGTTCACACTGGCGGTAAGTGAAGTGGCAGATAAAGGAAGGGGGCAGATGAAGGAGGAAGCACCATATTTATTTATTTTTTTCTCCATTCGTACTTTTTGGTGTTTTTTCAATTTTCTCCCCTTCCCTCCCGAGGCCACAGCGTACACGTGCGTGGAGGCACACACGCACACCAGGATCTAATGGCCCCTTCTACCCCTTCCCAGACTTGTATCGCCACTCCAAATACCTGCGCTGCCCACCAGACCTCCAATTGGTGGGAGCGAGACTATGGTGGAGTGGGCATTCACCCCTTTGGAGGGGAGAGCCATAGCTCAATCCCACCCCAATCCTCACCCCAAGCTGGCTCCCTAATGACCCAAGGTTGTTCCCGAACCCAGGTCGCCAGCGTAGCATGAGGTAAGGCGCCAGCGCCTTAACCCTCAGTGCCACTGGGCCAGCCTGTATTTATTTTTTAAAGCAGGCAGATCATACTAAGGTTCATACTAAGGTAATGTGGTGCAAAGGAGGCTGTGAAGCCCATAACTGCACCTTCTCAAATGTAATACCCCAAATTTGTTTTATTTAGAAAATAGTTGTCAAGGCGATATTTAAAGGTATTTTTGTTATTACTAGTAACAATTTCAGATGGTAGATTGTTCCAAGGATTAATAATTCTTTGAGTGTAATAATAATTTCTTGGAATACAAGAACATTTAGCTCTATTAATCTGTAGTGGGTGGCCTCTAGTAATATGTATTCTGTTTTTAAGTTCAAAACCCATTTGAGTAAATAGATATGGGCCACTAACAACATCAAACATATAAATTAAATCTCCACGAAGGCATCTGAAAGATAGGGGCATGGGATTTAGCATTTCTAAACGTTGTTCGTAAGGAACATTAGAGAATCCTTTTATATTCTCTGTAAATCTTCTCTGAATCTTTTCCATGGATGCAATCTCATTCTTTATGTAAGGATTTGTTGTTACTTTTTATTTCTAAAGTATTTGTGTTTTTCCTTTTTCCAGTTAAACATTTTTCAACCTGATTACATTAAATGTGATATGTAGAACAGTGTTTTATCTGCAAGCTGACCCACAGTATTTAGTGATATTCCTCTACATACCTCGTCAACATTCCAACCTTACTTATTATGACATCACTAGTGACCGGTCTGACAGAAGAGAAGTGGCGCTTCTTGATCAGTTGTGACGTCACAGTCAGGAAGGCCACAATGCTTTTGTGAAAGGTGTATAAGTAGAACTAGAACTAGATATGCCAACTTCCAGGTATAGTACTGTTTTACACATCTCACCTAGAACTGGCAGATAGAATAGTGTCGAATTAACAAAAGGGAGAAAGAAAGTATGTCAGACATATTGGGTAACAAGCTGACTACATTTAAAAGTTAATATTTATTTCAGGCAGTGCACTAGCTCTTTAACCCAAGCTTCTTAAGAACGTCACACTCATCTCCAGCTTATGAACCGGATAAGCTTTCTTGGGACTCCCTGGGCAGCAGGAGCAATCTCTGCCAGTTAAGCTCTGCACACATGTGACCCCCACCCCAAGCATACTTGTACACCAGTCATTTGGAGGAGTTCTCCTTGTCTCCCCTCAATGTGGCTGTGTCACTCCCATGAGGTGTTCCCCTCCATCCTCTTTGCAACCCAGAGCCAGACCTTGCCTATACAAAGACCCCTTGAGGGAGTCTTTGCACTCTGTGAATCACATCTCTGCAGCCCTATTGCTCTTCCTTCATGATTTTATACATTTGCTAACTCACCCCTATCTGTACCCTTAGTGAGTCTCAAGCTCTGACATGAAGCATGAAGGCTAAATCTGCAACATATGATGTAGGCATTGCCTTACACAGTGGCACATGCTTAACAGCTGACTCTGGGCTGAAAGTTGACCCTCATCACTGTCAAATTCTGATGTTGCCTTGACAAGCTACAGAAAGGTAGGGAAAGTGCACTTTAGTAACCCCCCTATGTTGGGAGGAGGGCATTACATGGATATCAGTCACTAATGTACCCACTCCTACCCATCATCCTCAGTTTCCTCCACTCTCCTACAACACTTTCCATCACCCTCTAATTCCTCCCCATCCCATACCCACACCTTGGGTGGGATATTCAGAAATGCACCTGGCAGGGGTGCAAGCAGAGTGCAGCGCAACTGGGATGCACCAGGGCGTGGACTGGGCAATATTCAATGGAGCTGCGCCATGGCTCCAGCATTGTTGAATATTGCAACTTAACCTCCCACATTTGCACGTAAGGTACGAGTGGCACTGCGCCAGCGCAAGTGGAAAGAGTGAAGCAGGGGGATGCGCCAGTGCAAGTGCGGTTGTGCTAGGCGCAGGAGCCACGATGTTAAGTGGTAGATATGCAAATGGGGCCATAATGCATGCAAGGCGCAACTGGGCTATTAGTATGTCATTATGGCCCCATTTGCATGCATATGCGCCAATCCCCTGCGACTTGTGCCTGGCACCCTGCCAGGCTGCAGCTGTCTGGGACTGACGCCCCCTGCACATTGCAGCAAAGTGCCCCAATGCCCGATCGCGGGCATAAGTGTATGTAAATACACGTCCAATATCCAGTCCAGTGGACCGCTTGCACACTGTCGCGGGCATTTAATATATTTAAAACATTTTATTTTATCCCTGGTGGTCAGCAGTACCTCCCCACCGCCCACTGAGCCTCACTGCGCGCTCCCCAGTCAGCGGCAGGCGGCAGCTCCACACGCAAGGCCGCCCAGCCACCCATTGGTCACATGGTTCCATTCACATATTGGGACTGTGTGCATGCGATGCGCTGTGGACCAATGGAAAGTACTAACTATGACTGTACTCAGTCAGTGACGAGGCGGCTGGGTGGCTGCGAGTGGCAAGCTGCCGCCCGCCGTTGACTGGGGGAGCGGGGTGGCGGGCTCAGTGGCGAGTGGGTGAAATGAACTGACCACCAGGAGATAGCGAAATGTTTTTAAGTATACTAATGCCCACAATCAGTCTGGAAGCGGTCCACTGGACCACCAGGGATAAAGTAAAATGTTTCTAAGTATACTAATGCCCGCGATTGGGCTGGAAGCGGTCCACTGGACCACCAGGGATATTGGATGTGTGTTTAAATTTACTTATGCCTGTGATCAGGTGTGGGGGGGGCGCGACACTGACAGATCCTGGCCCCAGAGCTCAGGTGGCCACCCACAGCTGGCGGCTGCCGTGTTGCACCCTGCAATACGGCAACTCACCTGTGGTGGCCAAGCTCTCTGTTCCTTTGGCTCAACTTTGAGCACCAGTGTGCAGCGCAAGTATGGGTTGCGCAAGCGTATCACCGCACATCCCAGGAGCTTAATATCGGGATGTCGGAATATCATCAGACACGCCCCCCCCGCGCGCGCCTGTATACATTACTGGTGCGCTTCGGAGCATCGGGATTCGCACGGCGCAACATCCCTTTTGAATATTGCGCTGGGTGCATCAGTGGCTGCACATGGCGCAACACTGTTGCGCCATGCGCAACCCCTTTGAATATCCCACCCAGGTCTTTATTAGAACTAACACCTTTGCTCAATCTTCAGTTTTCTTTGTAAGGAAGAGTTAGTCTTGAAACATACATTCTTTATATTTGTATTTGGCAGCCTCCCTACTACACAGCATGGTTCTAGGGTGACCACTGAGTCATTTAGAGGCAGCATAGCGCAGTGGTTTAATGCTCTGCACTACAAATCTAGCAACCTGGGTTTGAATCCCACAGTCCCCACTTGCATACTGTGTGACCCTGAGCAAGTCACTTAACTTCCCTGTGCTCCCAGGTTGCACCTGTAAGCAAGCTTTCAGCTTAGTGTGTCTCTCCTGGTTAAACAATTAAAAAAAGTAATTTGAAGTGGTCTGTAACCCTAAATAATCTAAAAAAAATTGGCATAAACCCTCCCATAAGGGTTGTTATTTGAAGTAACCCATATAGCTACCAGCCAGTTGCATTTTATTTATTTATTACTAGGCTGTCAGTTTCTGCCATTTGCCAATCCACAGTATACACAAAGCACATTGTTAAACTCTTAAAACTAAAATGCATAAAAATTATGCTGCAAGTTATTTTTATATTGGCCATAGCATACTATTTAAAGTTCAGCAGACAACACAAAGAGAAAGCAATACCAGAATCAAAGGCCTGCTTTCCCACTCTCACAATCCATATAATTAATATTTAAGGTGTGCAGGGCATCCAAAAGTATCTTAAAATCATATTTGTCCACTGTACTCTCTAGCTTCAAAGACCAGTGTTGCTTAAATCTCAGTAGGGGGTTGAAATTTGACGTCCACGTGCTGACCGAACCTTCCTTTTGGATTCGGATCTTATAAGGCTGATGATAAAAGCCAGCCATTTGAACTGTCTGCGTGAGTCTTTTATATTTGTAAAACAATCCAACAGTTCCCGTTAACCTTTAATCATTGTGGTCCTCCGTTTCATTTATCAATATTTCATGTACATAAAGTTACATTGGTTATTTAGATCAAACTTTGTGCAAGCTCCACAGTTCAATATTTAAGATCTCAACTTTATTCACACAGGAGAACATCTCTTCAAATATTTTCAGCACTAATAATGTGTCCTAAATGAGTTATGCGATCTCTGTTTTTTTTGTTGTTTTTTTTGGTTTTCATTCTTTATTCAGTGGATCCCTACTGTCGACCTTCAGCCCTGATCACTGCCCCTGGGACTTCCACCACCATCTATAGCCATCCTCCCCAGTTATCCCTGCTTACCCCGGAGGGTAGGCTGCAGCATCAGACCCTGTATCTGAGCCATGGAACTAGTGACTGGTTGGGGGAGTGATGGTGATGGCAGCTAAATGAAGCCCCAGGGAGGGCTTCATCTAGACAGCGGACCCACCCGCCTACCCCTTTTTCCTGGTTTTCTGTTTTGGAGGCAGGGATGTACAATAATGCCAGTGTCTGCCCCGCCTCCCTTACGTGTCAAGCACCGGTAGCTTGAGTGACTCCCAGCCTCCTCCAGGGATCCTCCTTGCACCGGACACTACCCCGCCCTCCTCCTGGAGAAGGACAGCCATCCATGAGACGCTCCATCCTTCTCCCCCGGCCGGCCCTCCGGTGATCTGGGGATCTCTGTGCTTTTTAACTCAATGTTTATTGCATTATAAAAATAAGCAATTATGTACAGTAAACTCCTGTAAGGCATCACAATAAGTACAAATACATCCAACGTAAGCAGAACAGCACAGCCTATACAGTCTTTCTTATGAATATAGGGGAAATCCTATATACAAGTAATATCCAAGAAATGTATGTCTACATAAGCTGCACCCTGCAATACTTTTGATGGTCAGTCTATAAATGTAAGTCCCAAAAATGAGCAGATTCAACACTCATTGCTGATGCGACCCCAAATCCAGCCGTACTTTGTCCATAACAAGTGTAGCAATTGTAGGAATAATTCAACACATCCGGGAGCTATAGCATAATAGAGATCGTTAATAATTAAAACAAACAAACAAACAGGCCCTGTCCAGTAACAATTAGGACACAGCCAATACCTCCAGTTAAACTATATATAGGCAAACAAACTTAGTGACGATCAAATACGTACAAACATACAAATTTGCCAACAGATAAAGGCCTTATGGTCTATCGAGTCTGCTCGAGTGTGCAGCTAGCAACCCTTATACTGCTGCTGCCCCTCTCTCCCCTCCCCTGACCCTCCCTCTTACCCTATTCCATCCCCTTTTGAAGCAGTCCACTGTTCTACAGGATACCACTTCCACAGGCAACGTGTTCCACCCAGACACCACTCTCTCTGTAAAAAAGTGTCTTCTCATTTCCCTCCTGAACCTTCCCCCCCTCCAATCTGAGATAGTGACCACAAGTGTCCCTACCCCCCTTAACTTGAATAGTCCCTCCATGCCTGCCTTATTTATTCCCTTCATGTACTTGAAGGTTTCAATGATATCCTCCCGTCTCTCCTCTCCTGCTGTGAGTACATGTTCAACTCCCTCAGCCTGCTCACGTAGAGTATGTCCCTCAGTCCCTGGATTATCTTTGTTGCCCTGTGCTGCACCCCCTCCAGTAATTTAATGTCCCTGTTCAGGTATGGGGACCAGTACAGCACACAGTACTCCAGGTGTGGCCTAACCAGTGACCTATACCAAGGCAGAATCACCTCCCCTCTCCTTGAAGATATACCCCAGGCAACACAACCCAGTATTTTGTTGGCCTTTGCAGCTGCCTTCCTGCATTGTGCCGAGTTGTTCATTGAGCCCATTATAATCACCCCCAGATCCTTCTCCTCCTCTGTCATGGCCAGCTGAACCACCCCCCAGCTGGTAGCTCCTTCTTGTTTTTTTTGGCCCGAAATGTAGCACCTTCCACTTTTTGGCTTTGAACTCCAACTGCCAGGTGTCCGACCGGGTCTCCAGTTTTGACAGAGCAGCCTGCAACCCATGCCACCCTCCTAGGTCATCCACTACTGCTCCCATCTTGGTGTCATCTGCAAGCAAACTGATCTTGCTGTTGATGCCCATTGAGATGTCTAATATGAACAATCCAAACAATACCGGTCCCAGCACTGAGCCCTGCGGTACTCCGCTTGTCACTGCCCTCGTAGATGACAGCTCTCCTCCCACCACCACCTTCTGCTGCCTTCCATGTAACCAGTTTACTACCCATCCCACCATTTTCACCCCTGCACCTGTACCTGCCAGCTTACTACCCTGCCTCCCATGCAGCACCAAGTCGAATGCCTTACTGAAGTTCAGAAACAGGACATCCATAGCATGGTCCTTGTCCAACTGTCTAGTTACCCAGTCATAGTAATCCACCAGGTTGGTCTGACAGGATCTGCCCGTGACAAACCCATGCTGCCTAATGTCCTGCAGCCCATTGGTCTCCAATAATAATAATAATCGAATAATATAAGATAATTCAGCAAATAGTAATGTTCGACTGGTAAGCACCCTGCTAGAAGAAGCAGAGATTAGTAAAGTACTTGCTGAGTGTTCCCAGTTCAGGTATCATCCTGAAAGATGGAATGGCACCGGGCTCTGGCAGTCTCAAATTCGTGGAGAATGGAATTAGCCTTTTTTACCTGCTTCCACTGGATATGTGTACTGGAAAGTATGCCCTCCATAATGAATTCACAAATGGGCAGGCACCAGAAAGGAAATGGGTAACTTCCAGGCTCTGAAGTCTTGCCCGGACTGCATCAAATTTTATGCTCTGGTGGCATAACAGATCCGGAAAAAACAGGAGAGTTGCCCCTTATAGTGAAGGAAGTCAGTGGATCAGGCATCCTGTAGAAGTTGGTCATGAATTGAAGCACTGGTCATCAGCAACAACACTGTCCAGGGTAAGTTGCTCTGAGGACCAATAGTGCGCGAGGAGATTTGATATGCTTTACAGAAACTGCTGAGGATAGAAACATAGAAACATAGAAGTTAATGGCAGATAAGGACCGCAAGGCCCATCCAGTCTGCCCATTTCTTTTTCTACCTTATTAATGTGCCATCGGCCTTTGCTCTGTCAATGGCCTATCTAGCCATACTCATCTGTATTGCTCCCTTATGCCTGTCCCATGCCTGTTTGAAGCCCTGCACTGTATTCATATCCACTACTTCCTGAGGTAGGCCGTTCCATGCATCCACCAGCCTTTCTGTGAAAAAGAACTTCCTCACATTACCCCTTAATTGCCCCCCTCTAATCTCATGCTGTGTCCTCTTGTTTATTTTTCTTATATTGAAACATGTTAGACTCTTTCACCTTGTTAATGCCCTTAAGGTGTTTGAATGTTTCAGTCATATCACCTCTCTCCCTCCTTTGCTCTAGGGTATACATATTGAGTTTGGTTAATCTGTCCTCATATGTTTTCTGATGCAGTCCCTGTACCATTTTGGTTGCCCTTCTCTGGACTGCCTCAATTTAGTTAATGTCCTTGTGAAGGTGTGGCCTCCAATACTGCACGCAGTACTCCAGATGAGGCTTAACCAGTGTCTTGTAAAGAGGGATTATTACCTCCCTCTTTCAACTTGTGATACCCCTACTAATACACCCCAACATCCCTCTAGCCTTACCTACTGCTTTAGAGGTCTGCTTGGATGATTTCAGGTCATCGGTGATGATGATGATGCCCAAGTCTCTTTCTTCCCTTGTGACTGCCAGCAACTTCCCTCTCAGCCTATAGGTGGCTTCAGGGTTTCTCTTCCCTATGTGCATGATCTTGCACTTCTTTGCGTTAAACCCCAGTTGCCACTCTTCCAACCATTTTGCTAGTTTATCCAGATCTCTTCTCATTCTGCCCACACCATCTGGATCATCTACTCTGTTGCAGATCTTGGTGTCATGTGCAACAGACAAACCTTACCCTCCAGTCCATCTGCAATGTCACTGATAAAGATACTGAAGAGGACTGGCCCCAGGACTGATCCCTGAGGTACCCCACTTGTGACTTGCATCTCTTCTGACTGTATACCATTTACCACCACTCCCTGTTTTCTGCCTGTCAACCAGTTTGCCACCCAGCTGACCAACGTCTGACCCACCCCAAGCCTACCCAGCTTATTAATCAATCTTCTATGTGGAACACTATTGAAAGCTTTGCTGAAGTCAAGGTAGGCGACATCAACTGCTCCCCCTTGGCCCACCACTCTGGTTACTCAGTCAAAGAAATCTATGAGATTAGTTTGACAGGACCTTCCTTTTGTAAACCCATGCAATATTGGATCCTGTGCTCCTATGAATTCCAGGTGTTGCACTATCCTTTCCTTAAGGAGTGTCTCCATAATCTTGCCCACTACTGAGGTAAGACTGACTGGTCTGTAGTTCTCTGCCTCCTCCCTGCTACCACTCTTGTGGAGTGGGATCACATGAGCCCTTCTCCAGTCTTCTGGGACCTCTCCTGTGCTCAGAAACTCACTAAATAGTTCTGATAATGGCTCTGCTAGTTCCACCTTTAGCTCCTTTAGTACCCTGGGATGTATGCCATCAGGTTCCATTGCCTTGTCCACCCTGAGCTTATCAAGCTCTTGTAGGACCCTTTCTTTTATGAAGGGACTAGTGCACACCTCCCTCCCCACCCCCCGTGTCCATGGTGCAGAGCTGTGGGCCCTGCCCTACCTTCTCTTCAGTAAATACTGAGCAGAAGTATCAATTTAGGATAGATGCTTTTACTTGGTCCTCCTCCTCACATGCCCCCTTATCCCCTTTGATCTTAGCAGTACCCCCTCTGGACTTTCTCCTTTCACTAATGTATCTATAGAAAGTGTCCTGATTTAATTGTGAGGCACCCGGCAGCCAGGCTTGCAAAAATCCCATGAGGTTATCCCCCTCACACCCTTCAGGGAGTCCAACAAGGCAAATACTGGAGACCCTGTTGGCATTCTCCAGGGTCTCCAACCTATAACGCAGCTGTGTATTTTCTGGACTATTTTAGATGTGGTGGTAATGGCTTGAGAGACAAGCTTTTCAGCCAAAGCTGCAGCTGTGGAAGCAACTTCCAGCTTAGCATCCTGCTCTGCAAATCATTGCAGAATCGACTCCACCTTTAAGTCAATCAATTGCATAGATAGCTGTAGAGCCTTCGAGGGGGGGATCCGATCCCAGCAGTGGCACAGTACTGCTGGTCTTGGCCTGGTTCTCAGCAACAGGTGGATTCTTGGGGCCGCTCCCTCCAGCCTTCTGAGAATGCCCCATAGCACAATTTGGTATGGTACAGTGCAGCAAACTGCAAGCTTCGCTAAGCCGTCATCCCCTTCCGGGTAGAAAGTACTAGTTTTAAGTTATAGTAAATGAAAAGCTACTCAAAGTGCTGAGTAATCCACAAAAGCATCTGATCAGCAGGGCTGCTCAACTGCCCCCCCCCCCCGAGTTATGCTGTCTTTTTTTTTTTAACTTCCTTTATTTGATTTTTTTTTTTAGATTCACATAAAATAGACAAGACAGACAAACATTATGTTACACAGAGCTAATATCTCATCATTCATTTCAAAGGCATTCCATTACTTATGCTTTCAATTTTTGATTTGATGTTATCTAGAGTTTAGGGTAAACAGATCAAGAAGCTTGCCTTAGTTCTTACAAAGATGTGAACTCTAAGACACCTCTCAGTTATAGGTTATCTTAAATCTGAGATCTGCTCTATATCATTTTGCTTTTCATATATCAGGTGAAGAGTAGCACCAGTTTATTATTTATTCCCTTTAATTTTCTGGAGAACCAGGTATGTTCTTGTTCTGTAAACTCTTAGTTTTGCTTTTAACTTGAATTTAATTAGGGAATAAAGTCCGGCCTGGTTCTTTCCATATATAGAACCCCTCGTCTCCACAGAATCTCAAAGCCAGGTACATTCTTGTTTACTGAAGCCATTAGTGCTTCCATTCCATATATATTTATCATGTGCTCCTGCCACATTGTAAGGGTAATTGCTTTTTGGGATAACCAATTACTTGTTATCACTTTCTGGGCAGCTAGGAAGGAGATCTTCAGGAACTTTATTGTCTGGATATCCCGGAGTTCTCTAGGGAGTTCCAGGAAGAAAAAACAGAGAGGGGAAATTCTCAGGCTAGGGTCTACTATGGTTTGCATGGCCTCTTGCAAGTTTTGGAGAAAGGGGGCAAGAACTGGACAACCCCACATTATATGTACCAATGTTGCTGGTTTGTGGCCACATTTCCTCCAGCACTCTGATATGTTAGAGTGCTTATACTTCGTTTGGATTATTGGGGTACGGAAGTATCTGACAAACATCTTCCATGAAAATTCCCTCCAGCTCCCTGCAGAGAGGCCCCAATGGATTCTGGACTGTGTCCAAGCCCAAAACTCCTCAGGGATCTGTGTTTCCAGATCTCGTTCCCAAGCCTTCCTTATAGTAGTGGTAGTATCCCTTTCCAGGCAGGGCGCTTGATATAGATTGGAAATGATATGAGAACCTACTGGCCTGCCCTCTATTGCTCTTCTGAATACCTCTGCTATTCGTGGAATATGTGGATCCCTAGAATGGAATCGCCTGCAAATCACTAATATAATTCCTAATTTGAAAGTATCTAAACCTATCTTTCCAGGGTATTCCATACCTATTAACTAACGTTTCAAAAGATACGATCCCCTCTCCCTCCAAAAATTGCCACACCAGGTGTAAGCCCCTTTCCTCCCATCTTCTGAATCCCGCATCCCATTTAGAGGGTAAAAAGGAGTCTAGGTATGGTACTGAAGACGAGAGTTCCCTTCAACCTCTCACCCCCCCTATCTCTCAGGATTCCGTGCCAGATACTCAGTGAGAGAGCTGTGTAAGGATTACCCTCTGTCCTTATTTTGGGTTTTTCCCTCTGTCCTAACAGTGCTTCATTTAAATTCTTATAAGGAACCCCGTCCTTTAGTTCTAAAGTTTTCCACTTGGCTGAGTAGGCCCGATCCAGCCAGTACATAACAGTTCTCAACTGTGCAGCCTAATAGTATATTTTGAAATTTGGTAGTGAAGGCCTCCTTCTTTCTTAGGAATTTGAAGTGCTGATATACATAGAACCCTAGGTTTTGAGACCCCATATAAATAGTGAGATTCCTCTGTTAAGTGCCCCAAAATAATTATTTGGGATATGAGTGGGAATTGACTGCATCAAGTATAGGAGCCTTGGGAGAACTACCATCTTAATTGCCTCCACTCTCTGGAGTCAGGGGATGGGAATGGGGCCACCGCTCCAGCTCCAATTTAATACTATTTAGAATTGGCATGAAATTAAGTGCGAACAACTGATCCTCCTGAAGGCTCAGCTGAACCCCAGATATTTGATATGTGTTAAATCCACTTAAATGGGAACCCTCCATGAACCTGTTCTGAAGGCTCATAATGGGAGCTTAAAACCTCTGTTTTGTCTTGTTTATTTTATATCCGGCTAGGTTGCTGAATTCCGTCAGCTGTGCCCAGATGCTCTAGTGATTGCTCTGGGTCTTTAAGATACACTAACAAGTCATCCGCATATAGAGCCAACTTATCGTCTCCCTCCCAGATCCCAACCCTGAATTGATCCTCTTGTCTTAACAGCTTGTGCCAGAGGCTCAAAATATAGGGCAAAGAGGAGAGGAGGCGAGCACCCTGCCTGGTGCCCGGTACAAGGGTATGGGGTAGAAATTCTGCCATTTATCTTTATATAAAGCCTTGGGGCATGTGTATATGTTATTTATCATTTTAACAAAGGCTTCAAATCCTAGCACTCTCAGGAGAGGGTCAGAAATTTCCATGCCACCCGGTCAAACGCCTTCTCAGCATCCAAGCTTAGTATCATACAAGGCGTCCCCGACCGGGTGGCATGGTATACTACATGCAACAATCTTTTAATGTTATCCTGTGTCTGCCTGCCCAGGACAAATCCTGTTTGATCATAATTTATGAGTTTAGGTAATACTACCTCTAGGCGTTTTGCCAGGATTGATGCGTATAGTTTATAGTCGATGTTCAATACTGAAATTGGCCGGAAGGAACTGCACTGTGTAATATCTTTCCCCGGTTTGGGGACACTTGAAATAATTGCATAATTCCAAGAATCTGGAAGCCTCTCCCCCGACTGCACCTCCCTGCATGCCCCCAATTGAGGGCCCTCGATCTCTTTTACAAAGAATTTTAAAAATTCAGGGGTATATCCGTCAGGGCCGGGTGATTTTTTGTTTTTAATTTCTTGATCGCCGCTGCCAATTCTAGGGGTGTTATCGTGCATCAAGAGTCTTTGACTTCCTGAGTTAATTTTGGTAATTTTAACTTGGCTAAGTAGGGTTCTATTTGTGCTCTATCTGGCGAGTGACCTGATGCATATAAATTCGAGTAGAAATCCTTAAAGCCCGCCAAAATTTTTTCGGGGTTTTATTAGGCGTCCGGTCCTTGGATCTCGGATCTGAATAATCGTAGACTGAGCAGTTTGCCATCTCAGGCGGTGAGCCAAGAGGCGGGAAGCCTGAGGTCCCGTCTCATAGTACCGCTGGCGCAAACATTGTAGGGCCTGCTCTGTCTTTACGTCTATCAATTTTTGGATCTGTTGCCTAATGGTTCAAATATCAGGTACCACAGAGCAATCTCCCCCAGCCTGTCGATCTTGTAGATCTTGCAATTGTTTTTGGAACGTGTTCATCCGTTGGTTTTGCTGTCACTTTAAATGTGCTGCATACTTAGTGCAGTCCCCTCTGAACACTGTTTTCACCATATCCCATAACAGAGTGCCAGAAACCTCCGGGGATATATTATCTCACTGGATTTGCATTAACCTGACTTTGGCCATTTCTGTGAATTCCTTTAAATTCAGCAGATAGTTATTAAACCTCCATAAGGATTGCCCCTTTTTTACTCTCCCATCTAGTTTTAACATCAGTTGCACATGATCAGAGAGTACTGATGGTATATGTTTACATTCTATAATCTGGTTCTGATGTTCTCCTGATATCAGCATATAGTCGATCCGGGCAAAAGAGCCATGAGGGAATGAGTAATGTGTATATTCTTGTTTATGTTTGTTTTGTTTCCTCCAGACATCTACGCAGAAAGCCCCTTTTAAGTATTTCTTAACAAATTTGCTGGATGAGTTTAGTCGAAATGTTTTGGATTTAGAGGTGTCCCTTTGCTCCCATATCTGATTTTAATCCCCACCCACTATCAGGATCCCTCTCTGCAGCTCGGAGATTTTTTGCAATAGTGAACTAAAGATCTCCTTCTAGAACCCGGGGGGGCATACAGGGAGGCCAGTGTAATGGGGGTGCCCTCCAGATCTCCCAAAAGCACCGCCAAGCGGCCTTCAGGATCTATGTAACTGGCTGTTTTCTGGAATTGAGTTCCCCTGGAAACCAGAATTGCACAGCCTCTCCTCCCCCCCCCAAAAGGAGGCAGCAACCACCAAGTCGTAACCAAGCACAACTGATGCTCAGATTTGCCAAATGTGTCTCCTGAAGCAAAACAAATGAGGCTCTGTTTTTAATAGTGGTCATTACCTTATACCTTTTTATTGGGTTGTTCAACCCGTTAACATTATGAGAATGATTTTAATTGCTGTATTATCCGCCATTTGGGATTAAGTATCCTGTTTCCTTATGCATGACCCTTCTGCTGTTCTTCTCTACTAATTTTCCTTTTTTTTCCCCTTCCCCAGTATCCCCGTGTCCTCCTCAAGTAAAATTAGTTTGAACTTTCCTTTTGTCGCCCTGGTATATTTTGCCAATGAAGATATTTAATTAGTAGACTAACTTTTAGCCCATCAACCACATATATAACACATGAAGTTTTCCAACTCAACCAACAAAAAGAACTATTTACAAAATGGCTTCCAAGGCAGGGGAACAACAGGTATTGTTCCCTGTGTGTTCGAGCAAACCTTACTCGAACTGGAGGAGAAGGAACCTCCATTGGGGCTCGTTCCTCCTGGACCTCAGTACAAACAGGTCCTTGCCAGATGTTAAGGCTCATCATCACCTTTAGTAATTGTGGCAATAACCAGGATATATATAATGCAAAAAAACCCAGAGTAGCCACTCCAGTGCCCAGCATAACCACTTCGAGGCTTAGTTCCCCCCCCCCGTCGATTCTGTCTGAGCTCCGTTCTGTGACCCTGTCTTCCCAACTACCATGGGATCTCAATTGTAAAATTCTATTGTTTTGAAGCCCCCATGTGTCATTCCAGAACACTACTTTTCCGTTATATCGTTAATTTCTCCCAGCTTCTAGTGTGCATAGTACAGCCCAGAGTTTTATTGATTCCGGACTACAACAGAGCCCCAACCCAGGCGTGTCCTCGCCTGCATTAGAATTCGCAGCGATTCTCAGAACTTATTTTTTATTTAAGCACTTACCTATGGCCCGACTGCTGCTGCAGTGCCTGGTTTTGTAAGCATCATCGCTTAGAGATTCTGCACCCCCCCATTTCCAGGGCTACCTTTGGGTCATAGAAATTCCCCTGGGACTCCCTCTCTGTTTACTCTCATCGCTTATATAAATATGGTGGGGGGCCAGTCTCCCCAGAGGGATCTCCCGTATCTCTAATGCAGGCAGGACCAGTATGAGGCTTCTCGAGCCCAGGTTCCTCCTCGCGATTCATCTGAGAACTCTGGACCCCCGTGGTACCAGATTATGTACAGGGGCAGTAATAATGTATGTAATCATCCCTGAGCGACGTTACCTTACTGTAAGTATATCCCTGACCCTTTATTTTATTAGGGTCCCCCCCCCCCGACCTTTTACCGTTGATGTCCCTTCACACTATTCACAGTCCCGGGTTATGGTAGTTTTAGGGATAAAGTCCAGAGCCTCGAGGCACAAGCAAGAAAAAATCCATAGGGGGATAAGATCCTCCTGATACCCTCCAAAGACTCGTTCGATTAAGTTCAGCTTTCAGGTGTCTTCATTCACATTTCTTTCCGCTTGCGATTCCTCTGAAGCTGAAGGATGAGTGAGTTTGTATGACATGGACTTAATGTCCTGTAGAGTGTTAACTGCTGCTTTTTTCCCTGTTTGATTGGGGCTCCGATGTCGAGCCGGGCGCCAGGGATTTTGTATAGTGACTGGTTGTTCCCTGCGACGCATGGCCTCCGCAACCTCATGCCCCTTGCTTTTCAATGCTTGGATTGCTTCATCTACCGAGTGATAGGTCTCAATTCCTGTTTCCCAAAAGACTTTCAGGCGAGAGGGGTAGGGTGTCTGAAACATGATTTTTAAAGATTTTAGCTTCCGAAGTATAGGGATATAGGCCAGGCGTTGTTGTTGGATCACCGGGGGGTAATCCTGGTCGAAGATCAGTCGGGCCCCGTTGTACTCTACACGTCCCTGCTTCCACGCTGCTTGGAGGACCTGCTCTTTCTCCCAATAGCTTGAGAATTTGGCCACTATTGATCTGGACCTGGCGGTCACAGAGGTGGGCCTAGGCATTAATGCGCAGTGTGCCCTTTCGATCCTGAATTGAAAGGCTTGTGGCAAATCAAGCACATGATGCAGCATGTCTTCGAGAAAAACGTTCATATCTCCATCTCCGTCAGCTCCAGGTAGGCCATGTATTCTTAAATTATCTCGGCGTGAATGAGCCTCCAGGTCCAGACACTTGTTAGCTGTGAGTTCTTTTTGTTGAACCAGGTACTCGATCGCTCGTGAGATTTGCATTATATCATCTTCCGCCGTCGATATGTGGTCTTCTGCACCTGACATTCTGGTTTCAAGACCCTTTAGATCCGCATGCAATTTATTAAATTCTTGTTTCGTTTTCGTTCTGAGTTGCTTTATTTCCGTAAGCAAGGTTTCGAATCTAGACCTTGATAAGGTATCTAGCTCTGTCTCCTGTCTCCTCCCGCCATGCTTGATGGAGATTCTCTCCTGCTAGTAGCTGAGCTTGCTGGGCTTAATCCGTTCCGATTCCTGTTTCCTTTATGATTTTTTGAATGGGGTCTATTCTCAGGTGTGTTCCCACTTTGCAATCTGTGCATCTTCAGTAAAATTTGACCTGGCTGTGCTGTGTGGGATCAATTTTAGTAGCGACTGAGTGGGGAGCCTCTCGATTAGGCAGCCATGCTCTTGGTGATGTCACCGGAAGTCCGAGTTATGCTGTCTTGAAGAAATTTACATTGTGTTCTGTTTTCAACACATAAATCTGCTTTCTGCAGTTTTTTGGAAACTGCTTCTAGGTTTTGTAAATGGCGCTGCTTTCCTCCCCGTGATTGAAACAAGATCCAGGTATCACATTACACAAAGGGATAACTACTGTACAAACCTTTAATTTTGCTGTAAATGTATTTCTGCTTTGTCCCCGGAGTAGATATATCATGCAGAATTAAATTAACAGTGTACATTAGTTTACAGTGAATATAAGTATAAGTGCTGTATTGGAATACTGTATTGTGGTTGGTAAAGACCATCTCACATTGCGATCGCAGTAACAACAAGATGCTCAGAACCCTCAGAACCCTCATAATCATTCTAACTGTCTTAAGTACTGTAAACTTGATCCATTCAAAAAATTGCTCAGACACCCAGACACCACTCTCTCTGTAATCTCCTTGCCACCAACTGCTGTGACTGCTTATAGTGCCTACATATATCTCTGTTTGTTACACACCTAACCCTCTACTTCCCCTAAGCTTGACAATTTCTTCACAGACTGCGGTTTTTTCCATTTTCTCCTCTTGCTCCCTCCTCTCAACTACTACCCTTCCCCTCCTCCTGTTGGTCTCTGCTCCAACCTAATTACCCCCCCTTCCCACAACTCCCTCCCTACCAATTACCCTCAGTCTTCTCGCCCTGACCCTACTCCCTATGCCCGAACCCTCACTGTACAGTGTATTTACTTTGTTTCTGTATTTTTTCTCCTAGAGGATATTACTTGTTGTTAATCATGTACCTGTGCAATTTGTAAACTTTTGCTGTTTCTCCTAACTGTACCCTGATTGCATCCAGAGTTTGTCTTATTATATGTACCATTTGACGTGGAGCCTTTGTAAATGAGTCCCTGACTCAAAGGTTTGTAATTCCAGTACTCTCAATAAATAAATAAATTACCCTCACACACCTTTGTCAGGCTCTCAAGATTGGATTACAGAGTACGGACCACAGAGTATCGAGCGTGGAGCACAGACCTTGGTGCATGACATCCACCATGTTGTCCCCTGTAGTAAGCAACTCGTGATCCTCCCCTTCCCCTCAATGTTTGCTATTATTCTCTGGTATTCTATGTATAGTAATTATGTGTTATTCAGTGTTGCTTTTGGTTACTCTGTGTTGTGTTGTGCTGTGTTTGTGTCTTTGACTGTGCTTTCGTGCTTTTGTCTGAACTTGTCTGAACTTTGCAGTGCTTATTGCTTGGTGGAGGTGGACACAAGATTGCAGGATTGCATGATACAGTACTTGTGCTTATTGCTTGACTTGGGGGGTACTTAAAGGATTTGGTTAAAAAACAAACTTAACTGAATAAAAAAAGCAAGGTTTAAAAAAATTTATTGCTTCAGTAATTAAGGCAGTGACTGTGGGCATCGAGGATTCCAGCCTGGTGGAATCTGTTTATGATTTCCTCTCTCTCTCTCTCTCCTCTCTCTCTCTCTCTCTGTCTCTCTCTCTCTCTCTCTCTCTCTCTGTCTCTGTCTCTGTCTCTCTCTCTCTCTCTCTCTCTGTCTCTCTCCAAGTTTGGTGATGCTTTCGACAAGCCACTGAGCATGCTTCATTTTTAAAGTCTGCATTCACAAATCAATGTTTATTTCCCCCTGAAGCACAACCATTCAAAAGCTGCTGTGACACCTCATCTGCATACCAGGTTGTGAAATGAAGTTTTAGCTCATCCTTAAAGACCTTGTTTATAGTCAAGTCTACTGGCTGCAGTAAGTCAGTACATGAAGCTGGCATGAAAATTGGTATAACTGCATTTTGCTTGAGGGTTTGCAGAACATCTTCAGTGGTATGACCCCTGAACAGATCCATTATTAACAGGGATCTCTGTTCAGCAGGCAAGTCCATCTGTTGCTTGATTTTGTTAATGTATGGGACCAGGACATCACTGATAAGGAGAAGCATCGTATTGCTACTAGCCCAGCGATTTTCTGAATGGCTGATTAGCCACTCCTAGGGAAGTCAAAGGCAGGATGGCAATTGCTGGTTTTCCCTTTAGGGTTGCCACCTATCCGGTTTTTGACTGGATAATCTGGTTTTTAGGATCCTTCTCCGATCATCCAGTTTTGATCAAATGTAGCCCGGTTTTTGGGCCATTTTGAGTGCTCATATACTCTTAAAACTGCTGTATCAAATAAGTCACTGTGTTGGCTGCATTGCATGTCCAGGTTACAAAGAAGTTCTGATGTCATTCAGACCTGCCTTTGTTTGTAAAACCAGTCTGTCTGGGAGGTGTAAAGTATGGCCATTAAGATCATTAGCAGCAAATTAACCTAATATTTTCCACTCTGAATTTTAAGTATGGTTTTTTACTGCTATGACAGGAAACAGCTTTTACACCTTTATATGCTGTCATGTATTTCTTTTTGTTTGTCCTATATTCTGGTATGTTTTAGACCCATTTTTGTTGAATGAATAATCTAACTGGTATTGCCTTTATCACTACATCTGCTCTCATTTTCTGTTTTATCTGAACATTCCATGATATTAGCTACACTTTTACAGGTCATTCAGATAAACATCATGGAATGGTGTGTCTGAAATTGTGGAATGTCTTAAAAATATGAAAAGAAACAGCAGTAGATGCCGAGGTAAAGGGGAACACATTGCAGTATTAAGGGTACCACAAGCATCAATAATTAAGTTATCAAACATTGGTCAAAGCATATCAGAATACATGATTAATATGGAAAGGAAAATGAGAGTGTGTTTAACAGAGGGTTGAGCAATAAGCTGTGAATGAGCTTGGCATATCCAGCAAACCTGAGTTTGATTCCTACAGCCCCCACTTGCATACTGTGTGACCCTGAGCAAGCCACTTAATCTTCCTGTGCTCTTGAGTCACTCCTCTAAAATGAGCTATGGAGCCTATGGGAGTTAACCTGGTTGTCAAAGAATAAAAATAAATAACTGAATAAATAAATCAAATAAATAACAGTATAAAAATGATTTCCTATCACTAGTAATATCTATTCCGACATTACCAATGACTTTGGAGGAGGAGGAGCGATATACTCGCCAGTCATCAAAAGGGGGTGGAGCTAGAGGCGGAGTTTGGGGTGTGGTTTAGCATCTGGTTTTTACCTCATCCAAAGGTGGTGATGATATTTCCCTTTGTAAATGATCTGAAAGGGGAGAAGTTCACCAATCATAGAACAGGCAAGCAGCACCAAAACTTGTCACTTATCTCCTAAGCCAGAGACCTCTACCTGATTTGACCTGGTTCCATGTCAAAATTGTGAAAATAAAATAGCAATCACTAAAATAGTGAGTCTATCATAGTGAGCACCACATTAGCTCCAGCTTTTAATAGTGCCACACATTTGAGCTCATGCACAATAATAGCGACCTGACCTGATGCAGAAAGCATCGATTCCTCCTGGCCTCCTGACCCACAGCTTAATTTAAGCTGTAAATCTGTTCCTAGCAATGATCCTGTGGTTGCTTTTAGGAAACACACTGCAATACACCAACCGAAGGCCGAACGCTGCACCTCTGACCTATGATTCAAGCACAGCATAGCAACGCGTAGCTCCTGAGTAGTAACAAGTGCAGCTCCTAATATTCCCCCCCCAGCACTTCCTGCTTCATCAAGAAAAAGGAAAAGACGTCAAAATCGTGACTTTTGACATTTAAAAAAAACTGTCCAAAGCCAGAAAACTGTTTCATTTTTCCTTTATTTAAGTATTTTAGTTTTAGTGTAATCATACACAGTACCTGTTTCAGGCAGCATTGCACTACTCAGTTCTGGTAGGTTTTTCTATGCAGACTCTGGTACATTCTGGTCCGGAAGATCTGTGCAGTACTTACTTCAAGCAGCATTGCATCACTCGGATGCATTCTTGTCAGGTAGATCTAGGCAGACTCAGGGGGAGACATTCAGACCTGGAACTGGAAGTTATAAGCCAGTCCTCTTAAGTATTCGCAGGTGGTCCTTTCTCCATACTCTGTAACAATCGCTGATATAGTTCATTAAGGTTTTTGCATTTTCTCTTTGTACCAGCAATGATAGCACCAGAGATCAGCTGTTCCAACTTTAGCTCCGTCAGTCTCTGTTCTTCCCTTAAACAATCTATTAATTGCCAGATGCTGGGATGGCATGATCCAAGACGGGAGTTAAATCCCCTGTGCCATCCCTCAACAGCATTATTTGTGCGTGACACTCCAAGCGTTGTTGCTGCATGACAATTCCATTGAGGTACTGGAAAAGTGCCACGTCTCCTGCCTGATTGACCTCTAGGTCTCCCCAGTCATGTATCCTCAAAATAATCAAGGACTTGTTGTAAAAGTTCTTCATTAGAAATAAAGAACTCAAGCTGGCCTGTCGGCGCAGTGGTTGGATTTCTGTCTGCGACGCTGGTGACCCAGGTTGAGGAATGGACCTGGGTTGCTGGAGGGCCGGCTGGGGGAGAAGAAAAGAAGCATCCAGCTGCAGTTCACCTTCTCCGGGGGGGGTTGTGGCTCGGTGCCTGCTGACCCCTGGCAGAGGCCGGAGGCACCGCAGGATGTCCGACCCTAGATGTGTGGGGAGTGGCAGACATTGGTGCTTGCCATGACATCAGTGGCACACCACTGCCTTGGGGAGAAAAACAGAGAAAATAGAACCCTGGCCGATCGGATGATGGCCTCCCTGGATCCTCGTCGCTGAACTCCCAGACCTCTATCTGCCACCTCAGCAGCACCCAGGGTGATGAAGTACAGCCAGAAGGCTCATCCCCTATGCAGGTAAGGGACCCTCCCAATGAAGGGATACATTGGGGTTACCTGGGGTCAGCTACGATGTGAGGCGGTGGGGTCGGGAGTGGCCAAGATGAGTAGGTCCATGTGGAGCCCGAAGAAGTGATTGGCCAGGGTGCGGGGTTGTAGCAGCAAAAAAAAAAAAAGAAAGAAAGAACTCAATCTCTCTGAGCTCTTCAAATGCCTTAAATATATCATTTGGCAGAACAAAGGCCAATGCAAGCAGCATCCTTAGGTGTCAAGCAAAATCAGGATCACAGCAGTACATCTTTTCTACTTCTGGGCATTTCTGAATCTTGCACCAAACAGACTGTGCCAAATGAAAAAAACAGCCCCTCACTAGTGTATTTGGAAAAACAGTAATAAATGTCTTCCAGGATGCCCTTTCAAAGTCCATTATAGCGTTAGCAGGACTAATATCAGCACACAGTGTTTTCAGCTGGGAAAATACACATGCACAGGAGTTTGCTTTGCGAGATCACATTGAAACATACACAGCAGTGCAAACTGTTCTAGACCACAAAGCATGAATAGTGTACAGTTGTCTGAAAAGTGAGGGACAAGATTTATATGTTCCATCCAGCATCCAGTCCTCACTGTCCTTCAAAAACCTCAAGTTTCCCTCTGTGGCAAAAATCAGTATCTGATCCTTTTCTTTGCCACTGTCATAGACAAGGAACCTCTCCCCAGAACCCAACACTGCATATTTTTTTTTTACCTTTGTTTTACCAGGAGAGACACACTAAGCTGAAAGCTTGTTCACAGGTGCAACCTGGGAGCACAAGGAAGTTAGGTGACCTGCTCAGGGTCACACAGTATGCAAGTGGGGCTGTAAGATTGAAACCCAGGTCTCCGGGTTTGCAGCTCAAACCACTGCGCTATACTGCCTCCCTATTCATTGGGGATAATGAGGTCCTCCACAGCATGAGGTGTTACAGGATAGCCCCTTTGATTCTGGCATATACGCCACACTGTTCATTTCATAAGGCGTATACCTGGCAGCCTACCACTGACTGATTCAGGGACAGAGGTAGTGCACTCAACTAATACCCGAGATGTAGTTTCAACAGTTGTGCGTGCATGGTCACGAATTTCAGCCATAACCTTCCTTGCACCAACTTCCCCAGCATCTGCAATATACTATTTGCCAGCAGATTAGGCCTTATGGTCTATCGAGTCTGCTCGAACCTAGATCCTTAGTTGGGTGCCGAGACCCTCCCATCCCTTGTGCTCCAGAAACCCCTATCATCCATCCCCACCCCCCTGGGACAGGCCATCATCTGATACATCCACTTTCTGTGTCTGTCCCACCCTCTCTTGAAGCCCTCCACTGTGGATCTCTGAACCAGCTCACCAGGCAGTGCATTCCAAGGGGTCCACCACCCTCTCAGTGAAAAACCTCCTCCTCTTTTCCCCCCTCACCCTTCCACCTTCCAACTTCAAACCATGTCCTCTGGTGATACCTCCCTGCTTTAGTCTAAAGATCCCATCCATGTTTACCCTATTTATTCCCTTGAGGTACTTGAAGACCTCAATCATGTCCCCCCTGTCTCTCCTCTCCTCCAATGAAAACAGGCAGAGCTCCTCAAGTCTGTCCTCGTAAGTCAAATCCCCTAGCCCTCGTATCATCTTTGTTGCCCTCCTCTGTACCCTCTCCAGGAGCTGTATGTCCCTCTTCAAGTGTGGTCTCCAGTACTGTACACAGTACTCAAGGTGTGAGTCTAACCAGTCCATTGTACAGCAGAATCACTTCCTTGCTCCTAAGTGATCCCCCTTGCGATGCATCCCAACATCCTGTTTGCCTTGCTAGCTGCTCTCCTGCACTGCTCAGGAGTTATTCATACATGTATCCACCATGACCCCTAGGTCTTTCCTGTTGAGGCTTCAGCACCTCCCCTCCCAGGGTGTGCCTGTGTTTAGGTTTCCCGACCAGATGCAACACCTTGCACTTGGCGATATTAATTAATTTCCATGTGTGAGCCCAGCTTTCCAGGGTGTCCAGGTCCCCTTGCAGGGCCAACCTCCCCTCTTCTCCCTCAACTACTGCTCCCATCTTGGAGTCATCCACGAAGAGACTCATTTCACACCTATACCATCCCTGATGTCCGATATGTATGCATTAAACAGGATTGGACCCAGGACTGAGCCCTGGTGCACCACTACCAACCTCTGTAGGGTTTGAGAGCTCCCCACAGACCACTACTCTCTGAGTGCGTCCAGCTATCCAGTTTTCAATCCATCTGACCATCAAAGGGCCTACTCCTAACCCCATCAGTTTCTCCACCAGACCATTGTGGGGACAGAGTCAAGCCTTGCTGAAGTCCAAGAATAATACATCCACAGGCTTACCCTGTCCAGTTCTGATGTTACCCATTCATAGAACTCCACAAGGTTGGTTTGACATGATCTACCTGGCACAAACCCATGCTGCTGACTATCCAGACCTCCCACCTCCTCCAAGTAAACCCCAATCGTTCCTTTAGTATACTCTCCATTAATTTTCCCACCACCGAGGTTAAACTGACGGGTCTATAGTTTCCTGGTACTTCCTCGACCCCCTTTGTAGTTGGTACACCACATGTGCCTCTCGCCAATCCGGTACCCTCCCTGTCTCAAGTGACCTGCTGAAAGCTCCGCCAGGGTGCAGCCAGTATGTCCATGTAATTCCATAGTACTCTCAGATGAATGCCATCCGGCCCAGGAGATTTGTCTTTCTTTAGGGCCTTGAGGCAAAACCACACCCTTTGGTGGGGATGGCATCATCCATCCCTCCACCTTACTGGTCTTTTTATCCTATCCAGATGTGACAACCTCAGGGGTACCTTTCCCTCCCTTTGCTCCATTTCTGTTACTCCTGATCCCACTCCCTGCCGCTTCTATCCCTTTGTGCCTTGCTTTGTAGATATCCCATCCCCCTCCCTAGTGAACACAGAGGCAAAGTACTCGTTAATACTTCTGCCTGGTCCCTCGCCTCTTCCACCCACCCTCCTTCTGATCTCAATCTGCTGAGATGGCCCTTAGTTTTTCTCCGCTCCCCAATGTACTGGAAGAACCCCTTTTCCCCTCCATGTATCCCCTGTGCCATCCGTTGCTCTTTACTGGACTTTGCTCCCCTCACCATCTGGGTGACTTTTCTAGATGCAAGCTGGTACATTTCCTTATCCCTATCCCTCTTGTTGTTTTTATATTTTTGTAAGCCGCCTTCTTTTCTCTGACTGCTACCTGGACCTCACTGGACCACCAGCATAGTTTATGTGACCTTGCTCCCTTACGTTTCAACTTAGCGCAGATCTGACTGCCTCATGAAGTCCCGTTTATGACCTCCCATCTCCTTTCCACACTTGTCGTTGAGGTAATCCCTTCAAGTGATCCTTGAGAATATTTCCCATGCCCATAAAGTCTGCCCCCCTGAAGTCCACTGCCAGTGTCCTAGATCTCACCCCCACTCCCCCAATGCTTATTTGAAACCAGACAGTATTGTGGTCACTCCCAGTCAGGGGGTCCTGTACAACCATGTCCCTTACCAGATCCCCATCTGCCAGAACCACATCCAGGACATGCCCCTCCCTTGTGGGCTCCATCACATGCTGTGTTAAGAACACATCCTGGAAGCAATCCAGCAGCCTCTGCTCCTTGGCCACCTTAGAGGACATGGTTCCCCAGTTTGTACCTGGCATATTAAGGTCCCCCATCAACACCACTCCTTTCCCTTTTGGACCACACTGGGCAGCGATGTTGTCCAGCAAACCATCCTCTAGAACATCACTCATCCCAGGGGCCTATATGCTACTCCCAGCTTGACCTTATCTCCTGCTGGGGATGTGTGAGTGACCCATAAGGCCTCCCGTTTCCCTCTGCCTCTTCTACCATAGCAATTTCTATGTCATCTCTAATGAACATAGCCACTCCACCCCTCTGCCCTCCTTTCTATCCTTCTAAGCATAGTGTACCCCATTACATTTAGGTCCCAGTCATGGTTTTGTTGTGCGTTTCCGTGACTGCGCACATCCACCCCCCCTCGAACAGCATGGCCTGGAACTCTGGCAACTTGTTTCCCAAGCTCCTGGCATTAACTTCTTACTAATCCCACCCCTTGTCCCTGATCCTCTTTGTGAACCCCACCCAGATTTCTTATCTTCCATCCTCCCCTGCTCCTCCTGAAACCTCCACCTCAATCTGTTTCCCCCTCCCCTTGGGCTTGAGGCTACTCCCTCATCTGGAGGAGGCCTGGTCAGCCCTCCCTTATCCCTTCCCCTCCTTACAAGTTTAAACCCCACCTTTCTTGTATGTAGTCAGCCATCCCTGTTTAAGGACTTCCTTCCCTAATGGGGCAAGATGAAACCTGTCCTTGGCATATAGTCCCTTATCCTCCCAAACTCCATTCCAGTTCCCTAACACCCACCCTTCTCTTCACCCCACTTCCTGAGCCATTCATTAACCTCTGTGATTCATTTTTTCTCCACTGAGGCCTTTGGTACTGGCAATATCTCCAAAGGAAATGTTGCATCCATTATCCCGACAGACTCTGGCAAGTTCTTGGAACCTTGCTTGGATTTCCATAATGCTATTTCCTCTAGATCATTAGTTCCAAATGCACCAGGAGATCCGGTTTCCCTCCACAATCCCTAACCATTTCATACACCATGAACTTTGCTCTGTGCACTGTCAGCCCAGAGATACTCACTACCTTCACCTGGCTATGGCATCCACCCCCCTGTCCCTCCCAATGGATACCCTTAATCATCGAGTCTCCCAGTAACAGAACCTTAACACCGCCATCATCCTTATGGTTACCTCCACTATGCCCTCTCAGCCCCCCTCCCCCACTTTATTCATGATCGCTAATTTCATGGGAGTCTTCCTGCCTTATTAGAGACCCTTGTCACCTCCCTTTCTGCCTCCCTTTTCTTTGCCCACTTAACTCAAACCCCTCTGAATAGGTGTCCCCTTTAACCCTCTCTTATCTGAACCATTTATCCTGGCCCTGATGGTTTCCCTTCCCCTACCACCATCCCCCCTTTGTAATAGTACCCCTGTCTCCAGAGGCTCTCTGTTGGTCCCCTTAGCTAGGGCCCCATCCTTGGTACTGACCTCCCTGCTGAAGGGCTCCCCTCCCACCTCCTTGTCTCCCAGTTTCTCTCCAATCATGCTCTCCTCCCTCATGTCTGGAATATGTTGCATCTCCCATTTGCTTAACATATATGTTTCCCTTCTCCCTCTGGGACTATGTCTATCCTTTCCATAGCTGGTCTGATGCCCTATGGGTATCTGACTCCCCGGCCTCTGTATAAGTTTCCTCATTTCCACCAACCTTCCTCCCCTCTAGGTTGCTTAGTATCTCAAATTTGTTGTGACACTCTATGTCCAGCCTCCATCAAGTAACCCGAGGTTTCCCCTGACTGCATCTCTAAACTGACCTCTTCTTCTCTCTTGCACTGTTCACCTTAGGGCTCCCTTCCCACAGTCTGCTGTTTTTGGGCTTCCGCTTTATGGCCCCTCCTGACTCTTCCCCCTCCAGTCTCCTTGGTATTCAGAATTTTCACCTGTACGGTTCCCCTTAGCATCAACTTTCCTATCTAAGGTCCTCTGTCCCTAATATCCCCCTTCTGCTTGCTGTAGCATAATGTCCTGTAATTTCAGAGCGTTGCCCCAGCCTCCCTCAGCCCCACCCTTCTGCTGCCATATCCACCCCCTATCCTTGGATAGCTCCACAGCTACTCCTTAACCAATATACCTCACTCCTAATACAAGATAGCTGTCTACAGAGTGGGCAGCCTCCCTCTCTCAGGCCCAATTTAGAATTATTGCCATCCCACAGCCTGTGCAGCCTACAACCCTTCCGAAGATGCCTGCCATGGTGGAATATGGCCACCCTGATTATCCCTCTGTTTATAATAGCACACCCCTTTTCTCAGTCCCTTCCTGAGTACAGTTTCTCTCTATACTGACTGTAGTTATTTACAAACCCAATTTCAACCCCACCAACAAAGTTCCAGTCTCACAAACACATACAGTCCAGTATGTGTTCGGTCCCATAACAGTGTGTGTAAGCAGACACCAGGTACCATATGATGTCACAGGCCCACCAACTCCTGTTGCTTCAAATTTCAGTCCCAAACAGAAATACTCAGCCCTTCAATCCCAACCCCCAGTGGCTTTTCAGTATTTAAGAAAGCCTACAAAACAGGGTGGGTGGGAGGGCTCTTACCAAACACCAGGCAAACAACACATTTAAATTACCTTCTAATTTTCCCTGCCAAACAACTATCCCCAAACCTACAATATCACAGCCCAAGTATCAGTTCAAATTCAAGGTAATAATTTTTAACATAGAACTAATTTCACTTACAAACTATTCAAATATTTCAGTTAAAACAAAATATAACTCCTGTCCTCTTTTCTACCAACCTGTTGCTTAAGCTCCCAAGTGAACAATGAAAGCCACAGTAATTCCTGTTTAAAGACAAGTTAATTTCAGCTAATGTCCCTCCCCAAACACCAGGCAAACAACACATTTAAATTACCTTCTAATTTTCCCTGCCAAACAACTATCCCCAAACCTACAATATCACAGCCCAAGTATCAGTTCAAATTCAAGGTAATAATTTTTAACACATAGAACTAATTTCACTTACAAACTATTCAAATATTTCAGTTAAAACAAAATATAACTCTTGTCCTCTTTTCTACCAACCTGTTGCTTAAGCTCCCAAGTGAACAATGAAAGCCACAGTAATTCCTGTTTAAAGACAAGTTAATTTCAGCTAATGTCCCTCCCTAACACCAGGCAAACAACACATTTAAATTACCTTCTAATTTTCCCTGCCAAACAACTATCCCCAAACCTACAATATCACAGCCCAAGTATCAGTTCAAATTCAAGGTAATAATTTTAACACATAGAACTAATTTCACTTACAAACTATTCAAATATTTCAGTTAAAAACAAAATATAACTCCTGTCTCTTTTCTACCAACCTGTTGCTAAGCTCCCAAGTGAACAATGAAAGCCACAGTAATTCCTGTTTAAAGACAAGTTAATTTCAGCTAATGTCCCTCCCTAACACCAGGCAAACAACACATTTAAATTACCTTCTAATTTTCCTGCCAAACAACTATCCCAAACCTACAATATCACAGCCCAAGTATCAGTTCAAATTCAAGGTAATAATTTTTAACACATAGAACTAATTTCACTTACAAACTATTCAAATATTTCAGTTAAAAACAAAATATAACTCCTGTCCTCTTTTCTACCAACCTGTTGCTTAGCTCCCAAGTGAACAATGAAACCACAGTAATTCCTGTTTAAAGACAAGTTAATTTCAGCTAATGTCCCTCCCCAAACACCAGGCAAACAACACATTTAAATTACCTTCTAATTTTCCCTGCCAAACAACTATCCCCAAACCTACAATATCACAGCCCAAGTATCAGTTCAAATTCAAGGTAATAATTTTTAACACATAGAACTAATTTCACTTACAAACTATTCAAATATTTCAGTTAAAAACAAAATATAACTCCTGTCCTCTTTTCTACCAACCTGTTGCTTAAGCTCCCAAGTGAACAATGAAAGCCACAGTAATTCCTGTTTAAAGACAAGTTAATTTCAGCTAATGTCCCCTCCCCCTAACACCAGGCAAACAACACATTTAAATTACCTTCTAATTTTCCCTGCCAAACAACTATCCCCAAACCTACAATATCACAGCCCAAGTATCAGTTCAAATTCAAGGTAATAATTTTTAACACATAGAACTAATTTCACTTACAAACTATTCAAATATTTCAGTTAAAAACAAAATATAACTCCTGTCCTCTTTTCTACCAACCTGTTGCTTAAGCTCCCAAGTGAACAATATGATTTTGGCTTTTTATTTCAGCTGACACTCTGTATGCCACGTATGTAATCTGTCTACACATTTGAATTTGTGTGCATCTGCAAACCTCCAATAAACCTTTTCTGCTGTAGCCTTAGCTTTTCTGTACAGGTAGCCTGCATAAAGCACAAGAGGTTTACCCTTCTGACTTGTCACAAACTCTACTGACATATTGTGGAATTCCTCCTCCTCCTCCTCAGCACAGCAGCAAGTCCACAACACCACAGCTCAGCAACTGCACAACAGAGGCAGTTAATACTCACTTCTTGAATTAGTGAGAGAGACATGCAGAGCTGTCTGTTTGAAATGCCTGAATTGCATGGTGTGCTAGTGAAATCCCTGCATTTAGCATAATTAGTGGAAGACTTATTGCAGTTTTAATATGATATTTATCATTAGCTCATTGCTTATAGCAGTTTGGGTTTGCTTGGTTTGTTCGGTTGCTTGATTGTTAGGCTATGCATCTCAGTTTTTGCCACTCACTGTTTTGACATGCTGAGGCCAGTCAGATGCTATTAAAAAACATTCGCTGATGTTTGAAGTGCTATTGTGACCTCACTATTTTTCTGTCGTGATTTTGACAGGATACTCTTTGACCCAGTTGTTTCCTGTTCTGGATGAAGTTTACTGGGGTCGGGTCTTTTACTGAGCTCTGGCAGGTAATCCTTTTTGAAGCCACGTACAGTACTTTCGTTTACGGTGCCTTGGTATTTTTTGTTGTAATACCTGATGGCATGACCGGCCCAGTGGTGCTGAGGGTTGAGGCACTGGACACCACACCTCGTGCCATGCCAGCAACCCAAGTTCGGGAATGAGCTCGGGCCACCAGGGGTTGGCAGGGGAGGGAAGGGATTGAGTATCTGGAGGACTTCACTCCTTTCCTGGGGAGGGATCCAGGGAATGTGCCACTCATGGGTGGCCCCAGATGGTAGTTGGGGGCAGCACAAGGAACTGACAGTGCTACAAGATGTGGGAGTGGAGCTGCAGTGGACATCAGCATGTAGTACCTTGGACATCATGGTGCATCCAAACTCTGAGGGGCAACTGACTTAAGAAAAACCCTGCTCAGTCTGGGAGGCAATGAGGGTTCCCATGGCAGACTCCCACATCCCCATTGCTGGGCTTTCTCCCAGAATTCTGGCTGAGCCCCCCACTGGATGGACCCTCTAATTCTCAGAAAGGCCGCCGGGCAGGTGAGATGAGCCCTGCCCTGGGGGGTGATCCAGGGGGCTGGAAAGTCCGATTGGGAGTGCTGAAGGGGAATAGAGAGCTTCAGGCAGGAGAGTAGAGGAGTCTAGCTGAGAGAGCACCTCTGAGAGATGCCCGGACCAAGTAGGAGAATAAAGAGAATTGACAAAAAATACCTGACAACATTCATAATGCCATTCTCCACAGCGTATTTTTCAATTTCAAATCAGACAGTACCAGAGTACTTCACATACTCTGTCTGGTGCGTCTTTGCAGGAGGACCAGCAAGCTGACCACCACAGCCTTGGCAACTTGCATTGGGACTGCTGCGGTTTGGCTCAGACTTTTGGCACTGAGCGGCTCTCCCGACAAGTCCCGCTTCACAGAAGACTTCTTGCTAAGCCATGAAAGGAGTGACATCTTCTGTCTTCATTTAAGTTGTCAGTAATCAGTAGACTACAAAAAGAGACTCAGAATATGGTCACCGGTATACTCTGCAATTTGTAGACTACTGACTTAGAATGACAGCTGCCTTCTGGGTTCTTCGATTACCATAGTACCGCTAATATAGGTTTATGCAGACATCTCTAGGTTCCCCAACTGCGTGGAAATTTGGTTACATGGTATTAAAGCATTATACAGTATAACAACTAATCCTATAACAACTGATACATATAAGACTTAGTGCTCAGCCCTCTCCTACTCTCAAGTTTTCCTAAATGACCATCCTTCGGTCTGTTCTTCCGCCTCTATCCACATGTATGCAGATGACACTGTCCTGTATACCTCTGGCCATTCTCCAACTGATGTTGCATCCAGACTCCAGCAAGACTTTGCAAAGGTTCAGCACTGGGCAGAGAGCAAGCAAGAATTTCAGTCCATGCTGTCGGATTCTTCACTTTCTGCAGTGGCTAGTGCAGAGAAAAAGGCTTTAGCAATATCCTTCAGATATGGTAGAAGTTGGCCAGATTTGGCTTTGATTGACTGGATCAATTTGCTAGTTTCCTGTTGCTTAAGCCTGAAGGCCAACAACCTTCCTGCCTTGTCCGCTTGATAAACTTATTTAGTTTTAGCTCTAAAAATTGCAAATTCTGCCTGCTCCCTGAGGAGTTCCCCATATTTGGCTCTAGCTGCATTTAGCTGGAGGAGAGCAGTGGTGCTGTGAGCCCCAGAGACCTTATGTTCAAGGTCTTTGATAGATTGCAAAAGTTGTTTGCCCTCTGCCTCTCTTTTTCTTTTCCTAGCAGAGACCAGGGGAATGAGCTCCCCCCCAAGTGTACATTTGAAGGCCCCAGAGGTGTTCCTGGCTAGTTACTGAATTAGTATTGGTTTGGAAGAAGTGAGTAGCACACTCCTTTATTTTGTCTAAACACTATGAGTCCTTTAGGAGGTTGTTGTTCAGTCTCCAAAATTTGTCCCTGCAAACCTGTTTGGGGGCAGGAAGGATAGGGCAACAGGGGAATGATCAGATATGACCTTGACTTGTATTTCACAAAGGGTGGTGACCCTGAGGATGTCTTGACTCACTAGAAGGAAGTCATGTCTTGATAGGTAATCATGGGCTGCTGACCAGAATGAATATTCATGGGTATGAGGGTGCAGAATCCACCATATGTCCACTAAAGCCAAAGAGTCCTGTCATTCTATAAAGGCACATTGAATGGATGAGAGGCCCAACCGCTTAGATCTGGACCTGTCTAGGGAGTTATCTGGCACTAGATTCCAGTCACCTGCCAGAATAATATGACTACTGGATGTGGCCACCAGTTTAGGTAGAAGTTTTGTGAAGAACTGTGGTTCTTCTGTATTTGAGTCATAAATTGAGGTAATAGTTATCTCAGAATTACCCAGGATGCCTCTGACAATAATGTACCTCCCTAGCGGGTTTACTAGGTTTTGTAGGAAAAAAGAAGGCCGAGGCCCATCGAGATTTTCCCCCACATACGAGTGGGCTAATACTGTATGTAAAAGTTGGGTGGGAATTAAACCATGTATCTAATTTATTTTTAAATGTGTTAAAGTCTGTGTAGCTTATTAAATCATGAGGTAAGGAATTCCATAGTCTAGAGGCTCAGAGCATGAAAAAATTATGTTTAAAGTTAGTATTGGCCTTCTTGATATTAATTTGTTTGTTGTGGAGCCTAGGGCCTCTTTGAGCAATAGAAAAGGAGAGACCACATTGCTTCATTAACTCTAGAGATTATAGAATCTTATAAATAAAAAGGATGTCTCCCCTACATCTCCTGTGTTGAAGGAGATGTACAGTAGGCATGTGACAAGCAACCTCTCCTGATAGTTTTTTTGAGAAAGTCCAGAAACCATTTTAGTATCATGTCTCTGGATACGTTCCATTGATCTATGTCACCCCTGAGGTAAAGGTTCCAAAAGGGTAACCCTTTTGGTCCATGTAAGGTCTAATGTAGGATCTATATAGTGGCATGAGACAATGCTCAGTCCTAGACACAAAGGTACATTTAATTTGTCTAAGGAGGGAATTGGCTACTCTGGTTACTTTTGAGCAATGGTCATGGGAGGAAAGTTTGTTATTAACCAGGACACCGAGGTCTCTTTCCTTGCTTTTACTGCTTTTA
The DNA here is from genome assembly GCA_016271365.2 of Neoceratodus forsteri. Classification (NCBI taxonomy): domain Eukaryota; kingdom Metazoa; phylum Chordata; order Ceratodontiformes; family Ceratodontidae; genus Neoceratodus; species Neoceratodus forsteri. The sequence continues at coordinate 61,121,677 of CM028132.1, read as the reverse complement.
ATGGGATATTATTAATACAGTATGTGTTTTTTTTTTTGGCTTTCTCGAACCAAAATGAATGACAGTGCATTTTTGGACATTGAACTCCATGTTGTTAATTAGCACCCATTGTTCAATGATTTTAAGGTCAGAGACAAGACTGTATAGGTTATCAGGGGAGTCTACCATCCCACCTAATTTTGAATCATCTGCGAATTTAGATAACCAATTGTGAGAAGTGATCTGCATATTGCTAATGTATAAATTAAATAAAATGGGCCCCAGGACAGAGCCCTGGGGAACCCCACTGGTTTCTGGACATTGGTCTGAAAGAGCATAATTAATGCTTACCCTCTGAGTCTATTGTTTTACCCATTTTGTCAGACATGGTGAGAACCCAAGGGATTCAAGCTTGGTTATGAGTTTACCATGGGGGACTGCTTCCCTAGCAGTTGAAAAGGCAGGCTTCTGTGAATTAGCACAGCCACCCCTACGCGGTTATTACTAAAACCAGAGGCAAACACCTGTCCAACCCACTCTCTCCTCCAGAGTGTTGCTTGAAGCACAGGTGTATGCATCTCCCGTAGATTCCCAGAGATTTAATATGCTTGAGGAGTTGATATCTTTTTTCTTTAGTCTGTGCCCCTTTCACATTCCATGTTAATCAACAGTAAGGGTTGACTGCCATAATGGGGGATTATTTAATGCCTGGGAAACCAGAATGGAAACAATTAATAGGAGTTTAACCATTTGCTTTTGGCAGACACTGGAAAGGGTGGGATTAGCTAATTCTAGATGTGTAATTCTGTGCTGGCAACTGTTCCTATTACGTGCTAGAAGTGAGGTTACATAAAAATGTATCAGCAATGCATCAATAGTAGCAAACATCAAAAACAATGAAACCAACTGGAAAAAAACATGTAACAAGAGTAACCATCATTACACCACTTAAGGGAACAAATCTGTGGTGTAATGAGAGCTATTAGTTAATAAGAACTGTTGTGAGCTGTTTAAGACCCACACCAGCCACAGCCTCGGCCAAGGTATTCAACTGGTCCAGGCTGGGCTTGTATGAGGGTGACACTCTGCCCCAGAAACCGCATACATTATAGTGATGAAAAAAACTGTAGTAAAAAGAATTTTGGTATGGCATGGAGTGGTAGGAGAAATTTTATGCTTTAAACTCTGCATACCAATAGAATGTAGATCTACATAAGATGATAGTTAAATGAGGGGATTCATGTAAAATATTGTAGGAGCTGTCCCCCCCAACCCCACCCCATTATCCTATCCCTGAGTACAAAGACCATGTTCTCCGACTGTCCCAACAAATCAAAAAGTTCAGTCTGAGCAGCCTTTTTATGGCAATCATGGGAAACAGTTTAAGTTCACCCAGCTTATGAGGCTAACCCCCTTCCACGTTGTGCTGTGCAGCTCTTGAGAAAAGGTAGTTGAGAGAGGATGTGGAGGGACATTGAAAAGAGTCACAGCACCTGGGGTCACACAAAGAAGAGACATTCTGCTGGGGGTGCATCTATTACCACAATGCTGCTGTGTCGTGGAGTTGGAAGGGCCGTGTGAGCAGAAGATGGTCAGTAATAGCAGACCAATTGATCTCTGAGGGTAACTCTTCGTACTGAAGGGCAAGGAGTTCAAAGTTCAGATAAAGTTTAATGACAGAAAAGGCAGTTGTCCGAGAGCACGGTCCTTCCAGTGTTGCTGATGTTTTGAACACGGCAAGTTAGGCTGCACAGATGTGTGAATGTTTTCCTGCTTGACAGAGCGCATGAAGTATGTCGAGGAGGCTAGTAGTCAGCATGCCTTCCCATTGGTCAAGGAGTTGTCAGAGTGATCGGACAGGGGAGGTGTGGCACCACATCTACCACAAGTGACAGGGATGACAGAACCTCTCAAAGGATCCAGCTGTGGCTACACTGACAGCAGTAGTAAGGCAGGAAAGGGGATGGCTGCTGAAGGGAGAGATGACAGTTGAAGAAGTAAACATCAAAACAGCATCGCCATTTTGAAAGTTCTGTCCAGTGTCTGGGATTACCAGCTAGGCATGGCATATGTTTAAGCACAATTAATAAACAACCAGGAGGTGTACATAACCAGGTTGGGGGGGAAGGTCCCACCACTTAAGACAGATACATATGCAGCAGTCCAAAGCACTCACATACCATACTGTTCACCAAAAAAAGATTCCTCTTAGTCCAAAGATATGGTTACCACGAGAGAATGAATAAATATCTTGGGGGCTTAGCAAGGAGGTGGCGGCTTAAAGAGATCTGGCAGCAATTCTGGAAGCTCCTTTCCTGCCATGTCTGCATTAGGGAATTCGTAGGTGCCCTGTGCAGTGGCAATAATTAATATGGTGAGGTGCAGCATCCAGAATTGAATTTTTGCACCGTGCAGTATTTGTTTGATTTTATTGTAGGTGAGTTGTTTCTCCCCGACCATCGGGTTAACATCGCTGAAGATATAGAAATGGTGCGCATTCCACATTAGGGTGCCTTGCTTTCAGGCTTGCTGCTGGATGCATACCTTGCCCTGGTAGTTGAGGCACCTTAAAATAATGGCTCTGGGTTTTCCCTACAGCGGTGGTTGTGGCTTCAGGGATCAGCGTGCTTGTGCAATAATGTAAGTGGTCCCAGTCTCAGGCTGTCCAGCCACCTCCTGTAGGAACTTTTACACAAAGGATAGCATGTCCCCTCCTTCAGCCCTCTCAGGAATTTCAATGAAAACAAGATTATTTCATCAGTTCCTCGCATCCTGATCTTCTATATGATAGGCAGTTTGGCAAGCTTTTTCTTTAATTGTTGAACTTCAGCTGAATCCCTTTCTTGTCTGTCCTCTATAGAGATGATGCGCGATTCAGCATCGCCTGCTCTCCTGGCCAGTGTTTCCAGTGTGGGTTTTAATGTTCTGAAGTCATTGACAAGTTCAAGAAGAGTTATTTTAATGGATGCCAGCACACTGAAGAAGTGATCGAGTTTCTCGGCTGTGTCTTCCCAGGCATTGGGCTCCCGGGGGGGGGGGGGGAATCTAGTGGTGATCTTTGCTTCTGTCTCTTAGCGGGTTGCAAGTGGGGCAGCACAGGCGGGACTGAAGTAAGGTCCATCTGTTAAGGCTTCTGGTCAGTCTTATCAGTTATATAGAGGAATCCAGCTAGTCCACAAGTAATCCTCAGGTGGTACAGAATAAGAGTGAGTGGAAAAAAGCAGTTTTACAGGTTTTTTGCCACGTTTTAAAGCCATGGTTCACGGAGCTGAGAGGGAAGCTGCCTCCCACACCAAGCACATCACGTGACTCCTTGTGTTCATCTGTGTTTATAAATACTACATGCAAATTTGTACATTTAACCCTGCTAATATTATCATTGTATGCAAAGCTACAGTATTCATCTGTTTTTATTATTATTACATAGAACATTGTGCATTCATCTACATTTATTAAGTAAGCAATAATACCCGACGGGGTGGGCAGTATTGGGCAATACCGGACCGCCCAGGGGTGTAATGAGAGCCTGGCGCCACAGGCGGAGGGCCTTAACCTCCAGGGGTCGGTGATTCTAGTCCCGCCACCTGGAGGGTATTATTGCACTTAGAAAATGGGCACTGTTGCAGTTTTATGTAGGCTTTAAAACAATTAAAGAAAAAGATTTTAAATTATATATTTACAATGACATTTTAATGTTTGTCTCCTAAAGTAGTCCCTGTTATTGTGGTGTGCCATCACTTGTGTCCCCTCCCAGATATTCTGTTGCACTTATCTCCCCCCCACCACCACCACCACCAACTGTAGATGAAGACATGGAGTTTGTAATAAATGTCACTTATACTGAGCTGTGGCTTTGTGAACTTGCATTCTTTTTGTGTGTGCCATCTGTTCATTTTTGTTTAAATTAGTCCGGAGACTGTTTTTCTAAGGCAGATGCGGCAGTTACTTCACGGGTGCCCGATGATGTCAAACCCGGAAGTATGGAAGAAGGAGAAGAGACATTGGCATGATAAATTTGTTTGTTTTTTATTTATTATTAAATGGAGATGTGGCTTTGTGGTTTGGTATTCTTTGTTTTTTTGGGGGGTGAGCCATCTGTTCAGTAAGCAAAAGCCCATTTTGTAATTTCAGCTTTGTTTTGGCAGAGAGTGGCTGCTGGAGCAGGGAGGACCGAGAAGACTGTCAGCTCTCCTAAATTCGTCCTACTACCTCCCCACCCCCCCCCAAAAAAAATGGCCCAAGAGACAAGAGAGTAATGCAAGAAAACAAAAGAAACTGTATCTGATACTCAGTTGGGGGGCAGGAGCGGAGCTGTAGGAGAGCCGCGATGTAGCTGGCATCTTTGAGCAGGAGTGAGTAGTCAGTAGCCTGCCTGACATGTGGTGTTGCTAAATAAAATAAAAAAAAAAAGTTTGCTAGGGGACTGTGTCTGACACTTGGTTGTCTGTCCGTGTGTGTGTGTGTGTGTGTGTGTGTGTGTGTGTGTGTGTGTGTGGTGGGCTCACTTGGTCTCTTGTCACTCGCTAAGCATTAAAAAAATGGTGACAGTTTGAAATTGTGTGCCCAGTGCTTCAGCCAATAAGGAAGCAGGGTGCTGGGCACAAGGATGCTTTGCTGGCTATCAGGAAGGTTTGGCCTGGGGCTTTCTATTTAGTGGGCATCTATTGTCTGATAGATGCCCACCTAAATAAGTGTCTCAGCCAATCAGAAGAGAGAATTTCTTTGCCTATTTTCTAATATTGTGTGTAACAATGACGAGCCTGGTGGTGCTGAGGGATGAGGCAATGGATGCCACACCTTGCACCATGCCAGTGACCCAGGTTTGGGAGTGAGCTCAGGCCATCAGGAGCCAGTGGAGGAGGAGAGAATTGAGTGTCTGAGGGACTGCTCTCCTCTCCTCTCCTGGGGTGGGTCATGGAGGAGTTCCCCACCTGGTAGTGACTTCTGGCAGAGGCTGGGGGCACCACACACTGGGCTGGGGACAGCCAATGGGGGATGGGGTTGGTGGGCATCCGCAGGAGGGTGCAGGAGCATGCCCTCCAGATGCCAACACCATTGCACATCAGCACCATAGGAGCAGAACAAAGGAAACAACCCCAGCTCCTCATAGGTGATGGTGGGTCCAGGGGCCAGCCCCTATGCCCAATGCCGGGTCTCTCCAGTCTGCCTCCGATTCTCCCTCCATGTCCTGTTCACTCTGCTAGATTCTACATAGAGTGCCAGGAGGAGTTCAGCGGTCCCGCCTCAGGGGGCTCAGAGCCAGGGGGTTGGGCAGCTAGCAGCACGGTGAGGAGACAGGCCCAAGCCGGCGGTGACACTGAAGGACTTCAGACCAGGTGGGAGTGGCCACAATGAGCAACTACACTGGAGTTGGAGAAGGAGGAGCATAAAGATAATTTATTTATTTATTATTTATTTATTTAAAAGTTTAACCAGAAAGGCACACTGAGCAGAGTACTGCTCTATTCCAGGTGCGTCCTGGGGGAAGGGGGACATAAGGAGACGGAAACATACAAGCAAGTACAGTAACAATTCAGATACATCGCTAGGTTGACACATAGTTTGGAAAATTTGAACATACATAGTTACATTTGGACATTTTCAATGTGACTTGCAGCTACTGACAATCATCATTTCATCCAGAAGGAAGCAAGGCCTGCAATTAGAACTGAGACGACTAATCAGGACGGTGGTGGGAGGCCGGGGCAGAGTAACTGAACCGGGCACCGCTATGAGCATGTGCAGGGTGAGTTGCAGTGCTCATTTATGAGGTGTCTGAGGTGAGTGGCTGAGGGCATTAGTCGAGTGCTTGCAGGGAAGGAGTTCCATAACTTAGGCATACAGTGTCTGAAGGCTGCTTGGCCAGCCGATAAGATCATGCATGGTACTGACAGGAGAAGGGTGCTTGCTTTCCTCAGGGAATAAGCAGTGGTGGGAAGAATTAACAAAAAATATATATATATATTGTATGCAATGTTGTCCATTCACCTGTGTTTAACATTATTACTTGCAAAGTTGTTGTATTCCCCTGTGTTTGTAATTTGTACATGTCAAGTTGCCGGATGCATCTGTGTTTATAATTGTTACAAACGAGGTTGCTGCATTCAATGGTACTTATATTTCTTTTAACATGCAAAGTGACTGCATCCACCTGTGTTTATATCCATTATAGCCCACAGATTGAAACTATCCTACCTGGAAGTCAGCTGAACACTGAAAATAAAATGTTTCAGAGAAACTGTATCAAACAGTGCTTCTTGACTGAGATATGGAGTGTGTAAACTAATAATCCGCGGCTGCCACCTACTGGTCAAAAAGCACAGGCACGCATGTCCATTTCTCCCAGTAGATTGAAATACCTTACCTCCAAAAGATGTGCCTCGTTTATGAATATCTCATGAAAATGTAATGAATGGCTAGCTCGGACAGAAAAATGTACGCAAATGTGCTTATAATTTGTATCGTGAGGTCAGTGGTAATGCCTCAGTCTGCACAACGATAAAAAAGTGGTAGCTTGTGAGAAATTGGAGATTAAATTTGTAGAGCAAAGGACAGGCGGCTTAAAACAGCAGCATTTGTCAGTAGAAAAAAATTTCATCTTACAGCTTCTTAGGAATAATCCATTGCTGGCAAAAACATCAATATATCCATTTTTCTTTTCACTGTATTTCACTCCAGAACTGAAATACAGGGTTTCGGTATTTTTAAAGGAACACCGTTACCCTTTTTGCATCATATTATTTCTAGTTAAAAACTCATATGTTATGACTGTTTACCTTCTCTAACATTCATTGATGTTGCTGGTGGTTTTATCATCCTCTTTGTTTAGTATAACTGAAATGTATGCTACTGTAGTCATAACCAACCTTGTTTTGTTTCAAATCCTAGATAAATTCTTACTGCATATTTCCTGAACATTAGAATCAACCCCAAACAGGGTGGCCCACTCATAATGCAGTAGTCTCCTCTCCACCCACTGCATGATGAGTGGCTAGTCTGTACTGGGGGGTTCCTAGGTCAAGGAAAGATGCAGTGGGAGTTGATCAAGGAATGTAAACAAACATGTTTTTGAGTGGTAACACCAGTATGTTGGGCGGTCTGTTTTTCACTTTTTGAAAGAAAAAAGAATCAGAATAAAACAACCAGCTACATCAGCAGTCTCTACAGAATGTGAAATATCATAACATGCATTTATTAAACTAGAGACACTTTGAGGCCTACAAGGGTTGACAGCGTCCCTTTAACAGTAATTGCCCTCTGGCCATGCCCATAATGAAGGAACAAAATGTTCTGGTATGGTTGTTATTCTTGTTGAAAAGTTAATAAAGTATATTTAATTTAATATATATATATGTGTGTGTGTGTGTATAAATATTTATGTTGGCTGGGCCATTTATGATCGGAAATATGTGCCAGCACCCTATGAATACATCCACAGTATGAATCCAGTATGTAAAATTAAAAAGAAACCTCAAGGGAAAGGATTTTTAAACACAGAAACATAGAACATAGAATATGCAGCAGACAAGGACCATCTGGCCCATCCATTCTGCCCACTCCACCCTACCCACATTAGTACTACAGACTGTACCCGATCTACAGCTCTTTGTCTCTCTCCCCCCTTCCTTTCTGCTACAACTCCGTTGTGCTTATCCCATGCACTCTTGAACCCCACCACTGTTTTCACCCCCACCACCTCTGCTGAAAAGCTGTTCCAGGAATCCACCACTCTTTCTGTGAAGAAGTACTTCTTCACATCTCTCTTGAGTCTACCCCCACCCCACTTCATAGCATGTCCCTCATTCTTGAGCACCTTTTCTTCTGAAAAATACTTCCCCCCCTGTACCTTATTTACCCCCTGTGAGGTATTTAAAGGTCTCTATCACACACACACACCCTCCCTCCCTCCTCTGTTCCAGGGTGTACATATTGAGGTCCTTTAGACTTTCTTTGTATAGCTTTTGATGCAGACCCTGCACCATTTTAGTTGCCCACCTCTGGATCGCCTCCACTCGATTTCCTTCCAGAGATGTGGTCTCCAGAACTGGACACAGTACTCTAGGTGGCATCTTACCAGCTATCTATACAGAGGCAACACCACCTCCCTCTTTCTGCTGGTGATACCCCTCCTTATACACCTCAACACCCCACTCACCCTCCTGACTGCCTTGTTGCACTGCCTGGCCACCTTTAGGTCATCCAAAATGATACATCCAGGTCTCTATCCTGCTTGATGGTTGACAATACCACTCCACCCATTTTGTACTCCACCCTAGGTTTCTGTGCCCTAAGTATGTTATTTTCGCATTGAAACCCAGCTGCCATACTCTTGACCACTCTTCTAGTTTTCTCAGGTCTCTGCTTATCCTTTCCATATCCCCGGAGTGTCCACCACATTGCAGATTTCGATGTCATCTGCAAAGAGGCAGACCTTCCCTTCCAGCTCCTCTGCAATGTTATTTATAAAGACATTAAAGAGGACCAATCCCAGCACCAGAGTAGGACAAATTAGTTTGTGAATTGGTGGTCAATTTGGCTACTAGCTTTCAAAATCAGCCAAACAAATATTTGAAGTGGCCATCATTCTGAATGCTCCAAAACCTCTTTGTAAGCAGGTAGCCAACTTGGCCATTCTTTTACAAAATCTGGTAGCCAAACCAATTTTTAAACCAGCCATTGGCCATCTGGCTACCTGATTTGTCCCACCATGCCCAGCACTGATCCCTTAGGCACCCCCTGGCCATCATCCCTTCCTTGGAGTGAACTCCATTTACCACCACCCTCTGTTGCTTGTTCCCTAACCAATTTCTAATCCATGTTACCACCTTTGGACCCACTCCTAGGCTACCCAGCTTGCTTATTAGTCTCCTATGTGGAATGGTGTTGAAAGCCTTACTGAAATATAGGTAGGTCACACCCACTGCTCCACCCTGATCAAAATCTTTTGTCACCCAGTCAAAGAAATCTATCAGATTCATTTGACATAACCCCACCCCCACCCCCACCCACCATGAACCCATGCTGCCTCAGGTCTCAGGTCTCCTAACCTACTGAATTCAAGATATTCCACAATCCTTTCCTTCAGCAGTGATTCCACTAACTTTCCCACCACCGATTAAAAATGGCTAGTGGTGGCCATCTTTAATGACCTGAGTCATTAATTATAAACTTAGTAGTAAAAGCTGTTCTAAAACATCTGAGAGACATACAAATATACTGATGATAAATCTAATTATGTCAGAAATCTATTAATGCTAAAAAAAACAATATGATAACATGCTTTGCTGAGTAATTGAAAGGCACAGGCCTATGGTTATGTGGAGGAAGAGCTCCTCCCCCACATCCTACTTAAACCACTAGGCTACCCACAGCTCCATTTAACGAGTCGCACTCGCTGCCGTGCCATTGCTGGTCCGCAGCTGCTCTCATTGCTCTTTGCTTTCTTTGCCCTCTCCCCCCTTCCCCGTTCGTTTGTCCTGCCTGGCTTAATTTGTTTTCTGTTGTTCCCCCTCCGCCTCCCTTCTCTTCTCATTCCTGGTGTTTCATTTTTGTCCTTGTGCTTTTCTTTGGGGTGGGGGGCTCTGTAGCTCATTCCTTGAGCGCTATGCTTTCCCTGCCCTATCACATGCTTTTTTTGCTGTGCACTTGCCTTCCTGTTATCTCCTCCCTTTCCTCCTTTGAGCAGCCCGGCTCCATGCCCCAGTCCTTCACCGCTTTCGGTCCTTCCTGCAGTTTGCTGCCTTGGAGCTTCATTTTTGGCCTCACCGCCACCATCCACGGAGTTCCATGCCTTCGCACTGCTGCCATGCATACCTTGACAGCCTCCTTTCTCGGTGCCGTCACACCTGCCGTTGAACCCTGTTTGCCTGCAGCACATTACCGTTTATTTTGGCAGCTGATGTATTGGACTTTTTCGCATACCGGAATGACCATGCAACAATAAACTTTCTTGCTCAGCCCTGAAACTTGCAGCTGCCTGCCATTTACTTTTGCTCTGCTAAACACTCTGCTTTGGACATATTCAATCTGGATAGCCTGCAAGCTCACTTCGGACAGCACATCTCTGAATGCATGGTAACTTTAAACTACTTGCTTTCTCCATGGAGGAAGTACAACTCCATATATCAGTTAACAAAGTCCAGCCCTGTTTCCCTCATGCTGGGTCTTGCTGGGTACTCATTTACTACGGGCTGCTGGCATCTCAGCTAACCGGGGGTACTTATAGGGACTGTCATTGTACTTGGCTGCCTCCTACTCATCCACCCAGCTTTCATATGTTACGGCATCCCCCTTTCCTCGCGGCCAGCACTTTCCAGGACCTGGCTTCAGTACTACTCTGCCACCTACGCTGGCATTAAGGGGCTTGGATTTCTATCCTAATTACTGCCTTCCTCGTGCCTACGCTGCTTGCCTATGGGGAGGCCTGGCTCGTCACTCTCCCAAAACTGTTGCTGACCCACCTTCCTGGTTTTTCCATGGTAGCAATGCACCATCCTGTGTTACGACAGACTGTTTACTTTAATGTACCTGACTACTTGCTCAACCACGTACTGATTCTTTCAATTGCTTCTCTGTTACAGCAACAACCGAACTAGCCATGGCCCCAGGTGTAATCACTGTATGAGTCCATGGTTGTTGTTTTCCTATTGCATCTGTCCCAGTCCCTCTTGCTTTGCGCTTTGCCCCTGAGATGCTTGCTGCACCAGGCGGCCCTCCGTGGTGACATCTCTGGTCCTGCTTGCCTACGTGGGGTCAAATGTGACTCACTCAATCCCCTTCCGACTGGCCTTCATGGGGTCCAGTCATTTCTGCCAGACACGCAGGGGCATAGCCTGGCAAGCATTTACTGCTCCTTCGCTACCCTGCATGTGGGTTTGTGGTTCTGCTAGCCTTCGTGGGACCTAGCTGCCACCTCTATTCCTTCCTTCGGCTGACCTACATGTGGTCCAGGCACCCATCCTTCCCCACATATAGAACTAGCTGCTTTCTTGCCTTTGGACTCTGAACTCCTGCAATGCACTGCAGCCTTGCACCATCATTGCCTTCAACGCCCTGCTCCGGATCTTTCCTGCGGACCATTACCTGAGCTTATCCATCAAGATTGGACGCAATCCAGGATGTATCGCCTTCAGTCATGCTAATCGAGTTCTGGATCCTGAAGTTTTCCCCTTGCTGTTTGCACCTCTCCATCTGTCTAGGGTGCTCCAACGTGGAATTACTATTAGACAATATTTTAGTATTTATATCATGTCCCTGGATGCTTCCTATGTTGCTTCATTTCCTTGGATTATTGCTACTACCTCACTTTCTGGCTGACCTACGTGTGGTCCAGCTATGCATGCTAGCCTTTGCGGGGTTTAGCTGCCATTCTCTACTCACTTTACCAGCCAACCTATGTGTGGTCTAGCCGGTGCATGCTAGCCTTCATGGGGTTAGCTGCCATTCTCTACTCACTTACCGGCTGACCTACGTGTGATCCAGCCATGCATGCTAGCCTTCATGGGGTCTAGCTGCTACACTCAACTCACTTACCAGCTGACCTATGTGTGGTCATCCGCACATCCTACACCTCATACTTTCCATCGGCTGACCTACAAGTGGTCCAGCCGCACATCCTCCACCTCCTTTGGGTTTAGCTCCCTTGGATACTTCCTACCAAGATGTTTCAATTCATTCATTGCTTCAATTCCTGCTACCCAACATAGGAGCCTGGAGGCTCGACTACGTCTTCTGCACACCTGCCTCGCTAGTATCGGGGCCTGGAAATACGTATATGCTACTCTACGCTTGCCTGCCCCCATCTGCTAGCTTCCAGACCTCCTCGCCCCCCTATGGACCTACATCTGAATTAGCTGTACATTCACAATCGATCCTCAGATGCTTTTGCTTATACTCGCTCATGTACTCAGTGCTCCTTGCTTTACGCAAACCATCGCTTTCTGTCTATGACCATCCCTCGACTTCAGCCTCTGGAATTCTTCTGCACTCTAGTCTGTTTTTGTCCTTGCATACGTCTCAGCACTCAATGCACACTGCATTCTCGGCACTCCATGCTCATTCTGCTCACTAGCCTTTCATCTGTCAATCGATTGTACCTTCCTGGCTTTCCTAACTGTATATATTCACATCACGTTATTGAGCTATGGTCCTTGTGCTACGTCTGTGTCATGCAGATCAAGATACTACATGCTGACCTCCATGCAGGTCCACTTGGATACTTCATCTGCTCATATTTACCCGCTTCTCCCGTACAAGACCTGGACGCTTATCACAGACTCGCGCCCATTTCAACAACCTGCTTCACCCATCAGGGCCTGGAGATCTATCAAACCATATGTTCACCTATTCGTGCAGAACTCTATTGCTACTTCACTTTGCCTCCTTCATCCACGCCAGACCAGGTTTCCACTATGTCCTTTTCATATCACATAGCTTGCATCCAGCTTCTGTGCGTCTTCACTCAACCCTCATTTGCAAAGCTTGCCAATCGGTTCAGCAACTACCAGTTTTCATGTTCTAGGCCTGGAGTTCTAGTCATTTGGATGCATGTTCTAGGAGAAAACGTCCTCACCTTTGGATCGCTCGACTACTGCTACTGTCAGTACTTCAAATTATTATGCTCATTATGGAATTCTGGACTAGGTATTCACTAGAAGGATGTACTGCCATCATCACTCGACACTGTAACATCTGTACTTCGATTTCAGTTTCCAACTTTGCTGGATCAGCATCTACAACTCTATATCTTGGATTAGCCGATAACTCATATTGTAAAAATTAGGATTATTCTCCTTTAGTATGCCCAGAAGGATGGGCAGATCGGTCGCCATGGGTCCTCAGAGGTTTCCCCCCAAGGGGGGTTTTCCTTTCCTGCTTGCTACTGGCTACACTCTCCAGAGTTGGAGGAGATAATCACACTATACTCATTATTTCTTTGGGGGTCTCATCTTACTCGACTAACCATCCTTCCTATGGTGGGATACAGAGAAAGGCCAAAACATCAAATCATCACAAGGTACTCATCAGTTCAAGCATCTAAGCACCTTGCATATACCATCCAGTTCACCTGTACTACAATCACTGACTTGCTCATGTCTATACTGAAGTACCTAAGCACTAATCATTCCATACAACTAATGCCTCATAAGCATTGCCCTACTTACTGGTCTGGCCTCTGTATCCAAGCACAACCTTGACCGATAACTCATGTAACCTTCATTAAGCAGCTAAAGTACATAGCACAAACATGGAGCTATGACCCACACATAACTGAAAGGCGCAGGCCTGTGGTTATGTGAAACTCCCATCTACCTAAACCACTAGGCTACCTGCAACTTCATTTAGTGAGTCACACTCACCCTCCATCCTCCCCTTCTACCTCCTCCTTCTCCGGCACTCTTATCCCACCGGGGGGGGTCATCCTACTCGACTAACCATCCTTCCTATGGTGGGATACAGAGAAAGGCCAAAACATCAAATCATAATAAGTTACTTTGTTTATTGTTGTTTATTAGTTATTCAGAAACACCTTTGAGTCAAAAGCCTCATTTACAAAGGATCCACGTCACAGAGAAATAAGATACAAGCATACATAAATAACAACAGATCAGTGTATAAAGTTCAGATTACTTACAGTGAGAAGTAGGCAATTGTTCAGTAAGAATTAACAAATAGAAGTACTAGGGATAACTTAGTTAAGGTTCTACGTAACAGAATAAAACAGATAGGAGACAAATACTAACAATACCCACTTGTGCTGAGGAGCAGGCGGGGGGGTAAGGTAGTTTCAGGCAAAGGGCCATCGTCGGAGGTACTTATCAGCTCAAGAGCAGACACAGGCACTTGAGGTCTGGAGGTGTTCCCTAAGGTGGGTTTTGAATGGCCCAAGTCTAGGTTCATTTGCTATTGAGGCGGGGAGGCTGTTCATCCACCGAGGGGCCCTATAGTTGAAGGACCTTTGGAATAGGGAGGTTCAGTAGCTGGGCACTGAGAGGAGGGGTTTGTCAGAGCTATGAATGTGTTGTACCTTGAGTTCTGGGTTGACTAGAAGGCTAGCCGAGAGGCCAAGGCAACTTTTTTAGCCATGAGGCAGGTGTGGAACCTGATTCTGTTGTCAAGGTTGAGCCAACCGGTATCATTAAAAAGTGAGCAGGTGTGAGTGAGACGGTCACATCCCAAGACAATGTGGCAAGCTTTATTTAGGGAGAGACGAAGACTATCTAGGGCTGTGGTATCTGCTGCTCCATAGATCAGCAAGCTATACTCCAGCAGCGAGAGAACCAAGGAGGTGACAGCAAGCCTGAGGGCGTCTGGGGTGAGGCAGTGTTTGAGGCGGTATAACAGTCCCAACCTGACATTTAGGGACTTGGATAGGTGGCGAATATGAAGGTGGAAGTTAAGCACAGGGTCCAAGGTGATGCCCAGGTATCTGAAGGAGCCCACCTGCTCCAGATGGGTCTGGTTTAAAGTTAGAACTGGTGGGCAAAGCTCCTTTCTTGCGTTCTGCGGGTGGGAGAACAGCATAAATTAGGTTTTTGAATAGCTGAGAGTAAGGCACTTGAGTGGCGAACCAGTTCTCAGCACAGCTAAAGGCGGCCTGGAGGGAGCAGTGAAGTTGAAAGGGGTTGGGGTTGGAGGAGAAGAGGACAGCATCATCTGCATATAGTAATACAGTGGTAGCCACAGACATTGCCTGCCATTTCCAGATATTTCACAAAATTTCTAAAGAGTTTCTCTCTCTGCTGCCCCTACTATGGAACTGCAGAAAGCAGGAGATTTCTCTAGAAATATCACAGAAATTTGGGGAAATAGCTGGCAGTGTCTGTGGCTACCACTGTAGATTGCTGGGGCAGGACATGGGGAAGGAGTTGAGAAATAGGCTGAAAAGTAGCGGCCCAAGAATGGACCCCTGAGGGATGCCAGAGAGGACAAGCAGACTATTTCATAAGGTGTTCCCTATTTTGACCTGCTGGGACCGGCTCTTAAGGTAGTCCGTAAACCAGCCCATCACATCACAGGAGAAATCCAGGTTGGACAAGGTGGCAAGTAGGAAGGAGTGGTTGACGGTGCCAAACACCTTTGTGAGGTCTATGTAGACTGCACCAGTGATGTGACCCTTGTCCAACGCAGAGTGTATGTGGGTGGTAAACTCAAGAAGGGCACTGGTGGTACTGTGCCGTTTGCTGAATCCATGTTGTTGTTTAGAGTAGGTTGTATTTGGTGAGATGATCAGTGATTTGGTCTGACATGATCCATTCTAAGGCCTTCGATAGGGGTGGGAGTATGGAGATGGGACGGTAATTATTGGTATTGGATCGATCCCCACTTTTAAGGATAGGGGTAAAGGCAGCAGATTTCCACTTGGAGGGGAATTTACCTAGGCACAGAGAGCAGTTTAAAATGTGAGTTAGTGGGTATAGGACCTCCCGAAGGGTGAGACGAAGGAGCTTCACATCTAGGGAGTCACTGCTGAAGGAGGAATGGCTCAGTGCTTTAGAGAGATATGGCTCCACAGATTTGGGAGTAATTTGGCGTAGGTAAAAAGAGGGGGCTTCTGGGGAGAGGGAAGGGCACAGGAAGAAAGTGGATCAAAGAAATTAGGGGGAAGCATGTGGTTCAGATTTGAGAAGGCGTTATTGAAGGCCTCAGCAATTTGGGTGGGTCAGAGGTCAAAGACTTGTTGACCAAGACCTGGTCAGGGACAGGGTTAGGGTCTTTTCCACAGATTTCCTTAATGTTGTTCCAGAACTTACAACCTGATCCCCAGCAGGTAGTTAAGGAGGATTTATCATACTCTGCTTTTGCTTTTCGCACGGCCCAGGTACACTTGTTCTGAGTCTCTCTGTACTTTTGCCTATTGAGCAAGAGGCCAGACTCAGTGGAGAGTTGCCACAGTGGGTCCCTCACCCACATCAAGGCCAGGAGGCGATTGGAGATTCAAGGCTCAGTATTGCCTCTGACCATTCTATTGGTGAGAGGGGCAAATTTGTCACATATATCGTTGAAAGCCAGGATGAAGAGGTCAAGTGCTCTATCAGGGTCAAGGGCGTTTGTAACGAAAGACCAGTCCATCCTGCTGAGGTGTGCTTTAAGAAGTGCCAGCTTACCAGGGCCTAGTTTGCATTGCGTTACTAGTTTAGGGGGAGATCTAGGAGCTTTGCAAGTCTAGGAACAGAGAACGGGGAAGTGGTCACTAAGTACATTAGGGAGGATGGTGACATTAGTGATTTTGTGTGGACTGTGTTACTCATCAGTTCAAGCATCTAAGCACCTTGCATATACCATCCAGTTCACCTGTACTACAATCACTGACTTGCTCATGTCTATACTGAAGTACTTAAGCACTAATCATTCCATACAACTAATACCTCGTAAGCATTGCCCTACTTACTGGTCTGGCCTCTGTATCCAAGCACAACCTTGACCGATAACTCATGTAACATTCATTAAGCAGCTAAAGCACATAGCACAAGCATGGAGCTATGAACCACACATAACAAACATTGCTGCTTTACAGGGAACTAACAGATGGAAGCAAAACTTGGTATTGTGCATACACTGATGACAAGAGTTAAAATAATAAACTGGGGTAGCTGAAAGGATTAGCTAATTAGCTAGCATAAAGCACAAACATGGTAAGTATCACAGAAACATGGTGGAGAGACAGTAATGGATGAGGTACTGCATAAGTAGGCTACAGGTTTTTTGGAAAGTGCTGACTTAGCAAAAGTGGAGGAAGAGTGTTTTTTAACTTAAGGCAAGGGATTGAAGCAATGTTGCATCATCATCATCATCATCTAATCCCTCAAAAAACTCTCCCATGTGTACCCCATTTCGCAAGATGAATCTGGAAATGAGCTGTGTCAGCACAGTATGCTGGACTAATGGTTCGGGTACTTACCTTCCATTCAGGGAACTGTGGGTTCTCTCCAAGGGCCCTGAATCTCAGTCCGAGTAGTAGAGGTTGAGAGGCTATCTGAGGGATACCTCCTTTACTCTTGGGTGGGTCCTCACACTTGCCACAGAATGATGCCCCCTAGTGGCCCACATTCTACACTGAACAGTCTTTGGTCCTTCTTCCATCTTCCCAGTGTTGTCAAGTTTACAGGGGACCCATGGGTTTGAAGAAGCACAGACCTCAACACCAGGTCCCACCCCAACACCGGGTGGCTCTGTTATGGAACTCTGGGTGCTTCATCCACAGTGATCCTTGGTGCCTCACATATGACTAGGGTGAAGACCCCTCTCCTCATCCAACTACCTTTCAATGCTGACCAGTGACAATGGTTAATATGTGAGGGAGGCAACCAGGATTTGAATGTGGAATAGTACAGCACATTGGTCAGAGAACCACCCATGTTCCTTAGCAAGGATCACATGGACAGTTGTTCAGTTGGAGACCTCTTGTGAAAGAAGTGATCTGGAGGAATCCCGTGATGGGCAGGTGAGGACCATGGGGTGAGGGAGAGATTGGAAACATCAGAAAAATAGAATGGTAAAAAAACACTTTTCAGCTATCACATTTGTCTTTGGCAAATGTTATTCTGTCAGAGTCAGGAGAAGCTTTGTAACGCAGTCTTGATTGATTTCTTTCTAGATAAAAGATCTCTAAGCATAGCAAATGCTATGCTCCAGTCACCAATAAAATACTTTTACATGTTTATCCTCAGTCTGGTTTGCCTCAAGAAACTGCTGGAACCATTTTTTATAACCTGTGACTTTTTCTCAAGCTACATCAGAGTTCAAGTCTAATGCTTTGCCAAAACATGCTATTTTTCTTCTCTGGCTTCTGGCACACTTCATAAATAAAATATTGCAGAGTCCTAGTCCATTCTCACAAAGCATAATTATTTTATTATTTTTAAAAGCCAGCAAACTATGCACAGGGAACTGTTCCTTGTCCCATAGCATCTCATTGTCATTCTGTTTCATTCAGTTTTTTCTCCCAGCCTTGGTCATCATCAGGCCTGTTAGCCCTTGTCTTACTCGAGCCCTGCTCAACCCAGCATCTTCCACGACCCTCCCCCCAAGGTAGTCCGTTATGTGGACTAGGATCCAGTGTTGGCACTAGGACCCGAGGAGTCCTTGGGCCATGGTGTCATCATACAGATGTGCAGTTCCCAGTTTTTTCCCCCTTAGTTCCTCTCTTTTTCAAGGCATGGATGTAGCCTTTGTTGGCCTTGGCTACACATAGCAACATGCTTGAGGGAGCAAGCTCCCTTGGCACAATGCAACGGTCAGTGCAGCACCAGTGCCTAATATCTCCCCTCCCCGACTGCAGCACACAGCTGAGTAGCAGCTGTTGCCGCCAGGCCTGCCTTCCAACGTGACCACCCTAGCTCATTCCCAGAGTCAGGTTATCTGCATGGCTGGGGGATAGGCAGCTACAGGGCCACAGGGGCAACCATCTGATTGTCATTCTAACAGCAGACTGCTATTTCTTAGCAGCACAAAGATCAAGGACAGAGCAGAACTGAAATCTACAAAGTACCAAAGAGTCTTTTTTAGCCAGTAGAGAGTTTTGATAAACAACTCAAATGACCTTCTTGCACTATCTAAACTTTTTTCAAGATGTTACTTTTTTTGGTAATCTTTTCCACTCCTCTGTTTGCAGGCCTGTGCCCCCTGTCTGGACCAACTCTCCCAGCCCATCACCTGACATCTTGTGGACTTACTGGCATCCACCCCATCTGCCCCTTCATGGCTTTTCCCCTTGGGTGGAGGTGGCAGGCCCCCTGACTGCTGCACAATGGATCCAGTTCTGGGGCAGGCAGCCACATCTCCTGTGCTGGACCTGCGGAAGGTTGGTTCATTATGCTGCCCCCCCACCTGCACTTTTTCCTCTTGTTTCTCTAATCCCCCTTGAGATGCCAGTCTGGGGATGTGATGGAAGCATGCATGTGTGTGCATCATCCACCGGCATCCCCCCACCCACTTGAGTCATTCCAGAGTGCACTGCCACCTGTGATCACCTGGGTGGCAACCATGCACAACAGCAGGCTATCCTCCCTCCCCAGAGGAGGAGGAGATCATTCCTCTGGGATGCTCAGTCCTCTTCTCCCAGCTGGCCCCCGACAATTTGAGCTCACTTCTAAACCCAGGTCATAAGCATCACGAGTGGTAGCGCTACCGCAAGGCTGACGGGCTGGCCATAAAGATATAACAATAGTATAAAAACTTACCTGTAGCCAAAAATATATCCCCTACTTGGTATCCAGTTTTTGCTGATGTTTCCATGAAAAGTAAGCCATTTACTTCAGCAAACACTTGACCAGCCTAAAAGAGTAAAAGAATAACCCTTAGAAGAAGGTGGGAACTCTTATCTCTTGCGAGATGTAGGGGGTAGGAGCAAAGATCATATATTTTAGAAGCCCACATCTATTACAGTGAGGCCATGGTAAGACTTATTACAAAAAACAGCATGCCACATAGTATGGTACTTTAACTCACATTTTAATATACAGTCCTAATATACCCCTAATGCAACTACTACTGCTACCACATCCACCATTCTCTCCCTTACCTCCCCTCTTTACTGCCTCCTTACCACCCTCCCCTCAAACCACACGTGTCCCTCCTCCCCCTAACCTCTACCCCCACACCCACTAGTACATTAACAGTGACTTCTTGTCTGCCCATTGGATCCACCATGAGGCTCTTTGGTGCTCCCTCCCACGGTCCCCTCCTCTTTCCTCCTCTAGGTCCTTCTTTACCTCCTACCAGAGAAGACCATACCCTGTAAACCATATATTTGACTTCTCAATTATGCTTGTTTGAGAAATTGAATTCAGCTCTGGTCCCAGCTTGTCTCCAGAGAGATACCTGTTCTGTACATGGAATTGGGTTCAGGTTGCCCCAAAGGTTCAAAGGTCAATCTTTCTAGTGTTGGGTCATCCAAAAAGTACCAGACCTTGCAAATGTGAAAACAAGCTGAATGAACTCCAAGATATATCTGATAAACATTTTTTTTTATTTAGTCACTTCATACATCAATTTCATGGGTGACAGTTTTGTGGCATCACCACTCCCTCAGGCCCAATACAGTGTTTCTTTCTTTTTCATTCACAGTCTGTTTTTCTTTCAGGTTGCTGGAACTACTCTTGTCCTGTCCTTCTATTGTATCAATTCCTTTGTTTGTTTGTTTGTTTGTTTGTTGATCATAGAATCACATAATTCTCAATGTGTTTGGCATTTCAAGGCCTTCTTTTCAATTGTATCCAGGCATTCCAGTCAGCTGACTCCTCTGTGTCCTCAGGAGAATTCGGCCTGTGGAAGTGGTGACACCACAAAACTGTAGCCCATGATATTGATGTGTGAAGTGAATAAATAAAAAGAAAAAAACATTTATCGGATATACCTTAGAGTTTGTCCAGCCACCTGTTCTGCCCAAATGGCTCAGGGTAATCCATTTAAATGCCCAAAGCCTGCTCCTTCTGATAAACCAGATATGACACTGGTGCCTTTAGGTGAGGTGAGGTGTGGTTGTCTTCTCAGAAATATGGCTGTCTGAAAGAACCAAGGATGATACTATCTGCCTACCGGCTGCATTACCTACAGGAAAGATTGGAGCATGCATGGGGGGATCATATATGTTCTGCATTGCCTCATTTTCAAGGTGGTCCACTCTTTTTCTAGTAAGAAATTTCATGAAGTGCTGACCTGCAAAATCTCTTTACTTCATTCCCTACCAATACTCATCAATAGCATATTCTTCTGCTCTGATATAGGCACGTATGCCCTCCTGGAAGGTATCTCAGCTTTCTATTCATTGTCTACATCTAGGCAGCTTCTCCTCCTAGGTGATAAAAACATAAACTGACTGTGCCCATCCACCAAAAACGTATCCACTGACTGGCCCATTGGCATAGTGGCAGCATTAAAAAACACCAGTTTCAGTGCCTTTATCAAGCCCCCCACTGGTGACTTACCTTAACTGGACTTAAACAGTCCATATCTAGATTTTTTCCTGATTGTTGTTTTGGAAAGGAAAGGGATTGTAATTCCTTGCATGGAGGAGCTGGCCACTAGATCCCTTCCCTCTCCTGGTCCCAATTTTCAAGAGTCTTTTTCATTGAGCAGTGGCTTTGATTTGACCCCAGTAGACCTCTAAAACATGTAGAAATGTAATTTAATACCCCCCCATTGATAGCAATAGAGCACACCCCCATGCTCTACATCACAAAATGTCAGGGTGCTGAGGACGGGACTGGGGCAGGTCTCTTGATAATCAGGACCAGGAAGAAGGGATCTGGCAACCTGGTCCTCCAAGTGAGAAATTATGATCCCTTCCCCTTTCAAAACTATAATCAAGAAAATTCTGGATATGGACTGTTTAAGTCCAGTTAAGGTAAGGCACTTGTGGGGGGCTTAAGGATGTTTTTTTTTCAAATGAGCACAAATGCTGCTCTTTAGTGCTGGTCTTGCCAGTGACCTGGATTTGGGAACAAGCCTTGATTGTTGGCAGGGGGAAGGATCAAGCATCCCAGTGGATGCTATTCTTCTCCAGGGAGTGCAAACACCAGCCACAGCCACAGGTCTGCCACTTGGGTAGGTGGAAGTGCAGACTGGAATGGCCAACTGCCCCCATATTCACTTTTCTCATGTGCCTGCCCCACCCCGTTGAGGGAGAGGCTCATTGGAGAACATCTCCATTTTTTAGTGCAAGCATCGCAGATAAGATTGCATATTATGGTGATTAATAAATGTACAGTGGTAAGAAATACAAACACAATACAGAGAGCATAAAATGTACCCTTCAGGATTACCCTATCCAGCCTCTTTTGGAATCTGTACCCCCCATCCTACCCCCGACTGACAGTCTTCTCCAATACTGATTAGTCCCAAATAAACTCCCAAAATGTTGATGAACTGTTGGAATCTTTCCACCTTTTCAAAATATGGAACAAATATGCCCCTCTCTAAAAAAACTGTGAAGGGCTATCACTTCTTCTGAGTGTCAGCAAACCAGTAGCTCTTGGGGAAACCAGTGATGTACCTATGCCTTTCACAGGGTCCCTGGCTCCCCTACAAAGCACTTCAGCTACTGGCAACACCAGATGCCTCCCTTAAACAGCTGCAAACAGCCAAGGCTAACCTTTTCAAATCCACCTTCCAAACTAAATTGTCCATCCAGATTCTAGAAAGTGGTTCAAAGCCTTTTTGCTTCCCTTCATCCCCCCCTTATTATGACTTGCCAACTCTCTTTGCTCTGCCCCTTAAGTAGTTGATGTCTTCAACAAGTATTTTGCAAGTTGTGTCAAGTATCTGCTTACTGACCCCAAACTTTTCCTCTTGCCTCTTTCCCACCTTCTCCCAAATACCCTTCTTAGTTTTCTCCCCCACCCCATCTCTCCTATGTATATTCTCAAGGCCCTCCAGTCCCTGGACTCCATTAAAGGAGCAGCTCAGATGGCTTTGGTCCTGATCTCCTTTTTCTGACTGCCCACAACATTGCTGTACCTATATGTACCTCCTGAACCCCACTTCCCCTCCTCTAGAGTTCAGCAGGCATGGAAAATTGGCAGCGTTCCTGCTGCAAAATGGGGGGGTACTCCTCCGGCCCAGAGAACAACAGGCCCATCTCCCTTCTCCCTACTCTTTTCAGGATTCATGAAAACTTTGTCTACTCCCAGCTCAAAACTTCACTGTAATTTTTGCCTTTCTCAATCTCTAACAGTCAGGATTCTGTCCCAATTTCACCTCACAGTTCAGGATCACTGATACTATCCTCACTGTGATAGGTCAGAGGCTCTTCATATCTGCCATGTTCATTAGCTCTTCAAAGCTTGCAACATGATCTGCCTCCATCACATACTAAATGAGCTGACCAGTACTGGCACGTCTGAGTGCTACTTTTGATTAAACTCCTGAAAAACAAAAGCTAGCACACTCAAAATGAGCAAAGGTAGACAGCGGATTATTTATTTAACAGAAAAAGTGCAAAACTGCTTAGCTAAGTATGGTAACCAGACTGACAAACTCTCCTATGTAGCACAGCTTGCAGTCTCTCACACCTCTCAATTGTCCCACATAACGCGGAGAATCCCACATTTTACCCCTCAAAATGGCTCTATCCCACATGAAAAAAAAAACACCGTCCCACATAGAGAATGTGCTTATATTGTGCATCAGAAGTTGAAAAAAAATTCATTAAAATCCATGGGGCTAAATAAATATTAAACTTTGCACATATAAGACCAATAGCTTCCTCTGTTTTCTGAACTTGTATCTCCATGGTGATGTGTCTCACATTCTGAGTGCCAGTCTTCTACATTTTCATGCATTTTGAGTGTCAGTGTCCCACATTTCTTGTACAAAAGTTTGAGAGGTGGAGAGAATCAGACTGAGGTCCTTTCAGGATATATATATATATATATATATATATATATATATATATATATATATATATATATATATATAGTTTATAGTCACAGGACTCCAAAACTGGTGGGATAAATACCAGAACCAGAAAAGTTAAAGTGTATGGAGAAAAAGGAGAGCAATAGAACTGACCATCCCAAAAAAGAAGATAAAAGATAATTACATGTGAAATTATAAGATAAAAATCTATAAAATAATGGGAAAATCAAGGAGAGGGAGGAGCAATGATACACAAAAATGAAATCATAGGACACAAAAAGATAGGGGACTCAAGGCATGAGTGTGCAAAGTTACACTTAGTAACTAACGAATAATGAGTCAACAAGCACAGAGCATGAACGGAATACACAATCAGCTTAAAACAGGCAGAGAGACTAGGTAACCGCAATGATACGTGGAACAACTAGCTATTCCTATCCTACTGTGAGAATTAAAGAAGGGAGAGAGCTATCATTCCTGGAGAAAAGGAGTACCTTGTGTAACTGAGTTAAAAAAACAAAGAACGACCTTATTTTATCGTGCACTACACACATCATAATCAGTTGCAGAGTAACACATATAATAATATATACCAATGATAGTATACCAATGGAAAATAAAAATTCACGTATAGTAAAAAAGTCCAAAAGAACAAATTATTTTCCTCCCAGAGTACATACAGACTGGCTCAAAAAGCATATTAAATAATTTTATTCATGATGAGATTCTATATGTTCATATGTTCATAGGAATGTACGATTCCAAAGTCACTGGCCAATGTGACATGATCAATCAACTCAAGAAGGTGTTCTACAGCAATTTTTTTTGTACTTTGTCAGTTCAATAGCAGTTGACCCAGAGGTGAAGAGCCATGGAATATTTGTGATCTATACGTTCTGCATGCCGTAGCTGGGAGAAGCATGCAGTTTTGTTCCTTTTTGTACAGTTTGTATCTTTCTTTGTTGCAGCATTTGTGCCCTGAGAAAGTGAACTTATTTGTCATGATTTATGAAACGTCCGTTTGTCTTTCCAACTTCTCTGTGCATATAAAAAAAAATTAAAACATTGCGGTTTTGAGATGAAAGTTGGTGAACGAGTCTTTTCTCCAATCTTGGCAGATAATGTGGTCAGGTTATTTGCAGCAGAATTGTTCAACTATCCTTTTTCTTCTCTACAACAGTGAGGCCACACCGAGAACTCTCTCTACATAAAACCCCTCACCCAATCAGGGGGCACCCCCCTAACTTCTCCTGCAATTCCATCACCTATGACAAATGAACATCTTTCTTTGAGGCCTCTTCTAATCTTTTGCAGTTATATTTGGCAGCGTGGACTGGCCTGGCTTCAAAGATTTTCCAAGAGGAATAAGGATGGCTCCTTCATCACAGTGGAAGACTTAAACAGCTGTCAGTACTTCATCAGAAGCTTCCACATGGTTAGGCATCTTAGTCTCCTCTTGAGACTCTGGTATGAATGTTACTGTCAGTACCCTGTGCTTCTGACAGACAGTTTGCAGGACTTCATTTTGTTGGAGAGTTTAGCCAGCCTAACATGGCAGATGTTTAAACCTGCTGTCCCCGTTATTTCGTATTTAACAAATTTATGCCACAGTCTGCTTCTCAAGTGTGCTGTTTGCCTTTGAGTCGTATACAATTAGACACTTTTGTTTATTTTAGAAACTGAGTAATCATGTTCAGAAAATTACTTTTCAGACCAGTGCTGCTATGCGGGAATAACGCATGATCGTGTGATCACATCTGACCAGCGGTCCTAATTGCTCTTGCCCAGTTTACAGTCTCCTATATAAGCCTTCCTCCCTTAATTACTCACTTATTGTCCTCTAGTTGTCTCATCACCTGATATATTTAATAGCCTTCTCTCATCAGATGTAACAGAGGTATAAAGGTGTGATGAGATGAAGTTCAACAAGGTTGCCTCCTATTATTCTAACAGCAATAATCTGACATGCCTTTACCCTTCAGGTATCTATCCAGCCAAGTCCAACCCAAAATACTATCTACAGTTTTAATTTCTTCTGGTACTTTGTTCCATGATCCCATTCATTTCTTTTTTTTTAATTTATATATTATTGAATTTTTAATTATTATATACATGATACATAACAATATAATTACACAACATTTTCAATCTCTGTGTCTATAAAAAAAACAAAATAAGTCCAAATCATCTGGGGGTGGACAATAATTAAATATGAAATTATACATTACAGGTCTTAACTACTAATTAATATAAAGTTCAAGATTCAATTGTTAACCTCAAAACATATAAAGTACACAGCATCTTGCCCAAACTTCATTTGTCAAATTTTAATCTACCATGTGCCAATAAATTAAAAGAAAGCAAAATTAATTATCTAAGGGAAGCAAACAAATGGTATATTGTCTATGTTGTGATCATCAACATCTCTTCTTCCAAAAGTGTTGGGGAGTCTGTTTCCACCTCTCTCTCTCTCTCCGATTTCTGCTCATATTGGGCTCTGAGAAAAGCTGTCAATTGGTCAACATAAAAAAAAAGTGTTCAACTCCCTTATAATTTATTCTACGGTTAGTGGGGGCACGCAGTTAAAATTCAGCTCCCATTTCCAGTAACATAGAAACATAGAAATTGTTGGCAGCTAGGCCCATCCAGTCTGCCCGTAGGCTCTATACATTGTATGTGGCCACTGATCCTATGAGATCAATGGCTTGTCATCAATCCCTCCCCTCTCAGGCTTCCCTTGTGCCTGTCCCAAGCATGCTTGAACCTCTCCACTGTGCTTGCCCCCACTACTTCCTGTGGCAGACTATTCCATGTGTCGACTGCCCTTTCTGTGTAGAAAACCTTCCTCACATTACCTCTTAATCTGTCCCCCTTCAGTTTTATATTGTGCCCCCTTGTTCTAGTACTTTTTCTACATTGGAAAAGCTCCCTTGCCTGCACCTTGTTTATGCCCTTAAGGTACTTGAAAGTTTCAATCATGTCCCCCCGCTGTCTCCTCTCCTCTCCTCCAGTGAGTACATATTGAGGTCCCTTAGTCTCTCCTCATATGTTTTGTGGTGTAAGCCCTGCACCATCTTTGTTGCCTTTCTCTGGATAGTCTCTATGTCCTTACACAGGTGTGGTCTCCAGAACTTCACACAGTACTCCAGGTGAGGCCTTACCAATGTTTTATACAATGGCATCACCACCTCCTACCTCCTGCTAGTGATACCTCTGTTTATGCACCCCAGCATACCACTAGCCCTCCCTGATGCCTTTGTACACTGCTTTGATACCTTAAGGTCATCAGAGATGATAACTCCTAGGTCCCTTTCCTCCTTGGTGACAGTCAGTTCCTCTCCCCCCCAACCTGTAGCTCTCCCCAGGGTTCCCTCTACCCAGGTGCATTATAGATTCATAGACTTTTACAGGCACAAGAGGCCAAGGCCTATATATGGCCCACGACTTTTCAGTGGCTGCTTTGATACTTCTTCGTTCCCATGTACCTGTCTAATGATGTTTTAAACATGTGTATTGTTTTACTTCTAACTATAATTTCTGGTAGGGCATTCCAACAAGTGATAACCCTCTGACTAAACCATTTCTGTCTCTTGTTAGTTTTGCTAACAGCTCCTACTAATGTAAATGAGTGTAATCTAGTGTTCTTAATATTATTAAGTTTGACAAATGTTATAGTTTAGAAGAGTTCCTCATTCCTTGTAGCAGTAAAGACCAGAAACAGATCACCTCAAAGCCTTCAATACTCTAAGGAGTACAGATTCAGTTATGTTACTCTATCATTATAATCCCCATCTTTCATGTTATTAATTCTCCTTGTTATCCTTCTATGTACCTTCTCCACTAATTGTACACACAAGGCAGGAGAAAACATTGATGTCCTAGTACACATAGGGACTAATGATCTCGCCAGCCGGTCAGTTGTGGAGACCAAGGAACACCTGACTAGGCTAGGTGACAAACTATCATCTATTTTGTCCGGCATCTCCTTCTCTGAGATCCTGCCAGTCTGGGAGAGGGGAGCAGATGGACAGAAGGTCAGAGAAGGGGAGATAGGGAAGCTAAACACATGGCTCAAGGACTGGTGCCAGGAAAAAGGACACAGATTTGTAAGGAACTGGCAACAGTTCTGGGAGCGAAAGTTCTTTAAATTTGATGGACTGCATCTGACTAAAGAGGGAGTCAGTGCATTGGGGCAGAAGTTTGACATCTTTGCAGAATATTTAAACTAGCAAATGGGGAGAGGGGTGCAGCACCCCATACGTCGAATGGGAAGAACACCCCCCCCTCAGCTAGTGGTCAAACAGGAATTCAGCATGTTTGCCGTTCATTTGCATCACCAGGTAAGAAAAAAGGTTTGTCTCCCACACGATGCACAGGGTAATGCCAAACTTCACCCAACAACTAACACACCAAAATCTGGCCAATGGAAAATCATATACACAAATGCTCACAGCCTGGGAAATAAGATCCCAGACCTGCAGGCAATAATGTCAGAGGCTAAACTGGACATAGTAGCAATTAGTGAGCGTGGTTTACCAGTAACCACATTTGGGAGACTTCAGTACCTGGCTATGTATTGTTCAGAAGAGACCGAGGTGCAAAGAGGGGAGGAGTGGCCCTGTATGTTAATGAAAATATCAAAGCTACAGAAATTCAGAATACACATAAGGAGCCAGAAGAACTGTGGGTCACCCTGGAAACAGGAAATGGGACAGCCATAAGAACTGGGGTTGTCTACAGGCCCCCAGACCAGAGGGAGAACATAGATACATTACTGTTAGAAGATATACAAAACATGACAGCTAAAGGGGAGGTTCTGATAATGGGAGACTTCAACATGCCAGATACAGATTGGTCAATACCAGCAGGAACATCTGCCAGAACTAGACTCATAGTGGATTCCTGCAGGAGGGCCTCAAACAACTGGTACAGCAACCCACAAGAGACAGGGCTATCCTAGATCTAGTACTGACTAACAAAGAAGGGATCACAGATCTCCAGGTAGAAGGTCACCTGGGGGCCAGTGACCATCACATGGTATGGTTCAGTTTGGCTACTACATCTAAATCATCCCATTCAAGGCAAAATTTGGGACTTCAGAGGAGCTGACTTTGATAAGATGGCCTACAGAGTTAAGCTAGCCCTGGCAAAGAGAAACACAGGTGAGGGGTACAGGCAAAGTGGGCAAGCATTAAGGATGCAATACTTGAAGCAACATCCCATTGTGTTAGACAGAAAAGGAAGTGCAAAGAAGAAGGAAACCACTTTGGTTCTCAAATACAGTAGCAGAAAAGGTCAGAGCCAAAGGCTGGCCTTCAGGAAATATAAGGAACACAGCGGGATGAAGATAGGGAGGCATACCAAACTGCCCTAAGGGAAGCAGGTAAGGCAGTAAGGCAGGCAAAGTCCCAAACTGAGGAAACACTAGCACGAACAGTAAAAGAAGGTGACAAGACTTCTATAGATACATTAGTGAAAGGAGAAAGTCCAGAGGGGTATTGCTAAGCTTAATGGAGAAAAGGGAGCATGTGAGGAGGAGGACCCCAAAGGCATCTATCCTAAATAGATACTTTTGCTCAGTATTTACTGAAGAGAAGGTAGGACAGGGCCCACAGCTCAGCATCATGGACACAGGGGAGGGAGGTGAGCACTACTCCCTTCACAAAAGAAAGGGTCCTACAAGAGCTTGCTAAGCTCAGGGTGGATAAGGCAATGGGACCTGATGGCATACATCCCAGGGTACTAAGGAGCTAAAGGAGGAACTAGCAGAGCCATTAGCAGAATTGTTTAGTGAGTCTCTGAGCACAGGAGAGGTCCCAGAAGACTGGAGAAGGGTTTATGTGATCCCGCTCCACAAGAGTGGTAGCAGGGAGGAGGGGAACTACAGACCGGTCAGTCTTACCTCAGTAGTGGGCAAGATTATGGAGGCTCCTTAAGGAAAGGATAGTGCAACACCTGGAATCCTTAGGGCACAGGATCCAAGACAGCATGGGTTTACAAAGGAAGGTCCTGTCAAATTAATCTCATAGATTTCTTTGACTGGGTAACCAGAGTGGTGGACCAAGGGGAGCAGTTGATGTCGCCTACCTTGACTTCAGCAAAGCTTTTGACACTGTTCCACATAGAAGATTGATAAATAAGCTGGGTAGGCTCGGGGTGGGTCAGAGTTGGTCAACTGGGTGGCAAACTGGTTGACGGGCAGAAAACAGAGAGTGGTGGTAAATGGTATACAGTCAGAAGAAATGCAAGTCACAAGTGGGGTACCTCAGGGATCAGTCCTGGGGCCAGTCCTCTTCAACATCTTCATTAGTGACCTTGCCGATGGATTAGAGGATAAGGCTTGTCTGTTTGCAGATGACACCAAGATCTGCAACAGAGTAGATGATCCAGATGGGGTGGGCAGAATGAGAAGAGATCTGGATAAACTAGCAGAATGGTCAGAAGAGTGGCAACTGGGATTTAATGCAAAGGTGCAAAATCATGCACATAGGGAAGAAACCTGAAGCCACCTATAGGCTGGGAGGAGTTGCTAGCAGTCACAAAGGAAGAAAGAGACTTGGCATCATCATCACTGATGACCTAAAATCATCAAGCAGACCTCTAAAGCAGTAAGTAGGCTAGGGGGTGTTAGTGTGTATTAGTAGGGGTATCACAAGTCGTAAGAGGGAGGTAATAATCCCTCTTTACAAGACACTGGTTAGGCCCCATCTGGAGTACTACATGCAGTACTGGAGGCCACACCTTCACAAGGACATTAACCAAATTGAGGCAGTCCAGAGAAGGGCAACCAAAATGGTGCAGGGACTGCATCAGAAGACATATGAGGACAGATTAACGGAGCTCAATATGTATACCGTTGAGCAAAGGAGGGAGAGAGGTGATATGATCGAGACATTCAAACACCTTAAGGGCATAAACAAGGTGTGAAAGAGTCTAACATGTTTAAATATAAGAAAATAGCAGGACAAGAGGACACAGCATGAGATTAGAGGGAGGCCGATTAAGGGGAATGTGAGGAAATTCTTTTTCACAGAAAGGGTGGTGGATGCATGGAATGGCTTACCACAAGATGTGGTGGCTATGAGTACAGTGCAGGGCTTCAAACAGGCATGGGATAGGCATAAGGGAGCAATACAAATGACTATGAATAGATAGGTCACTGACAGAGCAAAGGCTGAAGGCACATTTATAAGGTAGAAAAAGAAATGGGCAGACTGGATGGGCCTTGCGGTCTTTATCTGCCGTCAACTTCTATGTTTCTATGTTACACCACTCCTACTTTGAGGTCCACAAAATGGAGAACAATACTCCAACTGTGTCTTCACCAGTGATGAATATAGTGGGAGTATTACTGATTCGTTCCTACTTTTTATACATCTGAATATGCATGCCATAAGTTTATTACATTTTTTAACAATTGCCCTAGTGTGTGCATCAAAAGTAAGAGTATTTGTAACCAAGACTCCCAAGTATTTTTCACTGTCGGTTTCCTGCAAAATACTGCCACCCAGCTTGTAGACATACAGTTGGTTCCGGTATCCCAAATGCATCACCTTGCATTTCTCCATATTAAAGTCTAGTTTATCTTGCATTGCCCAAGTCTCTATATTTGTCAATTCCATCTGCAGCATTTTCTGCTGTAGCCCTATTATTTGTTACAGCCCCAATTTTACTATCGTCAGCGTATTTTCCTATTCATGCTCTTTCTGAAGTTTGCATGTTCGTGATGAGTATGTTAAACAGTGTTGGCCACAGGACAGATCCCTGAGGGACCCCACTCATAACATCTCCCCACTGAGAATAGTAATTTCTCATCCCCATTCTCTGCCTTCTGTTGTGAAGCCAGCTACGTATCCAACTTATAATATTATTATGTAAATGTATATTATCTAGCTGCTCCAATAGAACTCTATGTGAGATGGAATCAAACACCTTAGTATAATCCAAAAATATAATAACAACCAGGAAACCTTGATCAAGGGCAACACTGATGGGTTCAAAGAAATATACTTGATTTGTAAGACATGGACTCCTTCTTACAAGCCCGTGTTGTGTTATGTCAAGTAATCCTTCTGTTTTAATATGTTCTATGATTAAGTCATGTATCATCCCCTCCATAACCTTTCCCAAAACCGAAGTAAGACTTATGGGTCTATAATTACTGACTTGTTTCCTGTCTCCCTTCTTGTAGGTTGGTGTCACATTGGCTACTCTCCACTCCTCGAGAGTTTTGCCCTCTCTGAGTGATGCATTAAACAGTTCTGTAATTGGTCCACACAGTTCCTCTGCCAATTCCCTCAATAACCTCGGGCTCAGACCATCAGGTCCCATAGATTTGTAGGGTTTAATTATCTTTCGTTTTTCCAAGATGTCTTGTTTGGTGAATATTATATTTTTGTCTTTTTGGAATCCATTTCTTTGTGACTGATTATCTTTATTTTTTTATTTTGGCTGGAAGGTTGTTAGGAAATAGTTGTTTAATTCATTTACTATGTCTTGTTCATTTTTAATGATTTCTCCATTTACCTCCAGTGGGCCAATATTCTTTTGGTTACCTCTCATTGACCCTACATAGTTAAAGAAACTATTTTTATTATCTTTAACTGATGCTGCCATTTTCTTTTCTGCCTTGGCTTTTGATAAGCTAATTATATGTTTAGTTCTATTTACTACTTTTTTATATTTTGTCCAATTATTAATGGTAGGATTATGCTTATACTTATTGTATAGTTTCTTCTTTTTCCTTATTGCTGTTTTAACTTCTTTTCCCCACCATGCTGGCCTTTTTTATTGTATTTGGGTAACTCTGGTACCCATTCCTTAACACAATAATCTATTTGTGCTCTTATTTTCATCCATATTGCTTTCATTCCCAGGTCTCTTAGTTTGCCCTCCCATCTCCATTTTTTTTTAGATAATTTCTAATTTGTACATAATCAACTCTATTATAGCACTTCATAGTCGTTTTCCCTTTAACATTGGCCATTCTCATATTAACCTCTACAATGACTTTATTATGATCGCTGTATAATAAAGGAGAATCTGTCCTGATATTACTTACTTTTTCCTCAAAATTACATAAGAACAGGTCTAATATAGTTCCACCTCTAGTTCCCACTATAATTAATTGATCAAGTCCCTTTTGAATTACCATTTCTATGAATTTATTTTCTACTGCTGTACTACCGACTAGTTTTCCCCAGTTAATTTTAGGGAAGTTAAAGTCATCTAGTATCAAGTAATCTCCCTCAATGTCCACTTGTTCTAATATATCCAACATTGCCATGTTCTCTACCAATGGTAAATCTGGCGGTCAATAAGACAGACACACTGTTAGCTGTTGTGTTGGTAGATGTACTTTATCCCACATCATCTCACAGTTATGTATTATGTTCCTTTCAGGTGTCATTTCAGCTACCTCTGTATCAGCTGTAATATATAATATAATTCCTCCTCCTCTTTTTCCCATTCTATCCTTAGGAAAGCTGTTATATCCCTTAATTTCTGTATCCCAGTCTTCTTCAGAAAACCATGTTTCAGTTACTGCACATATTGCTATGTTCTCTTTAATCATATTGTATTCTAATTAATCTTTCTTATTTTGTAAACTTCTAGCATTTGTCAAGAGTATTTTTATTTTAGCTGGTCTGGCCTTTATTGTTTTGATTTTATCATATCCTATCCTCTTTCTTTTTCTACTCTCCTGTATTGTTGTATCATTCCCTAGCTGTTGTTGTTGTTCCCTTTCCCCTTTTTTTAGTTTAAAGCCTGTTTAATACTATCCACAAATATATTTGCAAGTTTATCACTACACTTCCTATTAAGATGTAGTTTACCATAGCTAAACAATGCTCTATTCCTCTCAAACAATTCCCATGTTTTAATACTTCTTATGTCATGTATCAGTGTTCATTGTCTAATCCAATTGTTTAATTTAACTATTTTCCTGTTAACTATCCAATTCATGCTAGGTATCAGAAGTACCTCTGAGACAATCAAATCACAATTTGCCCCAGTCACCATACTATGCATAACTTTCATTGCACTAAAGATATCTTTTATAGTACCACTTTTAACATCATTTGCACCTATGTGTATCAAGATAATTGATCCTTCTGGTATCTTTCTAGTCAAATCAGACAGAATAGTTATCATGTCCCTTATCTCTGCACCTGGGTAACAACTACTAACAACATTTTATTTGTTATTCTTTATGCTAATGTGATCTGTGAATCTTATTATATAATCTCCCAATATAGCATATAAATCTTCTTCTGCCCAGACCTGTCCTTATTATTTAGTGCTCCCATATTTCCTTCATTATTCATACTTGTTGTTTCTCCTAGTATTTGTGTCTCTAAATCAGTCTCACTCGTTTCTGCATTTTCCCCTAGCCACCCATTGCTCAGTACCTCAGTGTTGTTTACCGTCTGTTGTTCTTGATTAGTTTCTCTATCTTATTCTAAAAGGTCACTTAGAGGGGTATAAAAATTGTACATAGGTAATTGAAATTCCATCGCTCTTCTCCCCTTCTTATTATTTCTATTCATTTGTGCAGTTTGTATCCATTCACTCTCCTCTTGCTCTTCTTCCTGTTGTTCCCGCATCCTTTTTCTATTCACACCCCCTTCATGTTCCATATCTTTTTTAGCATTATCCCCATATTACTAGCATTACCTTCCAAAGCTGATTTCTGTAGACATTTAATCTCTAATTGTAAGCCTACAACCTTATAGGTTCATAGGTAAAATACAAAGTCGAGGGAACTAGCCCATTATGACTTCACCATCCATTAACCTGGATGGAAATAGTATTTTTTATCTCCCATATATTTGCCCAGATTAATTTTGAATACACTAAAACTGGAACTATTTACTACATCTGATGGCAGGGAATTCCAGACTGGAACAGCTGTCTGGGTTATAAAGTTTTTTTCTTTTATTAGTTTGTACATTAAATGTCTTAATTTTAAC
Source organism: Neoceratodus forsteri (assembly GCA_016271365.2). Taxonomy (NCBI): domain Eukaryota; kingdom Metazoa; phylum Chordata; order Ceratodontiformes; family Ceratodontidae; genus Neoceratodus; species Neoceratodus forsteri. Next base: position 61,087,367 of record CM028132.1, on the reverse strand, counting down.
ATTATGGGATCTGGTGAAGCTTAAACTATTTCCCCGCTCAAGACAAAGAGTTTCAAATAAGGAATCATTTTTTAAGGCACAAAAAATTAGACATAGATCACGTCTCATAGACCTATATTCTAATGAGTAGAGGTTGAGTTTTTTAAGTCTTTCAAGATAGGGAGTATGTTTAAGACCTTTTATACTTTTGGTGAATCTACGTTGTACCCTTTCCCTTTTTATCTTATCCTTTACAAATGTAGGTGCACAAAATGATGAACAATAGTCAAACTTTGACCTTATCAAACTGCTATATAGGGGAATTAATACCTCAGGGTTTCTACTCTTAAGATTTTTAAGTATACAGTTAATTAGACGATGACATTTTTTAACCATTAGATTATTATGGTCTGTAAATTTTAGGTTATCAGTAATTACTATTCCCTAATCATTTTCAGATGAAACTACAGTCGAAGGTACATTTTTCAGCATATAATGTGCTTTTAGGTTATTCTTTCCAAAATGCATGACCTTGCATTTATCTATATTTAAAGATAGATTTTTATCAGTAGTCCAGGTTAACATATTATTTAGATTTGACTGAAGATTACAAACTGAAGCTGTATCATTAACAATGCAGCCCAATTTAACATCATCAGCATACTTATTTATCCACACACCATTCAATGTAGACATGCTGGCAACCACTAGATTAAACAAGAAGGGTCCCAGCACGGAGCCCTGGGGTACACCACTTGTCACACTACTCCAATCTGAGTCATATCCTCTAATACTGACTTGTTGTTTTCTCTCTGGTAACCATGATACAATCCATTTGATTATATTTGTGCATATCTCTTGATTATATAAACATTCTATTATTGTTTTATGTGAGACAGAATCAAATGCCTTTTCATAGTCTAGGAAAATTACATCTACTGGAAGACCAGCATATAATGCCTGGCTCACTGGTTCAAAAAAGTTTATTAGATTTTCCTGACACGATCGTCCCTTGCTAAAACCATACTGAAAAATATCAATAGTCTTTGAACCTATAAAATGCTCTTCAAGTTTTTGTAGAATGAGTTTTTCCATAATGTTACCAATACTAGGAGTAAGACTAATAGGTCTGTACTGTTTGGCAAGAAATTGTGACCCATTTTTATGAATGGGTATAACTCTAGCTGATTTCCATTCCATAGGTACAATACCTTGCTGTAAAGATTTATTAAAGAGTAAGGTAAGAATATCAGTCAACTCAGCTGCCAAATTCTTTATAAAAATAAAGGGTATGTTATCAATACCAACTGAAGTAGAAGTTTTAAAGCTCTTTATCATAGAAAGGACCTCCATAGATGAAAAAAACAATGTTTAGGTTATTGTCAGAAGTAAATGGCAAATCTAGTTTTTCCTGCATTTTGAATACACTGGAGAATTGTTTATTAAAAGCGTTTGCCATTTCTAATTCTTTAGATATTAGTAAATCATCAACTATCAGGGGTCCCACATTGGTTTGTGACTTTTTTAATGAACCAATGTAATTAATAAAGGATTTTTTATTATCTTTTTGTTTAACCAAGTTTTTTTCAAGATTCTTTTTGGCAATCTGTATCTTCAGCTTAGTTTTTTTAGATTTTAGTTTGAATCTTTGCAAATTTTCTTCAGTTTTACTTTTGTTATATTTGTTAAAAGCCGTTTGCTTTCTTAGTATAGATTTCCTTATAGTATTGTTAAACCAGGCAGGATTACATTTCCTATTAGTATATTTGGTTCTATCAGGTACCCAAGTATTTATACAAAGTTGAAGATTAGTTTTGATGTTTTCCCAAACTTCCTCAACAGAAAGATTATCTAAGTCTTTTTCCCAGTTCCAATTTAATAAATAGTTTTTGATTTCAGCATAATTTGCTTTGTTATAATTCTTCATTTTAGTGATTGCTCTATTTTCCAAGATAGTAACGGATAGTTCCCAACAAAGTGTGTTATGGTTTGATAGACCAATAGGTTCCAGAATTATTGGATTTTTGTAATATTGTTTTGTGTTTGTAAATATTAGATCAAGAATATTATTATGTCTGGTAGGTAGTGTAACAATTTGATCCAAACCCAAAACAAAGATAGTTTCCAAGAAGTCTCTCTCATTTTGGGTTATGCCACTTAGGGATTTCCAATTTATTCCAGGGAAGTTGAAATCTCCCAATAATATTGTATTTGTTGGTAATTTGATACTTTGAAAATAACATAAAAACTATTCAAATTTAACATTATCCAGTGATGGAGGTCTATAACATATGCCAAAGGTGAAAGTCTCAATTTTTAGTTTAACAGATAACCACAATATTTCAACTCCCAATGGTTCTGGAATATTAAATTGAAGTCTGAACAATCGTAGCACTCTTTTATATAAAAAGCAACACCGCCTCCTCTAGAAAATTCTCTATTTTTTTATAAAGATGGTAACCAGGAATTTCAAGACTCCATTGATTATCCGAAAACCAGGTCTCAGTGATATCACAGATATCAATATCTTTGGATAGTAGCAAAATCTGTAACTCAGAAATTTTGTTGGCAAGACTTCTAGCATTCAGTAATATCACAGTCAGGAAAGATTTTTCATTATTCACCGAGGTTGTCAGGTCACTTTTTAAAGGAACTAGTACATAATTTGGACTTAAGGTGACAGAATTGTTCCCCTCCCACCCATTTAGCAGTTTAAACAGTTAGTGATAGCTGTATTGAAGATCTCTCCTAACATATTTGAACCCTTTCTGTTGAGATGCAGTCCATCGGAAGCAAAACAATCTTCATGCTTTATAAATACTTACCAATTTGTCAAACATTTTAAGTTTTGCTTAACGCACCATTGTCTGAGCCAATTATTAATATGCTTAATTTTTTCAATGATTATATCACTGGCTTTAAAAATAGGTAATATTTCTGAAAAAAATTATCTGTGCTCCCTTTTCAGCTAGTAGATTTGTTAATCCAACATAGGCTTCTTTAATCTGTTGAGCAGTCTGGTATCTGATGTTGTTTGTACCCAGATGTATAAGCACTAAAGGCTTAGTACCACAATTGTGCAGTATATTTCTAGTCATTTTTGCAACATCCTGTATTTTTGCACCCCTAAAACTACAAAGTGTATGAGTGGTCTTATCAACATTACATATTTGTCGAGCAAGGTTAGAAATGATTGAGTCTCCCAAGATGTAAATTTGTTTCTGATTTGTGGAAGTAAAATCCATCAAATTATCTTGCTGGTCAATATTAGTACTCTGATCAAAATGTAATAAGTCGTTTTGACTACTGTTCAAAGCTGTCGGAATAATAGATTTCAAAGCTGAATTACCATTCACTAAAAGTGGAGTAGGTTCCAAATTTAATAATTCATTACAATTTTGGGAAACCGATGGTGTAGCTAATGGGTCAAAGCTATTAGAAAAAGGCAATACAAATTCCCCAGCTTTCCTCCCTTTTTTTGTAATTTTGGATGCCTGAACAGTGAACCATTCATCTTCTTTATCTATTAGGTCAGATTCATTTCTACTTCTTTTTCTCTTATTGGGTTCTTTGGTATTTAGAGGGATTTCTTTATTTGGCAAAGGGTCAGTAGTAATTGACATTTGAAGCCTTTTTCTAGTGTCAAATTGGCTGATTTCTAATAGTTTAAGTCGTTCATCAAACTGATTAATTTCTACTTTCAAGTTCTTTGTTCCTTAGGCATTTTGAGCATTCAAAGCTTTCTACTGAAACTAGTTCCGGTGAAAAAGTATACATAAGACAGTTTATACACCTTTGTCCCATTCACCCATCACTTGTAAACAAAGGAGAGGTTATTTTTCAAATTTGAATATTAAACCAAAGCTAAGGTAAGTAAGGCGATTGTTAAGTACCAGAAGTTTATAGTTACAAGTTGGATTTACCTTACTTCAGGAACTGCAAAAGATATCAACTCACTAAAACTCACCAAAACACACAAAACACATGCAGATGTGTGTGTCTTTGCGCGCGTCTTCGCGCGCAGCGACACGTGCAAGTACGCGCTCGCCCTGCTCGCCGCAGGGCTTGTTTAAATGGCTACTGAGAACCGGAAGTAGCATGAGGTGGCTTCCTGTACCACGCTACTTTTCAAAATTAACGTTTGATTTAAGAAAGATTTAAAAGATTCCCCCAAGGTAGGAATACAATAAAAAGGTAGATTGATGTCTTTCTGAGCATTTTGATTGATGTTTTTCTGAGCATTTTGCCACAAAAAAACATTGAGTTTCAATCGAGCTGTAGTCCAGAATGAACTCCCCAGGACTACTGCTCCTCTACCTAGCGTGATTATCACTGCTAGGGCTCAGAGTGTACCACAATACACAAGACAAATGACAAACTGGTTTTTCACACAAAAGGTATATTTAAAACATAAAAAACACGCTTTATCAGCACCACAGTATATTTAGTCTTGAAATATTTTGCAAACAACCTTAACTTTTAAATCCTTAATTTCTGTACACTGTTCACATGTGGTATAATCGAGGTCATTTGTAACTGTAATACTTATTTTGCTACATGTATCACACACATTATTTTGCACTTCTTTACATTAAAGACCCTATTAATCAATCGATTGTTTTGATTTATGAAAATCGCAACTATAAGTGATCTATAAATGTATGGCAATATTGCCCCCATAGAAGTGAATGGGGGGCGCTCATGCAGCCTTCATTTTGAGGCATCACAAAACAGGGCTGTGTGGGCCAGCGTGGGGCATGGTTTGGGAATCGGGAAGCTGGCTTTTTTTTTTTCAGCTATGGTGAAAAACAAAATTACGAGGGATGTAACTTTTGAAACAAGAAGAATTAAGATGCAGGATTTTGACTGCACACTCCTGGCCAGGTTAGTTATCGCTGACGTTCGGGGGTAGCTGCTGTCCCCCTAGTAGGAGGCTACTCTTTAAACCTCAGTTGCCACATCTCTGACCATCTTTCAAGCTTCTCCAGGTCCCTCTTCATTTTCTGCACCCCTTCTGGAGTATCCACCCTGTTGCAGATCTTGGTGTCATCTGCAAACAGGCAGACCTTTCCTTCTAGCCCCTCTGCAATGTCACTAATGAAGACATTGAACAGGACTGGTCCTAGTACTGATCTCTGAGGTACCCCACTGGTCACCCCCTCTCCCCAGATTGTAACCCATTTACCACCTCCCTCTGTCTCCTGTCTGTTAACCAGTTCTTAACCCAGTTCACCACCTTATCTCCCATGCCCAGACTACTCATCTTGTTAATCAGCCTTCTATGTGGGACAGTGTCGAAGACTTTGCTGAAATCCAGGTAGGCAACGTCTACTGCCCCTCCCTGATTAAGTTCCCTTGACACCCAATCAAAAAAAAACTATTACATTCATTTGACATGACCTTCCTGCTGTGAATCTGTGTTGCCACAGATCCTGCATACCACTGGATTCCAAATGTGTCACTATCCTTTCTTTCAGCAGTGTCTCCATGATCTTTCTCACCACTGAGGTGAGGCTGACTGGTCTGTAGTTCCCCGCCTCCTCCCTACTGCCACTTTTGTGCAGTGGGACTACATGTGCCCTCCTCCAGTCTGCTGGAATGACACCCATGTTGAGGGACTCTGTGAACAGGACTGCCAGAGGCGCTGCTAGTTCCTTTCACAGCTCCTTTAATATCCTCGGGTGGATGCCAACTGGCACCATGGCCTTATCCACCTTCAGCTTTGTGAATTCTTCCAGAACTCTCTCCACTGTGAATGGACTGGTGTTCACTTCTCCCCCCCATTGCCTCTGCACCCCAACTGTGGTCCTTGATCTGCCCCCTCCTTAGTGAATACTGAGCAGAAGTATTTGTTCAGTATTTCTGCCTTGTCCACATCCCCCTCCTTACACTCTCGCTCCTCCCTTTGAGTCTCACAGTCCCCCCATTTTTTCTTCTTTCACTAATGTACCTATAAAATGACTTATCCCTTTTGTTTACAGACTGTGCTAAGCTCTCTTCTGTCTGCACCGTCACCCTCCTAACAGCCTTCCCTGCTTCCCTTGGACATTCAAAGTACACCTCCTTGTCTTCCTCCCTTTGGCTCCCCTTATATTTCCTGAAACTCAGCTTTTTAGCCCTGACTTTGTCCCTCACCTCTTTGGAGAACCATAATGGTTTCCTTCTTCTTTTTTTTCCTTTGGTCACTATCCTAGGAAAAGAAACTGGGGTGGGGGGAAGATCCTGGATAGGGAGAACAAGAGCATTGGTTTGTTATATCCACTATGGCTCCTTTTAGTTTCTTCCATTGTTTTTCCACCCCCTCTACTAGCTTTCCCTTCCCCAGGACTGCTTGTATACATCTACCAATTTCAGTGAAATCTGCCCTCCTGAAATCTAATACTCTTGCCCTTGTATGGCTTGATTAAGTCCATGTCTCCATGCTGAACCACACCATGTGGTGGTCACTGGGCCTCAGCTACCCTTCTACCTGTATTTCTTTGATTCTGTTCCCATTGGTCCATACCAGGTCCAGAACCAACTTGTCCCCGGTTGGCTCATGCACCAGCTGCCTGAATCCAACCCCCTGCAGGGATTCTAGGATGGCTGTGTTTCTGGTTGAAACAGCCATCTCGGTGGCCCAATCCACATCTGGCATATTGAAATCCCACAGTAGCAGGATTTCACCCTTAGTTACCATGTCATGTATGTTCTCCACTAGTTCCCTGTCTACTTTCTCCCTCTGTGCTAGAGGTCTGTAGATCACCCCAGTGCATATCGCTATTCCATTCTCTGGTTCCAGGGTGACCCACATTACCTCAACCTCCTCCTGTCTTCCTTGAATTTCTATAGCCTTTATACCATCTCTGATGTACAGGGCCACTCCCCTACCCTTTTTACCCTTCCTGTCCCTCCTGAACAATGTATAGCCTGGTACCTTGACTTCCCAGCCATGATTTGCAGAGTACCATGTCTCTGTTATTGCTGCTATGTCAAGGTCTTCATCTGCCAACAAGGCCTCCAGGTCTGGAACCTTATTTCCTAGGCTACGGGCATTTGTTAGCATGACCTTCCATGTTTTACAGTCTGCTCTCCCTCTGCTCTTGTTCTCCCTATCCAGGATCTTCCCCCCACCCCAGTTTCTTTTTTTATGTGCTCCTGCCACCCCTATATTACTCATTATATATTCTTCACCTGCCTACTCCTCCCTGCCTATTTTCGCTGTTCCCATAGTTGACTTATGTTCCTGCATGTTCTCATGGGGGGGTGTTCCTAAGCCTCCTGGCGCCCCCCCTTGGCCAGTTTAAATGCTCACAGCTGAAGCATTTAAACTTCTCACAGAGGACCAAGGTCCCCTTCTCGGACAGAAGCAGGCTGTCATCCTTGTATAAGCTTGCATCTGCCCAGGTCAGGCCCCAGTCCCCTATGAAGCCAAACCCTCCCTTCCATACCAATCCTTCAACCAGGAGTTGAAGGTATGGATGTGGAGTGCCCTAGCTTTCCCTGTGCCCTGGACAGGTAGCACCTCTGAGAATGAGACGGAGCATGCTATCTGTTTCAGGTTTCCCCTGAGCTTCCTGAAATCATCCTGGACTCTGGCTAACTCCACCCTTCTCCTGGCCAGGTCATTGGTCCCCAGGTGGACAATGACATTCAGCTGCTGTCTCCTAGCTATTGCCGTAGCAATTCGATGAATCTGCTTCCCATCCCTCCATGCAGTGCTTCCTGGGAGGCACTTGACATCCCTCTCTCCCCTGCTAGGTGACCCTAACTCCACTCCCCGGACAATAGAGTCCCCCACTAGAAGAAGCTTCCCCCCATCCTCTGGGTTTCCCTCCTTCCCTTCCCTAGGGCTCCATCCTGGAGGACCCTTCCATCCTCCCTGGATGCAGCCTCGGGTTCCTGAGTGGGGCTTTCCTGTTCCTCCAAAACAGTGTATGAGTTAGTAAGTAGGACCAGTTGGGGGATGTGCTTTCGACCCCCATCCCTCACCCTCTCTGAGCCCACTGTAGTCCAATTTCTCCTCATCCGTGGCATCCTTTGAGGTATTTCTGTCTAAAGGCCAGAAATATTCTTGTTCTGTGCTGCATCTAATATGAATAATCTGGATATACGGAGAATCTCTGTGATTTAAAATTAATGGATTTTTCATCTTAGATAAACATACAATCAAATGTCTGTTAGATTCAGATTCAAATAAAAATGTTAGCATTATGGTAGATTTCTTGGGTAAATCAGTGCATTATTTGATCTGATGAAAATCCTGTAAACTCTAATGATATTAGGGAAATTATCTTCAGGTAGTTCAAAAACAGTAACGAAAATGTCTTTCAAGATTTTTCTTATACTTTAAAATTCAGAATCAAATGATGTAGGTAGTCCCAAAACCCTTAAGTTTCTCTAGCACTGCTGGTTTTCCAGTAATTCTAACTTGCATGACATAGCGTGGTTATCTTTAATAAGATCTGCAGTCATTGCTTCCACTCCTGCTACTTTATTTACCTGCTTCTCTATTTCTTTTTTATTTTCAGACACCTCTTTGGAGACTAATCTGATCTTTTCCCTGTTTGATTTTGTGTCTGGCTGTAAAACATGTACTTTCTCCGAGAGAGCTTGGAACTTACGGCCAAAAGTTTCAGTCCATCGTGGCAATTTATCCATTGATTCTCCCAAGGAATCAATCAAATGCTTACCAGATGTGGTATCATCAGAGACCGTGTTTGATTTCTCAGGTAAGAATGTTGTAGAGACCTCAAAATTACTTCAGACTTCGTTTGAAACAGTTGCAGAAATACCGGGATGCTTCAGCTTTGTGTGCTCTGAAGAAAAGATCTCAGTTTTATCATAATCAGCAGGCACCAACAAAGTATGTACTGGTGACGGTATTTTTTTCCTCACTTCCAGAACCGGCGGAATGTTGAGTGACATGTGAATGTGGTGGCTTGTTAGTAGTTGTTTTTGATCAATTTTCTTTCTTAACTATAGCACCTCCTTGATGTGTTTTATCCGCAGGCTTGTGTGGGACGGCAGTCAGCATTTTTACAATAGAGCCGGAGGCTACTTCCCCTGCTTTCAAAACACCCACTGTGCTGATTTCTAATCTGAAAAGTTTTTCCAGCAGCTTGATTCGTGGCAAGATGTATTCATCAGAAGAAACTGATGACACTGATGATTGTGTTTTCCTCTTGTCAGCACATATCAAATAAATAGAAGAAAATGTAAGAGGAGCATTAATATTAACTATCAAGCAGCTGGTGAGGAACTAAAATGAAAAGCAGCTGCCTGCGGCCATGCCGGATCCACCCCCACCCCATTACTTTCTGTGTGAAAAAATATTTTCTTACATCCTCCTGACTGTTTCTCCCCTTAGCTTGTACACGTGTTCCGTGGCTCTATCATGCAGTCTACACAGGTCTCATTTTAGATAACATTTCATGATTCTGAATACACAGTCACAATGAGTAGTGCTGTGCAGCAGTGTAGTTATGGAAATAACATCTTCTGGGTACATAAATGCTGCAGTCAAGATTTAAGTTTGGAAAGCTGCCCTACCTATGCAGTATTTCCAACAACTAGGTCAGCATCTCTCCATAGAACCAACAGAAAAAGTAAGTATCCTAGCTGGGGCAGACATGGTGAAGAGAAGGTCAAAAGAAAGTTTAAATCACCTCTGATGTATGATACTGATGGTGCGGGTCAACAGACAAATCAGTTGCCTTTTTAGCTAAGACATGCCATCCTCAGAGCTACCTTAACTTACCTGCAGAAAATAAAGGCAGGCCAGTTTTTGAAACTCAGATCTGGACTGCAGCTTTTATTTACTGAGAAGGTGCTATTTCAATCATTGCACTGTGGTGCAGTACTCACCGTGACTGTGTATTTGACTCTGTTGTGTACACTAAAACAAAGGCTCCGTAGGGAGCACAGTAATGATATTATTTTGAATACTTCAGTCATATCATCCCTCAATTGTTTTTCCATGGAGAACAACCACAGATGCTCTAGTTGCTCCTCATATTCTATGTCATGTGCTTTGTCCGACTACAGCTTGATTCTGGTTGCTTCTAAAGAGGGGCACTGCCATCTAAGTGAAGTAGCATACCTCTACGGCGACTTGATGATTGAAGGCCAAGTCTGTCTTGTTGCCAACTAAAGCAACCACTGCTTCTTTCTGAAGGTCTGATTTTCTGAGTTCCTTCAGCCACAGCTGTGCTCGCATAAAGGTCTCCTGCAATGAAAAAGTGTGCAGAGGATTCAATTAATCCTTTCATACTACAAACAATAAAAGCCGCTTCAGAGTAAAACTAGGAAATAAGGAAAATATCCTAACCCTGACAAGAACTACCTTACATTTGTTCCTTGTAACATAGTTTTGTTGGTGCACTTTAACAATTCTACAGTGCAGTCCCAAAAAGTGGTAGCTCTGCCCATGTGCACTAAGAAATAAGGACCCTTATCCCAGTAGCACAGAAGCAGTGCATTACCTTGCCACATGTGATGGTTTCTGAAGAGGTCAAGTAATGCAGTAAAGCGAATATAGGCTTTCTGTACAGGTAGAGCAGGGAAGGCACATACTACCCAACATAACAACACCCTGGTGGTTGACCCAAGAAACAGCATTGTCATCAGCTGTGGTGCATATGAACATACAAACATACAAAAATGCCAGCAGAAACAAACCATTTCAGTCTGTCTAGTTTGCTCAAATGTGCAGCTCTGAGATGAATTTATTGGAGCCGCCTCCCCCCCCCCTTTTCACAGTCTCCTCCTTACCCCTCTCATCCCCCCACTCATCTTCCCACCCTCTTCCTTTCACTCTGTCCCAATCCCTTTTAAAGCTGTCCACTGTTTTCGATGATACCTCCTCCTCTGGCAGTTCGTTACACTTTGATACTATTCTTTCTGTGAAAAAGGGCCTTCTCATTTCCCTTTTGAATCGTCCTTCCCATTAATTTAAGACTGTGCCCCCTAGTGGACACATTTCCTCTAGGGTTGAAGATGCCTTCTATACTAACTTTGTTCATACCTTTAAGGTACATGAAGGTTTGATCATGCCCCATCTTCTCCCCCAGGAATATATATTGAGAAGCACCACAGCCTCTCCTCACATGGCTTGTCCTGCAGGCCCTGAAACATCTTGGTTGCCCTTTGCTGCACCCCCTCCAGTAATTTGATGTCCTTTTTCAGATATGGGCACCAGAACTGCACACAGTACTCCAAGTGCAGTCTCACCAATGACCTGTACAATGGCAGAACGACCTCCTCTTTCCTGGAGGTGATTCTTCTGGTGATGCTTCCCAGCATCCTGGTGGCTTTGGCTGTTGCTTTATGGCAATGCACAGAGTACTTAAGGTCCCTTCTGATGATTACCCCTAGGTCCTTTTCCTCCACAGAACTGGACACCTGTACCCCAGCCAGCCAGTACCTAGTCCCCAGGTTCTTAGCTCCTATGTGCATGACCTTGCACTTCTTGGCTCTGAACCCCAGCTGCCAGATGCCTGACCACTTTTTGAGCCCAGCCAGGTCCTCCCTGAGCTCGTCTCCCCTCTTCTGTGTCCATTCTCCCACAGAGCTTAATGTCATCTGTGAATAGGCAAATTTCACCTTTGATCCCATCTGTTATGTCACTAATAAAGATATTAAACAACACTAGTTCAAGCATTGAGTCCTGTGGGACCCCCACTAGTTACAGGCCTAGGCTTCGAGGGCTCCCCCCACCACTACCAACCTCTGGTTTATATCATGAAGCCAGCTCTTGACCCACTCTACAAGCAAGCAAGCGAACTTTATTTATAAAATAGTACTATTCACAAAAGACCATGGCGCTAGCACAATAAAACCACAACTAAAAACCCTTAAATTAAATAAATCTAATAAATATCAGCATCACAAGATTATATGGAATCAGAAAAAGCAAGATTAAACAAATATGCTTTCAATGCAGTTTTAACCCTTGCTGTGCTGCAGACTGATATATCAGTCCAGAATTTCTATATGTTCTAATTCTGTCAGCAGCCCAAGGGTCAAAGCTCTCCACCATCAGGCACTCTCTTATCCGATGAGGTAGAGAATTCCACAGGGCAGGGGCAGCAAACTCAAATGCTTGGGCCCCAGAGGTCTTCAAATGAACCTTGGGAATCTCTAGCAATCCCTCATCGGTGGAGCAGAGTGGGCTGAGGTGGTGGTAGGGATGGAGAAGTTCTTGCAGATAACATGGTCCCTGTCCATGTAGGGCTTTATGGTCAGCAAGCCGATCTTGAAGGTGATCCACCAGTGAACAGGCAACCAGTGCAGGCCGTGCAACACAGAAGTGACATGACACACTCAAGGAAGCCTGGTCAACAGCCTGACTGCCGCATTCAGAACCAGCTGCAAGTGGCGGATATCAACCCCTGGTAGCCCTAGGTACAGGAAATTACAGTAGTCAAGGCAGGAGGTCACGAAGGTGCGGACCAAAGTTCAAAGCTCATCACACTGAACAAGGTGTTTAATCTGGGTGATATTCCCCCAGATGATAAAAGGCAGTCTTGACAGTGGATGACACCTGGAATTCTAGGGTCAGCCCCTCTTCAAGAATAATGCCCAGATTTCACACCCACTCAGAGGTCATCAATGGGCAGCCTCCTAGCCAAAGCCCAGATGGCCGTCCAGCCGACGGCCCCTCTACCAGATGACCTGGGTCCACCACTGAAACCTTGGTCATATTCAGGTTCAATCTCAGCCAGTTAGCGCTCATCCAGTCACGAATCTCAGAAAGGCAGTTGTTAAAGCTTGTGACAGCTCCCATCTGTTCAGGGCACAAAGGACATGTAGAGCTGAGTATCATCTGCATAGCAGTGGACACTCAGCTCATACTGCCTTGCAATGTCTCCCAATGGCAGCATATACACCGTGAACAACATGGGATTTTCCCTGCCTATTCTGCCTCCGCAGACACTACCTGATCTCCATCAACCCCCCCCCGCCTATTTACCAGTTATCCCTTTTGCTTATCCAATGCATGTTTGAAACCCCCCACTGTTTTTGCTCCCACCACCTCTGCTGGCAGACTGTTCCAGGTGTCCACCACTCTTTCAGTGAAGCAGTGCTTCCTCAAATCCCTCTTAAATTGTCCCCCCTTCCAGCTTCATTGTACGCCCACTTGTCCTGGTGCACATACTCATTTGAAATAGATTCCCCTCCCGCACCCTGTTCACCCTCACGAAGTGCCTGTAGGTCTCTATCATGTCCCCCATCTCCCTTTTATCTTCCGGAGCGTAGATGATGAAATCCCTTAGTCTCTCTTCATAGGGATTTTGATGCAACCCCTTCACCATTTTAGTTGCCCTTCTCTGGACTGCCTCCACCCTGTCTACATCCTGTCTGAGATGCAGCCTCTAGAACTAAACACAGTACTCCAGGTGGCATCTCACCAGTGACCAATACAGTAGTAACACCACCTCCCTCCTCTTGCTGGTGATACCTTTCCCTATGTGCTCCATCATACCACTGGCCTTGCCCACTGTCTTGTCACACTGCCACGTCAATATGAGGTTATCAGCTATGATAACCCCAAGGTCACTTTCCTGCTTGCTGAACATCAGCATCTCTCCCCAGTGTCCCCACCATTTTATACTCAGCTCCTGGGTTTCTAAGCTCTAGGTGCATGATTTTGCACTTTTTGGCACTAAACCCCAGCTGCCATGCCCTCAGCTACTCCTTGAGTTTTGTAAGGTCCCTACCCATTCTCTCGACACCCTCCTGAGTACCCATACTATTACAGATTTTGGTTTCATCTGCAAAAACCTGTACCATCCCTTCCAGTTCTTCTGCAATGTCAATTATGAAAACATTGAAGAGGACCGGTCCCAGTACTGATCCCTGCTGCTCCCCACTGGTCACTCTCCCCTCATTTGAGTGAGCGCCATTTACCACCACCCAGGATGCCCAGTTTATCAATTTGGATCCCACCTCTAGACTGCCCAATTTCTTGATCAGTCTCTTATGTGGCATGGCATTGAAGGCTTTGCTGAAGTTCAAATAGGGCACATCCCTTGTCCTTCCTTGATCTGTTGCTCTGGTCATCCTGTCAAAGAAATCAATTAGATTTGTCTAGCATGATCTCCCCTCTGTGAACATATGCTGCTATTGCTCTTGTAACCCGTTGGATTTAAGATACTCCACTAACCTTTCCTTTAACAAGGTTTCCATTAATTTTCCCACCACTGATGTGAGACTCACCGGCCCATAGTTTCTAGCCTCCCCACTCCCACCGATGTTATGGAGCCAGGCTACGTCTGCTCTCCTCCAGTACTCTGGAACCACTCCTGTTTGCAGGAGTTGTTGAATAAGGCCTTCAGTGGTACAGCATGCACCACCCTGAGTTCCCTTAGAACCCTTGGGTGTATCCCATCCAATTCCATGGCCTTATCCACATTCACATTAGCAGGTCCCTTGAGGACTCTTTCCTATGAAAATGTACAGATGACAGCTGTATCTGTTGTTTGCAACTGGAGAGGGAAATGTGTCAACCTATTGAAAAGTTGTCAGTCTAATATCAATGACTGGATGGCCTCCAACTGGCTTGGGCTCAATCCAAACAAGACGAAAGTGCTGCTAGTGGGCATAGATTCTCAGAGGATGGCAGGACTGGTAGAGGATGGCAGGACTGGTTGGGGATATGGCAGGGTTAAATCTAAATGCTGCCCCTCTCATGGAAGTCAATAAAGTTAAGAATCTAGGCAACATGGATTGCAATCATACACTAGAATATCATGTGTCAGGGGCAGTCTGTGATGCCTTTTTCCATCTCAAAAATCACTCAGATCCAACCCTTTCCGGACTGCCAGTTATAAATCGTGCAGAATGCAGCAGCCAAGTTGATTCCAAGATGTTCTTTCCGAGTGTTGCTCCTCCGTGTTGCAGACATTGCACTGGCTGCCCGTGAGGTGACGTGTCACCTTCATGATAGGTTTAACATGAAAAATCCTACACAGTCTGGGCCTGGGCTACCTGAATGAGCTCATGTATCCTTATGCTCCTGGCCAGCCTCTCCGCTCCTATGAGGTGGGCCTATTGCCAGTGTACAGATCACATTTGAGGCAGTCAGGGGATTGGTTCTTTTCAAATGCCACCCCGTTGCTTTGGAACTCCTAGCCTCAATGTTTCCAGGAAGCCCCCTTAGTAGAGTAGTTTTAGAATGGCCTAAAATGTCATCTAATTGGATTGGCTTTTATTTATTTTTTTGTATGTTCTGTTTATTCACCAAACCTGGAACTCTCTCGGGCTGACCCTGCACAGCTACTATCACTCTACCGCCCACCTGATCCCCCACCTCCTCAGAGGTAGCTATCCTCCACCATCCTCCTGCCAGCAGACCCCCCAGCTCTGAGCCCCCTGAGGTAGTGCTGCCTCCACTCTGGTGCTCTAGCTAGAATTCAGTTGCCGGCCGAGGTGGTGGAAGGATGGGGATGGATGGGGCTGAGACAGGGCCCGGTATTGGGCATGTGGTGACATGGCCTGGAGGGGAGCCGTCGCCTATCCAGGAACAGGTTTTTTTGTACTTTGTGCAGTTACCTCTAGGAGTGTGGGTATGCAATGATGCCAGCATGGCTGTGCTGTAGACATCCACTGCTCTCCTCCCCTTAGTTGCTCTGCGCTAGTTGTACCACCGGTCTCCAACGGAAGTCACTACTGCCCCAGAGCCTCCCTAGATCCTTCCCCAGGGAGAGGAGAGGAGAGCAGTCCATCAGATGCTCGATCCTTCTCCCTCCCCTACCGACCCCCGGTGCCTGAGCTCCTTCCCAAATTCGGGTCACCAGCGTGGCATGAGGCATCCAGCACCTCAACCCTCAGTGCCACCAGGCCAGCTTTGGATTGGCTTTTATTAACTGAGCTGGAATAGTGCAACATTGTTCTGGTATATGATTTCAGCTGAGATTTTAGAATGTAATTGTTCGGCCTGGATTTAACTCTAGGTAGTGTAGTAGATGACATGCTGCTGAATGTAAATTGCATTGTTGTGAGTACCATACCATGATCCTGTGGGATAAGGCAGCAGACAAATAAACTACTTACTTACTTGTTTATACACTCACTTACGAACTTAACGTACGTACTTGCCTCTTACTCACTTCTTTACTTTCTTACATATTTATTTACTTGCTTTTGTACCTCTCACGCATTTACTTCATTTACAGTACTTGCTTAAGCATACTTCTGCTTACTTATACTTTCATGTTACATAGAACATAGGACATTGATGCAGATAAGGACCCGCTTGGCCCACCTAGTCTGCCCACATAGTACTTACTTACCAGGTACGTGTATTTACTTACTTAATTATTTTCTTACTTGCTTTCTTACTTAGTTACTTACTCACCTACTTACAAGCATACAAAGTAGCCAAATGAATAATTAGGGTCAAGCAATCCTGGAACCATGGGAAATCAGTAGTGCAGTGATCCTTAGGGTTTGAACGATCATGGGATGCAGAGTTGGCATTACTCTAATACCGGCACCATCTACGCAAGCATTTCTGTGTCATTTACTTTGACAAGACAGCGCCAGTATTGGGGTAACATTGAAGCTGTGTTGCATGATTGTTCAAACCCTGAGAAACATCATACCACCAATATGAAAAGACTTCAGTGACTTTTGATCATATATTTTAATTTCCCTACTTTGTACATTTTCTGCTTCGGCCCTATTAGATGCAATAATGTAGTTATTTATTTTTTTTTTTTTGCAATTTGTTTCCAGCTGTTTGAAAACCATGTATAATAACAGACACCATTAGCATTCCCTTTTCTTACACCCCATGATGAACACTATACACGCTGTGCCAGTTCTGTAGCTTGCTTCCTGAGTGACACTGCAGGCCACTCACAAAGCAGCTGCACGCTGACACTCACTGCACTAGAGCAGATCTGAAACCTGGATGGGGAAGGGGGATAAGAGACCCTGCTGGCGGTGGGGGGGGTCACAATGATGTCAAGATGGGGTATGTCATGGTGAAAGTGGTTGTCATGATTAGGGGGGCCAGCCCAAAGGGGAAATACCTGCCTGAGGACAAAAATCTTTGTGGAAAATAAAAAAAGGGGGGACACTGTGGGAAACCCAAGTAAGATAGTTGCCTGAGTTTAGAGCTCTGTTCCTTCATGAGACTGAAAGTGCTCAAAAATAAATTTCCTGGCGGCAGCCAAATTTTAAAAGTACATGGTTGGTGCTGGAGACCCCCTAAATCAACATGGGTAATCCTCAGAAGAATAAACCACCACATGAGGGCACGAAACCCAAATCTGTTGTGGGAGTTCTCACCATGAGGTCAACGTAGGGGAAAGCGTCTGACCCGCCAGAGGAGGCTGCAGAAGAAACACTACTGACTCTGGATTTAAAGATTAATCGCCTTTTCCAGATGGTCTCCGGGTTGGCTGACAGATTTGACACATTTACTAATACAGTGGTCGTCCCTGAAACATCAATGGGTTCTGTCAAATCTTCTCTGGCAGAGGCTGGCAAGCCAGCTGATGCAGCCCTGGGAAAAGCGGCCACACTGACTAAGGGAAACGCTCACCTACATGCGTGTCCTGAAACATTTGAAAATCAAGTTCACTCTGCAAATCTCCGTTTAGTCGGCATACCAGAAAGGAGTGAGGGAGATCATCTCTCTTTGTTTTTAATGGATTGACTGACTCAACAATTGGGGGAAGCAGTAGCTAGTCGCCCGGTACATTTTCAGAAGGCGTATCAGGTGACTCCCTGCTGTAGGCTTCCCGAGCCATAGTAATGGTGACCAACGGAGCAGGCGGCAGAGACTTCTTATTGGCACTAGCTCATCAGAAGGGGTCTTTGCTACAAGATGGGCAGAGGATGAGAATGTACCCTAATTTTAATCATGCCACATGACAGAAAAAGAAGCAATATGATGGGGTTCGTGCCATGCTTAGAGAAGCCAAGATACCTCATGGCATAGTGTTTCCTTCCAGGCTGTGGATCATTTACAACGGGAAGGTGTTTATTTTTTCATACCCTGCTGATGCATGGAAATGGGCACAGAAGAATGCTACATCATCACATGCTTCAGCAGCTCAGCAACTCATCTGAGGATGAAGCCACTTGAGCTTGGACTGCGGTGCTCTTTTTGCCCAATTATGGGATAGTGTGGTAGGTAAGTGGCTTGCCCCCAAGTAAGGCCATTTGCTGCAGCTTTTGTTTATTAAATAATTTAGAATGCCTTTTTACCTGGCGTGGACTGCCGACCTACTTTACCTGGGGTGTACATGCCTCTGTTGGAAATGTTCTCTTTTTTGAATCACTGTATTGTTGTTTATATATTTCCTGTTTGTATCGAGCCTCTTTAAGTCCTCAGGCCATTTGCACCTGTTTTGTACTATAAGTAGTAGAAGTAGACAATGGGAGGGCATGGTATATTTCTCCTTTCCGCTAGTTATATAGATGGAGAGCAGCGGGTACTCTTCATATGAGACTGAACTTTTGGAACTGATCCATGCATCTCATGGACTCTCTTACACAGCAATGGACAATCATATCATTTTTGAATGCTATAGTCATATGTTTTTCCTCCCCAAAGTTGTATCTGTATTGCGCCAATCTAACTTTTATTGCGCGTATTAAGAGGAGTGGTGCCCTCATTGATTATCTTCCATTGAATGCTTGATGTTCAAAGTATTATTTGTGTGTACAGTACTGCATATATTTTTTTTATTTCATACTCTTTTTGTCCCCCGCCATGCCGGTACCTTGGTCAAATCGTGGACCCCCACTTCACTTCACATCGGTCGCCCTTCTCAATACCCCATGGCTTTCCCCCAGGGTGGAACTGCAGCAGACGGCTACCCCATTAAGTGCTGCGGACACCAGGATAGGTCGAGGAGTCAGCCTGAAACAATGGAAGTGGGGGCGGACGTCATCTAGGTGTCGGTGGTAGGCATTTTCTCCCCTTAGGGGGGTGGGGACATGCAATGACATCCTGTGTCTTTCCCATGCCCTGACACTTGCTGCCACCTGGTCACTGCAGTACCCCTGGCCTCTGCCCGGGGTCCATCAAGCACTGGACACACTTCCTGCCCTCCCCCCAGAGAAGGAGAGCAGTCCATGGGATGCTCCATCCTTCTCCTCCAGCCGGCCCTCCGGCAACCCGCGTCCATTCCCGAACCCGGTTCACTGGCATTGTAAGTGGAAATCCAACCACTGCGCCGATGGGCCAGCTCAGTACTGCATATTTGTTGTAAAAGAATAAACATATAGTTAGAAAAAGGAAAATAAAAAAGGTGAGGATGCATCTCAGAAAAGTGGTTTTGTGAGTCATGAAATCATGTTCCTGAATGACAAAAGCGGGGACTGTTCTCATGAAATGCCTCAAACCAATTTCATGAATATTTTAAAAGTTAAAAAAAAATCTTGAAGAATCAGCCTTACACCCAACATTGTCGACCACAAAAAGTTTCAGACTTAACTTCCAACAGATCGTCTTGCTTTTAATGTACAAATTGTTCTGTTCTTTTCCCCACTTTCATGACTGCTAGGTCTCATGAAAGTGGGTTGTGTCACAAAAGTAGCTTTACTTGTTAAAAAAGCAGAGCCTGCTTTCATAACTTGCAACAGACTAATTTCATTAATATTTTAAAAAAATTATTCTGTATGTTTATATGTAAAGTTAGTGTGTCTCTTATGGCTATAAGAGTGCATTCTCTGGGTGGAGCCAGCAGCCTAGCTGGGGAGATGAGAGACAGTGGAGATTGTGTCCTAAAAACAGCAGAAATTATTTAATTTCCTTTAAACTTTTTTTTTTTTCATTAGAAAAGTGCATAACTGGATTCTGAAGAAGTACAGTACTACAAAAAATGCGGGAGTTACAAGAATGGCCAAGTACCACTGCAGCAGGACTTTTTTTAAACCAAAGGGTCAGGCTGCAGGGAAGAAGAAGGGAGAGTGTCAACATCCTACCAAAGGCTTTGTTGCAGTCCCTGCAGGGGTCAGTTACTGCTCTCTGCAAGTCTGTCCAACAGATATATTAAAACAAAATGATTTAAGGAATGAACAATTAGCAGTATACAAACAGACACTGGAGATGGTGAAGGCAATGGCAGGTGAGGCCTTATCATAAAAACACAGAATCTGTCAGCAGAAAAGAATTGCTTGGCCCACCTAGTCTGCCCAGATGGTCCCTGCCTAGTCTGTCTCCGCAGACCGTAACTGGTCTCTGGTGACCTTCTCTCCTCCCTGCCTGTGTCTATCCCATGCATGCTTGAAGCCCCCTACTGTTTTCACCTCCACCATGTTTGCTGGCAGTCTGTTCCAGGCATCTATAACTCTTTATGTGAAGCAGTACTTCCTCACATCCCTCTTAAACTTCCCCCCTCCTGCTTCATTGCATGCCCTCTGGTCCTGGTGCTCTTTCTCATTTGGAAGAGACTCCCCTCCTGCACCCTGTTTACCCCTGTGAGGTACTTGTAGGTCTCTATCATGTCCCCTCTCACTCACCTCTCGTACAGGGTGTACAATGCATGTTCAGATCCCTCAGTCTCTCCTCATAGTGCTTTTGGTGCAACCCCTGCACCATTTTGGTGGCCCTCCTGCAGACTGCCTCTAATCTGTCTATGTCCTTTCTGAGGTGCAGCCTCAAGAAATGGACATAGTACTCCAGGTGGGGTCTCTCTACAAAACAGTGGCAACACCATCTTCCTCCTCCTGCTAGAGATACCTCTTCCCATGCATCCCAGCATCCCACTACCCCTACCCACTGCTTTGTCAGACTGTCCTGTCATTTTGAGGTAATCAGATATGATAATCCCATGGTCCCTTTCCTACTTAGTGACTGTCAGTCCCTCCCCCCATCCTATATTCAGTTCCTGGGTTCCTATGTCCTAGGTGCATGATTTTGCACTTTTTGGCATTGAACCTCAACTGTTATGCTTTTGCTCACTCCTTGAGTTTTCCATCTCCATCCCTCCTGGGTGTCTTTCCAATTACCAATTTTGTTGACATTTGCAAACAAAGGCATACCTTTCCTTCCAGTTCCTCTGCAATGTCACCTAGGAAGACGTTGAAGAGAGCCAGTCCCAATCCTGAGCTATGTGGAACCCAACTGGTCACTCTCCCATCATTAGAGTGTGTGCAATTAACCACCACCCTCTGTCTCCTATCCATTTATCAGTTTCTAATGCAGTGCACTACCTTGCATCCCACGCTTAGGCTGCTCAATTTCTTTATTAGTCTCATGTGCCAAAGACCTTGCTAAGGACCAGACAGGACACGTCCACTGCCCTCTCTGATCTGGTTCCCTGATCACTCAGTCAAAGAAATCAATCAGATTCATCTGGCATGGCCTCTTACCATGAATCCATTCTGCTTGTGGTCTTGCAGCCCATTGGAAAGGGAATATTGTTTAACCAGGGAACATTGTTTAAGCAGGAGTAGCACACTAAACCAAAGCTTGTTTTCAGATGCAATCTAGGAGCACAAGGAAGTTAAGTGACTTGCTCAGGATCACACAGTATGCACCTAGGTAGCTGTGGGATTCAAACCCAGGTCTCCAGATCTGCAGCTCAGAGCCTTAACCCACTGTGCTATACTCCCTCCTTGGAATAAAGATACTCTCAGCCTTTCCTTTAACAGGGTTTCCTTTAATTTCCCCACCACTGAGATGAGAATGGCAAGCCTATAGTTGCTAACCTCTTCCCTGCTGCCACTCTTATGTACAGGAACCACATCTGCTCTCCTCCAGTCCTCTGAAACTATGCCTGTTTCCAGAGAGCTGTTAAATAAGGGTATTACCCGTAGTCTGGGCAACAAGCTCCCTGAGCTGATGGCCTTAATGGAAGAGGGATGCCTGGATATCGTAGCAGTCACAGAAACATGGTACACAGAGAACCATGACTGGGATGTTAACATACCAGGGTACATAACCTACAGGAGAGACAGGCAGGGGAGAAGAGGGGAGGAGTAGCTCTCATGTAAAGGAAGGATAAAAGCAACTGAACAAAAGAGTAAATAGGGAGGAGAGGAGGCACTGTGGGTCACCTTGAGACTGGAAAGGCACCACAATCCATACAGGGGTTGTGTACAGACCCCTATGTCAGGGGAAGGAATGGACAATGATATGATAGAAGGCATTCTTAGAATGGCAGAGAAAGGAAGGTACTGTTGATGGGAGACCTGAATATGCCAGATGTTAACTGGAGCACATTTGCTGCAGCCACATCCAAGAGCAGGGCCATTCTTGATGCCCTACAGGTGGCAGGCATTAGACAGCTAGTTTCGGAACCCACTCGTGAGGGAGCAATCTTAGACCTCGTACTCTCAAACGGGGGCAGTGAGAGGATCTCAGATCTAGAAGTGGGTTGCCATCTGGGGACAAGTGGCCATCAAACAGTGTGGTTCATGTTAAACTCAGCTACAGAGTCAAGCCATACAAAAGTGAGGGTACTGGACTTTAGGAGGGCTGACTTTGGCAAGATGGGAGAGTGCCTCAGAAAAGCACTAGCAAACAGGCTAGAAGGAGGTGTGGAGCAACAATGGGGAATTATCAAAACTGCCATCACAGAGGCAACAAGCCTTTGTGTGAAGCAAATAAACAAATCAAAATGAAAGAAAAAGCCACTATGGTTCTCAAAAGAGGTGGCTGTGAAAGTCAGGAAGAAAAAGATAGCATTCCGGAAGTATAAAGAAACACAGAAAGAGCAGGACAGAGAGCTGTACCAGTTAAGGCAGAAGGAAGCAGGGAGGGAAGTCAGAATAGCAAAGGCCCAAACTAAGGAAAAGATAGCCAACTCAGTTAAGAAGGGGGATAAAACCTTGTATAGGCACATCAGTGAGCGTAGAAAGACAAAGGGAGGGATAGTGAGGCTGAATAGAGTGAACGGTGGGTGGGCAGAGGGGGACAGTGAAAAAGCAGGAATACTGAACGAATATTTCTGCTCAGTATTCACAAAAGAGGAGGGGGAAGTGCCTAATCCAATTAACAGAAGCACTCTTGATAGGGGGGCTGATCCCAGTCCTTTCACAGAAGAAAGAGTTCTGCAAGAACTCCTAAAACTGAAGGTAGACAAAGCTAATGGGTCCTGATGGAATTCACCCCAGAATTCTAAAAGAATTAAGGGAGGAACTAGTGAAACCACTGGCTACTCTTTTTAATAAATCATGGGAGGATGGTGTGGTACCCGAGGACTGAGGAAGGCGGATGTGATTCCCCTTCACAAAAGTGGGACCAAGACAGAGGCAGGAAACTACAGACCTGTCAGTCTGACCTCTGTGGTAGGGAAAGTGATGGAGTCACTTCTGAAGGAAAGAATAGTTGAGTACCTAGAGGCCAGTGGAGCACAGGACCCAAGGCAGCATGGGTTCACAGGGGGAAGGTCATGTCAGACGAATCTAATAGATTTCTTTGACTGGGTGACCAAAGTAGTAGACCAGGGAGGGGCTGTGGACATGGCCTACCTAGACTTTAGCAAGGCATTTGACACAGTCCCACACAAAAGATTAATAGTCAAATTAACCAGCCTGGGAGCGGGACCCAGGGTGGTAGCCTGAGTAAAACATTGGCTGGACAACAGGACACAGAAGGTAATTGTAAATGGAGTCCACTCTGAAGAAAGGGGGGTTACTAGTGGGGTACCACAGGGTTCAGTATTGGGTCCAGTCCTTTTTAATGTCTTCATCAGTGACATTGCAGAGGGACTGGAAGGAAAGTATGCCTTTTTGCAGATGACACAAAGATCTGCAACAGGGTTGATACACAAGGAGGCGTGGAAAGGATGAAAAGGGACTTGGCAAGGTTGGAGGAATGGTCAGAAGTATGGCAGCTAGGATTCAATGCAAAGAAATGCAAAATAATGCACCTGGGAAACAAGAACCCAGGGGAAGAATACACA
The DNA here is from genome assembly GCA_016271365.2 of Neoceratodus forsteri. Lineage (NCBI taxonomy): Eukaryota > Metazoa > Chordata > Ceratodontiformes > Ceratodontidae > Neoceratodus > Neoceratodus forsteri. The sequence continues at coordinate 61,063,536 of CM028132.1, read as the reverse complement.
ATGGGTGGGGAGGTAGTAACAACAACAAAAAAGGAAAGGGACCTGGGGGTAATCATATCAGATGACCTTAAGGTTAGCAAGCAATGTGAGAAGGCAGTAGGAAGGGCTGGGGGTATACTGGGATGTATAGGGAGAGGCATCAGCAGCAGAAAACAGGAAGTTGTTATCCCTCTGTACAGACAGTTGGTGAGACCTCATCCAGAGTACTGTGTCCAGTTCTGGAGACCCCATCTCTGCAAGGACATAGACAGGATAGAGGTAGTCCAGAGGAGGGCAACTAAAATGGTGCAGGGTCTGCAAGAGAAGCCGTATGAGGAGAGACTAAAGGAGCTTAATATGTATACCCTTGAGGAAAGAAGGAGAGGGGGACATGATAGAAACTTTTAAGTACCTCAGTGGAATCAACAAAGTCCAAGAGGGTAGCATCTTTCAGAAAAAGAGACGTGCAAGAACAAGGGGACACAATTTAAAGATAGAAGGGGGGCGGTTCAGGGGCAATGGGAGGAAGTATTATTTCACAGAGAGGGTAGTGGATGCATGGAACAGCCTTCCTGAGGAGGTTGTGGGGTCTAAAACTGTGGGAGAATTCAAGAATGCATGGGACAGACATAAGGCAATTCTTGTGGGGGGTAGGAAGAAATAGGCTGTTGGTTAACTAGGATCTGCAGCCTATCCTGTAGGTAGGGAAATGGGCAGACTAGATGGGCCTAGCGGTCCTTATCTGCCGTCAAAGTCTATGTTTCTATGTATCATTGGGGCAGCTAGCAGCTCCCCAAGTTCTTTTAGTACCCTTGTGTATATCCCATCCAGTCCCATAGCCTTGTTCACTTTCAGAGCTGCAGGTCCCTTCAGGATACTGTCTTCTAAAAATGGGTATGTCCTCTACCACCACCCCCTTTGTTCCTGCTGCTTCCTGGTGGTCTGTCCCCTCTCCCCCCACTATGAAGACTGAGCAGAAGTACCTGTTGAAGATTTCTGCTTTTTCTTGGTCCTCTTCTGCGCAGTCCCACTTGCCACCCTCCTTATCCTCACTATCTCTAGAGTGAACTAACTCTACCCTGTCCATCCCTCTTCCACCCACCCATTCTCTCAGGTCCTCAAATTCCTGTACTGTAGGTGTCCCTCACTGCACAACCACAGTTGGCCAGGCAGCCTTTTCATACCACTTCCCTAAGTTATGGAATCCCACCCCCCCGACTCACCACTCCTCATCTCTTCCCTCCATCTCCACGACTCTACATAACTACCTATCCGTAAACTGCAATTGCAACTGAACGTTCCGGGTGTCTACTAGTGCTAAGAATACTCATCAGGGACACTGCTTATTACAAAACCCAATTAACACACTTACCATTCTATAACTGCAGAAATTGAATTTTCTTAAATTTGTGTCTTGATGTCTGTTATCGCTCATATATTGCCTGCTACAAGGTGCACTTGTAAGTGCTTGTATTTTACTCTCCACTGTGTACTGTACCCAATGTTTGTTGACACTACCTTATGATTTTCTCTGTATACCTATTGTCCCTGTATGCCAATTGTATACCTATTCTCTCAATTTGCCTGTTATGTAATCTGAGATTGTTATATATGTATACTGTGACTGATATGATTTGTAACCTCCCAATTCCCCTTCCCCCAGGACGCACTGTGAGACAAGCAACTTGTTGTTCAGCTTGCCCTTCCTGGTGAAACAAATAAATAAACTATCCCTCCCCTAGACTTCCTTTCTGTCTTACATACCTGAAGAAAGTCTTATCCCCTTCAGCTATCCCCTTAGCTATCCCTTCCTCTGTCTGCATCTCTGCTCCTCTTGCAACCTTTCCTACTTCCTGCTGTTTTACTAGTACATCTTCTTGTCTTCCTTTCTTTACATTTCCTTATACCACCTTGGTCACTTCCCTAGAGAACCATAACATTCTCTTTTTCTTTCTGCTTTTATTAACTTTCTTCATGCAGAGGCTGGTTGCCTTAATGATGCTCCCCCTTATTTTTGCACACTGTATCTCTACACCTCCCTCACAATCTCCCCCTACAAGGCAGTTTCTGAGGCAGTCTCCCATTTCTTTAAAATCTGGACTCCTTAAGTTCAGAACCCTTGTCCTCATGTGGTTTGTCCCTGTTCCCACATTAATTTTAAACCACACTGTACGGTGATCGCTGGTACTGCACACTGTGATGTCTGCAATGCCATCCCTGTTCATAAGTGACAGGTCCAGCACTGCCTCGTTCCCAGTGAATTCATTGACTAGCTGCCTGAGAAAAGTCACTTGTAGGGAGTCAAAGATGGCCCTGCTCCTTGCCGAAGCTGCAGTTAGAAGGCTCCAATCCACATCTGGCAGATTGAAGTCACCAACTAGTGGCATCTCCCCCTTACTTGCCATCCTGATGATGGCTTCTTCAAATGCCTTATCCAGCTCCACTCCTTGTGCTGGAGGTCCATATACCACCCCTGTACAGATAGTGACCCCAGCATCTGTCTCCAGGATGACCCCCAGCACCTCCAGGCCTTTCATTGCCTGGAGGGACGGAGAGTGGATCTAGAGGATCGCTAGGGCAGCAGGGGATGGGAGGGTGTCAGATATCATTGTCCACTTGGGGATAAATGTCCTGGCAAGGGACAGGATAGGAGTAGTGCAGGAAAATTTCAAGGAGCAGGTGGCATACAGAGTAGCTTTGCTGAAGTGCTACCTGTTTACAACTGGGGAAAGGAACAGACATTCCACACCGAAACTTTTAACGGCTGAAGGCATGATGCATGGAGGTGGGCTTTGGCTACACTGGGGATTGGGGATCAGCCTGGGAAGATATGCACCTGTATAGGGGAGATGACCTGCATCCTTAAAGGTGACCTGTAAATTAACTTGTGGAGCCTGCTATCGTCCCACATACCTCTGTATGTTCCGGCGGGAGTCCGATGCTGCTCTCGATAACATTGTTTGAGGCTTAAGGCCCCTTCCCAGCTCCCTGAAATTTTTCTGCACTACTCCTATCCTTTCCCTTGCCAGGACATTTATCCCCAAGTGGACAATGATATCTGACTCTCTCCCATCCCCTGCTTCCCTAGCAATCCTCTGGATCCACTCTCCATCCCTCCAAGCTGAAGCACCCCTCAAGCACTTCACCTACCTCTCTCTTCCTTCCTTCCCCTACTCCCAAAACTATCATCCTAATGATAAAGTCCCCCACCAGCAGCTGCTTCATCCTCAGTTGGGGGACTTTTTCTCCCTTCTTGGGGTTTCCCCATCTGAGGACCCCCACTTCTTCCTTTCCCACTGCAATGGGTACCTCCTCCTGGCTGCTTCATTACACCAGTATGGAAAAGGCATTCTGCAGTGCCAACAAGGTTCTGGCTACAACAGCAGAGTTGATTACAGATGATGTTAGCACCAAGTACAGAACAGAACACTTAGAGAACCAGATGAGCGCCTAAAATGTGCGCATACTAGGAGTGCCAGAGGACCAAGAAGGTAAGGACATCTGCACTTTTTCTACAAGGCTTCCCACTGTACTTGAATTAAACCTAGGACCAGCTGACCTTTCAGTGAAATGTGCCTACAGGACAACTTGCGGAAACCGGAAGGAAAACATCCAAAAGTCATATTATGCACTTTTGCTACTTTAAGTTTGAAAACAGCAGTATTGACAGCAGCTAGGAACAAAGGGGCACTGGAGATTGACAGGGAGAAGATTGTGCTATTTCTCAATTACAGCTATACCGTAAGACAGTGCAAAAAGAGCTTTGACTTGATTCTGAAAAAATCCAGGGAAAGAAACACTGAACATGCAGTCATACCACCGCCCAAGTTCCACATGCTGTACAGTGCAATGGGAGAACATACATGTATTCAGATGCAAAGGACTCTGGACGCCTGATATTAAATCTGGAAAAGGAGGCAGCAGTGAGAGGGGAACACTGCAGTGAGAACAGCAGGAAAACATTGCAGTGAGAACAGCAGGAGAACACTGCAGTGAGAACAGCAGGAAAAGACTGCAGTGAGAACAGCGATATACTAGTTAAAGATGTCCTACTCACACTTACTCATTAACCAGTTGCACTGAACCTTTTCAAGGGCTGGAAACATACATATAGTAGGGATGCCTGAAGGCGTCGAAGGAACAGCTCTGTTATCTTACTTAGTGGATGGACTGGTTCAAGGACAAACTTAAGTTGCAGGATGGGTTCCCCTGGTCCTCGCTAACTAAAACCTACAGAGTTAATCCAAGGGTTTGTCCTGCTTCCTCTAATCAGCCACACACCACTTTGTTGAAATCCTCAGGCTCTGAGATCAGAGATTCGGTACTCCTTGCAGCCAGAGTGGTGTACTCATTCGAAATTAATGGCGCAGACATCAAGTTGTATCCGGACCTTTCCTTTCAGACTCGTGCCAGGAGGAAGAGTTTTGATGCCATGAGACATCTACTTCATGCTCTGGGCATCATCCATTCTTTTCTGCTGCCTGCTCAGCATCAGGTGGTCTACAGAGGGAAGTCCTGGCAATTTATACGTTCACAAGATGTGGGCTGCTGGATTGAAAATGTTGAACAAGAGTTTGCTGCATGACAGGACCCCTTGGAACCACATAGCTCAGACTCCAATGAAACCTGAACTGTGAGTCTCTTAGTAACCCGTTGAACCGGGTCGGGCCTAATCAGCAGTGTTCCCCTTATTACTAATTTTACTTAAGTTTGGTCAGGTAATTATATATCTTTTCCAATTGCATGTTTCTTGTTTTGGGGGAAGTAATGAAGGAGGTACATAGTTTATATAAAAACTGCCTGGTGATTTTTCAGAAGTTTTGATAAGAGATTCTGGTGGGGAATCCTCCTATTATGTATGAACCTTCCAGTTTCTTTCCCACATTCGTGGGCACTAAGGTTGTCAGACCTGCTGTTTGATCTATTGTTGGATTTAAAATAACAATAGTTCCATTTTCTACTGTGTTAAGACAGGAGTTTGCTCTGTTTGTTAAATGTATGCCTATTCAGTATCCAATTCCTAATAATTGCCATGCATTAGCTTTACTTTGAGGCAGTATAGCGCAGTGGTTTAAGGCTCTGAGCTGCAAACCTGGAGACCTGGGTTTGAATCCCACAGCCCCCACTTCAATACTGTGTGACCCTGAGCAAGTCACTTAACTTCCTTGCGCTCCCACGTCACACCTGTAAACAAGCTTCAGCTTAGTGTGTGTCTCTCCTGGTTAAAAAAAAAAGCTTGTCAGTAGAGGATGTATAAGTGGGTCATTTATCCACTGTGTATTCTCCCTAAGTCATGCAACAGGTTTAAATAGCAATCTCGGGATTGTGTTCATTCTCCCTACTGGACGTAACTTTTGCCTTTGACGAGATTGGCAACTTTGAAAGAATTTTGGACTTCTAATAAATGGACTTAAGTTCCAGGACTCCCCCCTCACACTGTACCAGAATACATGGGTAGTACTGATTGTTATTAATCATTTGAGGATGATGTTTCATATTCACTACGTATCCTGTATGAGTTTTTGTGGATGCTAGTTGTCTGCATATACAGAAAATTAATAAACGTAAAGTTAAAAATAAATGGTAGGATTATTTCACCATGTGGTACCCTTGAAAGCAGCATGATGTCCACCGTGCTCATTCCAGCCTGCACCACTGCCTAGGTGAGGCAAAAATCTGGATGCAGTCACCGAGGGGGAGATGACAGCCCTCCTCATCCTGGCTCCACCACGGGGGGGGGGGCAATCCATGGGGGATCTTCAAGGCCAGTAAGTTCTAGGGTAGATGGTGTGCAGTTGGGAGAGAGGTGGGGCTGAGAGACCAAACCTGCACCGAAGATGGGTTCATCATTAGGTTTGGGTTTCATCCTCTATTGACCTCACGAGCGGTGTAGCCATGGGTAAGGTCTATAGAGGTCAAGCCCTGAAACTGAAAATAAATCACTCATTTTGAGGCGCCCCATCACATATGTCATTTATACAGTACAATAATATTGCCTGGCCGGGTCTGTAAGGTGTCTGGAACGTTGGAACATCCTGCATAATTCTAGAAGGCGGAGGTACGGCTCGGGTGAAAATACCCATTGATGAGTGTGCTGGAGTGGAAATAAATGATTCATATCCACACCAGCTCTGTATATCATGATAAAAAAGTATTTATTGGACAAGTCATTGTATAAATGTATTTTTACCATTGGAGGGATAAATAACATGAGGTAATAAAAAGCATTATTTAGGCATGTTTTTTTCCTCCAGGGTGAATTACATGTTATTTTCCCTGCAGCTGTCAATCATTTAAGCACTCATGGTAGCGCTGTTATCTAGGTAACTAGTCATTAAGTCTTACTTTCATAGTCTACGCTACCTACTGCTGCGCATGAGCTGCTTCCTTTCTGATTCGGTCCTACGAGCACAGCACTGTCCCACTCATGCTATGTCTGCCTCTCTCCTTCTCCTTCTCTCTCCTTCTCTCTCTCTCTCTCTCTCTCTGTCTTCCAAATGATAAATAAACAGACATAGTTCAGCTGTTAAACACAGACATACTGTAGATTTCCCACATGACACACAGGAATAAGCTTTTTATAGTCTCTGAAACGTTATCAATGATGCTGACGAAACTGTAGCACGCAGGGCTTTATGCCTCATTACTAGGCAGACTTGTTGGCAACATTCTACAGTGAATAAAAAGCTTATTCCTTTATGATCTATTAAATATCCACTAGATATATATATATACATATATATATATTTTTATTTATTTGTATGATCAGATTTGCGACCTTTGAGCCAGAGACTCGTTTACAAATGGTACCTCGTCACAGAGAGAACAACAGTGTTACAATATTACAGTAGGTTGACATACAGATTTACACAGATTTTACACAGTAGTATACAGACATTGTTACATATATTTCGTACATTTCATAAAACAGTAGCTACATAAATACAGATATCTGGCCGGGGGGAATAAAGAAACCCAGGTACGGGGTGGGGGAGGGCGGAGGAGGTAGTCCAGAGGACTTTGTTGAAGTGCACTTAGTGATATGCGAGCAGCCTGTTAGTGACAGGAACGGCAGCAGGTGTTGAACAGGTAGTTCCGAAGAGCAGTTTTGAAGGAGACAATTTTGGGAGTGTTAGTGATGGTTACAGGAGAGCGTTAAACCAGGAAGGGTCCCTGTAGCAAAAGGATATCTGAGCTAGGGAGGTCCTAGTTCTGGGTAACAATAGAGTGGCCTTGTCTGAGCTGCGGGTAGAGACTGTGGGGGTGGTATGTTGGAGGGAGGCAGATACCCTGGGGGGGGGAGCCCAAGCAGAATTTTCTTGGCTAGGAGGGAAGTTTGGAAGTGGAGATGTTCTTCCAGGTTGAGGAGATTAGCAGTGGAATAGAGATGACAGGTGTGGGTGAGCCTGGAGGCACTGGTTAGTAGTCTACAGGCCTTGTTCAGAGTGAGTCAGAGCTTACTGAGTGACATGTAATCAGCGGCTCCATATACTGGTATGCCATAATCCACTAGGGACAGTACTGAGGATGTGATGGCCAGTCAGAGAGCTTCGGGTGGAAGGCAGTCCCTATGGTGGTATAGGAGGCCAATCCGGGTGTTGGTGGAAGACGCAAGGGCATTAATGTGGGCGTGAAAAGTGAGAGCAGTGTCGAAAGTAATCCCAAGATATTTGTAGGTGCGCATTTGCTCGAGTGGGTGTTGAGTGCTCGGGACGATAAGGAGGAGGTTATTTTTTGCTTTGTTTTGATGGTGGGAGAAGAGCATCGACTTGGTCTTTTTGAGATTAATGACAAGTCTGTGCTCCTTGAACCAGCTTTCTGCTTGGTTGAAGGTGTGTTGAAGAGAGTCCTGGAGGGAGGCAGAATTTTGGTGAGAGGCACAAAGAATGGCATCATCTGTGTACAGAAGAATTTTGCTGGAGCAGGCACTGGGCAGGGTGTTTAGGTAGAGACTAAAAAGTAGGGGGCCCAGGATGGAGCCCTGGGGGAACCCGGAGCAGACAAGGTGGGTTTCTGAGAGTATCCCATTGATTTTGATGCACTGGGTGGGAATGGGCTGATAGGTAGCTAGAGCACCAGGCGAGGGGACCAGTAGAGAAGCCGATATGGTAGAAGGCATCAAGTAGGAGGGGATGGCAGACAGTGTCAAAGGCCTTTGAGAGGTCAATAAGCACTGCTCCAGCAAGGTTGCCAGAGTCAAGTGAGGAGCGCAGAAAGTTGAAGAATTCCAGTAAGGCTGTACCAGTGCTATGGCCTGCATGGAAACCATGCTGCTCTGGGCACAGAACAGCATATTTAGTCAGATACTCAGTGAGTTGTGTAGCTTCCACTTTTTCTATGGCTTTGGAGAGTGGGGGAAGGATGGAAATTGGCCGATAGTTGCTGGGGGTGGACCTCTCCCCACCTTTATGAATAGGTGTGACAACAGCCATTTTCCAAACACTGTGAAATTGACCCAGGCAGAGGTAAATCAATTTAGTATGCTCATAAGTGGGACTAGGATGTCATCCAGGACCAGTCGTAGTATTTTGGGATCCAAGGAGTCGTTGCTTGGGTTGTTGCTGCCTAATGCTTTTAAAAGGAACAGTCTGGCTTCATGGGTAGATATTTTGCACAAGTAGAACCGGGGACATTGAAGGACAGGGGGCTGTGAATCGGGAGCTGGGTCGAAGAAATTGTTGGGAAGGACAGAGCTAAGGACCGTGAAGGAGGTGTTAAGGCAGTTAGCTATGTTAAGGGGGTCTGTGGTAATAGAACCGTTAATAGTAAGCTGGGATGGGGGAAGGGAGTGAGATTTCCCATTCAGTTCTTTAATATTGTCCCAAAAGGTCCGGGCAGACCCCCATGAGGAGGTGAGGGTGGCCTTGTAGTGAGCAACCTTGGCCTTACGGATGACCCACATGCACCTATTCCGTGCAGCATTGTAGGCTTGTCTGTCTGCCATCCTGCCGGTCTCAGTTGCTAGGTGCCAGAGGTTATCCCTTTTCCTGAGTTTTTGGAGTAGGGCAGGGTGCCCCATGATGCATTTTGCTTTTTGGTGCTGTGTCTGGTAAGCGGTGCATAGAGATCACAGGCCTTGCTAAAAGCCTGTGCGAAAAGGTCAAGGGTAGAGTCAATGCTGGGTGCCTGCTTGATGGGGACCAGTCGAGCTGGACAAGGAATATACAGTATATAGTATAAGCCAGTATACAGTATAGTCTTCTTACCATTCTTGTGATGTCATACATCAGTAGTGCAGCATGGGCCCCTCTGTAATATAAAGGTGTGACACTGTGGTACACCTCCTGGCCTGCAGTGTCCCAGATCTCCAGTTTTAATTTGGCATTGTTTAAACACACCATTTGTGTCAAATAAGCACCTAATTCAGAAAAGTGATCAAGAGAGCATTCATCAGTACCATATAGTTGTGAACTTGTGGCTTCCTAAACAATGGAGCAGTTTGAGTTATTTCTTTCTTCACATTTCTCCCCCCTACCATTGCCCTGTTATTAGTTGTCTCTCATCCGTACCCATAATGGTACCTAATCATTCAGTCAAACTATAACAGTACAATGCAAACTGTAGTTCTTTAGTGCCTTTCAAGCAAACTGAATTTGAAAAATGCTTTACAAAACACATTTGCTTGAAATATTTTAAAAAGTACAAGGTTAAACTTTATTTGCAACCAAAAAGAAAGAAAATAAAGCCAATATTTCTACCGTTAGATATTCTTTATGAATGATCTAGAAAGAAAAAAATAAGCTTAGTTATTGAAGATACAGGGATAAAACAGGCATATGCATATTGGAAGACTAAATAAATGAATAGAAAAACTTTACTTTTTTGCCAGGATACATGTAGATCAAGCCTATTTACAATGTCATCCTGAGGTCCCTAAAGTTACAGTACTAGGAACAGTAAAAAATACAATATACAGCATTTGTTCAGGAGAGACGGGGAAAGGAGATGGGGAGGGGAGTTGTACTATATGCTAATCATTCTCCTTCACACTTCCTCTTGATCCCTTCCACTCTTTCCCCTCACCCCTCTATGGCTTTCCCCCATCCCCCCCCCCCCCCGTTATATCTCCTGAGCTCCCTTGCTCACTTTAAAATGCTTTGTCCCATACCTTCTCACCTCTGACAAGGCCCCTGGGCTGATGCCATCCCTTACCTTGTTGAGTATTAGATATTAGGCTGAGTCTGTTCTCATTTTCCTGTAAAGGGTCATTTCATAAGACCCCCACCCCCTCTAATATGACCCTTTGAATTCCAGGTTTTAATCAAATATGCACCATGGGATACATTGTACAATGCCACATGTATTGGAACGTCTCTAGTTATACACTCTTGTAATGTCTTGTATAATTCCTTGTTTTGTTTGTTCTATGTCTCATACTTTCCCAATATGTATTGTTCATCTGACGTGGAACCTCTGAAATGAGCTTGTTCTCAAAGGTGTTATCTACAAGTTCAATAAATAAATAAAAATATGTGAGGGGGTAATCGAGTTTCTGGAGGTACAGGGGCCCTGGAGGACAGGAAGGACTGAAGGTGCTGTGGATCATCCTGGAGACAGACCCTGGGGCTGCTTTCTGTAGTGGAGTGGTATACGACCTCCAGCAGAAGGAGAGAAGTTGGATAAGACACTTAGAGAAGACATCTTCAGGATGGCAAATAAGGGGGAGGTGCTGCTAGTTGCTGGTTTCAGTCTGCCAGATGCAGATAATAGCCTTCCAGTTATAGCTTTGGCAAGGCACAGGCCCATCCTTGACTCCCTACAAGGAGCTTTTCTCAGGTAGCTAGTCAACAAACTTATCAGGAATGGAGCAGTGCTGGACCTGGTGCTTACAAACAGGGACGGCATTGCAGACATCATAGAGGGCACTCCCCTAGGTACTATTGATCACTGTTCAGTGTGGTTTAACATTAGGATGGCACCAGAGGCAAACCACAAAAGAACATGGGTCCTGGACTTTACATGGCATATTTCAAAGAAATGGGAGACTGCTTCTAAAGCTGCCTAGTGGGGGGGGGGAGGATTACTAGGGAAGGGTAGAGGAACAGTGTGGAAAAATAAGGGAGGGAATAATTAAGGCAAACAGCCTGTGCAGGATGGAAGTTAGTAAAAGCAAAGTAAAAAGAGACCATTATGTTTTTCTAGGGAAGTGCTCACAGTGGTGAAGGAAAAAAGGGTGGCGTTCAGGACATATAAGGAAATGCAGAAGGAGGAAGACAAGGAGGTATACCAGGTAAAACAGAGGGAAGCAGGTAAGGCAGTGAGGAGGGCTAAGGCACAAACAGAGGAAAGGATAGCCAAGGAGGTAGCGAAACTGGATAAGACTTTTTGCAGGTACTTAAGTGAGAAAAGGGAAGGAAAGCAAGGGGAGGGATAGTGAGGATGTGAGGAAGTTTTTCTATACATAAAGGGTAGTTGATGCTTGGAATAGTCTGCCACAGGAGGTAGTGGGGGCAAGCACAGTGAAAGGGTTCAAGCATGCCTGGCGCACGCACAAGGGAACCTTGAGAGGGGAGGGAGTGATGAAAAGCCGTTGATCACATAGGGTCAGTGGCCACATACAATGTATAGGGCCTACGGGCAGACTGGATGGGCCTAGCAGTCCTTATCTGCAGACAATTTCTATGTTTCTATGAGATAAGGAGGGCAACAGAGGGAGACTGCACAGAAGGGGACAAAGAACAAGCTGACATCCTGAACAAGAACTTCATTGTCGGTCTTCAAAGTGGAAGGAGGCAGGAATGGACTGCCATGGAGCAGCAGGAACAAAGGGGGGGTAGATTCAAGTCCAGTTTCAGAGGAAAGAGTCCAGAAGGGACTTGTAACTCTGAAAGTGGACAAGGCTATGTAATGCGATGGAATACACCAAAGAGTAATACAAGAACTCAGGGTGGTGCTGGCTGCCCCGCTGAGTCTTATTCAGCTGCTTACTGGAATCAGGCAGGGTTCCTGAGGACTGCAGGAGAGCAGATGTGGTTCCTCCACATTAGAGTGGCACAAGGGAAGAAGCTAGCAACTACATGCTGGTGATCCTAACCTCAGTGGTTGGGAAATTAATGGAAACTATGTTAAAAGAAAGGATGGTAGACTATCTTGAATCCAATGGGCTTCAAGACAGAAGACAGCATGGATTCCTGGGGGGAGGTCATGCCAGACAAACCAAATTGATTTTTTTGGCTGGGTGACCAGGGAAATAGATCAGGGGGCAATGGATGTTACCTATCTTTAGCAAGGTTTTCATCATTGTGCCACACAGGAGACTGATTAAGAAATTGAGAAGCCTAGAAATTGGATCCAGAGTGGTGAATTGGATTAGAACTGGGTAAGAGATAGGTATCAGAGGATGGTGGTTAATGACAATCAGTAATGATGGAGAGTAACCAGTGGGGTGCCGCAGGGCTCAGTAGTGAGACCAGAATTTTTCAGTGTCGTCATAAGAGATATTGCGGATAAACTGGAAGGGAAAGTATGCCTGTTTGCAGATGATACCAAAATCTGTATTAGGGTGGTGTCATCAAGCCGTAGATCAGGAAGCATAGGAAAACCAGGAGTAGTTATAAAATTCGCAAGTAGCATTTCATTATTACCAATAACAGTAAAACAAAAAAATAAAATTGTTCGGGATAGAACTTTACAAAGGCAGTACAAAGAAAGAAAATAAAATCCTACATCTGCGGGTATCTCCAACTGTAAATTTCAATCTCTAGTTCTCTCTCTCTCTCTCTCTCTCTCTCTCTCCCCAACAAAAGATTGCTCTCTTTATATATAATGTCTTTTCCTAACAATTAACTTCTGCATCCTGAGCTTGTTAACCCACCCTGTTTCTCACAAAATGTATCAGAACGTTGTCAGTTTCTTTCCTTGCAGGTGCAACAAAACAGAACATTGTATCCCAGAACTAATCTCCTATTGACAACTTCGCAAATGAGTTTGTGAAGGTCAAACTGCATCTCAAAATTAACCTCTAAGTTCCAAATAGCTTTTTGCAATCATTTCAACAATATAACTGTATACATTTACAAACTAGGGAACCCAGTTTCACATAAAGATTCACACAAAGATTCACATATATTTTTATAACCACAGATAAACAAGAGGGAAGAAAAGATAGAAACAGCAAGACACAGAAAGTGAAGGCAGGGAGATAGTTGGGGGGGGGATCCTGAAACTGTCAGAGTGATCAGCTCCTAGATCTCACGAGAAAATGGGATTGCGCAGTCAAATAGACAAGAGACAGAAAAGGAAAGGATAGAACAGATCCTTACTTTTAACTATCTACATAACAAATGGGACAGGGTCTTATTCAACCCTGTCATAGGTGGACAATTGGGGGGTGGTAAGAATTTATAAGGATCTTGTGAAACTCGAGGAGTAGTCAAGAATATGGTAGTCAGGGTTCAATGCCAAAAAGTGCGAAATCATGCATCAAGAGCATGGAAACCCAGGAACTGAATACAGGATGGAGGGAGGTACTGTTAGTCAGTAAGCAGGAAAGGGGACTTGGGGTTATCTATCTGAAAACCTCAATGTGGCAGGGCAGTGTGACAAAGAAGTGGATATGGTTAGTGTGATGCTGGGATGCATTGTGAGAGGTATTTCCAGCAGGAGGAGGGAGATGGTGTTGCCACTGTATCACTTACTGCTGAGATCCCACCTGGAGTAGTATGTTCAGTTCTGGAGGTCGCACCTCAGAAAGGGTCATAGACAAGGTGGAGGCAGTCCAGAGGAGGAAAACTAAAATGGTGCAGGAGTCACACCAAAAACCTTATGAGGAGAGACTGAGGGATCTCAACATGCAAACCCTGGTAGAGAAGAGAGCGAAACAGGACATGACAAAGATCTACAAGTACCTCATGCGGGGGTGAACAGGGTGCAGGACGAGATTCTCTTTTGAATGGGGATGTGTACCAGGACCAGAGGGCATGCAATGAAGCTGGAGGGGGGAAGTTTGAAAGGGATGTGAGGAAGTATTACTTCATTGAAAGAGTGGTAGACACCTGGAACAGACTGCCAGTGGAAGTGGTAGAGGTGGAAAATGTAGCAGGCTGTAAACATGTGTGGCATAGACACTGTGGAATATTAGTAAATAGGCAAGGAGGTTGAAGGGTCTCTAGAGATTAGTAAGGGTCTGCAGAGGCAGACTAGACAGGGACCATCTGGGTAGACTGTGTGGGTCAAGCGGTCCTTTTCTGCCAACAAATTCTATGTTTCTATGTATCTGTTTGACATCAAGACATACAAATTACCTAAAAGATTTGCAAGAATACTTACATTCAGAAGGCAATCTAGATGTAACCTGTTTAAGAATTACTTCTGTGATGTTTGGTTTTATTATATTTCAAGTTCTGGCTTCATCAAACAGAAAAGTTGTATCACCATAATGTGTTAGTACTTTAGATGTGATAAGTCCCTGGTCGGGAACTAATCACAGATCAAATGTTTATATAATGTAGTACCAACCCTTCTGGTTTTTTTTGATTTGCTACTGTAACTTGTGAAAGTGCCATAGTTTTCCCTCCATAAACAGAGAGGGGCACAATTTAATTGTTTTGAAAAGAAACAAGAGTGGATGTCCCCAGTTGAATGATAGGTTGAATCCAGCTATAATGGTAAAAGTTTTGCCTAATTTCTGGAATGGGCAGAACACATGGGGCCAAAGGAAAGGGGAAATTGTTTAACCAGGAAAGACGCACTAAGCTGAAGCTTGTTTCCAGGTGTGACCAGGTCCAAAGGGCCTTTTTTTGCCAAAAGACTCTATAGTTCTGTGTTTCAGATTTTTGCAAGATTGTTTTGGGCGCATGCTTGTACATTATGCTGTCATTGTCAGTAACAGGCAACAGCATCTCATTAGCGATCTTTAATATTACACTTTTATTTACACCCCAAGCAGTTCTCCAGAGAGCAAATACCCTTGCATGTATCTTTTTACAGAGATTTCCTATGTGCAGATCACACATCAAGGTTTTATCGACAATAACACCCAAGTATTTGTATGAATTAGTGTCTTCTAAAATTTTCCCTTGATTAGATACAATTTGCAGGGGCAATTCCATATGCCCATTTCACCTAGACCTAGGGGAGAAAATAACTGTGGAATACAAATAGTGTAGGTGGGGGTATTTTAGAAAAGAAGTGCCATGAGTCAAGTTTAGACCAGAAGCAGGAGAATGAAATATTATGGATGGGGAGCGTCTAGATAAGAGGAAAATCTCATAGGTCATACATTAGAGTCTAATCAGTTACTTAGGTTAGAAGGCTAAAAGTTGACAACTGTGAGAGGATGAGGCAAAGGAATAACAGAATAAGTTGTTAGCATCCCAGAAACCCTACTGAAGAACACAAACAGAATGACCATCTGCGTTATGATTGTTGAAAGTAAAACAGAAACAGTGAGGTTATCATTGTCTCCATTCTGATTGCTATGTAATGTCCCATGAACCTGTCAGCAAGCTGTCTGCTGGTCTCTCCGATATAACTAGCTGGGCATGTCCTGCAGAGAATGCACTGCACTACACTGCAGGAAATTAATGAAAAAACTCATTTGATGTGTTAAAATGCCTGCAGGACACTGGACATACATAGTACATATCATTCCAGTGAAGGAAAGGAATTAGTGTCTAGTTTGTACACTGTGCCGTCCACACAACAGTGACTGTACCCAGTCTGATTATGGACACAAACCCAGATTTCCCACCTGGATTGCTACCCCTACTCATGATGTGAAACCCTCAATGCCATTCTCCCTAAGAAATCTGTCTAGTCCTGCTTTGCAAGTGTAACCCCCTCTCCACCACCACACCAGGGGGTGTTGTTCCATCAGGCTCTCCATGTCTGTTCTGTCCTTATACGGTTAAACCTTGGGCCAGAGTTAGTGCTCAGTCATGTGACTTGAGTCACCTTATAACAGGGGGAGTGTTGGCACCAAAGAGTCAGTGAGGAGAAGAGCCAAGAGAGAGGCAGATGTAATGACTGGCAGGAGATCTCCCACAAGGAGGTCTCTGGATAAGCATCTGTGGGCCTGAACTCTGCCCCAAGCAAAGGTGTTATGGAGGAGAGTAGAGATGAGTGCATTCAGCTCAGCTGGTTGTCCCAGGAGCTACTTAAAGGAGCTCCCTTTCTGGAATTGTAGGATCCCACACTTGGAGGATGGGAGGAAGTGTAGACGTTGTATCTCATGGGGCAAAACAGGTCCATGGTATGTTACACATCACTGGAGTTAGTCTCCATTTTATAGTAACAAGGTCTCAGGAGAGGTTGTCTGATGGGGATTCCATGCCTGTTTGCACTGCCTGTCTATCTACCAGGCTCCCTGTCTGGGAACACAAGTCTTGTAGCCCCCATGTTAGGGGTCTGTGAAGACAGTTGTGGTATGTCATTTTTAGTGTGATTTCTTAAAGAATGCTAGGGATTATTCAATACAATTTGGGGAGCAGCAAGGATGTGTGTAGCCTAAATGTGCCGTCACTTGGCGTGAAAAATGATCCACTGCTTAACCTTGAGTTCATATTTGTGGACAAATGTATGTCTCACCACATGTTGCTAACACAATTTTTTGCAGCTTTCTTCATGGGCCCTGCATAAAGAAAGGACATCATGTATGACATTGTTTGCTCTGGGAACAGGGTGGGTACTAGGGTTGACAACTCCAAGGAAGACCCCACCACTGATTTGCCAAGACTCCGGAGACGCAAAACCCTAATGTTGTTTCCTTTTGCTGCTTGGGGGATGGGGATGGCGAAACCCTAATGCTAAATTTCCCTACTTTTGTTGCATTAAGTTACCCTAACTGGTGCATTAACAAAGTTTTTTTGCAAAGAATTTCCAAGCCTTTCTTTTTGAGATAGTGGAATCATATCCTCATTCATGCAGGTCCAAACAGGTACAGATGCACAGGGCCCTTTAGGAAGACTGTGTCTGCCTACAGAAGTGCAGGGCCTGGCACATCCCACCCACCCCCACACCAGCCAGGGAATGCAAACTGAAGGGTTGTCCATATAGGCTTGGGTACCACATAGGAAGACAACTGTCCTGTTTCACTTTTTGTACATTCACTCTTTGTTCTTTCAGATCTAAAGAGGCAAAGAGGTCTGAAAGAACAAAGAGTGAATGTACAAAAAGTGAATGTCTTGATCAGGGTAGCTACAAACAAAACAAAGTCTTTCATCTGAGGATATCTCTAAATCTAAATTTCAATCTCTCTCTCTTTCTCTCTCTATCTCTCTCTCACACACACACACACACACACACACACACACACACACTCCAACAGAAGATTGCTCTCTTTTTATAAGAAGTATTTACCTGGCAATTAATTTCTGCATCCTGGGCTTGCTAAGAGACATCCTGTTTTTCATAAAATGTATCAGAACTTTGTCAGTTTCTTTTCTTGTAGGTGCAACAAAATAGAACATTGCGTTCCAGAACTGATCTACTGTTGACAGCTCAACAAATGAGCTTGTGATGGTCACACTGCCTCTCAGGCTTAACTCCCTGAGTTCCAGTAGCTTTTTGCAATCATTTCAACAATATAACTATATACATTTTCAAACCACAGAACCCAGTTTCACATAAAGATCCACATATATTTTTTATAACTACAGATAAGCAAGGGGGAGAAAAGACAGAAACAGCAAGTGAAGGAAGGAAGATAGTGGAGCGGGGAGAACTGTGAGACTGTCAGTGTAACCAGTTCCTAGGTCACACAAAAAAAAATTTGATTGTGCAATCAGACAGACATGAGACAGAAAAGGAGAGGATATAACAGATCCTTGCTTTTAAAATCTTTCTGCATAGAAGTGGGGCAGGGTCTTATTCAACCCTGTCACATACCCCCTTTGCAGTTGTCACCCCAATGCTCACCTCATTCCATGTGTAAGGAAGTTGAAATAATACAGCATAGGAGAATGGGGTGAGTGTTAGGATGACAACTGCAAGGCACACCCCCCAACACCTTTTGGTGCATGGAGGGTGGGGGTGGGGTGTTAGAGCTGGAAACTCTAACACCAGATTTCTCAACCTTTGATGGTGGGATCCTTAACTAATGCATTAATGAAGTTTTTTTCCAAGAATGTCCTTACTTTTTGAGAAAATCTAATCTTACCCTTATTTGCTTGTGCACTCCCAAGCATCAATAATTCTTGAAAGAGCTCCTGACCAAAGGTGGACTTATGCCTTATGCCTTTATCCTAGTGTGTTGTGTGCCGGTCTTTTCAGTGTAATGTTAAATACTGCTGAAATGCTGTTAAATTGTTCTGTTTGTGCCATCTCAGTGTTTCACTTACTAACTGCCTGGTTTCCTGCTGCTCATTATCACTGGAAGGTGTACACTGGCACCCTGAACCATATGAGGTATGTACCACACCTTTATTCCAACAGAGATATAACCTAACCAGCAATATTTAAGGGGGGCACACATGACAGATTTACCTCTTCATCCTCAGCTATAGCAGATATGTGCCTCCCCTCTTAACAGCAACAGACATATAACCTAACCCACACCCAAACTCAAACCCTAACGGTAACTCCAGAACAAGTCATATTTAATGGGGGGCACACATAACAGAAAGTGTACCTTGGCCCCCTTAACAATATCACATTTGTGCCCACAATTAATTCCAACAGATACACAGATGAACTGTAACCTAAATCCCTCTAGGCCTTGTAGTCCCACCCATGCATAAGTTTAGAAATACTGTAGTGTTATCCTTCTTTGCCTGTGGAAGTGCAGGGCCCTCTGGGCCCTGCACTGCCATCCTATAGTGTGCAGCACAAAAGAAACACCTCACATTGCAAAGTTATCCTAAAGAAAAAATAGTACATTTTGAAATCTGCATTTCCATCAGTCCAAAATGGTATCTTTGTAGGGGGGATAAACTTGTGCCTTACTCCACCCCAACCCCATAGCAAAACACGGCACATCATGCCTTACTCTGTTTTCTGGGGAATACTCACAATACAACATACACCTAATTGTAGGCAAAGCAGTATAGCTCACACATTGTGAATGCATGCCATAGTACCACAGTCACCTTAGCCCAATTCATTACAGTTCACCCACAGCTTTAAACAAGGCCTGTAAACATGTAAAATGGCTTACTGGTGTAGTAAGCCGTGAGTCCATATTTCAAACCGTCTTTCAGATATAGCTGCCGAAACATACCCTGACCATTGAAATATTATCCTGTGGGAAATGACTAAACTTCAAATTCTTATAACTATGGACCAGATGAAAATGTCATCACCAAACCAGCAAAAGACACATCCTCAGGCAAAGCTGGTTTTACCCTAAACATTTCTTACAAAAATTCCCAACCATTTCATACATTCAGTTGGACAAAAAATTGCATAAATGCCAATGTTATCCTATGGGAAAGTAAAAGAAGCTTAAATTGTTTACAACTATCTAGTGCATTAATATTTTTTCACAAAACCACCAAAAGGCACATCTGTGGGCCAAACCCTTTGTACCCTAAAAATTTCAGCCCAAAATTCCAAACCATTTCTTTGTTATGAAGTGACAAAGAAACAGCTATATAAAAGCTGTTGTTGTGCAAACTGTGAAACAGAAATTCATTTTCAAGCTTGTGTAATCCCCAGACCACTTTTTAAACTAATGAGCACACACCGCCTTTAAAATCTGGATCACTGGTACCCACATCCTGGCATACCATTTTACTTTGCAAAAGTTTGGTACCAGAGTTAGGATATATACCTGGCTCATTTTCTAGAAGAAGAGAGGGGTTGGGGTACAGAAACAAAACAACATGAACCTTGTGTAAACATTACAACCCAGGTCCTGGGTGGAGACTGCTTGGCATATGCTAGATCTAACCTGCTGAAGGGGGCCCCAGTAAATCCACACCACCAGAAGCAATAATCAGAATGTCAAGAATTAACTGGGATTGTGCAGTATGGCTTTATTCAACAGATGGAAATTTAAAGCAGAAGTGGACTCCCAAGGGTCGGTCTAGGCAGGACAGGTACATTTCATGAACTCTCCTTGCATGCAGTACAGTTCATGAACACACAAAAGAACATTTTCTTCCAATTTTCCTAATGGTGCATTTAATGGACACCTGGCCATCACCTGAACATCTTCCTCCCATGAGTGTCATTTAGTGAATCTAAGCCACACACTCAGAACTCTTCTACGAACATAGGTGCAAATATATGAAACTCAGCCACACACCTAAACCCGCAGCTTGGCCCTTGCTCAGGCATAACTGGTGCCCTTTACGAACCAGGAAGCACTGCCCTGTAAGCTTTCAGATGGCATTCCTCCCACCCTTTGCCCCAACTGACAGTCTCTGCCATTCTTCAGAGTTACACCATTGAAGCACCCATTTCCCACTGAATTGCTAGAGGTCCCACACTTTAAATCCGTCACTCACTGGGGTGACGAAAGAATAAACTGCACTCTCCTGGGTGAACAGTTTAGCAGAACATTCACTCTCTTGGGTGAACTAGAGGCACTGACAGGTGCGATCCAGCCTTATCTATGGGCATACAAACACCAGACTATGATTCCCCTAAAGTATGTGGAGATCTTGTCTCCTAGAACATTACTTACAACTGGTGGTTCCATCCACTGGGCATGGAACAACAAAAGAAAAAGGCATTCTCCTGGGTAGCAGATCAAACAGTCTCTCAATGTCCTTTCCAAGGCAGCTGAAACACATACAGAACCTTTTTGGGATTGCCTCTTGAGTCCACTGAGAACAAGCAGTTCCTTCCACTTCACTGGGAATTGAAATCAGGAAAGCTTGCTGTAGCAGTGGTCTCCACCACTTCACTGGAATCTGGAAATGACATTTTACTAGGGTGAGAAATGCTGGGCCCTCACCTCAGAGCCCAATTGGCAGTCCTTCTACCATTCTCACCTTCTCACTGAGCAACAACTCACTACCGACTGAATATTGGAAGCTCCTCAGAGCAGCTGTCCACACTGTGTGGCTTATGCTGCTGCGAGAGTTCCAAATGACCTAATCATTCTTCCCTCAGGCTAGCTGAGTAAACAATGATGTCGTTATGTAAGAAGCCCCTAATGAGCTCCCTACTAGCTGCCTGCTACCTTCCTAACAATAATACTGATATGATTCTAGTAACCCCAGGGGACTGGGTGGTCACACTTGTATTTTTGCAATTTGGGAAAGAGCAAAATCCTTTCACAAATTGTGAAAAAGGTTGTGCTTTGTGGCATAAATTCTCCACAGTTTGTGGCAAAAGAATTCCATGGATAAAATAGACATTTTTGAGCATTACTTTCAAAAACTGATCCAGAATCAGATTCCTCGGCCCCCGATTAGGTAAACATAAGTGTTGGTGTTTACCAACTGCCTTGTTGAGAAATTTAACAGAGAACTGAGCTGAACCTGTGAATTTATTTCCCAGTAGAAGCTGTTTGTTAAGTACTGATTCAAATTCTGTTATTGTTCCATCAATGCAAGCCTTTTAGTAACCTTGGTGGAGGATTCTGCCTTGCAATCTGGTGGTAAGTATTATTTTAGAACTGTATGATGTGGTTTATGTCCCTTTTATCCACAAAGTTTCAAAATACTTCATACAGGAAACCCCACATCACTTTGTACCCTTTTGTACACATATAGATCCCCATGATCATCTTATAAGTCTCAGCCGGTTCTCCCATTAGTTTGACAAACTCAGGCAAAAGGTCTTTCACTTATTGCACTGCTACAGTGTGGAATTCCTTACCTTACACTGTAAAATGTTCTTCATCAAATAGCACTTTTTCTATTGCTGTATCCAACTATTTTAAAAAATTGAATGTTTGTAATTGTGTAAAATAATGTGTTGATTGTTTTTTTTTTTCTAATGTTTGTTACGCTATGTATTTTGTTGTTGTGAGTCTTGTATGTGACTTTAGTTGACTTCAGGTCATGCCTGAAAATGGGATTTTATAGCTCAGTGTACCAACTGGCAATTTACAAATAAATGAAATGAAAAGAAAGCTCTATATTGGAACATGGATGCATTGTGCCACAATATAAGAATAGAACAGGGACATAAACTACATCATACAGTTTTTAAATGGTTGTTACCAGCAGCATGTAAGCCAGAAACACCCAATGATAACTAAAATGCCTGGGTAGCTAGAGCAATAACAGAATTTGAACCAGTATTTTTAAAAAAAGCAGCTTCTACTGGGAAAAATGACTTATAGATTTAGCGCAGTTCTCCTTTAAGTTTGTTTGTCTTACTAACTGAAAACAAGATGGCGGAATAACAATAAAACTTACCTGTATTCACAGCAAAAAAAGTTGTGTAGAGGCTGCCAGCTAAATTTTCCCATAGGAAATAATGGGAAACTTTGAAACTTAATAACTTTTGAATGGATTCATATTTTTTCACCAAACCTTCAAAAGGTACATATGCAACCCAAGCCTGACATACCCTAAACATTTTAGATCAAATACCCAAGCCATGTCTGAGAAATGGCATGACAAAGGATTTGCATAAAAATGGTCATTTTTCACATTTTATGACAACTGGTATCTGCACATTCGCACATCCGACTGAAACGAAACTTCCCATATCAAGAGATAATTGGTCCCGATGGCATTTGCAAAATTTCATCTTAATTGGTTGAAAAGCTGCAAAGTTATTAAAGTGCTAAATTTTGGGTTTAACATGGAAGTGACCATTAAACCCTAACTATAGTGGTGCTTAATATATACCATATATACAGTATTGGCCAGATATTCAAACTGCACTATTTTGTGGAGCAAGCCCTTGCGCTGCACAAAATAGTTGCGCAGGGGTGTGTCCAGAGCGATATTCAAAAGAGTTGCACCCTTGAGCAACTCCTTTGAATATCACCCCCCGGCCACAGCCACTGTGCATGGCGCAGTGGAACTTGCACCACCGCAAGTTGTCAGAGTGGAGCATTCAACTTGTGGTGGTGCAAGTACCATTGAGCCATCGCCAAAATCCCCATATTCAAAAGGTGACATGCAAATGGAGCCATAATTCATCATCAAAGGTGCAGAGGCCATTTGCATCTGATTATAGCCCATTTGCATACCATTAGCATGCAGGTCGCCGATCCCGAAGACTTGCACCTGGCACCCTGCCAGGCAGCAGCCGTCGGGGACAGCGCACCTGCAGCATGATCGCGGGCAAAACAGTGTAGAATCCCACCACCCCCACTGGCCCCAGCGGGCATGGTTTAACCCTGGCAGCCGATCGCGGGCAGCAATGTCAGCTCCCCGAGCGTATCCCTGGTGGTCAAGTGGACCGTAAATCCCGATCGCGGGATGGTATTAAGAAAACACCCCCCCGAACACATCCCTGGTGGTCCAGTGGACCGAAAAGCCCAATCGCGGGCAGTAGTGGTTTAAAACAAACCCCCCTCCTCCCAAATACATCCCTGGTGGTCCAGTGGCAAATCCGATCGTGGGATGTAAATGTTGAACAACCCCGAACATAGCCCTGGTGGCTAGTGTCCCCACACCCACCCACCCACGAAGTCCCACCACCCGCTCCCCGGCAGCGGGGCGTGTGGCAGCATCCCACCAGCCTGCCGCCCGCCGCCCACCGACTGACTGCCGGGTAGCTGCACGCCCATTGGTGCAGAGCAAGAGCCAATGGGCCACCTACAAATACATGACAGTCGATTTGTGAATGAATACATTCATTCATTCACAAAACTGGACTGTCTTGTATGTATGGGCTGCGCCAGTGGCTCTTGCTCTGTCGACATGCAACCGAACTGATCGGCGTCGGCGAAATGTGAGGTGGCAAGCGGAAGATGCTGCACGCCCGCAACCTGCGAGAGCTGAAGTGATGGGGCTTCATGGAGGTGAGATGGTTCAGAACCTGAAGAGGCTTATTCGAGAGATTGTTCACTTTACATCGCGAAGAGATTTGCCACTGAACCACCAGGGATGTGTTCAGGAAGAAGGAGGTTTTGTTTTACACCACTACTGCCCGTGATCGGGCTTTTCGTCCACTGGACCACCAGGGATGTGTTCGGGGTGTTTTTAATACCATCCCGCGATCGGGATTTACGGTCCACTGGACCACCAGGGATAAGTTCGGGGAGCTACATTGCTGCCCACGATCGGGCTGGTGGAGGATTAAACTATGCCCACGATCGGGCCAGTGGGGGTGGTGGTGGGATTTACAGTTGTCTGCCGTGATCGGGCTGCAGGGGCACAGGGAGTGGGTTGGCCAGCCACAGGTGGCAGCTGCTGTGTTGCACCCTGCAATGCAGCAGCTCACCTGTGGGTGGCCCTCGACTTAAGCCCTTTTTTTTTTGGCTCAAAGTTGTGCAGGCGCAGGTTGGGGGTTGCATCTGCACAACTCTGCATAGCCTGGCTGAATATCGGGCTGTGCAGTTTATGCATGGTTCCTCCCCCTCCAGTTCAGCATGCATTCATTTGCATTGCACTGTTGCTCAGCATGTTTTCTGTTGCGCAACTGCCTCCTGCTGAATATCGCAGAATGGAGCAAGTTCGGACTTGCGCAGGCGCAACCCTATTGCGCATGGCGCAACCCTTTTGAATATCTGGCCCAATGTGTGTGTATATATATATATATATATATATATATATAGCCATGACAAAAAATGCATTTAATGCATCAGTTAGGGTTAAAGCAACAAAAGTCAGGAAATGAAATGTTAGGGTTGAGCCCCTAACCCCCCCCCACACACAACCCACACACACATCCTCCACAGAGTGACAGATGCCAGGGCATGCCATGGGGTCATCAGGCCCAACTCTCACCCCATTCCATGTGTAAGCAGGTTGACATGCTACAGTAAAGGAGAATGGGGTGACAGTTAAGCCTCACGACCCCATGGCACAACCTGGTGTCTGTCACTCTGTGGAGGATGTGTGAGTGGGTTGTGTGCGTGGGGGGGTTAGGGGCTCAACCCTAACATTTCATTTCCTGACCTTTGTCACTTTAGCCCTAACTGATGCATTAAATGCAGTTTTTTTGCAATGAATTTCCTTACTTTTTGGAAAAGTGTAATATAGCTAGTAAAAAAACATGTTTTGGTGGGAGCGCGGGGCCAACCAAGTTGCTCATTTCTGCATAACAATATGCATCTGTGGGAATATGGGCCCACTTACGCATAGTTACAGGGTTATACAGCAGCCCAATAGGGCAAGGAACAATTGTAACACAAATCTGACAATATCTAATGAACCGTGCAACCCACAGAAAAAATTCCACTGCATGCTTACTCCATGGTTTAAAATCTTGTTCCAGCAGCATAGATCACCATGGTCTATGCCACTAGTAATGAAAACTGTGTATCTCACTTCATTTTCGAAATATCGGCACCAAAAGGCATGACAGACACGGCAATGTAATCTTATGGGGAAAACGTCAGCTTCGTCATGGCATGCCTATGCAACCACTTAATTCCCCAACACCTAAACAGCATAATCACACCTGTAGGGCATCCCCTCAACATCCTGTAAATTTCAAGTAAAAAATACCAAACCCTTAATGAGCTATGCAGTTCTAAAGTTTTTACACCTTTAAACATTTTTCAGTCGTGAGATAGCAAAATCTTAGGCTACAAGATAAAATCCTAGTCCGCAGCCTAAGAAAATCCTAATCCGCGAGGGGACATCAGGTCACACCAGTCTGGGCCATCTGGTTGTCCCCAGGGACATCTGGTCATGAAATTCCGGCTATCTGGTCATCCCCTCATGAACAAAGCTCACAGACTAGGATAGTCTCGCGGACCAGGATTTTGCAGGCTCGTGAAAGAAGATCATTAGCGAGTCACAAAAGAAGAATTTTTAATTTTCAAAAACTTATTTTTTGGCAGAAATGAAGCAAACCAAAGGCATGGCTTTGTAGAGGGAGTCATCCTGAACAAAACGCATGCCTCATTTGGCCCAAAAGTCACCCATGGAGAAAGCAACATTTTGTTTGACTGGGAAACTAAAAAGAAGATGGTGGCTCACGAACTAAGAATTTTTCTGACAGACTAGGATTTTCCTTCTCAAGGTAGCAAAATCCTTGACCATGAGGCAATTCTTAGGTTGCAAAATACACATATACATTTTAGACTGAACAGAGCATGCTCAGAACTCAAAAATTAAAAATTTTATAACTTTTGAACAGATTCATATTTTTTTACCAAACCAATGCTGGGTTGTTCCTTGACCCAAACTCTTTCTACGTTTCAAATTTCAGACCAAAAGACCACATGGTGTGGTTGCAGCATCACGGGCAAAATAATGTGTCAAAACTGGTAGAAAGTGCATTTTTTGGCATTTCGCTGCACAGAAACTGTACGTCCAACCGAAATGCAACATGGCAAATCAAAAGATCTTCCATACCAGACCATGCATTCCACATTTTGTGCAAATCCGTTGAAAGGTTGCAAAGCTATTAACATGCAAAATTTGAGGTTTAACATTAAAGTTCCTACTCAACCCTAACTATAGGGGCGCAACTGCACCCCTAATATATATATATATATATATATGTACTGTATATACTGTGTATATATTCTGGAGCTCCCTTCCCTCAACTCTGCGTAATGCTCCTTCCATCCCTGTTTAGAGGGGCCTTGAAAAAGCATTGGTTGGCCTCCTCTGCCTGTAACTGCACATGGAGAGATTATTGACCCTGTCTGAGCATTGTCCATATCTAAGAACCATTTGATGTAGCTTAACTCATATTTGTGCTTAGTCCCTGTTAAGCTGTCAAACTAGTAACTTGCTGCCCTCCTAAAATGACTTGATCTGTTGCGTTTTGTCCTTATCATTGTAATACTGGTACTTCACTGTACCCTTCCTCATTCTACTTGTAGGTTGTTTGGTAATGTTGTCATGCTGCTTTTCTGTACTCTGTTGGGTTGTACCTGACAACAGGCATTTATTTGTCTAGTGTACCTACTGTACCTGGTGAACAAAACCTAAGAAATCAATAAATGCTTGCCCAGTGGCGCAGAGGGTTGAGGCACTGAATACCACACCTGCTACCACACCAGCAACCCTGGTTCAGGGGTGGAGAAGGGTTACTGGGGGTTGGCCAGGGAGAGAGAGGACTGAACATCCAGGGGATAGCTCTTCTATCCCAGGGAAGGGGGCACATGGTGCCCAGTGCAAATCTGGTTCCTAGTGATGGCAGGGGGCAAGACAGCCATGGACCATTATGTCAGGGACAAAGGGAGTGGCAGCTGCTGATGTCCTGTGCATGGAAGCATGCGCAGGGCCATCTTGGGTGGCATTGCACACCCACTCCCCTAGGGGAAAAATTGGAGGAAAAAAGGCAGTCTCGGGTTCAGCTGGCCATCTCCGGCCACTTACAGGCCCTGCACCTGGTGAGCAGTCCAGCCACGCAGCAGAAGTACAACTGTAAGTCATGGCAGAAAGCAGGGGTGACAGGGCTGGGTTGGACTGGCTGGGAGAAATCGGCCACACTGGGGACTGGGGACAGGAAAATGAAATTAACGGCAAATAAATAAATAAATAAACTATCAGGCTAGCTGACTGGCTTGATTTTCCCACGGTTACCTTTTCCCTTTACTATAAATCCTAAAGCTAGAAATACATCAGATAGAAAGAGTTGTCAGTGCAATATAAACCATGGTTCTGCTTTTGAAGCACAAATTGTAATCAGAAAATATTATCCACCGCTTACTTGATTCAGCCAATCAGCACTGAGAGCTGCAGGACCTCTTGTCCTGCATTCAGTTGGCTTCCCCTACAGTAGTCTAGGTGGATTATTCCATTTCTGTAGCACATGGGAGTGCTGTACATTTATTTTTTGAAAATAAAAAAAATACTTAACATATTAGTAACTCAAGGATACCTGAGTGTGTGATGGTATGTTTATGGCATCTTCATGAGATTCTGTTATAGAATAAGAACATCATCTCAGTGGTTTGAATTTAGAGAGCTGCAGAACACTGCTTTGTGGTCCTCTCACCTCTTATTATATAAGAGACATCTCTAGCATGCCCTATAAACAATTATAAAATGGATAGAAACAATGCTGAAATCTGATTGGTGGAGAGACAGTTTCACCTATGATGTTATCCTAGCACACGTCACAGCCTGGTGAAACTAGTGCTCACAAAACAGCTTGTTTATGACCATAAACTTGTAAATGGGTCCATTGTATAATTGCAATCAGGCAATTTAGGACACGTGTTGCTGGGATAACATCACTTCTGTGGTAGTTAAAGCCTGTAGCCTTGTGCCTCACAGCAGTCCCAGATATAATGTTATCTCAGCATGACACATGCTCTGGCATGCCTTACAGCTTACATAATATTGAGACCTAACTGGGCATTGAACCCATGCCCCAGTATATCAGCCCAGAACTTTACCAGCAGGATTATTTTTCGCACTTATTACAGTTAGACTTTGGGAATAAATTATTGAACTAATACATGTACCACTGCTCTAATCCAAGCAGCAATCACTATGAAACAGACCTACCGAGGTATAATACTACAGTGGATCTCAGTTTCTAATGCTTATTATTCACGTTTTGTAAATTCACCACTGAAAAAGATGGGAATAAAGGGAAAGTAACTTACAGCCCACTGTAGGCACCTCACTTTTAAAGTCTTCTTTAACGTATCGCTGGGCCAAGCTTGATTTGCCAACACCAGAGCTTCCTAAAAGAACTACCTTGGCAGTGCAAGTTTTGGAAGGAAACACCAACTCATCATGATGAGGAGGAGGAGGAGGTCGTCTCTGATTTATTCGACGCTGTGCCATGCCTAGAAGTGAAATAACAAAAAGGATCTGAGAAACAGAGCTTCCTGATTGGCTACTAAGCATTCTATCAGTCATATGTTAATCTCTAGTTAACAAACAGTACACATAGAGAGAATCACATGCTGAACAAGGTACACAACATTTAAAAGTCCAATTTTTAGTATAGTAGCAATAAGGTACTCACAGGGGTTATGTTAAGGGTCAGTTACTATTGCCCATGATACATCATACCTCTAGAGTACAGAACAAACCATTAACTTAGTACCTGGCTGTGCCTTGTTGCTTAATTAGACTAGTTAGTATAATTTCTCGCAGTGTCTACTCTACTGTGCACACATTTTTGGGAGCTTTTCTAAAAGTCAAGCTGCCTAAAATGCAGAAATATCTAATTTTCAATAATAAAAAATGGTAATTTGCATACTGCGATCTGTTTGGCCAATGAGGATTAGAACCCAAGCATAAATCTCAATATTACCCAAGTTATGGACCCTTGCATTGTTCTTAGTACTGTATTAGTTCAGATTTTTTTTCAAATAAAAAGAGTTCTCATTTAAACTTAAAAAAGAAAACTTTTCAAAACCAGGCTTCATTTTATAATCACAATAAGGCACTCTAGGTTAAGGATTGTTTAAGCGATAACTGTAGTGGTCAGGATTTATCAGGTAATAACTTTACCAGACCAGGGGGTAATAAACACTGAGGCTGTAGGCCGAGATGTTTATAAACCCACTAGTCTGGTTACTACCAAGTAAAGCCACTGACCACTACATATTGCTATTACGCTGGTGAAAAAAAAATTAGAAAAAAAGTGCAGAAATCAGTCTCGCTCCAGCATGTCTGTGAGAAACCTAGAACTGTTGGGCTGTTTCTCAGAGATGAACTGCAGTGGTAGTCTCAGCCAGTCAGAGCACAGGGATTAGTATACAGCTCCATTATTGAGTGTACTGTCCAGTTATCACAGAATATCTGGACAGTATCCCTGTGTTCTGATTGACTGAGAGAGGAATCTTTTTTTCGCATAATTAAGCAATAATGGTGCAGTGAGCTGGGTTTCAAGGGGAATAACTGTACTGCGATGCAAATAAACACCAAGGCTGTAATACGGTGAGGCCAACAAATCAGTTCTAAGCAACCTGACTGTCCTGTTCATAGGAAGCACACACAAGCAGTATACTTGTTTTACTTTAGGTAGGTTTAAATTTTCTTAGCGGTTCTATTTCCATTTGTCACAACTTCTCCCCTCGTCTTCCTTTTGATTGTTTGAATCTGTTTCCAGCAGTTTCTTTCCATGCTCTGTCATCACTGTCAGTGGACCTGTGACTAGTTCCCCTCTCCCCTCTCTCCTATTGACTTTTCAGTTCTGCACTTACCAAGGCACCCAAGCCTTTATTAATTAAATTTCCAATTTTTTTACATTTGGTGTTTTGTGATTTTGTGTCACATCTGGGAGGTTGGGAATATTAGTCCATTATTCTTGCACGTTTTTTCTCAATAGCATGTGCTAATTATGCTTACAAACCTCTGTGGCATTACTCTATTTACACATTTTTGATACAGCTTTAATGGCTCTGTATAAACTGAGATGTCTGAGCACCTAGGCTCCTCTCCCCTGACGAAGCATCACACCTATGATGCGAAGCATCAGATTTCCTAATGCTGCACCTTCAGCATGCATTTAAAACACATAGTGTCATTATTGCAAAATTGCTGTAATCCTTTTATTTCATGGGTCAAAGTGCTGCCACTTGTGTTTCTCTAGCTGTGGTGGGATTGTGGGCTAGCACCACTCCCTGCTTAGAACACCCGGTGTGTGTGTTTTCTATCCTCTTCATACCCTTCTTCATTTTTTTCCTTATGTGTCTGAAGAAGGATCTGTTGTTCTGCCTGACTCCCTGCACAGTTCTGAGCTCCACATTGGCTTTGAGTCTGTACACAACTGTCCATCCCTCCCTCTGCCTCTCGAGGGCTACACTCCTCTGACAGCTCCTTCTTCTACACCCTGAAGTGTGACCTTTTCTTATCTACTGTACCACTTCTCTAACTTCTCTGGTAAACCAGA
Source organism: Neoceratodus forsteri (assembly GCA_016271365.2). Taxonomy (NCBI): domain Eukaryota; kingdom Metazoa; phylum Chordata; order Ceratodontiformes; family Ceratodontidae; genus Neoceratodus; species Neoceratodus forsteri. Next base: position 61,032,780 of record CM028132.1, on the reverse strand, counting down.
AAGGTCTCTTCATCCTGGTCTTGCTTACCATCCACATACAGCTCTAAGACACCACCACTACTGCCTCCTTGATGCCCCCCACACACTTTGCCTCAGCCTCTACCACCTTGCTCACTTCCACTAGCTGTGTCAGTGGCGGGCAATAGTGGTGTCAGTGGCTCAGTAGGTAGCACACTCACCTCTGAGATCAGAGGGCTGTGGGTTCAGTTCCCACATCTGGCACTTCGGTTACTATCCCAATACTGACACTGTAGTGCAGCATGAGAGGGGTGCTGCACTTCTGAGGTGCTGTCTTTTGGATGAGATGTTAAACCGAGGTCCCATCTGCCTGGATTGGTGGTAGTTCAGGCGGAATTTAAAGATCCCATGGCACTTATCGAAAAGAGTAGGGGAATTTCCCCGGTGTCCTGGCCAAATTTCCCTCATTCACTAAAAAATACCACCAACAGCTTAATCTGGTTCAAGATCAGTTGGCATTCATCTGTATCCCCCTCCCCCGAGTCGTGCCTGAAAATAGACAGGATTTGTCTAGTGCACTTACCCGGTCAACAAAAACTAAATAAATAAAATAAATATCCTAGTAATTTTAGCAAAGTCTGCCCTTCTGAAGTCTAAGACCCAAGTCCTTGTTTTTGTGGGTCCTGCCATGAATGACAAAGAAAAGCACACTGTGCTATGTTCACTGGTTCCCAGCATCCCTAGTGTCTGTAAAGTATAAGGAAGCAATGGTACTAGACGACGTTAATATTTATGATTATTTAAAGGTAGTGGATACATTTAGAGTTAAGTATTAGGAAATAATGGCGCTCAATGTATTTTTCATGCTACTGTTTAAATTACATACTTTCGACAAACAATTGTCTGACTGTTTTATGTCCAGGATACTCCTATAAATGGAATCTGTTTTTGAGTGAGCTCTCCCAGTTTACAAAAATTAAATGAATCATACAATAATTTATTTAATTAATCAATGAATTAAGTGTTTGTGAAGTCTGAGGAATTGGTGATAGTGGATGAATGTAGAGTTTGTGCAGTACAAGGAATCAATGGTACAGGATAAATTTTGAGTTTGCATAGTATGAGGAATTATTGACAATACATGAATTTCATGCTTGGGAAGAATAAGAATCACAGGGACTGGATGAATTTAATGTTTGTGGCGCATAAGGGTTTATGGTACTGGATAAATGTAGAGTCTATGAAGTATGAGGAATTGATAATACTGAATAATTTTGGAGGTTGCACAGTATGAGGAATCAATGGTACCGGATGAATTCTGAGTCTGTGCAGTGTGATGAATTGTTGATCTAGATTAATTTAAAGTGATTTTGTCATATTAATCTGCTTAGAAAATGACTTACCCCATTGGATACCTAAAGGTAGCAAAAGTCCACCCATCACATTTTTAATATTGAATGCAGTGCCTGTATTTTGCAATTACAGATCGCATTTTGGCCCCCAACAACACTGGCCAGCCCATTCCTTTACTTGCTGAGGCAATGAATACACCCCGGCGCTATGACATCCTGCAAGGGAGAGCGCAGGGGCGCGCCCCATTGAATTGAATGGGGCTCGATTTTGCATAGTATTTAACATCTTATAATGGCCAGTTTAAGATTACGAAGGACACCGCTCAACTAACAAGGCACTGCTGTCCATTATTTTAAATATCTCCTAGATACTAAAAGGTCTCTATCACGCACCCCACTCCTCCTGGCCTCTTGTACATACATGGATCTCCAGACTCTCCTTATATGCCTTCTTCTAATGCCTCTGAATAATTTTCATGACCCTCTTCTGAACAGCTTCCAAGAGGTCCCTGTCCTTCTTCAAGTGCAGGCTTCAGAACTGCATGCGGTACTCCAGGTGAGGTCCAACCAAGGATCTAAACATAGGCAGAATCAACTCCATCCCATTACTAACAAAACCCCTCCCTATGAACCCCAATATCCTATTGCTTTCCTTGCAGCCTTCTGGTATTGGACATGGGACTGTCACAAATAATAATTCCTAGGTCCCTTTTCTTCAATATCTGCTTGACCCTCATGTCCCCCAATCGGTAATGTGTTCTTTGGATTTCTTTTGCCAATATGTGTGATGTTGCACTATTTGACGTTAAATTTGAGTTGTCATATCTGTGACCTCTTGTTCTGTCTTTTCAGATCTGATTTCCTTTAATGTTGGTATCCCCTGCAAAGAGACTGATTTTAGCCTGTATTGCCTCCCCTACATTACAGATGAATATATTTAAAAGAACCAGCCTGGGGACTTCCAGTGGCATCATGGAGCAATTGGTAGCTTAGCAAGAAAGCTCCCTTCCCTCACTGGTAAAAATAATCTCCCCCGTACACTCTAAATTGTAATGCCCAAGGATAAGGAGGGAGATGACAGAGTGACCCAATCCCAGACTCAAAAATCAAAAATGGCACAGGACGGGGCAAGACTGCTGGTACAGAGGTAGTAGTACTACTGCTTGTGATGCTGGCAACTGAGGTTCGTGAATGAGCCCAGTAAGCCAGAGGACCAGCCAGATGGAGGTTGGATGAGCATCCCAGGGACAGCTTTCCACCTCCATGGGAAAGAGTTAGTGGTGCCCAGTGCTTGGGTGACACGTGGTGAAGACAGGGAGTACACCAAGCTGGGACCACACACAACACTTAAGGCAGTAGTAAATGTCTGTGTGGCATGTGTGGAAGCAAGCATTCCTGCACACTGATGTCATCGCCCATCCACGCCTTGGAGGAAACAACTAGAAAACCCTGCACACTGGGCAGAGTGAAGTCCTCCGACCCTGTGCCGAATGATGCTGCAACCAGCCCCAGGACTGAACACAGTAGATTCAGTATCCCCATTTAGAGGCCCCACCGTGGTGGGTAAGCCACAGGCCTAAGGTTCCAGGTGACTACCTGGGGGTGCCAGTGTCAGGCATGGAGGCACTGAGTAGGGTAATATCCCCACCAGACACATAAAGCAAAAATAGAAATAAAAAAAATGGCACAGGATGGTGGTGAATTCTGGGACATCAGCCCAGTGTGCAGTAGGCATGTATCACCAGTGAGCTCCTGCACCTTCAACTATGACGTGGATGGGGAGCATGAAAAATTAATATGGAACCACTTTGAACTCCTTCTGAGATAGATACCGGCATCATGCAAAGAAAACAGGTATGAATTGAAAAAGTTACATGAAAGGATGGCAGACATGGAGTGCCATGTTGATGAAGTGGAGCATTGAGTCACCATGGTAGAAGATGGCACCTTGCAGTTAGGGTCAGCAATGGAGACAATTAGCTACACAGAAAATCTACAGGCCAAATGTACAGACCTTGAAGTGTGCTCAAAAAGAGATAACTTATGCCACACGGGTCTTCCTGAAGGTGCAGAAGTGGGAACTATGTGTGACTTTCTTGATGACTTGTTTAGAGATGTGATAGCATCCTCAGAGGTCCGTATTGAAAGAGCCCACCATGCCCTTCTGCCAAAGCCAGTCAACCCACGCTCCAGGCCTCATTCCATTCTAATGATGTTTGCTAGATACCATGTTAAGGAAGAAATATTTAAACTAGCCCCACAAGAGAAAGAGGTGACTTACAGTAGAGCCCAATTATATTTTGACCATGACTATCTTCCAGAAATCCAATGACAGAGGATGCAGTTTGCTCCTATTATTCAGGCTGTCCGTGCCAAACAGATTAAACTCCAGACACTGTACCCTGCCCGCCTCAAGGCATTTTGGGAAGATGGTGCTCAGATCTACAGTGATCTAGAGGAAGCTACCAAGACTCTACAGGAGAGAGACATTGCAGCTGAACCCAGACAACAGCAGTCAGACACTCTCCCCAAGACCCCAGAGATCAACATGAACTACAGTGAGAAGGCAGTTTATCTGAGCAACAGGAAAGCAAGTGATATCCATGGCCATGGCTGAGATCCGGAGCATGTTGCAAGCTGCCCAGGTCAAAGCTAAGGAGAAGGATGGAGCACAGTCAGCTACATGAAAAAGGACACTTGTAGAACTTGGTATACCTGTACCCTTTTTTCATGCCTTGTGCTTTGGTGGAGCAGTGGTGGGGGGGCTAACTAGCCTTATCTATCTCCACTGGCTATGCCATTTAGGACCTTGGGAGCCATTTTGTCTCCCTACTATAACTTTTGTTCTATTTGCCTCCTGTTGAGACAGTTTTTCTTGTTTCTATGTACAGTCACACCACTGCGCTGGTTGGGGATCCAGCTTCTGGACTCCATGGGATGCATGAGACATGCTAACGTATAGGGGTGGGGAAGTTTTTGCTTCAAGATAATATCAATGCCACGTTTTATTTTGTGTCCCCCCCCCCATGCTCCCCTGGGTTACAGGGTGCTGAGCATAATAACCGGCCCCTCCAGTCACATTATTTTATGGGAATGGTCCTTGGACACTCATGCAGGTGTTTCTGCTGGTTGAGAGAGGGGAGCCAGGAGTGTAATGCATCAGGGCCTCCTTGAACCATGGTCATTTTCATTAATGGTCCCAGCCATGAATGTATGAGGCATCCACTTAGTTAAATGCATATGCTCAGTGTCATGGCTCAACTCTTCAGACCATGTTTTCTCCAAGTTATAGTCCTCAATCTGCATAAAGAACCACCTCCCCGAGTTCAGCTGTATTTCTATCGCCAAAAACAACCTTTAGCTGAACTCGGGTCTGTAGCCTTCATCGTCAACTGCAAACCCTCTCTACCAGAACCCTCTTCCAAATGGCGGAATTTCTCTTGGAGCATCCACGGCACTCCAGAGCTATGCAGTCTGAATGCTGCTCCACAGCATTTCAGAGAGAAACTGGCCACAGTGATCAACACAGAGGTGATCAAAACATCTTGCCATGTGAATGAGGTATACATGAATGTGGGATCCTGCTACAGATTTGGCAGTGGGATATAATTTTTCAGCGATTTAACATAAGCTGAGGGGCGGCGGGATACGGAACTGGTTGATGGAACATTGACTATGCTCTTTCTTATTTTTACTTAGCTTGCTCATAAGAGAGAAGCAGGTGTAGTGGCCCCCAAGTTTTTTTTTGGAGGGGGAGGGCGTTCCACTACCTGCCTGTTACTCAGAGGTTGCAGGCAGTTACGGTGGCCCCTAGTCAGGCGAAGAGAATATGAGGATGTATTCTCCTGCCATGGAAGCAGTTTGTTTTCTGCCAGGTTGGTGAACTTGCTGTTACTGTTCAGGTTTTCAGTTAGTAAGGGAGTGACAGTGACTTGCGCTACCATGAACTGGGACCACTCTACTGGAGGGCAAAAGCCCAAGGGATATTATGTCTGTAGGGCACACAGTTGGTATCCACCATGGTGGCAATGTTAACTAAAATTGTACCTTATAATGTGAATGGATTGACCCACCCGGCCAAATCGAGCAATATTATATCCTATCTAAAACAAATGAAATCTGAGCCCCTTTACTTCAGAAAACCCATTTGTCAGACAAAGAACACCAGAAACTGACCAAATTCAGGGTTTTGTTATGTTCACTACTCTTATAAAGCTGGGTGGAGGAGAGGGTGGTAATTTTGATCCTGAATGGGGTCTCTTTTGAGGTCAAAGAAGTTTATGCTGAAAACGAGGGTCGATATGTCTTACTTATGGGCATCTATAATGGCCAGACCCTCACACTAGTCACAGTATATCCCCCCAACTACAGATTACATCTTTTTTTCATGGTTTATTTTTGCTCATATCTGAGGGTGCTGAGGGTGTATTGGTCTTTGGGGGATTTCAATGTAACTTTCCACTCACAGGTTGATAGCACTTCACAGATACCCTACCGGGCACATGTGGTGGCAAAATGGGTTAAATCACTTCTCACTGAACTGGATTATGTTAACATGTGGTGATACCTGCATGGACAAAAAGGGGTTTACTTTTTATTCCTCAGCACTTCAGATGTACACCTGACTGGATATCTCTTAAGATGCTAAGATACCTAGCTAGAATACGATCCTGCCCAGTGGCATCTATGAGGCTCTCTGATCATGTTCCTGTCACCCTACAGGTAGATCTAAACATAGTTTGCAGAGAAAATCATTTTGAGGGCTTAATGTCGCAATGCTACAAGACTCCGCTGTTCAGGAAAAAAGTTTCCAAATTCATTCAGCAAGTGATTAGATAAAACAAATCACCAGATATTGCTCCAGGTATCTTGTGGGACACCATTAAGGCCATGGCTATCAATATCTATTACAGCAGGACAGAAAAGGGTCAAATTGGAGAAGCAAAGGGTATTGGTAAACAAAATACAGGAACTGGAACTCATATAGCAGGCTAAATTGAACAGACAATGGAGGAGGGAATTACTTGAAGTAAAAAAAGACCTATATCTGCAGTTAGACTATAATGTGGAACAACATTTATGATACCTTCGACAGCTTACTGTAAGGGAGGGCCTAGAGCATAGAAATTACTTGCTTGCAGATTATGCACTCACAGAACCAGGGCCTATATATCTATATTCATCCACCTGGTTCTTGGCAGTAGGTCGAAGGGGTTGGGACTATATCTGAAGCCTTTCAACAGTATTGCTCCATTTTATATTCTGTGAAACAGGGAAGTCCTACAGAAGATACTGATGCATGCCTCCTCAGGGTACTCATGAACAAAACGAGGTCTGACTGTGCCTATTAGGGGTAGCAAATTATAAAGGAAATAAGTGGAGCAAAATGGGGAAATGCCCCGGTTCAGATAGCCTTCCCTCAGAGTCTTATAAATGGTTCAGAAAGGACACAGTCCCGTTATTAGGATCAGCTTATCAGGCAGCCATGGCAGAGGAGGGGTATTGGCACCGTCATGGTCATGATCTTATGCAGTCATATCAGTCTTCCCCGTGTCTGGTAAGGACCCTACACTGTGCCCTACTTATCACCCCATCTCTACCTTAAAAGTTGACTATGCATCTTTCACAGCTATACACTGTCCCAGGCCTAACAGGTCTAGATCACACTAGTTTTGAAGCAGGGAGACAGGTGCCGAATAGAGGCCGGCGAACCCTACATATCATTGACAATCTCTCCCAGACCAAGACATTGGCTGTAATTATGAATATGGATGCTAGAAAAGTATTCGATCAAGTCAACTGGTGATTCCTCTAGGGTTTCATTGCAGCATTTGTTTTTTCCCCTCCTCTTTATACACTGTATACAAAACCTGTATGTGGCCCCACAGGTTTATATGGGAACCAGTGGTCATCTTTCAATGGAGTTTTGACTGGGCAGGGGACCAGGCAGGGCTTCCCCCTTTCTCTGATTTTAGTTGCCATACATACTGAGCCCCTGGCAATGGTCATCTGCCAGGATGCACTGCTAACGGGAATAAAGTAAGGAAAGCATGAGCATAGACTCATGCTCTGTTCTAAAGATGTGCTTCTATGTTTAAAGAATCCATTAGTCTCACTCCCCACTATCCTGGAAGTGGTTTGAGAATACTCTGCCCTTTCGGGTTACATGCTTAATGATATGAAGACGGGGGTTCTTAAATTTATTTTTGACCCTTCCCTGTCCTTAGAGTGCTGCTTCCCAGTGAAGCGGAATATGGTCTGGAGAAGCACCTGGGTGTAGAGGTGTAGGCGGCTACCAGAAAAACTAAAACCAAGCCCCAGTCATGAATTGCGTTTCAATGACAGTCACTAATTAGACCATGCTAAGGTGCCTCACAAGAATTAAAACCAGGCTAGATTATCTGCTGCTTAAATAATTTATTAAAAATGTATTAAAAAATACTAAAAGCACTCCACATTTTTGGCTGAACGTTTTTGAACTGCACAAGCTCTTTATCAAGGCATAGTGCTGAGCTGTAAGGTCTTTATATATTAACACAAGCTCAACACCAGGAAATTCCCTCATGTAGGTATGTTAATTTGGTACAATACATTCATTGCATCCACACTGCATACTTAACATCTTAATTGAAAGATAACACTACACATTTAATTAATCACATACTTCCAGTGATGACCTAGTAATCATTTTCAAATGTAAATTAAACATTCTGTTGCATATACTTATAAGAGGGGAGAAGGGAATGGGAACAACAACTTTATGCATCCCCTGTTTCCCTGTCTCCACCCCCCTTATAACAGGGCCTTAGAGTGGAAACCACAAAAACAACAGCAGACACATTAAAACCCCAGTGCTTTGAACCACACCAGCCCTTCCTTGGGAAATGGAGCCAGAGCCTTCAAGCCCCTGTAAAATAGTGGGTACTTGAAAAGACAGTGGCTCATCTGTGTCTAAATGTCAATTTAAATTCTCAGCCATGGAAAATACAAATTCATATTCAACAAGTGAAAAACACCCCACCTGAAAAGCACAGTAACCAGGTGGTATGTTAACTGAACAAAAAGGGAGAAGTTGGTGGGTGGTGGGAAGCATTTGATCAAGCCTGAACCAATGGGCGTGCAGCCATACCGAGCTGTCGGTCGGCGGGCAGCGGGCGGCAGGTGGGTGGGAACACGCCCGCCCGGCTGACGGGGAGGCGGGGTGGTGGGGCTCAGTGGGCGGGTGGGGTGGGGGTCACTAGATCACCAGGGATTTCGGACTTGGGGGGTGAGGAATGCCACCCGCGATCGGGCTACTCACAGTCCACTGGACCACCAGGGATATTGGACTTGGGAGGGGGTTTGATGCCCGCGATCGGGCTACTCAGGGGAGGGTGCTTACTGTTCGTTCTGCCCACGATCGGGCTACTCAGGGGGAGGGGAGTTACTGTTCATTCTGCCGGCGATCGGGCTACTCAGGGGGATGGGTGGATAATGTTCTGCCTGCGATTGGGCTACTGGGGGGGGGGACAATGTTATGCCTGTGATCGGGCTGCAGAGGGCATCGGTCCCCAACATCTGCTGCCTGGCAGGGGCCAGGCGCAAGTCGTCGGGGATCGGCGCACCTGCATGCTAATGGCATGCAAATGGGGCCGTAATCAGATGCAAATGGCCCCCGTGCACCTTGCATAAATTATGGCCCCATTTGCATGTCACCCTTTGAATATCGCAGGTGCTGTGCATGGCGCAATGGAACTTGCACCACCGTATCTCAATGCTCCACTCTGACCACTTGCGCTGGCGCAGTTCCACTGCGCCATGCACAGTGGGGGTGGCCAGGGGGCGATATTCAAAGCAGTTGTGCCATAGTGCAACTCCATTGAATATCGCCCTGGCCACCCCCCTGCGCAACTATTTTGAGCGGCGCACGGGCTTGCGCCACAAACTGGCGCAGTTTGAATATCTGGGCCCTTATCTTTAACATTTTTTATATATTTAAAAATGGTGTTATGGCAGATTTTCTTTAACATTTGTTAATGCTAAGCTTCCACTCAAAGAGAGGGTTTTTGGACGTGAGGAAGAAAAAAAATAAAAATAAAAAATGTAATACTAAAGGATATTTTCCTTTTTACCAAAAAGGCAATATTTCTAATAGTGGCGAGCTATAAAAAGAATATTTCATAGAACCTTTATTTATTGATATAGGCCTCTTCTTAACATAGAAACATAAACTTTGATGGCAGATAAGGACCGCTTGGCCCACCTAGTCTGCCCATTTCCCTACCCACAGGATAAACTGCAGATCCTAGTTAACCAACAGCCTATTTCTTCCTACCCCCCACAAAAATTGCCTTATGTCTGTCCCATGCATTCTTGAATTCTCCCACAGTTTTAGACCCCACAGCCTCCTCAGGAAGCTGTTACATGCGTCACCACCCTCTCTGTGAAAAATACTTCCTCACATTGCCCCTGAACCGCCCCCATCTTCAAATTGTGTCCCCTTGTTCTTGCACATCTCTTTTTCTGAAAGATGCTACCCTCTTGGACTTTGTTGATTCCACTGAGGTACTTAAAAGTTTCTATCATATCCCCCCCCTTCCTCCTTTCCTCAATGGTATACATAATAAGCTCCTTTAGTCTCTCCTCGTATGGCTTATCTTGCAGACCCTGCACCATTTTAGTTGCCCTCCTCTGGACTGCCTCCACCCTGTCTATGTCCTTGCGGAGATAGGGTCTCCAGAACTGGACACAGTACTCCAGATGGGGTCTCATCAACTGTCTGTACAGAGGGATAACAACTTCCTGTTTTCTGCTGGTGATGCCTCTCCCTATACATCCCAGTATCCCCAGCCTTCCTTACTGCCTTCTCACATTGCTTGACTAACCTTGAGGTCATCTGATATGATTACCCCGGTCCCTTTCCATTTTGTTGTTGTTACTACCTCCCCTCATTGTGTAATCTTCCCCTGGGTTTTTGTTTCCCAGGTGCATTATTTTGCACTTCTTTGCATTGAATCCAAGCTGCCATACTTCTGACCATTCCTCCAACCTTGCCAAGTCCCTTCTCATCCTTTCCACACCTCCTTGTGTATCAACCTTGTTGTAGATCTTTGTGTCATCTGCAAAGAGGCATACTTTTCCTTCCAGTCCCTCTGCAATGTCACTTATAAAGACATTAAAAAGGACTGGACCCAGTACTGAACCCTGCGGTACCCCACTAGTAACCCCCCTCTTTCTTCAGAGTGGACTCCATTTACAATTACCTTCTGTGTTCTGTTGTCCAGCCAATGTTTTACCCAGGCTACCACCCTGGGACCCACTCCCAGGCTGGTTAATTTGACTATTAATCTTTTCTGTAGGACTGTGTGTCAAATGCCTTGCTAAAGTCTAGGTAGGCCATGTCCACAGCCCCTCCCTGGTCTACTACTTTGGTCACCCAGTCAAAGAAATCTATTAGATTTGGCTGACATGACCTTCCCGCTGTGAACCCATGCTGCCTTGGGTCCTGTGCCCCACTGGCCTCTAGGTACACAACAATTCTTTCCTTCAGAAGTGATTCCATCACTTTCCCTACCGCAGAGGTCAAACTGACAGGTCTGTAGATCCCTGCCTCTGTCCTGCTCCAACTTTTGTGAAGGGGAATCACACCCGCCTTCCTCCAGTCCTCGGGTACCACACCATCCTCCCATGATTTATTGAAAAGGGTAGTCAGTGGTTTCACTAGTTCTCCCCTTAATTCTTTTAGAATTCTGGGGTGAATTCCATCAGGCCCCATTGCTTTGTCCACCTTCAATTTTAAGAGTTCTTTCAGAACCCTTTCTTCTGTGAAAGGACTGGGATCGACCCCCATATCCAGAGTGCTTCTGTTAACTGGATTAGGCACCTCCTGCTCCTCCTCTTTTGTGAATACTGAGCAGAAATATTCATTCAGTATCCCTGCTTTTTCACTGTCTCTCTCTGCCCACCCACCGTCCATTCTATTGAGCCTCACTATCCCTCCCTTTGTCTTTCTACGCTCCTTGTTGTACCTATAAAAGGTTTTATCCCCTTCTTAACCCAGTTGGCTATCTTTTCCTCAGTTTGGGCCTTTGCTATTCTGACTTCTCCCTGCTTCCTTCTGCCTTAACTGGTACAGCTCTCTGTCCTGCTCCTTCTGTGTTTCCTTATACTTCATGAATGCTATCTTTTTCTCCCTGACCTTCCCCACCACCTCTTTTGCGAACCATAGTGGCTTTTTCTTTCATTTTGATTTGTTTATTTGCTTCACACAAAGGCGTGTTGCCTCTGTGATGGCAGTTTTGATGTTTCCCCATTGTTGCTCCACCCCTCCTTCTAGACTATTTGCTAGTGCTTTTCTAAGGCACTCTCCCATCTTGCCAAAGTCAGCCACCCTGAAGTCCAGTACCCTCACTTTTGTATGCCTTGACTCTGTAGCTGAGTTTATCGTGAACCACACTGTTTGGTGGTCACTTGTTCCCAGATGGCTACCCACTTCTAGATCTGAGATCCTCTCACTGTCCCCATTTGAGAGTACAAGGTCTAAGATTGCTCCCTCACGAGTGGGTTCCAAAACTAGCTGTCTGAGGCATGCCACCTGTAGGCATCGAGAATGGCACTGTTCTTGGATGTGGCTGCAGCAAATGTGCTCCAGTTAACATCTGGCATATTCAGGTCTCCCATCAACAATATCTCCCCTTTCTCTGCCATCCTAAGAATGCCTTCTATCATATCCTTGTCCATTCCCTCCCCCTGACATGGGGGTCTGTATACTGGTTCTAGTTCTTTCAAAAAGTAGAATCAAAGACACACAGCAGAAAGAGATAGCAGATGAACATATAGAAGGACAAAATATAAAAGGGTGGTATATGTGGGGGGGCGGGGAGAGTTTTTAGATAGTTACAAAGCAGAGTCATGAAAATGGAGAATTGAAAAAAGTAACATCCTCTCACAGAATCACAGAATCACACCGAAAGATTACAAGTTCAAGAGACCATGGTCCATTAAAGAACTTGCCACCATTTAATCTTCTAATGGTGGAAATAATAAACTTTATCTTTCATAAATTTATCCAATCTAGCTTAAAATATTTCCATGTCACTACTTTCAACCACATGGCTCTTTGTGTATACCAGTGATTTCGTTTGGTTGTTTTATTCACTTCTCCCTTATATTTATAGTTATGGGATCTTGTATTTAAGTTTGCTTTTTGTTTTTGGAGCCCCAGTGTACATTCAAGGATTTCATCTGAACATGCACTGTATGCGAGACATAGGTCTCCTCTTATTCTCCTATTATCCATAGAATATAAGTTAAGTGAAATCAATCTGTCACTATACGTTTTATTTTTCATATTATCAATTATTTTAGCGATCTTCCTTTGTACTGACTCAAATTTACGTCTACCTTCTACAGTGTAAGGTGCACAGATCTGCGTACAGTACTCCAAATGCGGTCTAATCAAGGATGTGTACAATGGCACGATCACCTCGCACTTCCGACTCTTTGATGTTTTCATTATACCATGATAGATACCATAACATTTTTTCAAAATCAATTTTTATGGTTGTTAAATTTGAGGTCAGGAGTGATATAAACGCCTAAGTCTCTTTCGTCTGCTACCTTTAATGGCAATATTTAGTTTGTATTCAAGTATGGATTATTCTTACCAAAGTGCATAATTTTACATTTGGCCTTATTAAAGACTAATTTGTGCTCTATAGCCCAGTTTGCTAGCCTATCCAAGTTAGTCTGGAACAACATTGCAGTTTTGTGATCAACAACAACACCTCCGACTTTACAGTCGTCGGCATACTTACTCATCCAAGTACCAGAGTTAGACTGCATAGAACTAATCATAATATTAAATAATGTAGGTCCAAGGACTGATCCCTGTGGCACACAACTAGTCACCTGTGCCCAATCTGATGTGTAGCCCTTCAGTATAGCCCTTTGTCTTCTGTTGCGCAACCACGAGTTAATCCAGTTAATTATGTTAGGATGTACTTTATATAATCTTAATTTTTCTACTAATATATTGTGTGAGACTTTATCAAAAGCCTTAGAAAAATTCTCCAGGAGAAAAAAGTATTACAGTTCTTTAGGAATAAATTAACAACAGATTATAAAGTAGACAAGAATAAATTGTTTCATAGGTGAAATGGCCTGAAGGGGTCCAATACAGGAAATGCCCTCACCACTGTATAATTCAAGATATGTGTATGATGTTTTATAGAGGTGTTGTACTGCACAACACCATTGCTGTACTGCTGTTTTAGCTTTTCAATAAAGCAAGTACATTTAAAAAAAATGGCCAGCCTGAGGACCAATCCCTGTGGTACCCAACTAATGATCCCTCTAACCTCTGCGTACTCTCCATTGACAACTACCCTCTATGTTCTCCCCCCCAGCCAGTTACTAATCAGACTCGTTAGTTTGTCTCCCATCCTCAGAAACAGAATGTGTCTTCCACCATTTACATGACCAGTTACAGCTGGCCCGGTGGCGCTGAGGGTTGAGACACTGGATGCCACACCTCGCTCCACGCCAGCAACCTGGGTTTGGGAATGAGTCCGGATTGTCAGGGGTTGGCAGGGGAGGACTGGGATTGAGCATCCAACGACTGCTCTCCCAGTCCTGGGGAAAGGGTGGGATCCACACCGCACTCTAGTGGTCCCTGGGGATGCCCTGCAGTACTGCAGATGTGCGGGTGTCTGAAGGGGGAAGCACGGCGGACATCTGCACGTTAGTTCTTGGATGTCATTGCACATCTGTGCTCCCATTGGGGAGAAAATGGAAAAGGCTGGGCACGACCGAGCAGCTTGATGGCTGCGCCCTGACATGCAGGGAGGACTGTCGAGGAATCACACTGGGGGGGGATTGGCACTGGTCCAGCTGGTAGGGATGGGGGAGTCCTCCAGCAGATCGGCCACAGCTGTGCCAGACCACCCTATCATGCGAGTGAGCCTGCTGCTCTCCCCCCAGGCAGGGTTGGCGGCTAGATGCCCCCACCAGTAGGTGCCGCAGCAGGTGCGAAAAAGAAAGTTGAGATAAAAAAAATTAAAATGCATGACCAGTTACATGCTGATGTCCTCACAGAGTTCTCTGCACTGAATGAAAATGTCAAATGCTGTGAAAAAAGTAAATGAAACTGGACCACCTCCCTTGAAACATATTACAGGAGACAAACAAAACACCGGGGCCTGTAAATGGTGGAAGACATATCTGTTTTCTGAATAAATTTAAGGGAAGAATGTTCCTGGATTGAAGATTTAATACAGAATGCTGTGAGTTCAGTTTCATCAATTGCTATTCATTACTTGGCTCACTTTGAACTTGAGCCTGGCAGGCTTTGAGCTACCTTTTGCGAGACTTGCAGCTGGGCTCTTTTGCTGTTTGTTTCAGAATAAGGGAAACATTAAAAAGCATTACATCACACCAGGGGTGGTTAAAATGTGGGGTAGCCTACCTAGTGAGGTTGCAAAAACTAGCACTGTTCAATCTTTCAGACCATGACTAGACATACAGTATTCCAAAGGAAGAAAGGAACTGAGGGTACTGAGGGTTACACAGCATGAACAGAATATCATCCCTGCTGTTAGCCGTTGCTAACAATGTATTGTTGTCCATCATTGTACCATGTATCGGCTATTGGGTTGGCTACCCCCCAGTTTATATTGCCCTTATAGCTTAGGTTGCTTGACTCATAATGTTTAAAAGCTAGGTTCTTATTCTCCTTTGTATTAGATGTTAGACATAAAGAATTCAGAAAGGGTCCTCCGATCCAACAGTTCACTTATACTATCTACTTTTAGAAAATGGGTTGGGAAAATCCCTAAATCTGATTGGCTTAGGCAACCAGCTACCCAGCCGGTATCAGGCAACAGAGACCAGAAAATAATGAGACCCAGTCTCTGTTGTCTGATTACATTCCAAATGCTTGTGCCAGTAGAACTTTCAATTAAAAAACACTGCCATCTTTTAAATCTCGGTTAGCGAGAGCCGCCCCGTCATCAGCAGAATCCGATGTCTTTCCCATAACTTGATTGCTCCAGGTGACTAATCTCCCCCAACAACGTAATAAAATATAAATAAAATTATTTTATTGAAAAAACGAGGTTCGGTTTTCCAGCAGCCATTTCAAACTTTCAACCACGTGGGTCATCTTTTTAAAAAAGCGCCCAGCACAGTCGGCGTGCTCAGCACCATTACCACGTCCAGTAACTTTCTTCCTGACATGCCTACCCCATACGCCGCTGCAGAATAAAAACTGACTGAACAGCACAAGTCCTAGCACTATAGGGCACAGGAGTGTCATAATCAGAGTCTCAGTGATCATTTTATTTTACACAGCCCAGTTTATTACTGTACAAGCTGCAGATGGCGGGGAGAGAGAGAGACAGCACTTTTATCATTTTCAGCGGCTCTCTCCGTAGACATTAGTGACGGCTTCAGTGAAAGTTCAAGGAAACAGCTCAGGGACTCTTTCTGGTGGGGAGAGAGAGAGAGAGAGACTGCAGTATATTAGTTTTCCTTTTTGAAACAAAGCAGCATCTCTCTCTCTCTCTCTCTCTCTGAGTAGACCCGAGTAAAATGTGAGCTCTGGGACACAGCTACGGACTGTTTGTGTGGGGGTGGGGGGAGAGCTTAGAGAGCCTTTTACAAATTTCCGCTGCCTCTCTCTCTCTCTCTCTTGTCCAGTGTGCCGTGAAATTAAGTTATTTTTTCCCGTGATGGTGCCATGAAATTGTCCTCTTTTCACTGTGAAAAAAATACAGCCCTACATATAACAGACAATAAAAAATGAAGCAGATGACTTACAATAGCAAAACGCTATTGTGGATCACACTGAACTAATGAAACCCTATTTAAGCTGAAGTCTCACAAACAAACTTCTGTTGCCAGTGGCGATGGGGGGTGGCATGAACAAAAAAAAATGGTATAGAAAAGCAAAGGTGCCTCATCTTAACAGGTTGGGGAAGGGGTGCTTTCTAGTCATTCTGATACAGGTGGAGGAACTATTTTATCTCAAAACTTACATTGAACTATTTTATTAACAGTTTTTTATTGACCTTTTTTTTTTTTTTTACAGTGCCCATTTTCTAAGCGCAATAATACCCTCCAGGGTGGGCAGTATTGTGCTATACCGGACCGCCCAGGGGCATAATGAGGCCCGACGCCGCAGTATAGCACAATACCGCCCACCCTGTTGGGTATTATTGCTTACCTAACCCATTTGTACCTGGAGACACCATATGGCATCGGAACCATCCATTACTGGACCTGATCCAAAATAACCACTGGGAGTGAATGAGTTAAGGTAACCACCAAGACAGGCATGCAAGCTTTTCTAACTTTACCCCAACTCATCGGAATAAATTAACAGGGTATTTGTATAAAATCTCCAGTGACGATACATTTAAATTGTTATTAAGAAAGCATTATGCTGATTCTTTGAAATGTGAATGCTCATAATTTTGTTGTCTTATATTATTGTATTTTATGTATTGTCTGTTTTGTCTTTTGTAACATCTTGACTGTATTGCATGGTCCCAGGTCATAATTGAAACAAGCATTTGTCAATGCTGAATGTTGTCTTGCTGTCATTGGCATTGGTAGTGCAGGAGTTAGAGAGATGCATAATAGGAATGGCAATAAAGTATTGCACTGACGCCAACCCCAACCCCACCCAGCAGAGACTGACAGGCATTGGGGTGTGCCTTTGGGTTGTTGGCCATAATGCTCATGCCATTTCACCTCACCCTACCCTGCAGACACCAACAAGTGTTGCGTTGTGCCTTGGGGTCTTCGGGCCTTACGCTCAACCCATTCCATAAGGAAATACATTGAGATGGGTGCAATATAGGAGAATGGGGTGAACTTTGGGTCTGAAGAGTCCAAGGCACATCTCGATGCCTGTCACTGGCTGCAGGGTGGGGGTGGGGCTGGAATGGTGTGAGCATTACAGCTGACAATCCAAAGTCACACCCCTGACACCTGTCAGTCTCTACAGGGTGAGGCGTTATGGTTGGAAACCCTAATGCCCCGGGAATTTTTTGGTATTTTCACTCCAAATTTTCAACATGGGCTGTTTGTAACCCATCTCATGAACAGCGGCAATATCAGTTCATTAGCCAAAGGGTGATTTTGCACAGTGACTGTGCCATTTGGCGCCACAGGTGTGAAAACACATGTTGGGCAGCATACAAAAAATGACAGCCATACTGTTCTTAAGGAGGTATAAAAAAATGGCAATGTTGAAAATCTGGAGTGAAAATATGAAAAATTGGTGAAGTCATGAGTGTGCGTAGAAACTGTGCAATGCACGCCCGTAATGCAATTATTTTGAGGAATCTTTTAACCAAATTTTCAACATAGCAATTTTGGGACCTCCACTCATGAACAGTGTCACTGTGATTTTGTTAATCTGTCTTGAACATGGATTTCCCACAGTGACCATGCCATTTTGCACCACATGTGCAAAAACACATTTTGGACAGGAAGTGAAAAGTGACATCTGTACTGTTTATAAGGAGGTCTGAAAAAATGGCAATGTTGAAAATCTGGAGTGAAAATATAAAAAATTGTCGAAGTTATGAGTGTGCTTGGAAACTGCGCAATGCACGCTTGCAACACAGTCCTTTTTTGGAATTTTTTCACCAAATTTGCAAAGCAGGCTTTTTGGGACCCCACCTCATGAACAGTGGCACTGTCATTTTGTTAATCAGTCCCAAAAGGTGATTTCGCACAGTGACCACAAAATGACCTTTTGGGACTGAATAACAAGATGACAGTGCATGTGTTCATGAGGTAGGGTCCCGAGAATCCCATGTTGAAAATTTGGAGCCAAAATTCAAAAAAATGGTTGAGATATCCACCTAAGTTGAAACCCCCCATTTATGTCATTATACAGCTTACCAAAATTTCTTCAGTTCGAGTCAACTTTGAAGAGTCCAGACATGTTCCTGCTCCACCAAAGATCACAGTGCCAGACCTCTGGAGGTAAGTATGGGGTGGGGTGTGGGGAGGTGGTGTGAGAGGGTGGGTGCGGGTTGAGGGAGGGAGGCACCGCAGACAACAGACCATTTTCTTTTTTCAGGTACACAATTAAAAATCAACTGAACCACGTGGTACCATTTCTTTCTTTACAGATGAATTATAAAATTGTGGGCACACTGAGGTGGGCTCCCAGTGTGCCTCATGACTTTCAGGGGGGCCTGATGTTGGCAATGCTGGGGTGGGCTCCCAGTGTGCCACACAAGGGGGGTGAGGTGGGGGGAGGAACATGCTGATGTGGTTGGCTTTCTCCGAGCGGCAGCACACTGAGGTGGGCTCCCAGTGTGCCACACAATGTGGGGGGGTGGCGGACATGCCGACACAGGGACTGCACCCCCGATGTCTGCCTTATTTTGGGATTGTGTGGTGGCGGCAGGACCCGCTGCCATGTTTATTGAAATGTTTCACCAGCAAAGGCACGTAAGGAGGCATGTCATCTGTGCTGCTGCATGACAAGCTTATCTCTGATTGCAGCAGCACATTTGTTTCAAGTTGGTGGCACTTTGCATAAACTTGTGTCAGCGCTAGCATGCTGGCTAATTGGTGAATGAGGGACACACCTACTAAAGTGTGCCCTGCATTTACCAACACTGACCACCTACTACCATAACATGTTGCTTGCGCACACGCAAGACAACATAAAAAGGGCCATACTCATATTGCTTACCTGGTGAAAAAAAGTATAAATAAAATAAAATAAACATAGAAACAGAGACTTTAACAGTGGATAAGGGCCACTTGGCCCACCCAGTCTGCCCACTTTTTCCTAACCTCCAAGCCTAAGCTTGGATCTGTGTCTATACTTAAACTGGATATAATCACTGCTGTGTGACAAGAGGGGAGGTTTAAGATGGACCTTAATACTATGTTACTAAGTTAAATCGCATATTCTAAGTCCAGCCATTGCATGGCCCCCTACTTTTATAATTTCTCTGTTGTTCTGAATCCCAGTTCAACATCCCCCTGGACACGCCTGAGAGTCAGCTGTTTCTCAGCTCAATGTGGCATCCTGGCCAAATATTTCAGAAATAAACAAAAAATAAAATTCTCTTTTTACAAAAAAAGTATAGAACACAAGTTGTAATTATTAGTGATTGCAGAGCGTTTAGGAAGCCACAGTAGCGGAACAGGTTTACAGCTACAACAGCCTGGAGTCACAAGCAATATTTTTGACTTTCGCTTACGACATTTCATATTTTTTTAGTTGGGACATGACAAAAAAATGGATCCTCAGGATTCACCTCTTCCTAGTTTAAAAAATGTATAACGTATAAAGAACCAAGCTTCCTGATTGGCTAAAAGAGAAGTACAATAGTGTAATAATCTGGCCATAATTACACTACTGTACTTCTTTAGCCTGTGCACCAGTTCAGCTACACTATCACCACGTGTCTCTGTGACAGGGAGCTCCTGCCATTCTTACAGACCAACATTTTCTTAAATGTGTTGCAACAGTTCTTCTATTTCTTAGCCTAATCTATCCTTTACAATTTCTAGTCCATAAGGTTGGCCACCTATGGGCACCCCCTCCCCTTTCTTGTCTATGCTATAGTGCTTTCTTTAAATGTTCCTTTTCCCTCTCAGGTCCTCGTACAGGGAGGTTATTGTGGTGACCTCCAAGCTGATGTAAAACAGCAAGCTGTGTTCCTCGTTGTTGGATTTAGTATGTAATGGCACTATACCATAAAATACAATGATGTATATACCTTATGTGTATGAAACCTGTAAATGTTGAAAATACCATGGCACTAGGTGTTTTTGATAAAGGTAAAAAGTTACTAGGGGAATGTATGATCAAAATTAAGTTAGTTGTGCTATTTAAAATGCATGTAAATTACTGTAAACTGAACAAGTCTGAAATTTCATGGTGATTTGCATATATCCCATGATGTTTTGCATTATGGAAGCATGTGTGATGTTGTGTTTCTTTGAAACTTGGTTTATTGTCAATGCCCTTTGGGGTAACCCTTGTTTCAGTGTTTCTGCTCTGAGGTTCTTTGTCTTTAGCTGCTTTTTTTTATTTGAGCCCCCACCACCCAAGCAAACAAGGCTAAAGATCAACAGATAAGTTAGATCTGAGATCAGAGAGTCAGTAGGTTCTGACAACTGCAGAGGAAGGACATGAATAGTCTGTTGCTGCAAACTGATGTGCTGAAGAAGGGATATGCCATTGCTAAAGATTATATTCTGTATTTTGAATAAACATCACACAGAGATTGTGTGTTAAACTTGAAGTTTGGTGTCTGGTCCATTTGTTATCCCACAACCCCCTCCAAAGTCTCACGCTGCAACGGCCGGCTCCAAAGCTGCCGTACCACCAAGGGAATTTTTTCTTCTCCATAGGAAAACACTTTGAAACAGTGTTTTCCAGCTTAAAACTATAAACTACTTTTTTGCTTTTACATTTTTAGGTAGGGTGCATGTTATAAGTGCAATAAGACACTTCGGGGATTTGTAATTATGGTGAATATTTGCACTTTACTCTCCGGTGTTTAAAGCCACTCAGCACAAGCACCTCGTGCCTAACAACACCTTTGAGCCATGCAATTACTCCCCCATAATAACACACCTTGAAGTGTCCTATTGTATACATATACTTTGTTCTTCTAACTCAGATTCACAAGAATCTTTAACAGATTATCACAGAAACATAAAAACCTAGACCTTTAGGCCCATTCCGTCTGCCCCTTCTCCCTGCCTCTTCAGTCACCACTTACCCTAGTTGCTCATAGGTGTCACTCCCCCCCCCCCATTCCTCTACCTAATACACCCCCTGCCTATGCAATGCATGCATGAAGCTCCACACAGTCTTTGGCCCTACCACCTCCTCTGGCAGACTGTTCCAGTCATCCACCACCCTTTCTGTGAAGAAGTATTTCTGCACATCTCTCCTAAACACCCCCGTTTAGCTTCATTGCATGCCCCCTTGTTCAAGTGCCTTCCTTTCTCTGAAAGAGTCACACAAGGTTAGCATGGAGAATTTGACCCTAATTTTCTACAGGAACAAAAGATGTACTTTTGTTTTATTTATATAACTAACAGATTTATGCCTATGGGGTGAAAATAATGTAAAACGTTTTCCTCACTGCTCCAGAAAAATGCCCAGAAAAATCAGAGGCTCCCTTTATTAATTTGTTCTGGGCTTACTTATTTATTAGTGTAAAAGTCATTTTACAAGCTAAGTATATTCAGAAGCAGCATGGGGAAAGGGCAGAGTGAGTGCAATAAATACAGCCTAAAGAAATTAGCACACACCAGGGAAGAACCCAGTTCTCCCAGTGAACGCGCACCCGTTGTGCAGTATTGCACATGTATACAGATTAAAAAACATATATTGTTAACATGATCTCCTGGTTGACGGTCTGCTTTGGCTCAAAGAGCTGAGCATTAGTTAATCAAGTGCTGATAGTTAAAATGAGAAGAAATTATATGTCAGTCCCGTAGAGACAATAATATTTAAGACTCACCTGAGGCCTTCTACTTCTCTTCCTGTTCTTGAAAAATACTTCCGCTCTCCTGGACACAAAACTCTAAATGTTCAGTAAAGATCCCAGCTGTACTAATTAATGTACTAAGTTTCTACTTACGTTCCAAAGACCCGAGAAGCTCAAATGTAACAAAACAGAAGCGTAAAAAAAAAATCAGACAGCACAGTGCTGCGGAAATATTTTCTGTGTGCTATCCATTCTGGTTGTTTCATAACAGAAAGGTTGCATGAATAATACCATAAAGGTTCAGAGTCCTATGAAGGGACTTGTCTAAATATGTAATTACCATTTACAACATGGATGATGTCTACAGTATCTTAAAGTCTGCATGCAGATAGCAAGAGCCTGATTCATAATGAATGTGAAACTGGACCAAAGTGCACAAAGACAGTATATTACAGAGGCAATGACTGTGCAACTGCACCAGAAAGGAGAAGAGCCTGGAAATTCCACCAAGAGCAGATAATAAAAACTTCTTAAATTGAGCTGAAATAAATTGTTTGTGAAAAGATGTAAACCCTTCAAATTGTAGGTGTCTTGTTTCTTTGAACAGATACAAACTGCAGACATTTGAGGCAGATAACTGAACATAGTTGGTTTTGTTTAGCATGTATTATGTAAGAAATTCTTTTTTTCATTTAATGTACTTTATTAACTTTACAACCAGCACAATAAAATATACAAAACCAATAACAAGTATAGTTCAAAGGTAAAATAACATACAATAAGTAACAACAAAATACCCCAAAACAACAATATCCTCCCCTTCCCCAGAGCACCATACAAGCGTAAGCTCAGGACAGGGGTCCACACTAAAATAATCAGGAAAAAGAGGGAATAACAAGGGGGAAGCATCAGGATGTCATATAAGAATAGACAAAAGGATATATAAGGGTTTCTACCTAGTCCGGAATAAATCCTGTCTATCCTGGAGAGTGACAATCTGTTTTTCTATGTTCAATGCCTGGAGGACTATCATCAAGCCAGTGTCACAAAATAACCAATTTGGCAGTAATGGCTATCAAAGCCATATACCCTTCCTGGGGCCAAAGACGGCGTCACGATAATGTCCAATTAAACAAATTCCAGGACCTCCTTGTGGCTGAGCTTGCTCACCGGAGCCTTTTCCTGGTAAAATAAGTAACTTGAAATTGAACGGAAATTTCTGGAGTAAACAGGTCGTCAAACCCCAGCAAGGGATCCAGTCGTGCCTGAATGGAAACCCAAAATGGCCACACCTTAGCGTAGTCCCATAAGATGTTCTTGAGGGTTCCCTCCTCTAGGGCGCATTGAGTACAGGTGCAGGAGGGCAACCTGCCCATCTGGGCTAGGCTGAAGGAAGTGATGTAAAGATTATGTCAAATTTTAAATTGAATAAAACGGTATTGATCCTGTTTAATATACTTAAATAAAGCTGCCCGGACAGATTACCACTCTTTGACATCCTAGCTCACACCAAGTGCAGATTTCCAGTAATAACAAATACCCTGGGGTCCCGCAGGATTGAGGGCCTGAAACTTATAGTAGCTGAGATTATATATGGATCATCAGAGTGAAAAAAATCTATCAGGGACGTTATCTTTTTATTTATTTTTGAAATTCAGTGTCCCATAAACACATCAGTATAAAGCATACAGAAGAGAAAAATGTATTCTGATTTAGTACATCAAACAGCAACAAATGCTGTTTTTTTACATATTGACATATACAATTATCTACTTCTTTCTCATCACAAGCACTGCAAAGACAACCATTTTTATGGGGGGGGTGAAGGCATACTAAATTACATCAAAACACACAGTATCCACCAATTTTTCTGTTTTATAATTGTGCTGATTTGTTTAAAAGTTACAACATAGCATGGGTTTGCTAACATAAGGGCCTATTAAGGATCCCCAGCTGCAAATTCATGGCACATAAGTGATGTGTGCAACACTATAAGACAGTTTACCGCACACGCTATGTCATGGTGGCATTCATGAACAACAGTGCATCCTGTACAGGGAGGGCAGACACGTAGCTACATGCCACAGAAAGTAGGTGCACGCCTGGGGGGCATGGCTGAGTAGCAGTGTGTGCACAACTCTGTACACAGATTCACAAACTGCACTATGTCACCCAGGTGCATGGACCAGGACACACAGAAATACATGGGGTGGGGTGGAGGGCAGCTGTAAGGGGCACCAGGGAATGACCAGTGTGCACAGCCCCACAGGCAAAGCACCACAGGCTGATGTCACCGTGAGGACACCCCACTGCACGCAGGATACAGGGCAGCATCCTCACAGGAAACTCAGTGGTGGACATGGCAGACACTAGCACCAGGAAATGTGCAGGGCATCAGGCACAGCACATTAGTGGAAGAGACAGACGCAGACAAGGACACCCGTGGTATGGCATATCATCCACCTGACAGCAACAGCGAATGCCACGGAGGGTGCCACGGACACAGTGTGACAGACACACAAAGGTGCCAGCACACATGGGCATGGGTGGCCATCCCCCACCCCACCCACATGCCAGCACAGTGCCCCTGGAATGCAGGGTAGGGCAGAGGATAGGAAACCATGGATGTAGGTGCCCCCCCAGGACCTGGCCACCAACACAGGGGTGTAAACCACATGTGTACCCAGGACATAGCCAGCATGCTGCCGCCACAAATGACGAGTGCTGTGATGAACATGAACATACCCCACGATATGGATGGGCACCCCACCTCAAGGACCACCTGTGCATGCCAATGGCATGACCACAGCACAGACCACAGTGATGGAGGCAGGGCCAGTGCACCCCCCTGTAGCACAACCACCCACACCTTCAGGCAATGCCAGGTGCAGCAGGATGCCAGCAGAGATGTATAACACGCCCCCCCCCCCAAAAAACCCCGATGGCAGACACACACCACGGCCAAGAATGATGAGGACAACAGTGTGCGCATAACAAACATCTTTAATGACAGGAAGACACTGGAAAATATACAGTCTATACAGGCCGACATAATTAAACCACCACTGCCCCCCCAGTCCTCCCCATCCTCTGAGTCCCCGCTGGAGTCTGGAAGGGAGTTGTCTGAGTGACCGCAGAGACGAAGGACAAGTTGCCCAGAGTGGTCCACAATACCCCTCAAAGAGAAAGGTAAGAAGATAGCCATGAGTGATAGGGACACAGCTGACAACAGCAGACACACACATGCACCAAAGATTCCCGCACAGTATACCTTTAACAGCTCATCTTGGCCCTCAGGTCCCCCACCTCATCCTTACAGTGAGCATCCATCACAACCACCCTCCAGGACAGGTGGTACAGAAAATTTAAAGGCACCACCAGTGATGCAGCCTTGTCTGGATGTGCCGGCCGCTCCACAATGAACACATGTGGCCATCCCTGGAAGTTCTGTGGAGACACAAAGGGAGAACAAAAGGTTAGCAGCACAGCACACAAGGACTCTGGACACACACAGACACCATCAGTTGGGACAACAGACAGAGCACAGCACATGCAGGCACCTGTGGTGGACAGTACAAGCCATACACCACAGGTGGACATGCACCAGGAAGCAGATGCACACACCACAGTTGCCTCATATGTCCAGGATCTGTGGGACATAGACAGGACAGTAGAACACTATAGAGAAGTACACAACCACTCACCTCCCCGAGCTCTGTTGCCTCCCGGAGGGCCCCCCCCGGGGGTTGTCTATGTAGGTGGTGGCAGACACCTGCTGCAGTTTGCAGGCCCAACCTCGACTGCAGACATGCCATAGTCATGCAATGCTCCTGCAGCCGACATGTTGAAATGCAGAATGGCATACCAGGCAGTGATGCCCACCAATGTGCATGACCTTGTGGTCATGACAGGTCACAGTTCACTGAAAGGGAGGACCTGAGACTTTGCTGGAAGCTGCTCCACAAGGTACACAGCGCAGTGTACAGAGAGTAGTAGCAGTCGAATTGTGAGCTGCAGTGAACAGACGGGGATCACAGGATGGGCCCTGGGCTACTCATAAATGTCTTCCTGTGGGAGGCAAGAGGGAGAGGGCTCAGAGGAGATGACGCAGATCCAGGTTATTCAGGCCCTGTACAACTGTGGCCCAGCTCCATGAGGGACAGCACATTGAGCGGTACCACCTGGATCATGACACAATCTAAGGGGTCTTACACCTGCTCCAGGAGCAGCTGCAGGCCCTGGCATGTCGATCACATGCCCTGACCATGGAAACACAAGTCCTGATTTCCCTGTCATACTATGCCACAGGCTCCTTCTAGAGGGTCACAGGGGATGTCACCAGTGTCAGTCAAGTCATCCGTGTCAAGGGTCTTGCACCAGGTCATGGACACCCTACTCCAATATGTGCATGACCACATATGTTTCCCCACAGCTGACGCAGACATCCATACTATAAAGAAGGCCTTCCATGCCTTGTATGGCATGCCCAGTGTCCTGTGTGCCACAGACTGTACCCATGTGGCCATCATTGCACCCACCATGGACGAGGAGGTGTACAAAAACAGAAAGGGTTTCCACAGTAACAACTGCCAGATAGTATGTGACATAGGTGGTATCATCACCAATGTGTGTGCCAAGTACCTAGGATTGACCCATGATGCATATGTGTTCAACGGATCCAGACTTAGTGACCACCTTGCAGCCTTGGGGGGTGTCAGTGGTTGGCTGCTGGGTGTGTATGGATGTGTCACATGCATGACATTGCTGTGAGCACTGCCATGGGTCACTAACATGTCTGTTCCATACCCAATGCCAGGTGACAGCGGATACCCACACTGACCATACCTGCTGACACCATTCCTGATGCTGCATGGCAGGGAAGAGGAGGCATACAACAGGGCATACAGGAGGACACATGTCATTGCTGAGAGGATCATGAAAGTGCTGAAGATGTGGTTCCATTGTCTGAACCACACCAGTGGCACAATGATGATGGTCCCTGGGAAGGCCTGCAGAGTGATCACCGCATGTGCCATGCTGCATAACGTGGCTGCTTGCAAATGGCTACCCATGCCTGAGCACCAGGGTGCTGCCCCACAGGGTGACAGGAAGGGGTATCACCCGCAGCACCATTGTCTGGAGAAACTGTCTGGCTGGGCGGCACACAATGCAGTCGTGCACTGGTCGTTCTTGAGATAGGGTGTACACCACAGTGGCACTGTGATGAGGCCAATACATCTTGAGTGCCCATATGGGGGGAAATAGGTGTCCCTCCCTGTGTGTGATGCACAGTTCTGTCCCTTGCCAGGGGGCATCATGTGGCAGTCCAGCTCTGGTGGGATGGGTAATCGCAGCAGTGGTCCATGTCTGCAGCAGTAACAGTTAGCCCCCCCCCGACCCGAGGGGTGGGGTTCATGTGCATGACCCCCACCTCAGGGGGCAGGATTCATGTGTGTGGCCCCCACCCCAGGGGGCAGGGTTCATAGGTCTCACAGTGCAATCCTGGGGCGGACGGGGTACAGTGAAGCCCACCAGGATGAAGTACAGTGTTACAGGTTTCCTATATGACAAAAGGGATTAACCCCATTGAAACTGCATTGTTTGCTGCAGTAACTCTACTGCAGAATTCGGTAGAGTTGGGCTTCATCCTGGTGGGCTTCACTGTATGTGTGTAGGGCTGTGTGGTGGGTCTGTGTCGGGGGTGGCTGCCGGTGTGTAGATGTCACTGTGCATTGTATGTGGGCCGCATTACAGCCCCCTCACAGCTTGCATCCCCAGACATGAGGAGGTGCATGTGCCCTGGCAATGTGGCTGTACCTCCCCCCATGTAGCCTATGATCCCCTGATGGCCCCGGACCCAGCTGCCCCTGTGTGCCCCTGGGTCCCCGGTGTGCCAGTGGGCTCTGACCCCTGGGATCTAGAGCCCACCCCTGAATCTTGTGTCCCTGTTGGGATGGTGGATGCCTCGATATCATGTGTCCTGGGGACCATGGGGCAGGTGCATGGCAGCTGGTGTAGCCCGGTACTGTGTGCCATAGTGACCGGGGCACAAGCTAATGTCTATGGGGTGGTGGCTGTGCCCCAGGCCCTGTGTGCCCACCTGGTGGGCTCTGGGCTGCCACTTCCCGGCCTGCCAGGGGGATGGCATGGCTGGCTGTGTTGGCCCTAGATAGAAGAGGGTTTGCTATCCACTCCAGTAGGTTTCCTATTCATTCATGGGCATTCTGCAGCCCACACACCTCTGCAGTCAGATCCCACAGGGCATCAGTGTTGTCCTGCTGGGCGTGCAGGTGCTCCCATTCCAGTTGCTGCAGTTCTGGGTAGAAGGTTTGCATGATGGACTGTGGTGCTATCCTGCACACCCAGGGGGTTGGGTGTGCTGAGGGCCCCTCATCCCCAGTGTCAGCATGCCTTTGTAGGGTTGTATGTTGGCCCCCTACATCTCCAGGCCATGTGTGTGGAATGGGATGTTCTGCCTGCATGGCTGAGTGTGCAGGGTTGTGTTGGGTGCTCCTCAGGGCCCTGTTAGATGGCACTAGATAACCAGCTGTGTGGTATGGCTGTGAGGTTGCTTCGGGGCATGGGTCCATTTACTGGCTCCTGTCAGGTGTCTGGGCCAGGTCCTGCACGGCCTCCAGCATCGCCAGCAGGGTCTTGGAGTCGGTGTTCTCCACAGTGCTCATCTCCTGCACCATGTCCTGGGTCTCTAGCACTGTACCTGAAGACAAAATAACATTGGCTGGTTATGTACACGTGCGTTAGCAGTCATTGGCATGTGTGCAGGTGGCCACAATGGGGACCACATACCTGCGCAATCTGTGTCAGAGTCTCCCTGTGTATCCTCCTCCACAGTGGTCACCAGCAGCACATGGGTGTTGGCCACAGTCTCCTGCTCTGCAGTGTGTGAGACAGGACTGTTGGTTAAGCCATTCAGTCATATACCTCCCACCCTGTGTCCTCTGCACTGTGCCCCACACCTGGCATGGTGTCGATGCCCTCCATCTCCCCATGTTGGCTGACCTCAGTGGGGATGTTGGCCACCATCATCTCGATGGGCGACAGTGTTGGCACCGGCATGGGTGTTCCCTCACCAGTGCCATGCTGTGCCCATTCCATGGTCGCAAGCTTTCACTTTATGGCTGACCAGAGTTCACGCCACTTGTGCTTGATTGTTGCAAGTGTCCATGCCTCCAGACCAGCTGTGTTGACAGCAGCCTGGATGTCAAGCCATATCCTGGCCTTTTACCTCTGTTAACATCTTCAGGGGGCTTCACACCATACAGCACCCCATAGTTGTCTTGGATGTCTGAGACCATAGCTGCCACCTGGCCACCCATGAAGTTGCTGGACTGGTGGTACCCAGTGACATCTGCCCTCCACAACCCTCGGCCCATGCCTGGCCATGATGTGCAACTTCTAGCGGTGGTGCATTTGGTACAGGCGCACCACCTCCATGTCCCGCAGTTGTGTGCTCCTCCATCATGATATTCACTCTCTTGTGTCCACACAGGGCAGTGCACATGCCCATATGTGGTGGGGTCAAGGGGTGGGGGTGCATATCTTTGGGGCGTCCTGTTGTACCTGTGTGCCTCTGTTTGCCATGCCTGTGCCTCGCCTCCCACTGTGTGTGCCTTTGTGAATGACACACGTTTTTTCCGCCAGCTGAGGCGTGTAGCTGCACGCCCACATTATGCTGTATTTCCATGTATTTTACACACTTTTGTGATTAGGGCCCAAAGAAAAATACAATGTATAGCGTAACATAGCCAGCCTAATTAGGATACATTGCAGCACAACAAATTCTAATTAAGCAATAATGCACAACAGGGTGTGATATATCATGGGACATTGTCATGCTTTGGGTGTGTTGTGAGGCAAAAAGTGAAGCCACGTACCTTTTACCATTTGAGAAGTGATGACATCCAATGATATGACACACTGGAGTGTATTATTGCAATTTTAAAATTGTTCACAAGTGTTGGAATATGCATGCTTCTGGTAATTAGCTCTGATGCATAAAGATATACAGTAATATAGTCATGGGTCATACATTCCTTCAGCCAATTAGCTTTCAGGATTTTTCTTAGCCATTTAATAATTAATATTTGATCACAAACTCTCTCCCGCCACCCCCTTCCCAAACAATATACTCAGATGGAGCTACTGTCACCGTTACAGTATCAGATAATTCAAAGGAGTGCAGTGAATTTGGAACTACAACTGTATTCATCAAATCACAGTTTTATGGATCTCTGGATAATGAAAAATTAGTAAAACTGTGGCACTGACCACCAATAAACGGCCGTAGCAGTCAAGAACTGTGTCAGCGGCATAGCTACAAGGGTGCAGGGGGTGCAGTCGCACCCGGGCCCATGAGGTTTGAGAGGCCCAAATCATAATTTTGATGTCTATTCAAAACTGGGGGTCCCTATAACATACCCTTGCACCCAGGCCCTCTGGGAATTTGCTATGCCACTGAACTGTGTCCAAACATTGTGAAGCCAACATCCCCATAAGCACCACACAAAGAGACGTCGGACGCGTTTCTCACACCTCTGTGAGAAAGCACACAGAGATGCATGAAATGCGTCAGGTATCTCTTTGTGTGGTGCTTATGTGGATTTTGGCTTCACAATAAAGTCTGGACACAGTTCTTTACTCCAATGGCCATTTATAGATGGTGAGTGCCACAGTTTTACTAATTTTCCTGTATTTCGTGTTACTTTTGGCACTCGTTTCCCTGTGCGCTTCCTTTTGTTTGTTTTGTCCTGATCTCTGGATATAACATAGTGCTTTAACACAGGTTGGGATTACAGACATAGCACATCTGGATATCCATTCAGGGTAGTTATCATGTCTAGGTAGACTGAGTACAGGGCAACTGTCTAGCAAGAGGACCAGTAAGAAGAAGACAGTTTGCCAGCCCAGTGGCATGGCAGCAGTAGTGCTACCACCTGCCACACCGGTAACCCAGGTTCAGGAGCAAGTTCCGGTCATATGGAGGCCGGCAGGCAGAGAGACAATGGAAGAGACAGTGAACTGCTCTCCTTTCTTGGGGAGGGGTACTGGTCACTTCACTGTCTGCCTGTCTCCTAGCAGAGACCAGGGGGCAGAACAATAGAAGCATCACTCTGGGGACAGGTTTGTCAGTGGTCACTTGTAAGTGCGCACCTGCATGTTCACATTCTGTGCATTATTGCACAGTCAGCAGCCTACAGGGGAGAAGAATGGAGGCAAATTCTGACCAGGTGGGAGGAAGCTCCAGCTGCTTGCAGGCCCCACACCACCCACTGGGCTGCTCTCTGCACTCAGGATTGTAGGCGTTCCGTGGGCAATTTGGCATAGAAGATAAGTCCTAGGGAAGGTGGGTGATGGGGCTGGGGGGGTAGCGAAGCTGATGGGGGCAGACCAGCGTCCATGAGATAAATAGAGAATTAAATAAGACAGTTCAGATGAGCCATATTCTAGCACTTTTGAGTAACTTTATTATCACATTATAAAATGGGCCATGAAAATTCTGTAAACTCTTTGGTCGAAACGTCACATGACCACTGATTGTTTTCTGACAACCACACACCTTACCTGAGCTACATATTGTTTTTTAATTAACAAAAGTTCAATTTCAAAGCTGGATAACACACTCCAGGGTGTGTGGTCATAACAGGATAATGCACTTCCCAAGTGGTTGCAGAAGCTGGCTACACCTCACAGCCTAACAACCCCAAAGGCGTGCATTATTCCCTTATAACTACACACCCTATGTGTGTTATTCTGTACATAATACACTCCAGGGTATGGTCAATCATGGAATATGGTTACTTCTTGGATGGTTGAAGGTACTTGGCTTCACCTCATTCCTCATAACTTATCCAAAGCAATGACAATATTTCATGATATACCACACTCTTGCTGTCCCTATGGTGTGGAGGGCTGAGGCATCTGTGCCTTACCTCCTGCCATGCCGGGAAAACCGTATTTGTGGTGCAAGCGGGTTTTCGGGGGTCAGCCAAGGAGGGAGAGGATCAAGCATCCAAAGGGATGCTTTCCTCTCTGGGGGAGGGAGGATTGGCATTCCCGCCAAATGACTGCCCCCCACGAGTGGAGGCCCAAGGGTAGTGCGGGCCTGTAGGGTGCCAACAAAGGGAGGGTGCTGTGGGACTTCTGCAGTGTGCGTGCACCTCCATGCATGCACACAGATGTGTGCACCCCAGAAATGGGAGGGAATTGAGAAAATGAGGGAAAAACACCCCAGGCTGCAGATGGCGACTGACCCTCCGCAGGTTCCACACCTGATGGCTGGGACCTGTGGCAGAGGCCGTAAGTGAAGGTAAGTCCTGGAAGAGTCAGGGTAACAGGGCTGGGGAGGGCAGTTAGTTGTACTGAATTTGTACCCTGTATTGTCTACTGTATTGTTTCTTATACGATGTGGAACCTTTGCAAACGAGCAATTTGTGCTCAAAGGTTGTCTCCGATTATTTTCAGTAAACAATGAAAAGGAAAAATAAGGGGGGAAAAAAAGATATACCACACTCTGTGGAGCAGTATTGCTTAAATACACCCCTCAGCCAAAGCCTGAGGGATTAGAACAGTCCAACATTCAAATGAATATTAAAGCTTCCTTGGCTTCCACTAAGGCCAAGAATGTTGGAAACAAGAAAGATGAAGGCGGAAAAAGACTTGAAGTCCATCCAGCCTGCCCTGGAACCCAAGCTGGAGCTACTCTGAGACATTACGCTCCTGCTCATTGGAGATGGGGAAAGGGAGTCACAAGGAGTACCCAGCAGAGCTACCAAGGACGTTACTGACTACCTAGTTTTGATGTTTAACATGAGCTCTATTCCAAGCCACAAACACAGAATGTGTTGGATCCCTGACCAAAAGGTACTATAACAGTTCCAGACCATCTGCAAGAAATTGGCCTGATTAGTTGAGCACACAGTATTGCAGGAGATTACAGTCAGTAAAGTCAGTGACACTGGATCTGACTTTTCTTTGCTGCCCCCCACCCTACAATGTTACTAATACAGCCGCCTCTCCTCAGGTTTTCAGCCACTATCCCTATCCCTCTTATTACTGCATCATTGCTCACTGCATATTTTTCTTATTGAAGCTATGCACTTTTGAGGGGCGGGTATGCGTGATTCGCACATACCCAGCACACGTAGCTACACACTGGAAAACAGGGGCAGGGTGCCTGGTATGTGTCACAAACCCACTCAGCAGGTCAGCCCTCTAGTCCCAAAGTGCCAAACTCTGAGCGCAGTCTTGTGAACGGTTTACAGAAACAGGGTAACCCTTCTGTCTGTTTTGTGAGTTCGGATCAACCTTTGGTCTCAAGTCTTGGAGAGATTCAAACTGTGAACCTCTTATTAGCATACCCAATGTACAGACTCAGATAATTCTGTCTTCAGGGGGCCAGATATCTTTGCCTATGGGCACCTAACCAGGTTTACAGAAATGAACCCTTAAAAACTGTAAAAAAAGACCTTAGATTAAAACGCTTATTAAAACGGATATGCTCACATTGCACTGGTTTTGCTTCCAGAACCTTTCCCCTGTACCTTCCCACCCCCTCTTGAACCCCTCCACCAGCCCCCTGGGCAGTGCATTCCATGGCTCCACCACCCTCTCAGTAAAGTAGCACCTCCTCCTTTCTCCCCTGAATTGTCCCCCTCCAGCTTCCACCCATGCCCTCTAGTTGCCCCCTCCTCCTTCCTTCGAAGCACACTGACTGCTCCTCCCCTATTTACCCCCTTCATGTACCTGAAGACCTCTATCATGTCCCTCCAGTCCCTTCTCTCTTCCAATATGTACATATTTAGCTCTTCGAGCCTCTCCCCATAGGTCCTGTCCCCCAGGCCCCAAATCATTTTGGTTGCCCTCCTCTGGACCTTCTCCAAGAGTTTAATGTCCCTCTTTAAATGTGGCCTCCAGAACTGGAGGCTTTAAAACTAGAATTTTACTAAAATTAGAATTTTACTAAAACAGATAAAAATATGTAAAACATAAAATACAGAACTATTATATCACAAGACATACAAATCTTTTAGAAGAACAAGGTTTAAACAATGCAATTCCTACTTCAGTACTTAAATTTGTCTCTCTCTCTAAATACCTGTTTAAAGTGCTCCCCCTGGGGAATGACAAGCTGCCTGCGTAGCATCCCTCCCTCTGTCTGTACAACCTGAGTATACATAAGTTAATTTTCCCAATAAATCTTATGTCTGCCATCACCTCCTTGTGCTCCGTCAGAGTCTGCCCAAGCCCTCAGCTTCTCTAAATTAGGGTCACTTCTCTAAGCAGCTGCAAACCCCTCACACATTCCAAAGGCATGGGACAGGTCCCCTTCAGTCACTAAACTAGGGTCCCTAGCACTAGCGTCAGGGCACTCAGGATCACTGTCAATCCCCACCCTCTGACAATGGGTCACCCCTCCCTCCTCGGAGTAACCCTCTGTAGCTGTGTGGTTACTTGCTACTGGTGAAATTTCTACCCCCCTTTTTATTAGTCTCCCCATCTGGAGACACAGGCTGGGGAACCAGCCTCTCAGTGGTTTCCACAATGGCTTCTGTGGGGTTCAGGGAACTACAACTTTCCCTTGCCACTTGGCCATGGGTAACTGCACACACCATCTCCTGTTTGAGATTGTTGCCCAGGATCACATCCACTGCTAAGGTTTGGGCTACAGCTACCTGTTGCACAGTTCCCCCTGTTTCACCCCAGTCCAGAAGAACACTGGCCACGGGCAATGTTTTCTCTTCACCAGTGAACCCTTGGACAGTGACGTATTTATTGGGTATAAGCTGACCAGGCTGTACCAGATCCCCTTTTACCAATGTCAGGGATGCCCCTGTGTTCCTTAACCCCTGTGTCTGTACACCATTTAGCATGACTGGGTGCATGTGTTCCCTCATGTTCACTGGCATGCTTCCAGGGACATACAAACAATCCACTTCTTTTCTAGCACCACCTTGAATATTATTGCTCACCTTTTTGGGACACTGTCTGCAATATGCCCAGTTTCTTTACACAACCAACATTTATTTCTTCTCTCAGAGAAATCTTTTCTCTGAAACCTGGGGCTAACTGGTTTTGGTGGAGGCAGTGAGGGTTTTAGCTGCCCTAAAGGCATGCTTTTCCCTTTCTGCGCTGCCACACCTGCCCCATTCACTCTCAGAGCAGGTCTGCTCTTGGCATAGCGGTCCGAGAGTTCAGCAGCCTCTTGTACTGTTTTGGGATCTCGGTCCTCTAGCCAGGTTTTTAGCTCAGCTGGGCATACCTAATAAAACCGTTCTAATAAAATCACATTTTCAATTTTATCAACAGAGTTTGCCTCAATTCCTTCCCACCTATGTTTTAAAAACTGATGTTGTTTCGTGGCTAGCTCCTCGTAGCTTATATCAGGGCTTCTCCTGAGCTTACGGAATTTATCTCTGTATGATTCAGCAGTTAATTCAAATTTTTTTAACAGTGCAGCTTTATGTTTGCTGTAATCATCACTGTCCTCATTGTCCATTTGACCCAATGCATCCAGAGCTTTCCCGGTAAGTAGCTGGGATAGCTGGAAGCTCCAGGACTCTCTAGGAATTTTAGCCTGATTACAAACTTTTTCAAAAGAATTTAAAAAGGCATCCATATCCTCCCCCTCTTTAAATTCGGCTATTAATTTGGAATTCAATTTGTAACCCAGTTCTGTGGTCCCAGTTAAACCCAAGCCACTTACCTGCTCTGGTGCTGCTGGTCAGAGTCGTATCTTCTCCAGTTCATGTTGTCTGTGGCACTCCTGCTCCTCACAGTCTGCATCTCAGCATTCTCACTCCCTCTTCTCCTCTGCAGCTTGCTGGCGCTCATGCTCCTCCTGGTCTGCGTCTCTGTGTTCTCGCTCTGCCTCACAGCATTCTCACTCTGCATCATGGTCTGCCTTTCATTGTTCCCGCTCTGCCTCTCATTCTCTCTTCTCCTGGAACTCCAGCTCCATCCTGCACAACTCAATTTGCAGCCTGAGTACCTCTGGATCCAGGATACTGGTGACCTTCCCCTGCTGCTGTGGCCCTTCACTGACAGTGGCCCTGTTGCCCTCCTCATCAGATCTGGACACTGCACTGGCTGCTAGCCCTGCCACACTTGAGGTCTGGTCCTTTTCAGTCATGGTCTGTAACTCGCTGCTCTGGGTATCTGCTACCATCAGGGCATCTATGAGGTTCTGTTTGCTGGCTTTCACCACAAACGGGACTCCTCTGTCCTCGCACAACTGCTTTAAGGAGTCTACAGTGTGCCTGCTGTAGTTGGAAGCCATCTTCCCTGACTACTGCTACTCTGACTTGCACTTTAGGAAAAAAAATAAAACAGGTAGGAACTTGACTGTATGCCAAGTGATATAGTTCTGTTTCCTTTTAAAACAAAACTCTGCCTTTTTGTTTCTTTGCAAGTGAGCTAATGGTCTCAAGCTGACACGCAGAACAATAAAAGCTTGTGATACCAAAATTATCCCACACCGCTGCCAACCAATCTGTCACAAACCCACTCAGCAGGTCAGCTCTCTACTCCCAAAGTGCCAACCTCCAAATGCAGTCTTGTGAACAGTTTACAGAAACAGGGTAACCCTCCTGTCTGTTTTGTGAGTTCGGATCAACCTTTGGTCTCAAATCTTGAAGGGATTCAAACTGTGAACCTCTTATTAGCATACCCAATGTATAGGCTCAGATAATTCTGTCTTCAGGGGGCCAGATATCTTTGCCTATGGGCACCTAACCAGATGTACAGAAATGAACCCTTAAAAACTGCAATAAAAGAC
Organism: Neoceratodus forsteri; assembly: GCA_016271365.2. Lineage (NCBI taxonomy): Eukaryota > Metazoa > Chordata > Ceratodontiformes > Ceratodontidae > Neoceratodus > Neoceratodus forsteri. The sequence goes on along the minus strand of CM028132.1, from coordinate 60,996,211 downwards.
CTCAGATTAAAACGCTTATCTTTTCAGTTTGGTATCACCATTCAAGCTTATGCCTAGTGTCAGCTATAACCATATATACTTTTCTTGCTAAAGAAAGAAATTCAGAGACAGACCAAGTAGGCTCTAAAATTAAAATTTTACTAAAATAGATAAAAATATGTAAAACATAAAATACAGAACTATTGTATCACAAGACATACAAATCTTTTAAAAGAACAAGGTTTAAACAGTGCAATTCCTACTTCAGTACTTAGATTTGTCTCTCTCTCTATATATACCTGCTTAAAGTGCTCCAAAGATGTTCTTTGTCAGAGTCTACATAGAAGTGTCTCTGAAGTAAAACAGAAGATTGTCTAAAAGCTGGCTTTGTCAACCTCTTTGCATGAGGTCTCCTAGCTCCTCCCTGTCAGAATATATATAAAAAATATATATATCTATACAAAAACAGAAGGTGTATTCAAAGTATTAAATTCTGTAATCCTCAGCACAACTCATTTCCTTTTTCAAATGACATTTATTTGATCTCATGAGCATCTTCCCCTTCCCAGGACATCAAGGCATCTTTATGATTTCACACCAGTGTACTAAACCTGGTTTCCCCCTTGAAATGTCATAAAAGGGATTCTGATTTCCCTTTTAGCAGTTAAAGCTATAAGTAACTTAGAAAAACAGGAGATCCCCGACTAAGGCCTTCCAGGTAACACCTTTTATCTAAAACTGTGTGTGTGTGATCTCACATGCTGTTTCAGCATTTCTCATGGGATACAGTCCATACACATTTTTATAATACAAAGAATGATCATACAGCACTCAGAACTGGCTGTCCATGTCACAGTATGCACAACCACATCCCCCTGCAGGGCACCTATCTATGGGCACCCCCCAGCATGCAGCTGTGCAGGGGGCAGAGCAAGGGATTTCTTTATTTATTGAAATGTTTCACAAGGAAGACACACTGATCAACAAGTTGCTCATCTCCCAGTGTGACCTGGGAGAGGGGTTACAATTGGATAAAGAATTAACCATACAGTTTAACATTTAACATACCCGAGAAATTAGACATTCAATTATATTTGTAACAAGACCTACAGTTAAAAAATATCATAAATAATCATACAATCGTATTTATGACATAACATACAGTTAAATATATCATACCTGTGGAATATGCATTTAATTACAAGTGGCATATCTGAGGAACATAGTACAGAAATTTAATGTAGCTTTTGAGCCAACTCCTTGCAGGAAAGGATCATGGTTAAGAGGCAAATCTTTTAGCAACATAGGTGCCGGAACCGGGGGGTGGGGCAAAAGGGGCAGTAGCCACTCCACTTTTTATTTCTGTATGGCAAAAACTAGTATAGAAAAAGTGCCCTTTGTACCCTCATAAGTGCTCTTTTGATTCTCAGCCCCCTCAGCTTTTACCATCTTCCAGCACCCTTGTTTAGCAATTATTGAATGAATGAGGTGCAGTGAGGGGACATCAAGGAGGGTAGAGAGGTAGACAGGGGAAACCAGCTTGGGAAAGGAGAGGATAAAGAGGGGGGAACGTTACCAGAGAAAAGTGAGCAAAAAAAAAAAATCAGTTGTGAAGGGCAAGTTAACACAGGACTAGTGTAATCTGGGAGTACCCAAGACAGAACAAAAAGTGTTAATTATTAGCTCAAGTGAACTAATTCCTTTCATTAAGTGCAGGGGTTGAGAGGGGGACAGGAGAGAGGTGGGGGTAGGGATAGGGAAGAGAAGGACGAGTCATACCTGGAACTGGCCACTTCAGATTGTGGAGATCGCTGCCAGTAGCGGAATAAGGCGAGGACTTGGAATAAGGGGCAGGAGTAGGCAAGGATAAGTTGGGTAGGGATAGAAGAGGGGATGGTAAAGGGAAGGGGGGGTGGGAGAAACTTGCCTAAGACTAGGCCTCTTCAGGATGCTGAGAACCCTGCCAGAGAGCAGAGTCAGGCGAGGATGAGTTAGGCAGAAAGGACGGAGGGGAAAGGTGAGGGAAGGAAGAGTTATTTCCCAGTGCTGGACCCCTCCAGGATGCTGAAAACCCTGCCAGGTGACAGAACTAGGTGAGGGCCAGTTGGGAAGAGAGAAAAGAAAGGATGAAGGGAAAGGAGGGAGGAGGAGGGAAAGAAGAAGCTTGCCTAAGACTAGGCCACTCCAGGATGCTGATAACCCTGTCAGAGTGCAAAATCAGGTGAAGACTAGTTGGGTAGAAAGGATAAAGGAGGAGGGGGAGTGAAGGAAGAATAATTGCCCAGTGTTGCGCCCCTCCAGGATGCAGAGAACCCTGCCAGGGGATAGAATTAGGTGAGGGCAAGTTGGGCAGAGGGAATAGGGGGATAGAAGAGGAAAGGAAAAAAGAAGGAGGGAGGGAAGAAACTTACCTGAGACTAGACATTGCCAGGGTGCTAAGAATCCCGACAGAGGGCAGATCATCCAATTAATCAATCAAACTTTATTTAACCAGGCAGACACATCATTGAGCAAGCTCATTTGCAAGATGGTCCTGGACACACAGGACATACACATTTATAGTATTCAACAACATTTCATAACACAGCAGACACTGAAATAGACTATTTTTAAGTACAAGATCATTAGGTATCAGGAACTAGACTTAGTTAACAAGAGCTATATACATACACAGGCAATTCATGCATAGGTGAGTTAGGAGATGATGGAGGACAGAGGGAGGAGAGGATGGCAAGACACATGAGGGGAGTGGGGGGGTAACCCTGCATGGGTATATGCCCCCTAGTGCAAGGAGACATGGGGAAGGAGGGAAGGAGCTAGGAAGGGGGTAGTTACACTACAAAGGAATACCAGCCGACAGGGGGGAATAAGAAGGCCAGGGAGGTTCAGAAGCTAGGGGAATATGCTGTCCAGATACCAGTGATCACCTAAAGCAGTCACACGCAGTCTTCAGACATTGATAGAGCAGCTGTCTGAATACATGGGGGCTAGGCAGGAGGGAAGGTTTAAGTGCTTTTTGCTTGTTGTTCCAAAGGGAAAGTAGGAAGGAGCTGATGGCAGTTGTGCCATGATGTGTCCTCATCCAAGGTAGCTTGAGGAGGACAAAGGAGGAGTTCCAAAGGCCATACGCACCCTTAGATCATTTGAACAGGTTGCAGATATAGAGTGGGAGTTTGTTAGAGATAGCCCTGAGGAACCACATGAGGGTGTTTATTTGCCTCCTCATGGAGAGGGACAGCCAATCAGTTGCCTGGTACAACAGGCAGTGGTGAGTCCGCAGGGGCATGTCAAGTATGAATCTCAAGGTGCGATGACAGAGTGTATCAAGCTTCTGTAGCACATACTGGGGGCAGTGACTGTAGAGAAAGTCAGCGTAGTCAAGCAAGGGTAGAAAAGTTGTTTGAACCAGCTGCTTCCTGGCTTCGAGAGTGAGTAGATGTTTTATGGGGTAAAATATGCCAAGGCGCTGTCTTAGCTGTTTTTGTTAACTCACTTAGGTGTACAATGAAGCTGAGTTTATTATCCAAAAGTAGAAGTAAAAATTAAGCACCCACCAAAACACAACGCGGTCACAGCAGTTCCTTTAGATCGCAAACTTTATTTAAGCACTGGTGCGACCACAGTGGTATCAGACCTTGACAGAATAAAGTGAAAACAGTTATCCAACCAGACTCCCAGGTATTTGAACTTATCCACTATTTCCAGAGGTTCACCAAGGAGGGTGATAATCTGGGGGTTACCAGGTGTCTCCACAGTGAGGGAGGAGTGCAGGGAGATAATCATGGCTTTGTTTTTTTTTGGCATTGAGCAAGAGCTTCAGGCTCAGCAGGTTGTGTTGAAGGGTGATAAATTCCTGCTGTAACTCCTTGTAGGCAAGATCAAGAGAGGGTTTGTTTGTGTAGAGGACTGTGTCATCCACAAAAAGGTGAACATTTCCCGTGAGTATGCCAGAATCTATGTGGTTAATATAAAGTGCGAAGAGGATAGGCCCCAAGATAGAGCCTTACAGGCGCCTTGAGGCAAGGCTTTTAGTGGGGACAGGTCCCCTTGTGCTTTGATTTATTGTCTTCGGTTTGTGAGGTAGCAATGGAACCATTTCGTGCAGTAGGGGTTAGACCAATACTATCCAGAGTATCAAGAAGGATGGAGTGATCAATCATGTCGAAGGCTTTGCTAAGGTCAAGGAAACGTGCGTAGATGTGCTGTTTATCATCCAGGGCTTTTAGTCAGTCATTAGACACTTTGGCAAGAGCCGACACAGTGTTATGCTTAGGTCTGAACCCCGATTGGGCTGGGTTAAGGATATTTTCACAGTCCAACGCCAAGTACTCCCTCAGTAGTGAGTTGACAATTTTTTCTAATAGCTTGGATAGTAGAGGAAGAAGCGAGATTGGTCTGTAATTATTCAAGTCGGTAGGGTCAACCGATTTGAACACAGGGATAATATGTGCAATTTTCCAACTGAGTGGTAGCTCCCATTGGGTAAGTGAGCTATTAAATAGATGAGCAATAGGTGCTGTTAGGTGATAATAGCCTGCTTTTAGAAAGAAGGGTTCTAACGAGTCGGCACCAGCACTCTTTTTGGTATCTAGCGAGAGAAGGAGGTCCTCCACCTGTTTAAAGGATACTGGCTGGAAACTAAAGGGAGGGAATACAAAATCACACATGCCCCCACAATGCAAAGCATCATGGGCTGCATATGCAAATCACCACAGAATGTTATGCTGGTCCAACTTTAAGCAGAATTGCATGGTGCCGAAAGGCCTCTCACACAGTTTGCAAAGGGTGCTAACAGAAGACATAGACATCGCAGCCATCTCTACCAGGACTCATCAGTATGCCTCGTCTGTTTGACACCCCAGTGAAATGGACCAGCTACCCTTAAGACAGTGTGCCTTGGATATGTTGTGGTGAACCCATTAAAATAAAAAACTATTTAAAAGACAAAGAACCTCTGTGCGCAAACACTGAGGCAAGGGTCCCCAAAGGGAGGGAGGCTGGTACAGAGGACAGAAGTGGAACAAGTACCTATACTAGCGGCACTTGGAGCACTCAGATTAGTAACAGGCAAGGCATCGAATGTGAGGCCTGCAGTAGCAAGTGGTTATTGAGCTGGTCAAGGATCTCATACCTGTCTGTGTAAGAGTTATTGTTCACTACAATTTGGGCCACAATTGGGGAGGCAGGGGAGTGTTCTTTGACCTCTCTCAAGATTTGCCAAAACTTGGCAGAGCAGTTTTTGTTTTCCTCAAGGACAGACTGAAAGAAACATGATTTTTCCGTCCTTATCAGTTTGGTGCAGGCATTCCTGGGTACCCGAAAGGAGAGCCAGTCTGAGTCAGCCTGCAACTTCCTTGCCCTTTTTCATAGTGAGTCCCTTGACCGCCAGGCCCTCTTCAGGGACGGGCTGAACCAATCAGGTGCCCATTTCCTTGATTTGACCTTTCTTAAAGGTGCATGTTTATTGATTACCTTTAGTAACAGATCCTGGAAGAAACGGAAAGCTTCAGACACAGAAGGTGTGAGATAGAAGTCCTGCCACTTAATCTTCCCAAGATCTGTCAGAAAGGTGGGGAGACAGAAGTATTTTAGGTTATGCTTTAGCTTGAAGGTAGAGGTAGAAGGTAGCACCTAACACAGGCAATGGCACAGTGGTCACTCAGGTCATTATGGAAGACCCTTATATGGGAGATGTTATGTGGCTTGATGACGAGCATGAGATCCAGCAAGGAGCTTCAGTCGGGTTTTTTTTATTAGGTCAGGTGACCTCAGGGGTAATCTGAGTTAGCCTGTGCTCATCACAGAAGTCCTTAAGCCTGTTGGTGCAGGCATCATTCCAATTAAGATTAAGGCCCCCCCATTATGACACATTCAGTTTTCGCTTTATCCAAGAGGGAGTGAAGGTGAGGTAACATACACAAGCCAGCAGCAGGTGGCCTGTAGCAAGCAGCAACCAGTAGGGCTACTCCAGGCGATAAGGTTAACTTAAGGGCAAGACACTCAAATTCTTTGGCCATTGATGTACAGACAATATCGGAGGTTATGAATTTATCCTTAGTATATATGGCAACACCACCGCTTCTGGTGAACCTGTCACACCTGAGTAGGTTGTAGCCACAGATGTTAAGCATTTTGTCAGGTACGTGATTCTTAAGCCAGGTTTCCGAGAACATTGCTACGTCAGGTATTGTATGCAGCACCCAGGCTTGGACCTGGTCAAATTTATTGGATGGACTGCATACATTGATATGCAGGAAGCTCAGGCCCTTTAACTGTGGAAGCTCCCCTGGAGCAGCTTGCAGATGGGGGAGGACCCGGGTTTCATTCCACACTACCTGCACAGAGCACTAACAGGATTAGTAGTTTCCTGAGACATCTTACAAGGAATCTCAGGAAGGCTTTGTCAGGTTGCTTAGCATGGGCACTGCCTAGAGCAGTAGAACAAGGGTTAAAGGGGCAATGAAAGGTGGTCAGAGCAAATATTGCTACCCTAACAGAGAAAATAAGGGGTGTCTGCTTAGGGGGTGTTGGGCAATACAGGATGTAATACATTCTGATTGCGTATGGGTCACTGCCTCTGGAAGGAGTTAACTGAGGAACAAACACCGCCAGACTTGGTTCCTGGTATGTAGGAGAGTTCAGGCAGGTTGCTTCTTTCGGTGTGTCCGTATTTGGCTCCAATGGTAGGTGGAGGACTCAGCCAAGGAGGGAAAGGTAGGCTAAGGTCGCCATCTTAGGATTGGTGGGTAGCAGAGGAGAGGCAACTCTTTATAAGCATTCTTGGATGACTGACAGCAGCCCTGTAAGGTGAAGTAGCCTGGAGCAGGCCAAGGGCTACAGAAGCCGAGTGTTAAAAGAATGATTTGGCAGGGTGGGTCAAAAGAGCAGCTGTAACGGGCAAGATGTAGCCAGTGATGGTTATATATCCAATCAGATGCCCATCCTGGGTCCTGAAGTAGGCCCCCTGCTCTGTGCGAGGAGGGGATTCTGACAAGGGGCAGGACCTGACAATTTTAAAAGTATGACTGCCCCCCACACTCCCTACCTTCCCAGTGGACTGTGGCAGCACAGTGAGGGTATTTCCTGTCCTGCACACAAGCGTAGATCACTGGGGGAGCACACAAAAGATATGGCAGGCTCCCCACTGCTGTATCCTGTACCCCCCTCACCTGACACTCCATGTCTTAGTGCATGGCACATTGTGAGGTCATGCCCACACCCCCAGACCACCCGCTGTGTGTAGCTGCATGATTGGCTAGGGGATCAGGTGCATAAGGGGCATACGTCTATTCAGTGAATGCCACCATGGGTCCGCTGGACCCCTGGTTCATGGCATTCCAACTTAGGGTTGCCTATGCACCACAGATCCACAGTGCATAGGCAATCTGCCCCTTAACATGTAGGAATCAGTGTTCTTCTTCTGCTGTTTACTGTAGTGCATAGTTCGTGCTCGGAGCTGTTGACTGTAATTGGTCATTTTGTTATGCTTTTTGCCATTACTGCATTTCTGAGCACTGTACTACATGTTTGCACTGTTCACTCCTCTTCCCTCTCCCCTCTGAATGCATCTGGAAATAAGCTGATAACAGCTTAGCACATCTTTTCTGGTAAAACTTTTGAAATAAATAAAAATGAAGGGGATATTTTCCACAGCCATGCCAGTGTATAACAGACTCTGTGCAGGGACATACACTTGGTATATTTATAGTGTGCATAATGTGATGAGGAATGAACACCCTCACAGATGCCCCTACAATCAGTGTCCTCACTGTGAGTGTTCCAGGCCATTTTTACTGACTACAAGGCGTCCAGTGTATGCCCTACCTGTATAGCTGACAGGTTGGATAGCAGACCTTTCCGATCCCACTGTGAATGTAAAAAAAACACTTTCAGGCATTAGATTGCAAAGAAGGTCACACATCCCATTCAGAGGAACAGCAATATCGAACTTGCCTTAACTGAAAATAATGTACCAATCTGAGATGTGTGGCTTGTGGCAAAACTGAAACTGGGTATAATGGTCTGCCAGATATGAGCTCAGCCACTATCCTAATCCCTGATGCTTCCTACTCCATATCACCAGGGGCTTTCAAACAAGACAGAAGTTTAGGTTTTCTCCATAACAGGGTAAAGACGGATAACCCCGGTGAGAAATCAATGTTCCACAGCAGATTTCCACAGTCATTGCTGTGTGTGGGTTCTGGATTCACAAGGCCCCCTCTCGCGATGAGCATCTGCCATGCTGGGTGTGGCAGAGAGTGATTGGAGAACTGTGCTGGATATTAGAAAACTGGACACTCGCATCACTGGAACAAATGAAACTATAGGCTGGTTTAAAAGTTTGGACACAAACTTTTATTTCGCTTTCAAAGCAGGTGCAAAATGTGCCAAACTCAAAATGCCAGCGTTCTACACCAAAACCAGGCGCTTTGTCAAAGCATAATGCCCCAGGTGGTCAAGTCTCCTTTTATATAAAAAAGTAAATGGTTCTTAAAGTGATAACGTGCATAAAAAATCCAAAATACATGATATTAACCCTGAACCACCACCCAAGGCATGCATAATTATTAAACACAATCTACACATTATTGGACTCTTTTTCTTAAAGAGCTACTGTACTGCCTAAAACCAATATTAGATTTTAAAAGCAGACAAACATTACCTTTTATATCTGAGGTACTTTTTCTTTTCCCTTTGTTTAATTAGCAGATTGTTTACCCAATGTTAGTAGGTGTGATGTGTGGAACAGCTCTTAGCCTGGCAGCTGACATATCTAACTGTACTGCCCCACACTACATCATCAGCATTGTGATCTCACTGACTGTGACGTCACAGGTGAATGACCTGGCAGCTGACATATCTAACTCTACTGCCCCACACTACCTCAACAGCACTGTCACCTCACTGACTGTGACATCACTGCTACTTCGGAACAGTAAGTGAGTGACTGCCAGGTCATTCACCTGTGATGTCACAGTCAGTGAGATCACAATGCTGATGATGTAGTGTGGGGCAGTAGAGTTAGACATGTCAGCTGCCAGACTAAGAGCTGTTCCACACATCCAGCACAATATTATTAAACAGACTACTTTCTGATGAGCAACAGGAAAAAGATAAAAACTTCAGAAATAAAAAGTTACAACTGACTTCTACTTAAAATTTTTATTAATTTGCTGCCTGTCTGTTTTGGCCTCACTAGCTCTTTAATTTAATTTGAGTGCAGAAAAGCACCACAGATAACTGAAATATCATAAATTGGTTTAAATGAGGGACTGTGTGATGTCTCCAGAGGAGAAACTAAACATCATAATAATTTTTAAAGTATTAGCAACAGAACCCATCTGTTCATCATGTGCTCATCAGATGTAAAAGTTGCTACTAAAAATGTTTATATGTAACATCATAAAAAAGCACAACAGAAGCACTTCAGGATAATGTATAAAACATCAAAGGAATGATCTGTTGTAGATGTCATCGTACTGTGCAGGGATAATAAATCCGGTGGTGAAAACTTGGGAACTGGGCATCCGCCAGTGTAAGAAGCAAGAAGATGTATATAAGGGCACGGCATCTTCACGCTTGTAATAAACAAAACAAAACATACAACTTAGACACCAAGAGAGAGCTGAGGCTGCCAATGGAGTGGGAGGTCAAAGGAGGCCGCAGGCAGTCAACTATCAAAAGACTAGGGATAATGGGAAAAGGAGTCTTTTAGAAAATGGGTGTTCAATTAGTTAGCAGTAAGTGATATGTATAACAGTGAGGGCATTACATAAGAATACGTGCCAGCTCAATATATTTATATAAAGAAACCTCCCAGGGTATAAATCCAAAAATTCTCTCAGTGTAATAATAAAGTAGCCGAATCCTCCCTTTTGGTGAGTACCGCCACTCCCAGAGCAGCTCCTTTGTGCTACACAATGCCTATGCTGGCCATATTGTAAGGGACATTCCTCCTCGCTCCAAACGGGTATCATTAACATGTGTCATAATTCCGCTATACAAGACACTAGTGAGGCCCCACCTGGAGTACAGTGTACAGTTCTGGAGACCATACCTATGTAAGGACATAGACAGGGTAGAGAAGGTTCAGAGGAGGGCAACAAAGATGGTGCATGGATTGCATCACAAGTCCTATGAAGACAGGTTGAAGGAACTGAACATGTACTCCCTGGAGGAGAGGAGGGAGAGAGGGGATATGATAGAGACATACAAGTATCTTACAGGAGGAACAGGGTGCAGGAAAACACTATTTTAAGCAAAAAGATGTTCCAGCACTAAGCGGGCATGGGATGAAGTTGGAGGGAGGACGATTCAGAGGAAACATGAGAAAGAATTTCTTCACGAATGGGTGGTGGACAAGTGGAACACCCTGCCAGAGGAAGTGGTGGGGCTGAAACAATCACGGGATTTAAGAATGCATGGGATAGACATAAAGGAATTCTGGAGGTCAGGGGTAAGGTGCAACAGACTTCTAGGAAAACAAACTGAACTTACAAGCTCAAATGGGCAGACTGGGTGGGCCATAGGCCCTTATCTGCCGACACTGTCTATGTATCTATGTATCTGCTGGAAGTGATCCATGTTAGTGAAGGCGTATGGATGGCTGAAGCAACTATTGCAATGGACATGGAAGGTTGGTGGTGGAGCCACATTGAACAAGCTGATGATGTCACCAGTCAGTCACTCTACATAAATACTGCCCCTTGTAGGAATGGGGGAAGGGGAGAGGTGACAAGGTGGTGTTTTATACCATACTCAGGCCAGAGGCGGGCAATAGGATAGGTAGGGTGAGCATACACTTCTGCTCATCTGTTTAGACTCAAAGTTAAGTCTATCCACTGGTTTAAAGGCAGATGTATGATAAACTGCTGAACATTTAGAACTAAATGCACGGGTCAGTCAACTGGCACAGCAGTACTGTAGTGATACCACCTCTGATGCCAGCGAACCATGTTTAGGAACGAGCCTGAGTTGTTTCCAGCCAGTGGAGGGGGGGGGAGACTGAATGTCCCACAGGATGCTTTACTTCTGTGGGTAGGAGGGTACTGTCCTCCACAGCAATACTGCCACCTGTGGCAGTGCAGCTGGGAGGCTGAGGAGAGAGTGGGACTCCGCTCATGTTGGGGCAGCACCATGCTCAGTGTGAGCACAGCCCCTTGACATCCACATATGTGGAGTTCCAAGGGGCAGGGGAGAGATACTGAAAATACCCTAGTCTCTCCATAGACAAATGACCCCGCTACATCCAGGGATGGGCCCGGCCTGCCTGGAATGCACCTCCTGATGAAGTGTCAGGTACTTCGAGGTATATTCCTCCACCCCATCCCTGTCTGTGGGGGGAATACTTAGCTAATTGGTGGAGGTGACATCCCAGTTAGGTAAGGGTGCCACTGGAGGAAGCACCTTTGTGTCTGGGGGAGTCAGGGAGGGACTAGGGAACAGACCTATACAGAAAATTAAAAAAACTAAATGCATGGCCGGCCCAGTGGTGCTGAGGGTTGAGGCACTGACTCACACCGCTGGGCCACGCTGGTGACCCAGGTTCAGAACGAGCTCGGGCCATCAGGGGTTGGCAGAGGAAGACTGGGATTGAGCGTCGGGAGACAGCTCTCCCTGTCCTGGGGTGGGCTTGGGATTCTACACCGCTCTGCGGCAACCCCTGGGGATGCCCAGAGGTACTGCAAGCAACGGTGTAACTGAGGTGGGATCGTGGAGGATGTCTGCATGTATGTGCATGGACGTCATTGCACGTCCATGATCCCAAATGGGGAGAAACCGGGAAAATGGCAGCACGGGTCCGTGGCAGCTTGATGGCCACAGCTCCACCGGCTGACGATGCCTGGAAGCATGTGCCGGTACTGGTTTCCTCACCAGGCGTGGGGGCTATGGGGGGGCCCTATTCACAGGTGTAGCTGCGTGTGTGAGCTGGGCATGCGAGCTTCGGGGTCGGCAGGGGAGTGGAGCGGTGGCTGGATGTGGAGCAGGACTGTGGATGCAAAGGTGGGAAAAAGTGTTAAATGATAAAAAAAAAAAAAAACGAAATGCATAATCAGCATCAACTACTAACTGATACAAATGACTCCAACATATGTTTATGGGTTTGTGTCCAAATTAAAATTCAATCAAGTGAATATTCTTTCATATATGAACATGATTGAATATCCCAAGTCACTGTTCCATCCTCAGAGATTTGGGAAGGGAATTCTGAGAAGACAAAAATTATTCATCTGTTCCTGCATATAGCATTTACCACAGGATACTAGAGGCAGTCCCTAGAAGGAAGTCTTTGGGGAAGCCAAGACCCTTAAACCTAAAGGGAAAAGTCTCTGACAGACAAAGAAAACATCTTCAGATGTGGCAGTGCTTCCTTATCTTGTCATCTCTTTGCTTTAAACTGTCCATGACAGGCCAGATCAACTCACTTACCCTAAGCAAGTTGGCAACTTTAACTCTCAGCCAGCTCAGAGACACAGCAGGAGAGCTACTGCTCATGTTGCTGGTGACCTGGGTTTGAGAACAGGCTCATGTCATCGAGACCTTGAGGAAGAGGAGGACTGAGCATCCCAGAGGACCCTGATCTCCTTCCTGGGGGGAGGGGTGCATGACCTCACTGCCACACTGCCACCTGGGTGACTACAGAAGGTAACACAGTGGGAATCCTCTGAGAGAGTGGCAGACATCTGCCAGACTCCATGGTGGCATGCTTCGGCATATGCGTACTTGGAGAACCTTGCATAGGGACATCTGCAGGGGGCTGGGACCAAAACACAGAAATATCCCTTGTTGCATGGCGAAATATCGGTGGCACACTCAGGCTTTGATTGCCACAAATGTCCACCTCCCCTTTTAGTGGGCCCTAGACAAGGGAGATCCGTATCTCACTGGGTAGTGGCCAGGTCTGGTGAGCTCCACTCCAGGAACAGGCTGGCATGGCTCAAGAGGGCACATTCCAGATAAGTGTGGTTATGGGGCTGGGCAGCTGCCTCCGGAGGAAGGCAAGGCAACTTTATTTCTATGGCGCCCAATCCCTGAGGTACTGGGCAGCTTACATAAAACAAGAAGGGAAAAACATATAATATAAAAATGATATTTATAAGTACACACATATTGGGATAAATAAAATACGGTAAAAGACAATAAAACTCAAAATGAAAATTAGCTCTGGTCATTAACGGATGTCATCAGGAAAGGCAAACAAAAATAAGTGAGCCTTCAGACCCTTCTTAAATATCTCAAGAGCTGGGGCCTCCCCCACACCAGCTGGAATTGAGTTCCACAGGACTTCAAATGCCTGGTTGCCTGATGTTTTTAATATAGCCCTGGGAGCCACATGGAGGCTCCTGTTCGAGGAACGGAGGGAGTGAGCAGAGGTGGCTGGTGTTAGGAGATCAGCCAGCTAGCCCAGGCCCAGTCCATATAGGGCTTTATAGGTGAGCAAGCCCACCTTGAAGATGACCCTCCACCTGACAGGCGGCCAGTGCAGAGCTTGCAAGACTGGGGTCACATGACTGGACCGAGACCGGCCCGTCAGCAATCTTGCCGCTGCGTTCTGCACTAGCTGCAGCTGGCGGAGGGTCTCTCCAGAGACCCTGAAGTATAGAACATTACAGTAGTCAAGCCTGGAAGTGACAAAGGCATGCATTAGTGATGGCAGGTCTTCAGGCAAAATTAGGGGCTTAATCCTGGTGACATTCCTTAAGTGGTAAAAAAGACTTTGGACCACAGATGACACCTGTGCTTCAAGAGTCAAACTGCTATCCAGGATAACACCAAGATTCCGCACCCTAGGAGAGGTCATCAATGGAGTGGACACCAGAAACAATCCTGTAACGGCTCTGCAGGCATTCCCATCATGCCCATGACCCAGCTCTCTCACCAGAACCTCCATCTTAAAAGAATTCAGTCGCAACCAACTGGAGGACATCCAGTCATTGATCTCAGCCAGGTAGTTGTTAACTACTTCTACAGCGTTCTGTGTTCCCGGGGAAAAGGACATATACAGTTGGCTATCATCTGCATAGCAGTGAAAACCCACACTGTAATGCATAATGAGCTCTCCCAGGAGTAGCATGTACACCGTGAATAACACTGGTGACAAGGTCGAGCCCTAAGGCACTCCACATGGCAGGAGCTTCGGGGAGGAGGAGAAATTCCCCATCACCATCTGTTGCTTCCTGCCAGAGAGAGAGGACTCAAACCAGCTGATGACGGTACCGGTGAGTCCACAATATTCTTGAAGGTGATCAAGAAGCGCAATGTGATCCACAGTATCAAATGCTAATGAGAGATCAAGGAGCTCAACAACTGACCTGTCTCCTCCTATATCTCTAGCCCTGAAACCGGACTGGAATGGCTTGTAGATATCATAGGACGTGAGGTGCTCCTTGAGCTGCTGCGCCACTATTTTCTCAACAACCTCACCTAAAAATGGTAGGTTGGAGATTGGATGGTAATTCGCCAGGATGTCGGGGTCAAAGGCCACTCCAGGAGACCAGGAGGCATAAACAATAAACTTAAAAAACAGTCTGTAACTTCTCAGAGGGTGCTGTTGCCCTAGGCATTGCACCCTCACTTCAGTCTCCCTGATATCTTCAGATGGGTGGTGCTCTTTCACTACTTCACTGCTGCGCTTCAACCCATCCATGACAGGCCAGGACTGTTTAAGCAGTAAGGCATAACAGGGTGGGGATTATTGGGGGATTTACCCTTGCCTCGTGTGGTGCGTCATGAGGCACAGCCGAGTGACTTAACCACATGGGAAGTGGGTAATTCTCCAATTACCCATGTCCTGCAGTGCCTTATCATGATTATACAATGGATCCTTTTGTTAAATAAATTTAAAACAGGATTAATTATGTTTTTTATAAATGCATTTCTTCAGCTGTGGGTTATTGTAAGATTTACCCATAAGTAAAGACCTTAGCTGACCAATCAGGTTACAGGATTTTAGGTGCCCATTGTGTATTATATAGAGTTGGTAGGTGGTTATACTGAGGATTTTACACGAGGGTGGATGCCACATAAACCCTGAGAGCGAAGCTCGAGGGTTTATTTGGGCATCCCACCCTGAGGAGGTGTGTAAAATCCAAGTTTTACACACTTACCCATCCTTTATTTTGTATAACTACTGGGGACTGTTTTTTTTTGCCACAGCAATTATACAAAATAAATGTGTATCTCTATGGAGCCAAGCCGTGGACCATTGGGGTTTCAGCTCAGTTCACAGCAACTCAGATCCTGACCTAAACCACTGTTTAGTTTTTGTTTTTTTATTTCCAACCGAACAAATGAAAACATTTTATGTGCCCAGTCATATATTTTTAAAAAAAAAAAGAATTTACTGCCGACTCCTATTGTCGGCGAACTGCAGAGAGTTGAGGAGGGGGACAGCAGAGGACGTGCATTGCTGAGGAAGAGCACAGCTAGCGCATGCTCCGAGATGGGGAAACCGGGTGCATGTTTGTCGTTATAACCAGCTGGTTATAACAATAAAATTACAACCTGGTTTCCCTGTGGGAAAAAACAAGAACCAGTTATTATAAGCTAATAAGGCCTTTGTGGGGTTTCTCTTATGGTCTAAGAGACTCTGGACATGAGGTTTGGGCAAGGGGAATATGAAGCAAAGCTGAGCAGTTTTGTCTGCCCAAACCTCAAAAGAGGAGCTTCTCATGTTTTTACACCATAAGAGACACCCCTCAGAAGCTCCCTTAAGTTATCATAAATCACTTAAGTTAACTAGAGTGACTTACAAGTTTTAAGTAATTTCATTTACATTTTAAATGTTTCTTTAGCTGCCCCCCCCCCCCAACTCTGAAGTGTTGTGCTCCACTTCTAATGCTCCTACATGAGAGACCACAAAGAGGTACAGTAGCACTTTGTCCTCGCTGGCTGAAATCAGACAAGTGATTTATAATCGCTTTCTCTGGGACATTTTGAGTGGGTAAACAAGTAGTTTCAATAAAATAGCATTTAAACTAATGTATACTTACAAATATTTCAGTATGTGTTTAGATCATTGCCTCAGTTATGGTATCCATAATATCCTAACTAAAACAAAGGATGAACCTTGAATTTTAAACTCAAGTTGGGGCATAGTGGTTATGCAATGGATTTACTCAAAATATGCAATTTATCTGCGCATGTGAAGGAGCAACACCATAACTTAAGAGTTGTGGAGCCTTAGGCGAGTTAAAAAATTTGGTTGCCCCTTCACAGGTGATGAGACATTGCATATTTTGTGTCAGGCCATTGTGTATTCAATTAATACAATATCACTTTGCTAATCATAACTTTTAAATATGTTGCTTCTGTGAAGAAGTACCTTTTTCTCTTTGATTTCAACAGCAGATTTCAGTGCTGCCCAGGGCTATTGGGATGTCATTAGTGTTGTGAAAGTTAATGTCTGATTGGTTTAGTATTACACTGTGATGTAGTGTATCACACCTCAGTTTCTAGTGATGTCACCAGTGCTGCTCAAGGTGCTTAACACCACGTTAACCAAGGGTAAGTGGTGCTTTTCAATCTAAACTTACTGTCTTTTGATGTGGTGCAGCATAAACCAAGGGGAGGAAATAAATCCTATCCGCCGGCACAAGCAGTCTCACCGACCACCAGCTCCAACGACCTGCCTGCATCATCATCTAGTAGTGATTCTTCACCATGGTCTGCACACTGTGGCCAGACAAGCAGGGTCACTAACGAATGCCTTTTGGAGGAACTGCTGGCGGTAAGGACCAAGATGCAAGACTCTATAGCCTCAGTTCATACGGACATGGACACACTTAAGAAGGAGACAGCAGAACTGCAAGCGACGACCACAACACTGCAGTCCCACTCTGATACTATGTGTAATGTTCTTCTGCAAAGAAACCTGATTCTGGAGGCATATAGTAGACTGGTGGGCTTTAAACTCAACCTTAAAAAAAAAACAGAACTTTTGCAAATATGTTGCCAACATACATTCTAAGTTCCCCTTCAAGTGGGACAGAGCAGGACTTAAATATTGTTTTAATAGTCTACCTTCCAAAAGATTTGGACCTTCTGGAACTGCTGAATCCAGAACCACTATCCCAACAGATTACAGCTCACCTAAGCAGAATAGCCCATCAACCTTGTCTTTTTTTTCTCCAAACTGGATGCTATCTGGATGAATGCAATCCCTAACATCTTGTATTTTCAATAGCCCTTCCCCATAAGTCCATCACCTTTTTATTTGAAATCCTGGAATCAGCTTATTTCCAGATTGGTTTGGGGAGGCAAATGCCCTAGAGCACATTATGCCACCCTCCAGCTTCCTTGTGATAAAGATGAGGTTAACCTCTCAAATGTGAAATTTTACTCTATGGTTGCACATTTGTGGGTCATTTATGATTGAATCTCTCCTCCATGTGATTTCTACTGGCGGTATATTGAACTTTATCTTAATGACCTCCACAATCTGGATAAATTTCTTTTTGCTTTCCCGTCATGCAGTGGCCAAGTTTTTGGGTTCACTAGATATACAGCTGTCACATTCTGGCAAAGGAATAAATTTAGTGCTCTGCCCATGATTTCCATGTCCTTATTTTTTTGCCCCGAGACTTGGCATTTGACAAAAATTTCCCCCCTACAAATATTGACCATATTTTCCTCCATTGGAGAAGACTGGGACTCCATTACATATTTCAGTTTTTAGATTCCACAGGTGTTCTCCCATTTCATGAGCTCCAAACCTGATTTGGTCTTACGGGCAGGGAACACTTTCAGTTTCTGCAGATGAGGTTGTACCTGCTAAAGCTGGGATGTGACTACTGTTGTCTGTTGGATCAGCCGGCATTGTTGACTATGATCATTATGGGGGCAGAATGGGGGGATAAATGGGGGCACTTAATAGGTCACTTTTACAGGGGCTTACAGGAGACAGATTCAGACTCTTCTAAACATATCTTGGAAAGATGGAACAAGGACCTTGGTTCTTCCATTAGTTATGAGTATTGAATAAGACATACCCACCTATCAACAAAGGTTTTCCTGGACGTGCTATAATAGGAACTTGAAGGCCTCAATAGTACTGGCCACTTAAATGGGGGAGACCGGGGGGTGCTTACTGGTGTCAATCTTGGGAGAAGAGAGCAGGTCATGCTCATATTTTCTGGTTATGCCCCTCACTGGAAACATTCTGGTCTGACATTGAGTGTCATCTATAGCAAATCTTCCCAGGATTCAGTGGCCTTTCAGACTCCCTTGCCCTTTTATATATTCCTCCCCAGGGAATGAGAAGGGCATGGCATACTCAGTTACTGACACTGGTACTAGTGGCATGTAAAGCTGTCACCAAGCTGTGGCTGAAACAGTCCCCACCAGGGTACCTCAGTGGAGAGCTATAGTCAATTACACTTATCGTCCAGAAAGACTTACACTTAACATAACAATTTGCAAGTCTTGCTTAACTTGGCAGAGATGGATGTTTTACAGTACAGAGACTGATAATACTTTTGTACCACAACCTGAACCCCCTCTTTGTAAATTTTGATATGTATGTTTTCTTTCTTTATCTATATATTTAAATCTGTTTTACATTGTGTTTTACTAGCAAATACTGATT
The DNA here is from genome assembly GCA_016271365.2 of Neoceratodus forsteri. NCBI lineage: Eukaryota > Metazoa > Chordata > Ceratodontiformes > Ceratodontidae > Neoceratodus > Neoceratodus forsteri. The sequence goes on along the minus strand of CM028132.1, from coordinate 60,977,646 downwards.
ATTTCCTTACGTATTCTCCTTCTTGTGTTGCTGAGAACTCAATCTGTTTTCTTGAAGTGTTGTTGATGCGTTACTGCAACTGATGATGCTTTTTGTATCTGATTTACTCCTTCTCTGTGCATTTGTTGACATTTGTCTGACATGTTGTCTGCATTTCTATAAAAGATAAAACTGAATAAAATGTTAATACAAAAAAGCATATCAAACCTTCAAGACAACCCAAAGATGTTGTTTTTCACCAGTGTAGTTTCTAGATTGTTTCCATATTCAGAATTAATCAGACTTATTTCAGATCCATTTGGTTTGTGTATTAAACCTATCAATACAAACTGCAACTGAGTTCAGTGTGGGAATGAAGAGGCAATTTTTGTTTGGTAAATGGACTCATAACGATAATATACTGTATTGAAGCTTGTTCATTAAGTAACACTTAGGCAGCAATAATCAGCAGCTCAGTATTTAAAATGCAGAACAACTTGCGTGGGGCGAAAGCTGTGTACTGCAGAGTGTCAGATCTCGGTCATTTCTGTTGTACGTCTTCTGAGTTGCATTCTTGTCTTCTGCTGCCATCAAACTTTTCAAGGTAAGTTTCCTACTGCTTTCTGTTGTTTAATGTGGAGCTGAGTAAGAAAAAATATGCTTACATTTATACGCACACACAGGACATGTAAGGGTCCATGACCCATTTGTTGTGAAAGCAGGTATGTAGGGCTTCACCACACAGATAGTAGGGGTCATCATACTGTATGTAGTAGGGCATATTATACACAGGCCCCCTTCTTATTAACAAATCAACCGTAGGAATTAAATTCTAATAGCTGCAAGGTGGTTTGTGGCACTTTACAGACAGATTCAGGGTACTAAGTTTCAGGGCCAGCACTGGTATAAACAAAAATAAATAGGATTTGGGGCAGACAACAATATAAGTATCAGACCACATTTCAGGCCAGACTTTCAGCACAGCTATCTCACAGACAGCTCAGATGTAGCCCCTCCCCTCTCCTTACAGACTTGCTGTTTTTGTACCACCTTCCCCTGACGATTTCAGGCTAGGTTTTCAGTACACATATCCCACTCCCCTGGTGCTTACAGATAAATACATGCAAACAAACAAAGAGCCCCCTCCCCCAGGTTTCAGGCCAGACTTTCAGCATAGCTATCTCACTACCCTGGCACTTCCAAAGGCATACAAAATAGAAACAGACTTGCAGTCCCCCCCAAACAGGTTTCAGGACAGGCTTGCAGCACAGATATCCTCCTCCCCTAGTGCTTCCAAAGGCATACAGAAGCAAACAGACTTGCTGTCCTCCTCAAAGGTTTCAAGCCAAGCTTTCCACACAGATATCCCCCTCCTCTCTTACTTACGAACACAAAACACAACAAAGACATGTTTTTTTTTGCCCCCGCCCCCATTTCAGGCCAGGCTTTCATATATCCCCTCCTGCTGGTGCTGGAGGATATCTTAGTCAGGAGGCCATAAGGCAGAGATACTGGGCACACAGGTATAGCACCTTCCCTTTGATACCCTGTGATCAAAGGGATGCTCACATAGAGTTCATCTTTTTTTGGGGTTGAACTATTCTATCAAAGCAGAAGTAGAACTTCAAGCCAAAAACTCCTTTAAAAACATTTCCTCACTGGCTCATCGGCGCAGCGGTTGGATTTCTGCTCGGGTCGTTGGAGAGCTGGCCAGGGGAGAAGGTTGGAGCATCCGTAGACAGCTCGCCTTCTCCAGGGGGGAGGGTGGGGATGTGAGCCGGGCACCTGCTGGCCCCTGGCAGAGCCCGGGAGCATGGCAGAATGTCAGGGCTCAAATTTCTGGGAGAGTGACAGACGTCGGCGTTCGCCTTGACGTCAGGTACGTCACTCTCTGAGCGAGAAAACTGGAAAAACGGCTCCCTGGCTAGCCAGATGATGGCTCTCTGGCCTCCCCGCTGCGGTCATGGCCCCGCAATCTCCCACCTCAGCAACACCTGGAGCCGATGCCGCAGTGTGCTGGATGACCTCCACTGGTGCCTTCCCTCTCGGAGGAGGGGGACCCACCCGGTGAAGGGTTATGCCGGGCTACCTCCAGGGGGTTGCGATCTGAGGCAGGGGTAGGTCGTGGGGATGGCGGACAGACGGGATAGGACCTTGAGGGCCCGAAGGAGGCGCTGGCCGGGAGGAGCAAGAGGAGTAAAAAAAAAAAAAAAACACATTTCCTCAGACTCTGTCACACTCTTTTATCTAGCACAGGAAAATAACAATGAGAACAACGGGGCTTGTGTGCTCAGTCTGCAAAATAAGAACTTGTAACCCAACTAGCCAGACAAGGCAGAGATAAATGTAAATATAGGGCTGCTAGCACTTGGAATGGTTTACCACTGAACCAGAGAGATATGGATCTAACAGTAAATGAATTTAGAGCAAAAATTAACCAGGATATTGTATACACCTGTCACTGTTTTAAGTAATATGATGCTTGAGTATGAAATGTTTAGATGAATGCCACTGAATACCTGTTAGTCTTTTTAGAAATATTATGACTGGGGTATGAATTGGTCTGTAAAATGAAAGAGAAGGATATTCATATATGTATAACTTATTTGTATGTATTTTGGAACTTTTAAAGATTTTAAATTTGTAACAGCTACAGGATCACCACGAAAACAGGCCTTGTATAAGACCTATGGTGAAAAATGTATTGCTTGTCATAAATTTCTGCCTGTATAAATAAAAACATTTTACTACTACTACATAAAACTTTACAAACAAAAACATAATGTAAAGCAGCTTTTCCAACTGGGACACATTTTAAATCAACAAAGCAGATCATGTGCCGAGAGGTTTGTTTGATGGCAGGAGTAAAGAACAAAGGGACTGCAATCTTAGTGAGCAAAGAATGGGTAGCACCAGCTATTATAATAAAGCAGAAATAAGGCGCCACAAGCATCCTCAAAACCATTCTATTTCCACTCAGAAATGAAACCACAAAAAAGCAGGTCACTTGCTGAGCAAAGTTTGTTTGCCAGCAGGAGACAAGCATAATGACGTCAAAGGGACTGCAAGCTCAGTAAGCAAACAAACAACTCTCCTAGTACGTAATCCAGTTATTCAATCAAATAACAGAACATCACAAGCCCCAGCATCCTTCCAACTGCATTTTTTCCAACTCAGGCAGATTTTAAACAACAGAAAACAGTAGGGAACTTACCTCGAAAAGTTTGATGGCCAGAACAAGATAAGAACACAGCTCAGAAGACATACAACAGAACTGACTGAGAGTACCACTTCTCCTGGCTTGTGCATTTACGCATCATCAAGTACCATGATGCCTTGCATGTGTCAGATCATGACCTCTGCAACTGAGTCAAACAGGTTTTCACACCAGGGCAGCACAGAGTAAAGCAGCTTCATTTATATTGGGATGAAATTAGGGTGGTGTGAGAGAGCAAATCGTTGTTCATGCTTACAACTACACAGATATACAGAAAAAAAGGTGAGGGGACTTTCCCGTTAAGATATAAAACTGACAAGTGGAGGAAATAGACAAAATATGATAAGTAGAAACATAGAAACATAGAAGTTGATGGCAGATAAGGACCACAAGGCCCATCCAGTCTGCCCATTTCTTTTTCTACCTTATGAATGTGCCATCGGCCTTTTCTCTGTCAATGGCCTATCTATTCATACTCATCTGTATTGCTCCCTTATGCCTATCCCACACCTGTTTGAAGCCCTGCACTATATTCATATAACCACTTCCTGAGGTAGGCTGTTCCATGTATCCACCACCCTTTCTGTGAAAAAGAACTTCCACACATTACCCCTTAATCGGCCTCCTTCTAATCTCATGCTGTGTCCTCTTGTCCTGCTGTTTTTCTTATATTGAAACATGTTAGACTCTTTCACCTTGTTAATGCCCTTAAGATGTTTGAGTGTTTCAATCATATCACCTCTCTCCCTCCTTTGCTCTAGGGTATACATATTGAGCTCCGTTAATCTGTCCTCATATGTTTTCTGATGCAGTCCCTGCACCATTTTGGTTGCCCTTCTCTGGACTGCCTCAATTTGGTTAATGTCCTTGTGAAGGTGTGGCCTCCAGTACTGCATGCAGTACTCCAGATGGGGCCTAAGCAGGGTCTTGTAAAGAGGGATTATTACCTCCCTCTTCCGACTTGTGATACCCCTACTAATACACTCCAAAATCCCTCTAGCCTTACCTACTGCTTTAGTGGTCTGCTTGGATGATTTCAGGTCATCGGTGATAATGACGCCAAAGGCTCTTTCTTCCCTTGTGACTGCCAACAACTCCCCTCCCAGTCTATAGGTGGCTTTAGGGTTTCTCTTCCCGATGTGCATGATCTTGTACTTCTTTGCATTAAACCCCAGTTGCCACTCTTCCGACCATGTTGCTAGTTTATCCAGATCTCTTCTCATTCTGCCCACCCCATCTGGACCATCTACTATTTTGTAGATCTTGGTGTCATCTGCAAACAGACAAACCTTACCCTCCAGTCCATCTGTAATGTCACTGATGAAGTTATTGAAGATGACTGGCCCCAGGACTGATCCCTGAGGTACTCCACTTGTGACTTGCATCTCTTCTGATTGTATACCATTTACCACCACTCTCTGTTTTCTGTCCGTCAACTAGTTTGCCATCCAGTTGACCAATGTCTGACCCACCCCCAGCCTACCCAGCTTATTAATCAGTCTTCTATGTGGAACAGTATTGAAATCTTTGCTGAAGTCAAGGTAGGCGACATCAACTGCTCCCCTTTGGTCCACCACTCTGGTTACCCAGTCAAAGAAAGCTATGAGATTAGTTTTACAGGACCTTCCTGTTGTAAACCCATGCTGTCTTGGATCCTGTGCTCCTATGGATTCCAGATGTTGCACTATCCTTTCCTTAAGGAGTGCCTCCATAATCTTGCCCACTACTGAAGTAAGACTGACTGGTCTGTAGTTCCCCGCCTCCTCCCTGCTACCACTCTTGTGGAGTGGGATCACATGAGCCCTTCTCCAGTCTTCTGGGACTCTCCTGTGCTCAGAGACTCACTAAACAGTTATGATAATGGCTCTGCTAGTTCCACCTTTAGCTCCTTTAGTACCCTGGGATGTATGCCATCAGGTCCCATTGTCTTATCCACCCTGAGCTTATCGAGCTCTTGTAGGACCCTTTCTTTTGTGAAGGGACTAGTGCACACCTCCCTCCCCTCCTGTGTCCATGGTGCTGAGCTGTGAGCCCTGCCCTACCTTCTGTTCAGTAAATACTGAGCAGAAGTATCTATTTAGGATAGATGCTTTTACATGGTCGTCCACCTCACACGCCCCCTTGTCCCCTTTGATCTTAGCAATACCCCCTCTGGACTTTCTCCTTTCAATAATGTATCTATAGAAAGTCTTGTCACCTTCTTTTACTGTTCGTGCTAGTGTTTCCTCAGTTTGAGCCTTTGCCTGCCTTACTGCCTTCCCTGCTTTCCTTAAGGAAGTTTGATATGCCTCCCTGTCTTCATCCCGCTGCGTTCCCTTATATTTCCTGAAGGCCAGCCTTTTGGCTCTGACCTTTTCTGCTACTGTTTTTGAGAAGCAAAGTGGTTTCCTTCTTCTTTGCACTTCCTTTTCTCAATAACACAATGGGATGTTGCTTTAAATATTGCATCTTTAATGCTTGCCCACTTTGCCTGTACCCCCTCACCTGTATTTCTTTTTGCCAGGGATAGCTTAACTCTGTTGGCCATCTTATCAAAGTCAGCTCCTCTGAAGTCCCATATTTTTGCCTTGGAATGGGATGATTTAGTTCTAGTGGCCAAATTGAACCATACCATGTGATGGTCACTGGCCCCCAGGTGACCTTCTACCTGGAGATCCGTGATCCATTCCCTGTTAGTCAGTACTAGATCTAGGATAGCCCTGTCTCTTGTGAGTTGTTGTACCAGTTGGTTGAGGCCCTCCCCTTGCAGGGAATCCATGTGTCTAGTTCTGGCAGATGTCCCTGCTGGTATTGACCAGTCTGTATCTGGCATGTTGAAGTCTCCTATTATCAGAACCTCCCCTTTAGCTGTCATGTTTTGTATATCTTCTAACAGTAATGTGTCTATGTCCTCCCCCTGGTCTGGAGGCCTGTACACAACCCCAGTTCGCATGGCAGGGGTCCTGCAATTCTGTGATTCCACGATCAAGTTTCCTGCAGAATTTGCATTCTGCCACAGAATATGTGTAGTGCTGCAGGATTCATTATTCTTGGTGATTTATCATCACATGTAAAGTTTTTCCATAGTACCTTTCTCCTGTTCCTTCCTTGCTATCCCTAAGCCCTTCCTTTCTTCTGTACTTAGCATATAATGTTACCAATAGCCAATACTGGGACTGCATTCCACCAGAATAATAATGCTGCAGGAACTGGCAAATGCTGCTACCAAAGCCTAGGAGCCTTACTGCAGAAATTAGTGCTGAGGTCCTGCAGAAAACAAGAAGGCTCGCCACGCTGGCGACCCGGGTTCAGGAGTGAGCTCAGTTCATCGGGGGTCAGCAGGGGAGGACAGGATTGAGCATCCAGAGGACTGCTCTCCTGTCCTGGGAGGGAAGGGATATATGATCCTGGGCTTGGTGACCCTTGTGGAGACTCGGGGTACAGCAGCCTGGGGATCCTGTGTTGAGGGGATGGCTGCGTTGGCGATCCTGTGTGCATGTGAGGGAGTGCACATGCATGCACTAGACGCATTGCATGTCCGAGCCTTTGGGGTGGAACAGAACAAGGAAAACAGCCCTGGCCTCAGTAGTTGAAGGTGGGTCGAGTGGCCAGCCCCCAAGCCCAGTGCCAGGTCCTCCAGCTTGCCTCCGGTGCTCCTTACACTGCCTAGTTAACCCATTAAATTCCAGAAAGGTCACCAAGAGGAGTCGGTGGTCCCGCCTTGGGGGGTTTAGATCTGGGGGTTGGTGGACCAAGGTGAGCAGAGCGGAGTTCCCCCTCCACTGGTAAGGTAAGACTGGGGACTTCAGGTGGCAGGATAAGGCTGAGTCGGATGTCCCACTGGAGAGAGTCCACATGCCAGAGAAAAGGGAGTATAAAGAGAGGGAGTTTAAAAAAAAACAAAAAAACAAGGAGGCTCCGACTATAAGAGGTGTCCTGTACTGAGAAGGTAACACTATTAACTGAAGTTCTCGAATGATAAGGTGGAGTCTAAAGTCAAGATGGTGACAGGTGCAAGCTGCAAGGTGTAGCTTAGCAGTCCTCTCTCTCCTGGGCATAAAACATGCCACTGCATGAAGGACGAAACACAATATTAAAAGAGTTATGCATTAAGAAAGTACAGTTACGTAAGAACTTACTGTAACAGTAGATCTTCAAGAGAGGCTCTTGCAGTAGGTAATTACATATAGGACTGATGCCGGCCGGCGTCAGGACCCAACGGAAAAATTTCTAGCTAGCAGTCTCTGGCTGGGGACAGCCCCATGTCAGGTGACCAACGTCATGCGGCGTCAGTATAAAAGGGTGGTCCCCCACGCCCGCCTTCCAGTTCTTTCCCACCAAAGACCAAAAGGCAAGACGAGAGAGAAGTGGATATTTCCCCTTCTGGAAAAGGAGCTGAAAAAGCTTAGGGGATGGAGGGGATTTAGATATTTACTGCAGAGCTCTCTCGAAGATCTACTGTTACGGTAAGTTCTTACATAACTGTAGTATCTTACTTCGAGAGGGCTTTTGCAGTAGGTAATTACATATATATTACTGAGTCCTAAGCAGTCTGGAACAAGGAGAAGCAAACGGGAGGAGGAAAGCTACTCAGAAGTAGACCCTCTGGTTGTGAAGGCCTTAGGAAAGGTGGTCTTGCAAAACAGCCAGCCCGAAGCCTGCTCTAGGACGAGAGGCAATGTCCAAACTGTAATGTTTCGAAAAGGTATGGACAGAAGTCCAAGTGGCAGCTGCACAAATGTCAACCGCTGACACATTCTTGAAACAAGCCTCAGAGGCAGCGACCCCTCTGGTGGAGTGGCCTCTAACTTGACCCAGCAGGGTCTTGTTGTACTTGTCATAACAGAAAATGATACAATGAGCCAACCATTTCGATAGGCATTGCTTAGAAATAGCATTGCCTTCCCTTTTATAAGCAAAAGAGACAAACAGTTGATCAGTCTTTCTGAGATCCTTCATCCTGTTGGTGTAGTATCTCAGAATTTGGTGAACATCCAAAGTATGCAGGAGGTACTCTCCATGATTAGAGTGCTGCGTAAAAAAGGCAGGCAACTCTATGGATTGATTCAGCGTCGATTCCGCTACCACCTTAGGGAGAAACTTAGGGTTGGTACGCAGAGCCACACGTTCCTTGTGACAAATCACATACGGGATTTTACACATCAGGGCCTGGAGCTCGGAAATCCGTCAAGCAGAAGTAATGGCCACTAGGAAGAGAGTCTTCCAAGAAAGGAACTTTAGGTCCACTGAGGCTGCCGACTCGAAAGGAGGCAGAGTAAGCTTCTCTAAAATAAAATTCAGATCCCAAGGAGGGGTGGGAACCCGGATAGGGGGTTGTAAGTGAAGGACCCCTATCAAAAAGGTCTTAGAGACCTCCAGCTGAGCAAATGTTATGTCTGCAAAGGGGACATGATAGGCCAAAATGGCTGCCACGTGAGCCTTTAAGGATGAATGGCTGACACCCAGATTGAAGAGGTGTCACAGGTAATCCAGAAGTCAGCCGACAGAGCACAAGAAAGGCTCGACATCATTGGAGGCGGCCCAAATAGAGAACCGCTTCCATTTCATGGCATAAGTAGATCTGGTTGAGGGTTTTCTGGCCTCCACCAGAATCTCAGCTACTCGAGGGGGGGAACCCCGAATCGGGCTTGAGCTACATCTGCAGGAGCCACGCGTGCAACTGAAGGGACTTGAGGCCTGGATGGACCAGGGTCCCCTGATCCTGGGTCAGCAAAGATAGTGACAGAGGAAGAGGAAGAGGAGGTTCCTCTGAGTACTGTTGCAGAAGAGAGAACCAAACTTGCCTGGGCCAGAAAGGAGCAATCAGAATCATTCGAGCTCCTTCTGAACCGAGTTTCTGCAAGACCCTCATAATCAGTGGAATCGGGGGGGAAGGCATAGACAAATCTGCCCTTCCAGTCTAGAGACAGAGCATCTCTCCAAAAAATGCTGTGCCCTGGAGCAAGCGAGCAGAAGACGGGAAGTTTTGTGTTTTGAGGGGATGCAAACAGGTCTACCTGTGGAGTTCCCTAGCACAGAAAGATGTCGTCTACGACACCCTGATCCAGTTCCCATTCGTGAGCTAGAGCAGATGACTGACTGAGCCTGTCTGCCAGCATGTTCTCGACCCCTGGGACATGAGATGCCATGAAGTGAAGGTTGTGCTGCACTGCCCAATCCCAGACTCACATCACCTCTCTGCAAAGGGGGTAGGAGCAAGTTCCTCCCTGTTTGTTGATGTACCAGTCCACACACATATTGTCCGTCTGTACAGCTAGGTGACCGGGAGTCAGATACAGATGCAGAGCCTGAAGAGCATACAGAACTGCCCTTAGTTCGAGCACATTGATATGAAGGGACTTCTTGAGCTTGGATCAGGAGCCCTGGGTCCTGTGAGGACTGAGATGGGCTCCCCAACCCTCGCCGGAGGCGTCCATAGTCAACGTCTGCGGGGGCGGGGGGAGACTGAAGGGAATTCCCCGGCAGAGGTTCTCCTGAACCATCCACCACTGCAAGTCCCGAGCCATGGGAGTGGAGACCAGGACAAGTTGATCTAGGTCGACCACTAGCTGATCCCATTGAGACCGAAGTGTCCACTGAGAGATTCTCATGTGGAGCCGAGCGTGAGGGACTGTCGGAATCGTAGCCGCCATTAGCCCAAGGAGGCGAAGGACTGACCTGGCGCTGACCCGCCTGCGGCTGGATAACAGACTGACCTGGGCCTGGAGAGTGGCCGCCCTGTCCGGTGGCAGGAAGGCCATGCCAGAGGTCGTGTTCAGGATCACCCCGATAAACTGGAGCCTCTGGGATAGGATCAGATGGGACTTGGCCTGGTTGATGGTAATACCCAGGCAGGCAAAGACCTGCTGGGTAAGGGAAAGGAAGCGTAGGAGTTCCTCCCTGGATGGGGCCGCCAGGAGCCAATCGTCCAAGTACAGGAAAACCTGCACCCCCTGGGTACGCAGGTAGGCCGCTACCACCGAAATACATTTGCTGAACATCTGGGGTGCCGAGGAAAGACCAAATGGGAGGGCCTTGAACAGGTAGTGGTCCCTCTGGAACACAAAATGCAGGTATTTGTGGTGGGAAGGGCGGATAGGGATATGCAAGTAGGCATCCTACATATCCAAAGCGCACAGCCACTGTCCCGGCCAGAGAAGGGGCAGGAGGCTCTGCAGTGAGAGCATCCTGAACCTCTTGTACTCCACAAACAAGTTCAGGGAGCTGAGGTTGAGAATCAGCCTCACATCCCCCGTTTTCTTCAGGACCAGGAAGAAATGGGAATAGTACTCCATTCCCTGAAGAGGAATGGGGATGGGTTCTATCGCCTCCTTCAAGAGAAGGGAGGAAATTTCTTCCTGGACCAGAAGAAGATGCTCCTGCGAGTACGACGACCTTGGGGGAGGGTGTCGAGGGGATTTCTGAAGAAACTCTATTGAGTATCCCTCTGCGATGAGTTGGAGCACCCAGGAATCTGACGTTATCCTCTCCCAACCCGGGAGGTGGAGGGAAAACCTCCCTCCTACCGGTTCCTCTGGAAATGCCAGAGGCTGTGGGAGAGGAAAGGAGTCAGGTGGTGTGGGGCAGCGTCGCAGCTGAAGCTCCCGCTGTTTTTTTGGGCGGTGGGGGTTTGGCAGCCAGAGGGACCCGACATTTATTGGCCCGCTTTCCCTGTGGTTTTGCCCTTTGCCAATTCCACCTGCGAAAGGGACGATGCTGCACTGGAGGGGGATTGTACATGGAGTCCACAGGCTTCAGTGCAGTTCCCTTCTCCTGCAAATCAGTGATAATGTCCTTGACATCACCACCGAACAGCACCGAACCCTGAAAGGGTGCTTCCTGAATAGCAGACTGCACTTCCAGGACCAAACCTGACACACAGAGCCAGACACGATGCTGTAAGCCTACAGCGAAAGCCGAGCCCCTACCAGCAGTGTCCACTGCATCATACGTGGCATGAAGCATGTGCCGACTGGCCGAACGAGCAGAACGGACAGGGTCAGCCACTTCCTGTTTAACCTAAGTCAGGAAGGGAGTCCAACTTGGATTCCACCTCACTAAGAATCGCCTTCTGGTAATCCCCCATGTGACTGACACAGTTCAGGTCCCTAATACATAGAGTGGAAGAAGCACAGACCTTCTTGCCATACTGGTCCAGAAGACAGGATTCTTTGTCAGGTGGAGATGAGCTCAAATGCTTCGGATAAGCTGACTGGCCGTGAGTGGTGCTAATCACAACCGAGTCAGCTCGAGGGTGAGAATCAAGGAAGTGCACATCCTCGGGAGCCTGGTATAGCCTATTAGACCTCTGAGGAACAGGGGCTAATGCTGATGGTTGCTTCCAAATGGTGGAAACATGGTCGGCATGAGGCTCAATCCAGGGTGGCACCAAGGTCGGAGCGGTCTCAGGCAGATCCAGGTGCTCAGCGAGTTTCTTACACTGTGGATCCAGCTCCAAAGTGCGCCACTTATGAACTTCCTGGATTTTGCGCAGCAACTCTGAGAAAGAAGGATCCTCCAGAGAAGACTTTGGAGGAGTCCTAGGCCTGGGTTTGGTCGGAGAACGTGGCTCGTCGTCCGGGTTGGAACAGCCATCAGAGTCATCCGAGGTGTCCGAGGAGGAAGAGGAAGAAGAAGAAGAAGACTCCCTCTCCCGGCATGGGGGGAGGAATGGATCCCTTAGGAAGCCCTCGGGGAAGCATGTCCTGCCCCGCCCTGGAACCAGAAGGCTCGCCCCTGGTATCCGGAGGTGGGAAGGGAGTCTGTCGTCTGGGGCGTATGGGAGCCGGAACCGGCACCATTGCCAGGAGATGACTCTTCACCTGTCTGGTGAACTGAGCCTTGGCCTCAGCTCACCAGGAGGCCAGAGTCTCCTTCAAGTCCACCGGCGGCTGAGGGGGCAGTGGAGGAGGAGGAGGGGGATACAGATACTGAGTGTATCCGTAGGGTGCGTATCCATAACCCGACGGTGGGTAACCCAGCGTCGGGTAGTGAGGCACCGAGTACTGCAGTGTCAGGTAGGCTGGCATCGGGTACTGGGGCATCGGATACTGCGGAGCCAGGTAAGACGGTGCCAGATAAGATGGAGTCCGATACCCGGGAGCTGGGGGGTCTGACAGAGCAGACAGCCCAGCCAGAAGCTCAGCAGGCGGGCCTGGAAAAGAAGGTCCGGCAGACGGAGGGCCCGGTGTTGGAGTAGCATCCGGGAGAGGGATGCTGCCCAGCATCGGTATGACCGGCGTCGGAGCCGGTGTCCAGGGAACCGACATCAGGTCGTCCAGCCCATCAAGAGGGAGGGTGGCCTGACGGGGACTCAGCAGAAACCTCGGCATCGCCCGGGGATGGTGGGGAAAAATCCCTGGGGTCAGGCTGAGGAGACCCAGGGTCCCCGGGGGGGTAGTGAAGGCTGCGGGGAGCCGGGAACAGCGGACGTGAGAGGGTCCGACATCGGCTCAGCCACCGCGCAGACGTCAGGTCAGCCGACATTGGACTTATCAGTGGGGTCCGGGCGGACATCGGAGGAACTGGCATCCAACTTAGTGGACCCAACGCCCGAGGCAGGTCGCGAAGGAGGGGCAGCCTAGTTGGGCGGGAAAGTGGGCATGCGCCGTCCCGGAGGTTCGAGTGACTTATCAACCATCTCTGTGAGGGCGTCAGAGGAGCTGACGTCCGGCTTACTGGAGCCACTCAAACCAGTAGGCCGCACAGTGATGGCTTTACCGGGAGAGGAGGCCTCCAACAGCCCGGAGGCGCCCGAGGGACCCAAGCACTAGCCAGACAGGCGGGCCAACGCCACCTTGGAAACTTCCAAGATGGCCATTGCGGAGTGGTCCCCTGGAGGGGACATTACCTGGAGCACGGCGACTCCTGCCGGAGTCACGGTGGAAGAGGAGCCCCTGTCCCGATGCTTCTCCTTGTCCTTCTTTTTACAATGGCCTTCAGGGGAAGTGGATGCCTGCTGGAGCTTTTTCAACTCCTTCTCCATGGAGAACATCTTGCTGACAATTAAGTCAAATAATTCGAAAAAACGACGGTAAATACTACCGGAGACAGAGCCGACGAGTGTTGAACTTTACCACGAGGCACTGACATGAGCTAACGGCAGGAAAGAACTGGAAGGTTGGTGTGGGGGACCGCCCCTTTATACTGACGCCACATGATGTCAGTCACCTGACGTGGTGGCGGTCCCCCGCCAGAGACTGCTAGCTAGAAATTTTTCAATTGGGTCCTGACGCCGGCCGGCATCAGTCCTATATGTAATTACCTACTGCAAGAGCCCTCTCAAAGTAAGATTGTTGCTTTGCTTCCGTACCTTTGTCAATTCACTTGAGCAACACTGCCCACCAAACTGGATGAATTAAATCTTAGGCAAAAGGGAGACAAATCGTTCCAGCAGTTTGGAATAAGACTGACCCCCCCAAAAAAAATAACAAAACTCAAATCAACCTCCTGTCCCTAAAAAGCATTTTACTAAATCAATTAGGTAACTTGATATCCAAATACACCTGGAAGTGGGGAGACTCCGGACCGTGAACGCTGAGGCGGCCACGAACTATAACAACTCTAAAGTCACCCCAGGAGTAAATAATCTTTCTAACTCCAAATCCATTAAACAACCTTTATTGACTGCCCCATTTTTTTATTCAAGAACCCGCAAACTGTACCTGAAGAGTCTTCCTTGGAAATGGAGCAAATAGGTGGAGAAGCTGGCTCAATGATTTTGGAAATTGTACGGCCAATGCCCTCATCTGCAATCCCTCTGATAATGCTACAAATGGAGAAAGCTTCTACTTCAGCTGCCAATATGTCCAGCATACGAGCTGTAGAGACCTGCCCTCCTTTTAAGGAATGTCAAAACAACGCTGAGCAGATTCTTCAGGATGGTGGTGAAGAAGACCTGCAAGCTGCTGAATCTTTCCCTCCCACTGAAAGGTGCTCAGAACTCGATCAGCACATTTATCAGGAATGTGGTCAAGTAGTTCAACATTCCACAGGGATTTGGCCTTCAGATGAGGAGCCCTTGAACAATAATGAGCACATTCAAGAGGATGAGAGCGATGCAAGGTACAATTGCCATTTCTTCTGTTGCACAGGACATTAGGGGCAAGGGGGCTGATAAGAGGATTCGGACAAGCACTGGGCCCAGGCCTTTATAGGGCTTGTCTTGAGTTGCCTCCCTACATCAGGCGCCCGCTTTAAATTTCGAGAATCCAAGTTCTAACATGCCTAGCTGGGCTGAACAAGTTATCACTCACCTTGAGAAAAATTGATTTCCATCTTCAGAAAATGCATGTGCTAGAACAGTAAACAGATCAATATTATAACTGAAATAGCAGCTTATGCAGGAAAACAAGGATTTAAAAAGTGAGTTACAATCAGCTCAACAGTATATTTTAGATTTGGAGGACATAGTCAATCCCTTAAAAGCGCAATTAAACATCCTCCAATCTGTTCAAGGAGAAATGAAAAGTAAACTAATTGATTTTGAGACTAGGGCCGGGAGAAAAAATATTCATATTATTGGGGTACCAGAAAGTTGGGACTCTCAGAAGACACTGAAAGAAACATTAAACCAGGTGGCTGCTGCTTTTTTGGATGTGAATCCCAACAGTATTAAGTTTGAGATAGATCGCATCCACAGAGGTTTTAGGTTAAATTCAGCAAGCAGTCCTACTAGGCCTATTATTGCCAAGTTTTTTAAATCTAAAGATAAGGATAAGTTCATGTCTGCTGTCGACATGAGAAAAAGAGTCCCGGTTTTGGGCATGTCCATTTCAATATATCATAACTTTCTCCCAGAGGCTGTGGCCTTAAGGAAAAATTATGACAATACAAGAAACAAGTTATGGGACAATAAATTTAGAGTTTCCATTCTCCCTCCAGCTATACTGAAAGTGACTATTAATGGAACAAATTATATTTTTGAGTCACCTGAATAGGCATTACAAACACTAATTACTAAACTACCAGAAATATTTAAACCAGGCATTATTTAAAGAGGTTCAAGACTCCATAAGGTTCATAGACTCTAATTAATGTCCTGCCTTGTTCTTTCTATTGTCCTTATTTAGTTTAGGATCTGGTCCTCAATTAGGAAAACAGATGTCTTAGTATGGTTCCATATTATCTGATTTATGCACATTAAATGGGGGGGGTGGAATTAGGACATTAAATCAAACTGATAAATGGATTCAAGTGGCACAGTGTTAAGACAAGGGCTTTTTTACTTTTTGTTTCTAGTCTATTTTTGTTTTGTTTTTCCTTTTCATTTTTTGTCATTGATTGCAGATTAGGGAGAGAGCGTTTTCCGCATATAAATGGTTTGTGATGGTGAGCCTGTTGGATCACATGGGGGTGGAGGGAGGGGATAAATGTACATGTTATAACTGGAGGGAGGGAGGGTAGCATATGTTTAATATGGAAGGTGTTCGTTTTTTTCATAGTTCAAGTGTTATGGAGAAACTCAAAAACACAGATAATCTTCTTTATTAATTTAATTAAGGTGGTATTTGAGTTAAATGTCCATGTCCTATTAAAACTTAGCATATTAAAATTAAAAGACATGAGGATAAACCAAACAGTATTTAGATGTGCCACCTGGAATGTGAAAGGGATGAACTCCCCTATAAAGCGTTCACGATTATTATCATGTATAAATAAAAAAAGAATTGATATTATGGCCATGCAGGAAATTCACTTAGATAAAGAAGCCAGTAATAGAACTTAAAGAAACTGGATTTCTCACTGTTTCTCTTCACCTGGTACAAAGAAATCAGCAGGGGTCATAATTCTATTAAGGAAAAGTTTGAATTTTCAATTATTGGATAAATGGACAGATCAGGAGGGAAGGGTGGTACTAATTAAAGGTACATTTTTTGGAAAATTCAGAATAACAATAGGTTCAACTTATGGACCTTTCCAAAATTATGAAGCTTTTCTAGCAAAAATCACCCAGGCTTTAATTTAAGTTCAAACCCACAACTTAATTCTAATGGGTAACTTTAATGCTTTAAATTATCCGTATTTAGATAAAAATAAAAACGTAAATCCTATTAATGTAAGAACTTCCGTCAAATTAAAACTTTTTCTAGAAGAAAATGGGTTGGTAGATTATTGAAGGCTAAAAAGAATCCTAATTTGAAAGAATACTATTTCCACGACAAGAAGAATCAAACACAGAAACATAGAATCTGATGGCAGATAAGGACCGCTTGGCCCACCTAGTCTGCCCATTTCCCTACCTAGTGGATAAACTGCAGATCCTAGTTAACCAACAGCCTACTTCCTCCTAACCCCCACTAGAATTTCCTTATGTCTGTCCCATGCATTCTTGAATTCCCCCACTCTTTTGACTCAGCAACCTCCTCAGAAGGCTGTTCCATGCATCTACAACCCTCTCCATGAAGAATACTTCCTCCACATTACCTCTGAGCCGTCCCCCTCTGTCTTCAAATTGTGCCCCTTGTTCTTGCACATCTCTTTTTCTGAAAGATGCTACCCTCTTGGACTTTGCTAATTCCTTGAGGTACTTGAAAGTTTCTGTCATGTCCCCACTCTTCCTCCTTTCCTCGAGGGTATACATATTAAGGTCCTTTACTCTTTCTTCATGTGTCTTCTGGTGCAGACCCTGCACCATTTTGGTTGCCCTCCTCTGGACAGCCTCCACCCTGTCTATGTCTTTGCGGAGATGTGGTCTCCAGACCCTCAAAACTTCACGAGACTAGATTATATTTCTGTATCAAAATAAATAATTTATTTTGTGCAATCATATACAATTGACTCTATTTTATACTAAGATCATGTCATGGTAGAGGCATTAATCTTCATTGGGGATGAAGGTATTAGGTCAAATGTCTGGACAGTTAATATCCTACTTAATAATAATGAATTTATAAATAAAATAACTACTACAATTCAGGATTTTATGTTGGACAACCTTAAGGAAGACAGCTCTTATTCAGAACTTTGAGAAGTCCTGAAGTTTGCTTTGAGAAGTGTGTGCATTTCATTTCAAGCTTTTTTAAATAAAAAGATAGAAACTCAAAATGTACAAACTAGGCTGAAAGAATTAGGTTGATATTGGTCGATTATGACAAATACTTGGAGGAATGGCAAGATTATAAACTAAAGTGGCAAAAATATCTAAATGAGGAAACAGAAAGAAACATAAGGAAAATTAAAAATGTTAAATATATACATGGTGATATATCAGGAAAACAGGTTAAAAAATGCACAGAACCAGATTAAAACAAAATGGCAAGACCTTGCCTCTATTATGTATATATATATTACATTAATATTTATAAACATAAACCCATCCAGAACCATCAGTTAATGGGTAAATGTATAGATAATAGTCAAATGAATCCTTTGCATATGCAAGAAAAACATATTACATACTAACATACTAAAATGCCATCAGAATAGGCCTAACGGTCTTTCGAGTCTGCTCGATTGGTCAGCCCCCACCCTGGGTGCTGACCTTGCTGCCCCCCCTCACCTTCTCTGGCTTCTCCCTTCCCAGTTCCGGATATTCTTGCTGCATTGGATTTTGCTTTCAGAACCCTTCCCCTGTACCTGTCCCAGCCCCTCTTGAACCCCTCCACTGTCTCTGCCTCCACCAGCCCCCTAGGCAGTGCATTCCATGGCTCCACCACCCTCTCAGTGAAGTAGCACCTCCTCCTTTCTCCCCTGAATCTTCCTCCAGCTTCCACCCATGCCCTCTAGTGGCCCCCTCCTCCTTCCTTCGAAGCACCCTGACTGTTCCTCCCCTATTTACCCTCTTCATGTACTTGAAGACCTCTATCATGTCCCCCTGGTCCCTTCTCTCTTCCAATGTGTACATATTTAGCTCTTGAGCCTCTCCTCATAGGTCCTGTCCCCAAGCCCCCAAATCATTTTGGTTTGCCCTCCTCTGGACCCTCTCCAGAGTTTAATGTCCCTCTTTAAGTGTGGCCTCCAAAACTGCATGCAGTACTCAAGGTGTGGCCTCACCAAGCAGTTATACAGAGGGAGTATCACTTCCCTCCTTCTGGAGGTGATCCCCCTAGCGATGCATCCCAGCATCCTGTTGGCCTTGGCTGCTGCCCTCCTACAAGTCTCAGAGTTGTTCATCTTGACATCCACCACCACCCCCAGGTCCCTCTCAGCCATCGAGACTTGTAGCATTTCCCCAGGGTGTATACTTGGCCCGGGTTTCTGGCCCCCAGGTGGAGTACCTTGCATTTCCCTGCATTGAACCTCAGCTTCCACTTTCTAGACCATCTTTCCAGAGCCTCCAGGTCCCCCTGTAAGGCCACCCTCCCCTCCTCCCCATCCACCACCGCCCCCAGTTTGAGTCATCCGCAAAGAGACTCATCTCACTCCTGATTCCTGTCCTTATGTCAGAGACGAGGCGTTGAACAGGAGGGGCCCAAGGACTGATCCCTGTGGGACCCCACTAATGACCCTCCTTGGGATGAGACTATCCCACCAACTCGACCCTCTGGGTCCGGTCCTGGAGCCAATTGCCTATCCATCTGATCATCTGGTTCCCCACCCCCATTTCTCCCAGCTTATCCAACAGGCCCACGTGAGGAACAGAGTCAAATGCCTTGCTGAAGTCTAGAAAGAGGACGTCCACTGGTCTACCCAGGTCCAAGGTACTCATCACACAGTCATAGAACTCCACAAGGTTTGTCTGACATGATTTCCCCAGGACGAATCCATGCTGTCTATCGTCCAGGCACCCTGACTTTTCCAGGTCCCCCCCAGCCTCTCCTTGACAATGCCCTCCATCACCTTGCCCACCACCGATGTCAGGCTGACAGGCCTGTAGTTCCCTGCCACCTCCCTTGACCCCCCCTTGTGGATAGGCACTATATGCACCACCTTCCAGTCCTGGGGCACCCACCCTGTCCTCAGAGAGATGGTGAAAAGCTCCGCCAGGGGTTTCGGCAGGACATCCGCAAGTTCCTTCAGCACTCTGGGATGTAATTTATCCGGCCCCAGTGCTCTGTCTTAAGGGAGCTGAGGGCTTCCTCACTCTCCTGCTGTGATTTCCACTTCCAGTACCTCTTCTCCCTGCTTAGCCCTCCCCCTCCTGCCAGTGATGCCTCCCTCTCCCAGACCTGCCGATTGGTAGGGACCCCTCCTCAGTATCTCTGTCTCCTCCCATGTATGATGCAGCACCCCATTTTCCTTGGTGAAACTGAGGTGAAGTACTCATTTAGTACCTCAGCCTGCTCCCCGGGTCTTGTGCCCATCTCCCCTGAATTTAATCCTGCTAATCTGCCCTTCACCCTTCGTTTTCCCCAATGTATCTAAAGAACCCTTGTTCCTCTCCTCTAATTTCCTGGCCAGGTTCTGCTCCTTCCTTGCCTTAGCCGCCTCTCACCACCCTAGTGGCCCTTCTAGCCATCAGCTCATACTCCCTCGATCCCTTTCACTCCTTGAGCACTTGAATTGCCTATAGGCTGCTTTCTTTCCCGCACCACCTCCTGGACCTCCTGGTCCACCAGCAGGGTTTTTGGGCCCTACCCATTTTTCGCCTTACTTGCTATGCAGGTGCTGGTAGCATCCTGCACCCCTCTCCTGATGATTTCCCACCTACTATCAGCCCATGTCTGACCCAATCCCATCCAAATGCTCCTTAAGGATCCTTCCCATTTCCTTAAAACTGCTCCCCTGAAGTCAGTTACCTCCGCCTTTGTGCAGCCTTCTAGCCCTCCTAGGTCCAGGCAGAACCAGACCGTGGCATGGTCACTCCCCGCCACGGGTCCCTTCACCTCCAGGCCTCCAATCTGGTCACTGTCTGCCAGGACCACATCCAGTACCCGTGCCTCCCTGGTCGGTTCCCCCACCTGCTGAGTTAGGAACGTGTCTTGAAAGACATCCAACAACCTCTGTTCCCTGGTCACAGAGGATGTCATAGTCTCCCAGTCTGTTCCTGGCATGTTTAAGTCCCCCAACACCACCACCGTTCCTCTGCCCAGTCTGCAGTGTCTCCCAACATCTGCCACCAGACTCTCCTCCAGCTCCTCCGCCAGGGCAGGGGGTCTATACACCACTCCTATTTTTACTCTCTTGCCCCCCCTTGTTATCAAGGTGACCCAAATCGCTTCCACGGTTCCCTCCGCCTCCTCTACTCCCCCTATGCCAATGCAGTTTTTGACTATCATTGCTACCCCTCCTCCCCTTCCCTCCCCCCTGTCCTTCCTGAACATAGTGTAACCCTCCAGGTTCAGGTCCCAGTCATGTCCTGCAGTGGCCCAGTCTCAGTGACCGCTGCCACATCCACTGCTCCTCAGTTAGCGTTGCCTGGAGCTCAGGCATTTTATTTCCCAAGCTCCTGGCATTTAGCAGGACTACCTTCCACCCTTTCCCTATACTTCCATTTCCCCTGCTTGTGTTCCCATGGGGATTCTGTTTTCCCCTGGTCTGCACTTTACCAGTCGGCCTTTTCCCACAATCCTCCAGCTCCACATGGGGTGGAGACAGAGTCCCTCCTTTATCGGCACCCCCTTGACAGCCTTTTCTCCCATCCCTCCCCCTTCACAAGTTTAAACCCCACTTTTCACCAATGAACCTCTATTTTTCAACTTAAGGATTCCCTCCTCCAAATTGAGATGGAGTCTATCTCTAGCATACAGCTCCTTATCCTCCCAGGTCTCCCCAATCCCCATCAACCCACACCCTCTGGCCTCACACCACTCCCTGAGCCACTGGTTTATCTCCTAATCTTCCTTTGTGCTCCCCACTAGCCCTTGGCACCGGCAGGATTTCTGAGAAGGAAACTGTGCATCCTATGTCATGACAGACCCTGGCAAGCTCCCTGAATCTTGCCTGTATCTCTAGCTCGCTATTTCCCTCAATGTCATTTGTACCCAGGTGGACCAGTATGTCCGGGGAACCCCCACAATCCTTTGCCAGCTGATATACCTCGTGCTTAGCCCTCTGCACCGTTAGTCCAGGAAACATTTTGTTCTAACTGGCCAGGCTTCTCCCTCCCTATCCCATTTGATACCCCTGATCATAGAATCCCCCAACAGGAGCACTCTGACCACTCCTTTTCCTCCATTTCCCTTCCATGTCCCTCATCCTTTCTACCGGCCCCTCCACCCAGCCGGCTCCTTGTTCCTCCCCCTATCTGGGTGCCACATGCCACCCTCCTTATTTACCCTGGCCACCCCTCCCTCCAATCCTATGCCTCCTCCTCCTGAGTATCCTTCTGTACCTTGTAACTCCCTCACTGCTCGCAACTGGTCCTTCTCCCATCTGCTAAACTAGCCTGGCTCGTCCTCCCTTCCTTCCTGTCTCCATTTAGTCCCTCCTTGCTTGTCGTGCCCCTGGCCTAAACCCTCAGCCCCTTTACTGAATCCTCCTTGTACTTCTGGTCCTTCTCCTTTACCTTTCCTCCCAACTGGTCCTTCTCCTTGCGCTTTCCTCCCTCTTCCCCTGCCCCTCCTGCTCTGATTCACTGCTCCCCCATTTCCTGCATTCCAGGTTCCCCTGTTCTTCCTGCTATCTGGCCCTGCCTCCTGCCCCCACTCCCTTTCCGTCTCTAACCACCCCTGTCATGGCTACATCACCCCTCATCCTCGAGCAGAAGAAGAGAATTGAAGTTGTTACTGAGTGTAAGGTCTGATCCACCTCCCGCCTTGCTTCCTTCTGTCCAGCCCTGGCCATCTGCCTACTTCCTGAGAATGTTGTCCCTCTGTCCCTCCTTTGTGAGGGTCCCCAGTTACCTGCCTGCTTCCTTGGTAGTGTCCTTTGGCACCCTCTGCCAGGGTCCCTATGTGACCCCTGAGTATTCTCCTGCACTCCTTTCCCATGCCCCCTGCCCCAGTGCTTGGTGCAACCCTGTGGAGATCCCTGCCCCCTTCCCCAACCATACCTCCCCTTCCCCAGCTGTCTCCTAATCCCCAACCTCCTCCCTAAGCTGTGCCAGCTGGTAGCACACTGGGCAACCACCAAACTTCCAAGCCCAGTCCAGTATCATGGCTGCTCCACACCCTGTGCACCCCACCACCCTCCCAAAGATGCCAGCCCTAATGATGGTGGTTCCATCCCTTCCAAGTAGGTTTCTTGGGTGAGCCACCAGGTTCCCCCAGTCCAAGATACACCCCTACTGCCTAATCAAGGTCACCCACTAATCTTAGATACAGTCCTACAGTACACCGTAACCCTGTTACTAGGTGCAGTACAACACAGTAAACTTATAAGGAAATGAACAACTCCTAAGCTCCTCTCCCAGCCTTTAAATCCAACCCCCAGTGGCTAGAACTACATGAGCTGCACCTGCAGCCTTTTCCTCCAATTGCAGGGCAGGTGTTCCCCTATAAATTAGCAGAACTCTGGGGAGGGAGGGGTGGGGAGGTGGGCCTTGGGCAGACACCCGACTCTTGAGAGAGTGTATCAGTCCTGTGTCTCCCCTCCAAGCCCAGCAGCCAAATACCCAGGCCCAAGCAAATCCCACCAAATAGGTTTTAAATCAGAAGAAATAGGCCTCACCAGCGCAGCCTGTTACACAGTGAAACATCCAACAAATGAGCCCACTTACAGCCACCAAACCAGTTTTCAAACTTCCAACAGCCCCCAAAACAATACCCTGCTAGCCCCTTAGAAGTAAGAAAGAAAAGAAATAACCTTCTACCAAGTAAAATCCACAAGAACCCTGTAGAAAACAACAGCAAGCAGCTACTGTCCTGGAACACAACTGATCCTGTCCCTTCCAGTTCCTTCTGAGAAGACAAAGCAGCCAACACCACAAACCTGATTCAGCTCTGCCTCCAGTCAATTAGCTGAGTGAGACCTGGCCAGACCATTAACACCCTTCCCCCCACTATGCAGTAATCTTTGCAGCTACTGAAGTCAGCAACAATGAATCAAAATTCAACTCAAAGCCCCCAAAATGTGTTTGCTGCCAAAGGAAACAGGTATCCAATTCAATCAGCTTCACTAACAACATATCAAAATAGGCTTGAAATTAACAGATATAGGTCTCCAATTCAAATACCCAGGCCCAAGCAAATCCCACCAAATAGGTTTTAAATCAGAAGAAATAGGCCTCCACCAGCGCAGCCTGTTACACAGTGAAACATCCAACAAATGAGCCCACTTACAGCCACCAAACCAGTTTTCAAACTTCCAACAGCCCCCAAAACAATACCCTGCTAGCCTCTTAGAAGTAAGAAAGAAAAGAAATAACCTTCTACCAAGTAAAATCCACAAGAACCCTGTGAAAACAACACAAAGCAGCTACTGTCCTGGAACACAACTGATCCTGTCCCCTTCCAGTTCCTTCCATATTCATATGGAAGAAATAATTCAAGTAATAAGAACACTTCCAAATAACAAATCTCCAGGTATTGAGTGATTCACCAATGAATTCTACAAAAATGTGTAGGCTTATTAGCCCCATGGATTTACAAGATGGTACAGGAATGGGTGGATGGGGAAGGGGTTATCCCTCCTTCTATGTTGCAGGCAAAAGTTATCCTTCTTCATAAAGAGGGAGAACCAAGAGATCTGACTAGTAGCTATAGACCCATAGCATGTTTAAACAGTGATTATAAAATTATAGCTAAAGTTATAGCAGTGACATGGTTAGAGGAGATCCCTTTCCACATACACCCCAACCAAAAGGGCTTTATTCCACGTAGAACAGCTTCAGAAGCTATTAAAAAAATACAAATTTGTACAGAATAGATTCAATCACTTCAAAAACCTTATTATGCTTTAGCATTAGATGCCTCCAAAGCATTCGACCTGGTTAATAGAGCCTATATGTTTTACATTCTGCAGAAATGGAATATTCCATATAATTTATTACAAATTATGAAAGCATTATATAGTGATCCTACTGTCAATATTTTAATTAATGGTAAATTAACTCCAGAAATGAAAATGGAGGCAGGGGTGAGACAGGGTTGTCCCCTGTCCCCCTGATATTCATACTCTGCTTATAACCTCTATTTTCTACTTTAAGGAGATGCCCAGATATACAGGGGATCACAATTAATAAAAACAGAATATAAGTTAAGCGCTTACACGGATGATGTCTTAATAATTTCTACGAATATTAAAAAATCCATTAAAGCTTTATTTACTATTATAGAAAACTTTTCTTTTTTTGTGGGATATCAGCTTAACTCACAAAACTCAATGATCATGGCCTTATCCAGAAAGGTAGTTGATCCAGAATTTCAAGCCTTATTGGAATTCGGAAAGTTCCAGAGATTGACATATCTTGGGGCAATTCTTACAAATTACTTAGAAGATACCATTCAAATAAATTATCAGAAGGCTAAAGAAAGTATTATTGGGAAATTGCAATTATGGCAGGATTTGTCCCTCTCTTTATGGGGCAGGATCCAAACTATTAAAATGATGGTCTTACTATATCTTATTTGTCCTCTTCAATCATTAATAGGCCTACCAAGGACCAAATGGTTCAATGATATTAAGAGGACCTTTTTGAAATGTATTTGGCATGGGAGAAACCCCGAATAGCTTGGTCAGTATTAACCCTGGCTACTTAGAAGGGGGGGGGTTGGTTGGTTGCCCGAATACATATAAATATATGTTGGCACAAGCTATTTCCACTGTTGGGAATGAAACTTCTACCCCCAATGGGATGCAGCAATTATGCAGGAGTTAATCAAAAAGTCCTTCCCAAATTTCAGTATCAGGGATTTATTATTTATACCTAAACATAACAAATGTAAAGATCTTGGGCCCATTTTAATGCAATCCTTTACTCAGTATATACTAGGACAAGAATGGGTAATCATCCCTTTCCTTGGCTCCACTCACCATACTTTCCTTTTTCTATACAGTTAAACCATAATTTACAAAATATTGTCCCGTATCTTCAAAATATAATATAAATCAATGGGTACACTTTATTAAAGAGGAAACATTTTTAGAATATAATAAATATGAATCTTGTACCTTGGATTATAAAATTAAAAATTACCTATCATATCTATCACTACGCCAATCCTTCAATGAGATGTGTAAAACAATTCTATAAATTGAGATAGATTGGAGAATAAAATTAGAACTCAGAGAAAAACGATTTCCCTCACAAAAGTAAACAGGATCTTGTTCTTTTATAAATTATTAAATGAATATTTACATACACAAAAACTTAAGCAAGACAAATATTGGGAAAAAGACATGCGTTTATGTTTACCATTTAATCAATGGAGGGCCATCAGAATTGGAGCCAATAAAAAAATTATATTTGCAAAAAATGGAAGTATCCAACATAAAATAATAAACAGAGCCTATGTCATACCTAGTACAATTGCAAAAATTAATTCTCAGTATTCAAGTTTATGCTAGCATGGTTGTGATTCAGAGGAGACTTTATATTATAATCTCTGGCTTTGCACAGATATTAAGGGTTGGTGGATGGAGGTAACCAAGGAAATGAGTATTATTACAAAGACAGAAATACCATGCACCTTTACTATTCTGATTTTAAACTTATTTGATTCATTGGGCCGCTCTACAATACTAGAAAAAGTTATTTGTCTAGGATTTCTAGCCATGAAGAGAATTACATTAAAATACTGGAATGCTAAATTTTTTCCTTCATTAGCTAAGGTACATTAAAATACTGGAATGCTAAAATCTTTCCTTCATTAGCTAAGGTTAAAAACAAATGGTGGTACACTCTTTGAGAGACTCTACTAGCTGAAAGATTGGGTTATATTATAGAGGACATGGACAACCCTGTCGCTTACTCCTGGAATGAAATTCTTGCTTTTTTTTCCCTTTCAAATTAAATTAAAGACATGAATTAGGATATCTTCCAAATGTTTAAGAATCTCATTCTCCTTCAGTATTAATCTATTGTTAATACAAACTGGTCAAAATGTACAGTATTATATATACTTGTAACACGGCTCTCAGTCGGGCGCTGCAAAGGAGCGCGAGGATTGGCCGAATGGCCACAGCTGACTGAAACCGAGCGGGTATTAAGCCAGACATAATGCCCGCTCGGTCAGTACCAGCTGTGGCCATGGAGGCCCCCGAGGGTAGTAGAAACCGCCCAGATTCCCGGCCGCTGTTATGGGGAGTGCAGCATCGCGCGACAGGCAGGAACAGGTGATAAGGGTGCAGAAGACAGTGTCATAAGTGACGGCTTAGAACAAACAGTGGCAGAACACATTGTGTTCCAGATGGGCAGCTGTCAAGTCTTCCCTGCCTTTCCCACGGCACTGCACAGACAGCGGGGGGCTCGCAGGAACGGAGCGGGCTGCTACCCTCGGGTGCCTCCATGGCCACAGCTGGTACTGACCGAGTGGTCGTTACCTGTGGCTTAATACCCGCTCGGCTGCAGGCAGCTGTGGCTGTTCGGCGAATCCTCGCGCTCTGCTGTAGTTGCACAGCAGCCAGGTTGATGCAACAGCAAACAAATAAATCGCCGCCGCATGATAAGGCCTATATTGCTAGCGCATTAATCACCTTCAGCCTCGGTTCCGCTATATGGATTAATGCCCGCTGGTAGTTGGACCCCCTCGTCCGCGCCTCAGGCACCAACCCCCCCAGCGGGCATTACTCCACCAGCAGAGCCTTCATCTGGTGGTGATTAATGCTTACTAAACGAATGGGGGGGGGAGATCTGGGATAAATCCAATATAAATTCTCAATGGTTGTTTGATATAAAAAATTATATGCTGTTTTTCTGTAATATCATGTAAAGATTTGGTATATAGAAAATTAATAAAACATTTATTTAAAAAAACACTATTAGCTGAAGTGTACTGATGTGAGAGAGTGAAACACTATTAGCCATTGTGTACTGGTGTGCGAGAGTTGAAGACTGTTACCCATAGTGTACTGGTATGTGAGAGTGGAAAACTCTTAGATAAAGTACAATAGTATATGAGAGTGGAACACTATTAGCCAAAGTCTACTGGTGTGTGAGAGTGAAGCACTATTAGCCCTGTGGTACTTGTGTGTGACAATGGAACACTATTAGTCATTGCATACTGGTGTGTGGGAGTGAAACACTATTAGCCAACAGTGCTGGTGTGTGAAAAGGGAACACTATTAGCCAAAGTCCACTGGTGTGCGAGAGTGAAACACTATTGGCCAAAGTCTACTGGTGGGAGAGAGTGGAACACTATCAGTTGAAGTGTACCGGTGTGTGACAGTGGAATGCTATCAGCTGAAGTGTACTGGGGTGTGAGAGTGGAACAACATTAACCACAGTGTACTGGTGTGTGAGAGTGGAACACTATTAGCCATAGTGTACTGGTGTGTAAGAGTAGAAAACTATTAACTGATGTTTAGTGGTGTGTGAGAGTGGAACCACTGTCAGCCAAAGTGTACCGGTGTGTGAGATTGGAACACCATTAAGCCATAGTGTACTGTTGTGTGAGAGGAACACTATTAGGAAAAGCCTACTAATGTGTGAGTGCGGAACACTATTAAATAGCCATAGTGTATTGGGGTGCGAGTGCCACACTATTAACCAAAGTCTACTGGTGTCTGAGTGGAACACTTAGTTGAAGAGTATTAGTGTGTGAGAGGAACACCATTAAACATAGAGTACTGGTGTGTGAGAGTGGAACCACTGTCAGCCGAAGTGTACTAGTGTGTGAGACTGGAACCCTATTAGGTGAAGTCTACTGATGTGTGAGAGTGGAACACTATTAGCTGAAGTGTACTGATGTGTGAGAATGGAACACTGTTAGCCACAGTGTTCTAGTGTGTGAGTGGAATATTATTAGCCATAGTGTACTGGTGTATGACAGTAGAACACTATTAGCCATAGTGTTCTGGTGTGTGAGTGGAATACAATTAGCCATAGTGTACTGGTGTGTGAGAGTGGAACACTATTAGCCATAGTGTACTGGTGTGAGAGAATGGAACACTATTAGTCGAAGTCTACTGATGTGTGAGAGTGGAACACTATTTGTTGATGTGTACTGGTGTGTGTGAGAGTGGAACACTATTTGCTGATTTGTACTGCTGTGTAAGAGTGGAACACTATTAGCTGTAGTATGCTGGTTTGTGACAGGGAAACAATATCAGCCAATGTACTGGTATATGAGAGGGAAACACTATTAGCCGAAATCTACTGGTGTAATAATGATTGCTCTTAACTGCAGAAATTGTACATTGGCATCTGTGTCTAATTATTTCCTCCAAGGCCACATTGCAAATGTGCACTTGCTCAATGTGTACGTCCTGGTTACAAATAAAATAAAAATGGAACTTATCTGAGGTATTGTAGTTTGTATGTGCAACTATTGGTGGTGGGCAGGCATGCAAGTGTAGTGTACAACAAATGACACTAGATGGCACTGAGCTCTGCACATTTGTTACAGTGTGGCTTTTGATGCCATGTGAAAACATTTACACCTGTAAGTTACTCAGGCTTACTAAATGACTATTAAATCCTCTCAGACATCAGAAGCAGAGGTCGAAGTGAGCAGTAACAATTAACCAATATTTTTTTTTCTTTGTTTTTTTTTTTCCTTCTCCTATTCTGTACAGCACACACAACTGTTCGTTTACATACTCAAATCCCAATATTTCTGGAACCCTTGTAATTTGCCCCTTGGCACTCCTAAGCCCAACTCCCCTCCCTTTTCACTGACTAATAGGAAGAAGTATAGCACAGTGGTTTAAGGCTGTGAGCTGGAAACCTGGAGACCTGGGTTTGAATCCTGCAGCCCCCACTTGCATACTATGTGACCCTAAGCAAGTCACTTAACTCCCTTGTGCTCCCAGGTCACACCTGGAAACAAGCGGAGACTTCCAGTGATGTCAGCAGCGAGATGGCAGCTTAACTGTTCTCTCTGCTGAGCCTCAAGTCTAATCTAAAAGCATCCACCGGTAAATCAATATGCAATCACCCACAAAATTCACAAGATTGAAGTTACTACTCTCCAGGAATGCTCACACTCCAGCACAAAAGCTGCAGCAAATGCTACAAATGGAAAAATCAGCCGCTATGCCTAAGTCTGGGGAAGACGAGGCCCAAATGGCGCTCCCAACCACATCAGAGGAAGAATGTACGCAACTGATGGCATCGATCTTACAAACTGCCAAGACTCTGTCCAAAATAGATGCCTCACTGACAGAATTAAAGGCGGACATAAAATCGAACATAGAGCCAATCAGCAGGAGCTCGCTCTAACAAACGTCACTGAACAAGCTAACCAGCATGACAGGCTCCTACTGTTCCTCCTCACAAGAGAAAGAGAGTTAATGAGCAAGCTGGATGATCTAGAGGGCAGGAGCAGGCACCAGAATATAAGGGTGTATGGTGTGCCGGAGGGAGCGGAATCGAGAACCCAGGACATGATCTCCTACCTACAAAAAGTTCTTAGAGAGTCGCTAAAACTCCCTTCAGATTTTGATGTCTCTATGGACAGGGCCCATCGCTCGATAGTGCAGCAGCCCAATAATCCAGGTGCCCGCTCCAGGTCAATCATTGCTAAACTGACATCCTATAATACAAAGGAGGAGATCCTTTGGAGAGTCTGGAGAATGCAAGCAATCCCTTTCGAGGGCCACCGCATTACCATAGATAACAACTACACTACTACAGTGCGGGAGAGCAGACGCACCATGTGGCCCATACTGAAACAGCTGAGAACCAAAAATGTTAAAGCCCAAATACTCTACCTGGCTCATTTAAGGGCAGAAATTGGCCACGACATGAAAGTCTACGAAGATCTGGTTGCAGCGGCTCAATTTCTGGAGGGTATCGGCATCACAGTCCCACACTTGGTCAAGGAGCACCTTGAGAGTCAGCCTGGGCAGTGGTGTGAAAAGGAGCTCTGAAGCAACAGCACACCCGACCAGCATAAGACACCACACTGAGAGCAGATATCTGCACTACCTTGAAGAAATATGGATCCTTGGTCCTTATTGATGGGATTACATCGAGGGACAGACAGGACATGGCAGACTCCCGAGAGGAGATGGAATGCGACACGAGGGGCTCAGGACAATGATTCACCATGTCAGACATTTTCTAAGATACTGCAGCCTCCTCCTTCCCTCCTCTATATGCTCTGTGTAGGTCGGATTGAAGGTAAAGACCTATGATATAGCTGCCTTCTCGGATTCGAGGGCAGGTTACCGGCAGTCATTGGGAGGGGGTTGGGAAGCTGCCCACCTCGGAGAGACTGTCCTGATCCAACCCATGGATTTTTGAGAGCCTGTCTGACCAGAACCTCCTAGCAGAATCTGAGGATTTAACACAGACTGTCTCAAGACTTTGAAGGGATCAGGACCCAGGATCAGGAATATTAAAAAAATATAATAATCAGCTCAAACTGTTAACTGGATGTGACTTAAAGGTTGAATCGGGGGGGGGCAGGAAATCTGTAATAAAAATGATTTTGCCTTACATGAAGATAGAAATAGAGGAGAAAATTGCTACCTCAGAATCACACTTGGGCTCGAGTGGCCTGCTCTTGTCCAGATCCGAGGGGAGGGCAGGCTGCTCGAGTAAAAGAGGATTATATTACACCATGAAAAGCTTAAAGTCTTAACTAAAAAGGTAATTGTTATTGTTCTGGGAGACGGAGGGATGGCAAATGCTATTGCCAACATAGAGGGTAGGGTGCTATAAGTACCTAACAGAACTGGCATCCGGTTCGGTGTAAGACCAGCAAAAATTCAAAGGCACAGCAGGAATAATAGTGAGGGGAAGGGAAAGTATGAGAATTCTGGATGAAGGAGGCAGATTCGATACATGTGGTTACACCCACGAGGGGGTTGAATCATGAAACAGTAAAGGTGGATGCCCTCCTCTATGAAGGAGAGAGGAGGGGGTAGGCCCCTCTAGTTGAGAGGGCCCTTCTCCCCCCCCTAAGGAAATGGCAGATGGGGCGGGAGGAGATGTATTCCTAATATAATGACTGTGTCAACTAGTTTTAGCCACACTGCTGATGTTGGCCATGCCCAGGGGAAGAGGGACTTACCCTAAAGACCTCCCCCTGATTGGGCAAGCCCGATATATCACCATTATGGGCCTAGTGTCATTAGAATGGCACTGGCCAGCCCACTGATACTAACCAGAGCTGACCTAGGAAGCATCGATGTAAATAGTTGGTCTAACTGGGGTCACAAATGGGGAATCCCAAATCTACAAATCTCTAGATTAGAGCAATCTGAAGAAAGGTTTAAACACCCTGCTCAGCTGGGATCTGAAACAGCTCTCGAGTCTTGGAGGAGACTAGCAGGAGCTAGGATCCCAACTATACACCGTCTAAGTTCTGCAGTATCTTTATGTTGTTGCTTTTTTCAAGAACTTGGAAAAAGGTTAAAGAGTTTGAATATCATTATACCCCCACATACTGGGGAAAATTGGGAAGAGGTTATGAGTGCTATCCAGTTTACATTTAAGGTTGTGTGTAAGGCAACGGTGTTGTATCAGAATTGAAAGCACAGGAATAATTTTAAGATACTCATAAACAAGGAGCTAGATCCTTATTGGAGGAACAGATATCTATGGCTAGAATCTAATATCTTATTAAGAGATGTGGGGAGAGTCTCAGAAGGGGGGGGACCCCATCACATGATCAAGAAGTCGGCTACACCAAAAGGAAGAAACCACAGAAGCCACAATGGCTCAAGTTAATACTAAAATATTATCTTATAGTATCAATGAGATTAATCATCCAATTAAGAGGAAGCAACTACAGAAATTTGTCAGAGACCAGAGATGTGATATTAATTTTATCCAAGAGACCCACTTGAGCCCCACAGAGGTTCTAAATTAAAAAATAAAGGTTACCCTAAACTATATCATGCCTCTCTGGATAAAGGCAGAAAGAGGGAGGGTAGCAATCTTACTGTCGGCCTCCATACCCTTTGAGGAAACTGAGGTGGTGACGGATCCTGGAGCCAGATATGTCTTAGTTTTGGGGAGGATACAGGATGTTCAGGTCACTTTGATCAATGTTTATGGCCCCTGGGCTCCCCCATTGCCTTTTACGTAGATCTCGTTAAGACTATAACTGAGAAAGCCAAGGGCATCATTATTGCTGGGGGTGACTGGAATGCAATTTTGAGCTTGACTCCACATCGGGTATACCCACAGCAGAGGGCAGAGTAGTCAAGAGGTTTGCCAGAGCCCTGAGGGATATGGGCATGACAGACATATGGAGGGCTAAATATCCGTTAGCCAGGCACTACACATTCTGTTCTGCTAGATATAAAATGTACTCAAGGCTTGACATGTTTTTCACTTATACCAAGGATTCATCTCTGTTCAGTTCAATGTGGGTCGGTACAGCCACACTGTCGGATCATCAGCCGGTAATGGTGGAGGTTGAACTGAAGCTCCCAAGGAAGCCAACCCAGTGGGGACTAAACACTAGCCTGCTAAGGGACAAAGAAGTTAAAGAAGAAATTAAGAAAGTCATTAAACAAACAATAGAAACAAATGATAGGCCAGGGATAACAGCCCAGATATTATGGGACACAATAAAAACAATGGTACGGCGGGGGAATAATATCTATAGCCACACATAAAAAGAGAGAAGGAAGGAAACAGCTGGATACTCTACATGATCAGCTTTGAACGACAGGAGGACTACAAAAACAGAAATGGAGTACGGATTGAGAAACAGAAATAAAAAATATTAAAAAGAAAATACAAAACATAAACAAAATTGAAACAGAGAAGGCCCTCCAATATTTAAAACAATCTTTCTATGAGGGGGGGGATCAAGGATAACTAAGTTACTGGCCTACAGGCTTAAACAAAGGGCATCCCGAGCTAATGTCACAGCTATCAGACACCCTACCCTGGGAAATATACCCCATAAATGGGAAATGAGAGCAGAATCCTTTGTCACCTACTACAAAGCACTACATCACCCGCAGAAAGCAACATTCTCAGAGGAAGCCAATCACTTCCTCAGAAAACTAAAGCCCCCCAAACTTAATCAGGAACAACAAACCCTGATGACACCAATCTCAGGGCCAGAAATAAAGCCTATCATAAAGAACTTGAAGGTGGGTAAATGCTTGGGCCCGGATGGGTTCAGTAGCGAATTTTGTAAAGCACTCCTAGCAGAAACATCGCTCCTACTAAAGAATGTCTTTAGCCTGGTCTGGCTAGAAGGAGAGGTAGTCCCCCCATCATGGAACTACACCACAATCATGGCTATACACAAAGAGGGGAAGGACCCCAAAGAATGTAGTTCATATAGGCCTATCTCACTATTAAATGTAGATTATAAGATCTTCACAGCCATAATAGCAGCTCGTCTAAACTCCATACTACCAGGCCTAATACACTTGGACCAAACAGGCTTCATAGAGGGCAGACAGGCCCCTGAAGGGGGGGTCAGGCGAACTATTAATATAATAGACATAATTAATAGACAACACATCCCCTTATGCATAATGAGCCTTGACGCCGAAAAGGTGTTTGATCGGGTTACTTGGAGCTTCCTATTCACGGTTTTAGAACGGCTGGGTTTCCCCCAGACATTCACAGAGACAATTAAAGCTTTATATGCATCCCCACAGGCCTATGTTAGGGTGAATGGGGGTATTTCCCCAGAGGTTTGGGCTCAGAAGGGGTACCCACCAAGGGTGTCCACTCTCACCGCTCCTCTTTTGCTATCTACATTGAGCCCCTAGCCCAAGCCATCAGAGATGATCAGAAGATTTCTGGGGTGAGGGTTGGGGACACAGAGCATACCGTTTCCCTTTATGCGGACAACGTCCTGCTATATATGTCCAGAACTGAGGAGTCTCTTCCCAGACTGTGGAGACTCCTAGATATGTTTGGCAGGTACTCGGGATATGCCCTTAATAAACAAAAAACAGAGGTACTAAAATTTTACTACAGCCCTTCAGAGATCACCCAATTGGTTTCTTTGAACTGGAACTCTCAGAAGCTAAAATACTTAGGCACCGTCATTACTAAAAACATTGCAACATTATTCACAAATAATTTTGATCCTCTAGTGAGTCAGACTAGGAAGGATACGGAAGGTTGGGAGTTTCTTAACTTAGCCCTTTATGACAGGATACAAACAGTTATAATGAATATACTGCCCAGGTATTTATATCTCTTTCAGTGCCTCCCCATCAAAATACATCACAACCGACTACAAATATGGCAGAAAAGCATCACAATGTTTGCCTGGGCAAACAAGGGACCCAGAGTAAAAAATGCAACCATGCTCACTAATAAAAAGCACGGGGGAAGGGCACTACCAAACCGGGAGGACTATTATCTTGCAACCCACCTTAGGAATGCCCTCCTGTGGTCAGCACAGGATTACATAGCCCACTGGAAAAATATAGAGATAGTAAACATGGAGGGGGCTCCAGTGGGGGCCAGGATGACAAATCCCAAACTGATACAAAAAGACAGCACTATATCCCTAGCGATGGTGAGAAACACACTGTGGGCGATACGGAGATTGTGGTCCAGATATAAACTGAGTAATGAGTTATGACCAGTGAGATGGTTTGCATGGGATCCAGACTTCACCCCATCGACTCAGGATCTAACTTTTAGAAAGTGGGAGAGGCTAGGCCTAACTACCCTTAAACAGTTCATGGAAGGAGTAAAATATTGACATTTGGTCAACTTAAAGAAAAATTCAACTTGAGATAAACTGATCACTTTAGACTTTTACAAATTAGAACTCACATGCACACATTAAGGGCTCAAGAGGCTCGGGGGCCCAGCCCTAGACAGCCTGTCGAACATTATGACAGAGATTCTAACATTCCAAAGAGTCAGAGATCATATATCAGCTTTATATGGAGCTCTCAGAGAAAGGGGGGCCAACCACTGGGAGCCTCTCAAAAAAAGATGGGAAGACGAGATTGGGGAGAGGCTGACGAAAAGAGATTGGGAAAAATATTCTTACAAGCAAATAAAACCACAGATTCTCCAAGATGGAGAGAGTTCAAGTGGAAGGTGAGAACATGGTTCTTTATCACTCCCGTGATGAAGAACAAATGGAAAAGAAACCACCCCCCAGTAGGCCCGGTGGCGCTGAGGGTTGAGGCGCTGGAAGCCACACCTCGCTCCACACTGGCGACCCGGGTTTGGGAACGGACTCAGGTCACCAGGGGTCGGCAGGGGTGGAGAGGGATTGAGCATCCGCAGACTGCTCTCCCTCTCCGGGGGAGGGGGGCTCCCAGCTGTCGGCACATTAGCGACCTCTGGCGGAGGCTGGGGCAGTGCACTGGCACTGTGTGGTAGGGGTGAGTTTGGGGCATGGAGCCGGGAGGGAGCACATGCAGATGCATGCGCACCCCCCCCACTGGCGTCATTGCATGCCCCAGCCCACGTCAAGCTGAAAAAGGGGAGAGCATGGCGCTCAGTCATGGCAGCTTGAGGGCCGTCAGAGGGAATGTCTGGTTTCAGGGGCACCACCACCCAATACTGGATCCTGTGTTGGTGGGGAGTGAGGGGGGACTCCCTGCAGCCCTGCCACGGGTGTAGATGGTGGTGGGGGCTTCACTGGGGGCAGGACAGGACCAGATGGCGGGCAGAGACGGACTGATGCAGGGACGTGAATGGCAGACTGAAGGGCCACACAAGTAAAAAATACTAACAAAAAAAAAAAAGAAACCACCCCCAACATGTTGGAGGGGATGCCAAGAATCAAGGGCTTCCCACCTCCATATATTCTGGCAATGTTCACATCTAACTCATTTCTGGAATCAAATCAGACAGGCGATGGGAGAAATCCTGACAGTAACAGAGGAAACTGGACCAAAACATATGGTCCTAGGACTGCCGCCTGGTGGGATCAAAGGGCAGGATAAAGTATACCTATGGAATATACTCATAGCAGCCGCACACAAAGCAATTAACAGAAAATGTCTGAATCCTGAGCCTCCCACCATCCAGCACTGGATGGAGATAGTGCAGGAAATACAGGAGATGGAAGAGCCGATGCACTTAATGAATTCCCGCATACAGGCCTTTATCCGTAAATGGACTCAATGGGTAGTGTGGAAAGATAACATCATGGGAGGAGAAATGAGAGGGGACCAGGGATAGATATGGAGGAGGAGGCATAAGGGAGCCCCACAAACTGTAAAGTATCCCAGAATGAAGTGATGAGCCAACTGTTATAGTGGATTGTAATGCTTATTGCTTTTACAGAATGGATTGTATAGTGGAAATCTAGCCTTTTTTTTTTTTAAATATGATTTTTATTAAATATTTTCAAACTTCACATCAATACAGTTCCATTCATCAGTAGGTAAAGCAAAGAAGTAGGCATATGTAATGATATATAGAGGTACATTTCATTAGACACGGTATCTTTGGCAATATTATCATCTCAGTTGTACTTCCAAGCTATATTTTATACCATTACTTCAAAAATGTTATGTTCTATTTCTGATCTTTTGTGAGATCTTCTAATTATCCTTCCTCCACAACCATAGATTTTATTATTTTATGGGAGACCTTATATTTATACTGTATGGAGGGGGAGAGCCAATCCAGTCCTATGAGAATGTCTCACAGGTGATAATATCATAGCGTCAATGACTGAACCTAACTAGTCCTCCTCCTCCTAAGGGACAAAATCTGGTTCCCTGAGCATGATGTACATTATCCACTTACTCCATTTTGCAGTACAGAGTGCTGTCTTATCATTCAAAGAGTATGTAATCCTTTCTGCCTTATATATACCATTTACTATAGCCCTCCAGGTCTCCACAGAGGGAGTCTTATTAGTGAACCAGCAGTTAGTTATTGCCTTTTTGGCTGCTAGTAATAAAACTCCCAGGAGAGGGCCACTGTATGGACCTCTTAAGTGTCTGGGAAAGACATGTACTAGGAAAAACCTCCCCTGCCCATGGAAGCCCCGGGCCCCAAATCACCTCCAATTCTCCTCAGAAAGGGTTACAATTTCGGGCAAACCCGAAACACATGTGAGTGGTGAGCCGTCATTTCACCACATTCCCGCCAGCACTCAGTGGACCTACTCCTATCATAGTGTGAGGTTATAACTGGAGTATGAAAGTACCTTGTGAGGAGCTGCCAGGAGAACAAGCGCCAGGCATGCGAGCTAGTGAGTCTGGAGGTAGAACTGCAAATGGCATCCCATGTTTCTCCGGAGAGGTGAAGGTCAAACTCACCATTCCATCTCTCCAAAGTCAGGTAGGTATTTTCCCCGATGTTTCCATCAGCGATTTATATAAGGCTGAGATAGCGTGGTGAAGTAACATTTTTACCAGGTGTGGGTATTCCTCCTGGTTTTGTACTATTGCTGGAAGGTTATTATAATAGTGTCGTATTTGTAGGTATCGGAAGAAATCCGAAGGTCTTAGGTTAAACTCTTGTTGGAGCACGGTAAATGCCTTAAGCTGTGAACCTGTTATAAATTGTGTCAAGCTAGTAAGGTGTAGGTGTCTCCAGTTACGGAAAGTGTGATCGGTACGGCCAGGAAGGAAGTCTTTCAACAACCCTATAGGGAGCAGCAGAGTCAAGTATGGGAGGATCTGTAGGGATTTACAGATCGTGTACCAGGCTTGGATTTGGTGAGTGATCCAGGGGTTTGCAGAGGTCTGTCCCAAGGGGAAGGGGAGTCCGATAGAATAAGGCTTGTTCCCATTCGGGGTTAGGTACTATTGCCTCCTCTATTTCTCTCCATTAGGCTGTGGTATCGTCCGAGAGCCTCCGAATCAGAAATGTTATATGTGAGGCCCAGCTGTATAACTTGCAGTTAGGAAGGGCCAGTCCACCCCTAGATCTTGGTAGTGTAAGGGTGTTAAAGCTTACTCTGGGCCGCTTACCTGCCCACAGGAATGTGGAAATCTAGCCATGATAAGATGAACTTATTATAAGATGAACCTTGTGAAGTGAAAAATGTAATTCTGACCTG
This sequence comes from Neoceratodus forsteri, assembly GCA_016271365.2. Taxonomy (NCBI): domain Eukaryota; kingdom Metazoa; phylum Chordata; order Ceratodontiformes; family Ceratodontidae; genus Neoceratodus; species Neoceratodus forsteri. The sequence continues at coordinate 60,939,627 of CM028132.1, read as the reverse complement.
TGCATAAACTTGCAATAAACTTGAATTAAAAAAAAAAAAACACCAGGAAACAAGCTTCGGCTCAGTGTGCTTTTCCTGGGTAAACAATTTCTCCTTTCCCTTTCCTAATAGGGTAGACTGCAATACTTGAGTTTGGTGGTAGTGGTGGTGGGGAGAGGGGACCCAGAGGTCCAAGTATACCAAATGGGTAAGGGACAGTGGGGCAGTGCTATCTGTGCATCCTCTACCATGTTTTTCCATTTCTGACTGTACCCTGTCCTCCCTCCACAATTTGGGAACGGTTTGCTGCATCCCTTCTGGGTCCCAAATGAAGCCCAATCTTCAGAATGTTGACAACAGACTGGAAGTGGCAAACCTCTGTTCATGAAGTCAGCCTCCTGTGTTACATTAACAGCGGGGGGCTCCTGGACAACATATTTCTGCTTGTACAGCTTCCTTACCCCTGGGACAACTCTGGGTAGTCATGCACCAGCAGGAGCTCCCAGACCACCCTACTGGAATGCCTTATCTGTCACTGCAGGCCTGAACTGGAAATCCTGTGCTTGAGGCCCAAACCCAGCTCTCCCACTTCACAAGGGAGCATATTACCAATAAAGTCAGTAGGCCTGCAGCAACTAGCCCCGTGTTTAATTGATATGTTCACACCATGCAGGGAATGGCAAGCCTTTCCCCATCTCTGAGGTTGAATTCTGCACATTCCAACGAGCTCCTGGATTTGAAGTTCTGAATCTGAATGTCTGCTGTTTGAACAGCCATGCCAGTCTGCTAGTATTTCACAGCAGTACCACAGCATGCACGTACACACAGTACATACATACATACGTACATATGTACATAATTGCTAGCAGATTAGGCCAAATAGTCTATCACATCCTCCCCAACGCAACTCACTGATAAAGTACAGTAGCTGCTCTACCGCCCTTGGTTACCCCCCCCCATCCCTGCCATTCTCCTTAAGTTCAGCCTTCACCAAGCCCTTGTGTCTGTCCCAGCCTCTAATGAACACATCTACGTATCCAGTTTTATCAGCTCATCAGGAAGTGCACTCCAGGGTGCCACCACCCTCTCCATGAAGTAATGCCCCCACACACACCCATACCGTCCTCCTACCAGTTTTAGATTATGTCCTCTCGCAGACCACCCCCGCCTTCAGTTTTATCAGTCCCTCCATTTTTACTCTGTTGTTTCCCTTCGGATATTTGAAGGTCTCTATCATGTCCCCCCTGTCCTGTTCAGCTCACTCAGTCTATCACCATATGCCATATCCTCTAAACCACTGACCATCTTTGTCGCCCTTCTATGTACTCACTCCAGCAGTGCAATGTCCCGCTTTAAGCGAGGGTGCCAGAACTGCACACAACACTCCATGTGTGGCCTCACCAGTGAAGAAGAAGAAGAATCAGCATTTATATAGCGCTTTTCATACATCCAAAGCGCTTTACAAGCAATGCTAGACTGGTAGTAAAGTGCCTGAATGTGTGGTGGCAGCCATATTGCACATCATCACCCACACATAGCCTGGATAATTGCATGAACCAGTTTATGGGAAGGGGAATGTTGGCCAGGACACTGGGAATGTTCCCTACTCTTTGCAAAGAGTGCCCTGGGTTCTTTTACTTCCACCTGTACAACACCAGGATGGGCAGAAGGGACCTCGGTTTAACATCTTATCCGAAGGACGGCACACCCCAGCAGTACAGCACCCCCCAATACTGCACTCAGATGCCAGCGATTTTGAGGTGCAAGTCCAATCCCGGTGTGGGACAAGAACCCATGACCTTCTGGTCCAGAGGCGGATGTGCTACCAACTGAGCCACGCTGACACCAATGAGTTGTATAGGGGAAGAATAACCTCACTGTTCCAGGACGTTATACCCCTAGATACACACCCTAGCATTTTATTCGCCTTAGCTGCTGCCTCCTGCACTTTATGATGAATACTCTGAACCTACACCATTTTACTCTGTTTTGAATCACTTTTTTCCTCTGGTCTTATAAGATGCCCTATTTCCCCATTTTGAGCCTGCCTTAGCATTGCCCTTTACATCTGAAATAATAACAAGGAGTGCTTCTGTTAAGATTGCTCAGACAGGTTTTCAACAGTATTGTCAGCAATGTTTGCACTCCTATTGTCCCATAAAGTCAATATGCATAAAAAAAAAGATGAAAATACAGATGAAAACAAGAGGAGCGCTCCTTTTATTGATTTAATATCTCTAACAATTGTAGGCCAGAGTCAGCCTGCTGGTGCAGCAGTAGCGCTACAGCTTGAGACGCTGGTGATCCGGGTTCAGAAATGAGTCCGGATCATCAGAGGGCTGGTGTGAGGAGGAGGACTGAGTGCACTACTGGATGCCTTCCTCCTCCTCCTCCTTCTCCGGGGAGGAAGGGGGATTACTAACGTCATGCAACCACCACCTCCGTGACCATGGATGGTGGTGCAGGTGAAGTGCAGTACTTGGGCTAGGGGACCACTGATTGGCTGAATGGACACACACACCTTACGTGAGCACGCCCATCGGACAGGGTCTCTGGGGAGGAGGGAGAAAAACAGGAGAAAACACAGTGGTGCACCATGACAGCTCCTTGCAGCCCCTAGGCCCTGCACCCCACTGACCTAAGCTCAGTCCTCAAGTCCCAATGCTGCCTTTCTGAAGGACCTGGTCCAGCCCAAGGACCTCCTCAATGGGGAGGGGATACCACAAGGTAGCACTCAAGAAGACAAGTAAGCCCTGGTAGATAGTGGAGACACAGGACAATCTGCCATTAGAAGGCAGAGTTCCTGTCCAGGGAGACTGCAGCAGTGAAGAACAGACTAGCTCCGCTCTTTCGGACTGTAGACAGGCTACTTCATCCATCCTGTCTTCAGCCAGTCAGAGCCTTGTCTTCCTCTAGATGTGAAGAGTTTGTTCAGTTCTTAGCTGACAAAGTGTACTCTATCAGATCGAGTATCTCCTCTGAGGCCTCACAGTTGGCATGTGGTGTCAGGTCTGCAACAAACAGGCTCTCCTCAAATTTGAAGCGAGTTTGATCCAGTGGAGGTAGCCGAAGTCAGTGAGATTGTCCTGAAGGTGCAACCAACACTGTGACGTGGACCCGGGCCCAACACGCCCGATTGTGAGCTGTGTTGAGTCCATTGGGCCCCTTTGAAGCCTTGGTTAGAGGTAAACCGCTAGGAGTATACCTGTAGGGTGACTGGCAACGGGCTCAGAATACACAGAGCAGTTGGCCAAATAAATATTTTGCTTGTTGAAAATTTGAAATCTGAGCCTGTGAGTATTCTTTATGGTGTGCAACTAACTGCTGAATTTGTTTGGACATCATCGAGGTAGTCACCCTGTTGTTGCACCCTCCGGGACTGTTGAGATGGCAACCCCCTTTTCTGAACCAACTTGTTCACCAGTCTTCTATGTGGAACAGTGTCGAAGGCCTCACTGAAATCCAGGTAAGCCACCGCTCTTGAAAAAGCCTTCATTTGACTCGGATTGTATTTTTTTTCCATGTTTTTTTTAATCCTCCCCTACCACCAGCCGCCCACTGCTTCGGGCGACCATCCACCCATACTGCTCTCCCGTTTCTGCCATCTGTTGTCCTCACCACCTGACTGACCCAATGTATCCCTTCATTGGGGGGCCCCCTTACCCGTGGGGGCAACTGGGAGGGGAGATTGAAGTGCCCAAAGGCACTTCCTCGCATCTACACCGGGCAAGAGTGCAGCTTGGCAGCTCATCCCAGCTTCGCCTTGGAGAGGCGGGGCCACCCTCATCCAACCAGCTCGGTGGCCATTTTCTACATGTTTTCTCCCAGTCTACAGTGCTGCTCCTTGTAGGGCCCCTGATCTCCACTGGAGGCTGCTACAGAGTGAGGCAACCCCTACCACCCACCCCAGGAGAGGAGAGCAGTCCTCCGGATGCTCAATCCTCTCCTTCCCCTGCTGACCCCATCACGAATCCTAATGTTATAAAAGCTACTTATTTCAAGTTTGTTTGCTGGATGTAGTTCAATTAATCATTGGTGCCTCATCTAGCGAAATTAATTACTGTAATGTTATTTGTTTTTTTCTTAGTTGTCACTGACGAGGACCATACTTGTTAGTAAACTGTCAAATGTTTTGTTCTCCCTTCATGCTGCATCATTAAATATTGCCTGCTTGTTGTATACTGTTTGACTCTGTTCTTTCCTGCCTGTACTCTCCCGGGTCATGTCTGAATATAGGCAACACTCTTGTCTAGTGTACTTACCAAAAAAAACAAATAAATAAAATATTAGGAGCCAGAATCTGGGCGAGTCCATTGATCCACATGTAACTGAACTGAGGCTAAAGGCTAAATCTTGTGAATTTGGAGATTTAACTGAATCGTTGATCAGAGATAGAATTGTATGCTGCATACAGAGCGAGCACGTGAGATGCAGGTCGTTGAGAGAAGTGGACTTAACATTAGATAAGGCTATAGATATATGCAGGGCTGCCGAACTGAGTGAAACGCAGACTAAACGCTTAAGTGAAAATGCTCAGGATGAAAGATTAGTGCAAGGAGCAGTTGTGCAGGAAGAAAGAGCAAAAGCAGGTGCCAATGTGAGCAAAGGGAGTTATGTATGTCGAGCGAAAAATGTCAGATGTGAAAAGTGTGGTCGTGAGCGTGAGATAAATAAATGCCCAGCATATGGACAGGTTTGTAGATTGTGCCACAGCAAAAATCACTTTGCTAGAGTACGTCGTGTGGGCAAAGGCAGTGAGATCCATGTTGTTAGAGAAGATGCCCAGGAGAATGAAAATATTTTAGCATTGAGACTGTGACTACCTATAAGCCAGAAACTGATTGGAAAGTAAATCCGAGTATAAATCGGAAAATGGTGGCATTCAAATTAGACACTGGAGTACAATGTAATGTAATGTTTTTTCAGATGTATATGACACTGTCTGGAAAAGCTGTTGAAAGGTTGTCCGCTAGATTGGTTTCCTATTCCATGCATAAACTTAATGTGAAAGGCAAAATGATGTTGCTGACATGTTTTAAGCAAAAGTATTACCTGTTGCCATTTCAAGTGGTGAATGCAAACATGACCCCAGTGTTGAGCCTGTCTACTTGTTTGGAAATGAAGCTTCTAAAGAAGCTATTTTCAGTAGATGCTGCAAGTGGAAGTGCAGGGGAAACCACAGAAGGAACATTGGCTGAATTTGCTGATGTATTTGAGGAACTGTGATGCTTAGAGGGCGAATACCACATTAAAATAGATAGGACAGTCAGCCCTGTGATCCACCACCCTAGAAAAATACCTTTCGCATTACAAGACAAAGTGAAAATTGAACTAGAAAATATGGAAAGAATGGGGGTTATTGAAAAGGTGGAGAAACCCACGAGCTGGGTCAACTTAATGGTGGTTGTAGAAAAACCAAACAACGAACAAATTTCCATAGATCCCAGAGATCTTAATCGAGCAATTAAAAAGGGAACATGCCCCAATGAAAACCATCAAAGAGGTTGCAGCCAAACTGGCAGGGGCTAAAGTATTCATAGTGTTAGAAGATGGGCATGCCTTCTGGCAGTTTAAACTGGATGGGCCCAGCTCTGATCTAGTGGATTTTAATATACATTTTGGGAGGTACAAGTCCAGGCGTCTCCCATTTGGGATTTGCTGAGCACCAGAGATCTTACAAAAGAAGATTTCACACATTTTTGAGGGGGCTCGAGGGCACAGAGGTCATTATGGATGACATCCTAATATAGAGAGCTAATGTACAAGAGCACAATGAGAGGTTACGCCATGTTCTACGAAGAGCCAGAGATAAGCATTGGTCTTTGAACCTAAAAAATTCCAAAATCAAAATGTCAGAGATCCAGGATATCAGATACAAGTTAAGTAGAGACGGGCTGTTGGCAGACCCCGAGAAGATAAAAGTAATTACCCAGATGCCTGTTCCCAAAAATAAAACTGACTTACAGAGATTTATGGGCATGGTAAACTACCTGGCAAAGCTCATTCCAAACCTATCAACTGTAAAGAAGGTGCTGAGAGAGTTACTAGAGAAAGAAATAGCATGACACTGGGAGGGGCACCACCAACAGGCCTTTCAAGAGCTGAAAACAGTTGTCACACACACACCCCCAGTGCTGACCTACTATGATCTAAGAAAGCCTGTTAAATTATTCGTTGATGCTTCTTCAGAAGGGCTGGGTGCATGTTTGCTGCAAGATGGCAAGGCTGTTGCCTTTGCTTCCAGATCACTTAATAAAGCTGAGAGAAACTGTGCACAAATTGAGAAAGAAACGGTAGCTATTGTGTTTGGCTGTGCAAAATTTCACCAATATATCTATGGCAGAATAAGGGTCCGTGTTGAATTGGACCACATGACCCTAGAAAGCCTTTTCAAAAAAAACACTGTCCACAGCCCCAACAAGAATACAGCACATGATGCTAAAACTGCAAAGGTATGATTTGCAAGTACAGTACAAAGCAGGTAAAGAACTTCATATATAAGATGCCCTGGGCAGGGCTGTGGGAGAAAATTCTGTGCCAGAAACTGAACTAGACCAGTATGAGGTTCACATGATGGACTATATGCCTATTAGTGATGAAAAACTGAAATTATTTCAGCAAGAGACTGACAAAGATTCAGCACTGGTCAAGTTGAGAGACACTGTTTTGAATGGGTGTCCCCATTAGAAAGCATCAGTGCACCACAAGATAAGGCAGTACTGGCTGTTACTAACATACTAAAATGCCAGCAGAATAGGCCTAATGGTCTTTCGAGTCTGCTCGATTGGTCAGCCCCCACCCTGGGTGCTGACCTTGCTGCCCCCCTCGCCTTCTCTGGCTTCTCCCTTCCCAGTTCCGGATATTCTTGCTGCATGGATTGTGCTTCCAGAACCCTTCCCCTGTACCTGTCCCAGCCCCTCTTGAACTCCTCCATCGTCTCTGCCTCCACCAGCCCCCTAGGCAGTGCATTCCATGGCTCCACCACCCTCTCAGTGAAGTAGCACCTCCTCCTTTCTCCCTGAATCTCCCCCACAGATGAGATCTTGACAGAAAATGGACTTTTGCTGAAGGGGAAGAGGCTGATAGTCCCCACATCACTGAGACCAGACATGTTAACCAGATTACACAACAACCACCTGGGCATTGAAAATACAAGCACAGGGCCACAGATCTTCAGATTAGTGACATGGTGGCCAAGTGTGGTATTTGCCACCAGTGCAGGAGGGCACAATCTAGAGAGCCACTACAGCAATGAGATACCAGACAGACCTTGGCAAAAGGTTGGGGCTGATATGTTTGAATTTGCAGGGAAACTTATCTAGCAACAGCTGACTACTACTCCAAATACATTGAGCTATTCAAGTTGCAAAACACAACAAACGAAACAGTGATTAACCATATTAAATCACAATATGCAAGACAGGGTATTCCAGAAATACTTGTAACAGATAATGTCCCGCAATTTGCCTGCATCGAATTCAGAAACTTTTAAAGAAAATATGAGTTTAAACATGCAGGCCCAGATATTCAAACTGCGTTCAAAACGAGCGCAACAGCAGGAGCAAGCGCAAACCAGTTGCGCAAATGTGCAACAGGTGCGATATTCAAACATGGAGCAGAGCAAATTGCGCAAGCAACCAACGTCTGAATATCGCACATACTGCGCCATCGCGCAACCAGGAAGGAGAAGCTGAGCCGAAATGTTGCGCTATGGAGCAACCAGGGAAGCTCAGCTGAGCATTCCAGAGCTGCCATAGCGCAAGCAGAGCCCCTCCCCCAGAGCAATGGAACTGCACATCCAGGGAGGCAGGCTGGGGCCCACCGCCAGCCATGCCACACATGGGCACAGGAACACACTGCAGAACCCACACCACACCTGCACACCACAAGAACAGCATCACTGGGGGTGGGACGGATGATCTACTTGCCCATGGGGACAAGCCAACAAAGCATAGCAGAGCCATGACGCCCCAGCACAACCACTGGCAGGCGGAGAGTGCCACACACAGGGGGTTGACAACCACAGTGCACATCAGCCCCCCATACGCACAGCACACCCTGCACTGTGACCCCAAGACACCACCCATGTGCAGTGACTGGCACTGCAGGAAACCATGCATTCCCCTCAGCACTCGTCAACCCCGTGCAGCACAGAAGCCTACAAGCCAGACACACCCTGTGCACCCAGCAGTGGGTGGCAGCAGACGGCAAGACCAACTGAAAGTCACTGCCATGCTGGAGATACCTCCCCATGCACACACATGCACACACACACACGTACCCAGGACCATACCAGCCCAGATGGCATGTACACCCCTGCAACTGAGCACCCATAGCCAGCAGCAAATCAGAGACCAACACAGTATTCATATCAAAATAGAAATGTATATTTAAAAGATTAAATCACAAAACCAAGCGAAACTATGTACAAGTGGGGGGGGACGGGTAAAAGGCAGGGGTGTTCAAGGGAGGAATAAAAAACTTGGAGAGGGAAGGCAGGGTGATAGGGATGGGAGAAGTGGAAGGGTAATGTGGGCTATGGCCCAGCTGGCTGCTGGTCCTCCCCCTGCTGGCGCCCGTCCTGTGCCTCCTTCGCGAGCTCCATGGTGCGGATGGCCTGCAGGATGTCTTGGTTCTCCAGTCCAACCTGGGTGAGGCGCCGAAGATCCCATGCCATCCTCCTGAGTACCTCAAGGCCTAGGAAAATGGGAACACAGTCAATGGCTGTGACTGACCACAACCCTGAACACCACCAACCTGCAAGCCATATAGCCCAATGTCCCGCACCTGTGATGGCATGCACCCACCCACAGTGAACATGCACATGGCCATCACAAACAGGCGGCACCAGCTATGCGCACCACTGCACACACACACACTGCCCACGTCCATCACAGTACAAACAAAGCTGGCAAGTGACGTGGCAACATGGTGCGATGCCAGTTACACAGCTATGTGCCCAGTGCATGCATGGGCCACCAGTGACGCATACACAGACGTGCTGTGATACTGCACAGTGATGCATGTCACCTGTGTCGAAAGCGCATAGACATAGACACATAGACAGTGTCGGCAGATAAGGGCCTATGGCCAAGCCAGTCTGTGCATTTGAGCTGTAAGTTCACTTTGTTTACCTAGGAGTCTGTTGCCTCACCCTAACCTCCGGAATTCCGTTTTGTCTCTCCCGTGCATTCTGAAATCCCATGATTGGTTCAGCCCCCACCACCTCCTCTGGCAGGGTGTTCCACTTGTCCACCACCCGTTCTGTGAAGACAGTCCTTCCATGTGTCCTCTGAATTGTCCACCCTCCAACAGCATCCCATTGCCTGTAGTCCTGGAACATCTTTTTCAATTCAAAATAGTGTTCCTCTGCACCCTGTTCCACCCTGTAAGATACTTGTATGTCTCTACCATATCCCCCTCTCTCCCTCCTCCCCTCCAGGGAGTACATGTTCAGTTCCTTCAACCTGTCTCCATAGGACTTGGGATGCAAGCCATGCACCATCTTTATGCCCTCCTCTGAACCTTCCCTGCCCACTGTACGTCCTTACGTAGGGATGGTCTCTGGAAATGTGCACTGTAGTCCAGGTGGGGCCTCACTAGTGTCCTGCATAGTGGAATTATGACCTCCCCTTTCCTGCATGGTTGTATTGTGCAGGGCTACTGGTCTCCCCCCCAGCATGCAATAGCATCAATGACGTCATGATACTCACACTGCTCAAGCAGCTCTGTCTGCCGACGTTGCTGCCGCTGTTGCTTCCCGCTGCTGCTGCTGTAGGGGTGCCACCCCTGCTGGCACCGGGTCCCTGGCCTGCCCCTCTTCAGGTGGTGCTTGCCTCCTGACATCCCGGCCTGTGGGAGACATATGTTGAGACAAACATCAATGTGACTCAAAAGCAGAGTGCCCCTGCCCCAGTGAGAGTGCCTGCCCACACAGCCATACCCATCCTTCTCGGACAGCTGCACACACTGACACAGCCAACTGTGTCCGAGCCGTCACCTATGCACAGCCACCAAAGCACACACACATCCCTACAGAGAATACAGGTGCATAGATGGTACACTCACCTGGCCTCGGCACCACGCCCCGCCTGGCACATGCCCGCAGCCCTGCCAACATGTCTGGCTCCCTCCGGCGGAGGTCACTGTACCGGTGCCGGCACTGCTCAGCAGACCGGCGCCGTCCAGTGACCCCCACCAGGTCAGTGGCCACTTGCTGCCACACCTCTGTTCTTGGTATGGTGAGGGGCTCCTCACCATAGAGTGCCTCATACTGGGGCTCTACTAGTGCCACCAAGTTGGCCACCTCCAGTGGGCTCCAACTCACAGCCCTTCTCCTAGCCATGTTAGGCAGTTTACAGCAGGCAATATGGCGCCCTGCAGCACCATAACCCCAAGTGGAGATGTTGCGCAATAGACCACCACAGGCTCCAATCGCGCTGTTCGAACAGCGCCGTCACTTCACATAGCGCTGTCACCAGACAGCGCAATAGGGACGTACACATGGCAGGCGAACAGCGGCAGGGGGCAAAGGGCATACACAAGGTCATGAGCAATGATGCAAGGCTCGACAGCGCCATCTGATGTATAGGTATCCTGCTGGCGACAGACCAGCTGCGTACCAGTGCCACAGTGGACTATTGCTCAGTAATGCCACAGGCGCCATATGGTGACCAGTGCTGTGGCGCCACTGGCACAATGGTGGCCATGGCCTGAATTGCCTATCGCGCTCAGCACGTCAGCAGCGCCATAGGCGCATCGCGTAAGCTATCTGGGCATGCGCGATGCAGTGTACCACACAGGCACAGATCTGCGCCATTGGCTCAGCCGACTCTCTTCCGTGTGCGCCAAAGCGCGAATTCGCGATATTCAGCCGACATATGCAAATCATCTGATCAGCCATTCAAGGCGCAGTGGCGCGATTTGCATGTCATTAAAGTTGCTCACTCTAATTTGCATGTGTTGCGCTATAAATGTGCGACAGTGGGCTGTGCAGGCCAGATTCGGTTACTGCAGGTGAGAGGTGAGTTACATGCTGTGTGATGTTCAGGACAATGCTCATGGGGAAATGCTGTAGACTGCACAGTGACAGGTGTCCACTTCCACCCATACAGATCACCATGACCGACCAGAGCCAAGGTGAGGGTGAGGACGGTGGGCGGGGAGGAGGCGAACTCACAGCGGCAGAGAGGGAGGCCCTCTTCCAGGCCTACCTGGAAGATGAGCCACTATTGAGTGGACGGAGGGGCACCCCTCAGTCACGTGCGGCTGTATGGGAGGGGGTAGCTCGGGCCGTTAACCTGCACGGAAGCCACCAGCGCTCCGTGCAGGAATGCAAGAAAAAGATGGGGACTGACCGCAGGAGGTTGAAGGAGAAGGTGGCAGCCTTCAGGGCAGCACGTGCTGGCACTGGCGGGGGCCCGCCAGTGGTGTTGCAGCTGATCCCACGTGAGGAGACACTGGTCGCAGCCATGCAGCCAAGCGCCATTGCGGGCATACCAGGTGGAGGATTCCAGACAGGTGGAAGCCCATCACTGCACGGTATGACATGGTGGTGGTGTTTGGGGGGGTGGCGGTTATTCACATGCACTCATGTACTCTCTTTCTGTTACAGATCCTGTTCATCTTCAGGAGACAGTGGTGGTGGGTCCAGACAGTGATGCGGACCTGCTGGACATGGAGGAGGGACCATCCACCTCTACCACCAGCCAGCAGGCACTGCAGCAGCATGCCGCCCAGACAACAACTCTGGTGTCAGTGATACGGGTGCGGGGTGCACAGCCTGTGTCTCAGCAGTCTGGCATGCAAGCATGCCAGCATGCGTGACCATGGAGCAGCACGCACCTGCACCATTGATGATAGAAGGCCTGCAATGGCGGTGATAGGTGTGTCCGATGACAGACACACGGCAGGCCAACCGCGTGCCCCTGGGCCTTTCTGGTTCACACCTGTGTACCAGCATGCTGGCACAGTCCCAGGCTGCACCTGTCAGCACCGGTGGGGCAGCACCGGTGGCTGTGCAGGTGTCTGGCACTGTTGCCAGCACAGCGGTGGAACAGGTGGACCTGGGGGCACAGCGGTTGGAGGGGCAGCATCAGCAGTCGCACACCAGGTCTGGGGGTACAGTGTCAAGCAGTGGCACATGTCCACCGCCCTTTGATCCGCCCATACCTGGTCCTGGCAAACAGCGCCCACCCTCAAGGGGTGATGTGCATCAGGACCGTCCACACCCTGGGGGTCACGATGCCATTGGGGCACAGTACCCATTGGACGCACACACCCGCCTGCTGCAGGAATCAGTACAGCTGCAGGGGCGGGTTGCAAGGTCCGGGAGGCACTGTCTGTGTCCATGGAGCAGCACAGCAGGAAGTGTGCCTCGGGACCGAGCCGAAGCTGGTCCGTGCGCGGACGGATGTGACCGCCCGCCATTGACAGGCTGACCCAGGCAGTGGTCTCTGTCGTGGATGCATTGGGCACACAGTCAGGTGCCCTGTACCACCACCCCACACAGTGCACTCTCCACTCCCGTTCGGTGTCGTGCGACACCAGGCCTGCGGCAGCTGGGTTCTGCTGTGGGCATCCCGAGCACCCCTGGTGCAGGTTTGTTCGGCGTGCTGCAGACCCCTGTGCGGGCAAGGTCACGTTCGCAGTGGGACCCCTGGTGGTGCAACAGTGCCACCCCATGTGGCCCCTGCTCAGCCTGCCCATGCTGTTGGGTCACAGCGGGGCCGCCCACGCATCCGTGGTGGCCGTGGGACAGTGCTACATGACTGAGCTGTCTCCCAGTGCGGGCCCTGTCTGGTGCTGCCCTGTGTGCAATGTGTGTCATGGTGGGCAGTGCACTGCTGGGTGCTCTGCTCACCATGCCAACACACGGACCACCTGCACACCCTCCCAACTGCTGTCCACAAGTGCATGTGCATGATGATGCCTGCATTGCACTGTACACCAAGGTGCAAGGGTGCCCAGGTTCTGACACACGTACTTGGACAGTACAGGTGGTGGGGGTGGTCAGTGGTGCTGTGTGCTAGCAATGTTGGTTCTGCAGTGCTGTGCATCTGCCCATGTACGCTCTGTGCCTGGTGTGTGTGTGTCCATATGAGTGCTGACCCCTTCCTGATGGTGTGTTTGTATGCCTGGACCGTTCCACTCCCCTGACCATCATGCACCCCTGGTGTGTTCTCCTGTGTGCCTGTGGTTTGCGCATGGACAGTGTTGCTTGCACATGTCCCCTTGACTTACCTGTGTTGTGCATAGTGCTCCTCTGTGATGGTGTCCCGGTGCAGCTGGGCCTGCCGGATCAGTCGGGGGTCCCTCCGTCCTAGGGGGGGCTGCTCATCACCATCATCACCAGCGCCACCAGGCGTCCCATCGCTGTCCCCCTGTTAGACCTGTACGGCTATCCCATGGTCTTTGTGCATGTTGTGCAGGATGCAACAGGCCAGGAATATCCCACAGGCCTTTGGGGGCTGTACTGTAGGGCACCGCCGGAGGTGTCTAGGCATCGGCAGCGTGCCTTGAGCATCCAAACACCCGCTCTATGATGTTGCGTGTTGCGGCATGTGCCTCATTATAGCATAGCTACGCTGGGGTCATGGGGCGCCGGTACAGTGTGAGCAGCCAGGGGCCGGAGTGGGTATCGCAGTCACCTGTGTGGAGATAGTGGAGATCAGTGTCATGTTCAGGTCCATATGGCCATCTCCTGTGTGCCACTACCATGGCACCTGTGGCATTCCACCCTTGCCCAAAGTTTGCATTCCATACATGTGTACTCACCCACTAGATGTCCTGTGGGGATGTCCCCACTCTCGAATCAATGGCACAGTGCAGACTGATACCATATGAAGGCATCATGTGCTCCGCCAGGGTGTGTGGCACAGAACGTGATTATCGCCCAGTGGCATCACACCACCTGGCAATTGACACTGGAGAATCCTTTCGATTACGATAGGCATGGCCATCGGGGCCAGGTGGCGTCTGGATGGCCACATGGGTGTAGTCTATGGCCCCTAGCATGCCAGGCATACGTGCTACCCTGTGGAACTCCTGCATGTTTGCTGTACGCTCTGCCGCAGTGCTGGGGAAATGGATGTACTCCGCAGCATGTGGCGGCAGTGCGCTGAGGAATTGGGTGAGGATGTGTGACGTGGCCGACTGTGTGATGCCTGTGGTGTCCCCTGTTGGCCTCTGGAAGGTGCCCGTGGCGAGCAGGCACATGCAGGCTGTCACCTTGTTCTCCACCGACAGAGCGTGACTCCGTCGTGAGGGTGCCTGCATCACATCACTGCACAGCTCACAGAGCCATCTCAGTATTGCCCTGTTCAGTCAGTACTGGCCCACGATCTCTACATCTGTGTACAGCTCAAAGCTGATGCAGGCACGGTACCGCCTGTGGGGGGCATACCGCCGACGGGCCCCTTCACGGCCACATCCCCTGCAGCATGGATTCTCACCCCTCATTACAGCTTCCATGTGAAGCTGGCACTGTCCATCTCCTGGCTTCTGCCCCCCGGCTGCCGTTGCTGTGTTACCCCGCTTCCTGATTGCTACTTCCACTGCACGGGCACCCCCGCTGGCCTCTACAAACTATGGGAAACAGTTTCCTTGCCTGCCCTTTTCAGTCTGTCCATCTGTCTCTGTCTGTCTCTCTCTCTCCCCCACTTGACAGCCTGGTAGCGTTCTTGCGCCGCTTCCTTGAGCCTTTTTATTTTGGCTCATTTCGCTAGTCTTGATTTCGGCTGTGCGCTATTGCGCATTGCGCAGAAGTGTTTGAATATCGCGTGCGCTCTTTATGCATGGATCCGCCCTTTAGTTTGCATGCCTTCATTTTCATTAGCTATTGCTCAGCATGTTTTCGAGGCGCAACTGCCTCCTTCTGAATATCGCCAGAATGGCATTTTGGACTTACGCACGCGCAACCCTGTTGAGCATGGCGCAATCCTTTTGAATATCTGGGCCGCAATGTTTTCACCAAAATAGCCCTAGAGTAATGATATGATACAGCGAGCCATTCAAACAGTAAAGAGACTGTTAAAGAAAGCACAAGTGGACCACCAACACCCTTACTTAGTACTCCTAAAGTTCAGAAATACCCCACTGGAGGGGCTAGGATCCACAGCACAGCTGCTTATGGGCTGTAGAACCTGAACTATGATGCCTACTGGATCTGAGCTACTTAAACCAAAAGTGCCAGAAGTTGATGCGTGTGCTGCACTGCAAAGAACTCAAGAAAAATAACAATCTTATTACAATTTGCATGCCCGACCACTCCCAGCCTTACCACCGGGACAGCCTGCTTATTTGCGAACACCTGAGAATACCTGGACCTCTGCAATTGTGGAGCGCCATGCTGAACAGCCACACTCTTATGTAGTCCATGCAAATGGGAAATTGTATAGAAGAAACAGGAGAGATCTTTTGTTAACCCCTGAGCCGCGCCACTCCTGTGGCCCACAAAACTCACACATCCGAGAAGAAGAAGAGAGAAGAGAGGAGGACAACATGATGAAGGATGATGGGATCCCAGAGGTGCTTACAATGGAGGACCCACCACAAGTGATGCTGGAGTAGTCACAAAGCGAGCCTGTGGGGTCGGCCCCACCCCTGATTAGTCGGGACCAATTGACTGGTATCAGCTCCAGCCCGAGAATCAGCTGAGTCAGTAGATGGGAGATCCGAAGGCCCACCTGGCATCGTAACTACATAGACTCACAAACACTTTGAGCTACTTAGAATTTTAAACACTTTATGTTTGGGGGAAAGTTCAGTTTAAGAGGGGAGATGTAAGGAAGTGAATTAGCATACACAATTTGCGTGTGATTTGTTATTGCACATGCGTTAACATTTATATAAAAGCCCTTAGGATCTCAGTGCTATACAGTACAGTAAAGTTACCAGCGTACTCCACGTTGGTGTCTGCGTGATTATTACATGTTCCTCTGAGAAGGGCCTCCTAGTGGTTCACAGAATCCGGTTGAAATCATCTGGTGAGCGTGCTTTCTCAGTAGCCAGCCTGACTCTGTGGAACTTGCTCCCAAGGTCCTCGAGAGGGGTCTCCCCCTCACTGGAAACCTTTAAGAGGGGTCTAAAGTCCCACCTATTTAAGGAGGCCTTTTCCTTACATTAATTTTCTGACAGTCATTTTGTTTACATTGTTTAAATTCAGTCTTACCTAATTTAAATTTTTTATATTTTACAGTATGCGCTGCTTGTACCGGACTAGTTTGACATGTGCTATCATGTCCGGTAGAAGCAGCATCCGATACATCTATTGCGGCTTTTGTCACCAGGCTCTGCAGTTTTCAGGTGATGGGGATTGCTCAGACGACATGCAGGAAATTGGACAATTTAAAAACATCAGCATAGTGCATAAGGGCAGAGGGTAGAGCAAACAGTATGCATAAAAAGAAAGAGGTGATTCTGTGTTTATATGGATCCCATTGTGTCCTCACTTGGAATACTGTAATTCTGAAGCATGTATGTGAGGAAAGACAGAGTGCAAGTGGTGCAAAGAAAGGTAATCAAAAAGATTTGAGAGAGCAGGGAAAGGGATCCCTCAGAGTGACGCAGAGGTCTGACGACATGCAGAAAATCAGTTTCAACAGCAGTTTGACCCAAGAGGAACTTAAGTGGTCATCATCGGAGGTAAGAGGAGAGGGAGCACTTCACAGCCTGGAGACCCAAATTTTGTTTCAGCTGCGAATTTTGTTTTCAGTGTGAGCATCGGCAGCTGTGGGGGGGGGGCAAGAACCGGAGACACTCTGATAAGGGGATTCACTTATAGTTGCCTTATGGTAGGGAGACAGTTCAGCACGATTGGTAAACCCAGGCTGATGGTCACAGGTGAGGGGGCTGGGGCAAGGTGCTTTAGGAAAGTGCTGGGACATCATCTGGCACATTACAATAGGTGCAAATGGCACAGTGATTACACAAAAGCGGGCGCAAAGTGGCCGGTACTTGTGGAGCACCAGGTCCATTATACATGCGATTTTTAACACTGGCATCAATGGAAATGGCATTTGGCAAATGTATTTTGTCCGTTACAAGTGGCTGTCCGGTTCAAGCGTGGACGGCACATTTGACGTATACTGTATCACTTGATTCCTGTTGTAATTTTATATTCTATCATTTTGTTGTTCAGTGCCTAGAGCATCCAGGGATGGGCACTTTAGAAATAAAGTATTACTCACTTACTTACAAACTGAGACACGATGTTCTGGGGATCTGTCTCAGTGAGGGGTGCTCCTTGCTTGCAGAGTCAAAGTACTGCCCTGCTGACTGCTTCACAACAGAGCTGCCAGGCTAGTAAACTGCTTGCCTTTTTTACCAGTTTTGTAGAAGCGTTACCTTGAATAACACAATGCTCCCTCTACCTTGGCCACTAGGAAATGATTAAATGTAGCTTGGCACTCTTCCAGTTGTTCCTTGATCTCCTCATTTAATATGTCTCTCCTGTTCAAGCTGTTCCCAGAGATCATCTTTTTTGCAGTCTGAAGCATAACTGATGGTTCAGACCATGATAACAGTCTTCAGACTGTCCCACCAGACTGCCTCAGATGTGTCTCCCTTGGGGTGCCAGGCCTTGGTAGCCCGACATATGAGCGCTAGGGATTGGGCGCCTACAATAATGGTGACCCAATCCTCGGCAAATGTGTCCAGGGCTACCATAGGGTAGGGCGGCCAGATGGGGGGGTTGGCGAATATAGCGACAGAATGTCACTATACATATGTGCACGGGAGGGGAACGAGCATGCACAGTGAGGGGGCGGGAGGGAATGTGAGGGGTGGTGCCACGGTGGGTTGCCGAGCTGACCCCATGGCATGGTGGATGGGTTGGCGGCACTGGTCGGCAGGGTACTGGGTTTGGGTCCGAACGCAGATGTGTTTTTGTTGCACCCAGCCCAAACCTTTTTTTTTAAATGTTTTCACACACACCCCAACATGCACCCTCCTGGAGTTGAGAATCCTTAAGAAGGGGGGTGCGGGGGTGCAGCCCCCCGCATGAAACATAAAAAAGTAAGTCCCTGGTGCTGATTTGCTGTGCACTGGGGTGTCAGAGTGGCAAAAACATTTTTGGCACTCTTGACTTCTCAATAACAGCGATCGCCTTTAGGATTCCACCGTTATCACATCAACCCGAGGCTTTATATTCCTCTAGGCAATTCTTCACCAGTTTGGTGTACTCCGCTTCATTGAGTAGTGAGTCATTCAACTTCCAGCCAGGTTTTTTACCTTACTAGAACAAGGGGGAAATACATGCAGAAAATTATTGAACTACAAGTTGAATGGTATCTGAATATCACATTTTAAGACGTTTTCTTTTCTACTGGAAATTTGCTTTACGTAAAATATAACTGCAATAGCTACATGAATTCTGCAGATAAATAGGACAGTATAACTGGCAAATGATTTCATAAATGACTGGAAGGCAAATATACAGAATGATTAAACCTAATTATACCAGTCACAAGTTCTGTGCAAAATGTGATTAACCATACTTAAGAATTTTCAGATAGGGATCACAGTTTGTAGTTTCAAGAATTTTTGCAGACCATTCCGAGTCTGGCTAGAAAATACTTAAATATGGGAGGAAAAAAACAGCGTTTGCACTATATTGTAGAAGCGAAAAAAAAATTACACTAGCCACGCACCAGCTGTAATGTGAGTTTGAAGAATAGGAAAGTAATCCAGTTAGATACGCTGGAACCTTACAACAAATGGTCTTATACATTAAGACCTACCAGTGAGATATTCTTCTATTCAAAAGAGGAGCCCAGTTAACAGAACCAACAACCAGCTGAGGGGTTTCACCTCGGGTACTGAGCCCAGTTGATTGTTAATTTGCCTGGAGATTCCTCCCCAGCGGGCACTGTTGCTTTTATAGCATGCGTAATGTCCAACAACATCCTTTTTGCATTATTTGTCACTTGCAGCATCCTTGTTTCCCATTGTGAAAAACAGTGAGCTTTTCCCGCAGTCATCATTTCCTAGCCATTGATGGTTGCTAAAGTAGATCGAGCTGTCACACTATTCACAATCAAGCATTGCACTAGACTTATAATAGGGATGAGGTATGATGAAGCACAACCCGGCATGAGAGCAGTGGGACAAGTGCAGGGCCCCAAGGATGGCCAGGGTCTTCATATAGGCAGAAGCTATTTTTCATTTTTCTACTATGCCATCTGACCCTCCCACCACCCAGGGCATGCCATGTGATGCCTCCAGCTGCCTTTGTGCATGCACAGTGAGCCCCTACAGAGGGGCAAGCTCCTCAGTCCACCACTGTGATTGCTGTGGTGGAGGAACCCAGTGCTAAACCTCCCTCTAGATGATGGGGAGGCCCCACAGCAGGGACAAGCCGGCAAACTGGAGACAAGGCGGGCTCTCCAAGTGTCTTTCCCCTCTATGACCATCAAAGGAGGCCTCCAGCAGGGATAAGTTGGCCCATTAAAGGAGGCCTCCAGCAGGGAGGGATGGATGGCTGTAGACGGACTCTGATGGGGGTGGAGAAGTGAGGGTGAGTCAGATGGGTAGAGGGGGTGGCATCGGCAGCCCGAAGGAGTGGGTTACTGGTGGGTACAGGAGGTGCAAATACAAAAAAATAGAATTCTGACAATAGAAAGTTTGAATCCCCATTTCAACCACAGGTCTTTAATTATGCAATAAAGCATGATAGGAGGTACGTTACAGCCCACCTTGGGTGAGTTGAAGCATGAGGCAAAGCCAAGTGCTTACACCACCTGAGAAGGGCTGTTAGCCCACCATAATGCACCCTAGGAAAGCCTTATTGCAATTATGAAATGGGCCCTTTTTAGTAAGTCAGATGTATTTTTTTTTTTAACAATTTTATTTTTACTATTTTAAACTGGGCTGCTGTGCTGGGATAACAGCCCAGCTGAAAGTACCTCTTGGCCAATCAGGAGCCAACATTCTTTCTACTCATTTCATAACCTAAAATGGTGATTCTAAAGTTATTTTTTTATTTTCAGCTTGCATTTATTGTACACCTTTTTCTTTTTGTTTGTTATGCTTTACATCGGAGCTCTGCCAGCTACCATTGGTCCTTACCTGCAATCCCCACAGCTTCACCTCAACAGCTGCAACCCTGGGACACACCTCCACCCCACAAGCACCCTGGCTTTCCCCCCAGGGCAGGGCCACCAGTTTCCTAATGGAACTCCTACTATGGTACCAGAGGGCACCCTGGCTTGCCCCCAAGGGTGGGGCCGCCGGTTCCCTGACGGACTGACTTATGGTACCAGGGGGTGAGGGGTCACCGGTCATGGTGCGGGGGCAAGACAGGCATCATTTCGTCTACAGACCCCCAAGGACTTTTCCATTGTAAGACCCATGAGAGGCAGAAGGTGCAATGACGTGCAGAGCAGAAATGCCAACATCCAGCCCGCCTCCTACAGACAGGCACTGGCAGCTGTATGCCACCCCCCAGGGGTTAATCATGTGCTGGTCACACACACCCTCCCCTCAGAGGAGGAGAGCAGTCCATAGGATGTTCAGTCCTCTCCCCCTCCCCCCACCAGCCCTCTGATGTCCTGAGTCCAGACTGGTACCCGGGGCAGTGGCGTCGCAGGCAGAAATCCAATCACTGCACCAGTAGGCTGGCTCTAATGTACACCTTTTAGTCTAAAGGGTTATGTTAACAGCGGAAAACCCTCATGCACAGTAACAATTAAAAGTTGTTGGTAAAAACTTTCATTAAAACCAGTTTGTGTTGCTGGTTCCATGGCACTGAAAGGTGGGAGACTGCTCTGGCACACTGGCAACATGAGTTTGTGCCCCAAGCCTAATATATCAGGAGCAGAGACCAACATGGAGGATTCAAAGCATCTGCATAGATGCGGTCCTTCAAGGGGGAGGGCTCAGCTTAGCACTGCTTAAAGACCAACACCCAGTGAAAGCTTAGTGGGGGCACCACTGGCAGCATAGATGACCCATGCTGCCCGGTGTCCCCCCTCCTTGCATGTGCAAGTGTGAATGCTCATGCTGGGTAGCTGGGTGGAGAAACATTGAGAAAATACCATTGGTGGAAAGACGACTAGTGGGGCCAGTCACTGCCCACATCCACCAGGTATTCCAAAAGTATAGGCTTCCGGGGACCACAATAAGGCGATCCATGTTTCATCAGAGTATGCGGTAAGGGAAGGCAGCTGGAAAAAGGACGCCCAACCCCCTGAGAGGAGGGTAGGTGGGCCAAGATGTCGTGGTTGATGGAAGCAGGAATCCAATGGGAGTTGCGGTGGTCAGCAGGAGATGTTGGATGCCCAGTTTGTGTGGTGTGACTTCGACTGGCCCACAATCAATGATATTGTGATGGTCATCCAATCTTTGTGTCCGACCAACTGTAGTTTGGACCCAGGCCCTATGCATCTTTTGGTAGGTTGTGTGGATAAAATCAGCCCTGTCCTTGCTGAGATAGTCCTAATGTCCTTGGAGAGGGGGATCTTTCCAGATCCCCTGAAGGAGGCTGTGGTTCGACCTCTCCTTAAAAAGCCCTCCTTGGACCCGGACTATCTGGCTAATTACAGACCTGTCTCTAACCTGCCCTTTGTGGGTAAGGTTATTGAGAAGGTGATTGTGTCACAGTTGGATGACTATTTGACCAGCCACAATGTCTATGATTCTCTCCAGTCCGGATTTAGGAAGTGACATAGTACTGAGACAGCCCTTGTCCGGGTGCTAAATGACCTCCTAATAGCGAGAGATTGGAAGACCCATTCCATCTTAGTCCTTCTAGATCTCTCCACAGCTTTTGACACCGTAGACCATGGCGTGCTGTTGGAGCACCTGCGGTTCATCTGTGGACTTTCTGGGATGGTTCTCAGATGGTTTCAATCTTTCCATGAGGGTAGGACTCAGAGGGTGGTGTCTGGGACTTTTTCTTCAGCTCCATTCTCCCTATCCTGTGGGGTGCCACAGGGCTCCATCTTGGTGCCCATGTTGTTTGCTGTGTACATGCTGCCATTAGGAGCGATTATTAGGCAGTACGGCTTGAGTTTTCGCTGCTATGCAGATGATACTCAGCTGTACATGTTTTTTGTGCCTGGCCAGGACAATGCTGTTTCAGTCTTTAACAGCTGTCTTGCTGAGATCCAGGACTGGATGAATGTGCGCTGGCTGCGGTTAAACCCAGAAAAAACTGAGGTGTTGGTTGTGGACCCAGGTTGTCGGGAGGCAAGTTTGTTGGCAGGTTCACCCTCGGGTCTTTAGCTTGGAGGTGTCCAGCTGACTACTTCAGACCAGGTTCGGAACTTGGGCATTATGTTTGATGACTGCTTGACCCTTAAATCACAGGTGTCAGTAGTCGTCAAAACCTCTTTTAATCATCTGAGAAATATCGCCCAGGTAAAGCACCTGGTTCCTCCTGACGATCTTCCAACTTTGGTCCACACCATCGTTACCTCCCACCTTGACTACTGCAATGCCCTTTACCTTGGGCTACCGGGGGTTCATATCTGCTGCCTGCAGCTGGTGCAGAATGTAGTAGTCAGGCTATTGGCTGGTACCTCTAGGACCTGTCATATAATGCCTGTGCTCCGCAGTCTGCACTGGCTGCCAGTTCAGTGGCAGATCACCTTCAAGGTCGGTTTGCTGACCTATAAGGCCCTACACGATCAGGGACCTGGTTACCTGCAAGATCTTCTTCACCCCTACTGTCCCCTCCGCCCTCTTCAATCCACCGATGAGGGATTGCTAGAGATTCCTAGGGTTCATTTGCAGACATCTGGGGCAAGGGCATTTAGTTTTATGGCCCCGACCCTGTGGAATTCTCTACCTCATCGGGTACAAGATTGCCTGACCATCCAAAGTTTTAAGGAGGCTTTGAAAACCTACCTTTTTAGACTAGCATTTCCTGATTTTTAAATGCCGCTGTCATCTTTATTTTTTATTAGTTTTAATCTTTTTGTATTGGTTATTTATTGATGTTTTAATTAGATGTTGTACAGGCACCTTGGTTTCTAGAAAGGCGCCTTTTTTTATAAATAAAGATTGATTTAATTTGATTTGAATTAGGAGGAAATCCTGTACAAGAGTTGGAGGCAAGTCATCACCTGAAAGACAAGTAAAAATTGAGTTTAATAATAGAAATAAGACATTCTAGGGGTTGGGCTACTCTTGTTCTTCTAGCACTACAGGGCATAAGGCACTTGACTTCACCTCATGCCTCATAAACCTCATGGGCAGATTAACTGATGGTAACCCAACACCTGATCATGCATTACTGCTTGAGTAACCCCCAACCCCCAATAATGCAGAGATTTGTTTTAGTGTTCAGTATGAAAGCGTGTTTACTGCTGTGTTGGGCTTTGGAAACTTGGCTTGTGATATCATTTATTGGACCAGCGCTGACAAACTGTATCTCTGTTTGTCCAGCAAAAGGCTAGTCTACTTCTCATTTTAGTATTTAAGCTGTTGCCACAGTCCTGACTTCAGCACTCTGGTCTGTCATAATCACCTTCTGCAAGTGCATAGATAATAGATATACCGCAGCAGTGAAAATACATTTTGCCAGATATATGGCTGCATAAAAAAGTAAACCAAGCAACCAGTATGTTAAAGTAAGCGATAAAATAAGGTCTCTAGGGCACAACTGCCAAGCAAGGCTGCCAGGCTGATAAGAAGTAAAACTGTATGCCACAAGGGGCCCCGCAGTGTCATGTTTTATTTCTGACACTAACGGAATTCTTATCTCAGAGTTCTTGGGCTGCTGCAGCAGACTGATGCACTAGAGAGCAGATCATCTGCATCTGCAGGGCCCTGAATCCAGACCAGGCCATTGCCAGTTATCTTGAAATGAGAATGACTGGTATTGTGTGGGGGGTGGGGGGGGGTCTTTGTGTGCCAAGCAAGCAAAGCTGAAATTGTTTAACAGTGCATATAGAGGTCAGAATCAACGCTGCTCCTCTGATACAACAGTTTTGGAAAACTGTTGTTGTGATCACCTTGGAAGCTAGTCTTAAAACGCATTTAAGCTATAATACTTAGATACATGGAAGGTGATGGCAGAAAAAGAGTCATTGTCCCTTAAGTCTGCCCTGTAATTGCTATCAACAATGTAATGTCCCATAGGCCTGATGCCTTACCAGACTAGCCCTCATTCCTTTATGCTGCCTCCCTAGTCCTTATTATCCCTTTAAGTCTGTCCCGCCTCAAATTTAACCCATTGATTGTAGATGCCTCAACCACCTCCTTGGGCAGCTTATTCCACTGATCCACCACCCTTTTCCTAAAAAACAGTTTCCTGACATCTTTCCTACCCCCCCCCAATTTCCAGTAATGTCCCCTAATTATAGTGTTTTTGTTTCTGGTGAATTGTTCACTTCTATCTTCCCTATTTATTCCTGTTAGAAGTGTATATTTATTCATTAATTCATTACAAATCGGGTTTACAACCTTTGAGTCAGAGACTCATTTACAAAGGCACTTCATCGCAGGGGGCAGGCAGACATCAAGACAGTTATTACAGTGCAGATTAAAAGAGAGGATAACATTACAAGTGCAGTAAAAGGAACATTTAACATAGATACACTTAGGTTACATAATGTAGTAGTTTGTATGTTACTTAGGTTACATAATCTTACAAAATAATGAGTTACACTCATGGATGTAGTAGGTCCTCAGAGAAGACAGTGGGTTACATCCCTGTTTGGACCTAGTAGAGAAGGGATAGGTCTGGGGGAGGGAGAGGCTGTCCAGTGGACGTTGTCGAGCCAAGGGGCAACGTAGGCGGGAATCACAGGTTACAACAGGGGGTTAGTTGCACCTACCACAGTGGGTATTAAACACATGGTTCCGAAGGGCCGTTTTGAAGGAGTCAATTTTTGGCAAGTTGGAGATGCAGGTAGGGAGGGAAGGAGTTGAACCAGGTGGGGGCTCGGTAGAAGAAGGATCTCTGGGCAAGAGAGGTCTTGGTTCTGGGCACCTTGAAAGTGGCCTTAACAGAGCTATGGGTGGTGACAGACAAAGATGGCTGCTGTAGGGAGGTGGAGACCCCCGGGTGGGGGAGAGTCCTAGCAGAGATTTCTTAGCAAGAAGGCAGGTCTGGAAGAGCAGACGCTCCTCAAAGTTGAGAAGATTGGTGGTAGTATAGAGAGAAGGCAGGTGTGAGTATGGCTGGGGGCACCAGTCAGGAGCCTACAGGCCTTATTGATGGAGAGCTGGATTTTGGAGAGGGCAGTGTTGTCAGCTGCAGTGTAGATGGGCAAGCCATAGTCCACGAGGGACAAGACAGAGGAGGTGATGGCCAGCCTGAGGGCAACCTGAGGCAGGCAGTCCCTGTGCCAGCATAGCAGGCCAATCTGAGAGTTAATGGCAGCTGACAGGGCATTAATGTGGGTGTGGAAGGAGAGGGCAGTATCGAACGTGATGCCTAGGTACTTGTATGTGGTCACTTGTTCTAGTGGGTGTAGAGTGCTGGGGATAATCAAGAAGGGGGGGTATTTTTAGCTTTATTTTGGTGGTGGGAGAAGAGCATTGATTTGGTTTTCTTTAGGTTAATGATCAGTCTGCGATCTCCGAACCACCTTTCAGCTTGGTTGTAAGCTTGCTGGAGGGATAACTGGAGGGAGGTGGGATTGGGATGTGAGGCAATGAGGACTGCATCATCAGTGTAGAGGAGCATTTTACCAGTACATGAGCTGGGGAGGGTGTTGAGGTAGAGACTAAAAAGTATTGGACCCAGGATGGAGCCCTGCGGGACCCCGGAGCAAACGGGAAGAGTGCTGGAGAGGGAGCCGCTGATCTTGACATGCTGGGATTTAGCACAGAGGTAGCTAGAGAACCAGGAAATGAGATCACCAGAGAAGCCAAGTTGGTGGAGAGAGTCGAGTAGAAGGGGATGACAGACAGTGTCAGAGGCCTTGGGGAGAGGTCAATGAACACTGCTCCTACAAGGCTGCCAGAGTCGAGAGCAGCATGCAGGTGTTGGGAGAATTCCAGGAGAGACGTGGTTGTACTGTGTCCTGGGTGGAAACTGTGCTGCTCTGGGCACATAATGTCATACTTGGTTAGGTATTCAGAGAGCTGGATCAACACCACTTTTTCAAGTGCTTTAGAGAGTGGGGGGAGGATGGAGATGGGCCAGTAATTGTTGGGGGTGGATCGGTCCCCACTCTTATGTATGGGTGTGATTTCAGCAGTTTTCCAAGCACTTGGGAACTGACCCAGGCATAGAGACCGGTTTAGAAGGTCAGTCAGGGGGACTAGGACTTCGTCCAAGACCATACAGAGGATCCTGGAGTCGAGGGGGTCACTGCTGGGGTTACTGCTGCCTAAGGCTTTTAGCAGGTGCAGCCTGGCTTCTTGGGGGGGGATAGGGTGCGCAGGTAGAATGGTGGGTGGTGCAGGACCGGAGGGACAGAGGTGGGGATTGGGTCAAAGAAGCTGCTGGGGAGGACCGAGCTTAGGTCAGAGAAGGCAGTGTTAAGGCAATCGGCTACGAGGAGTGGATCTGTGGTGGGGGTGCCATTGATGGAGAGCTGAGATGGTGGGGGGGGGCAGGACTTCCCAATTAGCTCTTTCATTGTATCCCAGAATGTCCGGGCTGAACCCCAAGTGGAAGTGAGGGTGGTCTGGTAGTGTTCTGCCTTGGCCTGCCTAATGGCCCAAGTGCACTTATTGCATTCTGCATTGTAGGCCTGTCTGTCAAATGCCTTTCCAGATTCTACAGCAATGTGCCAGAGATTATTTCTGTTTTTGAGTCTCTGGAGGAGGGGTGGGGTGATCCATGGGGCATTGCATTTTTTGGAGCGGATCCTGGTGAGGGGGTGAAAAGGTCACAAGCCTTACAGAAGGCATTTGTGAAGTGGTCAAGAGCTGAGTCAATGTCAGGTAGCTGGATGGGGACCAGTCTAGTTGGGCTAGGTATTGTTTTAATTTTCTGAGGCCGAGGTCATAAACGCGTGCAAGTGGCCTGGGACACTGGCTTCAGAGTGGAGGATGACCAGAGACAGAGGACTGGGGAGTGATCACTAAGAGAGTTTGGGAGGACAGTGACATCCCGGATTTTGTAGGGCGTTAGATATAACAACATCTAGGAGAGTGCTGGTGCCAGTAGAGTGGTTGAATCTGGCGGGCTGGGTGACTAACTGGGACATATCCAGGGCAGCAAAGGAGTCCCTTATATGGGAGGCAGTGGAGGCAAGCCAGTTAACATTGAGATCACCTAGGATGACTTGCTCCACTTTGTGAGGGAGAGATGTGAGATAGTCAATGAGGGACTGGACCACTTGGTTTTGATTCCTCGGGGGTACGTAGGAGACCGTGAGGAAGAGAGGGCCTCGGGTGAGGTCAAGTGTGACTTTTAAGGTGAGGGCTTGGGCTCCATAATCAAGTTTAGGAGCTGGGAGTGCCTGACCTATAAGGGAATCCCATACGAGTAGTGCACAACCACCACTGCGTTTGCCTACTCGGTCTTCCGTGTAGATGGTATATCCAGGGAGAGTGATAGCGGAGTCAGGGGTGGATTTGGAGAGCCAAGTCTCTACCAGTGCAATTATGTCAGGTTGATGTTGAACGACCCAGCACTGGAGGGCAGCAGATTTCTTTAGGAGACTGCAAATGTTTAAGGATTCAAAGGGGAGGCCAGTTGCAGTACAGGGTTTAGAAGGGCTGGAAGCAATAGGTCCTGGGTTTAGGAGTACAATACTATATAATAATAATAGCAGTGTAATTATTCTGGTTAGTGGCTGGTGGCGATGGAGACCCCTGAGTCGACACCCAGCTGAGGACTTTAGAATCAGGGTGCATGGGATAGATAAAGTGTGAAGGGTGGGAATGACAGGGGAAAGCTGGGTCCAGGTCAGGCCTTGGAGGGCAGAGGGAGTGGGGTGTTGGTAGGGTGGGGGTGTTGGGGGGTCACAGGTGTGTCGAGGGTGAGGGAGGGCCGAGTCACTGTGGGGTAGTCTGGGGTTGAGGTACCTAGTGTGGAGGAAAGGTGCTCCAGTCTGTGTGAGGTCTGTAACAAGAGGGTGAAGGAGAGCAGACTTAGTAATGGAGTGTAGGTACCCATAGCAGCTTAGCAGTAAAGGAAGAGTGCCAGGAGTAGTAGAGAGTAAGGAGATGTAGAGCAGCTTTGGAATGGTTGGGGGGAAAACCCATTTAGTGGGCGAAAAGACTAAGCTGCAAAAGGGAAAAATCAGTATCAATCAGTAGAAGAGGCGGGGCAAAGACAGATAAATGGTGATAGACTGACTACACGATAAGTGAAATGAGACAGGAACTATATTGTGTTAGATTGGGTAAGTATGCTTATAACTGGGCCCTCTAGTGGCTAAAGGATATAATCTGCTAATGGAAAAGTATAGGCAGGGAGGTTCTGAAGCAAGTTTTTTTTAGAGGGGGCACTGCAGCAGCCTCAATGGGACACTGAGGTCAAGGCTGCAGCCCACAGACTTATAGCTCTAAGAGAAGGGGCACAGCACTCAGGGCAGATAGCAAAATCACAGTACCTTAAGACCTCTCTCAAAACTTAAATCAACTCTTAAGAAATCTCTACATCAGACTAAACATTACTTAAAATGAGAACTCAACAACATGTCAAGCAGAGGTCAGTCCAAGCATTAATTTCTTGGCAGCAGTTCCTAGAAGACTTCTGGATTGCTGCACAAAGTGTGAGAAACACTGGCAAACAGGGGCAAGTGATATTCCTCCAGGGGTAGATGCCAAAATTCAGGGTTCCAACCCGTACCGTGCTTGGAGGGTGAGCGCCGGGCAGCTTCTCTTTGTTCTGCTTACCAAACTGCAGAATGCAGTTTGTTTGAGAGGAGAGAGCCCGAAAGGGCAGAATTGTCCCCTGGTGAGATAAGGTGAGAGGACAAAATTAAATAGCAGGCTTGGAGGGGAGGGCAGTCAGAAAACAAAAGAGAAATTAAGTTTGGGAGGGGCTGAGAATTAAGCAGAAATAGTTTAAGCAGGGAAGTCCTGAAGCAAGTTGGGGGTTGGGGAGGACACTGCAGTATACTCAACAGGAGAGAGAGCAGTAGCTTCAATACAGTCGTGGAAGGGGATCTGATTAACACTGGGGCACAGACCTGAAAAAAAAAAGAACAGGCAGAGAGGTTCTGAAGCAATTTTTTTGGGGGGGTGGCACTGCAGCAGCCTCAATGGGACACCGAGGTCAAGGGTGCAGCCCACAGACTTACAGCTCTAAGAGAAGGGGCACAGCACTCGAGGCAGATAGCAAATTCACAATACCTTAAGACCTCTCTCAAAACTTAAATCAACTCTTAAGAGATTTCTACATCAGACTAAACATTACTTAAAGTGAGAAATCAATAGCATGTTAAGCAGAGGTCAGTCCTAGAATTAATTTCTTGGCAGCAGTTCCTAGAAGACTTCTGGATTGCGAAACAAAGTGTGAGAAACACTGACAAACAGGGGCAAGTGATATCCCTCCAGGGGTAGATGCCAAAATTCAGGGTTCCAACCCGTACCTTGCTTGGAGGGTGAGCGTCGGGCAGCTTCTCTTTGTTCTGCTTACCAAACTGCAGAATGCAGTTTGTTTGACAGGAGAGAGCTCGAAAGGGCAGAGTTGTCCCCTGGTGAGATAAGGTGAGAGGAGGAAATTAAATTGCAGGCTTGGAGGGGAAGGCAGTCAGAGAACAAAAGGGAAATTAACAGTTTGGGAGGGGCTGAGAATTAAACAGAAACAGTTTAAGCAGAGAAGTCCTGAAGCAAGTTGGGAAGGACACTGCAGTATGCTCAACAGGAGAGAGCAGTAGCTTCAATACAGTCATGGAAGGGGCTCTGATTAACACTGGGGCACAGAGCTGAAAAAAGAAAAAAAAAGAACAGACAGGGAGGTTCTGAAGCAAGTTTTTTTTGAGGGGGGCACTGCAGCAGTCTCAATGGGACGCCGAGGTCAAGGGTGCAGCCCACAGACTTACAGCTCTAAGAGAAGGGGCAGAGCGCTCAGGGCAGATAGCAAAATCTCTGTACCTTAAGACCTCTCTCAAAACTTAAATCAACTCTTAAGAAATCTCTACATCAGACTAAACATTACTTAAAGTGAGAAATCAAGAGCATGTTAAGCAGAGGTCAGTCCTAGCATGAATTTCTTGGCAGCAGTTCCTAGAAGACTTCTGGATTGCTGCATAAAGTGTGAGAAACACTGGCAAACAGGAGCAAGTGATATTCCTCCAGGGGTAGATGCCAAAATTCAAGGTTCCAACCCGTACCTTGCTTGGAGGGTGAGCGTCGGGCAGCTTCTCTTTGTTCTGCTTACCGAATTGCAGAATGTAGTTTGTTTGAGAAGAGGGAGCCCAAAAGGGCAGAGTTGTCCCCTTGCTTGGAGGGCGAGCATCGAGCAGCTTTTCTTTGTTCTGCTTACCAAACTGCAGAATGCAGTTTGTTTGAGAGGAGAGAGCCCGGAAGGGCAGAGTTGTCCCCTTGCTTGGAGGGTGAGCGTCGGGCAGCTTCTCTTTGTTCTGTTTACCAAACTGCAGAATGCTGTTTGTTTGAGAGGAGAGGGCCTGAAAGGGCAGAGTTGTCCCCTATCATGTCCCACCTCTCCCTTCTGCCCTTCAACGAATACATACTGAGATCCCTGAGTCATTTAAACTAGTAGTGGGGGTTTTCAAATGGGCAGGAGGCATGCAGAATCCACAGGAAGGGAAGCTGAATAAGCTTACCCCCCCGTGCTAGAAGCAATGGAAAAATGGGAGTACTAGAGGGGATGCTAGGAAGGGAGAGTGGGAGGGTTATGGGGAAAGAAAAAGGGTGGAGGGTGGTCACCTTGAACGCTAGAAGCCTAGGGAACAAAACTGCAGAGCTACAGTCTGTCATGGCAGAAGGGGAGGTGGACATGGCAGCCATCACCGAAACATGGGCCACCCATTATCAGGACTGGGACCTGGCAGTACCAGGGTATAAGATATTCTGCAGAGATAGGGTAACTGGGAAGGGTGGGAGGGGCAGCACTCTATGTGAGAGAAGGACTAAAGTGTGTTCGTGAGGAGGGGGAGGAGATAGTACAGAGTCTTTATGGATGCAAATCCAGGATTCCAAGACTAGGACTCTCAGGATGGGAGTAGTGTACAGGCCACCATCTCTGACAGAGGAGTTAGACGGGAAACTAGCTGGACAGATCAGAAGGGCCTTTGGAAAGGGTAGCACAGTGATTATGGGTGACTTCAACCTGCCAGGAGTGGATTGGAGTACCCCAGCCACCACGAATAGAAGGGAACAGATACTTCTGGACACGTTCCAGGATAGCTTCCTAATTCAAATGCTCAGTGAGCCAAAAAGGTTACAGAACACCCTAGACCTTGTGCTGGCAAATGGGGAGTTTGTGAGGGAGCTGGGGGTGGAAGAACCGCTGGCAGGGAGTGACCACCACCCAGTGTGGTTCATGTTGAAAATGGGTAGGGAGGGAGTAGAAACAGGTACGTGAGTGTTGGACTTCAGGAGGGCCAACTTCTGGAGGATGAGGGAGGTAGTTAAAGGGTATCTAGCTAGAATCCAAACTAATACGGACACTAACCAGAGGTGGGAGGTCATAAAACTGGGGATTGAGGAGGCAACGAAAACTTGCATCAGGGTCCAGAGTAAGAGAGCTAGGACCAAGAAACCCAGCTAGTTTTTTTTTTTTTTTTTCAATTGTTTAACCAGGTGAGACACACTAAGCTGAGAGCTTATTTAGGTGCAACCTGGGAGCACAGAGAAGTTAAGTGACTTTCTCAGGGTCACACAGTATGCAAGTGGGGGCTGTGGGATTCAAACCCAGGTCTCCAGATTTGTAGCTCAGAGCCTTAAACCACTGCGTTATACTGCCTCCCAGCTAGTTAAGCAAGTGGTTCATGGATAAAGTAAGAAATAAAAGAGCCGCCTTTAGGAGGTTCAAAAAAACAGGGAGAGGGGAGGACAGAGAGGATTACCTGAAAGAATCGAAGTAGGTGATGAAGGCAGTAAGGGCAGCCAAGGCATCTAAGGAGCTCAGGCTGGTACAAGACATCAAGAAGGGGAGAAGGAATTCTTCAGGTACATCAGGGAGAAAAGGAGCTGAAGGGACAAAATATTAAGGATTAGGAGGGATGGGGTGGGTGGAAACAGAGGCAGGGCAGGCAGAAGCGCTTAATGAATACTTCTGTTCAGTGATTACTAAGGAGAAAGAAGGGGCACTACCAAGGGGGGGTGGGAGGTCAGGCTCGGGGGGGAGGAGGTGACAGATGGGGGAATCACAGAGGACAGGATACTGGAGGGTCTGAGGGCACTGAGGGTGGACAAGGTGCCAGGGCTGGATGGCATTCGCCCCAGGGTACTGAGAGAGCTGGCAGAAATCCTGGCGGGGCCCTTGGCAGACCTGTTCAATGCCTCCCTGATCTCAGGAAGTGTGCCTCAGGACTGAAGGATGGCTCACGTGGCACCCCTCCATAAGAGTGGTCCCAATGATGAACTGGGAAACTACAGGCCAGTAAGCTTCACATCCATTTTGGGAAAACTGATGGAGACAATCCTGAAGGAGAGGCTGGTGTCCCTTCTGGAGATCAATAGGCTGCAGGACGTTAGGCAGCATGGGTTTGTTATGGGTAGATCCTGTCAGACCAACCTGGTAGATTACTATGACTGGGTAACTAGACAGTTGGACAAGGGCCGTGCAGTGGATGTCCTGTTTCTGGACTTCAGTAAGGCATTCAACTCGGTGCCGTATGGGAGGCCGAGTAGTAAGCTGGCAGGTACAGGTGCAGGGACAAAAATGGAGGGAAGGGTAGTAAACTGGTTACAGGGAAGGCAGCAGGGGGTGGTGGTTGGAGGGGAGCGCTCATCTCCAAGGCCAGTGACAAGCTGAGTACCGCAGGGCTCAGTGCTGGGGACTGGTGTTGTTTGGGTTGTTCATATCAGACATCTCAATGAGCATCAAGAGCAAGATCAGTTTGTTTGCAGATGACACCAAGATGGGAGCAGTAGTGGATGACCTAGGAGGATGGCATGGGTTGCGGGATGATCTGTCAAAACTGGAGACCTGGTCAGACACCTGGCAGTTGGGGTTCAATGCCAAAAAGTGCAAGGTGCTACATTTTGGGGCAAAAAACCCAAGAAGGAGCTACCAGCTGGGGGGGAAGGCTCAGCTAGCCATGACAGAGGAGTAGAAGGATCTGGGGGTGATTATAATGGGCTTAATGAACAACTCAGCACAATGCAGGAAGGCATCTGCAAAGGCCAACAAAATGCTGGGTTGTATTGCTAGGGGTATATCATCAAGGAGAGGGGAGGTGATCCTGCCGTTGTATAGGTCACTTGTTAGGCTACACCTGGAGTACTGCGTGCAGTACTGGTGCCATACCTGTAGAGGGACATTAAGTTACTTGAGGCAGTGCAGTGCAGGGCATCAAAAATGGTCCAGGAACTAGGGGACATACTCTACGTGAGCAGGCTGAGGGAGTTGAACATGTACTCACTGGAGGAGAGGAGAGGAGAGGAGAGGAGAGGAGAGGAGAGGAGGGAGGAGAGGAGACGGGGATATGATTGAAGCCTTCAAGTACATGAAGGGAATAAACAAGACAGGCATAGAGAAACTATTCAAGTTAAGGGGGGGTAGAGACACTCGAGGTCATGATCTCAGATTGGGGGCGGAAGGTTCAGGAGGGAAATGAGAAGAACGTTTTTTATGGAGAGAGCGGTGTCTGGGTGGAATGCGTTGCCTGCGGAAGTGGTAACCTGTAGAATGTGGACTGCTTCAAAAGGGGATGGGATAGGGTAAGAGGAAGGGGAGGGAGGGGCAGCTGCAGTATAAGGATTGCTAGCTGCACACTTGAGCAGACTTGATAGACCATAAGGCCTTTATCTGCTGGCAAATTCGTATGTTCATATTCCTACAATATAAATAGTTACATTATTAGTAATTACTAGTTATTATTATTTTTTAGTAGTTATTAGTTACATTACATAATTACATTATTAGTAATTACTTATTAAAATAATTAGTAAAAGTTAATAATTCATAATAAACTGTTAAATAACAAGTAATAATTTAACTGAAACAGTTTTACCTGTGGTGAGGACAGATAAGCATGGTTCTGTGTGTTGGAATTCACAGGAATTGCAGGAGGGGGCCTCTTCCAAATGAGGTTGCGCACCAGGACAAGAGAGCATGTGATGAAGCTGGGACAGGTTCAGGAGAGATGTTAGAAAATATTTCTTCAGTGAAAGGGTGGTAGATGACTGGAACAGACTGCCAGCTGAAGTGGTGGAGGCTAGAATGGTGGGGAGCTTCAAGCATGCATGGGATAAACATAGAGGAATATTAGAACAGAGGCAGGGAGAGGGAGGTTTGCAGGGTTACTAAACAAAATGGATGGGGCACTGGAAAGAAATTGGAGCAGTGGAACAATTATGCTACAAGCTACAGCTAAAAAGTAGGCAGTACAAAAAGATTCTGCAGTCATTTCACAACTTTGCAAAGTGACCTGGAGGTCTGGGAGTGAACAGGTGGCTGTAAAACACTCAAGAGTAAGGAGGAACACTTCAGACTATCTAGGGGTGGGGGCTCTGCAACATACATGCATCATTAGAAGTCCTGATGACAACGTTCTTGTATAGCAAAATCTACTTGCAAATGCTGTTGCAATGGGACAGGCATATGACTTTTCAGGAGGTACCTTTTATAGGTTCATAGGAGGAGATTCAAGTTCAGTGAGCCAAGGCCCTTTTACGAACTTACCACCCGTTCACCGGTGGAATTCATACTTCTTATCACCCGTGTATTCATCCAAATACTTTTTAAAGACTGTCATATTTATACTGTCTACTATTTCCCTTGGTAGTTTATTCCATTTGGTCACCACCCTTTGGGTATAAAATCTACTTCTTTTGACTGATTTATTTTTATCTCCCTGTAATGTATATTTATGTGACCTAGCAGATGTGATACCCATGTTCAACTTCAGTCCCAATGCTTCCCTCAGAAATGGTTCATTCTTAGTCCTGTAAATAAGACAGAGACCCCCTATAAGCCTTCTATATTTCATTGAATACAAATTTACATTCTGGAGTCTGTCCTTATATCCTAATTTCTTTGTTGATTGTATCTTTCTTGTAACTTTTCTCTGAACCCTTTCTATTAACTTTTGTGATCTTTTGTTTTGAGGCACACAAAACTGTGCACATTATTCCAAATGTGGCCTCACCAGGGCAGTAAACAATGGGATAATAACTCCACTTTCTCTACTTTTAATATTTCCCCAAATGCATCCCAGTATCTTATGACTCTTCTTTACTGTCTCAAATGTGTGTTTATCAAAGGAAAGATTATCAGTGATAAGTACCCCAGGTCCTTTTCTTCCTTTACAGACTGAAGAACTGTGTTACCCATTTTGTATACACACATGGGGTTATTTTTGCCTATATGCAGGACTTTTCATTTTTCCATGTTGAAAAACATTTTATTTTTTGCGCAAATAGTAAATTTCTTTAAGTTTAGTTGTAGTATTTCAGCATCTTCTGTAGTCTGTACTAATCCCCCAAGTTTACAGGCATCTGCATACTTTCCGACTCACACATGTCCTGTTGTCTGGAGAGTGGATATCATGATATTAAATAGTGTTGGTCCCAATACTGATCCCTGGGGAACCCCACTTGTGACCGGACCCCAGTATGATGTATATCCCTTTATAGTCACCTTTTGTGTCCTATGATTCAACCATGATTCTATTCATTTTATTATGTTTATGTGAAGCTTGATTTTTTTTTAAAGAAGTCAAGTTATTTAAGTTATGTACCTTGTTTCCGGTTTATGTTATATGTTACATAAGTGTAATTCATAGTGCTATGCAGTTCATATTTTTTGCATTGGCATCATCTGACATATTAAGATATGAAAAGAATGAAATTGGCGTCATGGGGGGGCAGGATGGTTTATGGAATAACTGACTTGGATGTAGTGACACACTCTCCTGCAACCTTGATGATCCCTTTCCAGTTCCTTTATTTATTTGAAGAGGTGGGTCATTTGGTTATGTTAATTTAAGTTGGAGATGTGTATATACATAGTTTTGTAATCCCACACCAGGAGTTAACCTCTGAGCACCTGAAAAAGGCTCATTTCCCCAGGGGTTTTGGTCTACCCCCCCCCCCGTCTTTTTTTGTGTCCAGGTCCTGGTTTTCTTGGCTTGCCCCTGTGTTTCAGTCCTCTCCTGCTGCCCCCCGCATGTTGTCTGGAAAGAGAGTGGGGCCGGAGGAGCTGATTTGTGGAGCCATCAGTTCCAGAAATGGCACTACGGTGCCAGTGAGCTCCGCAGGTGCACAGAAGTGCATTATTGATGGCCGTACACAGCCAGTTTGGTTTGCCTCTCCAGTGAGCCGGGTCCCGTTACAGAGTAAGAGAGGGAACAGAGACCGTAGCAGAGAGGGAGATGCAACTGGGAGAAAGAAAATGTGCTTTTTGTGAGTGCCAATCGTGCTTAGGGATCGGGATGCCACCTCATTAATATTCATGAGGCAGCACCCATTGACGTACCGAGAGCCTGTCTAGACTTGGGGAGACAGTGTTTAGCACTAGTGACAGGCAGGGGAAGATGGAAAATGAGTTAAATAAATAAAGCCCTGGTGTGAAAGAAAAAAAGAGAAGACTGCCAGTCCTTAGGGGGTGGAATAAATAAAGTGTTTACGGACTGCAGTCAGAGAGTAGGGCTATGTGTGTGCTGCCTGGGGACAGGTTGAAATGACAGCAGCGACTGCAAAGGGCCTAAATGAATGTGTAAAGGGATGCAGTCGGATGACAGGGAACAGGAGTGGCTACAGCTGTGTGTGGAAATAATTAAATAAAAGTAAAGAGTTTGGCTGCACTGGGACATTAATCCAGAGACACTGTTAAAATGTGTGGACACTATTTACAGTGGCCAATATGTTGGGCAGTCATGTGACACTAGCCAGCCAACCACTGAGCCAGGATTCTTGCCAGGGACTCTGGGACTGAGTGAAAGGACTTCTGGGGGAAAATATCGGGGAATATCTAGATGCCCTTTTCTGCACCAGTGAGGCATTAAGGGGGCCTCATACATATTATTTTTTCAGCCAATGGGGAGTGAAGAAAGGGCTCCCAATAAAGTAGGGACAGTTGGGCTGGGAGTCAGTTTAGTGGGAGCTCCTCCAAGAGGAAGGGGCTCTTGCCTCTGGAGAGATTGGGGTTGCGAGATGGGCCTGCCTGGAGGCTGCCAGCAATTTCTCCCCCAGGGCAGGGAGTGCCTGCCCCATCGCGAAAAGGAAGAAGCAGCTTGGCAGAGACAAAAAGGAAAGCTGCAGGATGCTGAAAGTTCTGTGTTGTTCTGAAGTTGCACCACAGTGGTGAGGGAAGCACAGCTTGAATGGAAAAGGAAAAGCTGCAGATTGCAAGAGAGAGGCTGTGCCTTAAGCCTGAATAAAAGGACAAAGGTTGGGTCTCAGCCTGGAAAAAGACCAAAGTTGCATTCTGAGCCTAGAAAAAGAATGACGGTTGCATCTATGCCTGGAAAAAGATGGAGTACAGAGGATGAGGAATATAACTGTGCTAAGAAAGAAAAGGAAGAGTAAGTCTCTTCAATTAGAGAATTGCTATGTACCTGCACTGTGAGAAAAGGGACTGTGATTGCAGGTGATATGCGTGAGCCAGAGTGAGAATGTGGCTGTGTTCAGGTTGACAGACTGTGAAAGCAGAAGAATGGAAAGGTGTTTTCAGAGATTCGAGTGCCTTCTGTCTGCTCCTGAGATAAAGCAAGGAAAAGAGAGAAACAGATTGCTGTGGCTACACACCATGGCAGGAAAGAGAAAGAGAAAGAGAAAGAGAAAGAAAGAGAAGCAGAAGAGAATGTGCTGAATTGTTTCTGCTGACACCCAGGGCCAGGTGGGGAAACTTGCTAACCCCATCAAGTGGGGTCTGCTGCTGCACTGGATCACGGGTCTTGTACCCGAGTGCTAGGGTGCTCTGATCAGAGGGAGCCAGGCCGTGGGGCCACTCCCCAGTCTGGGTCCCCGTAGCTGGAAGGCCTTGTGCATGTGCCCTACAACAGGGCCTGTAATGGGCAGAAGGGGACAAGCTGCAAGATCTGCTAGCATGAGAAAGCGAGAGCAAGCTGCAGCCTCTATGCCCCGTTCAAGCATTGTGCCCGGTTCTGCTGTGTTTGCCAGCCATCCCCAGGACCTCAGTGAACTGTGCCATCTAAGGACTGATTGTGCAGAGCCCCTGAGTAAACTGCAAGAATTGCCCTGCACCTGGGGACTGTAAATAGTTAAGCAAGCACACTAGGGCTGCAGGTACAGCCAAAGAAAGAGAAATGTATAAAGTTGTTATTTCAGGTAAGCACGCCAACGCGTGACAAAACCTTTTACAGGTACATAAGTGAAAAAAGAAAGACAAAGGGAGGGATAGTGAGACTGAAGGGGGAGGATGGGGGCCGCGTGGAGGATGACAACAGTAAAGCTGACATATTGAACAGGTATTTCTGCTCAGTCTTTACTGAGGAAGAGGAGGCTAATGGGTCTGAAGGGAGTACAAGGGGTGAGAATGGTGCAGAAATGGACACAAGTCCCTTTACACGAGAAAGGGTCCTGAA
Source organism: Neoceratodus forsteri (assembly GCA_016271365.2). Taxonomy (NCBI): domain Eukaryota; kingdom Metazoa; phylum Chordata; order Ceratodontiformes; family Ceratodontidae; genus Neoceratodus; species Neoceratodus forsteri. The sequence goes on along the minus strand of CM028132.1, from coordinate 60,901,111 downwards.
GGAACTGGAAGTAATAAGAGTTGATAAAGCAATGGGGCCAGATGAGGTGCACCCCATGGTCCTTAAAGAACTAAGAGAGGTGGTGGCTGAACCTCTGGCTATCCTGTTTAGCCGATCACTGGAAACAGGGGAGGTACCCAAAGACTGGAGGACAGCAGATGTAGTCCCCTTATACAAAAGTGGGAACAAAGAGGAAGCAGGGAACTACAGACCAGTCAGCCTCACCTCTGTAGTGGGGAAGATCATGGAAGCACTACTGAAGGAGAGATTGGTGGAACATCTGGTTGTCAATGGACTACAGGACCCAAGGCAGCATGGTTTCACCAGGGGGAGGTCATGTCAGACCAACCTTGTTGAATTTTTTTGACTGGGTGACTAGGGAGGTGGATCAGGGGAGGGCAGTGGACATGGCCTATCTGGACTTCAGCAAGGCCTTTGACACTGTGCCACATAGAAGACTATTACACAAACTGGGGAATATGGGTGTGGTCAGGACAGGGTGGTGGTAAATGGCTGTCACTCCACAGAGGGAAGAGTGAACAGTGGGGTACCACAGGGATCAGTGCTGGGACCGGTCCTATTCAACATCTTCATCAGTGACATTGCGCAGGACCTAGAAGGCAGAATTTCACTGTTCGCTGATGACACAAAGCTCTGTAACAGAGTAGACACACCAGAGGGTGTAGACAGAATGAGAAGCGACCTGCAGAAACTTGAAGAATGGTCAGGGGTTTGGCAGTTGAAATTCAATGCAAAGAAGTACAAGATAATGCATATGGGGCACAAAAACCCTGGCACAATATATCAGTTGGAGGGTGAGGATATAGTATGCACCAAGCAGGAAAGGGATCTTGGGGTTATCATCTCTGATGACCTCAAGGTAGGAAACAGTGTGACAAGGCAGCAGGTAAAACAAATAGGATGCTGGGATGTATAGGCAGGGGCATCACTTGAGGAAAAGGAGGTCATAATTCCATTACACAAGACACTAGTGTGAGGCCCCACTTGGAGTACAGTGTACAGTTCTGGAGACCATACCTACATAAGGACATAGGACAGGGTAGGGAAGGTTCAGAGGAGGGCAACAAAGATGGTGCATGGATTGCATCACAAGTCCTATGAAGACAGGTCGAAGGAACTGAACATGTACTCCTGGAGGAGAGGAGGGAGAGGGGATATGATAGAGACATACAAGTATCTTACAGGAAGGAACAGGGTGCAGGAAAACACTATTTTAAGTGAAAAAGATGTTCCAGGACTAGAGGGCATGGGATGAAGTTGGAGGAGGAGACGATTCAGAGGAAACATGAGAAAGAATTTCTTCACAGAACGGGTGGTGGACAAGTGGAACACCCTGCCAGAGGAAGTGGTGGGGGCTGAAACAATCACGGGATTTAAGAATGCATGGGATAGACATAAAGGAATTCTGGAGGTCAGGGGTAAGGGACAACAGACTTCTAGGAAAACAAACTGAACTTACAAGCTCAAATGGGCAGACTGGGTGGGCCATAGGCCCTTATCTGCCGACACTGTCTATGTATCTATGTAACGCCGACTACCAGCTGCACCTCAGGCCTGCAACTAGACTCTGGGTACCCAGTAAAGGACGGTGGGGTTTAAAATGGGTCCTGTGGGTCTGGGTTTGGGTAATCCCTGCAGCAGATACCTAGACACATAGATACAGCTGGCTACATTGATTGGAACATGGGATTGGAACTGAAAAAGGGAAATGTCATTTGGAAAATGCAAATTGAAATGTTTACTTGAACTCTATTCCACTTTCCCCATTCCTAAAACTCTCCCCCCTGTAAATAAACCATGGAGGTATTATTTTGTAGCAGAAAATGAATCCAGAGGCTAATTTTAGTGAGCCTGTTTATTGGATGAAATGGAAAAAGGTAAATGTTAGAACTGAATGTGGGGAGGTTCAAACCCTGGCCCACTGATATGTACTCTGGGTGGAGGCACTGCTATTTTGTTTGAGCTATTGGGAAAGAACCCCTATAGGTCAGCTATGGGAACCCAGCCCCCTTATCTTTGGTCTGGCCAGCAAGGCAGGGGCAGTGGCCCTCTCCAGGACAGCGCCGGAAAGGGGCTATAGTTTGATGGGGCTGAGTCACCAAGCCCTTAGTCTACATGGATAAGACTCAAGAGAAATGACAGGGTATGGACTGGGAATGGATTTTATGACTTACCTATCCCAACCAAACTAATGTGGCCCTATCAGCAACATGACCTCACCCAAGGGTGTGGGCTGTATGCCCAAATATAGTTATATACTCAGAGGACTGGTGATGCTGACCTTTAAACATAAATGTTGTTTGATGGTAAGGATGTATTGCATTGTATTGCTTTGTACTGAGTACATCTGTATAACATCAATAAAATGCCGATCACGAAAAAAATAAGGTTGCTGCATCGTGTGGATGCACTGTGTTGGTTTAACTAAGCTGGTTTTGAAAATGGCTTCCAAAAACAGTTCTATAGTGCGGACAGGATCTATATATGTTGTGCCAAGTGCTCCATGATAGTGCTGTTGCTTTCCCAATGAGAAACTCAGGTTTCCTTCTTGAACTAAGGCCTTCCTCAACTGGCCAGCAGTAGGAGAAAGAAGTATCCCGACACACACTTTTCTTCTCCAGGGAGAATAGTGGATCAAGGTTGGTGCATAACTGCCCCCTGGTGGCCCAGGTGAGTACATATTAAGAATGAACTTGCCAGGAAGGAGAAGACACACAAGGAGACATCAGTGTCTCTCAGGGGGCAGCAGGCTCAAGTCCCCATCAAATTCAATATTTTAGTAAATTATTCCATTCTGGTCACTGTCCTGGAAGAATAATGAAATGTTTTCTAAGAACTAAGACAGGGACATCAGGAGTAGTGGCTGGCAGGGGAGGGTGCAGAGCAGCCACCTGGAAGCTGTTCTCTCCCAGGGGTGGGAAAATCCAGATTGCTGCTCTGCCAGTAACACCTAGGAGAGTTCCACCCTCCAGAGCAGTTGTGACCAGGAACCATCTCACCAGGGAGATGAGTGGGACATGCAGGGAGAAATAACTCCCATTAGATGCAGCGTGACAGTTGGTGCCAAAGGACACCCTTGCCCCCAGGATGTATGAACATGCTATACCTTCCCCACCCCACATAACCATGACATACAGTACATAAATTCTGCACCAACAATGTGGCGACTGCATGAAAAGGGAGGATCTCTGCATTACGGAGGAATCCATTGTGAGTCCTGGTAGCACAGATGACACAACAGAGCGGCAACAAGGCGCCAGAATCCAGCCAGGTGAGCTAGGTCAAAAATAGTAGCAGATAAAAAATATAAATAGCCTCTCCCAGGGAATAAAATGTACCTAGTCAATGGGGAGGACGGACTGTGATTGAGATGAACCAAAAAAAAAAAAAGACAAGCAGCTGTCAGTGTGTAACTTGTGCTGTCAGAATGAGAACGTTCATGATACAGCTTCTTGAGCAGGTGCATCATGGTCCTTCTCATTCATAAGAGAAACTGCCACCTCGCACAGCATGTCTGTGAAAGGGACACACACTCTGCAAGTAGACGAGAACAAAATTAGTGACCACCCGCTCCTCATGCAAATTCAATGAAATACTCATTAACTTGGTGATTTCTTTGAAAAATGACCACATAGGCATTAAGGAAGACACAGGGACACTGTTTAAGTCATAAATCATTTTATTTCAGAGCAAAAAAAACTACTCAACCTTTAAGTCATCTAGGAAAAGCCCTTTGCCAAACTGTATTAATCTGCATAACATGGAGCTACATTGGCATGTCATGGGAAGACTAACTACCCAGTACCAGAAATTCTTCAGTGGTAGCATTCTTCTTGTAATTTTCTGCAAGTTATTTTATATTAGTATATCATGCTGCACCTGTAGAAATCCGAAAAAGTCCACACTGGGCATATCATATTGCCCATTAAATTCTTCCAATGAGATGCAACGTCCTTCTCATGCCAGCTGACTAAAGCAAGTTAATTCCTTTTGCTTCCAATATAGGAATCAGTCACCCAGTCTAGGTGGGTAGAAGTCTGGATTCATTATGATGAATGTCAACAGGCCCAAATTATTCAGGGATTTAGTTTTGTGCCTTAGGTTGGTCAATATTTTAAGAGTATTGAGTCCATGGGATTTTCATTAGCCTAACTAACTGTGGTGTATGCTTGCGCTGTGTAAATGACCCACCCCACATTAGAGGTTCACTCCATTGGCTCTCGGGGGGAGGGGGCCACGCAACCATTTCTGTTTATACCAGGAACTGGGGTGACCAAGCAAAGAAAGTCTGCACACTCAGATGGGGGTACCAGAAACACACAGCACTCAATTACAAATGTCCTCTCCTTGAAAACAGTGTCAAGTAGTAGGTTTCATTTTGTGACAGCTGGGATAAGCAGACAAAATGGCCAAGGGGGGGGGCTGCATAGAAACATAGAATTTGACGGTAGATAAGGATCGCTTGGCCCACCTAGTCTGCCCATTTTCCTACCTAACAGATAAGCTGCAGATCCTAGTTAACCAAAAGCTTACTTCCTCCTACCCCCCACTAGGACTGCCTTATGTCTGTCCCATGCATTCTTGAATTTCCCCACTGTTCTTGACTCCATGACCTCCTCAGGGAGGCTGTACCATGCATCCACAACCCTCTCTGTGAAAAAATACTTCCTCACATTACCTCTGAGCCGTCCCCCTCTATTTTCAGATTGTGCCCCCTTGTTCTTGCACATCTCTTTTTCTGAAAGATGATACCCTCTTGGACTTTGTTGATTCCCGTGAGGTACTTGAAAGTTTCTATCATGTCCCCTCTCTCCCTTCTTTCCTCAAGGGTATACATTTTAAGCTCCTTTAGTCTTTCTTCGTATGTCTTCTGGTGCAGACCCTGCACCATTTTGGTTGCCTTCCTCTGGACAGTCTCCACTCTGTCTATGTCTTTGCAGAGATGGGGTGCAGAAGGTGCAAATAGTTAATTCTGGTGGTGCTATACAACACGTCCATTGGGGTCCCTGATCTAAGGATCAGAGAAAGGTCTTTTTGTCCATCGCTGTTCTGGGTTTGGAGCCAGGATAGTGCATGTCATAACAGATTTGCAGCAATTCTTTTTTTTTTACATTAAGTATTTTACATGTTTTTCCCTGTTTTCGCCTGCCACCAGTCCCAGATAGGTACGCGCACATCTGGAGGCAGGCAAGCGCCACATTCCAAGACCAGATGCCCTCCCGACTTGCCAATCCCTCCCACCTATACCCAGTGCCAGTGAAACTATGGGGGGGAACCACCTCAGGAGAGGAGAGCTTCTGTTAGGCACTAAATCCTACTCTGTCCCTATCCCCTCATGCCAGCACCCCAATAACCCGAGGTCATTACTGAACCTGGGTTGCCGGCATGGTGCGAGGTGTGGCGTCCAGTGCCTCAACCCTCAGCGCCACCAGGCCAGCCTGATTCGCAGCAATTCTGGGTACACCAAACGAAGGCACAGTTGACCTCAGAGAAGGAAAGACTCGGGACAGATCACGTCCTTACATGAAGTCTCACCTGTCTTCCCTCACTCCATGCTGTCACCAGCTCACCAACCCACAAATCTATACACTGGGTCTCCGGGTGGGGGAAGGACAGCCCTTTCTGGCCCTGCCACAAGGTGGGCAATCAGTGGAGGATATGGAGCTTGGTGAGTTGGGAAGGTGGTTGCCAAGTGATGGAGACAGGGACAGGATGGAGCAGCCACCTGTGACACGCCCTGGGGATAAAATTTTACATAAGCTATTGTATATGTAACTATTTGACCAACTAGAGTGTGCAAAGAGGAATAATAGCTACTACATAGCTGATCTCCTACAAATACTGAGTGTTGCACACCATACATATTAAAACAAATTTTAAAAATTCAAAAAATAATAATAATAAAGAGGAGAAATAGAGTGAATCAAAAATGTAATTGCATAGAGAAATATAATCCATAATATGAGTTGCAAATGTATATCCTCATCCAACTCCTATTTTTTTGTCTTTACAGAATGCCTTGAATCAGGTGATCCAGAAGGCTTCCCTCAACAATAAATGTTTTGCCACATCTCCTCCACTAGGAGGCAAGAGAACATGTTCTATACCAAAGAATTTTAATGTAGAAATTGTGTTTTAACAAGCTAAAATTTAGGGCAACTGATGAAGAATCATCTTTGCGTCTTATCAAGCTTTTTATGCTTCCCAATTTGAAATGTTAGTGCTCTTGATGTATTACCTATTGCATATATTTATTTATTTATTTATGAATTTTCGGAAGACCTTTGAGCGTGAGCTCTTTTACAAAGGTTCCATGTCAGGGTGGACAAATAATACAAAACACCAATACAGTAGTTACAGATTTCAGAACAAATTCAGTTACAAAGGTTCCACGTCAGGCTGAACAAATAATACAAAACACCAGTACAGTAGTTACAGATTTCAGAACAAATACAATTGTTACAGGATTTAGCACAAATACAGTAGTTACAGATTTCAGAACAAATAAAGTTATTACTGGGTTCAGCACATTAGGCATTTAGAGAGTAGTATGAGATTTATTGGCAAGTAGTGGAAAACAAATCTAATGTAAGAGGAATTTGGTTATGTCTTGGAAGATTCTAGGGGCGGCTCAGCCCTAGAAACCTCGAGAGGTCTATTGATAGACTATGGTTGAAAAGGTCACAAAGGACACTTCAGCAGATAGTCCACATGGTCTGTTTAACCAGTTATAAGATCTTTGATAACTACGTCCTCATCCAATGTAGTATTTATGATTTGTTTTGGTCTGTAGGTATTGGAACAATTAAAATAGTGACCATGAGGGAAGTTACCCTGTGGTTCTGGCATGGTTAAAAAGTTTTCTTTTCCAAAACTTGAGATCTAGTGTTCAGATCTTGATAATTATAACTGAAGATTTGGTTATTTTCATTACCACAAGTGGCTTCTCTCTGAAAAAGTATTTTTTTTCTATTTGGTAATGCTTTCAACACTCCCCAATGTTAATGCAAAATGTTCTTGATTCTTCCTTAAGCACCAGAGAGCTAACAAATATTATCGTGTCCCAATCTAGTTGAGTATTTCTAGGTACCAAAAGATCATTGTGAGATGTTGCCAAGGCCCTGTTCCTAGCTGAATTCACAACTTATGTAGGGTAACCTCTAGGCAAGAACCTATGGTCCTGTACATCAGTTTCTCTCAAAAATCAGTTGTTTCATAACATTTACATTTCACCCATAGGTATTAGCCTACTGGAATTCCATCCTCCTATCTTTTAGGATAAATGCTGCTATTATATAATACAGTGCTCCTGTCTGTAAGTTTTCTGTGTAACTGTATCCTGATAATGTTGTTTTCCTGATAGATTTCATCCAGATAATGTTGTTTTCCTGATAGATTTCCAAATCTAGGAACAGTACACATTCCTGACTACAGTTTGAAACCAATTTCAAAATTTTGTTACTGAGTTCACAAATCATGACTATATCATCAATAAAGCAACTCTTTTTATATGTTTATAGTACTGATTATACATCGGGATGCTGCCATTGTAAGGTTACTGTAAGAAAGTGCCATACTTGAGCCCATGGTCGTACCTGTAGTTTGTAGTTAGTAGGTTCATTCAAATGTAAAGAAATCTAAGACTGGGCCAATTTAAGCAGAAATTGGTTAAATGTTTTATCTGTCCTTTGTTTCAAAAGTTGTTCCAATGTATACAATCCATCTGAGTGAGGAACATATAAATATAAATCCTTTATATACATATTTACTAAATGTACTGCTCTTAAATCAGGTTGTTGTTTGTTGTAATAATTCAATATTTTTATGACATGCATGGAATCTCTCACAAAACTATCTTTTTCAGAGACTAAAGAAACTCCATGAAGGTAGAAACAGGGTCAAGAAGAGACCCTATTCCTGACACAATCAGATTCTCTCTGATGCTCACTCCTCATTGCCCACCATCTTCAAACTGCTCACAAACTGTGGCCATAGCTTCTCCCTAGATAGCGGCACCAGCACACAGTTCTGACAATAATCGAGTAATGCACTGCTTATACAAGCAAAGAACAAATGAGCATACCTTGTTTTTGTCACCACAATGTGCATCTGCTTCATCATTTCCCTGCTGTCAGTGTGCTTCATACCCAGCTGGATCAGCTGATTACTGTCAGAACAGTGTGATGGTGCCACTACACAAGTTTCAAGAAGGGTTCCTGTTATCTGCTGGCACCTCAGTCCTCCCCTAATATGGCGGACACACAGCTTCAACTGAGCCACTGTAGTCCACACTCTAGCGCCTCTCTCTCTCTCTCTCTCTCTCTCTCTCTCTATATATATATATATATGTAACAGACCTGCTCTGACTGCAGACCCCACACCTACCAACAGGACCTCCCTCCCAATCCCAAGTGACCAGTGGTATTCAATGGGATGTAGCCTAGTGCATCAACCTCCATGGCGGAGAGGGAACAACACAAGCACCTGCCAGGAGAGAGGTAAGTCCTGGGAGATGGCAGGGTGACAGGTTTTGGACATAGCAGGTTCCTGAGTGGGGGCTGGGAGCTGACGCAGGACAAGCACTGAAAATGTAAAAAAAAAGCACATTTGTACCTCATCTGGAGTCACTGACAACAGTACAAATATGAGAAGGCTGATGATGTCTTGTGTCAGACCAAAACTCTCTTATTGAACCTAAAATATTATTTCCTTACCTAAGCGTATGGTAAGAACAAACAACCTCTTCCCTATCACAGCCACTGAAAAGGCTGCTATTCTTTTCAGGACTGTGTGCAATTTATACCATCCAGAATGTCTTGTGGGTTTTTTTTTTTTTTTTGCATAATATATTTTATTGTTTTTTCCAACATACATAACACAATATGACTCCAACAGGTCAAAAAGATTTGATACACAGGCTCGCACCCAAGATCATTTTCTCTTATTGTCCAAGTGTCCAGTCTATAAATGGGTGCCCCACAACTTTATAATTTATTCCATACAATTAATCACAGGTATGTATCTTTCACTCTAAGGACCCTGCTCCCTCACCCCCTCCCCAAATAAAAACAGGAAAAAACAGAAAGGAAAAGGAAAAACAGGAACAACATGACATACCTGTGCATATTACAGTTTAGCATACCTATCTATACATCAAACACTCACAAGCTTCCCATCCATATATATGGCTATACCCTCTAACAGTTTACCATCACTAACCATCTCTGGGGCTCTGTATATGGCCTAGTACAGCTGGTGGCAGCTCTTTTTACCTACCCTCTCCTCAAATGGTTGAGCATCCTCCCTTTACCCTCGAAGCCCCTTCCTTAACACCTTCACCTCTGCCGGGGACAACGATGTCAGGAATGGCTCCCATGTTGTCCAAAAGCACTCCTACCTGTTTTTAACCATGTAATTTAACTGCTCCAGGCCCAGCACTTGCAGAATCATGTTTTTCCATTGCTGGACTGTAGGGGTTGCATTAGAAACCCAAGTATTCTACTTCTGGTGATGTCACCAAGATGGCTAAATGCTAATCTCTGCAGCTCCTCAACCTCCTCCCAAATCTAAGTGCATCTTATAGCGTTAACTGAACTTTTCTACTCAAAATCAGGATCCCTTAATAGCTGGCAATGGCAAGGAAACAGCATCGAGGAAAGAGCCTGAAAACCAACAGCACCTCCACTAAATTGAAGCAGTTGGTGTTAGACAAAGATATGGAGGGATTCGCGGCCCAGTCGTAGTGCAGGCGGACCCCCTCCGAATCATCAGAAGACCAAGAAATAACAGAGGCAATTGAACCAGAAAACCTACACCAAACATTACAGCAAATCCTCACTACAGTCAATAAAACTGATGCCTCATTATCGGATCTAAAGAAAGACATCCGAGTGTTAGATAAAAAGGTTTCTACCAATGCTGCCAATCTCAACACGATTTCAGAAGCCCAGGAGAGCTCTGAGCAATTGTGTTCCTACTTCGGAGGGACAGAGAAATTCAAAACTGCCTAGAAGACCTAGAAAATAGATCATGGAGAAATAATGTCAGCATACATGGCATACCAGAGGGGGCAGAAGAAGGCCTCCCATCTACAATGGATTTCATACAGCATGCCCTCTGGTCAGTCCTTTTTTAGCCCTCAGATATAAAACTTGACATCGATTGGGCTCACCGTTCGCTCGTGGCAAAACCGCAAGACCCCTCGGCAAGGCTGAGATCATGGATTATCTGAATGGTGTTCTTCCAAAGCAAGGACTGGATCTTGCAGGAAGCGTGGCGGCATACAGACCTCCAGTACAAGGGAACCCCAATCTACTTCGACCAGGACTTTTCATCAGCATTACAAGCGGAATGCAAAGAGTCAGGGCTGTAATCAGAGACTTAAGGGTTAAAAAAGATATTAGGGCTCAACTGCTGTTCCCGGCCAAAATCAGAATTCACCTGGAGACCAGACTGAAAACCTTTCTGACCCTGGTGCAGGTCCTGCAAGTGCTGCAGCAATTGGATGACCCACTCCCTGATCTTGAAATTGAACGGCTGTAGTGTAAATTGAAAGGCAGGATGTGGTCAGTGGTCCCTTCCAGCCAAAACAAGAAATGAGCTATTCCAGGAGCGATCCTCCGTGAAGCTTCCACAGACATCACAAACCATCTCTGGGGCTCTGTATATGGCCTAGTACAGCTGGTGGCAGCTCTTTTTACCTACCCTCTCCTCAAATGGTTGAGCATCCTCCCTTTACCCTCGAAGCCCCTTCCTTAACACCTTCACCTCTGCCGGGGACAACGATGTCAGGAATGGCTCCCATGTTGTCCAAAAGCACTCCTACCTGTTTTTAACCATGTAATTTAACTGCTCCAGGCCCAGGCCTTGCAGAGGATGGGTCAGCGATCCCAGGAGAAGAATACTCACCCACCACCACCAAAATCACAGTGCAGCTGAAGACGGGAGCGGCCTACCCAGGAGGGTGAGAACTGATAGTTCGAACTGATGTTCCAAAGCAGGGACTGATATATAATCCAGTTTTAGACTGGAAATGCAGTAAAATGCTGTGTGTAAATCGATTTGAGCAGTGCCCACTTGAACACATTATGTAGGGATACAGGGGGTGAGTAGATTAGAACTGCATTTCCCCACACATAGAAACTCGTTTCTCCTTTTCTTTGTGTTTTCTCCATGGGGGAGGGGAGTAGACTGCGATGTGAGTATGGCCCTCCTCTCTTCGTGGCAGAAAGTGCTTCTGTTAGGGGTAACAGAGTAAATGGTCACAGAGAACTCTCCATTCATGTTTAAATACTTTAAGGGGAAAGGGAGTCAAGGGGACCAGAGGCTTGCTGTGATTAGCTTGGGGCATGTCTTTGGCGAGACAAGGCTGAAGAGCCTCCCTAGCGACTCTTGATTTACAGAGTAATCAAGAACAAATTATTCAATATCAATGGCAGACTCTGGTGCCTGAAAAGACCATGGGAAACATTTTGACTGACAGGACGGGATCCCATTGTACTCTGCGAATTGCTGTGAGAAGCAAGCTGCAAGAAAGAGAGAATCCTGGGGGGGGGGCGCTGGAGAACTGAGGTATATCAAAACACAGCCCAAAAGCTTAAAAGCCATCTACTTGGTGATGGGCATACAGGGGTCATAGGTACTCCCTTGTGGGGGTTAACCTATACCACTCACCCCTAAATTCTAGGGGCACTTTTTGGGTCAAGGATTTTGCCCCCTAAAGATTCACCATGGGATTTACGTGGAAGTCACAACACTGTTTAGACTGCTCACATAGTTTAATGTTATTTACCGTTAACTGGTTGTTATTTACAGTGGTACTGCATTTTTGTACCACAGTTATGAGATAGTATATGAAAGTCACTGTTCTAGCTTTTTGTAGTATTTTTTTAAAGGTCCTTCTGGTTAAAATAAGGAAGAAATGGAATGGTGGGGTTGTAAAGGAGCCTCAGATAAGATTTACCATCGAACACTGCTTGCTATGGCGCATTTCAATATTGTTTCTTACAATGTTAAAGGGGTCAACTCGCCAATTAAATGGGCGAGATTATTAACAGAATTACAGCAATTAAACTGGGAAGTGGAGTTCCTTCAGGAAACCCATTTATCAGAGCAGAAGCATGCTAAGCTCCGAAGACGGTGGGTGGGCCAGGTAATCGCAGCTTCACACCCCACAGCAAAAAAGCTGGGGTTGCGATCTTGATTAAAAGAAATAGCCCTTTAAAAATCCAATCTACGGAGGAAGGTCTCCAGGGTAGATTTCTTAGAGTAACATGTTCCTGGCAGGATAAAACACTGCATTTGGTCAACGTATATGCTCCAAATGTGGGCACAGAGAAATTCCTTATGGAAATTTTTTATAAATTAGCCAGCTTACCCCAAGGTCACCTATTATTAGGGGGGATTTTAACACGGTCCTTTCTCCAAGCTTGGGCCATTCATCTGGTCGTGTATCCACGAACAAAGCAGCCACAAAAAAACTTAAGGCTTTGGTAATAGAGGCAGAGTTGGCAGATATATGGAGGTCTCAGCATAACTGTGAAAGGGATTATTCTTTTTTTTTTCCCCATGCACAGAACTCTTATTCCCGCATCAATCTATTTTTTACACATAAAGTGGACCTGCATTTGTTCTCAGCCTCCAAAATCCACCCAGTCACCTTATCCGACCATAGCCCAATCTCCAACAAATTATCATTCGGAACAGAATGCAAGTCTTCCATGTGGAGACTAAATGCATCACTGCTAAATGAGAAACCTTTTATAAAACTTATGACTAAAACAGTGGAAAACCTGGAGCAGGATTCTCCCATAGAAGATTGCTCTCCGCTAATTTGGTGGTGCACTTTGAAGGCTGTTATTAGGGGTCAAATAATTAGCTGCGCATCCACTAAAAAGAAACAAGCTAAGGCCGGGGCAGTTGATCTTCGTAATAGAGTGGCAGAACTTGAGGCCTGTCACAAGCAAAACACGGGTTCTAAAAAAATATTGAAAGAGTTAACCCAAGCCCAAACGGAACCCCACGCGCTGGAGAACCTGAAAGCAGAGGGTTATCTCAGTTTTTCAAATCAAAAATATCATTAAACGGGGGGGGGGGGCTTTAAGACTATTGGCTTTCTGCCTTTGTAAGAAACAAGCTGAATGACATGTTTTGCAGATTAGGGATACACTAAAAACTGACAAGATGTCCAGACCTGGAGATATTGCTTCCCAATTCAGAACCTTTTACAAAGGGCTATATGTAGAAGATAAAGTGGAGCAAAGGCTCTCTGGGGAAGTGAAAACCTTTCTCGGATCCCTGACATTACCAACCCTCCCACAGAGTGCACAGGAGGACCTATCAGCCACGATATCAACCCAGAAAACATTGGAAGCTATACGAAATCTCCAGATGGGTAAGACACCTGGCCCAGATGGCCTATCAGTTGAATGGTATAAGAAATTAAGTAAAACCCTGGCCCCCAGGTTAGTACAAATTTTCAATGCTAGTCTGGAGGAAGGTTCCTTTCCTGGCTCATGGTGGGAGGCCTTAATAACAGTTATTCCAAAACCAGGGAAAAAAACCTCCCGCTGTGACTCATACAGACCTATCTCCCTCCTTAACCAGGATCTAAAAATTTTAACCCACATCTTAGCTATTAGATTGCAAAAACATAATGAATTATTGGTGCACCCAGATCAGACTAGGTTTATCCTGCACAGGCAGTTATATGATAACATCAGGAAACTATTCAATATTATGACTCATAAACACCCTACCAACTCTACCCCACTGGCAATTTTCCTCAATGCTGAAAAGACATTTGACCATCTAAATTGAGCCTACATGAAAGAGGGGGCAGGGGGCAACTTCCTTAAGTGGATCTCTATGCGTTACAAGAATCCTAGGGCCAGAGTTAGAGTAAATGGCACAACTTCAGACTTCTTTGACATAGAAAAGGGAACAAGACAAGGGTGCCCCATCTCCATTACTGTTTGCACTCAGTATGGAGCCCTTGGCTCAAGCCATAAGGGAAAACCCTTCCATACAGGGAATTTCAATTAACTGACTATAAAATAGAGTCTCCCTTTATGCAGATGACATGGTAATATATTTAGATAAACCTGAGACATCCATTCCTGCAGTGTTGCAACTTCTAAATTATTTTGGAAGTCTTTCCAGTTTCAAGGTCAATACAGAGAAAACCGAAATCATAAGTATTGGGGGGTCCTCCACAGAAAGTAATATAGAGACTTATTCCCTTTAAATGGATTAAAGACAAGATTAGGTACTTGGGTATATTCATCCCCACAGAGCTCATAAAACTCCCTCAATGTAATTATCAGCTGTTGAAGAAGCAGGTGTTTGAAGACTTACACAGATGGCAGAATCTTCCTCTCACTCTTATGAACAGAGTGGAGACGGTGAAGATGAATATTCTCCCCCGATTTCTGTTCTTATTTTCAGCTCTCCCCCTTCCAATCCTCAAACCAGATTGAAGGGAGTTGAGGGGGAAGTTGTCCAATTTCATCTGGGCAGGCCGCCGCCCCATAAACAGTGGATCCTGTTAACTGACACCAAAGATAAAGGGGGACTGGGAGCCCCAGACCTGCAGAAATATTACATGGCCGCACATATATTGCCAATATTAAAGATACTGACTCCAGAGTGCCGAGGAGATTGGTATAAGTTGGAGGAGTGGGCACACCCACAGATCCCCCTTAGCATCATGCCATGGGTGATTAACACCCCAGACCTCAAGATTATAACCAATACCTGGACCAAATATTCTCCTAGGTCTTGGCTCAATACTAGGCAGTGGTGGGAAATACTCACGCCAACATGGAAATATATCACCTTGCGGTACCTACCCCAATTTCCAGCCAGCCATGGAGACCCCTGTTGGAGTCGCTGGGCAAACCTAGGGCTCAAATACCTGTCTCAGATGGTAACCAATGCGGGTATTAAATCCTTTATATTGCTCCAAGGTGGATTTAATATTCCTCATAAGGACTTCTTCAGGTACCTTCAATGTAGACACTATATAACCAGCACAGCTGGGATTTTGGTCATACAGGGAGACCCAGACCCCCACTGATCTATATATATCTATATATAGAAGAGTCCTATGGCAGACACTAAGAAATGTATTTCTTATATATATCATACCCTACAGGAGGGAGCGGGCACTCTACATGTCCAATCAATAGAAAATAAGTGGCAGACAGAATATGAGACTCAAATTTCAGACAAGGTCGGTCTGGACACCAATATGGCAAGGGATACACTAAACAACCAATTCCCCCAAATGGAGGGAATTCAGGTGGAAAATTTCGACCAGGTATTTCACTACACCAATGATCTCCTCTAAATATACTTCTCACACAGACAGGTGTTGGAGGGGATATGGGGACCAGGGTTCTCACTTTCATATTTTTTGGAGCTGTCTGATGATTAGAAACTATTGGACAGAGGTAGCTGAGGCTGTCAGAGATATTTTACAACTGGAAAATCCACTGAAATTCCTTCATTTGGTCTTGGGCCCCCCCAGGAGTGGGTTCTAGGGCGCAGAAATACCTATTTTTTGCTCTGATATCCGCGGCCCTGAATCAATCACCCAACATTGGCTCACTCCAAACACACTTTCATATTCCTTATGGTGATCCAATGTGTCCAACATTAAAGGAATGGAAGCAATGACAGCTCAGCTAAGAATCCGGACGGAACAATTCAACTCCAGATGGCTCCCTCTCTTCAAATATGTGGAGACTAAATGGGGTACCCCAATCTTAGAACAATTGCTAAGTAAGGACAACAGACCCTACCACCTCCAGAAGGGCTCTGGACCCCTACCTAATGGACCCAATAATCTGTAAATAGCTTTTTAATATATTTTGTTTTATTATATCAACCCTAGCCCGATTGATCAAGTTAAATCTAAGCACTGTATGTTACTATTTCTCTTAAAATTGTTTCTAAAATATCCTATGGATAGGTAGTACAGGGGATGTACGATTACACCAAACTGCTGGTTTTCTAAAACATAGTTTTATTTTGTAGATCACAAGCATTTTATAAGCAAGACTATTTTGAAGGTGAAGTGGTCACTAAGATTTCACAGCTCTCTGGCTTAGCTTGAACAGAGGAAAAATCAGATGGTCTCTATGGGCTGAAAGTGGAACTTGATACATTCCTCACCTGCAAGACAGAAATAAACTTGTTAATGCTGTCTATAATATAGAAGTCTGGTGATAAATTCAGTAGGAAGGTGTAACAGGTATTTGTAGAAACTGAAGTTTGAATGTATTGTTGTATGGTGTCCTGTCTTGTAACAAAGATATGAATCATTAAAAATTAAGTTAAAAAAGAAACCCAAGTATTCAATATACAGTGCCTAATCAGCACTATCAAAACCCTCACCCACCTAGGGAAGGGTCTCTAGTCTTCCCAAGCTGAGTCATCCACCCCAAACAATAGGGCGACTGGTTCTCTTTCCATTTGCCTACCCCAAATTCTACCAACTTCTTGGGCTACCCCTTCCCAGAGGTGTTTGAGTTCTAGGCACTCCCAAAAGCAATGAATATATGTTCCCACCTCTTTCTGACATCTCCCATAGAGTGGAGAAATCTCCGAATGAAACTGATGCACCATACTCAGGGGGCAATAGAGCCTATGAATAAATTTGTAGTATGACTCATGATACTTATTGCAAATTAGGAGCCCCTTGTGTAATCTCAGCAACAAGGCCCACCTCTGATCTGGGATTTCCCTTCCTAGGTCCCTATCCCACAACCTTTTAGTTTTGCTGGTATAATCAGGGAAATACTGTCTCCCCAGTCTTGCCGCCCAGCCAATTAGACCCCCCCCCCCGTGCCCATGTGAGAGCCAAGGACCAGATGCTCGACCTGCACTAAAGGGGAATCCTCCCTTTGGCCCCTGCTAAGATTCTTGGCATAGTTGCTAGCTTGCAGGCCTCGAAACAAACCTGAGCCCACCCTTTCACCCAGCCCTTCACCCAAAATTAACTGTCCCCTTTTCCATAAGTCCCTTGCACATCTTATCCCTTTTTTCTCCCAGGTCAGAAAACTCTTATCTTCTAATCCCACCAAAAATCCTGGATTCTCCAAGAGGAGCAGCAGTGTCTCCTCCTCCTCCTGCCCCACTCCAATCCACTTCAAAAGCTGGTCCCATCCTTCCAACACTGAGACCACCAATGGATTTGGATTCTCCTGCCTACTATATGCTTTCGGCCCTCTTTTCCCTAAATAGGCTGATAACCTAACCACCTCCTCACCCTCTTCCAGATCTAACCATCCTGCCACTGGTTTCCTATTGACCCAATCCCCTACATAGCTGTACTGCATGGCCAGAGCATAATTTTGCAGATTGGGCAGATTCAACCCCCCCTTGTCACCATCCGCTTGTAATCTGCATAGACTCACTCTGGGGAACTTCCCTCTCCACAAAAACCCCAAGGAGGCTTTTTCTATCACCTTAATGTTCTTCTTACTTAGCCCTTTTGGTAGCATCTGCATCAAATACAGGACCCTAGGGAGAATATTCATCTTAATGAGATTTATGCGACCCAGCCAAGAAACTGGCCACTCTCTCCACCTTCACATATCTTCTTCTATACTTTTCACCATCGGAGAATAGTTCAGATTGACCCACCTCATGGCCTACTTGAATCCCCAAAGACGTAAAGGTTTTGTTCACCTTCTTAAGGCCCCCAGGCTCTACTCCTGAATGCCTTATTTCTCCCCACAACATTATATCTGATTTATTGACATTAATCTTATATCCTGAAAATACTGCAAGCCTCCCTATTACTGCTAACAATGGGGGAACAGATCCAGCCGGGTCTCGAACATATAGCAACATATCATCTGCATATAAAGTTACTTTGTGTTCCCTCCCTGACGTCCCCTCCGCCCCCTTAATCTCCACCATGTCTCTAATCTTAACTGCCAGGGGTTCTCTGGCCAATGCAAACAAGAATGGTGAGAGAGGGCACCATCTGTCTATTTCCCCTATTGAAGGTAAACCTCTCTGTATTCACCAAAACCCTCGCATTCAGAGAACTATACATACTCTGTACCCACTGAACAAACGTCTCACCCAACCAATATTCCCGAAGGACCTTAAACAAATACTCCCATTCTATACAATCAAATGCCTTCTCAGCATCCATCGTCAGGACAGCAATGTTCTTCTTACCCTGAGAAGCCCTCCAGAGCACATTAAGCAACTTTCTCATCTTGTGATACGAGCATCTCCCAGACAAATCCTGTCTGGCCTGAATGGACCAGCTCTGGGAGGAGCCGGTCCAATCTTCTGGCCATTATTTTAGCCAAAATTTTGGCATCACAGTTTAATAAAGAAATCAGCCTATATGAAGAACATTCCTAACCATCCTTCCCCATTTTAGGAACCAAACAGAGTACCGCATCCTTGAAGGATGCCAGAAGCCCCCCCCCCGGGCCTCTGCAAAGACATTCCATAGGGATTCTACCACATGCTCCTTCATAATCTTATAAAACTCAACAGGAAACCCGTCCGACCCACTGGCCTTCCCCTGCTTAAGACACTATATTGCTTGCTTGATCTCCAGCCTTGTAATCTCTCCACACAGCTGCTCCCTCTGTTGCTCAGAAATTGCACGGCTCTTAACCTCACTCAAAAACTGCCTCACTGCTTCCCTTGTACCCCTGCATTCTGACCGGTAAAGTTGGTTATAAAATTGCTCAAATCTGCCCTTTATTAAGGTTGTATCCCGCAGGATTTTCCCATGCCCATCCTCAATCTCCACAATATGTGTATGGGCCCTCCTCCCCTTAATTAAAATGGACCAACAATGGGCCAGATCTGTTCCCCCATTCAAACAGGAGGCTTCTGGCAAAAAACCCCACTGTTCTCACTTCCCCCAGCAGAAGAGCATTAAGCACTTCGCTTGCAACTTTTAGGTTCTTTACCCTCTCTTCCATTGAACTCTCCACTAACGCCTTCTCTAATTCCCTCACCTTATCCTCCAGTTCCACTCTCGTGGCTTCTCTTTCTTTTTTATGCTATGCCACAAACTTAACAATAGCCCCCTGATGAATGCCTTTCCTGCCTCCCAAAACAACCCTGAGGAATCTACTGACCCCTCATTCGTCTCCTTATAAAACTTCCACTGTTGTTTAAGGTATTCTGGGAATTCCTTCTTGCCCAATAAGTATCTCAGGAACTTCCACGGGGGACCAGATCTTTCCTCATTTACCCTGACTACCATTTGGACCATAGTATGGTCTGATAAGATGATTTTGCAGTGCTCCACTTTCTTCACGCTCCCTAGCCAATTCCGGGCTATGTAAATATAGTCCAATCTAGTCCAGATTTTATGTGGGTTGGAATAAAAAGTGAATTATTTTTCCCCTGGGTGCAGGTTACTCCAGCTGTCGATTAAGTCCAAATCAGATACCCCCTCCTGCCAGTTCTTCATCCCTCCACTATGTCTCCCTTTACCTTCAGAGTGGTCCCGCTCCAGATGCATAGTCACACTGAAGTCCCCTCCCATGATCAAACCCTCAAATTGCTCCCTGATCAATACATTTAACACTTCCTGATAAAAGCCCGGACTAAACACTGCAGGGGCATAAATACTCCCAAAGGTTATTTTTTCTCCATAGAGTATCCCCTCCACAAATACGTACCTCTCCTCACCCTTATCCGTGACAACCCTGGTGCTTGTGAAAGGGAGGGTCTTGCTGATCAACACTATAGCCCCTTTCTTGTGTGAGTTATAGGGAGAGGCAAAACATTTACCCATCCAGACCCTCACCAATTTCTGGTGTTCCTATAGCGTCAAATGTGTCTCCTGTAAGAGAGACACCTGGGTGCCCTGTCGTCAGAGCCATTAGTATGCTTGTTCTTTTAGCTGGTGATGAGATCCCCCACACGTTCCACAAGGTGACCCCCAAGACTTTTGATTTACTCATTTTGCTATATCAAACTTCCCCCCTACCACCCCTTTTATCTCCTCATTATTCATTTCTCTCTGCCCCTCAGGTATAGCACTAACTCCTGGCATATACATTACAGAAGGCTCCCTAACATCAGAGGGCCCTCTCTGTGTCTGAATAAATGTCAACAACTGTAACATAACAACCCCCTTACCCAGATAACATACTCTCCCCACCCCCACTCCCACCATTATACCCATTCCCCAAAATCGACCGCCTTATTTACATAAACTTTCCCCAACTTCCCCCTTCCCTCCTTTCACTCGTCCAATAACCATCGCTATTCAGAGGTTGGAATGACACCCTCCATGCATTGCAGACATTCCGTTTCCCACCCCTGACCCTGCAAAACT
Source organism: Neoceratodus forsteri (assembly GCA_016271365.2). Taxonomy (NCBI): domain Eukaryota; kingdom Metazoa; phylum Chordata; order Ceratodontiformes; family Ceratodontidae; genus Neoceratodus; species Neoceratodus forsteri. Next base: position 60,880,758 of record CM028132.1, on the reverse strand, counting down.
TATTCATCCCCAGGCACCCAACTATCAATCACATTCTTCAAAGTATAACCTCTGAGTGCTGCTCCATCCAGGTCATCATTCCCAAGGCATCCCCATAACTATACCCATACCCATATCATCTGAGTCAGCAGGAATCCCAGCACTAGTCCCACCCCCTCCTGCACAGAGCAGCAAGGCTTTACCTACAAAGTACCAAAAACCAAAAAAAGGAAGAAGAAAAAATTGGGGAGAGAACATTCCTCTTACCCACATCACACATCCCCATTCATATGTCCATACAAAGAAACTCTCCAGGTTTGCAGAGGCCGCGGGGACGCCGACACTGCCTCAAAGCACACACAGTGTCAGTCAACCCCCAGGCCTCAACTCACCAGCTTGCTAGCATGGATCCACTGCAAACTTCAAGCAGCACCTCTTGTCTCCAATTCCATCACTGAAATCCTCCAGAAATTGCTACCAGCAACAAGAGATTTAAATCCACAGTTCTTTTCAATTCACTCTAACAGCTAGGCAAATCTCTCCCCTGCAGTCATAGGACATAGTCCCACCACTGCACTCCTCATGTCCGTTCACTCCTACAACACATGGGGAGTGCTCTTTGCAAAGCTAATACGTAGACTCCAACAGCTACTCCAAACAAGTGAGGGAGGGGTAACAAACTTCCCCCAAGTCAAAAACTTGTTCCCAAACAACATTAATTTAGTCCAACAGATGCATCCAACAGAGTCTGCACGCAGCGCATGTGTCGCTCAGGGCCCTTCTCCAGCCACGGCCTCCTTGCAGCTGTCTTACCCCACCTTCTTCTGCAGCTCTGCAATGAAAGCGGCAGCCCTTTCCAGCTCCCAGAAGGAGTAGGTCACTCCTTCATGCCTTACTTTTAAAGTCGCTGTAAAAATCAAAAAGCAATCCACCTTGAGCTCTCTCAATCGTGCAAAGATAGGGCTGAACACTCTCTGCTTTTTCAGAATTCTGTTGAATAGTCCTGGAACAAATATAACCAGGAACCTTCATACCTGAATTCCTTTACATTCCGATAGGCTCTCAGCATCTCCTCCCGGTCTTGATAGCTATGAAATCAGAATATACTCTGCCGAGGAGGTTGCCTGGCCAGTGGTCACGGGGTAATGGCTCTGTGTGCCCTTTCCAAGTTTAACTTCCCCTTTTTCAACTTCATGCCCAGTAAACTAGGCAGTTTTCTCCGCACAAAAAGCCAATATGTCCAGTCCTGCCCTTCCCTCCTGGAGCCCCCGGAGCCACAAATTCAGGCACCGATAATAATTCTCTTGATAGTCATGCTGCTCAGATAGATCCACTAGTTCCTTTTCCAGCTTGGAAATATCGGCCACCAACGGATCCACGGTATCCTCAACCTTGGAGATACGATCTTCTGCTTCTGCCAACCTGTTTGACTGAGTTGCCACTTGCTCGACAATATTTTGTAGGTGAACATCAATCTTTTGTTCTAGCTTGCCCCACTTCAGTTCAAGGGCTTCCAAGACTTGTTCCGAGACCTCCCTTCCAAGCATCTCGGCCGCTAACAGCAAAATTGGGCCCGGCGCTTCGGGAGATTTAGCCACCGATCGTTTCTTCTGGGATTTTGCAGCCGAACATTGACCATTCCCTGAATTGGTGACCAAATAGTCATCCATACTGCCAGTACTCTTATTATTTATAATTTTGGTCCTGTTTCTACGTTGGATGCCTACAGATTTAACATTTATTTTTAAGCAGAGTCGGGAGCTGCAGGAATCCACGTCTTTACCGCTGGCTGCTCATCAGCGCCCCTGAATGTCTGTGTTTAATTGGTGTTTGCTTGCCAGAGGAGTTAGTTCCATCAGGACAAGGTATCAGGAATTAGTACAAAGTTTGCAAGTACAAAACTGACAACACGGTTGGTGGCAGAAGCACTCTTTCAAATTTTTGAAGCACTTCACAGGAACTTATTAGTTTAGCCAGATAATTATAAACTTACGGTAGTTTAGTGAAGCTTTAGATAATTCAATGAAACACTGGTGTCACGCAGTGACCCCCTGTGTACAACTGGTGGGAACACAGGGAGTTCTGTAACAGCATACTAATGCAAAAAAAAGCATTATGCAAAGTCACTTTTTTAGACAAGGGGAATCAAAAAACTCTGGATTCTGTGGCAATCGAAGAAGGCCTAGAAAGTGCAATAAAGTGCAAGTGCTGTGCAACAAAGTCATGCTGGTGATTAAAGTGTTTTGCAGTGCTTCGCGGTATCCAGCAGTTTCTAAGTATAGGAACTTACAGTCCTCTAAAGTGCGGCTCATTGATGGGGATAGTGGTACTGATTGCAGGAAACCCAAATGTGCTACAATAGACAGGGACTGTAAAAAAATCAGCAAACACAATAATGCCAACATTTCAATTTAAGCAACTGTGTTTGAAAACTCCCAGCCACTTTTCATGACAAAGTGAGTCACATGACTAAGGTTTCGAAGTATTGACATCTTCTTCACAGCAGAGATCTTCCCTTTATATATATATATATATATATATATATATATTATATATATATATATATATACACATATACATATATATATATATATTCTTTTGGGAGATAACCATTTTTTTATTTAGAAACAATCAATTCTGCAGCCGGCCCAGTGGCACTGAGGGCTGAGGCACCAGACACACCTCACACCACGCCGGCGACCCATGTTCCATGGATTGCCAGGGGTCAGCCAGGAGGAGGAGGACTGAGCATCCCATGGACAGCTCTCCTTCTCCGGGGATGGTGGGTAGGGAGGTCCACCGATGTGCCAGCTCCTGGCGGTGGCTGGGGACTGGTGTAGATTTGGGGCCAATTGGATGGGGCGGCATGGGCGACATCAGACATGAAGTGTATGGATACATGCATTGTAGCATTATTGATGCCATTGCACGCCCATGCTGAGGGAGGGCAGGGAATGCACAAGGGAAAAAAAACCTCAGCAGCATGACGGTTGCCCCGATGGCACCACCACAGACATGCCCAAGCCAGCTGCCTCCTGTGCCCACCCTCCAGGTCTCCGCAGTGGTGGTGTAAGTACCCACTGTGATGTGGCCTGGGAAGGGCTGTGGAGGAGAGTGAGCTATGGCCACGACCGGGGCAGTGGACATGAAGGTGGGCTGGAAGGGGGAACCAAAGGCACAACCTCCCCAGTTGAGGAATAAAGAAATGAAAAAAAAATAAAAATAAAAAAAAGAAACAATCAATTCTGAATGAGTGGGATTATTTCTCTCCTGTCTGCTCTGGCACACTTCTCATGATGTCAGAATTACCAGAATCAATGGCTGCCAATGTGTATACTCTGTGGTATTTGCCACATGCTGTACCCAATTCAGCATTGTTGTCACTGTAGTGGTGCACACCCGTCTTGGCCAGCATAGCACAGTAATCAATCTCTGACTGTCTCAAAGCCAGGCAGTTGTTAATGACTAGTTTATTTTTACCTTGGTGGATCATCCTCAGAGTCTGTTTGTTGTAGCCAAGCATATACTTGCCACTTTTCATAACCAGCTGAAGCGTGGTGTTAATGGACTCCAATGACTTTTTTGTTTTCTTGGTGGCCACTATTTTCAAGCACCTAGCCAGGTCTGGCCAACCAGAGATGCTACTCCAATATGGCTATAAAAGGAGAGCGCATGATGATGATGCAGATATGGCATGTCTTGGTTGGGTTTAGGCCAGTTTTGCAACCATGAAAGTCTTTTTTTCCCCCCAAGTGTCCTACTTGTATGTTGTAACTTGTTACCACCTGGCTTCTATTAACTGCCTAGAAGGAACTAGCTTCTCATTTTATGAAGATCATAACTGCTTACTTCAGTGAAGGTTTCTTGCCTCCTGCCTTGAAGACACCAGTTAGACCTGTCCTGAAAATTCAGATTTAGTATCTGGCTTATTACTGCTCTATGTGCAGTCTTCCCTTTTTGGTAAAGCTTCATCTAAATGCCATGGAGGAAGTGCAGCTCAGATCCCATCTCAAGGACATAAACACCTACAGTACAAGCCCTCCAAGTTCAAACAAATGCCATTATATTTAGACAGGATTGAACCACTGGGTGTGAGCCTATTTGCATGATCATCCTGTATTTGACATTACATGCATCAGTTTCAAGTAGCAATACAAATACCACTTAAAATACACTATAATATCCAATATATTTTTCTCACCTCAGTTTTTATCCTCCATGGCCAGGATAGGCTGGGCTCACATCTGCTCTGCCCCATTGACCCCTTACTGACCTACATCTTCCCAGGACTTACCCGAGGACCAGATACCCACAAGGATTCCCCCATAGCAGGGTCCGGGGGGAAGGGCTGTCCCCCCTCCCCCCGGAAGCACACAAGTCCAACTCCTGGTCCCACAGTCCTGGTGATGTGGTGGATAGTAATCAGGGTGCAGGCAACATGTACACCTGTTCTACCAGCACTTTCCTCTGTTTTCTGCCCTTCCCCTTGCTGGAGGGTGTTCGCCAATGTGTGCATGTGGAGGCATATGCATGCTGCGGAGTCCCACAGCACCTCCCTTCTTCAGCTGCTCTTAGACCCACATTGCCCCAGGCCCCCACCTGATGGCAGCCATTCAGAGGAGCACACAGTCCCCTCCCCCCAAGAGAAGAGAGCAATCCCTTGGACACTCAATCCCTCCCCCAAGAGAAGAGAAGGGAGCAATCCCTCGAACACTCAGTTCCCCCCTAGCAACTCATGCTTGTTCCCAAACACAGGTCACCAGCGTGGAGCATGTGTGGCCACTGGGCCGGTTCTATAATATCCAATTTTAAAACCATATTTCATTACTTTGACAGCAGACAGAGCCTTCAGTTCTCTACGGCACTTTAGCCCTACAACTCTACTCCCTAAGACTGAAGAGAATGGACTGGAGAGACTGGTGCGTTTCTCTGGTGAGAACAAGCAAGGCATTAGGCTCTAAACAGAAGCATGTTTATGATTTGTTGGTGCGTTCTTGAAGCTTGGCCTCCACTGGTTTTGCCTAAACTTTGCCCTTTTTGTTCTTTGCCCAATTGCTGGTAATTTCTATTAGTATTTTCTCCTGCTCTTTCCTCTGTTCTCTGTCTTCCTTCTTTCCTCTTCTTTTTCTATTTTTCTTGTTTCATAAGTGCCTATAAATAACAGATTGATAAAACATGCCACGTTGCATTGAATAAGCCTATTTCTCATAATATGATTTTCTTTTGAAGGGGAATATGACTATAGTGTAACTTTTCATGCGACTTCTTTATTAACCTGTGTTCTTCATAGATTGTCTAATGTGTACCCATACCTTATTTTTCAAAGTGTTTGCTTTACCGTATGTATTTTTAAGTTCAATAAAAGCTAACTAAGAAATAAAGGTTCTGTGACAGGACTCCTAAACTTCTGTAGCATGTTTTATTTATTTATTTGTTTGTTTATTTTTGATTACCAGGTAGGTGCGCTAAACAGAGATTATTCCTATTTTCAGGCACGACCCGGGAGAGTACAAACAATTACAATTACAGTCAATACAACAATTACAGAGTGGTAGGAGTACATTAAATACAGAATTCATGATCAGCAAATCTGCAAGAATTCTTTACATCTGAAGTTTTTTTTTTTGTCTGACTGACCTCCATCGGTCGGTTGCCCGACTTCACGCCACCCTCACAGAGCACTCCCCAGCCTCCTACCCCCAAGCACCCCCAGATTACCCCCTGGGGGCAGAGCTGCCGGTTTCCTGGAGAATTCTAGCAGTATGAAACAAAAAGAGTGTGCACATGGAAGAGGTGGTGCTCAAGGAACTACAACCATATGGATAAACTAAGGTTTCCAGCACACACCAAGCCTATAAGAAGGACGCCAGTCAGAAAATTTTTTTTTTTTAAACTTACATTTTATTGCGTACAAAAACACCATGCCTGACATGTTTTCGAAGCCAAAAGCTCCTTTCTCAAAGGCTAACATGAACCAAAACACTCTTATTATACTAAACGAAGCACACCATGTGACATTTTGAAATCGATTAAAACACATGTGTAAAAAACAGTTTAAAAAATCACCACAGAAGGATTTACTTTCAATCACAATAATTGTAATTAAGTATTTGATGAAAACCAATCACTACACTTAATATTCTCATTAACCCTGATTTAACAATGTATTCAAACAAACTCTACATTAATATGCAGCCTCTCTATCAGATTAATTGATGCCCAAATAATTAAGTGATGTGTTAAAAAAACCAAACCATTGAGGTTTGTAATATAAGGGAGGAAAGCAAAGCAGGAAAAAAAGGAAAGTTATATTATAGATAATGGTAGCAGCTCAGATAGCAAATGGGAAAAAGAGATATAAATGGGGGGGGTTGGGAGCTTTTTATTAGAAGCAAATAAAGGCAGAAGATTTTATTCCCTCGTCCAGTTCCCAACACTTTTTTAATATAAGCAAACAAACCTCCGGGTTTTAATTCAAATTTAGATATTCACCCCTATTTAAAACAGGGTACATAATAAGTACCTGTAAATAAATTAATAGTAGTCAAATAATGACTTAAAATAAGTTGATATAACCTTAGGGTGTAATGGATCTAATGCTCTACACTTTTTGTTAATTTTTAAGAAAGCAATGCTCAATAATAGAATCTGCTCTGTGTAATTGGCTTTCTAGCCTTGTTTGAATATGTGTTTTATTGAAGTTATATTAAAAAAATGTTGGGAACTGGATGAGGGAATAAAATCTTCTGCCTTTACTTGCTTCTAATAAAGAGCTTTTTCTCCCCCACCCCCCATTTATATCTCTTTTTCCCCATTTGTGATCTGAGCTGCTACCATTATATATAATATAACTTTCCTTTTTTCCTGCTTTGCCTTCCTCCTTTATATTACAAATCTCAATGTTTTTTTTAACACATCACTTAATTATTTGGGCATCAATTAATCAGATAGCCTGTATATTAATCTAGAGTTTGTTTGAATACATTGTTAAATCAGGGTTAATGAGAATATTAAATGGTATGATTGTTTTTCATCAAATACTTAATTACAATTATTGTGATTGAAAGTAAATCCTTCTGTGGTGATTTTTAAACTGTTTTTTACACATGTGTTTTAATCAATTTCAAAATGTCACATGGTGTGCTTCGTTTAGTATATTAAGAGTGCTGTGTTTTGGTTCATGTTAGCCTCTGAGAAAGGAGCGTTCGGCTTCAAAACATGTCAGGCGTAGTGTTTTTGTATGCAATAAAATTTAAGTTTAAAAAAAAAAAATGTTCTGACTGGCGTCCTTCTTATAGGCTTGATGTGTGCTGGGAACCTTAGTTTATCCATAGGATTCTAGCAGTTCTTGGGGAGGAGGGTTTCCCATACCCCGGATTACCCCCGGTGTGGAGCCGCCGGCTTCCCGACAGTTCTTTAACAGATCTGAGCAGGGAGAGGACCCTTTCCACGATGCGGGACAGGTGCTGACATCATTTGTCAGCATATTTTTGAGCATTAGACCCCTGGGGGCAGGGACATGTAATGACATCCAGCGTCCACCCTGCCCCCCCTAAGTTAATGGTGTCAGCCACAGTGGTGCCCCAGCCTCTGCCAGGGGTCCATGAAGCGCTGGATGCTCTGCTCCCTCCACCCCCCCCGAAGGACAGCAGTCCCCAGGGCACTCGATACTTCTTCCCCTGGCCGGCACTCTAATTCCCGGTCTGTTCCCAAACCTGGGTCATCAGAGTTGCAAGCAGAAATCCAACCACTGCACCAGCGGGCTGGCAGCACATCTGAAGTTTTCTATCCCTGGCTAACACAGCAGGTGTTGTCAATGATGAACTTTACCTGGGGTGCACCTGGAAACAAACTCCCACTCAGTGTGCAATTCTGGTCACCATATTTTAAACAAAATACATTTATGGAGTATGGGGGAGGGGCTTCAGGACAAATAAAGAAGGAAACAGTCTGAAACTGTGGATACTTAATATTTTAAAGAAAAATCTCAACTAAATTGTTAATTATGTGGCACCACTTACACTCAAAGCAGGTACACAGTTTTCTGGTCATTTCTGCAGCCACAGAACTGCAGAATTTTGAAGGCTATGATTGATAGTCAAACAGTAACCATCTCAAAACAGTTGGCTTAAAGAGTCCTTGGGTAGGTAACTGACAATGCTACATTGGAAGTCTAGTCCAAGAAAAAGCAGTGCTATAGGGAACAGCCGTCTGGCCAACGCATGATCTTATTTTGGATGAGATCAACTCTCCCCATGGAGTTTCTCTTAAAGTGTACAGAGACTTTGAAAGCGTCAAACGTTTCAATAAGTATACAGCAGCTCTTCCATTCATCCATTTGAGTAGGTAATTAAACCATAAACATGTCCTTCTTATAGAAAGAGAGGTATAGTGCAAGGTGGGCTTCTGGACAAGCCATAGCAAGATGACCACTCTGGTGATGGTGATAAAAGATCTTCTATTAGCCAAAGAATGAAAGTTATCTATTCTGAGCATCCTCAAAGTGTCTCTATTGTATCACTTGGTGGACTATCATGTTTTCTGGACCATTTTGGATCACTATTGGGAACAGTGTTAAGTTGTTTCCAGTTGTTCCTCACTAGCTCAGAACAGAGAGCTTCTGTGGGCTACCTATGCCCAGCTTTGGCTTCCCTCAGTTGCCGGGTGTCTTAAGGTTGCACCTTTTCTCTGATGTTCTTTAGTGTACATACAACTAGGAGAGATCATTCAAAGTCACGAGGTGGGTTTCCACTGCTATGCAGACGTTACCCAGCTGTATCTCTTTTTCATTTAACAAAATTAGAGTATCTTTGTTGTTACCAAATTACACTGTGCTTTACTGAAGTTCAGAACTCAACGGTTGCAACCTGGACGAGGCTCAACCCAGATATCACCGGATGCTACCACTGGATCAATGCATCAGTTGTTGCCATGACATAACAGCCTGATACTCTCCATGCTTGGTGGGGTACAGTTGAAAGCCATGCAGATGGTTGGAGATATACGGGTTACCCTTGACAGCAAGCAGGGCCTGGAGTCTCAGATGTCAGTGACTGTCGGAAGCAACTATCATCAGCTTAAGACTGTTTCCAGGTGCCCCGCTAGCTCAGTGGCAGTGTATCATGTTGCTGTGACAGTGACCCACATTTAGGTATTAGTTGAGGTCACCATGTAGGAGGTCGACAAGACAAGGCGAGGAAGCAGAAACATAGAATTTGTCACCAGAAAAGGGCAGGTAGGCCAATCTAGTCTGCCCTATTACTCCCTATCTATTACAACACTCCGGACCCTACAGAAGCTTAGAATTTGTCAGAAGAAAAGGACTGGTAGCTCCTGTGTGAAAGCATGCCTTAGTCGGGGAAGGTTGGCAACGCCTTCCGATGCCAGAATGACAACTGCAACTGAGCCAAGGTGCTAGCTCTCATCATGGGGCAGAGAGTGTGTGTGCGCACTTCCCATGCCATGGGGAGAAGGAAGGGCTTAAGGGAGAAAAACAAGAAAGCAAGCCCCCCCCCCATGTGAATGAGAGCAGACATAACTACACAAGGTTCAGTATATCCCTGAATACGGGGTAGATCCCTGGAGCAATGGCAGGGGGAGCACCCAGAAAAGGGTACATGAGAGGAAGAATACTGCCGGGTACCATCTCTTCCTGACTACAGCCTGCCTGCATGTATTGCTTCAGGCTTTCATCACCTCTCAGCTCGACTACTGTGATGTTCATTGTGTCAGCATACTGGGCAATGAACTCTGACACCCACAGACAGAACAAAATGTGTCAACCAGGTGTCTGGCATCCACTGGGAGGTCAGATCATATTATTCCTGCTCTAAGTGAGTTGCACTGGCTGCCTGAACAGTGGAGGATTCCGTAGTCTCAGAATAGTTATAAACCCCAAAGGGGTCTGGGGCCCTTCCTGTCACAGCAATCTCCTGACCTAATCTTACCCCCACAATCACTACATTCCTTTGGGTAGGGTCTTGGGATTCTAGAGGAGGCTTTGCTGAAGTCAGTGAGTAACTGTGCCTGTCTGGGATATTGAGAACCCATCCACTTCTCTGACACACCCTGCTAGTTTGGGTGAAATATGCCCCTACAGAAGCACTGTTTCTTTTTTTGCTCCTGACTCTGAAGCAGCCCTCATCAGCCTGGCAACCTCCCAGCCTGATCCAACCTTCTCTATCACTTACCTCTTAACATAGACTTACCTATCAGTGGTAGGGCCTTTGGGGGCTCAGTTTACCCCCACAGGACAGCCAAGTTCTGGGTGGTAGGGGCAGGTTGTCGACATTGTAAGGACTGAGAGTGCCAGTGTCCTGCTGCTGTTTTATGGGATTTTACCCTGATTTAAGTTCCCTGCTGTCAGGACACTGAGAGATGTGGCACAATGGCATGCACTGGCAGACAAAGCATGCCCTGCATTGCCAGAGTTTGTTAGTATCACCCCCGCCACAGCACCAGCTGCACCGCCACCTGTGGTTACCCAAGTGGCGGTAGAGCAGCAGGGGAGGAGGAGAACATCCTTTTGGGATGCTCTAACCTTCTCCCCCCCCCCGGCCCCTGCTGTCCCAGGCTTATTCCTGAACCTAAGGTGTCACTGGCATGACCAAAAGTGCTCTGCAAAAGTGCTGTTTGAAGACTGGCTTAAAATATTTATTCTGTAGGGCTTTTACTTAAATAAAACATAAAAGGGTTATGATCATTGCTTCTCCATTTTTTTCATGATTTGCTATTGCTGTATTACTAACCAGCTTGAATGGGTTTTATTTTTAGGCATTTTGAGCTAATGGCAAGATGCCATATGAATCAAGTTTCATTCATTCATTCATTCAGTACTGCAGAAATGTGTAAGAAGCTCTCAAAACTGAGAGCTGCACTTTCGAAGAGTATAACTTGGCAAGTCGAGTGGTATCCTTCCTGATCAGCAGGGAGGTCTTTTTCAGTAACTTTAAGCCTGCACCTGATAGGGGTTATTCTGGTTGTAGTTTGCAAGTAAGAGTTGACTGACATCTGCTACACCTGCACCTTTACTGTATGCCCCCCCCCCCCCCAAGAGATCCAACATCAGAGGTGGTGAAGTACTGACTGCTGCTTTAAATACCTAGTTGTCCACAGGAACCACAGGCAGCAGAATGGCCTAATGGATAGAGCCCCAGTTTGGGAAAGAGGAGATCATAGGTTCCAACCCCATCAAAGCCAAATACATACTATGTGACTCTGAGAAAGTCACAATCTCTCAGCACTCCAGTTCACCCAACTGAGTAGAAGGGCCCCGATGAAAATGAGACGCTGCAGCTCAGCTGGCCTACCCTGCTTAAACAAAGCTGTACAGAAAATAAATGGTCTCTCAAGTGACTTTGCAGACAGCAATCATCTTTACCTAGAACTTTCACTATACTGGCACATAAACAATATTAGTTTGTGAACTGTAAAATACCTGTGATACACATATGAGTATATGGGTTTTAGGAAGGAATAAATCTTGTGATACATTTGGTCAGACCTCCTTCCAGCCCAGCAGGTGAACCTGGAAATTTTGCATTCAATCATTAACTGGTCTTCTAATCCCTCTCTACAACCCTGCTCCTTATACACACACACACCATTCAGTGTTAATAAATGTACTTCTGCAGTGTTAGGGCTGTCTTAAAATGGTTCTGCTCAGCAAACAAATAACTGACCAATGCAGGATGAGCAATCTTGATTGAGACAAGCCATTTAAGTTGATTGTTGGCAAGATGGAGTCCTCATGCTTCGGTTAGAACTCTAAGATTGCTAAATCCTCATTGGAAAGGAGATGCTGCTTCTCCCTTGGGCTATTTTCAGTAAACATGATGCGAAATTTTAAAAAAAGGAAATAAACAGCAGGCAGCAGCAAAGAGTTGCTCTCCTGTTTTGTATTAATAGAACATTTATTGCAAGGTCTTCCTGTGACCAGTGCAGTGTGGTCTACAGTATTGTACTGTACAGCACAGTGTGGTTTTTTTCTCATTCGACCCTAACCAGCATCATGAAGCCTGTCAAACCTGAAACTGCTCCAGGCATCAAAAGTTGATTTTTGTTTTATTTGTTTATGCACCACTGACCCCTGAGCACTTCTCTGCTAGTGTCCCTACTGATTGCTGAATTCACCCTTCGGCCACCTCTTGACTCTCAAGTTCCTCCACAGTCTGTTGGCCCAGATCGGGCCCTTCCTTGAAAACTTGCTCTCTTGCCAGCAGGAGCATAAATATGGGAATATTATGATGGATGTGGCTGAGAGGAACAGCATGGTACCACAGTTGGGTCAGGTCTGTGGATGGATGTGGCTGAGAGGAACAGCGTGGTACCACAGCTGGGTCAGGTCTGTAGATGGATGTGGCCGAGAGGAACAGCGTGGTACCACAGTTGGGTCAGGTCTGTAGATGGATGTGGCTGAGAGGAACAGCGTGGTACCACAGTTGGGTCAGGTCTGTGGATGGATGTGGCTGAGAGGAACAGCGTGGTACCACAGTCAGGTCAGGTCTGTAGATGGATGTGGCTGAGAGGAACAGCGTGGTACCACAGTTGGGTCAGGTCTGTAGATGGACGTGGCTGAGAGGAACAGTGTGGTACCATAGTTGGGTCAGGTCTGTGGATGGATGTGGCAGATGTCATCCATAGTGTGCAGACAGGCTTCCCGTTTTCTGTTTTTCTTCCTCACTCACCTCCAGTGAATGTACCTGCCTCAATGACCCAAAGGGGGCACAAACTGCAACGTGTGGTCATCAATACTGTTAAGGGTGCCACCACCATGCCTTTGTCAGGGGCTGCTGGTATAGAAGTGCGTCATCACCTCTCTCCCCGGAGGAAAACATAGAAAGAAAAATTTAGAACCCTCCCTGTCGGCCAGTTGTCCTAGGTTCAAAGAGCAAACCCAGGTTACAAGTGTGCCAAAGCAGTCCCTTACCACTTAGTATCATAAAGTTGACCCAGTCTTTTTGATGTATTATTTCAAAGTACTGGGTGTAGACTGCTATGGTAAAAATAAACTGCAAAAATGTTTGCACTTTTAATTTACCATAAAATCTGTATCTCAAACATCATTCAGGTACCATGACCCATCTACAAACCCAGAACATGTCATCCCAATTCTTCCAGAGATGCCTGAGCTACAGGTGAACAAAAATCAGGGGATTGTATAGAAGGTACGAGCAAACTCTATTGGGGGGGGTACTGCCACTGCAGCCACAGTGTTGCTGAGGAGAAGTACTGCAGCAGTATGAACAGTAGGCCACTGACAGTATTGGGAGCAGAGTGAGGAGAAGGGCAAAGGTAATGTAGCCCCCTCAGGGAGAGGATAAAAGAGTGTAACATAGTAATATAGGTCAGAAGGGGCTCTAGGTCCATCAGCTTACCCCCCCAACAAGTGGAGATAACGAGGACCAAATTAAGGTTGTCAGGGGCCGTAGGACCCCTCACACACACACACACACACACAGAGGGCCATGCCCATTAGCACTGAGCTTATTATTTCCTTTTCATATCACTAGTGAATTGAGTTTTTTTTTTTGTTTTACATTATTTCTTTCACTCCCCCATGGGCATTGGTGACCCCCACTCCTTCGAGCTCCACAAGACCCCAACTTACCCTGAGAACCTTACTTGAGCTTCTCCTTTGGACCTCACATTGCAGCCGGTCCCCTGGGCTATCCCAGATGTAACCCTTCACCGGGTGGGTCCCCCTCCTCTGAGGGGGAAGGCACCGGGGAGGGGCCATCCCTGTGCACTCTCTATTAGGGCCCAGGGATGCTGCTTAAAAGTGAGGATGCTCCCTGGTGGTCTCAGAATTGTCAGGAGTCAGAGAGCCATCATCCAGCGGACACCAGGCAGATTTTCCATTTTTTCTGCTTCCCCACATCGCGTCGCTACAGCTGCCCTCCCAGTCTCCACTAGGGGCAGCTGCTGAGCAACGACTCCCACTCCCCCACCCCCAGGAGAGGAGAGCCATCTACTGGACGCTCAATCCTCTCCTGCCCCTGCTGACCCCTGGCAACCGAGTCCGTTCCCGGACCCGGGTCACAAGTTTTTTTTTTAAATATTCTTTTTATTATTCATAGTTTAACTTATATACATATAGGTCTACAGTAGTTACCTTATACAGTACATCCATAACTGGCCCATTATCGCCAATAACTCTAAGGGTTCAAATGCATTCCCAGCCCAACATTCAGCATCTTCCATATATTTCACTGCTCTCATGCACTTTACCATCACAATTAATTAATCCCCAAAACAGAGTTCATGTATTATTGAGTAACAAGTGTACACTCTAGCTGCTCTTCAGGTCACCGAACTTTCCCCTCTGGATCAGCTAGACCACTCCACTCATATCTTGGGTACCAGATACTGTCTGGTTCTGGAGACAGCAGGGGCAGGGGCCCCACAGGGAGGGGACCATTCTGCTATGTTTAAACTCAGAAGCCACTAATATGGTATATAAAAAAAAACCCATCATTTTCTTCTTTCTTTTTCCCCTTCCTTCCTCCCCTATTAGTGCACAAAGGCGGGATCAATTAACATATAATATAGTTGCCATCATACCCATCTTACAGTAAAATGCTCTCCACGCTCATTCATATTGTATGTAATCTTTTCCATGTTATGGATTTGTCGGGTGATGTCCCACCAGTCACGAATGGTTGGGGGATGTACTGCTAACCATTTTTTTTTTAATGACTACACACACACTGTTTATGATCGTAAAGAAATCCGTTCACTTCAGAATCTTTGTAAGAATTTCTCTTTCTTGCTTACTTGTTGATCCAGTGAGAAACGTGCAAACCGCTGCTGACTCCATGTTTCTACTCTCTTAATTAATTCCTTCATCTGTTTCAGTTTTGTTGGCCCGGAAAAGGAGGGTTACACAACACTGCCTACTTTTAGCATCAGCCCCGGTGGGAGAATACGGATTCAAACCAACTGAAATTGCTTATCTACAATTCAAAATTTAAGAACCCATGAGTGGCAGTACAGAAAAAATCTCACTTGCCATCTGACGCAACTGGATACCAAATACATCACAGTAATAAACCATAATCAGCAACATGGGAGTTGTAGTCGCTACACACTAGTGCCATGGTTGCTATATGAGAGAGGCTACATGGAGCTGTAGCCATGTGACAAATACACAAATTAAAGAAAATGTAATATTCAAAAAAAAACTTCACAGCAATATACCACAATCAGCAGCTTAGTAACTAAGCCGCCAAAAACGAACAATTACAAGGTTTAATTTTTAAAATTATTGTATCAATCCCCCTGGTTTCAGCCACATAAACATGCTGTAGTGTATGGTGGAATGTTGTTCTGCATGGAAATCCATACCTGGAATAGGGTTGTTGTGCTGCAGTAGTGATGTCAGTACTGCAGCACAACAACTTAGAATGCTGCCAAATGTTGGTTTTCTCTAGCCAATAGAGATGGACTTTTACTGTTTTCTTGAAAACTTGAACTTACAGAAACAGTTGCAGTCATTGGTCACACCAAATCAGTAGTCTGAGTCCACCACCAACCCTCAAGTGTCGCCCCTCAACCGCCAGATCACTAAAAAGAAATGAAGTGTCTGAAATGGGCATGGATGCCTATACACTATAAAAGATAATGTATGGGCATCCATACAGAGACAAGCCTGTGTCTCCATCTCAAGTTTTCTATGGAAACCAGGGAACCTGTCGAGCTTTGCTCTCAAGGTGTCTGGTTGCCACAAAAACCTCTCGATGCAGACAGGCTTGTTGTGTATGGCTGCCTACACATTATTCTCTATATAACCTTTCCACACATTTAATAGAGGGAATGTTTGTTTAGTATGGAACAGAAGAATTCAAACTGCTGCAGAATTCCTCTGGCAGAATGCTCACCCCTTCACACACAACAGAAGGCCTTACATGGAGCCATGGTCTCAACTGTATCTGAAGCAGGGTAAGCAGCAGAAATTGGTCTGACAAGCTGGTAAGGATCGAAGGTGGATTTCTTACGATTACCATAGAAACACCAGGAACTGAAACTGTAAATAGTACGGTAGTTTTAACGTTTGTTAATGTGTGTGAAGAGGGTATCATGAGAGGAAAGAATGTTTACTTATTTATTTTTTTTTAATTGAAGGGTGTTTTACTTTCTTAATGCCTTGTTCTTAATCTCTTATTAAAGGTTTTCAATGAGTAACGGTGGTAGCCACGTTTATAATGGCAGTCAGGAATGCATGAAGTGACTCATGAATTCTGCATGTGACTGACTCAAATTCCAACTACTCTCGCCTGAACTTGTTCCAACCCATGCATTTCTAGGGGAATTAACATATGGGTCTCAGAACTTATTTAGCCAATTGGGAAGCAGGACATTTCCAACCCATTTTATTATTGTTTTTATGACATGGCAAGGAGTACTGGAGCTTTCAAATTCAGGTAGACCTTGTGTGGGCTGCATTTTATCAATAGTCCAACAAGTGAATTTTTAAGCAACAAGGGCTAATATTCCCTAAACAAAATCTTAAGTACAAAGCCATACAGTACAGAAAAATAAACTTATAAAAATATGACAATATAAAAGTATGCACTTCAATTAGTTTTTGAACAAAAGCGGCTATAGGCACCTGCTTATCTACCAGATTGTTTCAGTGTTGTAAATCCGTGATTTGATCCAGATCAGTCTTAGAAAGCTATTTCCTTCTATAAGTGAGTGTAAGCCATGTATATTCCTCACATAAACCTAAAATGTTAATAGTAAATAATGCTTTGCCATTTACTAAAGAATAGAGAGTCCTTAGAGGAAGCTAGAACAAGTTGATAACCACAGGCACAGTGGAGTACAAAATCAAATGGACTGAAACAAAAGTGGCCTTATGTCTTGAAGACCCCCCGGCCCCCCAACAAGGTAAGTCACAAGGACCCCCTACCCCTTCACTGTGGTAGACATCTTCAGGTAAATATAAAGCCATTGTGAAAGCTTCTGCCCAGCTCACTGACTCAGTTATGTGATGTATCAACAGGGCAAAGCAAGACATCAAAATAATTTAAAAACATTTAAGTCTTTAAGACTGATACCTTGCTCTGGATCAGACTGAGGATCATTTGTGTTGGGGGCCCCAGCAGCTTCTGGGACTGAGAGTGCATAATGCCAGCTCTGGGCAGGAAACAGCACACAGAAAGAAATTAATAAAGCAACTACAGCACTGCTAATATATCCCTCAGACTGGCTACTGTAGCTAGACTAGGACATGCGGCTCATCTTTTACATATATTCAAAAGTTTATTTTGTGGCCATCCCATTGGAGCACTGGTAGTGCTACTGCTCACAACATGGGCAACCCAAGTTTAGGAATGGGCTTGAGTCCTCAGGACCAGCTCGGGGAGGAGGAGAAGGATTGAGCAACCCAAGGAATGCTCTTCTCCGCCCAGGAGGGAGGGAGGGAGGGCAACCAGCTCCACTGCAATACCGCCACCTGGGTGACCACTGGTGACAGCGCAGTTGGAAGCAGCTTGTGGGTGGAAGGATGTCTTCTGGTGCCACATCACACATGCTTGTACACTCTTGCTTCTGATGTCCTACAGGATGGGAAGAAAATGCAGAAATACCCTTGCTGGCAGGATGACGCTGGCTGCCCACAGGTCCTGCACATCATTACCCAGGCACTATCTCCACATTCCTGATCCGTTCTGCAGTGGAGTATGGGGCCATCTCTCCAAACCCTGCCAGAGGTCTTAAGCTCTGGCGGAACTCTCAGAGGTAAGGAAAAGTCCTGAGGGATGCCAGGGTGATGGGGTTGGGGCAACCAAGCAAAAGGGGCCAACCAGAGATGTAGCGGCATAAACAACAGTAGCTGGAAAAAAAAAGAAAAAAGTTTATTATGGGGAAATTGGCACCTCAGCAACTGCAGGCAAATCAAACTTCCTTTCCAGGTGAAGCAGATGGCTAGGTGTGTAACTCAAAGGTGTTAACCGGTTAATGAGGTGTTAACATGGAATGGAATGGCAGTGCTTTGTTACACAGATTAGGTTGAAGTGTTCCAGACAGGAATATTACAAATTAGACTGAGTCTTCTTGCTATATCCTGGATGACCTACTCAGAGTTAGGGGCCCTGTGGCAGGTGGGGGCCCTAGGCCTGGGCCTTGTTGGCCTATTCCTTGATGTGGACCTGGAGATAACAAGTATACTGTGCAAATGTACTAATTTATATATGAATGCCCCACACCCCCAACTACCCAAGAACCCTGATTCCCTTGGTAAATAGAAATTTGTCCAGGCTTACCTTGAAGGCCTATACTGTCTTTACAGCCTGTGTCTCCACTAGCAGGCAATTCCATAACTTCCCTCTGAGAGAATAAGTGCCTCCTAACATTACCTATAAATTTACCACCCCTGAGCTGTGTGCTACTAGGCTTACTACGTGAATTGGACAACAGGAGGCCAAAGGCCCATCGTGATTGTCCCCTGTGACAACTGGAAAATTAGATCAATTTGTTCTTAGAGAAATAAACTGTATCTAATGATTTCTTAAAGAGTTCAAAGCTCTTTATCTCAACCAGATATCGTGGCAACCTATTCCAGGCTTTAGCCGCCCCTATTGTGAAGAAATTATCCTGTTTTTTGCTGTTAATCCTGGGCACTATTAGCTTGCTATTATGAGACTTCATATTATCTCTAGAAACGCTGAATTTTAGCTCCATTTGCTACTCAACATGGGATCTTGCAGAGTGTTATACAACAGCAAAAGATCCCCCTCTTTCTCCTACACTCTAGTGAAAATAAATGTGTCTTATGTAGCTTGTCCTCATATGTTAGTCCTTTACAACTGGAAATGAGTCTGGTTGTAGCTCATTGCACACCTTCGATCACTGCCTTATCTTTTAATAGATGTGGGGACCATAACTGGGATGCATAGTCTGTAAGGGGCCTTACGCACCTCCTATATAAGGGTAAGATGCATTGTTCAGTTTTATAGATGAAGGTATTCTGTATTCTTTTAATGAGTCCCATACTCTCCTAGTTATAATTTTACATTGGTCTAAAGAGGTGAATTTATTACAGACTGTTACCCCAAGGTCACCTTCTGAGCTACTAGATTTAATTATTTTATCATCCAATATATACTTAAGGCTGGTGTTATTTACACCAAGATACACAACAATACACTTATCAATACTGAAGAACATTCCATGATTTACTGCCAAGTTTTCTGTTTTATTTAGGTTGTTGAGAAGCGTTAGGTGCTTGGCAAAAGTATCGACCTCCACACCTAATTTAGTATCATCTGCAAATTTTAATATTATACTATTGGTATCCATGTTCATGTCGACAACAAATATTTCAAACAGGGTGGGACCCAAAACTGTTCCCTGTGGGACACCACTACTGACAGGCATTTCCTTGGATAGATGACTGTTCACGCTTAACCACTGCATACGATAGGATAACCAATGATTAATTCAATTTACTATCCTTTTATTAAAACCTAGTTGGAGTGCCAGCCCAGTCGCGCTGAGGGCTAAGACGCTGGGCACCTTACCTCGCGCCATGCCGATGATCCAGGTTCGGGAACAAGCACAGGCTGTCAGAGGATGGCGAGGGGGCAGAGCTGGGATGGAGCTGCCAGAAAGGCAGCTCTCCTCTCAAGGGAGGAGGAGGAAGGTGGCATCCCTTGGCTGTTGTCTGCCTCCTGGTGGAGGCCCAGGAAAACAGTACAGGTTAGAGGGTGCATAAGGCGCTGGGCCGGCCAGGTGTGAAGGGGGTCATTACGGGACTTGTCAATGCTGCACCTCCATGCGCATGTGACTACTCCTGGGCCCGGGTAAAATGAGAGGAAAACATTCCGGCAGCAGGATGATGCCCGACCCCCCACAGGCACCGCTCCTGGGCTGGGCATAAGGTAAGCCACGGTAATTCTGGGTGTCGGAGCTGGGGAGGTCGGGCAAACTGAAGGGGACAAGCTAGAAAAGAGGCATGAAAATAGTGTAGTTGGAACACCTTGTCTATGAGTGTGACATGTAGGACTTTATCAAATGCTTTTGCAAAGTCTAACAAAATTACATCAGTTGCCTTTCCTGAATCAATACTGTTGCTAATGTGATTATAGAAGGTGATAAGGTTGGTGACACACGATCAGCCTTTTTTGAACCCATGTTGGGAGTTATCTGCCAATTTTAAGGAATCCTTTTCATTATCTAAGACTGATTTTATCAACTTTTCCAAAACCTTGCAGGGGACTGAGGTCAAACTACTCGGTCTGTAATTTTCAAGTTTGCTTTTATTACTCTTTTTGAAGATAGGTATCACCTCTGCTTTTCTCCAGTCTAATGGTATTTCCCCAGAGCACAAGGACTTATTGAACAGCAATGTTAAAGGATATGCCAGTTCCTCTGCAGCTTCTTTTAATCCCATCCGGACCCTCTCTGGTATTATTTTTAAGATTTTTTAACACACAATAAATCTCATTAGCAGAAAACTTAATATTATTAGGTGTGTCAATTATGGGGCAGTCCTTACTAATTTTAGGATAAAAAAATGAACAGAAGTATTGGTTAAAAGCATTAACAACTGTGTCATCATTATTTATGGTTGACCCATTTATTACGAAAGGCCATAGATTCCCACCTATTGATCTATTTCCTGAGTTCAAGTATGAGTAAAGTAACTTATTATCTTTGCTATGAGCAATATTTAATTCAGTTTTGTATCTTGATGTTCTTATCATATCTTTTTACCAATATTTAATCAAGTAAGTTTGTATTTTTTGTAAGCTTTTGTTTTCTTTTTTATCTGCTTTTGAGTTCTTGGGGTTAACCATCTTGGAATTTTACCCTTTTTATCACATTTAGCTTGCAAAGAGACCACATCATTCACTATGTTAATCAGTTCATTTTTAAAACAACCCCATGCCCTTTCCATAGTGGGCTGGCTGATACAGTCATCCCAGTTGATTTGGGATAATATATGTTTAATAAGACTAAAATTGGCTTTATTGTAATTCCTAACTTTACATGTGCCTTTTATGGCTTGTGATTTTAAAATTAGTGTGCCTGTAACTACATTATGGTCACTATTCTCAAGTGGGCAATTGTTTGGCTATTAGATACTTCATTCCCAATGTTGGTTAATACTAGATCTAAGATATTAGTTTCTCTCATTGGTTCTAGGACCATTTGGTCAAGTCCTTGATTAGCAGTCATGTCAGTAAACATATGTTCCATGGCGCTTTTGGCAGCAAGGAGATTCCAGTCGATACCTGGGAGATTAAAATCCCCCAAAATTATAGCATCGCCTATAGTTGATGCTTGAATGATCTCTTCCATTAGGGCATTATTATATTGTAGATCAGAATTAGGAGGTCTATAAAAGTTGCCGATGATTATGGGGGATCTTCCGGGTTGTTCAAGTGACACCCATAATGTCTCCAGGTTATTTTCTGGACCATCAGATGTCTGGAATAATTGTGAAGTTACTGAGTCCTTGACATACATACTCCCCCGCCCATCCTGTCGATACGGCTTCTTGAATACAGTTTATACCCTCTGATATCCCTAAACCAGCTACAGCTATTATCCCACCCTGTCTCACTTATAAGTGCTATGTCTATACTGTGTTGTGTTATCAGGGCCTCTAGTTCAGTCTTTTTAATTATATTCAAGCTTTTTGCATTAATCATAATGAATTTAAACTTCCTAGATTTTATGTCCCTGGTAGGACCAGAATTCCCTCCCCCCCTTAATTACTTCTCTATGAATGCGACCATTCTTTTACCCAGTATCTTATTCCCGAGCTTGCTAAGGTGTAGGCCATCCCAGCAAAAGAGTTGGGGTCTGTCTACAAAATGTTCCCAATGGTGAGACATGTTAGCCCTTTTATCAAACACCATTTCCGTAACCAACTGTTAACTAATTTGATTTTTACAGTCATAGAATAAGTTGCTCTAGGGACAGGAAGTATTTCAGAGAAACAAACAGTGCAATCTTTTGCGATTAATAGCTCACTTAAGATTGTACAGTAAATACTTTTATGATATCTTGTGTGGAAGAATTATGAACATTATTAGTACCTATATGGACTATTACAAGAGGGTTTTCCCCTGCATCATTTAATATGTCAGTGGCCATAGCAGTCAAGTCTGAAATTTTTGCATCCCTGTAAGAGCAACATGCATGATTAACTTTATCTGGGCCACAAATTGTTCTATCAAGATGTTTAATCATCGAATCTTCTATGACACATATCTGATGCTTTCTGGCGGGCTCCATGTGAGATGCCTCAGACTGAGGTTCTGTGGGCTCGGATGTTGCCGTTAGTCTCCCACTACCTTCCCCACGGTTACTTGTATTCTCGTATCTTCAATTATCATATCAATGTCCTGATTATTATTCAGAGAACCACTAGGGGTAGTATCTGATACTTGAGGGGTAGTGTTAGTACATTGAACATTAGTTTCAACTGTGATAGTATTTTTTAAATTAGAATCCCCTGGGTATGTGTCTCTTACTAAAGAGAAGCTTTTAAGGGAATTTGGCGGTTCTCCACCTTTGGGTTGTTTAAGAGGGCTGAAAAGCGTTTGGAACAACCGATTTCAAAATTCATGGCTCTTCTGCCCCTTTTTGCTTTCTTTCCTAGCAGTACTACCACCAAATTGTCATCACTATCAGCCTCTTCTAAATGAACTACATCCCTGTCCCTTTTATTTTGGGACATTGGGCCTGCAACAGCGTGTAAGGTGTTCCTGGCTGCACCTACCCCAAATGAGTCACCTTTGCCTGAAACTGAGGTAGGGAGTGGTATGGTGTTCACTTGATCACACTTCTTTAATTTCTGTTGAATATCATTTTGGCTTTCAATTACAGTATTTAATTTAGTTCTGAGTATACCAAGTTCGGCCTTCAGTATCTTGATATCACAAACAAACTTACTGCAAAACTCCTTCCTATCAGTCACTAAATACATGCTACATCCGGAACATTTATGCCCCCAATCACCATCTAAGGTTTTAATAATATCTATCATGTTCTTGGGGTATACTATACAACGCACAAAGGTAATAAACTACAGTAAGTAAATGCTCCATAGTACAGTATTGGTATAGAACCTAATGGCACAAGATACTAACCTATAGCGTGGTATGCCGAGTCCCTGCAGACACTACAGACACGCGCAGATGCGCTGCGTGTGTCTGAGTGCACATCTTCATGTCCACTCACAGGGCATGCTGTTATGAAATGTCCAGACCCAGAAGTAGCGTGGGTCACGTGATGCTTGGTCCCAAGATTACAACTTAAGTAAAAAACCCTCAAAACAGTGCTCTACTGCAGTAAATGATGGTATACCCCTCAACAGAGAGTTCTACTACAGTAAATGATGGTATACCCCCTCAACAGAGAGTTCTACTGCCGTAAATGATGGTATACCCCCTCAACAGAGAGTTCTACTGCAGTAAATGATGGTATACCCCTCAACAGAGAGTTCTACTGCAGTAAATGATCGTATACCCCTCAACAGAGAGTTCTACTGCAGTAAATGATGGTATACCCCTCAACAGAGAGTTCTACTGCAGTAATCAAATATAAAAGCTTCAAAATAAACTGCACTCGCTGGACAGGAAGATGTAGTTCTGTGGGGCTTGCTAATAAACTACAGCTCCCAGACTACTTCCTGACTGTTCAGCACTCATTCTACAGGATAGCAATTAAAATCAGCAGCTAGCTAAGCAAGACACACATTTCACCTCTGCCAGAGCTGTCTCACCACTTCTAGAGTGGTCTCACAGAATGTGGTCAGGAGAATTGAAATGCATGATCGCAGGGCGCGCTGTTATGAAATGTCCGGACCTGGAAGTAGTGTGGGTCACATAATGCTTGGCCTCGAGACTACAACTTCAGTAAAAACCCATGAAAATAGTGCTCTACTGCAGTAAATGATGGTATACCCCTCAACAGAGACTTCAACTGGAGTAGTCAAATATAAAAGCCTCAAAATAAACTCCACTCGCTGGACAGGAAGATGTAGTTCTGTGGGGCTTGCCTATAAACTACAGCTTCAAGACCATTTCCTGACTGTTCAGCACTCATTCTACGGGATGGCAATTAAAATTAGCAGCTGGCTGAGCAAGACACATGCTTCTCCCCTGCCAGAGCTGTCTCACCACTTCTAGAGCGGGTCTCACAGAATGTGGACAGGAGAACTGACTTACTAAAGTACACCATTTCAAATGTATCTGCCTGAACAGTCTTGTCAGTACCTTAAACATGTGGACGACTGAGACTATGTGCACCTGAGCCTCCTTTTCTCCAGGATGAACAAGAAAAGGGCCTCCAGCCTCTCCACATAGCTTGTGACCCCCCCCCATACCCCTTGTTGTTTTGGTCTGGAATGATTTTAATTCATTTCTTCTCCCTTGGTGGGGCAGCATTACCTCTGCCCTTCTTTTCTTTTTTGTTAATTTACATTTTTTTAGTGCTTTTCCCACCAGTTTTTTGCCCTGCCCCTTCTCATGCGCACATGTGCGTGTGTGGAGGCACGTGCATGCCACATTCCAAGATGCCCTCCCAGCTTGCTGCCCCCTCCCACCAATGCTGCCACTGGACCTCCACCCGGTGAAAGTGGAACTATGGGGAGGGGCAACAACCACCCCTGGAGAGGAGAGCTGCCATTGGGTGGCTCGATCCTGCTCCATCCCCCCCATGCCGTCACCCCGATGACCCAAGGTCATTCCCGAACCAGGGTCACCAGCATAGCGTGAGGTAAGGCATAGCACCTCAGCCCTCAGTGCTACCAAGCCGGCTACCTCTGCCCTTCTTCTGGAATAGCTGACACTGTTGTTCTTTAGTGTCACATCGTCAACCTTTCTAACCCCAGTACCAGGGTCAGGGGCCCGAGTGACAGTGGCCTGGTCTTCAGAGAGTACCGAATGTGACACAGTTCCCAGCTAGGGGGTAAAATCTGCATTTGCATAATGGTAATTTACATAGAGTCATAAAGGTTTGGTGTTATTAAACTGGAAATTAAAGCCCTATAAAACCAGATATACCATTGGAAATGCCTTTTCAAATTACAGTATTCCATTGCTATTTATTCTGCATGTATATGAACCAAACTTTCAAAATGTTAAAAAAGTGTCTTAAAAAATGTAAAGAAAAATCTTTCTGTCAATTACACTGGAAGGGCACTATTAGCCCATTGATAGAATATGTTTATATTACATCAGTTGCGTGGAAGTGTATTAGTAGAACATTGATATAGTATATTTATGCTATACTGATACAGTTGAAATGCATTATTAGTACATCAATATTATATATTTACACAATATTGATATAGTGGAAGTACATTATTAGAGCATCAGTATAGTATATTTTGACCTCAGGGTCTGGCTGAGCAGGCACTTTGATTTCTCTCCAAAAGCTTCAACCCAAACTTAGGGCACTTTACTGAAATAAAGGGAGTATCCTATTTCCTGCTCAGAGACACTGACTTGATGACTACAGTGACATATACAGTGCTTCTCCCAAGCCCTCTTTCACTCCTTTTGCAGCTTTGCTTTGGACTGCCCCCCAGCACCCACCACTGTTCGCTGTACTCCTCCCCCCAAGTCCAGATGCCTCACCCATTGGACTTTCTTTATCTCTAAATACTGGCTTGGCTCCCTCCCCGCCTACCTTGTTTATCTTTTTCCCCCCTCTACCACTTCCTACCTCCTCAGCAACTCTGGATATCACTTTCTTGCACGCCCCTCAAAGAAATCAACTGCTGGTCAAGCTGCTTTCTCCTTTCTGTTCCCCAAACTTTGGGGTTCTTTCCCTTCCCCCTGCCATCCACTGTGCCTCTTCCCAGTACTAAGTCACCTCTCTCCTCCATGACTTCACTACTTACTCCTGCAGTTGCCCCAATACTGGACCCTGTGCTGCTGCCCACCACCCTCCGACCACTGCTCCCCCTTCCTCCTGCTCCTACATTAGTGCAGTCCCCTTGTCCACCCTCCCATTCCCACAACCACTGCCCCTCCCTAAACTCAGTTTTGCCTTCTGCACTTTGCAATTGTTGGTATCCTTCGGCAATGTATTGTATTGTATTGTACTATATTGTAGAGTATTTCACTTACACTGAATGTGTGTCCTTGCACAATTGTTAGTTATAATGCTTACTTACCCTATTTGTATTAATTGTATTTGTATTTATTGTTCCTAGTGTGCCTATTTTCCTCTCTTTCTCTTCCCCAAAAAACATATTTGGAAAGGAGCTGTTACCAGCTTAGTATGTCTTTCCAGGTAAAACTTGAAATGAAAAGATAAATATTTACACATATTGATATAGTGGAAGTGCACTATTAGTACATCAGTATACTGTATATTTACAGTAACTCAATATAGTGGAAGTGCATTAGTACATCGATATACTCTAGTATATCCATATAGCAGAAATGCATTATTAGAACACTGATATACCACATTTACCCTATATTAACATAGTGGAAGTGCACTATTAGTACATCAGTATACTGTATATTTACAGTATATCAATATAGTGGAAGTGCATTAGTACATCGATATACTGTAGTATATCGATATAGCAGAAATGCATTATTAGAACACTGATATACCACATCTACACTATATTAATATAGTGGAAGTGCACTGTTAGTTTATCAATCTTTTATAAGTATATTACCTCAATAATAAATGTACCAAAATAGAGTGGGAGAAGAAAATATGTTCATGCATGACACATCCGTGAAGGAGAACACCTTCTTTTCTCCAGTTATTAATATTATATGTACTACCGATGAACTGTATCATTTTATTTTATTAAAGCAGAATCAGGTAAAAGTAGCTGTTTTACAACAGTGCCCTGGGGCAGCAGCAGTATTACTGTCATTATACAGACTTACATAGGCACAAAATACACAAATAGCAATTACTGTTAAAAACAATTACATACCTCTTGTAGGGAGATAAATGCAATGGCTTTCAATTTCTCTAGTGAGCTTGTCAAACACCTAGCTGAATTAGATACTACATTCCACGTGCATG
Source organism: Neoceratodus forsteri (assembly GCA_016271365.2). Lineage (NCBI taxonomy): Eukaryota > Metazoa > Chordata > Ceratodontiformes > Ceratodontidae > Neoceratodus > Neoceratodus forsteri. The sequence goes on along the minus strand of CM028132.1, from coordinate 60,853,758 downwards.
GTGCTAGATAGGAAAAAGCTTGTTTGGTACTGCTAAATATGGCGCTAGGAATCTTAAACATGATGTAGTCTCGGGATCTATGGTCGTAGCCCCGAGTCTGATTACTGAGGTTTGTCAGGTACTATGGCAATTTCTATATTTATCCTTAATAGAGGCAAAGGCAGAAATGCAGACCAAGTTTGCATCATATACAGCTTGACAATTTGAGTCACTTTATTTTTTTAACTTGATATAAGTTTTATTGGTAAAAAGGAAACAGTGCATTGCCGTGACCAATACAGGATTAATATGACACAGTCAACTGTTATCTTACAAAATGAGATGTGTATGTCTGTTAAGTATAAGTATAAACAAACATAAGTAACGTAACCAATCTGGCATGTCCCCCCTTCCCAAAATGCAGTGTACCAACATCCTCAAAGCCCCAGTGACCTGACTGTGTGAAAAAGTCTAAGATGCCAAATCCGTTCCAACTCCTGAAGCGACGAGTCTTCAGTCCCTTCAATTTCTTTTTGTTCTTAATCTGTTCCTCCCCATGCCAACTGGCCCCTATCCACTGGTCTCCCCAGCCCTGTCACCCCAGTGTCCTCTGGGACTTACCTGTCCAGCTGTTCCCCCAGGGCTTGCCCCCCAGCAGGGATGGTGAGGCCCCTTCAAACCCCACTGGGAACAAGATCCAGTTCACTTGGACATCGCCCACATAGCCTGGTGTGGGGCCTACGGGAGACCGGTGTCATCTTACTGGTCAGCATTTTCTCGTTTTCTCCCCCCCCCCATGGAGGAAGTGGCGTGCAATGATGCCAATGAATGGGCTGAGCATGCTCCTGTATGCAGCATGTAGTTAAGGTACCAAAGCAGTAGACCAGGGAGGGACTGTGGACATAGCCTACCTAGACTTTAGCAAGGCATTTGACACAGTCCCACACAAAAGATTAAAAAACAAATTTACCAGCCTGGGAATGATCCCAGGGTGGTAGCCTGGGTAAAACACTGGCTGGACAACAGGACACAGAAGGTAATTGTAAATGGAGTCCACTCTGAAGAAAGAGGGGTTACTAGTTCGGTACCGCAGGGTTCAGTACTGGGTCCAGTCCTTTTTAATGTCTTTATAAGAGACATTGCAGAGGGACTGGAAGGAAAAGTATGCCTCTTTGCAGATGACATAAAGATCTGCAACAGGGTTGATACACAAGGAGGTGTGGAAAGGATGAGAAGGGACTTGGCAAGGTTGGAGGAATGGTCAGAAGTATGGCAGCTTGGATTCATGTAAAGAAGTGCAAAATAATGCACCTGAGAAACAAAACCCAGGGAAGATTACACAATGGGGGGGTAAATAACAATATAAATGGAAAGGGACCTGGGGGTAATCATATCAGATGACCTTAAGGTTGGCAAGCAATGTGAGAAGGCGGTAGGGAGGTCTGGGGGGATACTGGGATGTATAGGGAGAGGCATCACCAGCAGAAAACAGGAAGTTGTTATCCCCCTGTACAGACAGTTGGTGAGACCCCATCTGGAGTACTGCGTCCAGTTCTGGAGACCCATCTCTGCAAGGGCATAGACCGGATGAAGGCAGTTCAGACGAGGGCAACTAAAATGGTGCAGGGTCTGCAAGAGAAGCCATAAGAGGAGAGACTAAAGAAGCTTAATATGTATACCCTTGAGGAAAGAAGGGAGAGGGGACATGATAGAAACATTTAAGTACCTCAGTGAAATCAAAAAAGTCCAAGAGGGGAGCATCTTTCAGAAAAAGAGATGTGCAAGAACAAGGGGACACAATTTGAAGATAATGGGGGGGACGGCTCAGGGGCAATGTGAGGAAGTATTTTTTCCTGCGGAGGCTGTGGGGTCTAAAACTGTGGGAGAATTCAAGAAAGTATGGGATAGACATAAGGCAATTTTTGTGGGGGGCAGGAAGAAATAGGCTGTTAGTTAAATAGGATCTGCAGCTAATCCTCTAGGTATGGATATGGGCAGACTAGGTGAGCCAAGCGGTCCTTATCTGCCGTCAAAGTCTATGTTTCTATGTTACCAGGGCTCACCAGCTTGCCAAACCCTTTATATTGACCTGTATGCAGCATGCCAGGCATTTGCCCCACCTCCACCCTCCCTTGTGTGCGGTCTCCGTGAGCCAACCCCCAACCATTGATAAGGGCCAGGCTAACAGCAGTCACTGGTCCCACCCCTCCCCAGAGGAGGACAGCTGTCTCTGGGATGCTCAATCCTCTCCCCCAAGCTGACTCTCCGACTCCTGAGCACGCTTCCAAACTCGGCTCATTGGCACCGCAAGCAGTAGCGCTACCACTGTGCCAGACAGCTGAGTTCCTTCAGTTTTGAACAACACTGATATTCATTACATCTCAAACTCTGCAAATTCTTTTGAATAGACTTAGTCCTGTGATTCCATACGGGGGGAGAGCAGGACAGAGACATATATACGGGGAAGTGGTCAACCCTCCCAGATCTTGAGCAGTGTCAACAACAGTTATGAATCCCCATTCAGAAGCTAAAATATTTTACTCACCTTCATCTTCATCACTCCCTAGGTCTGAGTCCATCTCGCTCCCCCCCTTGGTAAACTGGAACTGTGCCAGTCACTTTTATTTTTGATGGGACAAATGTCATGTAAAAAGTCAGAGAGGGGCTGCTGGCGGCTAGTCTTCCTTATAGTCTTCAGAATGGGTTGTTACGCATTTGGCAGTAGAATTTGTGTTTCAGAGCCCTCCTGCCGGGGTGGGGGTCACTTGTCTCCTGGCATTACAGGATTGCCCCAGATGGCTCAGGGTTGGGGGGGAAGGAATCATGTTGGCAGAAATACACACTCCACACAGGGGGTAAATCCGACCACGGGCATGATGCATGACACTAACAAACAAAGTGGTGGCATTAGGCTGCCCTGTTGGTGAAGCAGTAGGGCTGCCACTTGTGACACCAGTGACCTGGGTTCAGGAATGAGGCCAGAACACCAGAAGTTGGCTGGGGGGGGGATGATCGAGCATCCCAAAGGATGCTCTCCTACTGTGGGAGGGAAGGCTTCATTCTCCACTGCAATACTGCCACCTGGGTGATCACACGTGATAGAGCAGTCAGAGGACTGAGGGAGGAAAGAGATGTCACAGCAGATAGCACACAGTACACTTCATGGGCTGGTACCCATGCTAGCACTGCACATGATGTCTCAGAAGAGATGGTGAACAAGGGAAAATGGCCCCAGCAACCAAGATGACTGATTCTGGTATTTCCAGGCCCTTCACTCCCTACCACAGCACTTCCTGATGACACAATGAAACTGAAGGATAAATTCCTCTGCACTCTCCCTGCCTGGGGGGGGAATCTAAAGCTACATGGAGGAAAATAGGCAGCTGCAGGTAATGGGGTAGAGAGGGCTGGGTGTGCAGTGGAAGCTTTGGAGGGAGCAGGAAGCTGATAACAGGAAGTTGACATCAACAGAAAGTATAAAAAAAAAGGAAAGGGATGGCATTAAGGCTGTTCAATGGCCAACTGGAAGCATGTTTCACTTCCATGCCAGAGGCCCATGTCTGGGAACAGGCTTGGATTGGTGCAGTCAGGCAGCCAGGCTAAGAGCAAGCACTGCCTGGGCAAGTGCATTCCAGCTGCGTATGGCTGGTGCCACCCACTGCAGCAGCAATCCCTGTGTAGTGAGATGGGGAGCATGTTCCCTCTTAAGTTGGGGCAATACCATCCCTGTAGTCAGATGGGGAGCATGTTCCCTCATAAGTTGGGGTGACACCAAAGCTGCTGTTGTTGGCATGGTCAACAGTAAGGAATGCATGGTACTGGGGGGTGGGAAGGTCAGGGTGCAGTGAATGTCCTGACCTAACTTGCTTGTGATGAGAGCTAAGGGGACAAAATCCCCCAATGGGTCATTGAATGGTGTTTGCACTCTCAAACCCAGTGTGACCAGGCTTCCCCATCAGATTATGATGTCTTGTAAAGATGGGGGGGGGGACACACCACAACCCGATGGCCCCACAACGGGTGGGGGGGGGGCAAACCATGAAGGATGTGGCAGGTGTGGCATGGGCAGGTTTGGAGGTCATTAGGGGCAGCTCGAAGGCTCAATGGATTGTGTGGGCCATAAACAGAGAATATAAAAAAAAAAGTGGTGGCATCATAGATCCAGACCTGTGGCAGGTACCATCACTCACAGCAGGATGGATGGGCCTTGTCCCAGCCCACTTCAGATCAGCCAGAAAGCTTTCCTTGTCTCAAGTCAGCAAGATATAGGGGGGATAAAAGACAGGAGGAAACCATGTGGTGCTTGGGCAGATGACACCGCCACGCTGCCCCACTCAGGTGTGACATCCTGACCTCTAGTTCCCCTGCCTCGTTCTTCTTGAGTATGTGCTGGACAACTGGCTGTTCCCACCAGAAAGTTTAATGTGCTGCTGACAAGCCAGGAGAAACTGGAAAAACACCTTTTTAAATGCCTTTCAGCTTCCTGTACCGGCCAGAGTCAATGGGCTACTGGGCCTTTTTTTTGCCATCGACATCTGTTTCTTGCATTTCCTGTATCTTTTGTATTTACCTCACTCCTCTTCATAATAACGTTGCACAATAGCGTGAAAACAGGATTGTCATCCCCTAGGCGCCATTTGTTCTTTCTGCTCATTTATGCCTGACATCTTAATCCTTTATTTATTTTATAATAATTGGTCACATAGCAAGAGATTGTTATGTCACAACCAGGAGATTATGTTAGGTGTAGACATGTAGCCAGAGCAGATGAAGTCTAGGAAGTAATTATCCCATTTTCTGTTAATGTAGTGAACAATGGGAATCAAAATACAGGAAATATATGTAGTATAAGCTGAATGATAGGTCGGACCGCTGGCGCAGGGGCAAGTTGCCTACCTGAGACGCCGGCGACCTGGGTTCAGGAACAGACCTGGGATATCAGAGGGCCGGCCGGGGAGAAGGACTGAGCGTCCGACGACTGCTCTCCTTCTCCGGGGGGAGGAGGTTAGAGTGCTCGGCGTAACACGGACACCTAGCGGAGGCTGGGTGTACAGAGCACACTAACACCAGCAGCTCAGGGGTGCAGGGAGGACGCTGATCATCATTGCACATCCCCGCCCCAGCACACTGGGGAAAAATGCCGCCTTAGATGAAGTCTGCCTTCAGCTTCAATCAGCTCCCAGGCCGGCCCTTCGACCTATCCCATTGTCTGCAGCTCTATAGGGGCCAGTGCCACAACCCCATCCTAGGGGGTATGCCAGGGGGTATCGAAGAGGCACAGCCAATATGGGAGCAGAAGCAGGGGTTCGTGACCGGGTAGAGGTACCAGGCGGCCAGCAGCAGAAAAAGTATAATTAAAGAAAAAAAAAAGCTGAATGATGGAGAAGAATGAAGACTTTTCAAAGTTTATCCCATGTCAGAGGGTCTTTAAATCTAGTACAGTACATGAGGGGACAGACACTGGGCATTTGGGGAAGGGGAGTCAGTTGTGACAGGCACTGCTCCTGATACTGAGGGATTCAGGGCTTCTGGATGGGATGAAGGAGAACCTGGCCCACAAGGGAAGAAGGAAAAAAATGAAAAGTTATATTATACATAAATAGTAGACAGGAAGAAAGCTACCCACCATTTAACCTCTTTTATAGTAGTGATTTTTGCCTAAGGCCTAACTGCAGCAAAATAATGTGACACTTATGCTTGAGAAATGGCCGTGTAAAAATCAGGCCCCAGATATTTGGCTGAACCCTCAAAATGTTGGAGTCGAAGCTGCTCGATGGCCCAGTGGGCTCAATCAGCATTTGTAAGAGGACTTGAGAGCCGACTGAGCCATCTGGGAAAGTGCTGTCATCCAGGATAGGACAGATCCAGGTTCCACAGCACTAATGACCCCTGCAGTGGGCCAGGGAGCTTGACTCCTCTGTTGGGACATGCGACGTGCTGGCATGGCCCGTCAGGGCGCAGCCTGGTGCTGTGAGGGAGGTGAACGGAGTACAGGGATTAAAGATAAACAACCCATGTACACCAACCGCCATTTGTGACAGTGCTGATAATCTTAGGTCCCACCACATGTGGTTTCCTGTTGGCATAACAGGTGAGATGTGGGGTTGCGGATGGAACTGGTGGGCTGGGGCATGCCTAATGCAGGCGTAAGGTGGTAGCCAGGGACCACAAAGCTAGAGTTAAAAAAAAAAGTCTGAAATGTCCATGTCTGTTTTGTTTTTTTTTTGTTTTGTTTTTTAATTACTGTTTCTACCTTCCAGCCATGACCCTCATCTGGGTCCCACCTGTGATGGCCACTGTTTAACCCCAGCAGTAGATCCAAGCACCAGAGACCAGCTCACCTCCTTCTGCCATGATTGACCACTCATGGGGAAGGCCTTTGTAGGCAGAAACCCCTTTCAGAAACCAAATTCAGCAGAGAAGCTAGTCTTCATGCTGAGAGGACAATTACCGCTGGGCCAGAGCAGATGCGCTCATCATCCTGTTAATGCCAGCTGTTTCTCTGCTCTACCACCCTACTGAGAAGCCAGAATCATTCTGGCACATCCGCACGCAATGGGTGTGATCCACAGCTACGTCCTGTGTGTCTCCCCCCGTTACTGCTACTCTGCATGCCGCTGCCTCATTTTCCCCCAGGAGGCATGGTTATGGACAGAGTGGGTCAGTCTCCCACCCCACGGAGGCAAGCTTCCTGTGGGATGCTCAATCTTCCTTCTCTTGTTGGCCCTCTGCCAACCCGCTCTAATTCCAGAACCCACGTCACCTGCATTGCAAACAGTAGGGCTCCCATGGCACCATCAGTCAGGGTGAGTTGTTCATTTCTACAGAGCTCTCCATCCCAGAGAGCAGTGAGGTCCCTTACTACTGGATGGGAATGTGGCAGCCCAGCCTGCTTTAGGTAACATACTGCCATCAAGCTACGCATTTGTATCTGCCGACATCTAGTTATATATCATTTGGATGCGACTGGTCAGTAGTTGTATTATTCTTTGTGTTGTGCTATTTCTATGAATTGCTACCATCATGATCAGCTCTTTCTTGCTAAACAAGTTGTAATATCAGTAAGACTTCCATGTTAAATTAATAGACAAAACACAAAATAAACTACGTTTAATCTTTTTTTCCCATTTTTTACCATTTATTTTACTATGAGTGCTATACTGAAACAGTACCCAGAGGCAACACTTAGCCAGCCAGAGCCTCCTTATGTGAACACTTTACAGTATGCTAAGGTTAACTCTGGATACTGGGTGGTTGCTTACAGCTGGGTAAAGGTAAGGGAGTGACTTCAGGGGCAGCAGTTTTTTTTTTTTTTTTTTTTTATATTTTCTTTCTTCAGAGTCCTGGGGTGTGTCAGGATCCCTCGAGGCAACTTAAGTCAGCTTCATGAAGGAGAGGTGCTGCAGTCGTGGTGCAGAGCCTGGCGGGGGGAGACAGGAGTCATCCAGCTTGAATGGGCCTTTTCCTGTTCCTCCTGAGCCCCAAAGATGCAGATACACTAGGAGAATCAAGGGGCATATGTACACAAAGCGCGCTCCCCGGCGGTCTCTGGCCTGAATCTTCCCCTCCCACAGCGCCCCCAGCAGCACTGCCAGCTATGGTCACCCAGGTGGCAGTACTGCAGCGTGGATGGCAACCCTTCCCCTGGAGAAGGGCGTCCTCTGGGACACTCAATCCCACTCCCCACCCGGTCACCCCCTGATGATCCAGGCTCGTTCTCAAACCTGGGTTGCAGGCGTCCCGAGCCACAGCACTACTGCTGCGCCAACAGGTCTACTGACAGGTTTGTTTACAGAAGAGTAAGAAGTTGGGTATATGATACTGAGAACTGGTAGAGTTAAGAATTGGGTGAAGAGTCAGAGACAAGATAATTGTTACTCAGGAGGGTTGATAGTTGGGTTAAGAATCCAGGTGTGGGGGCAAGAGTTTCCCCAGAAGGGCCCTCCCCCTCATTCAGAAGTTAAAAAAATCCTCCAAATGGCAGTCAGAAATTCTGCCTACACCTACATCCCATAAATGGTTAGAGGTGTTGGAAGTCACACACGATAGCTGTTCAAGCATTTTGTACACAGTTCAAACTTATAGAATAAGGCCAAGTTGGCTGGTTTGGCTTCAAACTATGTTTGCTCTCCCCTACCCTATTACATCACACAAATGGATAATGCAGGCACAAAGAGAACAAATGTTTGCAACACTTATTTTCAAGGAAGATATTTTGACATAAGGGACCACAGTGCTGGGGGGTTGGGGGGGCGGTGGATGGGGAAGTAGGAAAACGGAATTTCAGAAAGCCTTAATATGATATCCCCATTTAAAATTGTGTCTCACAATGTGAATGGCCTGGCCAGACCCATAAAAAGATATCGTACCAAGGGCAGAGCTAGCAGCCCAGCCAGAAGCAGCCACTTTCTGGAGCTCCCGAGAGAAGCTCAATTGAACTGCTAATTTAACGGATTTCTGCATCTAAACTCACTTAAGAAGTATATTTGCATCTTCAGAGAAGCCTGCTGCATCTTTGGATCTAAAAATCAAGCTAATATGGGCCGAACAAAACCGATCAAACAAGACTTCTTTCAACCACAGACCCCTGCAGCCAAACTGCCAGACCACGCAGGAGTATCCTCTGCAACCAGCACGGAGCAACCTTCGGCTTCGTTAAACTCCCTACAAATCTCGGTAAACGCACTCAACTAGACTGTTCAGCAAATCGATCAGCAGCTAGACACTTTTGCACAACATTTTCAAGCAGCTGAAGCGCACTTGATGCCATAGGAAATTACTAAGAGCACCAAGGCAACAGCGGAAAGGCCCTTACTGTAACAACCACCTCTCTCAAGGAGCAGGTAGCCATTCGTAGCCACGTGCAGCAACTTGAAAATACAGTTTGGGTGGCAAATATATGAATTCTAGGTAAGGGGAAAATCTCTTACAATATTTGGGTCCTTGGCTCTCTGATATTACGGGACTGTCTGAATTAAAATTGTGCGTGCTTATAGGATCACCCCCCACCCCCACAACCCTAACATTACCACCAAACCTCTCGACTGTGCTGCTTACACTTACCTCAGCAGCAGAACGGGACTTAATCCTTGGAGCCATCAGAAATAGAGGCCCCATTTATCAAGAAGAGAGTCGTGTTCTTTTCTTCCCAGATCTCACTTATGCTACTAGAATGAGATGCAAGGCTTTCAGTGGAGTAAAACACAAATTGAGGGATATGGGTATCACCTATTCCCTGGCCTTCCCTGCATGCCTATGCTTTACTGAGGGCCAAAAACAATATAGATTCACTGATCCAAAAGACGCAGGAGTGTGCATGGAGAAGACTGCAAATTGGCGAACACCAGAACCACTTACTGAAGATGATTCAGAGGAAGATTGAGTACAAGATGCAGCAGACTCTTAAATTTGAGAACATCAGACTGGTTTGCCAAATTTTTATTTTACTTAAAATCATCAGCTATTGGACTGGTAAACAATTGTTGGGTTCCATGAGAGCGAGAGGGCCTAGTTTTATAAGAATAAATATATAGGGCGTGCTAGTACTATTAGGTCAAATGACTGTCTTCTTATGGATATCAGACTTTTGTTGATTTTACTGGGACATGAGGTCCAGAAGACAGTCTAATACGAATTGTTATTATGATAGCAAGTATCAGTTGTGACATCTCTCCCTGTGTCCTCTAAGTTAGGAGGCTTTCAGGGCCAGTTAAATCTGTGTTTAAATTGGCAGTTTGTTACTTCTGTATTATGTTTTGTATTACCATAATTAAGTTTTAGACTGCTTCTTAGGAGAAATGGAATTATACTGAGCAGTCCCTAGATAATCGCATCTTTAGCTGGAGGGATGGGCTATGACAGGCCCCTAGACCTTTAAAGAACCTCCCTTAACCTGAAATATGTGGGACGATTGTTACAACAGGAATGAATAAGTCATATGTAATCTCCTGAGGCTTATCCACTGAAGTTTACATTAAAAATTGTAATAACATGGGCTTAGGAGGAGCTCTGGAATGAAAACATTTATTTTTTTTTTTTTTTTTAAAGTTTAAATCGATACCAAAGGACCTGTATATGGTCAGTTAAATGTCAGCTGTTTATATAATGGACTTGAACCCCTTGGGCATTGGTTGCAATATAGCTCCTGAATGCTGTGTAACCTTTTTCTATATATTATTAACCTGTAATTTCTCCTCAGTGCTGTACCATCAGTAGTATGGAATCATCATCCTTAGTGATGTATAACTACAATCTTCTGTCAATTTATATGCTCTGGAACAATGTGTTTTATGCATATGTATGAAATACTAAATAAAAAGTAAAAAAAAAAAAGATACCGTACCTTACAAGCGCTGAAAAAGTCGAAACCAGATGTATTACTACTTCAGGAGATCCACCTCTCCTCAGCAGAACATCAAAAACTACTTAGATTTGGCTTCTCCCAGATGGTAGAGTCATCATATCAAAAGGGCAGTAGGAGGGGAGCTGTTATTTTATTTCCCAAAAACTCCCAGTTCAGACTCACTGAGCAATACTCGGACAGGGAGGGCAGATTAGCATTGGCAGTGGGTACTTCTCTGAACCAAACAATGACAATCTGCAGTATCTATATCCCCCCTAATGCGGATGCCTCTTCCATACAACGTTTAATGGACACCATTTTGACATGACAGAAAGGGATCCTAGTTATGGGTGGGGACCTAAACTGTCAACTTAATCCCTCATTGGATACCTCAGCTACTCGACCTTCACCCCAGAATTCTGGACAGAAACATCTCAGACACCTTATTAAAGACTTGGGGCAAATAGACACCTTATTAAAGACATAGGGCAAATAGACACCTGGCGGCAGCTCCACCCCAGACAGAGGAAGTTTACCTTTTATTCATATCTCATAAGCACTACAACAGACTGGATTATTTATGTTTTAGCAAACAGCATATTGACCTGCTCCACAATGTGGAAATAATGAACACTGGTCTTTCAGACCATGCTCCCATATCTCTGGAACTGACCATTGCAAGGGGGGGAAAAGACTAACCATGTGGAGATTCAATTCTTCCCTTCTCAGAGACAAAGGATTCTGAGACCTCCTTGAAAGAAGGATCCCAGAAATAATTAAAGATAATCAATCCCCACAAGTTTCACCTCAGCTATTATGGGACACTATAAAAGCAGTCCTTTGAGGCCACATTATCTCATATGCCACACAAAAGAAAAGACAACAAGACTCCCGATTAGAAAACCTTCAGGGGAAACCACAATTCCTGCAAGAAGCACATATGCAGGGAGACAATGAGGTGCTCCCCTTACTAACCCAGACACAGGCATCCATACAAAAGCTTTTAACACCCAAGATGGAACAAGCACTGGCATGGCTCTGACAGAGATATTATGAAGGGGGCACCCATGCTTCAAAACTCTTAGCTTATTGTCTCCGCAGGCAATCTCAGCTGCACACCATTTCCAAAATAAAAGACCCTAATACAGGACAAACCCATTACTCCAGGAATGCATTCTAACAGCGTTCAAATCATATTACCAAAAACTGCATTCCTCCCCAGTGGAGTCTGATCCCTGCTCAATCAGTGACTTTTTATCTCAAATCAAATTGCCTACCCTCTTCACCATTCAACAAAACAAGCTCACTTCCCCAATTACAGAATCCGAATTGCACTTGGCAATAAAGAATCTCAAAAATGGGAACAGCCCTGGTCCTGATGGTTTCAGACTGGAATTCTATAAAGGAACATGGGAACTCATCCATGAACCTTTATTAGAGGCGATGCAAAAAAGCTATAACATGACTACTTTCTCGGTCTCCTGGAGACAGGCCTCAATCTTGGTAATTTTAAAACCTCAAAAACCACTCCAGCTATGCGACTCCTATCACCCCATATCAGTATTAAACCAAGATTACAAAATCTATACAAGTATATTAGCCCATAGATTGGATGACATTCTACCCACTATAATCCACTCTGATCAGTCTGGATTTATTAAAACCAGAAAGACAACGGATAACATTAAATGTACCCTATAGCTTATAAACCATGCCACATCCACTAATTCTCCACTGATACTGTTAAGCTTGGATGCCCAAAAGGCATTTGACATGGTGGCTTGGGACTTTCTACAGGCCGCTTTGTCAAAATTTGCCTTCTCACAATCCTTTTTAGACATAATCAACCGCCCCTGAGGCAGTAGTGAAAGTAAATGGTTCACACTCTGACCGCTTTAGACTATTCTGTGGAACTAGGCAGGGGTGCCCTCTATCCCCCTATCTTTTTGCCATCTTCGTAGAGCCAAACGCTCAACTTCTAAGACAAACAGACCGACTACAGGGGTATCAAATTCAAGGGAAAGAGCATAAAGTAGCATACTATGCAGACAATTTGCTTCAATATATAACAAATCCCGAAGAATCATTGGAAATATTGACCTATCTCCTATCAGAAATAGAAAAAATATCTGAGTATACTATCAACCAGGGGAAATCGGAAGCTTTCATTATACAAGGCTCGCCCCCAAAACCTTATTAGTGGACTATAATTACAAATGGAACAACCCTTCTATGACCTATTTGGGTGTTAAGATCCCCCTAAGATTCAAATACTTATATAAATTGAATTACAAGGAGTGGTTGGAACAAGTCCATCAGGAAATATTTATGGGCAGGAAATAGGCCCCGAGTTGCCTTGGACAAACTTCAACTCCCCAAAGCATGGGGGGGGGGGCTGGCGCTCCCCAATATATATATAAATATTGGATTGTCACACTATTAACCCATGTGCCAGCTTGGCTCATGCCTGGAGTGGAGGCCCCACCCTGGGTATCCCTGGAGAAAGCAATGACTCCTATCTTTCTAGTTAAAACAGTTGCTTATTTTTTACAAGAGCAATACTGGAGAGCTGGACTAGATATCTTGCACTCCCGGACATTATTTTACTGGTGGGCTGGATGGGTGTCCCGGCATGAGACCGGGACTCTGCACCTACCCTGTCAGACAACACTTTTAGAAAATGGGACAGATTGGGCCTCTCACATACACACCAATTTTATGAAAAGGGTATTTTTAAGACCTTTGAACAACTACAAAGAGAATTTGCCCTACCCCAACAGGACTTCTTTAGATATCTACAGATCAGACATTTCCTAGATAAAAAACTAGGTCTAGATGTATTTCAAATATCAGTTCCCACACTACCTACATTCCTGATCCACTTGTGGCATCCCAACACATGGGGCTAGTTCAATTCCACTGGGAGGCTGAACTAATGATACAGCTAACCTCCGAAGACTTGCTCTGCATTTGGAGAATACAACTTAGGACATCTAACTCATATTCTTGGGGAGAATTTTCATGGAAGGTAGCTATTCGATTTTTCCACACCCCTCAGCTCATGGCTAAATACTCGAAAACAGAAGATTCTGCCTGTTGGAGGTTATGCGGCTGTGAGGTTGCGACTCTCTCTCACGTGTTTTGGTTTTGTCCGGTGTTGGATACCTTCTGGGATGGGGCAAACAAGATCAGAGAATTGTTCACCAATCTGGGGGCCCTCACACCTGAGATGGCTCTGCTTTTGCACTACCCGAGACAGATTAAACAAAAACAACAAACGTACCTTCTCAACGTTCTCCTGGGTGCAGCCAAAAAGTGCATAACCAGATTCCGGCTTAATCCAGACACTCCAAGTGTACTCTCTTGGGAAAACACTATTTATGAGATTTATAGGATGGAAAACCTAACAGCTAGACTACAAAATAACACCCTGGAGTTGATGACATACCGGTCTCCTTGGTTTTTAAACATTGCTCAGTTGAGACCTTATTTAGTTCCGTGATAGTGGTGGAGACAGACATAAACGCTGCTTTTAATGGGGCCATATGGGATGCCGGCCAGGCCCTTGACATGCATTTCTCAGTCACCCCCTTCCCCTCGCATTTCATTTTGGGTAACAAATGTCCATTTATAATAGATCTCTGGCAGTCATGGTGAATTATAATATGAAGTGACATAACTGGAAACGTGCTATGATCTGGATGTAAGTTGATGTCCTGGTATATAATTTATAGATCTTTGTAATTAAGATTCCTCAAGATATAAGCTTTAGTGTAATGTCCTAATGTGTGCTGAAAAATAAAATGGGAAAATAAAATGCTTTAAAAAAAAAAAAAAAGAATCCATGTGTGATACTGGGAATCTGGATGGTTGACAGTTATGTGAAGGGTCAAGATGTGATATTGGGAATCAGGAAGAGTCAACAGTTGAAGGGTACGGATTTTACACTAGGGATCAAGAGGGTTAACAGCTGGGTGACAGCTCAGGATACGATCCTGGGGGTTAAAAAGTTTGACAAAAGTGTGAATAGTCAGGTCATGATACTGGGATCAAGAGGGTTGGCAGTTAGGTGAAGGGTCAGGATAGGATACTGGAGATTAGGATGGTTGACTGCTGGTTAACAGCTGCTGGATGTGATACTGGGGATCAGGAAAGTTGTTAGCAGCATGAAAGGTCAGGTTGGGATACTTTGATTTGGAGGGCTGAAAACTGGATAAAGGTCAAGGATGTGATGCGGAGGATCAAGGGGTAGTCCACAGGTGGTCGAAGGGTCGGGATGTGACAATGGTGATCAGGAGGTGTGACAGGTGAAGGGTTGAGGATGCAATACTAGGGATCATGAGAGTTGACAGTTATTTATTTATTAGCTTTTGGTAACCGGGTATGTGCACTAGGCAACAGACCTGCCTATTTTCAGGCACGACCCGGGAGAGCACAGGACACTGGTTACAATATGCAGAAATGCACAGACATAATATAGGTGTACAGGAGCAAAACAAGATATACATTGGGTAGCACAGTAATAGTTACATAAGGGTACATTTTAGGCATATGTGAAGGGGTCAAGGCTGTGATACTGGGGTCAGAAGAGGTAGCAGACAAATGGGTGGAAGTAAAGGGTGTGATTTCAGGGACAGAAGGATTGTTTACAATTAAGATGAAAGTTTGGGAATGTGATACTGAGAATCGGGAGAGCTGACAGTAGTTGAACAGTTAGGGATGTGACACTTGAGAGTAAATAGGATTGACAGTTGCATGAAGTGTCAGGATGTGATAGACTTGACAGTTGGGTGAATGGCTGAAGATGTGATACTGGGGGTCAAGAGGATTGACAGTTGGGTGACAGGCTGTGATCTGAGGTGGCTTGACAGATTGATGAAGGGTCAAGGATGTGACACTGAGGATCAGATGGGTTGACAGCTGGTTGAAGGGTCTGGATGTGATACTGGATTATCAGGAGAGTTGGCAGATAGGTGAAGGATTACGGATGTGAGACTGGAGATGAGGTGGGTTGGCAGGTGGATGAGGGTTGGTATTTGATAGAAACATAGAATTTGACGGCAGATAAGGACCGCTTGGCCCACCTAGTCTGCCCACTTTCCTACCTGACAGATAAGCTGCAGATCCTAGTTAACCAACAGCGTAATTCCTCCTACCACCCACTAGGACTGCCTTATGTCTGTCCCATGCATTCTTGAAGTCCCCCACTGTTCTTGACTCAACGACCTCCTCAGGGAGGCTGTTCCAAGCATCCACAACCCTCTCAGTGAAAAAATACTTCCTCATATTACCTCTGAGCCGTCCCCCCTCTATCTTCAAATTGTGCCCCCTTGTTCTTGCACATCTCTTTTTCTGGAAGATGCTACCCTCTTGGACTTTGTTAATTCCCTTGAGGTACTTGAAAGTTTCTATCATGTCCCCTCTCTCTCTTCTTTCCTCAAGGGTATACATATTAAGCTCCTTTAGTCTTTCTTCGTATGTCTTCTGGTGCAGACCCTGCACCATTTTGGTTGCCCTCCTCTGGACAGCCTCCACTCTATGTCTTTGCAGAGATGGGGTCTCCAGAACTGCACACAGTACTCCAGATGGGGTCTCACCAACTGTCTGTACAGAGGGATAACAACTTCCTGTTTTCTACCATTGATGCCTCTTCCTATGCATCCCAGTATCTCCCCAGCCTTCCTTACTGCCTTCTCACATTGCTTGCCCACCTTTAGGTCATCTGATATAATTACCCCCAGGTCCCTTTCTATTTTTACTGTTGTCAGTATCTCACCCCCATTGTGTACGCCCCTGGGTTTTTGTTTCCATGTGCATTACCTTGCACTTCTTTGCATTGAATCTGAGCTGCCATACATTTGCCCATTCCTCCAACCTTGCCAAGTCCCTTCTCATCCTTTCCACTCCATTTTGTGTATCAACCCTGTTGCAGATCTTTGTGTCATCTGCAAAGAGACATACTTTTCCTTCCAGTTCCTCTGCAATGTCACTTATAAAGACATTAAAAAGGACCGGTCCCAGTACTGAACCCTGCGGTACCCCGCTAGTAACCCTCCTTTCTTCACTGTGTACTCCATTTACTACTACCCTTTGCATCCTGTTGTCTAGCCAATTTTTTATCCAGACTACCACCTTGGGACCCACTCCAAGGCTGGCTATCTTGTGTATTAATCTTTTGTGTGGGACTGTATGAAATGCCTTGCTAAAATCTAGGTAGGCCATGTCCACAGCCCCTCCCTGGTCTACTACTTTGGTCACACAGTCAAAGAAATCCATTAGATTCGTCTGACCTGACCTTCCCATCGTGAATCCATGCTGCCTTGGGTCCTGTGCCCCACTGACCTCTAGGTACTCAACAATTCTTTCCTTCAGAAGTGATTCCATCATTTTCCCTACCACTGAGGTCAAACTAACTGGTCTGTAGTTTCCTGCCTCTGTCCTGCTCCCACTTTTGTGAAGAGGAATCACATCTGCCCTCCTCCAGTCCTCGGGTACCACCCCATTCTCCCATGATTTGTTAAAGAGAGTAGTCAGCGGTGTCACTAGTTCTACCCTTAGTTCTTTTAGAATTCTTGGGTGAATCCCATCAGGCCCCATTGCTTTGTCTACCTTCAATTTTATTAGTTCTTTCAAAACCCTTTCTTCTGTAAATGGACTGGTATCGACCCCGTCTTCAGAGTGTTTCTCTTGTTTGGTTTAGGTAACTCCCCTAAACCAAACAAGAGAAACACTCTGATACTAGGTATTAGGAGAGTTGACAGATGGGTGAAGAGTCAAGGATGTGATACTGGGGGTTAGGTAGGCTGACAGTTGAGTGAAGGGTGGGATGTGATACTGGGGATTACAAGGGTTAACCGTTATGTGAAGGGTCAGGACAGGATACTGGGGATCAGGAAAGTTGACATGTGGTGGGTTAAGGGTCAGGATGTGCTCTGGGAGATCTAGAGGTTTGACAGCTGGATGAAAGCTCAGGATACGGTGAAGGGGATCAGGAAGTTTGACAGCTGGCTGAAGACTTAGGATACGATATTGGGGAATCAGAAGGGTTGACAGTTAGGTGAAGCGTCAGACTATGATATAGGAATCAGGAAGACTGACAGCTGGATGAAGGTTTCAAAATGTGGTACAGAAAATAAAGAGGACTGACAGTTGAGTAAAGGGTCAGATTGGGATACTGAGGATCAGAATGGTAGACAGTTGGGGTGATAGGTTGGACATGTGATACTAGCGATCATGATGCTTGACAGTTCGGTGAAGGGTCAGGAATATGATATTGGTGATTAGAAAGGTGACAGATGGGTGGAGGCTCAAGCTATGAATACTGAAAATTACAATTAAGCAATAAGGCATGACAGGGTGTGGGTTATTGGGGGATTTACCCACGCCTTGTGTGGTGTGTCACGAGGCGCAGCTGAGTGACTTAACCACACAAGAAGTGGGTAAATCCTCCAATAACCCACTCCCTGGAGTGGCTTATTGCGATTATACAATGGACCCATGTGTAAAATACATTTAAAATGCATTTAAGTATGTTTTTTTATAAATGCTATTTCTCAGCCGTGGGTTATTGCAGGATATACCACGGTTATGTGATGTGTTTTGACCAATGAGGTTACAGGATTTTCAACCCCCATTGTATAATAGTCAACAGTTGGGTGATAGGCTGGGGATGTGATACAGGAATTAGGTTTGACAATTCAGTTAAGGGCCAGAACATGAAAATGGAAATCAGGATGGTTGACAGTGGGTAAAGGGGGTTAGGGAAGTGATACTGGGGTTGGGAGCTTTCCTAATAGTTGGATGGGGGCCAAGAGAGGGATACTGTAGGTCAGAAGAGCTGCTAGCAAGTGGGTGGGTGTGGGTGGAGGGGGTCAGGGCTATCATGCTGCACTCAAGGTTACGAACAGCTGGTGTAGGTCTGGACATGATACAGGGGGTTGGGAGGTCTATCGACAGTTGGGTCAAGGAAACAATACTGGTGGTCCTTGGGTTATTTTTCAGTAGGGTTGAGGTGAATGTTGCAATACTTGGTCTTGCTGATATCTTGGTTAGAGGTTGGTGCTAAGATTGTGTGGTTAGAATGGTTGCGGACAGCTGAAGGAGAAACTGATGTAAAACTGGAATTGGGAAGGTTCCTGACAACTGGGTGGGAATTTAACACTGATAGGTTTGCAGGGTTGTGGACAGCTAGGTAGCAGTGAAGATGTAACACCAGGAGATCAGTAGAGTTACCGGCAGTTGAATGTGTGCAGGGGTTACATTGGTTAGGAACCCACAGTAACTCAGTTACACCACCTCTTAAAAAAATTGTATGACAGTTCCACCACCTCGGTCATCTTCCTCCATTGACTACTATAGGAGAGTTCCACTACCTAACCACCTAAAAATCCAGATATAAGTGTTCCCCCACCTAATGTTTCCAATTTAACCACGGTGTGTGTGGGGGGCAGTGTCAGTGAGGCCAAGATGGTTGCTGCCAGTGGAGTGGAAGGGGAGCAGGGATGTGATACTGTTGTAAGAAGTGTTGCTAAGACCTACTGTAGGAGCCAATCACAGATGTAATAAGAGTGCTAGGAGGGTTGCTCACAACAGTGTAGGGTCATGAGTGCGATACTGGAGTCCAGAG
Source organism: Neoceratodus forsteri (assembly GCA_016271365.2). Classification (NCBI taxonomy): domain Eukaryota; kingdom Metazoa; phylum Chordata; order Ceratodontiformes; family Ceratodontidae; genus Neoceratodus; species Neoceratodus forsteri. The sequence goes on along the minus strand of CM028132.1, from coordinate 60,834,811 downwards.
TGGTTCGTTGGGGGTTTGGAATGTAACCCCAACCCTGCTGCAGCTGCTGTCTACCTAATAACCAACAGAATCACATCCACGACCCCCAATCAAGTGTAAGAACCCCTGAAGAATCACAGTCCAGACCGAGTACACAGAACAAAAGCCCCTCTTCCTGCTGTCAACAATCATCCCGATTCCCCAATATCAGTTTCCCCAACCCCCGCCAAGCTGTCAAACTTTGTGACCCCCAGTATCAAATCCCAACTTCCCAGCTGTGAACAACCCACCCAATTTCCTAGTACAACATCCTGATCCTTCATCTAACTGTCAGCCAGCATGACTGATAACCAGTGTCACATCTTTAAACACCAATCAGCTGTCAACAATCCTCTTGGCCTCCAACATTAAAAGCCCTAAGTCAAATAACAACTCAGCATAATAAACCTCATCTTGCCCATAGCACCGACCCCCAATATCACATTCAGACTTCTTCTCAGCCATCAGCAGCCCTTTCTTATTTGTTTCTGTGCCTCCTCTGCTGTGGCTTAGGTGGATGCATCTGCCTTCGGTCTGGATGTAGCAGACTTCATGGAGCCACAGGTGGAGAGGTTTACATCCTTTATTTAGTTCCCCTGTTTTTGAAAGGAGCTTTTTTATAAAGTTGATTTGATTTTGTGCCATGTGTCCCCCTGCTCCATAGGGCTGCCGGTGTTTGGGACACAGCCCCGACATGAGCATGCATCAGCATGCTAATGTGATATGCAGCGTGGTGTCCCTCGCTGAGTCCCAGGCACTCTGCCACCCGCGCGTTTACAGGTGGCAGCAGTGCTGCAGAGTGCGCCCTTCCTCGGAGGAGGAGAGCGCCCATGGAATGCTCTATCTTCGGCCCCGGCTGGCCCCCCCGATGACCCAGGCTCGTCCCCGAACCTGGGATGCCGGTGTCACGAGCAGCAGCCCTACCGCTGTGCTGATGGGCCGGCTGTCAGCAGCCTTGTTAACCTCGGTGGTCCCTCCCAATGTCCATGTCCCATCCATGACCCCCACCCAACTGTCAACAACCAGACAGATGCTGCCAGTACAACATCCACAGTCTGTTATCCCCAGTCCCACCAGTGGCTAGGTGGAGGGTGTGGATGTGACACCAACAGTTGCCAAATGAGAACAACTGTCTCATCCACTTACTTCATTCACAACCTCATCATTTCTCACCTGCCACCATAGCCGGTTTTAGACACCAATGAACCCTGCGGCTGTTGGGGGCCCCCTGCTTATGGGGGCATCAGTGTCAGCAGGCATACTTAGTGTAGTTTGTGAAGTACAGTAAAATCTGGAGAATCCAGGGGCAACACGAGTCTCTGGCAAGGGCAACAAACAGCATCTGATGTACCCGAAAAACTGTTTTTACCCTCCTTAGATGCTCGAGTGTGAGTTTGTGAATGATCTTTGGAAGATGTGTGGGTGCTAAACTTAGAGGCCATGATTGTATGAGTGACCCAATCGAGTATGTATGCATGAGTACTGGTGTAAATGGACTTCTATATGGCTGGCTACCTTGACGTGGTACAGAGGCTTATCATCACAATATATCCTAAACATTGTAACTAAAAGCCAGCCAAATTCTGTCTGACTGGTAGTGGCTGTGTTAGATAAAATATTGTGAATCTGTTAGGATCATTGGCTTAACTACATTTCTACTTCTGTGACTCTACACATTGTTGAATATAATGTGGATGGGGCAATGTTTGGGTGGCAGGGCAGGACATCTTTTGGTCTGTGTTGGGGGAGGCACCAGTTCCGTCAACTGTCCAGTACAAGTTTTAAATTGCTGGCTACGCCCCTGATGGGGGCCTCCAACCAGAGCCCTGTACCTTATTAATTTTTATTTTTTTAATCTTATCTTCTTAAAACAGCAATAAGGGCCGTGCAGCGTCTTCTGATTTGGCATCATGATATCATGAAATGCCTTACCAAACTATGACCCAAAATGGGTGCCAGCATGCATACTCAATGTACTCTGCGGAGTACAGTAAAATCTAGAAAATTCAGGGGCAACTTGAGCCTCAGGCCAGGGCAACAAACACAAACAGACCCTGATGTACCTGAAGAACAGTTTTTACCCCTCCTTTGATGCTTTAGTGTGAGTTTGTGTATGATCTTTGGAAGATATGCGAGTGCTAAACCTAGAGGCCATGATTATATGAGTGACCTGATCTAGTACAAATGCATCAATGCTGCTGTAAATTGTCTTATGTAAGGCCGGCTACCTTGATGTGGCGCAGAGGCTTTTAATGTATCATACGAACATACGAAATTTGCCAGCAGATAAAGGCCTAGAGGTCTATCAAGTCTGCTCGAATGTGCAGCTAGCACCCCTTATTCTGCAGCTGCCCCTCCCTTCCACCCTTCCCCTTCATTAACCCTCCCCCTTGTCCTGTCCCATCCTCGTTTGAAGCAGTCCACTGTTCTATTGCATACCACTTCAGCAGGTAACGATTCCACCCAGCCACCACCCTCTGTAAAAGTGTCTCATCTCCTCCTGAACCTTCCTCGCTCCAGTCTCATATCATGGCCCCTGGTGGCCTCCCTCCCTCCCTTACTTTGAACAGCCCTCTGTACCCATCTTGTTTATTCCTTTCATGTATTTAAAAGTTTCAATCATGTCACCCTGTCTCTCCTCTCCTCCAGTGAGTACATGTTCAACTCCTTCAACCTCCTCTCGTATGATAAGTCCCCCAGCCCCTTGATCATCTTTGTCGCTCTGCACTGCAGCCCCTCCAGTAACTTAATGTCCCTCTTCAGATACGGACGCCAGTACTGCATGCAGTACTCCAGGTGTGGTCTAACTAATGACCTATACAATGGCAGAATCACCTCCTTCCTCCTCAAGGATATACCCTTTGCAATACAACCCAGCATTTTGTTGGCCTTTGCAGATGCCTTCCTACATTGTGCCGAGTTGTTCATTGACCCTGTAATGAGCACACCCAGATCCTTCTCCTCCTCTGTCTGGGCTAGCTGTACCCCCTCTAGCTGGTAACTTCTCCTTGGGTTCTTCATCCCAAAATGCAGCACCTTGCACTTTTTGGCATTAAAGCCCAGTTGCCAAGTGTCTGACCAGGTTTCAAGCTTTGCCAGATCATCCTGCAACCCCTGCCATCCCCTAGGTCATCCACCACTGCGCCTACCTTGGTATCATCAGCAAACAGACTGATCTTGCTCTTGATGTCCCATGATATGTCTGCAATGAATATCCCAAACAACACTGGTCCCAACACTGAGCCCTGTGGAACACCGCTCGTCACTGCCCTTGGGTGTGAGAGCTCCCACCCACCACCACCCTCTGTTGCCTTCCCTGCAGCCAGTTTCCTACCCATCTCACCAGCTTTGCACCCGCCCCTGTGCCTACTAACTTCCTTCCCAGCCTTCTATGTGGCACTGAGTCGAATGCCTTACTGAAGTCCAGATACAGGACATCCACTGCATGGCCCCTGTCCAGTTGCCTGGTTACCCAGTCATAGAACTCGACCAGGTTGGTTTGGCAGGATCTGCCACATATGAAGCCATGCTGTCTGCTGTCCTGTAGTCCTTTGGCCTCTAGGAGGGCCACCAGCCTCTCCTTCAGGATAGTCTTCATTAGCTTACCCACGGGGATGTGAGGCTCACTGGTCTGTAGTTTCCCGGTTCATCCTTGGGGCCACTCTTGTGAGGGGCACCACATGAGCCATTCTCCAGTCCTGAGGTACATACCCCAGCGAGCGTAGTGAGGCATTAAATCGGTCTGCCAAGGTCCTGCAAGGACCTCTGCCAGCTCCTTCAGTACCCTGGGTGGATGCCATCTGGGCCTGGCGCCTTGTCCACCCTCAGTGCCTTCAAACCCTCTCGAACTCTGCTCTCCATGATTTCCCATCTGTCACTACTTCTCCCCTGCTTCTGCCATTTCTCCCACTTTGGGTGTCACCCCTTCTTCTCTTTAGTAAATACTGAGCAGAAGTACTCATTTAGTGCTTCCTGTATTGCACCCTGCTTCCACCCAACCCCTCCTTCCTAATCCTTACTATGTGGTCCTTACAGCTTCTTTTCTCCTGATGTACTTAAAGAAGTCCTTCTCCCCCTTCTTAATGCCTTGTGCCAGCCTGAGTTCCGTAGATGCTTTGGCTCCCCTTACTGCCCTTGTCACCTCCTTCGATTCTGTCAAGTACTCCTCCCTGTCCTCCCCCCTCCCTGTTTTCTTGTACTTCCTAAAGGCAGCTCTTTTCCATGACCTCCTTGCTCAACCAGATCGGTTTCTTAGCCCTAGCCTTCTTGCTCTGGGCTTTGCAGCAGGTTTTGGTTGCCTCCACTATCCCCAGCTTTATGAGCTCCCACCTCTGGTTAGTGTCCATACTAGATTGAATTCTGGCCAGGTACCCTTTTACCACTTCCCCCATCCTCCCAAAGTCAGCCCTCCTGAAGTCCAGCACTATTGTGCCAGATTCCACACCTTCCTTGCCCATATCCAATGTGAGCCATACTGAGCAGTGGTCACTCCCTGACAGCGGTTCCTCTGCTGTAAGTTCTCTCACAAAGTCCCCATTTGCCAGCACAAGGTCAAGGGTATTTCCTAACCTGGTTGGTTCACTGACCATTTGCAGCGGGAAGCTGTCCTGGAAGGCATCCAGCAGTACCTGCTCCCTTCTGTTCCTGGTTGTTGGGGTGCTCCAGTCCACTCCTGGCATGTTGAAGTCCCCACAATCACCACACTACCCTTCTCCGAGGTCCTCCTGATCTGTCCCGCTAGTTCCTGTCTAACGCCTCGCCTGAGATGGTGGCCTGTACACCACTCCCATTCTAAGAATCCTATTCTTGGAATCCTGGATTTGCATCCAAAGTGACTCAGTACTACCTTCCTCCCTTACACACTTCAGTCCTTCCTTACATATAGTGCCACCCCTTTCCCAATCACCCTGTCCCTCACGAAATAACCTGTACCCTGGTACAGACAGGTCCCAGTCATTGTATTGGGTGGCCCATGTTTCCTGATGGCTGCAATGTCCACCTCTCCTCTGCCATGAGAACCTGTAACTCTGCAGTTTTCCTCCCAAGGCTCCTAGCATTAAGGGTAACCACCTTCCACCCTTTCCCCCATCCTGCCCTCCTTTCCTAGCATCACCAACAGTACTTGCCATTTGTCCTTTGTCACTGTTATGGGGGTAAGCTCATATGGTTTCCCAACCTGTGGTCTCTGCATATCTCTTCCCCAACTGCCACCCCCCACTCCTAGTTTAAATTCCCAACTTCCTCTATGTACTCCTCCATCCTCTGTTTCAGCACTTTCTTTCCCTCCTCACTCAAGTGTAGTCTGTCCTTGGCATAGAGACTACTGTCCTCCCAGGTCCCTCCCCACCCCCCAACAGCCCATACCCTTTAGCACAACACCAGGTTCTTAGCCATCCGTTAAATTCCTCTATTCTCAGCTTTCTTGTTGTGCTTGCCTTTGGCACCGGAAGTATCTCTGAAAAAGTTACTGATCTTCCTGCCCCCTCACATAATTGTGCTAGTTCCTCAAACCTCCTCTGGACTGTATCTACTGTCTTGTCAGCCAGGTCATTTGTCCAAAGATGTATAATTAAATGAGGCTTGTCCCTACCCCTTCTAGCATATTTCAGAACAGACTGTCCCACTCTTTCCGCTGTCATTCCTGGCATGGCCTTCACCCAAATGCGACTATGCCTCTCCCTTGCTACTCCCACCTAACTCTCTAGTATTGAGTCCCCAGCACTAAGATTCCACCCTCTTACTCCCTGCTTGCTTCCATTCATCTCCTCTCTCATTTCCAGCTCCTCTTCTTCCTCCTGCACATTATTTCCCCTTTCACCCCTGTTGCAATTCTCCCAGCAGAACTTCCCCGCCTCCAGTTTGGTCCAGGCATTTATCAATTACTCCTCTAATTTCATCATTCCTCCTCCACCTTCTTCCTCTCTAGCAGTGCTCAACTGTTTTCTGAAGGCCCTTCACAAATGCCCGCTCCCTCTCTTCCATAGTAACCTGTTCTCTCCTTTCCACTCCATGACTTTTGCCACTTCTTCGCCTCCCCTCACAAGTCCTTATCTCCTCCTTCCATTTGTCTTTTGTCTCCTGACCTGGTTTCCCCGGCAATCGTTCTTCCTGGCCTGGGCCCCTTTGTCTCTGCTTCCCTTCTTCTGACCCTCTCCTCACCACTGTTGGCTTAAATCGCCCTTCCCCATCTCCCCTTCTTCCTCCCTCCAGTATCCTAAACATTGTAACTGAAAGACAGTCAACTTCTGTCTGATTGCTAGTATGTGTGTGTTAGATAAAATGTTGTGAATCATTGGCTTACTGCACATTGTTGACCGAAATGGGGGGGGGGGGGTATGGCATTGTTTCTGTGGTGGGGCTGCACTTCTTTTAGCTTGTATTTACATGGGGCAAGTTCCATCAGCTGTTGAGTATAAATTTAAAATTCCTGGCTACACCAGGGGCAGTCAATAAGAGGCAGATGGGTAGTACCGGCTGGGGATTGTAAAAGTAGCCCAAGAAGTAACACAGCTGTCTCCATAAAAAAATACATTGATACTGTCCTTAGATAAGGGCCTATGGCCCACCCAGTCTGCCCATTTGAGCATGTAAGTTCCTTTTAACTTTTTCTAGAAATATACCACTGGTTCTACTAAAATCAGTCAATAAAATGGTGCAGCTATGGGCTACAGTCAGACACATGGGATGAAGGACGGCCAAGCAGGTGGGACTCACGACTTCACTAATTCTGCTGGGGGGGGGGGGAGCGCCTCAAACCCTATAGTCGCCCCTGCCTGTCACACTCACGTTCCCGCACCACCACCTCATCATCCGGACAACCAACCACCCCCCCAGTATCGCCCCGTGTTCAAAGTCTGCCTGACCCTCAGTAGTGGGCACCCAAACCACACACACCATTTTCAGGCGAGCGAAAAGCAGAACTATACATTTAAAAAAAAAACTGAAAGTGGACGGTGCTTGCTTGTAAGCACAGTCATCGGTATGCATTCCCGCTATGTTAGTACACGCGGTTCAGCGCTACCACCGGGGCTCTCCCTCTGCCCACCATTACACCAACGCCGCGTTTGACGTATAGAGGAGCACAGGAAGACCCGAGGGGGTTCACCGTTCTCTTGTCCCTCTTCCGAGCAGTGCCTCTCCCCGCTGCTCACCTCCAACGCAGCTCTGAACTCGTGAAAGCGCTCAGTTACAACCGGCGACCCCGGAACGTCTCGATTGGCGCTCGGCTCCGCATCCGGAACTGCCTGCTATTTGCCTTGAAGTTTGGAGGAGCAAGAAGCTTGACAAAAACCAGTCACCGGGAGAGAGCCGATCAGTTATTTTTGGTCGTGCCCTAGGAAATGTAGCTAGCGGCTCGCGCTGCAGGACGAGCTCTGAACCATTTCTGATGGAACCCGCTGCAATCGTCTGACGTTCGGATCGAACTTTTGGTGGTAATTTTTATGTGTATGGTGAGACGACCGCTCTAAAGCAGACTCCTGGGGCTAGGTTGGTGCTCTCTTGTCTGTGTGTGCACTGCTTGGCCTAAAAGCTTCACCTCGGAAACGGATTGTGTCCCAACCGGCTTGTGTAGTTTTTGGAGAGCTGGCGATTTGTGCGGCTGAAACTGGAGGCTGACCCTAAAACGACAAGTGTGTATGTTGGTTGGTGCTGTTGTCCTCCCCTTGCCTGCTCTACACATATTAACTGCTGTCCTCACACGTTTTTAATAGTATACTTTGGAATAAAAACCCAAAGACGGATTCTGGAGTGCTGGCTAGGGGGTTCGAACCGCAGGGTGGAACTGGGGTAGGCTGTTGGAGCCACTTTTTAAAAGAGAGCAAGCTACTATTTGCTGGAAAGGATATAAAAAGGGATCTACGCTGCTGAACTATCTGACCGAAGGGGGGAATTTACGTTTAAAATGGGGACGCATGGACCTGGAAGGAAACGGATCCCGAACAGGGAGCGACTGTCTGCGGAGGGCGATGCTTTAAACCTGATTGCCCGAGAGGTAAGTGCTCATCAACGGACAGACCATGTTTAATGGCACGGAAAGAGATGGACCCATTTAAGGCAGATGCCCCGCTGATGCTAGTGTGTTTAGAATGTCATGTAGCGGAAATGAAGCGGTTTCACTCATCGATCATTTCCCTTTTATAGCCAGCGACATATTTTTGAGTGCAAGCTTCTTAAATTTCAAACGCATTCACATCTCCCGGAGGCTTTTGCATTTTGTGTTGTGCTGCTGGGTGTATTAGCCGAAATTAGGCAGAATTGTAAGGCAGCCACGTGTCTTGTGTGTGCCTGTCCTGCGGCAAGAAGATGCGAGCTAGGTTCTGCTGTCACTGTGTATCATCCTGATACTTGCATGCTTTCTCATGATGGTTCTTCTACAGGGGGGGAACCTCACATATGGCACTCTCAAAAGTTTCATCTTGTTGCAGTGTGTTAAAAATATAGCGGACACTCAGACCTGCTGGGATGACTATCCTGTGTTTTATGTACTACATTGCATAAGGAAATGTTGCAATATGCCTTCATGGACCACGACTACCCTGCATTGCTTCTGCAGGAAAATGAAGCGGGGCGGGGGAGGAACAGGAAATGATGTTCTTTTCAGGGAATGTGACCCTGTAGCAGGGAAAACCCTTTGATTTGGGAGCCCTAATTGAAAGGACCAGGGCAAGGATTATTATCGCAGCTTGGGGAAAAAAATGTGTGTGTGTTTGGGGGTGGGACATGTCTCAGAAACAGTGGACAATTTTTTTTTTTTTTTTTAAGCGTTGCTCACGAAGTTTACTATTAATGCAGAACCCTAAATTTAATGTGAATTTCTACTTTGAAATCACTCTCGAAAGTGTGGGACGACAACCTCTCCATGTGGAACATATAGAACTTCTGATGGATAAAATGAATGTCACTTGTATTGTGGAACAGTGGTAGAGTGTGGGATATTTGGTAACAGGCAGTGTTGTAATTACATTTCATGAGCTTCAGAAAGATGTGTGGTGTAATGAACATTGTGTTTTGAAACTTCTCTGTCCTCACCACTTGTATGTAAATGGTATTATCCAGTGGCTAAAACAGATACTCAGGCTTGATTGACTGGCAGCCATGGGGGCATCACTGCACACATCTCCAGAAAAAGAGGGCCAGCCAACAGCCTTTTTGCTTGCCTTCACAGTACTCTGCATTCCTTTGCCTGTACATAATATGGCTGCCCTGGCGTTCATTCCTTACCACAGTGTTTTAAAGCAGGCCCCAATTTGGCCAGTACAGCTGCTGCTTGACATCTTTCCCAGTCCTAGGTTTCCACCACACACTACCCGCTGCTGCTGCACTCTCAGGCTCTGGGCACCCTCCACGCAAGAGAATGGGCTAGCCAAATACCATCAGAAATCAGGGCCGGCCCTTGTTCCACCATTACCATACCACTTCCAGCTCCCCTCTCCTGAGGAATTTGTACAGAGCTTCCAAGTCGGCACTCCTTAGATGAGGGAGATCTCCTGGTTCTGACCACTAAAATCAGGGAGATTTTCACAGGACCCTGATGTATATGCCTAGCTGATGTAGGTGCTAGAAATGCAGTGCTGAAGTCACTTAAAGGCAGGAGGAATAGTCTGTTCTTTGATACTGATGATTCTGGGGACATGGACTCGTGCCATAAAGAGCAGGGAGAATCTTTAAAAAGCAAAAAAGGAAGGGCCGGCCTGTTGGCGCAGTGGTGGGTTTTCCGCTTGCGACGCCGGCGACCTGGGTTCGGGAACGGACCCGGGTCGTCGGAGGGCCGGCCGGGGGGAGAGGGGTGGAGCGTCCTATGGACTGCTCTCCTTCTCCAGGGTGAGGGTGAGGGTAGCACTCGGAGCGCTGAGGACTCCTGTCGGAGGCCAGGAGATCTCACGCTGCCACGCTTAAACTCTGGGAGGCGGGACGGACGCTGGCATCATTGCACGTCCCCGCCTCTGTGAAGGAAAAAGTAAAAGAAAATAGGCGGGCAAGGGCCATAGTCTTAATTAAGCCCTCCCAGGAAGTCCTCAAGTGGCCACCATAGCTGCGGGTCCCTCGACTAGATACTAGTCCCGTGGCCACGAAAGAACGTGGCCACGGCCCCGCCCTCCGGGGGGGGAAGTTGGGGGTGACTGGGGGACCCCGGCAGCCATAGATGGTGACTGAGGCTTCCAGGGGCCGTGACCAGGGCTGATGCAGTGACAGGAGGTCCTGCCAAAAAAAAAAAAAAAGGGCAAAATTAGGGAGACTCCTTGAAAGTAGGAAAACTTGGAAGGTATGAACCTACAACGCCACCACATACTGACTATGTAACAAAATAAGGGAATTGCTTTTCTAAATATTTACCTGCACTGTCAAAAGCCCATTAAAAATATGTTTTTTTTTTTTTTAATTGTTTGTTTTATGTATATAGAAAAAACCCTGGATAATAGTATTAATACACTCTAGAGCATGGTATATACGTCTTGGGCCATGAGTCACTTGGCCTTCGGCCTTGTGACTTGCAGTGTACCCAAGACGTAGTAATGACAATGGCACATGAGCATGTGCTTGTGGAGGCACATACATGCTACGGAGCCATGGACCCTTCCATCTATTTAGTTTGAGCCCCGGCGCCTCCGCCTGGTGGCAGCCAAAGGCTGAACCTGCATGCCTCCCCATCCCAGGAGAGGAGAGCTGTCTGTCAGAGTCTTGGTCCTCTTCCCCCACCCCTCGCCCCACCGGCCAACACCCAGCAACCTAGGCTCGTTCTCGAACCCATGTAGCTGGCGTGATAGGAAGTAAGGTGCCCAGTGTCTCAGCCCTCTCTGTCACTGGGCTGTTTTTTAAAGGTTACTTACACTATGCATAGGGGATATTCCATATTTACTCCGGGAATGTTGCCACTAATGCTGCCTAGAAGCGAGTGGTGCAGTCGCCAGTGCTAGGCTTCCATTATTGGCACCATTCTAGAGTTATTAAAAAGGTTTCTCCTGAATGTGCTGTGGGATGTCCTGTTTGTGCCACGGAACTTAAGAGTTACATCATTTTAATGTCATCAAGGGGAGAGTAACAGCTAGAGCTTCAGGAAGAATAGCATGTTCTTTGCCTCGGAGGTGAGTAGGAGGGCGGAATAACCACTTTTATTCAGTCCTGTAATTCATCTGCTCCATGTGTGTGTGTGTGTGTGTGTGTGTGTGTGTGTGTGTGTGTGTGTATATATATATATATATGTGTGTGTATGTATGTATGTATGTATGTATGTATATATATATATATATATATATATATATATATATATATATATTTGAAATGCAATATCACACATACCACATACCCCCGTAATGCAAAGCATCATGGGCTGTATATGCAAATCACCACAAAATGTTATGCTGCTTCAACTTTAAAGGGACACTGTCAACCTGTTTTCCGTCATATTATTTCTAGTTAGAAACCCACATTTTATGATTGCTTACCTTCTCTAAAATTCATTGATGTTGCTGTTTGTTTTGTCTGTCTCCTTGTTTAGTAGAACTGAAATGCATGCTAATGTATATTTATAAACAGCCTTGTTTTGTTTACAGTCCTGGATCTGTTCTTGCTGCATAACTTCCTGAGCATTAGAAACACCTCTAAATGGTGCAGTCACTTATGACACAATACCATCCTTAACTCCCACTTCATTATGAGTGGCTAGACTGTGTTGTGGGTGTTCCCAAATCCAGGAAAGATGCAGTTGGAGCTGATCAAGGAATGTAAGCAAACCTGTTTTAGTGTGGTAACACCAGTATGTTTGGCAGTCTGTTTTTTACTTTTTTAAACTAAAAAAGAATGAGAATCAAAGTACCAGCTACATCAGCAATCTTTACAGAATGGTGGCAATCACAAAATGTGTTTTTTAAACTAGGGACACTTTGAGACCTAAGGGGGTTGACAGTGTCCCTTTAAGCAGAAATGCATGGTGCCGAAAGGTCTCTCACACAGTCTACAAAGGGTGTCAACAGAAGGCACAGACACATGTTCAATCCTACCAGGACTCATCAATGTGCCTCATCTGTTAACACCCCAGTGGAATGCACCAGCTACCCTAAGTTGGTTAATCTGGGTTGGGTTGTGGTGAGCCCAATAAAAACCAAAAACAAGCTAAAACACAAAGAACCTTAATGTGCAAGCACTGAGGCAAGTGTTACCCCATACGTCATTGACCGGGAAGCCAAGTGTCAAAGAAATACAAAATCACACATAACCCCATAATGCAAAGCATCGTGGGCAGTATACGCAAATAACTACAGAATATTATACTGGTTCAACTTTAATCAGAAATGCATGATGCCGAAAGACCTCTCACACAGTCTGCAAAGGGTGCCAATAGAAGACACAAACACGTGTTCGGTCCTACCAGGACTCATCAGTGTGCCTCGTCTGTATGACACCCCAGTGGAAAGAACCAGCTACCATATTAATAGATATATATATATATATATATATATATATATAGATACATATATGTGTGTGTGTGTGTGTGTATGTGTATATATATATATATATATATATATATATATATATATATACGTGTGTGTGTGTGTAGTATATATATATATATATATATATATATAGTGTGTGTGTATATATGTTGTATATATATATATATATATATATATATATATACATATTTATGTGTGTGTGTATGTATATATATGTGTATATGTGTATGTGTGTGTGTGTGTGTGTATATATATATATATATATATATATATGTATAATCTGTATACACAGGCGCACACACACACACAGAGTACATGAAAGAGAGAGAGAGATACATATCCAACAAAATACGTAGAGGGGATATGTGATGGCCAGCGGTTGAATACACTATCTGAATGAGTGGAGAGTAACTTCGGGTAACCTCACAAGTGGCAGACCATGGCAGAGCTATGAGTGATGGTTCCCGTCACTCGCTATGAGTTCAGATAAATACTGTATTCAATCACCGGCCATCACATGTTGGATTTACACATTAGGGCCATGTATTGTGGAGTTTCTGGTGTGTTTTATTATTTTTGTATTTTATTTTTTGGTTTTATAAAGGTTTAGTTTTGCATTTTCTTTTTTCGGGTGTGGGAGTGGTGGTTTTCTTCCACGTTTGGGTTTGCTTGTTTAATTGGCTGCTTGTTTCCTGGTGAAGGTTGAAAGCGCTGTATGATAGGGTGTTGGTTTTAAATGGAAGGACGTATGATAGGGTGTAGGTTTTAAGTGGGAGGACATAGAATTTGTGAAACATGGTGGCTCTGTATGTCACTTCCCGAGAGTTAGAGGGTGCGCTGTGTCTTACCAGCACTTTTCGTTATTAGTGTTCTTTTGGTGGAGAAAAGAGAAATCAGGGCTTTTAAGAGGTGTGAAAGTGCATTTGTAAGTTAGGGATCGAGCAAGGTTGTGGTTGGGTTGGTGAGGTGGCATTCTAAAAGTGGTTCAGAGTGAAGGGTGTGTGGCTGAGGAGGTTGCTGGAGGTGTGTGGCAGAGGGGTTGTTTTCCGATGGATTTTGTGGGTATCTGAAGTACCAGCAGGGAGTTGGGGGTGGGAGCTTGAGAAGGGCATCTGTGTGCACTTAGTACTTGTGGAATAGGCTGGTGGAGCACGGAAGATTACAGTTAGTCTGTAAGAAGTGCTGGCGAGTGACATGTATACTGTGTGGATAAATGGCAATGACATGTGTACTATGTGAATAAATGTAATTTATCCACATAGACACATCATCGTCTGTTTATTGCATGGGAGTGAAGATGCACGATTTTAGGTGATGCTTTCTCTGCTCACCCCTGTTGTATAAATAATATAAATACAGACAGAATAATAGATAGATTCCAGTGGATTACAAGGCTGTAATTCCATCTCAAGGTTCTGGGGACATGGGGAACCTCTTGAGCTTCACTCTCGAGGTTCCCTATGTCCCCAGAACCTTGAGATGGAATTACAGCCTTATAATTCACTGGAACATATTTGTTATTTTGTGTAATATATGGATGCGAGATGCTGACGAGGTCTCACCTGCGGATTGGTTGTAGGAGGGCTCCGTGCTTTAGGATTGTTCAGGCAGACAAGTTGAACCAGGAAACAACAATTATCAAAATAGAAACAGTTTGGTTAAACATTAAACAGCAAAGCGCAGCAGAAGTTCAGTTAAATGTGAAACTGAAAATCGGTTTAGTCTTTTTTAAAAAAAGTGCCAATGATTGTGGCAAAATCGAGGAACTGACCGGAATGAACTGCATGATGGAACGGACTCCTTGCATACCCTCTGTCTCCACACACCAACAGCTCTGCTTCATATGCTGTTTTTTGTTGTTGCTGTTGTTTGAGAGAGCCATTGTTTTTATTCTTTAAATATGCTGCTGAGAAGTATGCTACCATTCGCTGACCGCACAGCAGTCTTTGAAGTACTTTGAGGTCACAGTTGAAAAGCCGGCTCGCGGTCAGCGCGAGCTGTCAGGTTGCACTTGCACTTTGGTTTCAGAGTGATAATACTGTCATTCCGACCTCTGAATGATAGTATTACGAGGTCAGAACGATAGTATTACAGCGTTTGAACAATGGTATTATTGAGTGTGAACGGTGGTATTAACATAACATATTAACATACTAAAAGCCAGCAGCAGAATAGGCCTAATGATCTGGCAGCTCCACTGGCCTCACTCTTCAACATCTCCCTGATGACAGGGTGGGTGCCTCAAGATTGGAAGGTGGCTCATGTGGTGCCTATCCACAAGGGGGGTCCAGAGAGGAGATGGGGGATTATGGCCCATTAGCCTAACGTCGGTGGTAGGCAAGGTTATGGAGGGCATTGTCAAGGAAAGGTTGGGGCACCTGGATGACAGGCAGTATGGTTTTGTACTGGGGAGGTCATGCCAGACTAACATGGTGGAGTTTTATGACTGGGTGACGGGTGCCCTGGACCAACATAGGCCGGTGGATGTCCTCTATCTGGATTTCAGTAAGGCGTTCGACTTGGTACCCCACAACGGCCTGCTAACAAAGCTGGGGGGATGGGGTGGGGGGCAGTTGCTCAGGTGGGTGGAGAACTGGCTTATGGGGTGAATACAGCGAGTGGTGGTTGGAGGGATAGTTTCTCCCCGCAGGAGGGTCGTCAGTGGGGTCCCCCAGGGTTTGGTCCTGGGACCACTCCTGTTCAATTCCTATGTCTCGGACATAGGAGTAGGTTGAGTCTCTTTGCGGATGACTCAAAACTGGGAGCACTGGCGGATGGGCAGGAGGGGGGAGAGAGGCCCTGCAGGGGGATCTGGTTACCTTGTGGGGGTGGGCAAGGAAGTGGGGATTGAAGTTCAATGCAGGGAAATGTAGGGTGCTGCATCTGGGGGTCAGAAACCCGGGACATGCATTCACCCTGGGAGGAACCACACTGCAAGTCACATCGGGCGAGAGGGACCTAGGGATAGTGGTGGACAGCAAAATTAATAACTCTGAGAATTGTCAAGGAGCTGCTGCAAAAGCAAACAGGATACTGGGCTGCATAACCAGGGGGATTACCTCCAGGAGGAGGGAGGTGATCCTCTCTCTGTATAATGCCCTGGTTAGGCGACATCTTTAGTACTGTGTGCAGTTCTGGAGACCCCATCTTAAGAGGGACATAGCGCTGCGGGAGAGGGTTCAGAGGTGGGCGACCAGGATGATTCAGGGCATGGAGGGTAGGACCTATGAGGAGAGACTGGAAGAACTCAATCTGTTAGCATTGGAGGAGAGGAGGGACAGAGGGGACATGATAGAGGCTTTCAAATATGTAAAGGGGATAAATAAGGGTGGAGCCAGGGAAGTGTTCAGGCTCAAGAAGGGGGGAACTACCAGGGGGCACGAGTGGAAGCTGGAAGGGGGAAGTACAGGAGGGAGTGCAGGAGACCCTTCTTCACTGAGAGTGTGGTGGAACCATGGAACGCACTGCCCAGAGATCTGGTGGAAGAGACCACAGTGGAGGGATTCAAGAAGGGTTGGGACAGGTACAGAGGGAAACTGAGGCCAGGGAAGACCACCTATGGGCTGGGGGGGGTGGAGGAACAAGCTCCCAGTAGGGGGCTAGCTTCCGAGCAGACACGATAGACCATGGGGCCTATTCTGCTGGCTTTTACTATGATACTATGTCTGCTCAGTAGCCAGCCATCTAGTGGTTGCTCGCTATTCCGCCCCCCCCCCAGAGGGTCTTCATTGGATTTAGAATCCCCTTGTACATGTCCCACCCCTTCTTGAAGCCCTCCACTGTGCCTTCCTCCACCAGCCTCTTGGGCAACGATTCCACGGCTCCACCGCCTCTCTCAGTGAAATAATTCCTCCACATTCCCCCTCAAGTTTCCACTCATGCCCACTCGTTGTCCCCCCTCCCGTTTTTAGCCTAAACAGCTCCTTGTTTCCGCTCTGTTATTCCCTTTACATACTTGAAGACTCCTATCATGTCTCCCCTGTCCTTGCTGTCCTCCATTGTGTACATCCCAAGCTCCTCCAACCTCTCCTCATAGGCCCTCCCCTACATTCCCTGAATCATCCTGGTCGCTGTCCTCTGGACTCTCTCCAACAGTGCTATGTCCTTCTTCAGATGAGGTCTCCAGAACTTTACTGAGGTGTTGTCTATGTATTGCTGATTTTTTTTTTTTCGCATTGTTTTCAATGCTGTCATTTTTGATATCCATATATTACATATATATAATCTACACACACACATGAGCATGGTAGTGCCTGTATATTAGGGTTGTGTTGGGGTTTCTTTAAAAAGGGCCATTTTCTAATGTTTATAACTCTGTCATCTTAGGACTGTGAGATTTGGCATGCATCATCTCAGTCCTAGTGTCTTCTAATGTGTCAAGTTTTATAGATGTCTGTCCATTCTGGATTTATAAAGTATTGAATGTATGTATTTTTACCCATATTTTGAACCAGCATTTTTGCTCAAGAATAGGGAAAAGAAAACTACAAGTAGTTAAGTTATGAAACTTTGAGGTCTGTTAGATGTTTTGGAGGAAGAGGTCCTTTTGTGGTTTGGTGGAAAAAAAAAACCATTAATTTTCTTGTAGTTATTAACGATATTTGTTTACACACGCTCTGTTTACTCCCCCAAAAACAGCTTAAAAAAATCTACAACAACTTACATTTTGAGACTTACACGTCTGTTAGACATTATGGAGCCATAGGTCTGTTTGGTGAAAAAAATGTTAATTCATTTTAAAGTTATTAATTGTTTATTCTTCGAAAATGCTCAGTTCACTAAAAGAAATAGGTAAATACCGTATCTCATCAAATAGAAGAGTCTGTTGAATAAAAGTCGCCCACAGAAACAAGCTGCATTTTAAAATGAATACTTTTTAAAAAAAATCCACCCTCGCATACAAGCCACAGTTTCTAGTCCGGGATGAAATCATGTCAGAGTAAACACTGTGGCTGGCACCGTGTGATTAATTTTTTTAAGCTGTATAAATAGGATCATTATTGTATTTTTTATTTTTTTAATTTTTTTTTGACGGATTATCTTAGTTGATGTTTCTTTTACTTATTTTAATATAAAGTAGACCAATAACAATAAACGTGGTCAAATCCAGGATGTGTAATATTTTATTTCTAGCAGTTTTATTTCATTTTGCTAAACAAGCTGCCCTCAAATCCGAGTCACGCTTGAGTACAAGCTGCAGATAAAAATACTAAATTTTAATTACAAGCTACACAAAGTAGTATTTAGATATATTTTATTTTACAGAGGTGTTTATTTTCCTCAGCTGGATTTCCGTGTTTGCAGTCTTGCCTTAGGAGGCTTTTTAAATAACTTGTGTTTAAATGTTCACCAACAGCAGTTTTATTTTCACTGAAATTAGAAATTCAGCTGTGTGGGTTTAGACAGGCTGCTGCTTGTTCAGCACTACATTGGGAAAAAGTGACAGACTCCCTCCTCTCTTGATTTTTTTTTTTTAAATATTTTTTTACAGCTCTGCCTATACAGTTTATCTGCCTACAATCTTCTAGATTATATTGCCTAATATCTATATGTACAGAAGGTGTAAAGAAGCGAAGTCATAGAGGAAACTGCGGAAAACTTAATATTTAGACAGAGCTCCGCTTTTAGCAATTCTTATAGTTCCTCTATTCCCCTTCCTCTTTTCTTTATTGGTGAGGAGAGCTGCATAAAAACAGGACCTGCATTACTTGGCCTTCTCCAACGACTGCTTGTTTGCAAGTGACAGCCTGCTTCATGGTTTGTGACATCATAATCATTGCCACAGCAACCAGTGGTGATGTCACAAGCAGAGGATTATGCTGTCAATTGTAGACAAGCAGCCAGAGCAGATAAAGACGAATATCCTGTTTTCATGAAGATTTCATAAGTAATTAAGTATGGGAGTAGGGAAGTGCAGTATATGAAATGTAAACTAAACTGTGTGTAGCTACTGTGTGTAGCTACTGTATTGTGTTTTTATGTTGCCCTTGTGAAAACAAATAATTTTACAACGGCAAACCCACCGATTAGGCTTTTAAGCTGCAAAATTAATTTTCTGGTACCCTACTTGTTGTAATAGTGAGTGTAGTGTCTCTCCCGGAATATAAACGTGGCTGGCGTTGCACGGCTCCATGTTGGTGCATAACGCAGCTCGGCACTGCTCACTTGTGCCGTGTAGTGCTATTTTGCATGCACAGAGTGGTCTGCTCCGCTCACTTGTATCACTGTAGACAAGTGAGCAGTGCGGAACTGCAGTGCATGCAGTATGGCACTGTGCACTACTGGCTGTGTTTATATTCCGGAAGAGATACTGCGTTCAATGTTACAGCAAGCAGGTAGGAAAAAATTATTTTCTGGGCTTAAAAGCATAATCGGGCATTTTGCCTTTGAGGGTGGGGTGAATCAATTGAGAAATTTGCCAGTTAAAAACTTTTTTTTTAACTTGCTTTTTGGTGTTATGCACCTTAACATCTGGTTGATCCCACAAAGTGCTGCCCACTGTGCTGACACACTAAATCACCCAAGGACCCTCACGGCGGAACCTCTGATTACATGAGTAAGAGACTAAGCTGCAGGGATCAACAGGGTTTCTGTATACGCCTTGAAAAATATTTCAGTTATGTTATATTGAAGTGAGCCGAAAGAGGTAGGAAAGCACAATTAGATGTGATGAGATGATAAGAAAATGAGTGTTTCGATTGCCTGAATACTGTAAATCAGACTTTCAAATTACATCCACCAGCCCTGTGTGGATGTGTGATGCCGTCAGGATGCGCGAAGCGTGCTTCCACATGATGTGCTTCGATGGCTGTCATGCCTCTGCACACTTCTGGTGGCCCCAGACGGCCTTTTCTCTAGCCTCCACTAGGGGTCAGACACATGCTGGGCTCTGCGTTCCCCCACCCCTGGCAGGGGTGAGCTGTCCCTCGAATGATCCCCCCCCCCAGCCACTCCTCCGCCCTGAGTTTGCTTCCTAACCCATGTCGGCGCCGCAAGCAGAAGTGCTACCGCTGCATTAACAGGGTGGCATTGATTTAAACCTGTGGCACTGTAAAATATATTTTTTTAAAAACAACTATTTAAAAGCCCCCACTGAATTCAGTACAGCAGTCCCCCACCCCCCCATGCTCTACAGACTCATACAACACAAAATGTATGAGCTGGTGGATGCCATGGGAACAGAGTTTTCAGTACAGGGTACCAGGAATGGGAGGGATCTGTCTGCCAGCTCCTTGATGCAAGAATTTTTGATCCCTTCCCTTACTAAAACAATAAAGATTTGAATTTTGAAACCAGGACTGCTTAAGTCCTTTGTAGGTAGACTTCTAGTGGTGGTGGTGGTGGTGGGGGTGTTGAGGATTGCTTTTCAAATCGAATAACTTGTTGCTCTTTAGTAGTTTGTCTCGATTTCGGACTGCCGTCTTCAGTGCTGCTCTAGGCAATTGTGATGTACTTAACATTGAGAAAGCGGTTCTCTGGTTCTGTAATCCACTTAAATTAGGATAACAGTTACACAACATATTTTTGATATCTTGCTGTTAGTGTAGCGTTGTCATCAACCAAGACATAATTTTTATCTTCTCATTTTTACTTCCCTAACCATTGTGTATATATGGGATATGCATTGGCCTGACTCAGAATATACATTTTTATCTTCCAAGTGTGAGGGTACCATAACTGATGAGTGGCAGAGCCTTCGGTATAGCTATATAAAAGTATAGATAGATACATGTGTCAGTAGCTTTCTCCATGGAACCAGTTTTGGCTTTCCCCAAGAGCATTTGTGCCTAGGGGCATGTTTTTATTCACCACGGTTTTGTAACACCTCCATACATCTCCCTGCTGCTCATATTTAAAGCAGAGCCTGGCCCTAATATCATTACAGCTAAAGCATTTAGGGAGGCCACACAGGAGAAAAAAACGACAACAAAAGAAAGGAATGGAGACAATGAGAGGAAGAGTAAAGTATAGCGAGAGCAGGAACAGCATAAGAGTCAAAGAAAGAAAGTGAACACCTAGTATACAGTATAACATGTCTGTACGGCTTGACAAATGACCACATCCTTTTAGTTTTTTTTCCCTGTGGGAGGCACTGCAATAACTCCAAATCTGCAGATTATTTTAGATTTATCTTTAAGACAGAAGAAACACTGGTGATTGTTTCCTGCCTCACTGAAATATGAACTTCTAACTGGTTTAAAAAAACATAAATGCAGCCTTGTCGTGAGAATATGTGACTGCCGAGTCCCTTAAGAGTGAAGTACCTCACACCCTATTTTTGGTGAACATATAAATAATAGAAAAAGTTTGTCATGAAGGATATGACAGTGCAGTTTGTGGAGGAAGCAGCTTGTAGTCAACAAACGGAAATATATTTTAATGCCATAAAATGGAGTGGGCATGCTCAGTTGCATTTTTGGGCAGAGCACTTAACATTTCTCCAGGTCCGTGGAATGAGGGAGGCCATTAGACCCCCCAAATTTCATTTTGATCCTCCTTTCAAATACTGTACATTAGTGAAGTGGAGTCTGTCCCCAGCTACGTTTTTAGCAAATTCTTCATGTTGAGTACATTTTTTCATCTAGCTCATTATTTAAATGCAAAAGTAGACTGTTGCTTGAGGACAGCACACCTCAGTTCAGAAACACTACAGGATATCCGGAGGCTCAGACAGAGCTGTGTCCGAAATGGTATAAGATCAGGTTAAACCACCCAGCGAATTTGGATAGTGAGCTATCTGCATGTTATTCATATTCCAGACTGTTCAAAGATTTTTTTTTTTTTTTTAATTATTGTTTATCACTCCAACTCAGGCTGGTGCCCCTTTCAGCCAGCACACCTAGGCCCTGTCACCCTGCCATCCCCAGGACATACCTGCCCCAGTTGCCCTATAGTTTGTTTGACCCCCCCCCCCTCTGGTGAGGCCATCAAGCAGGCTGTGTTCCCTGGTAGTGACGGAATCTGAGATTGGGGCAGAACCTGGTCGGCAGGGCCTGTTGGGTGCCGGATTTATCTTGCATCTCTTCTGTTTTTTCCCTCCTATTTATACCCTCTATTGGAACTGGCAATGCAAATGTCCACATGCAAGGACGCAGCAGGCCTGCACATGCATAAGCCTGCAGATTCCTGCACCCACTTTCTGGCCTCAACCCTACTTGCACTACCGCAGGAAGCACTCGTGCAGTGGCACAGATAACCGCTGTCCCCCGGAGAGGATGTGTATCTGCTGGGACTCTGGAGCCCTTTCACCTGGCTGACCCTCCAGTGACCCGGACTTGTTCTCAAACCCTTGTCGCTGGTGTTGCGAGTAGTGGCTCTGCCGCTGCTGCACTGATAGGTGAATTTTTCAAAGCTGAACTGATAGTATTCACACAGTTCTACAAACACCAAGTGAAATCCCTGTTGAGCTGAACTTTTTCCTATGGAATACACAGTCACCTTAGCTCAGTGAGCACGAGCCTTTTTGGTCTCTGCACTTGAAATTGAGCATCCAAGTTCATCCACTCACCAGTTCCAAGTCCACAGGTATGCAGTATTGAAACCCAAGTGAGATTGTCTTTCAGTAGTGGTCAGCTAAGGAGTGTGTGTGTGTGTATATATGTGTGTGTGTGTGTGTGTGTCTCTCTGTGTGAATGTGAATGACCAGAGAAAGCAAGAGTGAGTCCGTGAATTTGAATGACTAGACAAGATTGAGAGTGGGTGTGAATATGAGTCTGCGAGTATGAAAGACTGGGCAAGCATGAGAGTGAGTGTGCGTGTGAGTCTGTGAAAGTCAAGGTTTTAAATAAGATGAAACAATTGATCTGTAGTTTGACGCATGAAAGTGCTAATCCACTGTCAAAAAGCACAGCACTTTGCACAGAATGATTAAAACATATTCAGTTTTAATCATGTCTACTGTGCCATGGACTCGCACAAAAATAGTTAGCAGTCTGCTGCTAAGCATTTCTGGGAATGGTTATCATTACCCTCTGTTTTGTGTAGCATTTTGCTATGCCATACCAGCTATTTAATAGCCTAGAAAGTGAATGACAGAGTGAGATTCCGTGTTGAATGCAAATGACTGGGGGACAGTGAGAGTGAGTTATGAATGTGAAAGACTGGGGAGAGTGAGAGTCTGTGGGGAATGGGTATGACTGGACGAGAGAGAGTTAGAGTGAGAGTCCCTGGTGAATGTGAATGACTGTGTGAGAGTGAGTGAGAATCCATGGTAAGTGTGAATGACTGTGAGACCATGATTGTGAGTTTGTGAATGTGAATGACTGGGGGAAAGCGAGAGTCCGTGGTGAATATGAAAGACTTGGGTAGAGTGTGAGTGAGAGACCGTTGTGAATGTGACTGACTAGGTGAGAGTGAGTGAGAGTCTGTGAATGTGAAAGACTGGGGGTAAGTGTGAATGAATGAGTCCATAGTGAGTGTAAATGACAGGGCGAGAGTAAGAGTCCATGTTGAATGAAATGACTAAGTGAGAGAGAGTCTGTGGTGAATGTGAATGACTGGAGGAGAGAGAGTGAGTGAGAGTTTGTGGGGGTTATGAAAGACTGGGAGAAGGAGTGAGTACAAGAGTCCTTGAACGAGAGTCTGTAGTGAATGTGAATGAATGGGGGTGAGCGAGTGTGAGTCTGTGGTGAATGTGAATGACTGGGCGAGAGTGAGTGAGAGTTTGTGAATGTGAATGACTAGGTGAGTATCAGTAAGAGTCTATGGTAAATGTGAATGATTGGGGGAAAGGAGTGTCCATTAGTGTAAATGACTGGGGGAGAGTGAGAGTGAATGAAAGTCTGTGGTGAATATGAAAGACTGGGGAAAGTAAAAGTGAATGAGAGTACATGGTGAATATGAATGACAAGGTGAGAGTGGGTAAGAGTCTGTGATGAATGTGAATGAGAGTATGTGGTGATTGAGAATAACGAGGGGAGAGTGAGTGAGAGTCTGTGGTGAACGTAAATGACTATGTGAGAATCCGTGTTGAATATAAATGACTGGGGTAAAGAGTGAGAGTGATTAAGCGTTCATGGTGAATGTGAATGACTCTGAGAGAGGGAGTGAGAGTCCGTGGTGAATGTGAATGACTGGAGGGGAGTGAGAGTGAGTGAGAAACTGTGGTGAATGTGATTGACTAGGTGAGAGCAAGAGTCCACTGTAAATGGGAATGACTGGGGGAGAGTTAGAGTGAGTGAGTGAGAGTCTATGGTGAATGTGAATGATAGGGAGAGAGAGAGTGAGAGTCTGTGAGTGTGAATAACTAGGGGAGAGTGAGGGTCCAGGGTGAATGTGAATGACTTGGGGGAGTGAAAGAGAGTACATGAGTATGAATGACTAGGTGGGAGTGAGAGTCCATGGTGAATGTGAATGACTAGAAGAGAGTGAGCGAGAGTTGGTGGTGCATGTGAATGACTGGGGGAGAGTTAGAGTGAGTGAGATTCTGGGGTGATTATGAAAAACTGGGGGAGAGTGATGGTGAGTGAGAGTCTGTGGTGAATGTGAATAATAGGGGGAGAGAGAGTGAGAGTCTGTGGTGAATGCGAGTGATAGGTGGAGAGTGAGTGAAAGTCCGTGAATGTGAATAGGTGAGAGTGAGGGTCCAGGGTGAATGTAAATGACTGTGGGGGTGAGAGTGAGAGAGAGTCTGTGAGTTTGAATGACTAGGTGAGAGTGAGTGAGAGTTCGTGGTGAATGTAAATGGGGGAGAGCGAGTGAGAGTCCATGAATGTGAGTAACTAGGTGAGAGTGAGAGTCTGTGGTGAATGTGAATGACTGGGGGAAGTGAGAGAGAGTCCATGAGTGTAAATGACGAGGTGAGCATGAGAGTCCATGGTGAATGTGAATGACTAGATAAGAGTGAGCAAGAGTTGGTGGTGAAAGTGAATGAGTAGGTAAGAGTGCTTATGAGTGTGAGTCTGTAAATTGAATGACTGGGGTGAGAGTGAGGTTAGTGGCAAGAGTGAGAGTCGATTAACATGCATGACCAGGCAATAGTGAGTGAGAGTCTGTGATGAATGTGAATGACAGGAGAAGAATTAGTCTGTAAATGTGAACTAGGCAAGAGTGAGTGTGAGTCCATGAATGAGAGTGACTGGAGGCGTGTGAGAGTCCATGAATAAGTGTGTATGTATACTTGTGGACATGCAAAGTATTATGCAGGCTCACCTGTAAGCATTGGTTCTCTCTCCTAAAGCTGGTCTCCAGGCTCATCAATTCTGGGAGGTCCTTCCTGGTACCACGTGACAGGCAGGATGGAAACAGACTTCTGCAGGACAGCATACCCTCCCACTCGTTTCCTCCAGATGTCAATTTAATTCCTGTCTGTCAAGAGATAGGATCTCTGCAGGACCTCTGTCACAGGAGTGGCAGAGCTGAAGACTACAACTGTGAGTGCTGACTTTTTCTATTTTTTTGACACTTCACCAGATTACAGCAGCGCCATTAAGCACCAACGCAGGGACCCCTGTCTCAGCCTTACTAGCTTCACAGATGTGCTCCCTGCTCCCTCCCGCCTTCCCGTGCTTGGAGGAGGCCCCCCCCACCAAGGACTGAAAAACCGCTACTTCGGGGGCTGGGGATAAGTGGAGCAGGTCCGCAATAAGGAAGGTCTGACACTGGGCTCCTTGAAGTGTTTTTTGGTTACGGAACCCTGTGATTGTTTAAGCGCTTCGCGCTCAGTTCCAGCCACCAGCTCTTCAGGCCTCCAACCTTCTGCAATGCTGACGAGCCCCCGGGAATCTGGGCTCGTCGACGGGATCAGGCCCCGGATTAACCTATCGCATCGATGGCCCTGCAGATTTAGGCTGTCGATACGCCTCGGACTCGGAGAGCCACCTGGAACTCTCAGGCTCTCCGACTGTCCGACTGTCACCAGGACTCTTTCGAGCATTCGTGCTCTTTTACTGGTGACGGATTAGCCCAGACACGAGTGGGAAAGGGGGCAGAGCCTTCCTTTTCTCGACGACGAGCATCGACTGGTCAGCTCGTTGGTGGGTCTTACAGACCTTCAGTCCTCAAAAGGACTATTTTAAGCAGAGGCAAGGATGAAAATCTAGGGACAGAATTAAGCCTCCAGTCCAAGGGACTATTTAACACAGAGGCAAAATCAAAATGAAAGGACAAAAGAAGACCTCCAAGCTGATTTCTGGGCCTCAAGCATGTTCTTAGCTAAATTGGACAATCCCTCCAGGGGCAGAAAGTGCCACAGATGCAGATCCCCCATGTTGGCAACTTTTGCGGGGTCCCTATGTGTCAAATGCGACAGTGCAATGTCCGCAAGCCTAGAGGAGGCTGAAGAGGCTTTCGTCTCTGAATCTCAGGACCTACGCAGCCAGCCCACGGGTCAGGGGCAGTCCTCCGCCTCAGAGGGGCACTGCCACTGGGCTAGAGATCTAGCCCCAGACCTTATAGAGAAGCTGAGCAGGGCCTTCGGCCTCAACCCATCTTACTTTGACAGCCTACCACAGTCACCAGAGCCCAGGGTAAACAGGAAGGCCACCCACAACCGCACCCCCTCTCCATCCTCGGATGAGGAGGCTCCCCTTTCCTCACGCCACGTCAAGAGGAGAAAGAAGGCCAGATCCAGGAGCAGATCCAGATCCTGGGATGCTGCCTATGAGAAGCACCGACAGGACAGATCCCCCCCCTAAGGGTCCAGCTATTCATCCCCAGAAGAGGGGGAAATCCCAGACTCTGGCTCAGACTCAGACTCCTCACCAGCCAGAAACTTTGATTTGGATGACCTGGATTTTTTCATCAAACAGGTGTCTGATGAGATTCACTTGGGTTCATCTTCTCCGGAACCCAAGCACGCCAAGCCAGCTTTCAGACTTGCTTCGACTTCAAAGCCAACGATGACATTCCCCATCCCCCCACCCCGCCATTGAGGATCTGTTAAAGGAAGAATGGCAGGGGCCAGAGCGTTCCTACCCCATTTCATGCCGTCTCACCAAGTTACTGAAATTCGACAAGAAACTTACGGAGGGATGGCTAGAATGCCCCAGAATTGACCCGTTAATCTTCAACCTCACTAAAAAAACGGTTATCCCAACAGAGGGTGGTGCCTCCCTGAGGGACCCAGCGGATAGGAAAGTGGACACCTCTCTAAAGAAAGCCTTTCAGTCCACTGCAACTTCTCTCAAAGCAGCTGTAGCCACCCTCTTCTCAGCTCGGGCTGCTCTCTCCGGGGCCACTGATCTGGCATTCCAGCTAGCTGATGAGCCAGAGAAGAGTAAATCCATTATGCAGCACCTGCAACTAATGGGGCTAGCGTCGGCCTACTCGGCTGATGTATCAGAGGAGGCAGTCAGGTGTGCAGCAAGAGCTATGTTTTACCTTAGCTCGACGCAACTTATGACTACGGGCATGGCAGGTGGACGCCTCTTCAAAGATGCATTTGGTGAATGCCCCTTATGAAGGAGGACTTCTGTTCAGATCAGCTCTGAAGGAGGCAGTCAGGGAGTCCGGGGAAGCGGCAAAAGTTCAAATGCCACAATCCCTGGGCAGGAACAGCCCTGGACTGCAGGATCCAGACAGAATTTTTGTGCCCAAAATTATTCCAGGGGCCAGAATAAATCATTTTACAGGCAGACAAACCTGGTTCACCTCTTGCAACCAACGCGGCTTCTGGGGTGGAAGGGGAGGCTCCCGAGATGCCGGGGTGACACCAAAAAATCACAATGAGGATTCACGGATCCATCCTTGTGTAGGGGGCAGGCTTTCCAGCTTTTTCGAGGAATGGGTCCACACCACCATGGACAAGTGGGTGCTAGATGTAATTCGCAAGGGTTACTTCATCGAGTTTGAGTCCAGGCCCCAGCTGCCCCACATAGTGCACTTGCCAGTCTCAAACAACCCAGTAAAGAGTGGCGACATTGTAGGCAGTCACAGATCTTATACAGGCAGCAGCGATCTAACAAGTTCCCGTTCAAGAAAGGAACAGAGGAGTATACTCTCTATTCTTCACAGTGCCAAAATGTTCTGGAGGTTTCCGACCAGTGTTAGACCTCAAGTTTCTAAATGGTTTTGTTTGCCACAGGACATTTAAGATGGAGGCTCTGTCCTCCATCATCCGAGGAATCCATCAGGGGGAATTTTTTAGCCTCAGTAGATTTACAAGATGCTTATCTGCATATCTCCATATGGAGGGCACACCGGCAATTCCTCAGGTTCAAAGTGGAGAACACCACTTTCAATTCACAATGCTACCCTTCGGCCTGTCCACAGCCCCCAGGGTCTTTTCCAAGGTCCTTGTGACAGTGATCGCTCGACTCAGAATACAAGGGATCCAGCTCTTCCCGTACCTGGATGACATTTTCATGAAAGCCCCGCTGTACAGTCAAGCAGTCCAGGCGGTGACGGAGGTCACCCAGTGCCTCTCCTCACTGGGGTTCGTTATCAACCAGAAGAAGAGCTCCCTGCAGCTGTCACAGTCTCTGAATAATCAAGGGGTGAATATCAACACAATCCAGAACAAGGTTTCCCCTGTGGATTTGAAATTCAGGGAACTGAGGGCACTCATCAGCAAATTCCGAGTGGCCCAATCCCTGCTGGCTCGCTCCTTTATGCAACTCATAGGGACAATGGTCTCTCTGGTAGACTCAGTTCCCTGGGCACTAGTCCACATGCGCCCTTTCCAGTCAAGCCTGCTCCATCAGTGCTAAGGAAAAAGTTTAAAGCAACTGCTACAAGTTTGTAAGAACTTTGTGCTGAGGTTGATTACCAAAAGATACCAAGAGAAGTAATCAAGGTGTACAGGACCATTGATAATGTGAGGATGGTGTTTGCTTCAGGATTTGGGGGTCGAACCATTAATGTACCGGAAGGACTGGTGAACTGGCTGTGGAATATGGTGGAGAGAAGTGGCTCAGGTGAGTCATGTATTTTCTACGGACATTATGGGAGTTGGGTATTAAGGCAGCCCGTGTGTTTTCCTTGTTCATGTGGGAATGTTCCTAGGGTGACTGCACCTTCTAATATGCTGATGCAGGAAGGAAGCTATGTGGCCCCTGTGCCGCCGACTACTGTGCTCCTGGCAGTGGCCGCAGTTAGAGAGAAAGGCGTCTCCTGCTGCCAGTGAGGCCACCAAAGTGCAGCCATTAGAGCAGTGGGAGGAGGTAGTGGCTAGCCTGCCTGAAGTAAAGCCAGAGGTGGTACCAGGGCACAGCGTCCTGCCCAGCCCTGTACAGCATAGGTGTAGAGCTTTCTCCCGTGTGAGGGAGGGGCCGGTGGACCTCAGAAACATAGAATTTGACAGCAGATAAGGACCACTTGGCCCACCTAGTCTGCCCATTTCCCTACCTGATGGATAAGCTGCAGATTCTAGTTAATCAATAGCTTACTTCCTCCTACACCCCACTAGAATTGCCTTATGCCTGTCCCATGCATTCTTGAATTTTCCCACTGTTCCTGACTCCACAACCTCCTCAGGAAGGCTGTTCCATGCATCCACAACCCTCTCTGTGAAAAAATACTTTCTAACATTGCCTCTGAGCCATCCCCTCTCTATCTTCAAATTGTGTCCCCTTGTTCTTGCACATCTCTTCTTCTGAAAGATGCTACCCTCTTGTACTTTAATTCCCTTGAGATACTTGAAAGTTTCTATCATGTCCCCACTCTCCCTCCTTTCCTCAAGGTTATACATGTTAAGCTGCTTTAGTCTCTCCTCGTATGTCTTCTGGTGCAGACCCTGCACCATTTTGGTTGCCCTCCTCTGAACAGTCTCCACTCTATGTCTTTGCGGAGATGGGGTCTCCAGAATTACTCGCAGTACTCCAGATGGGGTCTCACTAACAGTCTGTACAGAGGGATAACAACTTCCTGTTTTCTACTGTTGATGCCGCTCCCTTTGCATCCCAGTATCCCCCCAGCCCTCCTTACTGCCTTCTCACATTGCTTGCCCACCTTTAGGTCATCTGATATAATTACTCCTAGGTCTCTTCCGATTTGTGTTGTTATTAACTCACCCCCCACTGTGTACTCTTCCCCTGGGTTTTTGTTTCCCAGATGCATTACCTTGCACTTCTTTGCAATCTGCAATTTGCAATTTTGAATCTAAGCTGCCACATACTTGACCATTCCTCCAACCTTGCCAAGTCCCTTTTCATCCTTTCCACCCCACCTTGTGCATCAACCCTGTTGCAGATCTTTGTGTCCTCTGCAAAGAGACATACCTTTCCTCCCAGGTGCTCTCCAATGTCACTTATAAAGACATTAAAGAGGACCAGTCCCACTACCGAACCCTGTGATAGTCCGCTACTTACCCTCCTTTCTTCACTGGACTCCGTTTACTATTACCCGTTGCATCCTGTTGTCCAGCCATTTTTTTATCTAGGCTACCACCTTGGGACCCACTCCAAGGCTGGCTAACTTGTATATTAATCTTTTGTGTGAGACAGAACTAAAGTGTACTGCTGCGGGGTATGTGAAGGACAGAACTGAGCAGTCAGGGGCCCCTAGAGGCTGTGGTGCTTGGCACGCAGAACAAAAGTATAAAATCAGATCAGCCATATCCCACTCAGGAACCTACTGTGAGACGTAAAATGCTGCCCAAGAAACTAGAGGAAGCAAAGTTACTGAAAAGGCAACCCCTGCTCCCCACAGCACAGGAGAAAGCTCCAAGTGCTGCTGCCTCAGGCGTAGTAATAGCGTTAAGTGAAAAGGACACTTGCTCAGAGGAGGAGAGTGTGATTGACCCTACTGATGTTGTGTCCATCTATGAACAGCCAAAGGAGGGTATTACTAGAATGAACCCCAATCATAGTAATTGAAATGGCAACCTAGTTTGCAACTTGTGCTTCAGTATTGCAGTGGTAGGCCAGTCGGCCAACTCTGTGTACCATGCTACCATAAAAGGCAACTGCACAGTCATCGTCATATTTATTAAACCATAACAGTACTGATGGGCAGATCTGGAATATAGATGGGGAAATTAAGGAGCAACTCTTCACTTTGGTATGTGCTTTCATAAATAAGATGTTTCAGCCATTACAATTTACTAGAGAATACATTGTTTTTCATTTTCAAAGTTCCTTTCCAAGATTTACAGCACGTCTAGCTAGGTAAGTTCATCTAAAAAGTGTGCATACAAAACATTTGCCTCTACGCTAGTTACCTCACAGTGCCTTTGTTTATGACATCTTAGTGCTCATCATGACAATGGACTGCAATGTCACAAACAGCAATTGTGTGGTTAGCAGGGGAGAGTCAGATATATAACTACGACTGTGCCCTGGGTAGGCACTGATCCCCGAGCAGACTCGACAAACCATAGGGCCTATCTGCTGGCTATTTAGTATGTTATATATTTTGAAAGACTCGGTGAAATAATTGCTGCATTATCTACAATATTTAGTAGCTCAACAGCAGGGGAAAGTTAAATAACAAATAACTAGGAAACAAAGTTAAAACATAACTGGTGTAAATCTAGTGCTTCTAACTTTTTTTATTATAATAGAGAGTTACTTTTTAAATGATTTTCTCCCTCCTTATATCAAAGTACCAGACCAGGCTGTCACCACCAGCCAAACCAACAACACCAGGATTAGCCTTGTGGTCACTGCCGTTTTCTATCAGGGGGCAATGCGGGAGGAGGAAAAAAACTGCTGTTTTGCTAAATGTGCCCCTTCAGGAATAAGAAAAAAATCAATCGACAAACAAGTACAGTGGCTTCCTGATGTATGCACATGCCCGGGACAAGCTGAATTTGTGCATTCAACCGGAATGCCATGGAAATGAATGGGTGCTTATTGAAATCAATGAAAACCCATTTACAAACATAACTCACATGCTCACAAATACACCTAAGCCATCTTAAATGCTGTTAAATGTTATTTTAAGCCAATATGAGACGTGATAGCCTTTACCATAGCACAAAAATTTTTTTTTTTTGATAAACTGAGCACTCACTGATGCTGACCCACTTCCGATGCGCAAATGAGAGTGAATGCGGCTTTCAGTGAGTAGCATGAATTCTGAAGTCAGATCTTTTGCCATCAGTCCATCACCCTCTGTGAGTTAATCAGAACTGAAAACTAACAGCAATCACTGTCACTATAGTGCAGGGGGGGGGCAGGTTTAACTGGGTTCTGGCATTTCTCAGGTGATTAGCTACAAGGGACAATTTAGTGGCTGCTAGGGAATGACAACTGAATTCAACTGTCCTAGGTGACAAAGACCTGCTGGGAGCATGTCCGGATGAAAAAAAAAGTGCATATAACCAAAGAACTGTGCGCATACAAACAGAATTATTAACTTTTTTTTTTTTTATTTAGTTGTTTAACCAGGTATAGCACACTGAGCTGAAAGCTTTTTTACAGGAGCGACCTGGGAGCACAAGGAGGTTAAGTGACTTGCTCAGGGTCACACAGTGTGCAAGTGGAAGCTGTGGGATTCAAACCCAGGTCTGGTCTGCTGGATGTCACCAAATTTGCAGCTCAGAGCCTTAGACCACTGCGCTATACTGCCTCCAAATTGCTGGAATAGGACAAGAATCGGGACTTCAGTGTTTTGCGCATACGTCCGGAGTGTGCATACATCAGAATGGCACACAAGTGGACTCTACTGTACCTGTAACAGTTTGCTTCCTTAATATACTCACATACAGACACAGCCACAGTTCAGAACAAAAATCAGACCTCCTCTTCCAAACTGAGATTGTTCTCCTGCACAGCGAAGTCTTGCCAACTTTTTCAAGGGGTCTTCCTGCTTCCACTGGGCCCCTGAGCATGAAACATTCCCGGCATAGGGCATTTTATCTCTTGCAGGTAGTTGGAGTGAGTGCGAGATGCCCAGTTACTTCAGTTTGGAGTAAAATCAGCTGGTCTTGATGAAACAGTGATGCTTTGCACCGGGAAACATTGACGAAGTTCAGCTGATAAAATGGTGAGCAGCTTTTGTGTCCAAGACCGTGTGGATTTGGAACACTGATGCCACGTTTAGATGGTAAGGTTGGTAACAGAGTGTATACATACACATATATATACACACACACACGCATATCTGTAATAAATATACCACTCTGAGGTGTGCGGTCGCGCTCTGATATCGCACTGCGCTTGGTCGCGTCAACCGCCCAAGCGCGTGTATATCAGCGCTACCGCACACTTCAGAGTGGTTTATCTATCTTATAAAATGTCAAAATTGTTTTGGAGGGGGTAAAGTGCAGGTGTGCGGTCGCATTTGATATACGCACGGTCATGTGATGGTGTTTGTCCAGTGCTGTTGCTTAGATGACCGTGATTGTCTCACCCATTTTATAAATACATAAAATATTTGTGCAACAGGAGTGGGCTGAAAACTCATTGAATAAATCCATTAATCTTCACAGTCGTTGAATAAGCAAGCAATAATACCCGACAGGGTGGGCAGTATTGGGCAACACCGGACCGCCCAGGGGCGTAATGAGGCCCGATGCCGCAGGCGGAGGGCCTTATAGCCCCTGGAAGGTCCGGTATTGCCCATACCGCCCACCCTGGAGGGTATTATTGCGCTTAGAAAATGAGCACAGTAAAAAGAAATGGCAGAGAAAAAAATTGTTAATAAAATAATTAAGTTACATTAAGTTTTGTAATTAAATAGTTCCTCCGCCTGGCATAATGGGATAATATAGCCCTCTAATCTGCAACTGGTAACTTTCAGGTCCTTCAGATATGGCGGGCGTCTGCAGTTCATTTTAAAAGCCAGGTGCTGTCACGGAGTATGGCAGCATTACACAATCATTTTAAAACGTCAAAGTGTACGGCTTTTTCTTTTCTCATCACGGGGAGATAATGCGGCAGAATGTGGGAATAGCTAAGCAAGAGTAGGGCTGCTAGGAAACACCAGAGGAGGAGATGTGATGAGAGAGAAGGCTTTATTTTATCAGCGATCTGGCATAATGGGAGAATATAGCCGTCTGATCTGCGACTGGTAAGTTTCAGGTCATTCAGATATGGTGGGGCGTCTGCAGTTCATTTTAAAAGCCAACTGTTGTCACGGAGCATGGCCGCATTACACAGTCATTTTAAGACGTCAAAGTGTACGCCTTTTTTTTTTCTCATCACAGGGAGAATGCGGGAATAGCCAAGCAAGAGTAGCGCTGTAGGAAACACCAGTGGCATCTTAGAGTACAGCAGGCAGGATTTTGGGGATGAGGTTAAAGTTTCTGCGCTTCTGGAGGTTTGCGGGCAGTAACCTCAGTCACAGTGAGAAAAAAAAAACTGCAGGGGAGAGCGAGTAAGAGAAGCTGTAAGTGAGAAATGCTCCGAATTCATTTTGAATGTGCAGACCGGCATGGCAGGTGGGGGGAGGTGGCGCAAGACATGCTACGGATTGAGGATGTGTCGGTCGCAAAGCGAGGGCAGGTATACTGTGCAGCACATTTTTACATTTAAAAAAAATAAATAAATAGTTGGGGAAACCTGTGCTTTTTGGCAAAATGCCTGTGTTTTGTTTCATATCCTATAGTCAGGTTGTGAAAGCTCACTCGCTAACTGACTAAAAAAATGGTGGCTGTTTGAAGTTATGTGTGGAGTGCCTCAGCCAATGAGGAAGCAGATAGGGCACAAGAATACTTCTCTGGGCATGAGGCAGGTTTGGGTAGCACTTTTTTCACAGTAGGCATCTATCGAAAGTTAATGTACCCCCCCACTGTGCTGCTCAGCCAATCAGAGAAGTCGTACTGTAAAGCCCATTTTCTAAATAATATTTATCCATATAATAACTATGTCACAATCACTCTGGAACTCATTTAGAATGTTCAGCCTCAGTAGCAGTACTACCCATATTCAAATGTGAATAACTTTAAAATGAAAAAAGATAGCATGGTACTGTGCAAATGAAAGTTGTTCAGCACAAAAGTATCTACAAAATAAGTGGTGTTTCATTTATAGAGACCTTATAGATTTTTTATAATTAGCAAAAAAAGAGCAGAAAATGCAATTTTTTTGTTCACTTTTTTGACAAACAAATGCAAAAAAAGATAAACAATCAAAAACAAATGACCCTGCACTGACAGAAGCATCCCTATTCCATAAATGAAATATACAATGGTGAGCTGTCAGGTAAATGATGCATCTACACTTAAGCTGTTTGACCTCGGACACCTCACTCGTGGCATACACCACTCATGATGTTACCTGAGGTCAAACAGCAGTTGTGTAGATAAATCATTTATCTGAGAGCTCTCCATTGTATATCGTGTGTGTGTGTGTATGTATTATATATGTGTGTGTGTGTGTGTATGTGTATGTGTATATATATATATATATATATATATATATATATGTATATGTATGTGATATATATATATATGTGTGTGTGTGTGTATGTGTATGTATATATATATATATATATATATATATATATATATATATATATATATATGTGTGTGTGTGTGTGTGTGTGTGTATACAGTAGCGTGAAAAGTATTTGCCCCTTCCTGATTTTCTCTATTATTGCATATTTGTCACACTGGATGTTTTCAGGTCTTTAGAGAAAATGTAATATTAGAGAAAGGAACCTGAGTGAACAAATAACACTTGTTTTTTTTAATTTCACTTATTTAATGAAAAAAGTTAACCAACACCAACTGGCACTGTGTGAAAAAGTAATTGCCCTTACACTTAATAACTGGTTATGCCACATTTAGCTGCAATGACTGCAACCAAACACTTCCTATAATTCAATATCAGTCTTTCACATCGCTGTGGAGGAATTTTAACCCACTCTTCCTCTCAGAACTGCTTTAATTCAGTAACATTTGGTAGGTTTTCGAGCATGAACTGCTCGTGCTTCAGGTCCTGCCACAGCATCTCTATTGGGTTTAAGTCTGGACTTTGACTAGGCCACTCCAAAACTTTAATTTTACTTCTTTTTAGCCATTCTGATGTGGACTTGCTTTTGTGTTTTGGATCATTGTCTTGCTGCATGACCCAACTACGCTTCAGCTTCAGCTGACGGAAGGATGACTGGACATTATCCTTAAGAATTTTCTGGTACAGAGCAGAATTCATGGTTCCTTTAATTATGGCAAGTCATCCAGGTCCTTAGGCAGCAAAGCATCCCCACACCATCACACTACCACCACCATGTTTGACTGTTGGTATGGTGTTCTTACTGTGGAATGCTGTGTTTGCTTTACGCGAGACATTATGGGATCCATGTTGTCCAAAAAGTTCCACTTTGGACTCACCTGTCCATAGAACATTTTCCCAAAAGGCTTGTGGATCATCCAGGTGCTTCTTGGCAAATGAGAGGCAGAGCATTTATGTTCTTCCATATATGTCATGGTTTCACATGAAGCCCATTTTGCCAGTCTCTTTCTGATTGTGGAGTCATGAACACTGACCTTAGTTGAGGCAAGAGAAGCCTGCAGTTCTTTGGATGTTGTTTTAGGATCCTTTGAGACTTCTTGGATGATTTTACACTGCGCCTTGGAGTAATTTTGGCAGGCCGCCCACTCTGGGAAGGTTCACAACTGTTCCAAGTGTTCTCCATTTGGAGATTATGGCTCTCACTGTGGTTCGATGGAGTCCCAGAGCCTTAGAAATAGCTTTGTAACCCTTTCCAGACTGATAGAGGGCAACAAATTTTTTCTGATCTTTCAGGAACTTCCTTTGATCATGGCATAATGTGCTTGTGAAAATCTTTGTGCTGGCAATGTGACTCTGATGGTAAGGGCCAAAATAAGTGAGGTTTATATTGAGCAGGGCTGGCTGTAATCAAGCCTGGCTGTGTTCAATCAGCCGACTCTAATTATCCCTTTAATTGGGTTGATTTAACTAGGGGCAATTACTTTTCCACAGTGCTAGTTGGTGTTGGTTAACTTTTTATTAAATAAATGAAATAAGTTAAAAAAAAAAGTGTTATTTGTTCACTCAGGTTCCCTTTATCTAATATTATATTTTGTCTAAAGACCTGAAAACATCCAGTGTGACAAATATGCAATAATAGAGAAAATCAGGAAGGGGCAAATACTTTTCACGCTACTGTATATATATATATATATATATATATATATGTGTGTATGTATATATATATATATATATATATATATATATATATATATATATGTATGTGTGTGTGTGTATGTGTATGTATATATATATATATATATATGTGTATATATACATATATATATGTATATATATATATTTATATATACACACACGCGCGCACACACACACACACACACACACACACACATATACAGGGCAGTGCTGGCACTTGCATCTGGCATTAGAATGCTGTTAGCCAATAAGATTAAGCATTTTCTTTACCCGTTTTCTAAATTTAACTATCTCCTTGATTCATTCTTTGTCCCATAGATGGATGAACTGCTGTGTGAAATACAGCTGTTTGGGTCGGCCCATTGGGTTTTGATACATGGCTGCTACCTGAGAGATTGGGGTTCACATGTGAGCCATGAAATCTCACACTGGCTGGGGGGCGGGGGGCACTTCGTTGAAGTGAGATAGGTGAATGGTTCCTGGGAAGGGAGGCCACAGACTGCCCCTCTTTCGTAGCATCCCCCTTCACATCTGCCAAGCAGTGGCATATCAGTCATCTGCCCCCTGACCCAAAGAGGCATTCAGCCATGGCAGCACTGATTGTCAAGGTAGGGGGTAGGGGATGGGGAAAAGAACTAGCTTTAGAGGTGAAAAGGTTTCTAAAAATACAGTTTGTTATTGGTAGGAGACTAGAGTGGCAGGAAGCTTGTTTTATTATGCGAATGAACTATGATACTGAGTAACTCTGTATTCTGTTTTATGGTTGGGAAGTATGACTTATACTCTCACAGTATATGAATTGCTGATTAAAATGCTACAAATTAAAGGAAAACTTCTGCATTAGTTTTAATGTTTTTTGTTTTAATTTAGTACAGTCTTTCTATCTAAACAAATGCACTTAAAGATAGTAGTCACAGTGCTTGAGTGATAATTTGGGCCTGTGTGCCTTAAGGGTTGACAGCTGAGCCCTGATTCAGGATTGGATGGGTATAAGCAAAGCTTGAAATAGAACATTATCTGATGACCCAGAGGGGTATACTTGAAATGTGTCTGAAGAAGCGGAGTTTTTGGTTTAGGCTACAGTGACAGCTGTCAGGATTAGATGCCTGATCTTGCAGAATTCTGCAGGAAACCGTGCAGTTCATTGACAGTTGCCATGCAGGAAACTGACTGATTGTGACTCTGAGCCTGATCCTGGTGGATACCGACGTACTTTCTTTCTTTATTCTCCAGTGTGTGGACAGCATGGTACGGCACTCTTTTCTGCCATCTACGTGCCTCAGAGACCCCCAGTATTCGTATTGCTGCCTCTTATTTTTCAGAGCTGACCCCCTGCGTGGGAGACTTCCCTACATCTCTTACAGGAAACACAACCCAGCATCTAGCAGGCGGAGAGAGGTGGGGACAAACTCTGGGCTGCCTAACTGAGTAGGATGCGAGACGCAAGACTACCTTATGCCAGAATCCCCACTCTTTTTGTTTCTGTTGATCTATAGATTGATTGGGCTACGCACTCGAGCAGACTAGATAGACCGTTGTGGCCTGCTTCTGCTTGCAAATTTTCTTATGTTCGTATGTTTTTCTCCCATGCCCCTCCCTCCCCATTCACGTCAGGGGGAGGTGTTAGCAAACTTAGCACCATCCAGCTGATCCCACAGACTCCTCTACTGTTGTAACCATCACCACCCTTGTTTGCTTGAGGGCGGTGCAGTAGTACAGTAGGGGATTTTCTGCAGGGGTTGAAATTAAATGTTGCAGGGCTAGTGACATGGAAAATCTTCTGATTTCACAGATATTCCACTGATCCAGCTGATGTATTTACAAATATGTCACTTTCTCCAGTATTAGCTAGCAAGACAAGATAAAAGAAAATTCTACTAGCCCTATAGAAGCAAACAGCATTTGTGTGTTGGGCCAGTGCCTATTTTGCCCCTTCGCCACCCTCTGTCTCGGGAGGAGGCACACATCCAGTGGGACATTTTATTTTCTCTCTCCTAAGCTGGTCTCCGGGCTTCATGACGTCTGGGCTTCACCTCCTGATGACGTCAACAGGCAGGCTCCAAAGTCGTGCAGCAGAGAGGGTAAGGAGCCCTCCCCTTCCGACTGGTGCCAGTTTACGTTCTGCCTCGTTGGAAGCAGGCAGCATGCAGCAGGAACCCCGCTACCGGTGGCAAGGCTGAAGAAAAAGTAAGTGCTTTGTTTTATTGCGGTTACTCGTGAATCAGAACATTCCGACTATGATTCTAGTGGTGGGTTTCCAGTCTCAGCTGCGTAAGCTGTACAGACTGGCCCCACCACGCATCAGCACCTCGCGACCCATTTCTTTCCCGCGCTCTGGCCAGCGACCTAATGGCCTTAATTGCCACCAGCCTAGAGGTGTCTGCGAGCGACTAGCAGTCTCTGGACACTTTTGACCGCACATCACGGCTTATTGAGTGATTCTTGGGCGTCTAGCGGTCCCGAAAGCCTCAAACCGCTTGTCGCGCCTGCCAGAACTCCAGAGAGCGCGAGTCTAAGCGTGGGAAGCCAGGCAAAGCGGATTTCAGCGCGGGAAGCCCTCTCCTGAGCTCCCCAGTCTGCTCCTCGCCCCTGTCCAGTGAGAGGGTGGTAGGAGATTGTATCATTACACAGCTTGGACATTACACTGCGCCAGAGGATTCTCCCCCCCCCCAACTGAGGATAGGGGGACAAGACATAAAGGCTAGAGCAGTAGTCAGTTCAGAAAAGCCCCCCCCCCCAACAGGAGGTTCGAGGGTCGACAACTATAGTACTTGACCAGTGCACTTCGAGGAGTACAATAATGGCCTCAGAGATTTTTCTTCACCTGCAGCGCCTGGCCTCCCCAGGTGCTGTTATGCTGATCCTAAGATGCACAGTTTAGAAAAACAACATACAGAAGGCCCGTGTAATGACAGTGCAGTGACTTACAGGGTGTCATGCCCATAGAGTTGGGAGGGGGGCAATTCTCCCCTCCCCCTTCATCTTAGAGCAGTGCCTATTTATTTATTTATGTCTTTGATAACCGGGTGGGTGCACTGATCCAAAAGATCGTTTTCAGGCATGACCAGAGCCACAGCATGGCACATTAAGCAATACAGGTGTGGAGAACAACAGTAAACACAGGCCTCAACATGAGGTGCAGGAAATTACAGAACAAGGGGTCATTACATAAGGTATAATTACGTAAGAATACAAGGTAGAAACATAGAATTTGACGGCAGGTAAGGACTGCTTGGCCCACCTAGTCTGCCCATTTTCCTACCTGATGGATAAGCTGCAGATCCTAGTTAACCAGCAGCCTACTTCCTCCTACCCTTCACTAGGACTGCCTTATGTCTGTCTCATGCATTCTTGAATTCGCCCACTGTTCTTGACTCCACAACCTCCTCAGGAAGACTGCTCCATGCATCCACAACCCTCTCCATGAAAAAATACTTCCTCTGAGCCATCCCCCCTCTGTCTTCAAATTGTGCCCCCTTGTTCTTGCACATCTCTTTTTCTGAAATATACTACCCTCTTGGACTTTGTTGATTCCCTTGAGATACTTGAAAGTTTCTATCATGTCCCCCCTCTCCCTTCTTTCCTCAAGGGTATACATATTAAGCTCCTTTAGTCTCTCTTCGTATGTCTTCTGGTGCAGACCCAGCACCATTTTGGTTGCCCTCCTCTTGACAGCCTTCACTCTGTCTATGTCTTTGCGGAGATGGGGTCTCCAGAACTGCACACAGTACTCCAGATAGGGTCTCGCCAACTGTCTGTACAGAAGAATAACAACTTCCTGTTTTCTACTGGTGATGCCTTTCCCTTCACATCCCAGTATCCCCCCAGCCTTCCTTACTGCCTTCTCACATTGCTTACCCACCTTTAGGTCATCTGATATAATTACCCCCAGGTCCCTTTCCATTTTTGTTGTTGTTGTCAGTATCTCACCCCCCAGTGTGTACTCTTCCCCTGGGTTTTTGTATCCCAGGTGCATTACCTTGCACTTCTTTGCATGGAATCTAAGCTGCCATACATCTGACCATTCCTCCAGCC
Organism: Neoceratodus forsteri; assembly: GCA_016271365.2. Taxonomy (NCBI): domain Eukaryota; kingdom Metazoa; phylum Chordata; order Ceratodontiformes; family Ceratodontidae; genus Neoceratodus; species Neoceratodus forsteri. The sequence goes on along the minus strand of CM028132.1, from coordinate 60,794,334 downwards.
TTGTCAAGTCCCTTCTCATCCTTTCCACTCCATCTTGTGTATTAGCCCTGTTGCAGATCTATGTGTCATCTGCAAAGAGACATACTTTTCCTTCCAGTTCCTCTGCAATGTCACTTATAAAGACATTCAAAAGGACTGGTCCCAGTACTGAACCCTGCGGTACCCCGCTAGTAACCCTTCTTTCTTCACTGTGAACTCCGTTTACTACTACCCTTTGCGTTCTGTTGTCCAGCCAGTTTTTTTTATCTAGGCTACCATCTTGGGACCCACTCCAAGGTTGATTAACTTGTATATTAGTTTTTTTATGTGGGACTGTATCAAATGCCTTGCTAAAATCTAGGTAGGTCATGTGCACAGCCCCTCGCTGGTCTACTACTTTGGTCACCCAGTCAAAGAAATCTATTAGATTCGTCTGAAACGACCTTCCCGCTGTGAATCCATGCTGCCTTGGGTCCTGTGCCCCACTGGCCTCTAGGTACCCAACAGTTCTTTCCTTCAAAAGTGATTCCATCATTTTCCCTACCACTGAGGTCAAACTAACTGGTCTGTAGTTTCCTGCCTCTGCCCTGCTCCCACTTTTGTGAAGAGGAATCACATCCGCCCTCCCCCAGTCCTCCGTACCACCCCATCCTCTCATGATTTGTTAAAGAGAGTAGTCAGTGGTGTCACTAGTTCTACCCTTAGTTCTTTTAGAATTCTTGGGTGAATCCATCAGGCCCCATTGCTTTGTTCACCTTCAATTTTACTAGTTCTTTCAGAACCCTTTTTCTGTGAATGGACTGATATCGACCCCCGTATCCAGAGTGTTTCTCTTGTTTGGTTTAGGTACCGCCCCTCCTCTTCCTTTGTGAATACTGAGCATAAGTATTCGTTCAGTATCCCTGCTTTTTACTGTCATCCTCTGCCCATATTCCCTCCCTTTTTTAATAAGCCTCAGTATCCCTCCCTTGGTCTTTCTTCGCTCCCTAATGTACCTGTAAAAGGTCTTATCCCCCTTCTTAACAGAGTTGGCTATCCGTTCCTTGGTTTGGGCCTTTGCTATTCTGACTGCCTTCCCTGCCTATTTCTGCTTTAACTGATAAAGTTCTCTGTCCTGCTCCTTCTGTGTTTCCTTATTTCCTGAATGCTATCCTTTTCTCCTTAACCTTCCCTGCCACCTCTTTTGAGAACCATAGTGGTTTTTTCCTTTGTTCTGTTGTGTTGATTTGCTTCACACAAAGGCTTGTTGTCTCTGTGATGTTTGTTTTGATTACTCCCCTCAAAGAAGTCCAGCATACAGGTCAAAAATACATAGTCACAGGCCAGGCAACAGACTGAAATATAAGTCACAAAACACAGAAACCAAACATAAGTCTCAGATATAATACATAAACTGCAAAATGCATTCAGGTACACTAATAGTGCACAGGTCAACGAGCAGATTGGAACTCTGAAATCGAGTACAACACTTACCCTTAACAAAGTGGTGATGGGACTTAGAAAAGGGAGGCAACAGCAGAAGCCCTGAAAAGTGTGGGAAGAGGACAGGAGTGGTAGTGGTGAGTGTAGCAAGGATGAGACACTGCTAATAGGTGGGGAGGGGGATGGAGGGGGGATGCCAGAGATTACCCAGGAGAGCAGTGGCATTTGGCTTCAGATAGCAGCCACTCTTTGAAATTTGTTTTTGAAGGAGAGATGGGAAGTGGAAAAGCGGAGAGATGCGAGGAGTCTGTTTCGTAGGGAGTGGGCAGAGACAGAAAAGGCTTTACTACCCATAGTAGAGCAGATTCGTGGAACTACCCGGGGGGGGGGGTGGATGATTCGCGGAGGCTTCTAGCTGCCACTCTGCCCGTGAGGAGGGATGAGTACAGGGGCAGGTGTCCGCCTCTCAGAGTATTGTCAACTAAGCAACCAAGGGCATAGTTAAACCATCCTTACAGTGGGAGCCAACCAAGAGGCTGGTGCAATACGCAGTGATGGGCAGAAAAGGGGGCATAGAGGACAAAGCAACAGATACTGTTGTAGACTGAGTTCAGTCTACAGCACAGAGCTGAGGATATGAGGGAATAGACAGGAGAGTAGTATTCAAGGAGTGGTAGAAAGTTTCCTTGTGCAATTGCTAGGCGCGCCTCATAAGAAAGGAATTTATTTAGGCGGTAGCTGGCACCTAGCTTCTGATTAACTCTGCGCACAGAATTATTGACATGGTTGGTGAACATAATGGAGGGGTCCAGAGTGACACCTAAGTATTTAAAACTAGGGACATTTTCGGTTGGGGAGACCAACAGGTGTGGGTGCAAGAAGGGAGGAGTTTGTCTTGGAGATCTTTTGTGAGGAATGGTTTGTATCCAAATAGCATTACTTTTGTATTGTTTTCATTTGCCAAGAGTCTGTTGAAAAGAAACCAATTGTGGGCATCACCACAGTTAAGTGTAAGAGTGGAGGAGATGTTTGCAAGAGACTTGTTGCTATGGTAAAGGACAAGATCATCCACATAGAAGAGAGCCTCACAGGTAAGTCTTTCAGCTGGGAGTGCGTTAATAAAAATGGAAAAAAGTAGGGGGGCCAAGGATGGAGCCTTGGGGAACCCCTGTGGATACTGGTAGGGCAGAGGAGGAGGCTGTACCAATTGTAACAGACTGGGACCTGCCTTTGAGGTAGCTTCTAAACCATGCTGTTGTCTCGGCAGAGCAGTCAAGGTGTAGGAGAGTGGCGTGGAGGAGGGCGTGGTCGACGAGGTCAAAGGCCTTCGTCAGATCCACGAATACAGCACCAGTGGCCTTACCCGCGTCCTTATTTCTGAGTACATGGTTAGAGAAATGGACTAAGGCTGATGTGGTGCTGAAGAAGCCTGCAGAAGTGCCATTTAGTGTTCCTCTTTCCCCTTAGATTCATTTTGTGTTGTATGCCCCCCCCCCATGCCCAATTATCATGGCATGATGTCACTAGTGACTTATTGGGCTAGTATGCTAAGGGGAAGGTAGCTTAGTAGTGTAAAGGCCCTGAGTTAGAATCCAGCCATGGCTTCTTGATCAGGATTAGAATTCCAAGCAACACAGTGAGTTTCAGGGCCACTCTCAACATGCTGTGTGCAACGTGAGCAGACAGAAAGATCTCGGTCTGTGGAGCAGTCCCGTATGCAGAAGGCAGAACCAAAGGATTGCTGAGTGGTGTTCATTCGTCTGCAGTATTTGGGCCCTGGTCTGCCCAGGAGGCCCACTGTAAGTGTTGCTTTGAACAAGAAATAGGAGCCATGTTAGAGGACTGAAAGTGAGACAAAGAAACGTGATTCAAAAAGGGGGAAAAAAAAAAAAAGAACATGGGAAAGTTAAAATGCAGCACCCTTCTGCTGAGGTCTGTCAGTGTGAAGTCATGTCGCTGGACTGCATCCGGCACATTGCCAGACACAGCCATCAATCTAGATGTGTCTGGGCCCTCAGTAACTGGAGTTTAAAATAGCCACCCTAAAGCTCAGCTGCTATCCTTATCTTTTCTGTTAAGGTTACTTATAAGTGACCCCGCAGCCTGATGGGTTGGGGGCAGGGTTGGGTTATGGGCGGTTGAGCGCTTACCTTAACAAAATGATGGTGGGACTTTAATGCTGTCATCATTAAAATGCTGTGAATGCTGCACACGGGGAACAGAGCAGTGAGCTACTCTCATTGGCATTCTGGTTCATGCCTGCTCTGGGCTTTCTTCATACCTTTGTCACAGAGAGAGGGAGAGAGAGAGAGAGAGAGAGAGAGAGAGCATTTAGCATGGCTGAGTGAGATCTGATCTTAATCCCAGCAGCAGGGAGTTTGCAGGCTCTGGTAATCAGTGAGCATTTCAGGAACAAATGGCGTTTCCTACCAGTTCTCTGACTGAGGCCACTGTTCACAATGACCTTGTCTCTTGGAAAAACAGTATCTGCACAAGTAAACTAACATACTAAAATGCCAGCAGAATAAGTCTAATGGTCTTTCGTGTCTGCTCATTTGGTCAGCCCCCACCCTGGGAGCTGACCTTGCTGCCCCCCCTCGCCCTCTTTGGCTTTTCCCTTGCGAGTGCCAGATATTCCCACTGCACAGGACTTTGCTTCCAGAACCCTTCCCCTGCACCTGTCCCACCCCCTCTTGAACCTCTCCACTGTCTCTGCCCTCACCAGCCCCCTGGGCAGCGCATTTCATGGATCCACCACCCTCTCAGTGAAGTAGCACCTCCTCCTTTTTCCCCTGAATCTCCCCCCTCCAGCTTCCACCCATGCCCTCTAGTTGCACCCCCTCTTTCCTTTGGAGCACCCTGACTGCTCCTTCCCTGTTTAACCCCTTCATGTACTTGAAGACCTCTATTATGTCCCCCCGGTCCCTTCTCTCTTCCAATGTGTACATATTTAGCTCTTCGAGCCTCTCCCCATAGGTCCTGGCCCCCAAGGCCCAGATCATTTTGGTTGCCGTCCTCTGGATCCTCTCCAGGAGTTCAATGTCCGTCTTTAAGTGTGGCCTCCAAAACTGCACGCAGTACTCGAGGTGCGGCCTCACCAAGCAGTTATACAGGAGGAGTATCACTTCCCTCCTTCTGGAGGTGATCCCCCTAGTGATGCATCCCAGCATCCTGTTGGCCTTGGCCGCTGCCCTCCTACAAGTCTCAGAGTTGTTCATCTTGACATCCACCACCACCCTCAGGTCCCTCTCAGCCATTGAGATTGTGCACCCGGTGTACTCTTGGCCCGGGTTTCTGGCTCAGATGCAGTACCTTGCATTTCCCTGCATTAAACCTCGGCTTCCACTTTCTACACCACCTTTCCAGAGCCTCCAGGTCCCCCTGTAGGGCCACGCTCCCCTCCACCCCAGTTTTGAGTCATCCGCAAAGAGACTCATCTCACTCCTGATACCCTTCCTTATGTCAGAGACATAGGCATTGAACAGGAGGGGCCCAAGGACTGATCCCTGAGGGACCCCACTAATGACCCTCCTTGAGGATGAGACTATCCCGCCAACCACAGCCCTCTGGGTCCGGTCCTGGAGCCAGTTGCCTATCCATCTGATCATCTGGTTCCCCACACCCATTTCTCCCAGCTTATTCAAAAGGCCCCCATGAGGAACAGAGTCAAACGCCTTGCTGAAATCAAGATAGAGGACGTCCACCGGTCTACCCAGGTCCAAGGTTCTCGTCACCCAGTCATAGAACTCTACAAGGTTTGTCTGACACGATTTCCCCGGGATGAATCCATGCTGTCTATCGTCCAGGCACCCCGACTTTTCCAGGTCCCCCCAGCCTCTCTTTGACAATGCCCTCCATCACCTTGCCCACCACTGATGTCAGGCTGACGGGCCTGTAGTTCCCTGCCACCTCCCTTGATCCCCCCTTGTGGATAGGCAATATATGTGCCACCTTCCAGTCCTGGGGCACCCACCCTGTCTTCAGAGAGATGCTGAAAAGCTTCGCCAGGATGTCCGCCAGTTCCTTCAGCACTCTGGGATGTAATTTATCTGGCCCTGGTGCTTTCTTCGTCTTAAGGGACCTGAAGGCTTCCCTCACTCTCTCTGCCGTGATTTCCACCTCCGCTACCTCGTCCACCTGCTTTGCCTTCCCCCCTCCTGCCAGTGATGGCCCATCCTCTCCCCAGACCAGACGATCGGCAAGGGCCCTCCCCTCAGTTTCACCATCTCCTCCCATGTATGATGCAGCCCCCCCATTTTCCTTGGTGAAAACTGAGTGAAATACTCATTTAGTACCTCAGCCTGCTCCCCGGATCTTGTGCCCATCCCTCCCTGTTTTAGTCCTGCTAATCTGCCCTTCATCCTTCGTTTTCCCAGTGTATCTAAAGAACCCTTGTTCCTCTCCTAATTTCCCTGGTCAGGTTCTGCTCCTTCTTTTTTGTCAGCTCCCTCACCACCTAGTGGCCCTTCTGACCCACCTCAGCTAAATCGCCCTCGAGTCCTTTCACTCATTGAGCACTTGAAATGCCTATAAGCCGCCTTCTTTCCCCTCACCACCTCCTGAACCTCCCTGGTCCACCAGCAGGGTTTATAGGCCCTACCGCATTTTCATCTTACTCTTGCACAGGTGTTGGTAGCATCCTGCACCCCCCTCCTGATGATTTCCCACCTATTCTCAGCGTCCATGTCTGGCCCAATCCCATTGAAATGCTTCTTAAGGATCCTTCCCATTTCCTTGAAATCCGCCCCCCTGAAGTCAGTTACCTCCGTCTTTGTGCAGCCTTCTACCCCTCCTAGGTCCAGGCAGAACCAGACCGTGGCATGGTCGCTCCCCGCCAGTGGGTCCCTTACCTCCAGGCCCCCCAATCTGGTCACTGTCTGCCAGGACCACATCCAGTATCTGCGCCTCCCTGGTCGGTTCCCTCACGTGCTGAGTTAGGAACGCATCCTGAAAGACATCCAACAACCTCTGTTCCCTGTCCACCGAGGATGTCATAGTCTCCCAGTCCGTTCCTGGCATGTTTAAGTCCCCCAACACCACCACCCTTCCCCTGCCCAATTTGCAGTGTCTCCCAACATCTGCCACCAGACTCTCCTCCAGCTCCTCTGCCAGCGCAGGGAGTCTATACACCATTCCTATTTTTACTCTCTTGCCACCATTTGTTATTAAGGTGACCCAAATCACCTCCACAGTTCCCTCTGCCTCCTCCGCTCCTCCTATGCCAATGCAGTTTTTGACTATTATTGCTACCCCTCCTCCCCTTCCCTCCCCCCATCCTTCCTGAACATGGTGTAACCCTCCAGGTTCAGGTCCCAGTCGTGCCCTGCGGTGGCCCAGGTCTCAGTGACTGCTGCCACATCCACCTCTCCCTCAGTTAGCATCACCTGGAGCTCAGGCATTTTATTGCTCAAGCTCCTGGCCTTTAGCAGGACTACCTTCCACCCCTTCCGTATACTTCCATTTCCCCTGCTCGCATTCCCATGGGGATTCAGTCTTCCCCAGGTCAGCACCTTACCAGTCGACCTTTTCCCGCATTCTTCCAGCTCCCCAGGGGGGTGGAGACAGAGTCCCTCCTTTATCAGACCCCCTCGATGGCCTTTTCTCCCATCCCTCCCCCCTTCACAAGTTTAAACCCCACCTTTCATCAACGAACCCCTCTATTTCCAACTTAAGGATTTCCCTCCCCTCCAAATTGAGCTGGAGCCTATCTCTAGCATATAGCCCCTTATCCTCCCAGGTCTCCCCCCAATCCCCCATCAATCCATACCCTCTGGCCCCACACCACTCCCTGAGCCACTGGTTTACCACCCTAATCTTCCTCTTGTATTCCCCATTAGCCCTTGGCACTGGCAGGATTTCCGAGAAGGAAACTGCGCATCCTATATCATGACAGACCCTGGCAAGCTCCCTGAACCTTGCCAGTATCTCTAGCTCACTATTTCCCTCAATGTCATTGGTACCCAGGTGGATCAGTATATCCGGGGAACCTCCATAATCCTTTGCCAGCTGATATACCTCATGCTTGGCCCTGTGCACCGTTAGTCCAGGGAAGCATTTTGTTCTAACCAGGCAGGCTTCCCCCTCCCTATCCCATTTGATACCCCTGATCATGGAATCACCCAACGGGATCACTCTGACCACCCCTTTTCCTCCATCCCCCCCTTCATGTCCCTCATCCTTTCTACTGCCCTCCCCCAGCCGGCTCCTTGCTCCTCCCCCTATCTGGGTGCCCCCTCCTTATTTATCCTGGCCACCCCCTCACCCTCCGATCCTATGCCTCTCCTCCTCCTCCCGAGTATCCTTTTGTACCCCGCTACCCCCATCTCTGCTCACGACTGGTCCTTTCCCCCCACCTGCTAAACTTGCCTGGCTTGTCCTCCCTTTCTTCCCATCTCCGTTCAGCCCCTCCTTGCCTGTCATGGTCCCCTGGCATATACCCTCAGCTGCCTTTACTGTATCCTCCTTGTACTTCTGGTCCCACTCCTTGACCTTTCCTCCAAACTGGTCCTTCCCCTTGCGCTTTCCTCTCTCTACCCCCTCCTGCTCTGATCCACTCCTCCCCCCATTTTCCCATGTTCCAAGTTCCCCCCTGTTCTTCCTGCTATCCGGCCCCTGCCTCCTGCTCTCCACTCCCTTTCCATCTCCAACTGCCCCTGTTATGGCTACATCACCCCTCTTATCCTTTTTTTTTTTTTTTACTCCCGAGCTGCCTTGCCGCCGTATTTTCAGCCCGGTCACGGGCCGCCTGCCTCTGCCCCCCAGATCGGCCGCTGTCCCCCGATACCCCGTGGCTTTCCTCCCACGGTGGGGCCTGCGGCATACCCCCGTATATGCCGCAGGCACTGGGACTAGGTCGGGGGCCCGGCCTGGGGAGCACATCGAGGCCGTGGCGGCGGGCTTCACTCTCGGCGGCGGGCAGGCTCCATCCATTTTCCGCTTTTCGGGGAGGCGGGGTCGTGCCATGATGTCACCATCCGCCCCGCCTCCAATGGGATTGACAAGCCGTGGTCTGCGTGGGAACTCCCGGCCTCTTCCAGGGGTCCCCATGCACCGCCCGCTATCCACACCCTCCCCCCCGGAGAAGGAGAGCTGTCCGCGGACGCTCGATCCTGCTCCCCCCGGCTGGCCCTCCGACGATCCCCTCTTATCCTCAAGCAGAAGAGAATTGAAGCGGTTACTGAGCTTAAGGTCCGATCCACCTCCCCCCCCTTTGCTTCCTTCTGTCCTGCCCCAGCCATCTGCCTACTTCCCTGAGAATGTCCTCCCTTTGTCCCCCCTCTATGGGGGTCCCCAGATACCTGCCTGCTTCCTTGGTAGTGTCCTCCTTTTGGGCCCCCTCTGTCAGGGTCCCTGTGTGACCCCAGAGTACTCTCCTGCACTCCTTTCCCTATGCCCCAGCCTCTAGTGCTTGGTGCAACTCCATGGGAGAGCCCCTTCCCTATTTCCCAACCATACCTCCCCCCTTCCTCCAGCTGTCTCCTAATCCCCTCAACCTCCTCCCTAAGCTGTGCCAGCTGGTAGCACACTGGGCAACCACCGAACTTCCAAGCCCAGTCCAGTATCATGGCCGCCTCACACCCTGTGCACCCCACCACCCTCCCAAAGATGCTGGCCCTAATGATGTGTGGTCCCATTCCCCTCCAAGTAGGTTTCCTTGGGTGAACCCCAGGTTCTCCACTAGTCCAAGATACACCCCTACCCACTAATCAGGTCACCCACTAATCCTAGATACAGTCTCACAGTAAACAGGTACCCTCGTTACTATGTGCAGTACTACACAGTAAACTTATAGGGGAAATGTACAACTCCCTAAGCTCCTCTCTCCCAGCCCCTAAACCCAGCCCCTAATGGCTAGAACTACATGAGCTGCACCTGAAGCCTTTTCCTCCAATTGCAGGGCAGGTGTTCCCCTATAAGTGAGCCAGGCTCTGGGGAGGATGGGACTAGGGCCTACACCCGACTCTCATGAGAGTGTATCAGCCCTGTGCCTGCCCCTCACTGCACCTCCAAGCACTACCAGCTAAGAAAATCTTTCAAGTCTACTTACTCACAGCATCCAGCTAGAAGCTTCTTTCCCCATTCACCTCTAGCTGAAGACTGACTGGTTTGGGAGTCCCACCTTACTTTCAAACAGCACTAATCCCCTGTAACTGGAGCGTTGCTTTTATTCTGTGCCCAGTGGTTCTTTTTTTTTTTAACCTGCATTTTATTTAGAAGTTTCCAAACATATACAGTACAAACATGTAACACGACACAAATGACAGAAACACGTGCATTACACATGCATTTCATTACTATGGCCACAATACATAGTTTACAGGATGTGTGCCCTGTTGGAGTAACGTCACACCTCTGGTAGTTAAGCATGAAGCTGCAGGGCTAGTGTGTCCAACACGCAAGAAGCAACTTTATCCCGATGTACATGCCCCGGAGTGCATTATTGCAATTATAAAATGGCTTGCTTGTAAAAGGAAAAAAAAAAATTTTAAAAACACATTTTTTATAGTTTTTTGAATAGGTGCGATGTTTGCAGGATAACAACACTTCACTGTTGAAGTCAGCACTGACCAATCAGAGCCCAGGAATTTTTCTTGTCATTTTTTACAGTAAGAAGCTAAGAGGATCAAAGTTCATTGTCTAACTCTTATTGTCTCTAATAACGTTATATAATAAGTATCTCTGTTTTCAAGAAACTCCTCTGGGGTTTATCTCGTTGTCACCACCCTCACTCACTTCCTGGCTCGCTACTAATCTAGGCCTACATATAGTCAGTAATTGGTGTACTCTCCAAGTCTTCTAAATAGTTACGGAAAGGCAGCCTCCTCAGATTAAACTGTTGTTTTTGAAATCTTAATTTTACTGTGATCATTTCCATCTCCCTCTCATTTTTACAGTGCTTCTCCCAGTTAGCTACAGTTGGGCAGGTTGATATCAGCCAGTTGCAGGTTAGCAATTTGCGGCTGTTGCAATTAATATATGATAAGCTTATTTTGTGGCCCGTGATCCCGGAGCAGTGTTTTCTGCTGTGACGGGGGAAGCTGGGACTAAACTGGCTAAGACCAGGATGTCAATTAGTGTATGCATTCAGCCTTTTTGGATAGCACTCCAGTGCTCAGGATTACTGGTCGGTTACTTCATGTACTAGCATAAGCGGGGGTACAGCCAGAATTTTTTTAATGGGTTAGTACATGGGTCAAATGGGTGGCACTTTCCCCATAGAAATGGAAAATGCTCTCTTTTGTTTTTTTTTTCCCCTTTTTTTTGGTTTTGTTTGTATATTTATATTCACTGTTTTCTATTGAACTAGCAGAAATAAAGGTACTGTACGCAGTCATATGAGGCATAACATGTGGTACAGAGAAGTTAATCCCACAGGAATGCATTACAGAAAATAAACATTGCCACATATTCTTCACACTAAGGAAGGGGGTGATATACATGTCTAAATCTGAGGAAGTAATTATTGCCAGCAAAGGATAACGAGCGTGGTGGCTGAGGGAGTTGTTACTAAAGGAACTGATAACTGCAGTTCTTCGGGCACTGACTACGTGAAAGATACAGGTGCTAAGAAATAACCTCTGCTAATTAAGTATTAGTAACATTAAGTCAGGATATCTGTTCCCAACTAAGAAACAATCTGCCATTTCATCTTCAAACATAGCGTGCAAAATCTTAATATTTACGACTCAGTTACTACATTGGTACCTCAATATGTGAGACACGAATGTCCCAGAGTTGAAAAGAAGATCAGGTCCACATGTAAAACAGGTTGAATAAATCTTACTGTAACTAGATCAAGGGAGATCAAAGTTTGGGGGGAGGTTGTGTACACTAACATCAGGAAATTATGCCATGTCCGCTCTCCTTCTCTCACCAGGCCACAAGGCCACTACCATCTTACATCTTTAGACAGGAAGTGAGCTCAGATAGAGAGGGAACTAAAAAAACAATCCCACCAAATATAAATTAGTGCAAAAACATGCACAAAAATGCACTAATCTGAAGTCTGTAGATGGAGAAAATTTGAGTTCACACCGTTACTAACAGCAGTGTTTAAAAAGACGTTATACTGAGAACATCGAACAAAAATGTCCTCAGGCTTGCTTGTCTTCTTCTCTCCATGTCACTGTGTCTTGTCAGTGGGTGTGGAATTCTGCAGTAGTTTTTTTGCCCAGTGACCAGCATCCTTGGCATCCGAAAATTGGAATTGTTTGCCACCATGTACAGTTCTGACTTTTGCTGGGAACAAAAGTGAATTCACAAAATCTCAGTGAATGCAGCTTTGCTCTTACAGTGTCAGATCGTTTACATTTTGTTTCTGGTGGCAAAAGTTAAGTCAGGGTGACGTTTTGTATCATTGCCATCATTTGTAAAGGGGTATGCCTGTCTCATTGCCAGCAGAACCCTTTCCTTCACCTTGGCACTTACAGGTTTGAGCGTGATGGTTTCGAGAGCATTAGTAACAGTCTGAGCCCCCTTTATATTGAGCCGGTGGGCCTCTTGCCTCTGTGAAGGAGCACACCTCGATGCTGAGTAGCTGCACGTTGCTCTGTAACCACTCTGTAATGTACTGAAGAAGGGTATCACCTCCAGTCCCCTCAGGGACTCCCACACTCTTAAGATGTTTTCAAGGGACTTCATCCCAGTATGCAGTTGCGAGTACTTTGAGGTGAGTTTGGCTACTGAATCAAGGGTCTTAGTGGAACAGGAGTCAGCCTCAGCTGCTGCTGCTGTTGTTCAGTTCTTTAGTTGTGGTTTTCCAAGCACTGCAATATGTACTCAATTTTTAAGTCTATCACCCACATAGCTTCCAGTACTATAGTCCAGGGTGGCACCGTTCCTGTGGCATTTGGCTTCCTAGTGCTCAAGCTCATTGAGGGCTCTGTTGACTGCTGTTTCTGCTTTGGGCCTCCTCCAGTCACTCCCTTCGATCTGCCCATGGCTTGAAATGTTCAGCGGAGTATAAGGTAGCAGAACTTTTGTTTAAAAAAACAAAAAAGTAGATTTGCACAATAATCGTAGGAAAAAAACATGACTCTACCTGGCCTTTAGGCTGACCACCCAAAAGGTTGAGTCCCTTACTCTCATGCAGATTATCACTAAACCTATCCAATTTAAGCCCCACTCTCACAACCGTTCTCTCCTGTATTGCGTTCTCTCCTCTGGTTTTACCATGCCGCCATGACATCTCACTCGGAGACATCCCCGACAGCTGCAATGCCGAGTGTCGGCAATGCAGTGTCAGGGATGCCTCCATTCTTCTATTGGGGAGCTGTGGGGGGGCTCCACCCTCACAACCCCCCGGTCTCTAGGATTCTAACTCCGAGTCGCAGTTGGACCTGGGGGGGGGGGCATACACCCTGCGAGGCCGTCTTGGGGACTTGCAGAGACCATCACAGCGATGTGCGGATTTTGCCTAAATCCTGTCGCTGTGATAGTCTTCGCGTTCGGGGAGTCGCTGCGGTGTTGGTATACCCTCTCCTCCCACCACCATCATATTGTTGCAGTAGGAATCCTGCTGGACGCTTTCAGCAACCACTGCATGATGTTCTGTGTCAGGAAGATCCTGCATCCATTCTCCTCCCCTAACTGCATCTGGACCAGGTCCTTCCAGTCACTCAGCACCTCCACCAGGTATTGAGTGACCTTGCTGCTGCAGATTGGACAGCCATACCCTTCGCCAATGATATCAATGTTGTCTTCTCCCCTGTTTCACTCAAAATTCTCCTCAGTCCGGGACAGAAAATCCAGGGACAGAACTCGCCATCACTCCTGGATTACCCCAGAACCATTGATCAGTGCAAGTCCTGTGATCTCGCCTGGGTACATCTCAAATTATCTCACTCCCTTCCTGACCTCCTGTTATACAGGACTTTCGGACACTTCTGTATGAAGGCTGTCTGGGCTGCAGAATCACAGCATTTCAGGGTCAACCTTCAGAACAACCTTAACGCCCCCTCAAATTTCTGAAATGTAATTCACTCTCTCTCTGACCCTCCCACCCAGTCTGCCTCTCCGATCCTTCTGGTAAATGATTCACCAGTGTCTGACCCCTCCTCTGTTGCAGCTCACTTCAATGTGTGTTTCACCACTTGTGTTCTCCTGTCCACTCACCCTCCAGCCTCCACCATGCCACCGTATAACCCCTTCCCTCTCCCCTTCAGTGGTTTCCTCTTTCCTCCAGTTACTACCCATGAAACACTGACTGCCCTTTACTCCCTCAACCTGCGCAAACCCAGCCCTGATGGCTGGATCCTAAGCTACTCCATATCTCGGATCCTGCCATAGCATCTCCTCTGACTCAACTACTCGGCATCTCCTTCTTCCTTAGTGCTGTTCCTCAGTCCTGGAAGCTGGTCAGAGTTCTTCCCCTCCACAAAGGGGGGGGACCCCTTCTCCCCGGGTAACTACCGGCCAATCTCCCTCCTCCTTTCTCCCTTCCCTTGCTAAGCTGCATGGGAAGCTTCCAGTTTGACTTCTGGAAGCATCACTCCACCATCTCCTCCCTGCTACGTGTAACTGATTCTGTCTTCTCAGGAATGGTTCAGGGGCACATCACAGCTGACATTTTTATCAATCTGGCCAAGGCCTTTAACTTGGTGTCCCATCCACTCCTCCTGGATAAGCTAGGTTTTGCTGGCCTCTCAGCTTCCGCTGTTGACTTGTTCCAGTCTTACTTTTCTGGCTGTCTGCAGTCAGTACAGGTTGGTAGCACCTGTCATTTCTACTTTCCATCCAGGTGGGGGTCCCATAGGGCTTCATCCTGGCACCCATCCTGTTATCCATCTTCCTTGATGACCTGCTCTCGGCTTGTGCCTAATCGCATATTCACATGTATTCAGACGACAGTCATCTACTCCTCCGGTCCCTCCACTACAGCCCTGGAAGGTCTGACTTTCACAACTCCCTGCACTGATTTCAATCAATCCAACTCCGGGTCAACACTCACACACAAAAAAAAACAACTGTGTACATGACCTTTGGTATCAGCCAGAAATTGGGCAGCAGGGATGAGGATGGCAAAGGTATGAAGATCACTGGCACGGATCCTCGCACTTTTGCCATTCTTCATCCCCGCTGCTCTGCTGGGTATTCAGCTATTTCCTACCATCTCCCATCACGTTGAAAGCAGCTCCCCTCTTCCCTCCATTTTACTGCCTCCTCTGCCTCCTTCAGGTATCAGCTAAAGCTCCTTCCCCACCCCCGCTCCTTTCTCCGTACCTGACTGCTCCCCTTGCATTTGCCTCCTGCCCCGGTGTTGGTGTGGCTAAAACATCTTATATTGTTGCTTGGTCATTTGACATGTACTCCTGTTGTAATTCGTGCTCTCTGATTGCACTTTGTTATAACTGTGGAGTGTGTCTATGCTGTGTAATTTTTCATCCCCTGTTCCCTTCCCCAGGTCGCACCTGGAAATGAGCCTTGGCTCAGTGTGCCTTTTCCAGTCACTAATTTTCAAATAAATAAATAAAATAAGGACAGATTAGCAGGAGCCCAAGTGACGCTCGTCCTATCAGGTCTGGCTGTCTGGCTTCCCCCCAAATGTTTCCTTTTTAGACTCTGATTAGGCTAAACAGAGACTCTTTGCTGGCCTAAGGGGGGTAGGGGGAACTACTTTGCTACATACTCTGTAGCTGGATCAGCTAGTGAGCAGAAGCTGCTTGAACCCTTATTCAAACAAACAAAAAAAATCTGCTTGGCCTGAAATTGTACTCTGCCTCGAAACCAATTTCAAGCACACAAAGAGGAGCGGTAAATGCTACAAGCAGCTAAAGTTTAAAACACTGAGAATCAGTACTGAGTCACTCCTGAATTTTTGTTTTGGACTGATTGTACCTGCTGCATTGACCATAATACTGAACCATTCTGACATGGAGAAAAACGGAAGCATACTGTGGTAAACTCAGGTACAGGAGGAGAGGCGGTTTCCCTGAGTAAGATAGTCAGGGTACAGATGCGGCTGATTTGGCTGATTAGCTGCAGCTGCACAGACAGTGGAGCTTTAAAAACAGGAAGGAAAAGCCAGCAGGCAGTTGCTGCAGGGGTAGAGGGCTGACAAGCTGCTTGGATGTGTTCCAGAACAGGAGACCCTTAAGCAACCCTCAGGAGATTGGTCTCCTGAATTAGGCCAAAAAGAAAAAAATTATTTCTATTGTGAGTTTTCCATTTTACTGTTTGTGTTCTTCCAGAAGGTCTAGCCTTATGGAAAAGGAGTGTTTCTAGGTGGGGTCAGGGATTGTTTAACCAGCGCTCCCACCCGGAGCTAGGCCTCTTTATTTCTGTTTTTGTTTCATTTTCCCCAGTGGGGCTTAAAAGGGAAAAGGGAAAAGGGCAGAAGCCCAAAGTTCTGTGTCACCAACCATATTAAGAAAATAAAAATATACCTGGTTGGTTTGATGTTAACAAACTGGTCTTCCTGAGACTCCTTAACCACCACAAAGCTGATCCTGAATCCTGTGGCGAGGTTGCGCCTTGTCACAATACATACTATGTCCGCCCCTGGCCACAGTAAGGTACCAGTGGAAGGCTTCATTTTGAGAGGGCAGTGAGGAATTACCCTGCAGTTTAGAATGAGTCTTGAGGGTGGAACATAATTATGGCCACATCGGGCTAATTCTAAAACTCTATGGCAGACCCAACAGCAATGCAGGTATCTCTAAGATGAAAGGTAAAGGAGAAAGATTGATGGCGGAGAAAACGAGATGGATGAAATTCTTAAAAAAAAAAAAAAAAAAAACACACACATTTATGTTACCATACAAATTATTATTTTTTTTTTGTTGTTTTTACCATACTCTCCCTTCTGTTTTTTCTCTTAGCTGTTGTTACATTGGAAATGATAAGGAGGGGGCACTCGAGACTTGGGAGACAGTCATTTCTAGAATGTGGAACTCTTCTATAATAAATGGAGAGTAGTTGCAGAGGATCTGGAACTCATACAGCGGGTGCTGAGTTTTCTGCTGCTGTGAAGACTCTTTACATGATCACTATTTATTATCCAATTGCTGTCTCATGCCCTAATGTCTAATTCCCTTGTACTGAAACTGATGTCTGAATCAATAATTTTATTGTAACACTCTATTGTATCTGGTTATTTATGCACTTTTATTACCCACGTTGGTCTCTGGAATCTGTGCCTACCCATTAATGAATAAAAAAATAAATAAAAATATACATGTATTACTAAGCAGTGGAAAAAACCTGCTGGGTCACATAGTATGCAAGTGGGAACTGATGGGATTCAAACTCAGGTCTCCAGGTTTGCAGCTCAGTGCCCTTAATCACTGTGCTGTTGTAACCCCTAGGTGGCACTATCCCAAGGGCTACTACCCCTGCCTGCTTGGCTAGTAGCAGGTTAAGGGGCCTAAGTTCTGAAATGAGTGTCTCCACCTGGAGGTCAGGGTTGGTAGTGGTCAAGCTAACCTGGCACAGCCCTCCGGGACACTGTAAACCCCCCTCTTTCCCCTCTAGTGGCCTGAACACTGTACAGTAATCACTTTCAAAATACCTCTGGTACACCACACAAGTACTCACACTGTTTGCACTTACCACCAGGGCTGGTTCCTCTGGCTCGACCTTGGGGATCCCCTGTAAAACAAGGTTATGCACAGCAAATAGCAACAGTACAGTACTTTGAGCACAAACTGGAACCACCGTCAGATTACATGCAGAAAAAGTTAGGTCTGGTTTATTCAGGGGACGTGAACAAGGGAGGGGCAAAATCAGGTTAATTAGCTTAAAGGTTATATCAATCAAGCAGTTATGCATGCACTTTGAGTCCCCCCCATACAGTCCACGTCTGGGTACCCAGCTGAAGAAGAGATGGGCTAGCCAGGACCGTTGCCCAGGGTTGCAGCTGGTTGGGGCCCTGTGATGGAAAACACAACATGCACAGTACACAATATTTGTAAGCCGGAGCCAGAGGGCTTAGTTCGAAAAGGAAACGAAACAACAAGACAATCAGATGACACACTCAGATTAAGCTGTTGTTGCAGGGAACTACCCCGGTATTTACTCACGATACCCAAGACTGGACACAGGCTGGACGGAAATCGAGACTGCAGGTGGTTGATCTGGAATGCCAGGAGAAGCAGAGGCGTCGTTCCTGTTCAGGTGTGGAGCAGGGGGGCTGATCCTCAGGCAGATCTGGCGTTGACGGCTTCTCTGTGCAGTGGGTAGTCTGGCTGGGTCAGTTTGGCAAGGCCCAGACCGCATGGAGACAGATTTGGATGCAGTCCGTTTTGGTCTGGATACAGCTTCCAGCAAGCAGACCACAGTTCACACAGTGGGGAACCAACTCACAGCCCACTAGCAGCTCATAGCACATTTACATGAACGGGAGTTCTACTGTACCAGGCAAAGCGCCCCCCAGTCACAATCGCAAACTCTGCACACACCGGGAGCTTAGGGGTAGCTGAAACTCGTGACAGACCTATCACATTCAGCAAAATCTTTGGTCTTGTTCAGGTTGAGCATGGCCCACTTCAGTAGCTTACTTTAGTCACACAAACTTGGATTTATTCCAAAATAATTCTCTTCTCTCCCCCCTCAGGAGTAGCAGGCAGACATGGAGGCCAAACTCTCAGCCTTTTCATAGTTCTCCCATACGAATCCACTCAGGATTGGTCTCGGGATCACTTCAGAATCATTTCAGCTCCTCTCCTTTTACTTCCCAGCTCAGAACTAAACAGAAAACTGCAAGCAGCCCGGGACTTCCCCAGGATCCAAAAGATTTGGTTGGTTGATTTGGCTGTCAGTCAAAGCAAGAGCTCCCCCTTCAGTTGCAAAACGGGCACAAAAACTCAAACCACAGTTCCTATAGATTTTGAATTCAGACAGCTCCTGTAGACCGGCTCCATTTTAGGTCCCACCAGAACTGATTGGTCCAATCTGCAGTCCAGGACCAAGATAGTGGAGACAAACAAAACAGTTCTTGCTACAAAGAAAGCAGGTTAGACAAACTACATTATCATTATCATTCTGAATGGTTTTCAGCAAATAGTTACATCTTTCAACAGAGCTGCATCTCAGATTACTTATGCTGCAATCAAGCAGCTCTTAAAGAGACAGTACCCAGAGGCTATACAGACTCTGGTAATCACATTTAAACTGCTAAAATGCAGGACACCAGCCTGGCAGTGAGCATTTAGGCAAGCTCAAGGAAGACTTTTTGGGAACCCCCATTTGTGGGGTTACACTATACTGCCTCCTTAATAGCATTTTCTGTAGTCCCTGGCAAGGTGCTGTGTAAGAGTCTTGTTCAACAGATACACACTAGTGCGTAATAAGTCATTTTACCAGACAATGTAAGACTTAGTAATAGTCTAACAATGATAAGATGGTGTCGCCAAATTGTAGGGGAATTTTTATTGAAAACAAAACTAATTACAAGTCAACAAAAGATGGTCAGACAAAATCAACAAAACACATCATACAGTCATGTAAGAAAGAAAGTGGTAAAAACCAACAAAAGAGGAAGCAGTGCAGTAAGCAAAACTAGGAGCATCGCTGCATTGTACAGTGCTAGATTAAAATGATAAAAGGAACAAAAAGGTAAAGAAAACCAGAAGGGGTAATACCAAGTTACATCGAGCACATAACTCAGTCATGTCACTGGTTTGTCACTATTGTTTATCCAAAGGCATGCCCAGCAGTAAATCATGCAGCGTATGTCTGGGGCAACGCCTGGCCTCAGAAGCATAAATATTCATTATTTCAAACGTAACCTTGGCTAGTAGTTCCTGCAAATGAAAAACTTCTGTTGTGAAGGAAAGTAACATCTATTCTTCCAAATATGCCATTCAAAAGAGGCAAAAATTAGGTTAATGTACCTCCCTCCTCCATTTTCTCCACCCCCCATAGACCAAGTAAATAAACACTTTGTAATTGACGAGTTTAAACATAGGTTCCTTCCAGTTCATGGCTACCATATCCCCAAATTTGAAAATATATGGGCAATGGAAAAAGATTTTGCCTACCTGAAAAGAGATCTGGATAAACTAGCAAAATGGTCGGAAGAGTGGCAACTGGGGTTTAACACAAAGAAGTGCAAGATCATGCACATAGGGAAGTGAAACCCTGAAGCCACCTATAGACTGGGAGGGGAGCTGCTGGTAGTCACAAGGGAAGAAAGAGACTTGGGCGTCATCATCACTGATTGACCTGAAATCATCCAAACAGACCACTAAAGCAGTAGGTAAGGCTAGAGGGATGTTCTGGTGTATTAGTAGGGGTATCACAAGTCAGAAGAGGGAGGTAATAATCCCTCTTTACAAGACACTGGTTAGGCCCCATCTGGAGTATTGCGTGCAGTACTGGAGGCCACACCTTCACAAGGACATTAACCAAATTGAGACAGTCCAGAGAAGGGCAACCAAAATGGTGCAAGGACTGCATTAGAAAACATATGAGGACAGATTAACAGAGCTCAATATGTATACCCTAGAGCAAAGGAGGGAGAAAGGTGATATGATCGAAATATTCAAACACCTTAAGGGCATTAACAAGGTGAAAGAGTCTAACATGTTTCAATATAAGAAAAATAGCAGGACAAGAGGACACAGCATGAGATTAGATGGAGGCCGATTAAAGGGTAATGTGAGGAAGTTCTTTTTCACAGGAAGGGTGGTGAATGCATGGAACGACCTGCCTCAGGAAGTGGTGGATATGAATATAGTGCAGGGCTTCAAACAGGCATGGGATAGGCATAAGCATAAGGGAGCAATACAGATGAGTATGAATAGATAGGCCATTGACAGAGCAAAGGCCGATGGCACATTCATAAGGTAGAAAAAGAAATGGGCAGACTGGATGGGCCTTGCGGTCCTTATCTGCCGTCAACTTCTATGTTTCCCAAATTTCAGTAAGGCTTTTGACACTGTTCCATGTAGGAGACTAGTAAGCAAGCTAGAGTAGCTTAGGAGTGGGTCCAGCGGTGGTAAGCTGTATAAAAAATTGATTAGGGGATAGGTGACAGAGGCTGGTGCTAAATGTAAATCACTCCGAGGAAGGTAGGGTGACCAGTGGGGTCCTCAGGGATCAGTGCTGGGACTGGTCCTCTTTTTACTGTCTTTATAAGTGACATTGCAGAGGATCTGGAAGGGAAGTTCTGCCTCTTTTCATATGACACCAGAATTTGCAATAGGGTGGACCCTCCAAGGAGATGGAAAGGATGAGCAGATACCTGAGAAAACTACAGGAGAGATCAAGGGTATGGCAGCTGGGTTTCAGTGCAAAAAAGTGCAAAATAATGCACTTGAGGCACAGAAACCCGGGGCAGAACAAAATGAGTGAAGTGGTATTGATGACCACCAAGCAGGAAAGAGACCTGGGGTTAATCATATTGGATTACCTAAAGGTAACCAGGCAGTGCGACAAGACAGTAGGGAGGGCTGTTGGGATGCTGGGGTGCATAGGGAGAGGAATCGCCATCAGAAAGAAGGAGGTGGTTTTGCCTCTGTATAGATCGCTGATAAGCCCCCACCTAGAGTACTGTGTCCAGTTGTGGAGACCACATCTCTGGAAGGACGTAGTCAGAGTGGAGGCGGTCCAGAGGAGGGCAACTAAAATGGTGCAGGGTCTGCATCAAAAGCCCTGTGAGGAGAGACAAAAGGGCGCACATGACACCCTGGAATGGGGTGATGACAAAGACCTTTTAAATACTCACGGGGTAAATACACAGGAGGGAAGTATTTTCAGAAGAAAAGGTGCTCAAGAACAAGGGACATGCTGTGAAGTTGGAGGGGGTAGATTAGGAGAGATGTGAGGAAGAACTTCTTCACAGAAATAGTGGTGGATTCCTGGAACATCCTTCCAGTGGAGGGGATGGGGGCAAAAACAGTGGTGGGGTTCAAGAATGCATGAGATAAGCACAAGAGAATTGCAGTGGAAAGGAAGGGGCGGCGGAGAAAGAGCTGTAGATTGGGTACAGTCTGAGGTAACAGCATAGGTAGGGAGAAATGGGCAGACTGGAAGGGCTAAGCGGTCCATATCTGTTGTCAAATTCTGTGTTTCTATGTAAGAGATGTTCCATAGTTTCCACTTAATTTGCACATGAAACTCTAGTGCAAACCAGTTCTGCCATGCCTTTGTGTTTTTGACTGGACTTATTTAGCCGCTCATGGCAGTAGAGCCATAGGGTGTCCCACATTTTGGGCGGACTCCTGGGTTCTGTCAAAAGAGTTAATAATCAGCTGGCCCGGTGGCGAAGAGGGCTGAGGCACCATGCACCTTACCTTTTCCCACGCCGGCGACCCGGGTTAGGGAATGGACTCAGGTCATCGGGGGTCAGCTGGGGAGAGAGAGGATCAAGCATCCGAGGGAGACCGTTCTCCTTTCCTGGGGTTGGAACGTATGTTATCCTGGCATAAGGCTGCCCCAGGTGGAGGCCTGGAGGTAGAGCAGGTCAGGGAAGCAAAGTACGGGAGGGAACTGTGGGGAATGTCGGATGGGTGCTCCTCCACACACAGGTCCGATGCTCTGCAGTAGGGATGGGACTAGAAAATGTGGAAAATGGTACATCAGGGGGACTTTATGAATCCCAGCGTAGCTGTCTCCACACCCGTACCACCACTGGGGTGCGTGACTCAGTCACCTCGGATTTGTTGTATGGGGGGGGGGGCCTTCCCTTCCTGTCCTGCCACTAGAGGGGAACTTGTGGGGAGAAAATGACCAGGCTTGTAGCTGAGGGAAGCGGGGAGCTGGCCTGGAAGGGCTGGGGACCAGACTGAAGAGTTAATAATCGTTGCACATAGGTAGCAGGATAGCAGTCAAAGCTAGTCGCGACCGAAAACTGGAATTCTAAAATCCACTCATACAGGACTTTCCTGGGTATAGTAGACATGTGGATTATAGTGATCTTTCAGGCTCTGATTTTTTTTATTTACTATACTTTTTGTTGGTTCCTGGCCGTCTGTATTATCCACCCTGGTCACGGACCTCCCCCCCCAATTACAACCTGCGCTCCCTCAGTCACCCGGCTTACCCCAGAGGGTGGGGTTGTGGCACCGGCCTTAACGCCGCAAGACCAGTATCTGTTCGGGGGGAGCCGGCATCGGAGGCAATGAGAGGTCCAGGGCAGGGCATCACAGGGATGAGCCAGGCCCCAGTGTTATGTCCCTGTAGGCAGGGGTTGGGGCGTGCAATGACGACCAGAATCCACCCCGCCCATGAGAGATACAGGCGTCAGTGTACGTGCGGCATCCCAGCCTCTGCTGGGTGTCGCTCAACACCGAACACTCACATCCACCCTCCTCTCAGAGAAAGAGAGCAGTCTAGGGACACTTGACCCTTCTCCCTCCGACGACCCAGGTCCGTTCCCGAACCCGGGTCACTGGCATGGCAAGCAGAACCAGGCTCTCATTTTGCTAAAGGACTTCATAAGGTAATACAGGGTTATAGCAGAAAGAATTAGTACCGTCAAAACCCACATTCCCAGTTGAACAACCAGGTCACACAATGTAGCCTTGTCCATGGGGACCAACTACCACTAAAGGGCGAATATTACATTGGAAAAACATTCTGAAGAAAAAAACAATGTGGTTTAACATGGCCAAGCCACCTTTTTCACAGGGAGATAGGTGATCTGTCTCTTGGTGGATTCAGTCTGCTTCCCCACAGGGCATGAAAAAGGACCATGAAGAGAGGTCTCCAGAGCACCTGCCGGGGGAAACACCTGCCTTATACAAAGGAAAAGAGGAACTAAAATTGTCTTAAAGCATAAAAAATCCTTTTCTTTTTTCCCATTTGCTACTGAAAAGGGAATTTCCATTCCCAGTCAACAGAATTTTAATTAAATAAATGTGGCCAGTGTTGTGTCCAGCATTTAAGGAGGTGCACATCAGAGGATCAGAGTCAAGGGATAAGTGGTCATAAAGTTGCCTGGGTCTCCCATCTGTTCCCATCTGGAGAAGAAAGTCTGGGACAGCTGCATCTGCCCTGAACGGGCGCTGCCTCCAGGCACCCGCAGCGTGGTCACCAGAGACCCGCAGTTCCCTCTCTGTCTTCTGCCAGACCAGAAATCTTCCTCAATGGCCCCACTAACTGCGCCATGCAGCTCGGCTGCCAGAGGACATAGAAGCTGCATCTGCCGTGAACGGGTGCTGCCTCCAGGGACCTGCAGCGTGGTTGCCAGAGACCCGCGGCTCCCTCTCTCCATCTTCTGCCCTACCAGGAATCTTCCCCAATGGCCCTACCGACTGCCAGCAGTGCGACTGCCAGAGGACACAGGTACGGCCTGAGGCTACGGCATTCCTTTGAAAATTAGGCGCCTTGTTCAACTTCAACCGGATTGGCTGCGCCCCCGGGGAAGAGGCCCTGATTAGCTAGCTACTCTCTCTGTGGGCTCTGTGGATGATTTTCAAAGCTTTCTCCTGTCCACTCTGCTCTATATCAGTTTTTGTAAACTGTTTCAACTGTTGCTGAATCTAGAGTAGGCGATCCTGATCAGCTGTGTAAATTTACTGAACTTGAGCTGTTAATTGCTGTATGTTTGCCTGCTTCTTCCCTCCACTCTGACTGCATGCTCTAATGCAAATTCTATCTTTCCCACTGCAGTCTCTTTGTCGCTGTTTCTCTCACTCTCTCGCTCACCCAGCCCTGACTTCTTCAGGTTAACTTCCCACCTGCTCCACACTTATCTCCCACCTCACCCTGACTACTTCAAGCTGTCCCACGGCCTCTGCCATCCATCTTGTCTGCCCCTCCTCCCTCACTCCTGCAGTCTTCATCCCCACCCCCTGCCACCCTGCTCTCCTCATCCTAACCCTTAATTGCTTTCCTTTATTTCCCCTGCTCCCCCTGCCTTCCTGCTGATGGCCTACCGACAGCCCTCTAAACCACTGCCTCCATGCTCAGTTTAATCCTTCCCTCTCCATTCCTCTCTTCCCAGAAACTGCATCTGCCCGGAACGGGTGCTGCCTCCAGGGACCCACAGAGTGGTCACCAGAGACCCATGGCTTCCTCTCTGTATCTTCTGCCAGACCAGGAATCTTCCCCGAAGACCCCACCAACTGCCACCAGCACGGCGCGGCTGCCAGAGGATCCTTGCCAGCATGGCGCGCCAGCTCCCTACCCATCCTACTCAAGCAATTACTTGTATAGCTACTTGAGAACATGTGCTTTGTAGCCAACAACGCAAAAAAACGATGATCTCAGTTTTCCGTTAGCACGTTTTTCTCGGCTTCCACCTGAGGGCATTCTCTGCACTTATTTACTCTCACTTCTCTCGCCCTCTTATCGTCCCTAATTACCGTTCCAACTCAACTTCCACTACAGGACATTTCGGTACTCCTCCTGCCTTGCTTCTCAATCCCCCTTCGCTTCCTCAGTCCTACCTGTGCCTTCTCTATTCCTCAGTCCTACCAGGACCGTATCTGCGATCCCCACTCAAGACTGTTGTTCCTTCTCCCTACTGCCTCCTCTATTCTCCAAGTACTGCTTTCCCCCCTCATACTCCTACCTCCTCTATCCTCCCTTTGCTGCTCCAGTGACCTCTCCCCCACCCTCTTCAAGGCTACTAGCACCATTCCTGTCAACCGTAACTATCTCACCCCCTCCCTCTTGCTACCCCTGGCATCTCTCTCAATTCCCCCTCAGCTTGCTCTCTCTCTCCACCAACAATACCACCTTCGCTCTGCTCAGAGTACCTCATTGCGCACCCCATTTGACAGTTTGCACATCACCCATAACTTACTCTGGCACCCTTTCAGTGTATGTTACAAGTCCTGTCGTTATGACAGTGACAGTCTTGTACCTTCTTTCATGCCTGCTGCTTCTGGCTGGATTAATCACGCCTTGCAGGCAACCAGCGGTACAGCAATCTCTGCCCTCTTTACTTACGACGGTAAGCAACATCTACGATGCCTGTGGAACAAGAACTTGCACTGACTGTCTCCCCACATACCACAAAGCACCAAAGTTCCCTGATAAAATCACTAATCCCACCCTTGGACGGCTGTGCCATTGCCTGCAAACGTCTGAAGGAATAGCTCATGCGTCTCATTCTACTGCTTCTACTGATTTCTGGCACTATTCACCCTAACCCTGGCCCTCCACTACACTCATCCTGTACGAGAACAAAACAAGGTGTTATCTCACTGGGTGCTAACAACATCTGCAGCTTGCTGGCAGAACTGGACAACCTAGGTGTCTGGGTCACACAGCATAACCCTGACATTCCCTCAGTTGTAGAGACATGGCTTTCACCAAAAGTAGCAGATGCCTCCATAACTCCCCCAGGATACACAGTCTTCAGGCATGACGGGCTTAATAAGTGAGTGGGCAGGTGCGCAATTTATGTAAAGGACGCCATCAAGGCACATACACTTCCCATCCCAAGCATAGAAAACAATGTACAGGCACTACCAATCAAGGTCCTACTTGGTGCACACAATAAATCTCTCACTGTGGCCTCACTATACATCCCACCAAAGCACAATGTCTCGGGCTAATCTCGGTCTTGGACAGTATTCGGCACTTGTACTCCAACTCTGAAACCATCCCGATGGGCGATTTCAGTGCAAACTGGATGTCCCCCAATGCAGGCAGCTACAGGGATGCCATCTTGGCTGAACACTTCACGCAACTTGTTAACTCCCCTACCCGGACAAATTATAGAACAGGAACCAGCACCGTGCTGGACTGGGTTCTAGCTAATCGTCCTAAACTGTATCCTGTCTTAACCCTGACCCAGGACCTTCCTTATGCTCCCTGTTGATGTAACCCTCTAATTACGTATAAGCCAGGACTGTATGAACTTGTATTATTACATTATTATTGTATGTGTACTTTGTTTTTTGCTTCCTCTGTACTGTTACTTTTATCTCACGTGGAGCCTTTGCAAAAGAGTCTATGACTCAAAGGGTTGTAATTCTATTCAATAAGTTATTAACCAATGCAACTGTCCTTCCTGCGCTATCAGTGGCCATTCCCCGATCATGTGCAGTTAGATCAACAGGTTCCTCAAACCTCCTGCCCGAACAATCGCATGCAGGACCCTACTCCGTGGGCACCTCAACCCGCTCAAACCGGCTGCGTAATATTCACTGGGCATCGACTGATGCTGCTGGTGATGTAAATGCAGCACTTGCCTACTTCATCCACCAGTTCAGTGCCGCCTCTGACCAACATGCCCCCTCAAAACACGGAAAGTTAAGGGTATCGGCAACTCCTGGGTCACTCCAGACCTGCTGGAGCTCATGAACCATAGAGATCATCTGTGGCAACATGCTAGGGCAACAGGAAAGCTAGGAGACATAGAGATATACAAGAGAGCCAGGAATGACTGTACACATATGACCCATGTCCTAAAGAACCAATACTACAAGGAAGAGCTTACCAACTCATGGAAAGATGGGAGAAAGTTTTGGCAAAACATCAAAGAAGTAACAGGCAAGGACCCTAAGCAACCCTCAGCAATACTTAACATTGACAGATTACCAACCCTCGACCCCATAGCCATAGCCAACACTTCTAACACAGTTTTTACCGATCTCAGTGGTGTCCTTCCCCCGATTTCGTCCTTCACAGACTCCTCCTCATCAGAGAAGGACACTGATGTCAGCGAGCCGTACTCTCACCCCCCACTTCAAAACAATCACTGTCAACACAGCCAGTAAATACTTCCTAAACGGCCTAGGTAAATTCAGGTTCAGTGGTGATTCCTTGGACCTGAAACTTTCACCCTAACGTTGGAGGAAATCCCATCACCTCTTACCAAAATTATTAATCTCTCTCTCTCTCTTAGGCTGTCCCAATTCCCTGACAAGTGGAAGTCTGCACTAGTGACCCCGATTCACAGATGTGGTGATAGGGCGTACCATGGGAACTGCAGGCCTGTCTCCATTCCCCCCAAAAGCCTTAGAACGTATTGTTATTGACCAACTTGTTGACTACCTCAAAAAGTACTAGCTGCAATATCCCCAGCAACATGGATTCAGAAAGGGACACAGCACCACCACAGCACTTACTGAATTCACGGCTTTCATTCATGAGTCGCTTGACCAAGGCTGTCTTGTTGGTGCAGCATTTTTAGATTTATCCAAGGCCTTTGATACAGTGAACCACACTCTTCTGCTTACCCAGCTGTCGACACTTGGCCTGTCCATGGACACCTTATCCTGGTTCAAAAGTTACCTTACAGGCCGCTTTCAGCAGGTTAGGATCAACAACCACCTCTCAGACATCCGTGCAGTCATATCTGGTGTCCCTCAAGGGTCCGTTCTGGGACCCCTTCTGTTCAGTATTTTCATGAACAACCTGCCCTGCTCCTGCCAAGACCGTTTATTGCTGTATGCTGATGATGCAGTCATTTTCACCCACAACCATGACCCCAAGCACTTTGAGAAGCAACTACAGCTCAGCTTTGTGCAATTAGAGGACTGGTTCAACAGACATAAACTAATACTTAATCACAAAAAAATAAAGGTTCTAGGGACATGGATATGTTGTTCATCCACACTTATTGGCAGGTTCCTTGCCGCTTTAAATCTTGCCGGAAGGTCTTCAAGCTGGCTCCTCCCACCCACCCGGGTGGTAAAACTCTCGCCCGCCCATGGCGCCAGATCTTCCTTACTGCTTGGAAGCTCAGGTTCCTCCTTAACGCTCGGCTTAAGACTGGTTCCAATTCTTGATTGAAATCAAAAGTTTTTGCTAAAAGACTTGGTCTTCTTCTCCTCGCGGCTGCGATGGACCATCGACTCCTGGTTTCGGAGGTGCCCTTGCGGGCAGAAGATGTCTAGGACGGATCCGACTCCACGTGCGCTCTGCCTGGGCCTCGAGAGCACCACCCGCAGGCCTGCGACTTGTGCTCTTTCCTTTTCGCCCACGCCCTGAAGACCTGCTGTCTGACATAACTGGGGGCGCTCGGAGAAAAGAATTCCACCGTGAAATCTAAAGAGGCCCGATTGGTGGTGTCCGCGCTTGAGCAGATGATCGCCTCGAAGAGGAGGCAGCGGGCCACTTCTACCTTAGCTGAGACATTTGTCCCTCTCTCTCGGATGCCTCAGTGCCGGCTTTTTAGGAGCTTTGTCTGACCTCTCGATGAAAGGTGAGGGTCCAGCTTCTGACCTTTTCCAGGTCCAAAAGAGCAAAGTAAGTCTCTGTCGACGCTCTTTTGGAGCGGAAAGATCCCCTCCCTTGTCGACAGTCGACTTCGGTCGCACCTTCAGCTTCGGTCACTGGCTTCACGGTGTCCCCACAGGCCAGTTGACCGAGACTCCGCCGACGCTGTCGAGATTTTTCTTGACCTGCTAGACGGGTTGTCGGCTGGAGAAGCTGAGAATCCTCTCCCGTGTTCCCGTGGAGTTGAGGATCCCGCCGGCTCGCCTGTGCCTCAGTTCCGGAGCCTTCGTGGATCGTCCGAGCCGAGGGAGTGTCGATTCGACACTTCTCCTCGCCTTCCTTGTCCTAGTCGAGACTCTCGTCCCAGTCTCGACATCCTCATGTCCAACCGATCCCTGCTGTAGGCGGTCTCGGTCCCGGCACCACTGCAGTGGCGCCGCTTCTTCCCTCTTCCTCGACGAGGGAGGCTTCGGCAAGTTGGGCGCTAGAAGTACGAGGAACTCATGTGGCAACAGTTCTTTTGACCGGGAATAGCCGACCCAGTCGCCTTCCCCGGCCATTAAGTGGCTGTCACCGGAGCAGCCGAAACAACCCCTCGTTGTAGTCGAGGAGCCTGTTCTCAGGCCGGTTGTTCGGCAATTCCAGCTGCCCTACTGATTCTGGTGGAACCTCCACCTCCACAGCCATTAGTTGGGGCTCCGACCAAAATTCTCGGTCGGCCTTGGGTTTGCCCTATAGGTTGTCTGTCACCCTCACTCATAAACCTCGGCAGGTGGAGGGTGGCTCAGGCCGAGGTAGCTCTTTGAGGACTCTTCTGGGTCCAATGATGGTTCCTCCTCTTCTCCAAGCGCATGGACTTGGAGTCCTCGGGAGGGCAGTCCAGTGAGCGATGCTATCCGTCCTTCTTAGGGTTGCTTCGACTCATCTCGGAATCCACGGGATGAAGCTCGAACCCGTTTCAACGGGCCAGGTATCCCCTCACGGAGATTCTGGACCGGGGATCTGCCTCGGAGGCCTTTCCAGTGGCCTAGGCCATAGTGGGTCCGGCCTTGAACTTTGGCAGCCCCGCTTCCTGCCCTGCACCTTCGGCCAGGTTGGCCAGGAAGTATGCGGTCCCTACCGGTTCCCTGTCCGGTTTTTCGGAACACCCCTCGGCCGAGGGGTTGGTTACCGACAGCGTTTTCCGGCATGCCGGGAACGCCAGGGATGTGGACAAACCTCCCGACAAGGAATCCAAGAAATTGGATTATGCCGGGCGAAAAGTCTATGCTGCGTCCTTTCTCGGCCTTCGTCAGGCCAGTTCGTCCGTCCTCATGGCATATTTTTCTCACGCCCTGTTGGGCTCCCTGGATGAGGTTGTCTCTCATCTTCCCGTGAGATCTGCAGACTACGGTCCAGGCAGCTGCGGACCAGGGCAGGGCAGTGGCCAAACAGCAGCTCCAGACTGCGAGACATTGGGGACTCATGTGCCAGGTCTGTGGCGTCCGCAGTGGCCATGTGTCGTCGGGCTTGGCTGAGGATATCCACCTTTACCTCAGATACCTAGCACAAGTTGGCGGATGTTCCCTTTTTGGGGACTGACCTCTTCGGCCCTGGGGTGGAAGGTCACCTGCAGAGGATTGAGAAGTCCAATGCTACCTTGGACTCGGTCTCTTCTGCTCAGAAGGACAAAGGCCTCAAGCCACAGCCTAAACCCTTTCATCCTTCTGCGCCCACGGCGCGCCCGGCCCAGCAACGTCAGGGCCAGCAGGCTCGAGCTTGGTATCCCAAACCCAAGCCGTCGGCTTCCTTCAACAGGAAGCAGGGAGGTAAAGGCCCAGGAGGTCCCTCGGCCGGTCCCTCCTCCAAGCCTGCCCAGTGACGGGCTGAGGGGTGTCGCCCCCATCCCTGTCACCTCACCCCTGGTTCCCCCCTTGGGGGGCGGCTCAGACACTTCCTTTCCGCCTGGTCCGCTGTTACCACGGACAGTTGGGTACTGGAGGTGGTGGAAAAAGGCCTACCTCTAGAATTCGAGCAGGCCCCACCCTTCAGAGCCGTCGCACCTCGGGGGGCCTCGGGGTCCACAGCCTCACTGGCGGCTTGTCGAGCTGACATTGCTCTCCTCCTCCAAAAGGAGGTGATCACGGAGGTAGAGGACCCCCCTTTAGACCCGGGGTTCATGTCCAGGTATTTCCTGGTTCCGAAACAGACGGGGGGCTGGCGCCCCATTCTCGACCTACACGACCTGAACAAGTTCCTAAGGTCTCGGACCTTCAGAATGGTCACTCTGGCGCAGATAATACCATCTCTGGAACACGGCGTGTGGTTCTGCTCTCTGGACCTACAGGACGCGTTCTTTCACGTCCCTATCCGTCCGTCACATCGGAGATTCCTCTGCTTTCGAGCGGAAGGATCCCTCTTCGAGTTCCAAGCCATGCCCTTCGGCTTATCTCCAGCTCCCAGGGTCTTCACCAAATGCATGGCAGTGGTGACAGCATTCCTGCGGCGCCGAGGGGTCCGGGTGTACCCTTACCTGGACGATTGGCTGATAGCAGCCCCCTCCAGACGGGAGGTGGAGCGGTCCAGAGATGTGGCCCTCCAGGTTTGCTCTCAAGTCGGCCTTCTCATCAACGAGGCCAAGTCGGAACTCGAGCCGAAGCAGGTGATCCTGTTCATCGGGGCAGAGCTCGACTCTCTTCGAGCCAGAGCACAGCTCCCGGCGGACAGGGCCGAGGTTCTTACCTCCTTTGCCCAATCATTTCTGGTTGGGCAATTGCGCCCTGCCCGGGACTTCCTGCGCCTCCTGGGTCTCATGGCGGCCTGTACCAGCGTGGTCCGTTGGGCACGCTGGCACATGCGCCCCCTTCAGTGGGGACTGGCCAGCCGGTGGTCACAACGCTGTGATCCATTGGACCAGCTAGTGACAGTGACCCAGGAGATGTGGAACGCTCTCCAGTGGTGGACCGTTCCATCCCATCTGCAGGAGGGCATCCCGTTTGTCTGTCCCGAGCCGACGGTCTCTCTATCGACCGATGCCTCTCTGATGGGTTGGGGTGCCCATCTGGGGGAACACTGAGTGCACGGCCTCTGGTCCCCGCGTGAGTCCCGATGCCACATCAACCTGCTGGAGCTCCTAGCGGTCCGCCTAGCTCTCACCGCCTTTGCTCCGTTTCTCCGGGGTCAAGTGGTCCGAGTCCAGACGGACAATACCACGACCATGTACTACCTGAACCGCTAGGGCGGGCGGCTCCATGCTTCTGTGCAAGGAAGCTCGCAATTTGGTCACTTGGCAGCCTGGAGGCGGATCTCCAGCCATTCATTTGCAGGAGCCTCCAACACCCTGGCCGATGCCCTGAGCCAGATAGGGGCTGCATCTCACTAGTGGTCTCTCCTGCCGGGAGGTAGTACAAGATCTGTTCTCCCACTGGGGCACACCTCAGGTGGACCTCCAGGGAGAATGCAAAGCTGAGGCTGTTTCATGCCCGCCCCTCAGCAGGGCTGCTGGGGGATGCCTTCTCAAGGCTGTGGACCCCGGCCTCTTTTACGCTTTCTCCCATTTCCCTTGATTCACAAGGTGCTTCTCAAGACAAGGAGGGACAAGGCGCAGGTGATTCTGATAGCCCCAGACTGGCCCCGCCAGTTCTGGTACCCAGATCTCCTCAACCTCAGCTACAGGCTCCCGAGGCAGCTTCCAGCTCGCCCGGACCTGCTCTCAGTCAATCAGGGGAAGGTGTTCCATCCGGACCTTCAATCCCTGCACCTGACGGCCTGGTTCCTGAGCGGCTAGAGTTCCAGGCCTTGGGTCTTTCCGACGAGGTCCTCAATGTTGTTGAGGCGTCCCGTGAGGAGTCGACCAGGAAATGCTGTGCCTTCAAATGGAAGAGATTTTCCATTTGGTGTCAGGGTAAGGGCTTGGATCCTTCCTCCTGTTCCTTGGCAAGCATTTTGGACTATTTATGGTCCCTTTCTAGTCAAGGGCTTAGGTCGACGACCCTAAAGGTGCACCTGGCAGCCATCTCTGCTTAGCGGGCGCGGGCCGGGGAACAGTCGGTGGCGCAGGAGAAGGTGGTCTGCGGCTTTCAAAGGCCTTGATCACATTTCCTCCGGTGCGAGAACCTCCACCTCCGTGGGATTTACTGCTGGTACTGGCAAAGCTCATGGGCAAGCCATTCGAACCAATGCACAGGTGTGAACTCTTTCACCTGTCGTGGAAGACCGCCTTCTTGGTGGCTATCACGTCAGCCAGAAGGATGGGAGAACTCCAGGCGCTCTGCATTGAGTCTCCTTACCTGGTCTTCCACAGGGACAAGGTTGTCCTGCTCCCCCAACCGAAATTCCTTCCGAAGGTGGTGTCGGAGTTTCACCTTAACCAGGTGTTGACTCTGCCGGTGTTCTACCCCAATCACACCTCGGAGACATCACAGGCTCCATACTTTGACCTAGAAGGCGCCGCTTATTATAAGGAGCGACGGTTGAAATTGGGAGAGGTTCGCCAGCTGTTTGTCACCTACGCTGAAGCCGCACCTGGCAGACCTGCAGCCAAGCGGATTATAAGCAGGTGGGTCACCTCCTGCATAGATCTCTGCTATGTTGGCGGGCATGGAGCCTCCCAGAGGATAAGAGCTCATTCTACCCGTCATACTGCTGCATCGGTGGCTGCTTCCAGGGACGTCCCTATCCAGGAAATCTGCAGGGCTGCTACCTGGAAGTCAGCACACACCTTTATTACCCATTACCACATCGACCTTGAGTCACGCCGGGATGCTGGTTTTGGGGCCTCGGTTCTCCAGTCTTTATTCCCCAAGTAGGGGGTGTGCGCCTTGCCTCCCTCCTCCCGGAGAACTGCTAGGAGTCTGCCAATAAGTGTGGATGAACAACATATCCATGTCCCTAGAAATACAGGTTACTCACCTGTAACAGGAGTTCTAGGAATGGTATATGTTGTTCATCCACACGACCCACCCGACCTCCCCGGCTTCGACGCACAACCTGAGCTTCCAGCGGGCCAGATCTGGCGTCATGGAGCGGAGCCGAGAGTTTTACCACCCGGGTGGGTGGGAGAAGCCAGCTTGAAGACCTTCCGGCAAGATTTAAAGTGGCAAGGAACCTGCCAATAAGTGTGGATGAACAACATATACCATTCCTAGAACTCCTGTTACAGGTGAGTAACCTGTATTTATGCTCTTCTGTGGCCAGCACAGCAAATATCGATCTCGCCCACTAACGATCTGCAGTGCTGTTGGCATGCCCCTGGAACAAGTCCAACATTTTAAATATCTCAGTATTACCCTGGACAGCACCCTCTCCTTCTCCCATTATATTGAACATGTTGCCAAGGCTGTCAACATTCGCATCGGGCTTGTGCACAGACACAAATGGACTCTGACCTCAGACGCACTAAAAAATTTCAATCCATAGCTCCATCCTGTCCCTAGACTATGATACATACTGCAGATACATAGAGTATGGGCTCGCAATCTACGGCTGTGCCACTGAAACATCCCTATGAAGAATTTCCACAGGCCTGAACAAGGCCTGCAGGCTCCTCACAGGAGTTGATCAACTCACACATACCTGTGTCCTCTATACTAAGACCGGCTGGCTTCAACTAAAAGACAGAATCATACTTCAAACCTGTCTTCTAGCTAATAAAATCAACCTGGGTCTGGCACCTCCAGGGGTACAAAATATCCTCTGTTGCGCCTGCAATCTTCGCCGTACCAGGGGCTCTGTTAATCAGATCTTCCAGGTACCTTGCTGCCGTACTTCCCAGGGACAAAGATCATTTGCCTACTCGGCACTCATCTGGCTAAACTCACTCCCTGGTGACATCACCTCAATCTCTAAGCCTGGTCCATTTAAACATCACCTTCGACAGTGGTATGCCGACCGTACCGCGACGCAATTACAGCGAACATGTCGATGCTGACAACATCGACAGTTCGCTGCAGTGGTCCGCCCGAGATCCTGGCACTCTGTCTCCCGGTCCTGCACCCTCCCCGAATCAACTCTGACTTAGAGTTGGAATCTGTTAGATCGGGGGGGGGGTGGAGGCAGAGCCCTCAAGATGGGGTGTTCGGGGCAAATCCTCCGATGGAAAAGTGACCAGGTTCTCGTGTTGGAATTATGTCAACCACAACTTGCAGTCAATATAATTCTGTCACTGTGATGTCGATCGACAGCTTAGTTGTTGAACCAGCATTGTAGAGCCTTCAATGGTACCTAATCAAGCACAACCAATGTGACTGCTTCCGCTGAGTTGTTGTGCTGCACACCTCAGAATCCTCAATGACCACAATGCATCCAGCACTTATCATCCTTGCTCCTATCTGCACTTATGTCCCAATCTCACTCACTTGCCCTTCCTTCTCCCTCCTTGTACCCTTATTCATCCCCTACTCCCTCTTAGCCCTACCACCCTTCTCCCAGGCCTGTCCCACACCCCTACCCACCACCCTTTATTCCCCCCACCACCCTCGACAAAGCCTCTGGCCGCCCCACCTCCTTATCCCCACCCACCCTCCCCACCAGACAAGGCTTCTCGGCTGAGTACCATTCTCTTGGCTAACTACGGGCCACCTGCTCTTCTTCCCCTATCCTCTCCTAACTTACCCCATCCTTCCATCCCGACTTTCACCTGACAAGGCCTCTTGGCTGCTACTATATCTCTTACCCCTGCCTAAATTCTCCCCTACTCTCTAGCAGTTGACCTGGCATACATTCTCCAATGCCAGTAATAGGTATTGTTGTTAATTTACTCTTGTATTTGACTTGGCATACATTGTACAATGCCAGTAGTTAGCTACTGTCTGTGCTCACTCTGTTTTCCACAACTTGTTGTATATTCCTGCTTTGTGTTTCCTCTTGTTGACGTGGAACCTAAGTAAATGAGCCCCTGGCTCATAGGTGTAAATTCAAGATCTTAATAAATAAAAAATTTTTGAGGGGACACACAGTGGGTATCTGGGGGGTCATCAGTGATGACTCCTTTTAGGCAAAGGATCCAAGGCTTGTAGACAGATAGAATTAGAGCCTGTCCTGCTGAGTAAGGAGGAAATAGCAAGTACAAAAAGCCAACTTGATCTTGCCGATAACCCATACATAAGCAGGACTCCAAGTCCTCTGTGCCACTTCAATCCTGATTTCTGTGGCAGGGCTCCCAGGCATCTACGACGATGTTTGTTAATTCTTGTGGCATGAGTTATTAATTGCTGTGGCAGAATGTAGCCCTGCTATTGGTTAAACTATGATGTAATGCCGTCACATGCTGAGTGTAGAGGAGGGGCTGCAGGATAAACAAGGCAGGGAGGAGAGCCTCGATCATTGGAAAGCTATAGTTGAATGAAAACCCAACTAAAGCAATGAATTCTGTGGCTTTGCATATATTCTACAGCAAGACGCAAGTTCTACAGAAAATTTTGCAGCCATAAAATTACAGAATATTAGGGGCCTTGAATACAAGGCAGTGTAGCCTTGTGGTTAGAACCCAGAGCTGTGGACCTGGAAACCCACGTTTAACTTCACTGGGCTTCAGTGCTCTCAGTAGTAAAATATACTACCATTGACACCACTGTAAATGAACAACTTTGCCCTGTTATTTATCCCTAGGTAAACTGGAAAAAGAAGAAGAAATGCATCCATTGTAACTGTGCACGGGGCCCCGGTTTCCAAGGGGAATCACTTTTTTTTTCAATCAGTAAAGTAATGAAAATATACTTACCTCTTTTCCCTTTTGACGCGTTACTTCTGTAAACTGATTTTTTTTTACTTTCAATATCAACACAATAATACAGTGCATTATTGTATATACAATTTGATGTTTTTTTTTAACTGCAGTATGTATCATATCAAGTGTCAGTGGCTCAGCAGGTAGCACACTCACCTCTGAGGCCAGGAGATCAGTAGGCTGTGGGTTCTATCCCCACACCAGGCACTTGGGTTAATATCCCAATACTGACACTGTAGTGCAGCATGAGGGGGGTGCTGCACTCCTGAGGTGCCGTCTTTCGGATGAGACGTTAAAACCGAGGTCCCATCTGCCTGTTCTGGTGGTAGTTCAGATGGATGTTAATGATCCCATGGCACTTCTCGAAAAGAGCAGGGGAATTTCCCTGGTGTCCTGGCCAGATTTCCTCCATTCACAAAAAAATACCACCAACAGCTTCATCCAGTTCAAGGTCAGTTGGCATTCATCTGTATCCCCCTCCCCCGGGTCGTGCCTGAAAATAGGCAGGATTTGTCTAGTGCACTTACCCGGTCAACAAAAACTAAATAATAAATATCAGTTGTATGTTATTGTTTGTAAGTTGTTGTAGTTATTTGTCTGGGTCCTCCTTGAAAATAGACATTTAATGTCCTCAGAGTTACCCAGCTGCCAAATTTTAAATTTATTTTTGTTTATTTATTTCAGTTTTGGATTAATACATTTGAGCTGAAAGCTCGTTTACAAAGGTTCCAAGTCAGACAAATGCTTTACAAACATACATCGGGTACAAGCAAGTACAGTAGGACATAGCAATTAAATGCGGTGGATACAGAGTCCACATTTAGGTAACAAGGTTACATCAATAAAAGTGCCAAGTACAAACAGCACTACATGAGAGTGGTTCGATGCTTAGGGTAGAGCAGAGTACTTTCTTGTGTCGGTAAAGATTCAAGGCTGTTAAGATATGTAGAGTGGAAATAATGCAGCCAGAGTGCAACTGAGTCCCTTAAATATAAAAATAACAAAAATTAATTGTACAACATGAAAACTTTCTTTTACAGATACACAGTGCATTTTTTACTGTTACAGAGTACATTCCTATGATTTGCCTCCAAACTAGATCGTACTGGCCTGCTGGTGGCTACCCCTCCCCCCCCCATCTGCAAAGATGTAAAATGCAGCGTCTAGGCATACAACAGAGCGGCCTTTTCAGATCACTATATAGGACGCATCCACTAGGGCTGCTATTGCCTTGCTCCAGACCAGGGGCCTAGTAAAGGAACAATGGGAGTCCATGACTCAGACCTCCTGTTCGGAATGGTGCTGTGAGGCTGATCGCTACGGGCAGCCACACCAGAGAAGGGGGTGGTTGTGAAGGGGTTGGGTGGTGGGGAACAGAGCT
Source organism: Neoceratodus forsteri (assembly GCA_016271365.2). Lineage (NCBI taxonomy): Eukaryota > Metazoa > Chordata > Ceratodontiformes > Ceratodontidae > Neoceratodus > Neoceratodus forsteri. The sequence continues at coordinate 60,756,787 of CM028132.1, read as the reverse complement.
CGAGTGTTGATGGAGATGGAGGGGAACCAGACCTGTACCACTGAACTCTTAAGAGGCGGTAGAACTTGTGCTATATGCTGCTGAAGGGGGCTTTAGAGAACTGTCCTGTCTCGGAGAGGAACAGGAGGGGTCTGCTAGGCCCTTGGATGTGAACTGACACGTAACTTCAGAACATAAGTCATCACAGTAGGAAGGGACTGTTGGGGTTGTGCTGCTACAAAAGACAATGATAAACTCAAACAAGCAACAAGGACTTGAGGGGGGTGCACCAGCCCACGGACTCCAAGGAGCAGAAGCCACTTCGGCAAAGCTGATTTCTTTAAAACTTGTGGCATAGTGTGGGAAATAGGACACAGCATCATAAAAGCAAATGAAGCAGGCATCCGCGACATTTCCTAGGAAAATGTCCTGCTTCCCCTAAGGATAATTGTGATTCAGTTCAGTTGCGATTTCTGTTTGTCCTCAGTTTGCTGTGGCCTCTAAATTGAAGGGTAATTATAGCACTGTTATCCTGGCCCTGCGAGGTTGATGTTGAGATATGTGCAACACCTGCTGCTGACAGCTGTTTATAATTGTACAGGGGACATCAAAAAATCCTGTAACCTGATTGGTCAACTAAGATCTTCTTCGTCCATGGGTAAATCCTGCAGTAACCCACTGCTGTGGAAGGGCATTTATAACACACACATACAAAAAAAACCCCACAAATAAATACTTCATAAATGTATTTTACAGATGAGTACATTGTATAATTGCAATAAGTCATGGCTGTATGAGGGAAGAGAGAGAGAGAGAGACAGACATATGGTATATCATTGTAAAAATACCTTTCTCAAAACCAAGGCACCATGCTAAGAAAAACATCATAAACAAATACAGTATAAACAAAACAAATAAAACATATTACAAATCTAAACATAAAAATACAATAAATACTCCGCATACATACAGCATTAAGTATAGAAATGTATTTTTTATGCTTCTTTTATTGAACATTTTGCACAGAATACATCAATCTTCAAAGAATAAAAGAAACCATGCATATCTCCCGGATTGCACCTGAAAGCGAGCTTCCGCTCAGTGTGCCTTTTCCGGTTATCAACTTTAAATAAAATATATGTATAACAGTAAAAGCATATATCATGCAAGTCAAATATATAAGACAACTCTGACACATACATTACAGTTAAAATCAGAGCAATCAGGCACACAAAAAATAATAATCCTTGCCCAAGCGAAAAATCTGGTGGTGTCCGTTTTTTTTGTGTTTTTTTTGTAATATATGTATGATTAATAAAGGTATGGAACCCCCCTCAAGTATAAAAATCTAAAATGGTGCAAGAAGGCCAGAAGCTTTGTCAGTCACCGTCAAATCGGGGATTACCCACTTCTTATTAATTCATTCAGCTCAAGGTGGTCCTTTTGAATAAGGTTAAGCATAAAACATTTCAACTGATATATACACTGTAGGAGGCAGTGGCTGCACCTCTTGACACACCACATGAGCCGTGGGTAAATTCGCCCAATAACCCATGCCTCGTCATGCCGTATTGTTGAAGTATACCACAGGGATCAGCTGAGTGGCAGTGCTACCTTGGAGACTGGCATTTGATGCGATCCATGGGGTCCCGTGCTAGGGATGGTTGGGAGCTGGGCACGTCGCTGAGGTGAGACACACAATTCTTGGGAATGGAGGGCGCAGGCCCTGTGGTATTCATACATCAACATCCAGCTAGTTTTATGGAATGGCATCGGTGTCAGCTATGAACACAGCAGATGTGGCAGCCAGCCTGATTTCTCAGGGTGAGGTGCAGGGGAAACTGATGGGGGGGGGGCAGGAGGGGTGACCAAAAAAGAATGATGAAATATAAGCAGTTTGACAGTGTTGTATAGATGTGTGTAAATTTTTCTAGACCCACCCCCTTCCCCAGTGTTGTTCTCCCCAGTTTTGGGGTTTAGCTGCTGTGCCCAATGACCCGTGAGCCCTGTCTGCTGCTACTTCCACTGACCTCCCCCATGGAGATCCTGCAGTGCGGCCCCTTGTTAGTAGAGCAGTGGCTTTGATTTTTACCACTCCTACCCGCTAAATCATGAAAACATGTAATGTATTCTGAAAGACAGCCCCATTAATTTGTATTTTGTGTGTCCGTGCACTCTTCTGTTTCAGCCATTACAAAATGTCTGCATGCGGGGGTGAGGTGCTCCCCCCCCCTTTTCTCTGAGAAATAGATGGGATTAGGACTTCTTGGAGCCAAAGTATTATCCCTTCCCATCCTTTCTGTATACTTTCTAAAATGATTTAACATACACTGCCAAACTCTTACAGAGAGGTTCGTGGGCTATAGATGTTTTTTTTTATTTGTTTAATTTTTTTTTTAGCACTGAAATTGGTGCTCATTAAGGAAACCTGTCGTCATGCCAAGTGACAGAACTGGAGCTGTGGAACAAACTGCCAGAGGAGATGGTAAGAACAGACAGTGTTCAGAGTTTCAAGACTAGACTCAATGTAGCTAATGGGAAAAGGCATTTTTGATTATTGCTGTTAGATGTTTGTATTTTCTTCAGGTCTCTTCATCTTGTAGCTGGCCCATTGACTCCGTGGTAGCGCTTCTGCTCGTGGCGCTAGCGACTTGTGTTCAGGAATAAGCCTGGGTTGTTGTGGGCTGGCCAGGGGGAGGAGGGTTGAAGCACACCAATGGAAACTCTCCTCCATGAAGGGAAGGTTTCTGTTCTCTTCGTTTGGTGTGCACGCCTTTGCACATTACTCTATCTTCAGTTGCTAAACCGGTTAGAGCAAAATGTACGCTAGTTTTTTTAAGCTTGCTTTTCCCTTAGGAATACTTGATACTGTGGGTTCAGGTGTGGGCAAAGTTACTTTGCCAAGAGTACATTTTGCTGTAACCTCCCCGACACCCAGTGATTAAAACATTTGACAGAATAGTAAGAATTGACATTGAGGGTTTATTTTCCTCTCCACTGATCCTCACTCCACTTATAACAATTTGTCAGCCGAAGAATGGGTGGCTCTTAGAGAACTGAAAGATATAAAAGAGCTTATAATCAAACTAGCGGAAAAAGGTGGGATGGCTGTAGTAAAGGATACTGCAAAATATGCTGCAGAACTACAAAGGCACTTAATTGATACTGCCTGTTAGCGATGCCTCACCTTTAATCCAACATCTATCTTAAAGAATGACTTCTATGAGATAGTTTTTTTTTTGTTTGTTTTTATGACTTTCTTTTCTGGCCCTCCAGACTGGAACTCTCATGGGCCACTACTCTCGCCGACTCACTCTACCGCTCACTGTGTTCCCCCACCATCTTCAAGTTCGTCACGGTTCCCCTGGTCGGGGGAGGGCAACCAGGGGAGACCGCAGGGGGCAGTGGTGGGGAACCAGCTTTGGGCGTGTGGCGGTGGCACCGGCAGGGCTGTCGCCTATCCGATCTGGAGGGGTATTTCTCTGCTTTCTCCTCCTGTGGTGCCCGAAGCCCTCCCCCCGCCGTGCGTGTTGCACATCTGATGTTGGCGCATGGCAACCCTGCCCGCGTCAGCCACGCTCCCTTGTGTGCAGCTCTGGCACTCTGTGGTGCCCCCGGTCTCCACCAGGGGCTGCCAGAGTGCCGAGCATTCCCGTACCCTTCCCCCAGGAGAAGAGAGCAGCCTAATGGACGCTCGATCCATCTCCCTTCCTGCCGACCCCGACACTCGAGCTCGCTTCCGAACTCTGGTCGTCAATGTGGTGCGAGGTGTGGCGTCCAGTGCCTCAACCTCTTGGTGCCACCAGGCCGTCTGTCTATGAGATAGTTGAAAGAGTATTTTCTAACAGTTAGACAGAAGAGGATGAAATGTCTTTCCTTAAAAATGATTTTTCCCATAACTCCCAACACTGTATACGCTTCCTGAGGTGCACAAATCTGTGGTGGACCTTCCGGGGCCACCCATTTTGTGTGGCGTGGGTTCGCTTAGTGAGGGTCCATCAAGATTTGTCGATCACTTCCTAAAGCAACTTTTCTCCATGACACCCAGCTTCTGCGCATGAGGGACACAACTGACCTTCTTAATAAAACAGAAGGTATGTACTGGTTGGAACAAGACTGTTAGCTAGCCATTGATACAACCTCCCTGTATACATGGATCAGACATGAAACTGGTATAGAAGCCACCAGTCGCTTTCTGAAATCAGACTTTGCTACGAATAATTGCCCAAGAGAACTCATACTGGAACTTTTGTAATACATTCTCAAATGCAGCTATTTCTGCTTTGGAAGCAAAATGTTCTTACGACAGTAAGGCACTGCAATGGGGGCAGCACTTGACTCCTCATGAACCAATCTCTTTTTGGCATGGTGGCAGGAAAAGGTTGTTCTGTCTCAGAATAACCCCTACCTCAGACAGATAGTTAAATGGTACTGTTTCATTGATGATATAATTTGTGTCTGGGGTTGGGGGTACTAGTAGTGTGGAAGCTGTCATGAATTGGCTGAACAACAACAATCTGAACTTACAGTGCACTCACAGAACAAACCCCAAGTGCGTTGAATTCTGGAATGTGAAACTTCGGTAAGTGAATTGCACAAGATCGTGATCTCCCCCTACTGCAAACCTATTTGTAGGACTAGCCTGTTCAGAGTAGACAGTTGTCATCCCCAGAGTCTGCTCGATGGCATTCCAGTTGAGCAGTTCATAAAGATCGAGAGGAACTGCAGTTCTAACGAAACATTTCTACTGGAAGCATAATGGCTGTCAGCCAGATTCTGGGAATGTGGGTATTTGGCAGAAGTGGTACAATATGCTTTTAATAAAGTGTGTGAACCACAAAAAAAAAAAAAAAAACACTTCTGCAGCCTAAACCCCAAATGAACGATGCAGTCACACCCAAGATAGCATTTGTCACCACTTATAACAGTTCTGCTACGAGTATCAGGGGTATCATCAAAGACAGATGGTCTGCACTGTCCCTTAATGTAAAAACAAAAAAACAAAAGGTGCTGCGTCAGCGTGTGGTCTGAAAACATAACAAAACAGTAATACTAAATGCACGCTGAAAATAGAAAATAGTGTAAGAATTAATGTTTTGACCATAGGTCTTCAGGAATTATCTAGAAGAGAAAAAGCAAAGTTAGCGTTTGCTTTTTTCTGTTTTGGATAATTCCTGAAGAAGACCTATGGTTGAAACGTAGATTCTTGCTGTTTTCTGTTTTCAGCATGTATTTAATATTACCATTTTGTTTTATCCTGTCCCTTGATGAAGCACTGGGCATCCTCTTATGGGCAGGGCAGGACACTATGTATCTCTTTTAAGCGTGGTGCTAGCCTAAGGGACCACCTCTCCAGTTGCCATTTTGATGAACTGACAAATGTCAGTATATTACCAACCACAGAGTTGGTTTTTGCACTTTGCCAACACCGGTCCTGTTTTAAAATTTTCTAGGACTGGACAGGAATTTGGGTTAAAAAGATACGCTGACTGTCGAACTGAGTGTGTAGTTTACACAGCCTGGCATCGGTGTGGGCTGTTGTATGTGGGCAGGACCGTGCACCTCTTGAAGTGGAGGATCCAAGAGCACGTCAGGGCAGTTATCAATAAAAATGTTAACAGTGTCCTGGGTGCACACTTCAAGGAGGCTCGTAACTCTTAACAGAAAGGGGTTTAGATTTTGAGCCTTGCAGTGGGATATGTCCACTGCCCAGGGGAGGGTGCAGACTTAAGATTTTACTTCAAAAAGAAACAAAATGGATTGTGCAGCTTAAATGTCTGTACCCCAATCACCTTAATAATCAGCCCCATTTCAAACCATTCTTAAAAAAAAAAAAAAAAAACTCCTTCATTGCTGTATATTTTTCTACATTAATTCAGCTATGATATCTGCTATATTTTATAACCGTTAAGTCACATATGGGTTGCATCGGGTAAGGAACTGGAACTAACTGAATCTGAGCTTTTCTGCCATGACTTCACTACACTGTCTATCTCCAGCAGTAACTGGAGTGGGTGATACTCTTTATTTCTTCCTTCTTTAGTCTCCAGTACTACCCACCTCTATTCTTTTACCAACCGAACCCCCCACCATTCCTGTTTCTTTTTCAGGAGTTCATCTTTGGTTGCCAGTCTTGCCTTTAATTCGGGTGACTGTTGGAGTTATCTGTGGGTGGTCTAACTTTTACAGTTTTAGATTCCTCGCCACATTTTCAGCCAAGATACCTACTGTATGTAAGGGATTCATATATTTTTCAGTCATTGTATGTACACACTTTCTTTTGTATTTTACAAAAAAATCTTTGACTGGTCTTTTTTTGCACATTTACTTTTACACTGCTTTAAACTTTTTTGTATGTACCTTTTGAATTTGTGCAACACTTTCTCACTGGTTACTTTTTCTCTGTAGCTAACCAGTGAGCACATCACTTGTTACTGTAGTGGGGTATTTAAAGAGTATATGTTATAAGCAAACTCACCGATGAAGCCTACAGGAGAGAGCAATACTAGGGTAGTTGCATAAGACTTTAAAAAAAAAAAAAAAAAGTTTTTCTGAATGTATGTGTTGGTGTGTGCACAGCTCCTTTCCATTTCTACTGTTGCGTTGTTTGGCTGTGGCACCTTTGCAGGCTGTGGTGTGTGCTCCTTTGCACATTTCTCTAGTCTTCAATAGCTAAACAGAAAATACATTTTTGATTACTGCTGTAAGACTTTTGTATTTTCTTCAATTCTTTCTTGCCTAGTTGGTAGCTGGCTCTTTGGCTCAGTGCTAATGCTACCACTCGTGACGCTACAAACTCCGATTTAGGAACAAGCCTGGGTCGGCCAGCTGGAGGAGGACTGAAGCACAACAGTGGATACTGTCCTCCAGGGAGGGAGGGTTTCTGTTCTCACTGCTGTACTGACACCAGGGTAACCACACGTGGCAGTGCAGCTGAAGGCACCAGGAGGGGGAGACGCAGGCTGGGAGCCTGATGAGAAAGCATGTTTTGCGAGTGCAAGCACCTTGACTCCCCTAGTGTGCCTGTGTCTTAGGGGCTGGGGAGAAACCAAGAAATGCCTCAGCTGAGCAGGATGACTCCCCCGGTCCTCTTGCAGGCCTTGCACCACTGACTGCGGCTGCTCTCCACTTACGCTAGCTTGAGTTGAATCAAGGGGTCCTTAGCCCTGCAGAATCCTGATAACAGAGCCTCGCTATGGGGGATAAGCCATGACATGAGACATATCCTGGAGAACATTTAGTCCCAGAGAAAGCAGGTGACAGGGCCAGAGAGGGGTGCATATAAACAGAGAATATTAACATAAAAATTATTTTTACCTTATAGGCCCCCTTACCAGGACCTCCGTCTTTCTTTGGCAGTGCTTTCTACCCATCTACAGAGCTCCTGCTGGCCTATTCTTTTGGGACCTTGGGGACATGTGAAACATACCACAGCAGCACTGCACTCTGCTCCACAGCAACTACCCTCATGCAATCCAGTGGCCGGTGTCGGAGGTCTCTGGGATCATTCCCAAGGCAGGCAGGTTCCCGAGGTGGATGTAGAGGGCGGGTAGGATGTCGCCTGCCTAATCAGCGGCCATTTTGCCCTTATAGGGCCCTCCCATTAGGAGCATGTTTGTGTCGGCAGGTGCCAGCACTCCTGTTGAACCAGTGCATGCGCTCTGCCACCCATCGCAGTCTGCAGTCTTTTGACTGCACTGCCACTTTGGTTGTGCAGGTGGTGTTAGAACAGCGATTTGTGCTACCATCTCTCTCTCTGGTGACCCTGTGGGAGGCTCAGTCTAACCCCCACCCTGAGCCAGACATGAACCCAGGTTGACAGCATTGCACAGACAGGTCAGCCCTTACTATTAGGTTAACAGAGAGATAAACATAATGAACAGCACAGTCTTATCATCTCATCTCTCTGCACCTATGTACCTAGCTGTTTAGCCGTGCTTTGTGCAGCATGTGTATTGCTTAGTAGCATATCTGCATTACATGCACTGTACATTAGGTAGTTGTATAACTGTACCACGTATATATTGTGAAATTACCTAGAAACATACAAAGTGACAGCAGAAAAGACATGGAAGCCCATCAAGTCTGCCCAAAGTTATTACTTTGTTGCCCCATTGGCCTTCTGCCAGACAGGATCCATCTAATTAATCTGCCCCACCATTGTCTTAGCCTCCTCCCACTCCCCCCCCACACTTATATCCACTCTCCCAATCTCCCTTTTCAGTATCACCAAGCCCCTGAATCTGCCCCATCCAGCCTTAAATCTGTTAATAGTCTGCACCTCGATCACCCACTTTGCTGGTCCCTTTCACTGATCTGCCACCCTTTTTCTTTCCATGAAAAAGAACTTCCTAACATTCTTCTTAAATCTACCACCCACTAGTCTCCACTCATACTCGCTTGTCTTCACAGTTCTGTTTCTAGTGAGCAGGCCCTCATTCTCAACTTTGTTCTTGTAATATGGGGAAGAGAAAGGGGTGCATTGGATTAGCTCAGCACCATCAGATGACCATGCATTAATTCTCAAGTAATCTATCGTTGCCTGAGAATTAATATATGGCTCAGTCCGCAGCAGTTGTCTTCCCCCATCACCATGTCCTCTACCTAATTGTAAACCAGGTAGCAATACCTGCGTTGGGCACCACATATGTATGCAAGCCTTGCTGATATGGTGGCCATTCATTTTACAGTCGAGTGCCCACCGTATTCATTCCTCCGTCATAATCTTTATCTGTAGTAGCTTGAAAACCGCTATATGGCTATGTAATGTGGGCTCTTTTTGTTTATAACCCTTAAGAATATTCCTCCCTCTCCTTCCTGGCTGCTAGTGAGTGCATGTTGAGGTCTGCCAGCCTTTCCTTGTACCTTGTGGCCCCCTGGATCATCCTGGTTGTCCTCCGTTGCACTGCCTCCAGGCTGTCCCCATCCTCTTTCAGGTGTGGGTTCTAGAACTGTGCCCAATATTTTAGATGTGGCCTTGTATGGTTGTAAAGTTATACCATTTTATTACCAGTAGCTGTATAGTTGTTCCTGCAGTGATAATAAACGCAGAGATTCTGTACATGGTGGGAAGAGGGGGGCAAACTGCATTGTTGTAAGCCTCTTCTGCGCAGTATTTCATGCATTTAACCAGTAAGCCTTTTTGCTATTTAAATGCATAAATTGGGTCAAGCCAGGTCACATCAGGGCAGAGTGGGCTGCACAGTGTTAGCAAGGAGTTAGATGCATGTGGAATCACAAGCATGAGAGTGGAAACTCAGAAAATCCCCCAGTGTTTGGTGGAGGAAATCAGAAGTGATCGTTATGACACAGTTAAGTTTGCTAAAGTGCCTTTTTTTTTTATACACTTATTTTCAAACCCTTTTGTAGGATTTTGTAAGGCGGTACTTTCCAGCACTGTACTTCAGCCATGACGTACAAGTCGACTTTGCATTCTCAGTAATGGAAGGGGGGCCTGTGGGAACTCTGTTTCGGGAGTGCAATTAAAAGGCTGACTAAATTCCAGGAGCAAAATGAGGAAGGGCAGTTCCTGTGTAAAATGTGCCCCCTCAAAAGGCATAAAACTAAATATAGTGTAAACTGCAGTCTGTAATTAGGAAATGTGTCCCCAGAACTGTCGGGTACATTCAGTCATATGTCAAAGGTTGTGGCTTGGTTCCCCCAGTGAATATTTGCCATTTCCAATGTGTGCTAAGCTGCATGTTTTCAAAATAGGAATATCTGAGCCGGCCTGCTGGCGCAGCGGAAAGATTCATTACTGTGATGCAGGTGACCCAGGTTTGGGAATGGACTCTGGACACCCGAGGGCCGGCCGGTGGCGAATTGAGTGGCCACCGCACACTCTTCACCTCTGAGAAGAGGGGCGGGGGGTTTGAGTGTCTCTGGTCTGGTGCTCCCAGGTGACCACGGGATGCGCCTCGACTGGTGCACCTGTGAGTGTTGCTCCTTGGGGGTGTGTCGAATGCATGATATAGTTGCGTTGCGGCGTCCGTTTCGACATGTCCCCACCAAAAAGAGAAAAATGGCCTCTGGCACGCCTAATGACGTCTCCTGCCTGTAGCGCATATGGGGGTCCCCTGGCGCAACCGTGACAGAGCACCATCGGGGCTGCAGTGGGAAGGCTCCAATGGCTCCGCCCTGAGAGGTAATCTAGGGGGCAGTATGTCCGGGATGATTTCTGGTCCGGTGGCGGCAGCGGAGCGGCTGAAGAGGTATGCCACCGGAAGATAAAAGCAAAGTAAGTTTAAAAAAAAAAAAAAAATTGGACTATCTGTGCACACCTGCGTTTTAAGTTGCCAGGTTTTAAATTTCCTTGTAATTGGATCCAGAACCCATGCTGTTGCACTCTAGTATTTGGGAACTAAATGGACTTGTGACCTGTGTCCCTGTCCCCAAGGCCCAGGACCTGTTATTAATCCTTTTTTATTTAGTGTATAAGGGTGAGTCTAATTCTCACAACTGTACTACCCAGCATAAAATACTGAATTCAGAACTCAACACAAAGTTTAGACACGTGGCTGAACATAAAACAAATAATCCAAGCCATAACAACCCAATGAGATCTACATTTATTAATATGAAATGGCCATCATCTGTGACCAGAATCCAGTGCGGTTAAACGTTTATCTGCATGTAACCCCCCTGCAAATGGGGGTTCCCAAAAGACTTCCAGGAGCTTTCTTGAATGCCCCAAGCCTGAATGGTGTTTGGCGTTTAAGCCATTTATCAGTGAGTGTTTTTAGAACCTCTGGTACTGTCTCTTTAAGAGCTGTCTGCTTGCAGACATAATTAGTTTGTATGGGGGACTGTGTGTTTCTTTGATTGAGTACCACTCGAGCTGCTGCCAATTCACTCCATTTTGCAGTCACTAGGAGTGCAAAGGGAACCTATCTGAAAGATGTAACTGTTTGCCAGAAATAATTTACAGTAATAGTGAAATTACAGTTTGTCTAACCTGCTTTCTTTGCAGTCAGAACTGTGTCTGCTAGTTCCCATTCTAGTTTTGAACTGCTGAACTGGACCAATCAGTGTGGGGTAGCTAGCTCTAAAATGGTGCCTTGACGAATCAGAACTTGGACTCATAATCTGAGCCAGCCACAAGAGGATTGTATGGGCAGTGACTCTGGGAGATGTAGTTTAGACTTCAGTGCCTTTTTGGACCAACAGCAGCAGTCTATTGTGAGTGACAGCCAATCCAGTCAAGAACTGGGAGGAACTCAAAGGAAGTGCCGGTTTGTCAGTTGGAGTTTGAGTTGAGCTTTGGCAGTGAAGAAGAAGGAGCCCTGTGCTTTTTCAGTGTGCAGTTTTAGTCAAAAACGTGTGTAAGGCCCAGAGTTCCGGTCTGCAGCTTGTTAGGACTGAATCCGTCCTGTGAAAAGAATCAAAGGATCTCTGAAGAGTAGAAAACAGGCTCACCCTGTAGAAGACTGGAAGAATTGCTGAAAATTGCACTCGGTCTGTCAGGGAACTGAATCTGCTGTGTGTTCTCGGGTATTGTGCAGTAATTGCGATCGGGATACAGATGCAGCCTGCCTGGTATAGTGCTTTCTTTTATATGGATGTGTGAAGAGGTTTGTGTACCTCAAGTGAGCCCTGCTGACATTGAAGGACCCTATCTTATTTGGAGGTCGTGAGTACTAATTCAGGGTCGCTCCCTGTTGAATTGCCACATTAAATCCAAATGGAATTACTGTACTGCTGACTGTTTAATTCTCCTTTCTCTGTGTGAAAGGGCCCTACCAGCTGCCACGGTTTGGACTAGCCACTAGGGCTTGGGTACCCAGGGACAGTAACTGATAGGGATAGGCCTGTGCACAGAGCCATAGGTAGATTATTAGAGTGATAAGCTAATTAACCTGATTTCCCCTGTCCTTGTTATATCCCCTAAATAAATCAGAGCTGCTTGTTTCAGCAAAGTTATACTGCCTGAGGTATTTGTCTATGTTAAAGTACTGTACTGTGATTGTTGCACTGTATCTCATTTCACAGGAGGTCCAGTGCGGAACCAGACCTGGGGGTAAGTGTATACTGTGAAGGTAATTCTGATATATTGTGTGGGCCACTAGTGGGAAGAAAGGGGGTTGCAGTGTCCCAGAGGGCTGTGACCAAGTTAGTTTAACTATTGCAAACCCTGACCTCTGGGTGGAGGCACCCGCCATTGGATCCAGGCCCCTCAACCTGTTAGTGGCAAATCAGGCAGGGGTAGTAGCCCCTGGGATAGCGCCATCTAGGGGTTACATGCACACTGTGGTATAAAAGCTGTAGGAAATAAAGGAGTGTTTTTAAGCATTCACCAGTTCTCACACGTGACTGCAGCTGCTATTTCCCCAGAAGTGCTGTCTCTGTAGTATGGGGTAACCTCAGATCCCATCATTTTGACCCATCTCTAGCTGAACTAGCTTAGTAGAGCATGACTGAAGATTTTTAGGCTCCCTGGAGCCTAACCACAGCTTTATTTGTAATACTTCTCTGTCCACTATGTTCTCGGCACATTTTGTTTTTTAAACAACCACATCGTTGACCAGCCATCTTGCATCATAGCTAGTGACGGCAACAGTGGAAAAGTTCAGTATGTACCCACTGGGGCAAGCCTGTGGCACATTTGCTGACACACAAAAGGTATGTGTGAGTGTGGAGGAGTTGGAGGAGGAAACGCATGCCCGTGTGTATTTCGATCCCTTCTTGGATCATGTGTGTATATATATTTTTAGTCACCATGTAGTTTTTCTCAGCAGTAAAGTATGTCTGCCAAAAAACATCAATATACCCATTCTGCTTTTTATTTGATTTAGTTCCTAAACTGAGATAGAAACATAGAATATGACGGCAGATGAGGGCTGCTTGGTCCGCCTAGTCTGCCCATTTCCGTACTAACGCAGGATTTTTACGTTTTTAAAAGTTCCTGCTACATTGTCACACCCACCATGAAAAGAATTGCTTATCTTGATGTGGTGCTATACTGTTCGCCATCAGAAACGTGTTAACACCTCCCTATTGCAGCCACAGTATGATCATTCAAAAGCTAACCTTGGTGGAAGAGATTTTTAAAAATTGCTAGTGGCAGCTGTCTTTAGTAACTTGCAGTCATTAACTACAAAATTCATTATAAAAGCTGCTTAAAAATGTTTGCGGAAATCGGCCAACAAGTGCAGCGGTAGTGCTACTGCTTGTGGCGCCGGCGACCTGAGCTCAACTGGCGAACTCTGGCTGTTGGAGAGTCGGACCACGGGTAGGAGAATCGAGCAATTGATAGACTCTTCTCTGGGAGGGGGATGTGGAGCTCACAAGCATTTATTCTGCAGTGACTAGGTTAGGCATCGGGGACCTCTCAGCAGGGGGACGGAGTGTCAGGAAGTCTGACATAGCAGGCACAGGAGCATGTGTGTTGCCATTATTCATGCCACTGCATGCCGCCCTTTGGGGTGGGAAGAGAATACAAGGAAAATCCTGGTTGGCAGGATGACTCCGACCACCCATAGGCCCTGCATCTGATGACTAGGCACTGCCGTGGAACCGATCCGCTTCACGACAAGGATGGGGAAGCCCTGTGTCCCTGCGGGGGGCAAGTCCTGGAGAAACACGGCACAGTAAGTCCTAGAGATGTTGGGGTGACAGGGCTGGAGTGGTCGGCATGAAGGGGGCCGTCCTGTGAACGGGATAAAAAGCACTAACTGGACAAAAAAAAATATTTATATATATAGCTGAGAGAATTAAAAATTCACTGGGGATGAATCTGAAGACCTCAGAAACACATTTTTGCTGGCTTTGCAGGTTGTCCAGTGATGTCATGCCCTTGATTGCGGCCTGACGTTTTTGCTCCATTTAGCCCATCTGGAATCTGCCTTGATCCTTGTCATAGATGCGGCCAAACTGTCTAAAAAAAGGACCGTTAAGGATTGTCTATGGCTACTCTCCAAAATCTTAAGAGATTTACCAGCAAAGCCACAAACTAGAGCTGAGATGGAGCACAGTCAAAGTTGAAGCCCCTCGTCCCTCCAGCCACCTACACTCTCACCACAGGAAGTGATCTAGAAGTCGCAGAAGAAAAGTTCCCAGTTATTTATTTATTTACGTATGTCTTTGATAGCCAGGTTAGTGCACTGATCCAGAGGACCATTTTCAGTCATGACCCGGGCCACAGAGTGGCAAACAACACAGAGAACACAGCAGCACATACAGGTTAATACAGTTAATACTGTAATTCACACCTCAGGCATGAGGGTGGTGTGAAAAATAATAAAGTAAAACTACATTGGCAGCAGGGTTAGGCAATGGCTAGAAGCACATAGTGTGAAAAGGAGACATACGTAGCAATTGAGATAAACATGAAATACAGGAGCCACATTGCATGGTGCAGAAAAACAGATATAGCATCATAATTATGACATGAATCCAGTTTAGTACAGGGTCATCAATAAAGCTGTGCAGGTTCATATAGTCAGATACTCACATCGGTTTCAGGGATTAGAGATTTCGAGGGAAGGAGGGTTTTAGACAAAAACAGAGAGGGGAGATAATTGGAGGGCCGGGAAGTGGATGGAGACGTGGGCATTAGGGTGCCGTAGTGTTAATTACTGGGAGCAGTGACAGTCAGCAGCAGCTAGGAGCCAGGTTTTCATAGCCTGTCTGAAGGCAAGGTGTGTGGGGGATGAGTGGACAGACGGTGGGAGCGTGTTCCATAGGGAGGGTGCAGAGATGGAGAAAACTCTGCTCCCCATTGCCGTGGAGACGCGGGGTGCCTCCAGCGGGGGACTGAGGATGCCCTAAGTGTCCTAGAAGCCACTCTGTCCGTCAAGGAGAGAGTAACGGGATAGGTGTTGATATCTAAGTGCATTGTTCACTAGGCAGCAGCCCATAGCATAGTCAAAGCGACCTTGCACAAGGAGCCAGCATAGGGACTGGTAAAGTGTGCAGTGGTGGGTCCGGTGGGGAGCTTGATGGACAAAATGACAGAATTATATGTAGTGTTTAGTCTTGATTTCAAGGTGGGGGATATGAGGGAGTAGACAGGGGAGCAGTAGTCAAGTAGAGGCAGTAGGTTACCCTGGGCAATAGCAAGGCATGCTTCAGCTGATAGAAAGTATTTGAATCTATAAGCAGTGCCAAGTTTTTGGTGAATTCTCTGCACAGTGTTGTTGACATTCTCCGTGAAAGAGAGAGAGAGGTCAAGAGTGACACCTAAGTATTTAGAAGATGGGACGTTTTCAAGAGGGGGGCCTGCTGGGGTGTGTACTAGGAGGGAGGAGTTGGATTTGGCGGCTTTGGTGAGGAAAGGTTTGGAACCAAAAAGCATGAACTTTGTCTTCATTTTGTTGACTAGAAGCCTGTTGGAGAGGAACCACTTATGAGCAGAGCCATAGTTGTGTGTGAGGATGGAGGAGATG
The DNA here is from genome assembly GCA_016271365.2 of Neoceratodus forsteri. NCBI lineage: Eukaryota > Metazoa > Chordata > Ceratodontiformes > Ceratodontidae > Neoceratodus > Neoceratodus forsteri. The sequence goes on along the minus strand of CM028132.1, from coordinate 60,741,425 downwards.
GGCTAAATGGATTTATTGCTAAGGCAGAGAACCAGATCATCTGCTTAAAGGAGTGAATGACAGCTCAGGCTATCCCTTTGGAGTGCATTAATGAATATGGAGAAGAGCAGGGGTCCGAGTATGGAACCTTGAGGGACTCCAGTATGTACAGGGAGGGCAGCAGAGGAAGCATTGTTGATGATGACAGACTGAGACCAATTGGATAGATAGCTGCGGAACCAAGCAGCAGTTCCGGCTGAGCAGCCAAAGAGAGATAGGGTTGAGTGGAGGAGGTGGTGGTCGACAAGGTCAAAAGCTTTAGATAGGTCTATGAAGACAGCACCTGTGGCTTTGCCTTGGTCCATGTTTCTCAGCACATGATCAGGGAAAAGGGCCAAAGCAGAGGAGGCACTGTGGTGGTAGTGGAAACCATGCTGGAGAGGACATAGGAGGTTATATTTTTCAAGATGCTTTGAGAAGTGGAGGTGTACATTTTTTTTAAGCAGTTTGCTCAGGTGAGGGAGTAGGGAGATGGACCTATAATTTTCAGGGGTTAGAGGGTCACCCCTTTTGAAGATAGGTATGACATTTGCATGTTTCCAAGAGTCGGGAGCCGTAGATGATGTAAGGGCGAGGTTGTAGAGGAAGGTGAGGGGTTTGATAATTGTGGGACAGATGAGTTTAAGAAATGTGGGGTAAAATCCATCACTGCCAGGGCTGCCTTTGGCAGGGAGAGACTTCAGAAGCTTAATTGTGTCTTTATGCCCAATGACTCAGAAGTGGAAAGGTGGGGGCAGGGTAGTAGCTGAGGAGGAGGAGGGCTGGGTAGTTCAGGGCTGAGGACTCCTGTGGTGGGAGCTTGCTTAGATAGGGGAATAAATCCGTGACATTCGTGTTGAAGATATTTGCAATCTCAGTAGGGTCTGAAATAGGACCAGAGGGGGATTTAAGCTGCTTTAATTGTCTACTGGTCTTGGGGTTAAGGAGAGACTCAATAGAGGCCCAGAAATTGCATGGATTGCCAAGATTGTCTCTCTGTTGATTAATGTAGAATTTGCGCTTGAGTGATTTCACAGTCTGTTTGCAGGTGTTGCGTAGCTGTCTGTAAGCATTCCAGGGGTGGGGAGAGGGAGATGCCTTGTAGGCTTTCCATTTGTTATCCCGAGCTTTCATAAGTGCCAGCAGTTCTTTGGATAGCCAGCGGGTACAGCCCTCTCTTACCCTTCTGATTATGATGGGGAAATGGATGTCCTGTAGGTGGGAGAATTTGAATGTAAAGTAAGTGGCCGTATCTGAGATGTTGCTGAGATGGTAGAAGGTCGACCAGTCTATTGCCCTTACGTCACTGAGGACAGGGCTAGGATCCAAGCAGTCGAAGTTCCTGAAAGACAGGAGTCTGTGAGAGGGCAGATGGATTTGGTGGACAGTATAGCATAGGTAGGGGTGTGGTCACTTATGGAGTCAAACATAGTGTCTGCTTGGAGGACCAAGTCAACCTGGTTTGTGGCAACCAAGTCAATCAGGGAGTGACTGTGTGCGAGTGTTATGTCTGGTGGGAGAGGAGATAGTTTGCTCTAGGTTGTGTTCTTTCAGTGCATTAGTGTGGTCCAGTGTTTTGTCATCCAGCCAATTGAGGTTGAAATCCCCAAACACGACTGTGTCTCTTTGGGGTGTTGTACTCCCTATGCCACTTAGGAAATTTGATAGTCCTGGGATACTGCCTGTGGGAGTTTGTAGCAGCAACCCAGCTAAAGTTTCTTGGATGCACCTTGGATTACCTCCATGAGACGCCGCTCATTCTTAGAGGTGGGAGTGAAGCAGCTGATGATAGTGGTAGTAATGTGGTCTTGCACATACAGTGCCACGCTCCCGCCCTTCTTTCGTCCTGATCTGTCCAGTTGTAGGAGTGAGTAACCATAAAGGTTGAACAAGTAGTCAGGGTGGTGGGATTTCAACCAGGTCTCAGTGAGACCTAGTACATGTGGCTTGTACAGAGATACCCATGCCTCAGGCTCATGGAACTTTGATGGGAGGCTGCAGATGTTCATGTGGGCAACTTTTAGTCCATGGTGTCCTGTCCAGGCAGTGTCCTTATGGTTGATGTGGGTGTTTATGGGGCCAGGATTACTCTCTACATCACCAGAGAGGAGAATCAGTGTAAGTAGAGGGCAGATAGGAGGGAGCCAATAGGGGGATTGAAGGGTGAGGGAGTGCACAAACAAGCTGAGCTGATGGCGTTCGTAATTAGACAGTAGTGCCAGGAGGGCTGTACTCATGAGGGTAAGTTCAGGTCCATCCACAATGATCAGGATGTATAAGAAGGTGTGTGGGGATTGGGAGGGGCTTAGTTTTACCTGCTCCATGGCTAATATTGATGCACAGGCGTCAGTCGCCAGCTGCAGGGTGGGCATGGAGACCAGCTTAAGAGCAACAGTCATGGGTTCATTTTAGGAGATATTCTGGTCACAAAGAGATTTCTGTGAAGAGGGAAGAACAGAAAGGATCTTCGTGAAAGAGGGGAGTAGCACCTCAGTGGAGGAAACTGGTAGGCAGCACCAGGAAAGCTGTGGGCATCGAGCAACCACTCTAGGGGAAGGGCTGCTTAATAGTCTACTTTAAGAGAAAGGGGTGCTTAATAGCGTAATTTAATTGTGGCCACTGCAACACTGTAAGCCACCAATGTTACAGTCCCTGAGATGAGAACCTTAGTATGTACCTAAGTTAGTACCTCTGTGCGACTGTGCTTGGAGTTAAAAGGTATCACCTAAACTCTAAAACGACTTGAGTCTGCAGTCGTAGATGGCCGCTGAGATTTAAGAATGGTAAAGAAAAGAACAGCGGCCTTGGAGGCTTGTGTCAGAGGGTATATAGTCGCTACTGTCCTGCTTAGCCTGCACGGACAAGAAATGGAACTGGAGAGAATAGTGGGGGATCTCAGAAACCAGCACCACAGGAACAATGTCAGAATTCATGGGATTCCTGAAAAGACTGAGTCTGGTGATCCAGTAATCTTTACTGAACTGCTAGACTTTGATGGTTCCTATGCCTTTAATAACATACAGGCCAGCTGAGCCATGGCTGCGCCCCTGAAAGAACCTAAAGCCAGACCTTGCTCCTTTGTATTGGCCTTTATGGATTACAGAACAAAAACAGAAGTGCTCATGTGTACTTGTGAGAAAAATAATCTTTTGGGACACAAAATTGTTTTTTTGAATACGAAGTTTGCTTGGGCTACATTAGTCAAAAGGAAACCGGTGCTGCTGCTTTGTAATAAAGGTATCTGGGCCCATCTAGAAGACCCCTGCCTGTCTTAGAATATTTACAGATAACAGGCTACAAAGTATATAAGACCATATTCAAGGCAGCCCCTTTCCTCGCGAAACAAGGAATACAAACTGATGAGACCCTACAACATCTCCGCATGCAGGAATTGGAGAAACAGAAGTGGCAGCAGAAGAAGGGAACCAGAGTTCCAGATATCTCTCCTCCATGAAGAAAACTCTTCATGTACAGCTCAAATCCAGACTCCAAGTAGAGTCCTCCATCGTGGTTAGGGGAACAGATGGACAGCAAGTCTTACAGCGCACAAGAACTGAATATCTGAAAATATCCTTACGAGCAGCATATACAGTTTCTTTTCTGGCCTTTGGCCTCTCCTTCTGTATTGGCAACTATAATTCACAACTTACGATATGGTACTTTCACCTTTAATGCAACGAGGCGTGGGGTAGTTGTTAAGTGCCAGGCAGCATCCTTCTATTTCCTTTTTTTCTTTGAGATCACCTGGGTCCCTGATATTGCTAACTTATTGGGGGGGGGGGGGATTTGTGTTTAATTTACTGCAGCTTTTCTGGCGTCACCAATATTAGGTGGGGTGATTAGCACTATACATCGGTGACTCATAATGAGCAGGCACAGACCCAGGGAAAGAGTAACTGTTTGGTTTTTAGTTCCTATAGCCCGAGGTGTGCACCTCTCTGACATACAGAGAACAAAGCCCTTTTGGGAGGATCCCAGCATGGTTCCTTCTCTGTTTTTTTTTTTCTCACCCCCTTATTCCCTCCTACTCACTGATCTCCTCTCTCCCTGCTCAGGCTGTATTCTTCAGTGTCTCCTGGTCCCGATTCCTCTGCCTGTTCACTTAACATAGAATTTGATGGTAGATAAGGAACGCTTGGCCCACCTAGTCTGCCCATTTCCCTACCTAATGGATAAGCTGCAGATCCTAGTTAACCAACAGCCTACTTCCTCCTACCCCCCGCTAGAATTGCCTTATGTCTGTCCCATGCATTCTTGAATTCCACCACTGTTTTTGACTCTATGACCTCTTCAGGAAGGCTGTTCCATGCATCCACAACCCTCTCTGTGAAGAAATACTTCCTCACATTACCTCTGAGCCCCCCCCAATCTTCAGATTGTGCCTTCTTGTCCTTGCACATCTCTTTTTCTGAAAGATGCTATCCTCTTGGACTTTGTTGATTCCCTTGAGGTATTTGAAAGTGCCCTCTCTCCCTCCTTTCCTCAAGGCTATACATCTTAAGCTCCTTTAGTCTTTCTTCATATGTCTTCTGGTGCAGACCCTGCACCATTTCGGTTGCCCTCCTCTGGACAGCCTCCACCCTGTCTATGTCTTTGTGGAGATGGGGTCTCCAGAACTGTACACAGTACTCCAGATGTGGTCTCACCAACTGTCTGTACAGAGGGTCAACAACTTCCTGTTTTCTACTGGTGGTGCCCCTCCCTATGCATCCTAGTATTCCTCCAGCCCTCCTTACTGCCATCTCACTTTGCTTGCCCACCTTTATGTCATCTGATATGACTAACCCCAGGTCCCTTCCCATTTTTGTTGTTGTCTGTCTTGATTTCTGTAGCCTCAGCCTAGTGTGAGTGCCGTGTGGCAGTAACGGTAGGCCTCTGAGAAAGGGGTGTGACCCTCTTGTTGGCTGGCTCACTTCCCTGTGATAGTTTGCTGAATTTGCACTGGGGTCTCCGTTGGTCACTCCCCTCTGGGCAGGCGCTGAACTTTCTACCCCTCTTTTTCTTAAAAGCTTCCTCCCGGTGATTTTTGCCTTTTATGCCAATGCATATGGGGATGTGCTGAGCCCCAGGCTTGAATAATGGCAGTGTTTTATCTGTGCAACACTGCTTGGACTGGCTGGTGGAGAGCGGTTCTCCCTTTCTATGATCTTATTATGAGTGGTGGTACATGACTTTCTCCTAGGAGTGACAGGGAACAACTGGTCAGTGTCGGCTGCCAGGAAGGGGGTGGGGTCTTTATAATTGTATGTAGCTAAGGCCAGCTAGCACAAGACACAAAGTAGTACTACTCTCCACGTGGCTGGTGCTTGGACTTTGTGTGACGTGGTCTATAACGGTGGAAGGTCCAGTAGGGGTTAGCTATTTTATGTTTCACAGGAATTCCGAGGGGAGACCTTTCATGGGTGAGAGAAGTGACCGGGCCCCTGTTTTCTGTACCCTGCTTGTAACAAAATTGTGATCTGGGTTGCTTGGGAGACTATTGTTTGTGAAGCTGACTGCCATAAATTTATCTGTGCTTAGGGCCAACATTTCCGTCCCCTGAATAGCACACTCTGTCAGAGTCGTAATCAACAGTCAGAGAAAACTGTTGCTAACTCGTGCCTCTCAGCCCTTTATCTCTGATTCGATACACAGAATCCTTTACCCCTAACCCCCCAGTCACAGACCCTGGTTATGGTACATGGGAAAGACAGGGTTTAACAGCTTCTCTTAGTGCATTGCTGATGGGAAGTTGCAAAGCTTCCAGGATTTGTTTTAGCGATTCTCCCTTTCCCATCAGGGATTTTTCTATTAGTTGCAAGCGCATCACTTTGTTGCCACAGGAAATCATATGACTCACCTGACCAGTCAGAATAACCCCCTACAAGATTTCTTGTACTGGGGGTGTCTACAGACTTGCCTTTCTTGTCTTTCAGAACTTTATAAAGTCTTGTGGAGACAGGATCACACCCCCCACTGAGAATACCAGGGTTAAATGGGAACAGGACAGCATTACCACTCTCCCTTTGACACAGTGGGCTAAGTTTATTCAAACAGGGTGGAAGGTTACTTTCTCCCTCTGGCTTGGAGGGAGTTTCAGAGCAAGGTTGCGGTGTGATATTTTTGAACCTCAGTGATAGCAAAGCATTTTGGCACTGACAGGGATGAATCTTTCTGGTGACATTGCGGAGGGAGTGGGACACATTGTCTTATTTTTTTGGGGACTGTCCCAGATTGCAGTACTGTTGGAATTTGAGTCAGGAAACTGTTCCAAGAGTCACAGGCTCTGTATTTCCAAAATCATTTTCTGCTCTGGTCCTGACTCCTGATGATCCGTCCGAGACAACCTAGAAAAAAAGAATGAGTGGCTTATCCACATTTTGATCACTGCTGCGGTTTAAGGGTATTACACTTTGTTGGTTGTCTGACGTTTCTTCTCAGGTACTATATCCACTTAGAAACAGAAAATCAAAGAGATCAAAGACATGGAGAGGTTCACTGCAGCAATACAACTGAGGCAAGAAGCCTTTATTGTCTTCTGACAACCATGGGACAGTTACAAGAGTCCCAGGAACCTTAAACCTCTGATTCAGGACCTGTTGCCTCGGCTTCAAAAGAATCCCCCACTTACATGCAGTTGTCATTGCTGCTGTCTCTTGTTTTGTACTGTTTGCCATTGACCAGTGTCTATTACATGTTAGAACAAAGCAGCCATTTTCTACTGTGGTTATGTGTTCTCTGTTCATTTTTTGTTTTGTTTTTTAACAGCATGGCATGTTTACTTTAGGTTAAATGTCTGGTGGGCTATGGAGATAATGTCATCTCTCATAGCTTACTGTATTTATCAGTGCCTTTTTTTTTTTACTGTACTGATACTCCTTGTCCTTGTTCGAATCTTAGTAAAGCTGAGTTATAGAACAAAAAAGTTTGCTAAACAAACAAAAAACCCCACAAAATATATGATGAAATTTTTTTGCCAGCTAACAGGTACTGCTGTTTTAACAGTTTCCAGTCACCGTTAAAAGGGCACTGCCCACTCCCCAACGCGTCCCTAAATTCAAACACACATTTTGTGATTGCTGACTCGCTGGAGAACTCACTGTTGCAGCTGGCTGTTCTGTAGCTAAGAGCCCCACAGCTGAGTGTGGGGGCTGATCTCAGTTTGCAGCTCGCAGCTGACATTTTGAGCAGGGCTCCAGCAGTGGGAGATTCAGTGGCCTGCAGTGAATGTTAGAGCTTTTGTAACATATGGGTTTCATTTTCTTCCATAGGGAATCGGTGACATCAAAAAACGCATAATATTGTACCATTGCTCTGACATCAGAATGTCCTAATACTATTATAATGCATGGGAGAGGCTTATTATTGATGGAATTCAGTGAATTCCTATGTTTGTTATGCTATCATTGTGATGGCAAGAGGTTGTTATACCCTCTTGACTATGTCATAACAACATCTGTGGCTTTGCATGTCTCTCAGTCTCCCCGCTTCTGAACAGTGTAATTGCCGAAAACTGGGAGAGACGTAGCGAGGAGTACCGGACTGAGGGACACATTGCTGGAACCTCGGATTACAAGTCCTTCTAGGATGCTCTTCTTCGATCGTCGGTGAAACTGTTATATTTTAAAACACACTCTGTATTAGAAAACAGATCAGGGCTTGAATTGGGGGCTTGAACGGGGGTGGATTTGAAAACATCTGGCAATTCTGAGGAGAGGCAGAGTGGGAAGACTGAGCTTGAGGTGAACTCCACGTCAGTGTTTAAATGCTGCCTATAAAAATAATGGATGGGCAACATTTAACAATAGTGCTGAGTTCCTTTCTCGAGGTTGTCATGCCAACAGTAAACCTCTCAAGCTTCACTCTCGAGGTTTACTAGGTTGCCATGACAACATCTGGAAGTGAACACAGCGTTGTTATTAACTGTTGCCCAGCCATTGTCCCCTATGTACTGACATCAAATCAGTGGTATTATGAGATGGAACGTTTAGAGTAATCCATATACTGCAAAAACAGATGGGGAACCAGCAGTAGCTAGGCTTGGCATTCCATCTCGGGATTCTGGTAACATCATGAACTACTTGAGCTTTGCTGTTGTGGTTTATGATGTCACCAAAAATTCCTTGATGGAATTACAGCCTTGTTACTGATCATTTCCTATCTATTATTCTGTTGACAAGCTTGGATCTTCTGTTTGCTGGCTTTGCTGTCCTTACAGGGCTAACTGTGTTTGTAGAGGATTGTACTTAGCCCTGGGAGAACAGAGGGACTGGCAAACGTGTGATTGGACCATATAAAATCTCTAACATGCACTGCAGGCTATTGGATCTCCCAGTGCTGTAGCTCTGCTCTGATGTCAGCTGCAGGGGATTGTGGGATTTCTGGTTATAGAAAATGACAACTTGGAAGTCGGCAGATCATTCTGATACAGTCTACTGTACTGCAGCACACAGTAAGTAAAAAAAGAAAAATGTTTTTGCAAATTGATTTCAGTCCCACACTTAGATGTGGAGCTCTTGGTGCTGACTGTTCCCCCTTTAATAGAAGTGAAAAACTGACTATTCACCATATTGGTGTTGAGACACACACACACACACACACAAAATCTAGTGACTGCAGATGCAGTGGGAGGAGACTACTGCAGCATGAGTGTTTTTGGGTGTATTCGTTAAAGAGCAGCTTCCTACTACAGCCCTTACACCCCCCACACACGCGAGGATAATAAACCTTACATTGTCCTTGTTAGTTGAACAGTGGGCTTGATTTGTTGTAATCGTAACTCTAAATTGTAATAAAAAAGCATTTAAAAAAAAGTCCCTATTCTACTCTTCGGAGCACGTCCCCACGCTCTCCATTTACTGTCATCACAAAACATGCTAGTGTGCCGGGCGTGTCTCACAACAAGGAAGCGGCAGCATTTTGGCTTTCAGCTCCACGCAGGAAAATACGATCCCTTTCATTTATTAGTATTGGCAGAAATAAATGACACTTTGAACTGCAGTCTGCTTGGGGCCATGTAAACTTTATTGTGCGTGTTGGAGGGGCAGCAATAGAAAAGTAAGAAGCTGCTTTTTAAGTTCATAAAGGATACAGCAAGAGGAGGGCAAGGACTTAAGCAAAACAAGTGTTGGTATTCCACCAGTAGTCTGCGTTTTCCTTTTTACTTAGTGTAGTCCTGTATCTTTTTGCTAAGTACTAGGTGTGTGCAAGTGGCTTCTGGTGCATATTCAAAGAGTATTCTTATTTGTGGGCCCCAAATATTTGAGTATTTGTATTCATTATTTGGGCAAAAATAGGTAAAAAAGACTTCTAAAGCTTCCTTCACATGGGCAGGGTTAGTCCATTGGTCAGTTCCTCAGTCATCCCACGCACCTGTGACTGAAAAGCAGCAAAATCATCAGCTCATGCTGCGGTGGGAGGGAGGACCGACTGAGCGGCTGGGAGAATTGCTCCATGAATCATGGATTTGGGTTTGGGGACAGGCAGACATGGGCAGAGTCGGGTTAGGGAGGAGGTAGTGCTTGAAAGATGTCAGGCAAAGGAGGTGGGGGGCGGCAGCAGGGGCTTGTCTGAGGAGCCAGGATTGATTTATATTGCCTCCAACCTAGCTATGGTGCATCACAGAGGCTGGCGATGGATCCCACCCGGGGTCCCTTCTTGTCTGGCAGTCCAGGAGACAAGTGGTTGGGTTAGCAGTGCTCTCTGCCTGGAGAAGGGGAGGGTGCACCATTATGCTGCTGCACTGTGACACCTGCGGTGGGCTCAGAAAGACTCGAGATGAGTGCATCCCCTTCCGATTTGCACAGAAAGTTGTGACTCTCGGATGGTTTGTGGGGCCATTCAGTGGTTCTGCAGGGTGGATGGGAGTGTCTGTTAGCTTCACACAGATGTAGGGTTGCGCTGATCCCGGGAGCACTGGAGCTGGCAGATCTGTTTTGGTTCCTGCCTTGTTGTAGAAAAACTTCAGTGAAAAAAAACATAAAAAAGCTGAAATCTGTGGTAATGTTCTGTGGCAGAATACAAGTTAATTCACAGCAGCGTATAAGTATTAAAGGCCCTGCCCAACAAAGCAGACTTCAGACACTGTTTTGCTGGTCGTACTTTGTTAACCTCATACGTTTTGCCCAGATGAGGAGTTAACTAGCCAGTCTTAAATTGCTGTAGTGCCGGGCATCAGGCTACTGGATTATCCCACCCAAGAACAGTTTATTTAATATCAACTGAATCGATGCAAACAAATAAAGCCAGAAGGCATCTTTATCTCGGAGACATAGCACAGCAGTACATATTGTGCACAGGCAGTCCAGGACATGAAATTATCTTCTTCACAGGCCTGCCAGTCCCATAAAACCAGATTCCTCTTTGCCCTCCCACAGCATCCCAATTAATAAAATAAGCTGCAGCACATATTTGTGGCAAGCGAGGAGAGACTCCAAGGATATGGAAACTGGCAGCTGATTTGTAGAGTTTAGTTGATTTAGAGCACTTCTGGTTTGCTGCTGAGTAACTTTCTGTGTTGCACAAGTGGCCTGGTTATATCAAACTTTGTTGAAATGGAAGCCAAACTCCATTCACCTTGACAGTAACACATCACATCCAGCCTGGCGAGACAATTCTCAGTTGCTATCAGGGATGGTATACAGTGGGCACTTCCTATCCACCCACTGCAGTGCACCACCACTCAAAATACTTATTTATTTTTTATTTTATTTTTTTAATTACACTTTATCCACCTCTCTTCCTGATGACTCCGACCCTTCAGGGCCCCACAAGGAGTCATCCTCCTGCCTCCCACTCTACTCGTACTCACCTCCAGACCCCATGGAGCTGCGGCTTACCACCCGAGTGGGGACAAAGTAGGGGACCAGACACCCCGTAATCCTTCATTGCATCAGTCTTGGCTGTGGTCGAGCGAGTGGGGGCACATTGGAGGCACGCTCCTGGAAGCCATTCTTCCTGGAACCGGCAGGCAGTTTCCTCTTTTCTCCCTCCCCTACAGTGTGCAACCCCCTGATGTCATGGCACAAAGCGTCGACATCCACGCTGTGCAGCAGCTGCCCATACCCTACAGTTGGGGCTTGCAGTACTCCGAGCCTCCGCTCAGAGTCAGGCAAGTGCGTGGGCATCGGCCTCTTCCCTCCCTGGAGAAGGAGAGCTGTAGTGGGATGCTCAAGCCTATCTCCCCCCCGGCTGACTCACCAGCGACCCGAGTCTGCTCCCGAACTCGGGTCGCTGGCGAGGTGTGGCGTCCAGTGCCTCTACCCTTGGCACCACTGGGCCGGTGTGTTAATTTTTTTTTAATTATCTTTATGCTCCTGCGCTTGGCCCCCCATCCCCATCACCCCGGCGTGCACTGGACTCACCTTCTACACTAGCGAGGTGACAGCTAGCTGGGTGCGGACCCTGTGAGGAGCCAGCTTCATCCTGCCGGCCAGCGTTTTTCTCCTCCGGTTTTTGCTCGTCTCCTGAGCACGGCGGCTTGCAATGACGCCAATGGCCGAGCTGTGCACACTTCCATATGCAGCACACCGGGCATCTGCCCTGCATCCGCCCCTTACATGTGGGCCTGCTGTGCCAGCCCCCAGCCACTGCTAGGGGTCTGGCAGGCAGCGGACTCCGTCCCCACCCCTCCCCAAGAGAGGAGAGCTGTCCGTCGGATGCTTGATCCTCTCCCTTGCCAGTCGACCCTCAGTGGCCTGCTCGCACCGCAAACACAGGTTAGCGGTGTGGCAGAAGGTAAGGCACGATGCCTTAGCCCTCCACGCCACTGGGATGGCCTACCACCACTCAAAATTGAAATGTGAAGTTGGAGCACGGGGGAGGAGTCCCCTTCCACAAGTGCAGCACAGTGAGAATGATCATTCTAGATATTAGCAGGTAGTAACAGGAGTAGTGGCCACTTACATTTTAGCAAATGGATGTAAAGCTGCAATATGTACCGTCGGACATGACATACTTGACTAATGTTGCAGTACTACATTGTGGAGATTATGTGGCCCCTGTCCCTGTGGTATATATCCTAACTGGCAGTGTCTAGTAGTACCAACCATGCCCAGTCCCATCTGATCACACTCTATCTTCCTTCGCTCCAGCACCAAAGTATCTGATCCTCATTATCTAGTGCCCCCCCATTCTCTGACCCAGTAGATATATATCTTTGGTGCTTAGCAGTGCCCCCCAATAGACGGCATCGCTGGTGTCTAGTAGTGTCCCCCCCCCCGGTCCAGTCTATGTGCAGTCCCTCCTCCCAGTTCCAGACCACGTAGGCACAGGTGTCTCTGTCGGTGTCCAGCAGAATGTCTGCCATTCCTTGGCAAGTCTAAATATATTTCTGCTGTTGACTGGTGCACCTGGCTTTCACTATTATGAGCAGTCACACAGGGTTCCTGACGAGTAAAAACACTGACCACTCCAGCCTGTGACCCCCCCTCCCCTTTGCAAGGGCCACAGTGCTCTAAGTATAGCCCTATGGGAGGCAGTATAGCCTAGAAGTTAGAGCACCAAGCTGTGAAGCAGGAAACCCAGCAGACCTGGGTTCAAAGCTTACAGTCACCACATGTATACTGTGAGACTCTGAGCAAGTCACTTAACTGCTCTGTGCTCTTGGGACCCAACTGGAAATGAGCTTTGGCTTAGTGTGCCTTTCCGGGCCCAAAATTCTAAAAGAAAACAAACAAAAAAATTATTGCAGGCCTTTCACGGGCAATGGCAAATGTCTTTTTTGGGTGCTGGAATGCATTTACCACACTGTCAAAAATGGCTTCGTGGGGTCTCAGACTGCGTAGGTGTGAAGTGGTCATTGCATCTAGTTTGTCCGGCATCGCTCTTGAGAATCTGCCTCCTTATTTTTCTCTTCAGTTATAAAATATTTGGTGAAAACATCTAAGTAACGATTTGATACTTCTTTATTCAGATTTTCTGTTTTTCTGAATTTATATTTTCTCCTTTGGCCATGCTCCACCAGGTATCTATCCTAGTCCCAGGGATGTACCCTGATCAAGCCCTTGGTCCCTGGCTCATCCCCTGGTCTCCACCCCTAAGCTGGCACCCCCCCCCCACACGGCTGTCCCCCATGTTAAGGGCCCCAGAGAGAAGGCCATCCTCACCACTGAGGCAGATCACTGAGTCAGCTAGGATCCAGTGCTAGCAGGCACTAGGACCCAGGGGAGCCAGGAAACCTGCGCTGTCATAGGGGCAGTGCCACGGGATATTTTCCTCTGGTTTTCTCCCCGCATTCCTCCTCTCCAGGCCTCTGATGCATGTAGCAGTGTTCCTGTGGAGGGAGCAAGCTCCCTTGTCCCACCCCAGGGGTCACTGTGGCACTGGTCCTACAACGCTAACCCTTCCCGACCAGAGCACATTGCTGAGTGGCAACTGCTGCAGCCAGGCCCACTCCCCCCCCAATGTTGCATCTAGAGCTCGCCCCTGAACTCGGATTGCCTGCACAGCACTGGGCCACAGGGGCAGCCCCTGTTTGGAATTTTTTTAAATCGGTACTAATGTTATGATTTTATTTTGTAAGTACACAGTGTTGTAAGGCAGTGTGGTGCTGTAGTTTTAGTGCCAAACTGTGAACTAGCACAGCCTAGGTTTTGATCCCATCACAGCCACTGACGTATTGGCCCTGTCCACACTACACCTCTGTAACGTTACAGAGTGCCCAAACCGTTACCACAACGGTTTGCGTTTACACCTGTGATGTTACAGGAGGCATTTTCGTAACCGTTGTTTCAACAGTGGTTATGAAACCGGTCCCGCCGTGGTAATGTTACCAGCGGTAGTGTGGATGGGCGGTAACGGTCCCCTGCAGGGACCGAAGCGCAGCGCGAGCTGCATTGTGGGATCGGGCGCCACCGTAACAGTCTCCTGGCTCCCGATGTGTGGACTGGCAGTGCCAGTCCCGTAACGGACACCACCGAGGTGTGGATGCACTGCACCGCTCCCCGGCCATAACGGATTGCCTCCGTTACCAGGCCAGAGCGGTGTAGTGTGGACGGGGCCATTGTGTGACCCTAATCGAGTCATTTGACCTCCCTTCGCTTCAGCACTCCCAGCTGCATATTTGGTTGGAAGACGGATACCTCAAAAACCAAGATGTTGCGTCTGAGTTCTGATGTATTGAGTAACTAATTTTAAAGCATTGGGTCGTGTCTCTCATTTAAATGAATGCAGTTTAGCTCCAATCAAAGCCTGACACAGTCTTGCAACTGGCTGGCTGGAGCCATAAGACATGTCTTAAAGTGGGACTTATGCCCTACTCTAGTTTTTCTCTTTTGCCAATAAAAGAAAATATACAGTAAAATTGCAGTTTATCTGTCAACAAATAAAAAATAAAAGGCCACCAGCTGCTTCTGAATTCAGAGGGAGTATTTAGACTCCCTTACAGAATCTAGGTACTGTGACCTAAAAATAACTTTGGTAAAATAGATTATTTTTATCTTATTTTTTTCAGATCTGAAGTAAAAATGGCAGTAGTCCACCCATGCTTATGGGATTGAGGTCCTTTTCAGACACCTGTCCCCCCTGAGTTGTCTGGCTGCACCCTAACCTTGACTGTGATGGTTAAGCAATAATGCCCGACAGGGTGTGTGTCGTGCTGGGATAATGTCACGCCTCAGGTGGTTGGGCACGTGGCCGCAGGCCGAGTGCATCCAACAACTGAGGTGTGACATTATCCCAAACGACACACACCCTGGAGGGCATTATTGCTATTATACAATGGCTCGTTGTTATATATAAAGTAAAACAATTATTTTAAAGAATGTTTTTATTAGTGTGGAAAAATATTTTTGTTTCTTAAGAGGAGATGCAAAACAAAAAGCTCATCTGCCATAAGCTCATCCAGCTGATCATCCAAAAGCTCATCAGCAGGTTCACAGTGAGGCTGAGACTAGACCCGTGGAGTTGTACTGGTTAACAGCACGGGTCCAGCCCAAGACTGACCAATCAGAGTCCAGGATTTTTTCTTGCCATTGTATAATCTACCATTCATCTGTCCGCATAATTGTAAATCCATCAGGAGCCACGTGGGGGGTGGGTGCTGCTGCAGTATGGTGGGCAGGCAGTGTCCGTTCACCTTCCTCTAGGCTTCAGCATGTCGCCACCACAACTCTCCCAGAGCTCCACAGGCCTGAGGATGGGGAGCAGCCCCCAGAATCAAGCCCAAATTACCCATAAGGCAATGTAGTTCACTGGGGGGTTGGGGGGCTCAAGTTGTGAAAGCTGTTACTCCTTTCTGTGGCTTGACAGCTGCACATTGCGCTGCCAGGCAGGCAACCCAGTGGAAGCCACCTGGAATCCCTCAAGGTGAGCCACTGGAGGGCCATACCTGCTGTCTGAGAGAAGAGCACTACAGCACGTCACTCTGCTGCAGCCGTGGAATGACTCTGACTTATTTATTGAATTTTGGTAATGGGGCAGGCCCACTGGAACCAGAGGTCCTTTTTCAGGGGCGACCCAGAGTTAATTTCAGCCGGATATTCAGACAGTGAACAGGTACAATGAATACAGTAAATCACAAGGTAATGGATTAATTACATGCAGATTTACAGACAGTGAACAGGTACAATGAATACAGTAAATCACAAGGTAATGGATTAATTACATGCAGATATACAGACAGTGAACTGGTACTATGAATACAGTAAATCACAAGGTAATGGATTCATTACATGCAGATTTACAGACACTGAACAGGTACAATGAATACAGTAAATCACAAGGTAATGGATTCATTACATGCAGATTTACAGACAGTGAACAGGTACAATGAATACAGTACATCACAAGGTAATGGATTAATTACATGCAGTTATACAGACAGTGAGCAGGTACAATGCCCTCCGACTCGCAGTTATGTCCTCCATTCTGTCACTTGTTGACTATGGCTTACCAGTCTACGTGGCTGCTGACCAGACCTCGCTAAACAAAATCCGCCTCACCTTAAATAAGGCCTGTCGACTAATCTTAGGTGCTCCCAGACTTACACATACCTGCCATCTTTATTCCCAGGCAAATCTGCTTAATCTTGATGGACGTCTTAAGTATCAAACCTGCATCCTTACAAAAAAAAACCTCTCCTTGGACTCTATCCTCCTGGTTTGACTGCCGTTATCCACAATTTAAACTCACTAGCTTCAACACGGTCCTCCTGTAAAACCAAGTTGAAGGTACCTAGGGCAAGGACCTCTCATGGACAACTGGCCTTCCTCTATCGGGCCCCTTCTTGGTACAGTTCCCTCCCTGCCAGTATCTCAGACACCCCCACAATCTCTTGTTTTAAAACTACCCTCCGGAACCACCTTCTCACTACTCGCAGCTGTTGCTGTTTCTAAGCTATCTTGCTCACTCTCTCTGACAAAGCCCCCTGTTGGCTGCTCAAATCCCTACCTTCTCTACCCTTGGTTCCTGTTACCTCCCTGTTGACTCCGCTAAAACACACTGTATTGATATCCTATGTTTTTCTGATGTTATTTCCCTGAACAATGTTAACTTCACCAATCCTGTATGTTGTAAATTGTTGATCTCATTTGTCCTCCTGTATCCTCAAAAAAACTGTACACTGTCTCTCTGTACCAAGTTATCACTGTATTGTCCTCTCTGTGACGAAGTACCTTTGTAAACGGAGCCTCTGGCTCAAAGGTTGTAAACTGATGCTTAATAAATAAATAAAATAAATAGACAATGAATCAGAAGGTAATGGATTAATTACATGCAGATATACAGTGAACAGGTACAATGAATACAGTACATCACAAGGTAATTAATTACAGACAGATATACAGACCGGCAATAGGAGTAATGTGTACAGTAAATTACATGATACAGTATTTGATAAGTTAACAGCACTAAATATATAGACACTAAACATACACAACTGTACATTTTACTAGAGGAACATAATCACAAGATTGGCAGGATCTAGGAGGAGACTCCTGCCTGCAGTTGACGTTAGGGTACTGCAAGTGTGCTGTGTGAGCACCCGGGTGGGGGACGTTTGGGAGCAGGAGATTTGGAGGACAAAGGCATATCTGGTCATGGGGGAAGGGGAGTACTTGCTTCCTAGTGAGGCCTGCCATTATGCCTCTATTCATTTTGGGCCACACTACAGGGCTTTTGGTCATCAGAAACGTTTCCTAGCACCACATAGCAACAGACACCCCTTATGGATAAAATATACACACTTAGAGTGTGTTCTCAATGAGAAGATTATACTGCTGTTGGCTGGCATATTTGGTGTTGTGTGCCGTTAGTGTAAAGACTCCAATTTCACCTGCCCAAGTGTTGTACCTTGTATGTATTTGCGTTGTATTCTTGTATCATGTACAGCTGCTGTTTATAAGATCCCTCGTGTAGGAATGTATTCCTGTATTTTTGTAATTTAGTTACTTGTCCTCTTCAATGTCTTTATAAGCGACATTGCAGAGGGACTGGAAGGAAAAGTATGTCTCTTTGCAGATGACACAAAGATCTGCAACAGAGTTGATGCACAAGGTGGGGTGGAAAGGATGAGAAGGGACTTGGCAAGGTTAGAGGAATGGTCAAATGTATGGCAGCTTAGATTCAGTGCTAAGAAGTGCAAGGTAATGCACCTGGGAAACAAAAACTCAGGGGAAGAGTACACAATGGGGGGTGAGATGCTAACAACAACAAAAATGGAAAGGGACCTGGGGGGTAGTCATATCAGATGACCTAACGGTGGACAAGCAGTGTGAGAGGGCAGCAAGGAGGGCTGGGTGGATACTGGGATGCATAGGGAGAGGCATCACCAGTAAAAAACAGGAAGTTATTATCCCTCTGTACAGACAGCTGGTCAGACCCCATCTGGAGTACTGCGTGCAGTTCTGGAGACCCAGTCTTTGCAAAGACATAGACAGGATGGAAGCTGTCCAGAGGAGGGCAACTAAAATGGTGCAGGGTCTGCACCGAAGACATATGAAGAGAGACTAAAGGAGCTTAATATGTATAGCCTCAAGGAAAGGAGGGAGAGGGGAGAAGGATAGAAACTTTCAAGTACCTCAAGGGAATCAACAAAGTCCAAGAGAGGTAGCATCTTTCAAAAAGAGGTGTGCAAGAACAAAAGGGGCACAATTTGAAGATAAATGACTCAGAGGTAATTTAAGGAAGTATTTTTTCACAGAGAGGGTTGTGGATGCATGGAACGCACCTTCCTGAGGTGAGGTTGTGGAGTCAAAAACAGTGGTGGAATTCAAGCATGCATGGGACAGTCATGAGGCCATTCTAGGGGTGGGGGTAGGAAGAAGTAGGCTGCTGGTTTACTAGGATCTGCAGCTTATCCATTAGGTAGGGAAATGGGCAGACTGGGTGGGCCAAGTGGTCCTTATCTGCCATCAAATTCTATGTTTCATATGTTTCTATGTTTATTTTTTGTACGTTCTGTTTATTGGCATTTATGGCAAACGACAATACAAACTCACGTGCAGGAGATCAACAATCAATGGAGGCGGCATACAGTCACCTTAAGGAATAATGACAAAAAAGTGTAGAAATGTAAACATAGTCCTGCAATCTGGTACAATAGGAGTGGGAGGATCCTGTAAAAATAACTGTATTTTCCTGACATAAAAGTCCCAGTAATGCCAGCCGCTCCAATGGTCAGGGTAGTGTCCATAAGGGAGAGATAACAGCAGAGTTCAATGCACTAACCAGAGTGCTGTAACCCTGTAACACTATAACATAATAGAGAAGAATGGGCTGTTAGGAGGTTCCCCATCCAGCACAGCAAACACCCAAATTGTAAAAGAGAAATGATATATCGAGCGTATATAGAATAATGGCTGATGTAAACCAAATAATAGTACGTTCCAGAACGATACCAGAAACTACAGAGTTGACTAAACCATTGGGGGGAAAAATCTTAGATAACTTATTAAAGACCCAGGGTAAATAACCCCAAATACCCCAAAGTTCAGTAATCATGCCAGTTCACCACATAGACCCCCATCAGCAGAAATTTTAATCAAAACCTAGCTGAACAGTCAAGAGGGGAAAAGTGTATATATAACTTAATACGATCTCTCAGTCCTCCTCCTGTTCCAAATCCAGATCTACAAGGGCGGTCGGGGGTCTGTCCACAAATTCCACCTCAGTGCGCTCCAGCCAGTGGCCTGCATCCTTGGGATTGGAGAACTGCCAGGACTTCCCTCTGTAAGTTATGTGAAGTCTAACAGGCAGTAGAAAGGAGCGAATGACTCCCAAAGCCTGGAGCCGCTGCTGCACATCATCAAATTACTTGCATCTGGCCCGCGTTTGAAAAGATCAGGGAAAATCTTCACATCCCAAACTTGAACATTCAAAGTATAAGCAGATCTCGCAGCAGATAATAAATCGTGGACCTCCTGACCCATTGTTTGCAGAATAATAGTCCGTGGAAGCTCAGTAACAGTAGGCTGCACACGTGGATTCACATGATAGGCCCAGCATAGGTGAGACTAGTTTAACTCCTCTGGCACCTCCAAATTGTCGACCATCCTTCAAAAATAGCAACAAGTTTGTGCCCTCCACACCTTCTGGAACTCCGACGATGCGTAAATTACCCGCTCTCAGCTCATTCTCCAGATTCTTCAGTCGGTTTCTCATGGCCGCATTTTCTTTAGTTAATGCTGCTACCGTGGCCTGAGTGGTGAGACTCCGTTTTTCAGCCTCGAAGATTCTAGTGTGGAGTTCTTTAAGTGCGACATCATGCGACTCCAACTGGGTGAGCGTCTTCTCTATTTTTGTGTCCATACCTTTAATGGACTCCAGGACAGTGTGCCATGGAGGTACCAAAGTGGGGTCAAGTTGAGTGTATCCCACCTGGCTGCTGCTGCTGCTTCCATCCTGGGAGGTCTGTGACGCAGTAGGTTTAGAGGAGCTAGAAAGCTGATTTTTTTTTTTTGGGTCAGCCCATGTTTGCATTTGGTATCCTTCAGCTACACAAGTGTTCAGGAAGCCAAGTATAACAGCCAAGAGAAGTTTGCTTGACTAGAGTTGGTATAAAATTAAATTATATAGAATGCTGTGCAGGAGCTCTTCTAAAAAGCAACCGATCCAGAAGCTGGCTCTCTGGCACCCCCCCTTACCTGTTCCTGCTGCCCTCAAGACCCCTTGTGGGTGAATGTATTCTTCCTTATTACCTCTCTTACCACCTCCAGGTCGCAACTGGTTATAAGTCTTCTGGGCTCTGCTTGTTTATTGTTTACCTGGTAAAATAAACATGTGTTTAAAGAAATAAATAAATTGTAAAACTAGTTATGAAAACTGTTTAAAAAATGAATGCATGGACTACAAATGAATCTGTGAGAACTCCAGATGTCGTGAACACGTTACTTCCAGAAAAGACAAGATTAAGCTTTTTTCTTGAGGGACCAGCACAGTTGCTTTGAAGAGCCTCTGACAGTTCAGGGACTGCTTAAAAAAACACAGACCCAAGTTAGCATATTTATTTATTTGAAATAACTACAGCTGGGATTACCCCACGACATGCAGCATCTCGTTTTAATGGGGGACTTGGGGAGGATAGCAGTAATTGATGGGTTAATATAGTGCAGCAGGAATAGTTACGAACCAGCAAAAATATACAAAGGAAAGAACAACCATGGTGGTAAGTACATCCACACAGTGATCAAAGCAAGTTATCAAAGTAGGGGCACTGCCAACAAAGAACATGAGCATTGTTATGCAGCATAATCATGGCTGGGGACTCGGGGGCCAGAACAAATACAGGAAGTTCTAAGGTGGCTGCAAAGACTGGACTTTTTTAACACTTGCAAGCTAGAGGCATTCCTTCGTTCAAGAGGGTACTTGTTCCAGGTGTCTGTTGCTGCAAATGCAAAGGCCTTTCCACCAAATTCATGCTTCATCCGGGTCACTGCTCCTACTGAATGGAGTGAGTAGGCAGTGCCTGACTGTGTGAGGTGGGCTAGAAGACACAGCAGTTGGGGGGGGGGGGTCTTTTCCTCGTGCACAGTTGTAGAACAAAGAATGCCAGTTGCAGTCACACCTGCTTAAGGGACTTGCCCAGTGAAGCTGGTCATACAGCAAATGATGGGTTGGGGTCAGTCACAGGAGAGAATGAATATGCACAACTTGTTTTACAAATGATCCAGGGGGCAGCAGAATGGTTTGGTTTGCACAACAGTATATGATATCTCCATAGTCAATGGAAGAGAGCAGGAAGTGGGAGACTTGCCTGCGTTCTCATGTCAGTACTGAGACAGTGTTTAGACCTGTAGAAAAAGTTGAGCTTCGGCCCTGCCTGTGCTTGTTAAGATGTATTCAGTGTGTGTCTACTATATGTAAGAAATATATCAAGCTAGATTCCTAGATATTTAAATATGGCCACTTGCTCAATAGTGTTGCCATCTGATGTTATTATTGCATGTGGATCAGGTGAACGAGTTAGCCAGTTTTGGGATCCAAACAGTGTAGACTTAGTTAAGGTTGCATGAAGAATCAGGCAGTTGTTGACGAACCAGGAGGATATAGTGTTGAAATCAGCTTGGAGTACTGAATTAAACTCAGACCTTGTTGTTGCATTTTATTTTATTTTTTATTTATTTATTAAACTCTAGGATTACAAGTACCTTTGAGCAGGAACTGCTCATTTACAAAGGTTCCACGTCGGAGGATGGGGGGTAACATACAACAATGGTAAATAGTGGTAACAGTCATAACATGCAGATTACTTGTACATAAATAGTTCAGTCAGTATGTTGAAGTAGAACAACACTAGCTAGCTTCTATCAGAACTCATGGTGAAACGGTATACTTGGTAGGAAGAAGTCAGGAGGAAGCCGGCTGGAAGGTGCCATTGTCAGACAGGGATGAAAAGAGCGAAGGGGACAGGGGCCAGTGGCCAAAGGTATGAGTGAGTCCATAGGAGGGATGGGTGGGTGGGTGGGGGCAAGGGAGAGGGGAGGGCTGGTGCCACAAATGCAAGGCTGTGATAGCTGATAAAAGTTCCAACTAGGGTAGAGGGTGATGACCATGGCTTAGGGGAGGCAGTCACAATGTGAGGTAGAGGGGAGGAATCAACGCAATTGCCTTTTAAAGGGGATTAGCATTGCAGCAGCAAGAGTTTCTTTGTTAAGGGTATTGAACTACTGAGGAGCCCTGTGCATGAAGGATCTCTGACCCAGCGAGGTCCGGCACCTGGGGACCTGGAACGTCTGGAATTGAGAACTGCGTGTTGGCTGGGTGCTGCTGTTGGTAGTAAGGAGTCTCGCCACACCTGGAGGAATGAGTCCGAGAAGAACTTTTTTGGCAATCAGACAGGTCTGGTATTGTATTCTACTAATCAGAGGTTGCCATCCAGCCTTGGCGTAAAGGTCACAGGTGTGCGTTAGGCATTCAGGCCTCGTAAGAAGTCTACAGGCCTTGTTAAGTGTCACAGATCGCCTCCTAAGGGCAGTAGCGGAGGCAGAGCCATAGATGACTAGACCATAGTCGACAGTGGAGGTAATAGAGCTGTGGATGGCCAGTCTAAGGGCTTCAGAAGTCATACAGTGTTTGTACTTGTGGAGCAGGCCAAGGCGTATGTTGGCAGACTTTGCAACCTTCCCAATGTGCTGGGAGTAAGAGAGTGTGCTGTCCAGGGTGATGCCGAGATATTTGAACTCATGAACCTGATCAAGTGAGGTCTCATCTTGATTCTTGATGGTGAGGGGTAGGTGTTTATACTTGCTACGTACATTGCAGAAAGACATGACCTTAGTTTTACTATAATTCACGACAAGTTTGTAAGAGCCAAACCATTTTTCCACCAGGCTGAAATCATGTTGCAGTTGACTCTCAAGTAGGTTAAAGTCCCGGTTGCTAAAGAAGAGGACTGCATCGTCTGCGTAGAGTAGTATCCTCTGTTGGCAGATGCCAGGGAGGTTGTTAAGGAAGAGAGAAAAGAGTAATGGGCCCAGTATTGACCCCTGAGGGACACCCGAGAGGACTGGCTTTTCAACTGAGGAGACTCAAGGTAGCTAGCAAACCAGGGCAGTGCATCCTTGGAGAGCCCAAGAGCAGTCAGTTGTCTGAGTAGGAGGGGGTGGTTAACTGTATCAAAGGCCTTTGTCAGGTCAATGAATATGGCCCCCCCCCCACAAAGTCCTTGGTCCAAGGCGTCATGGATACAACTGGTGAATTCCAACAATGCCGTGTTGGTACTGTGCCCTTTATGGAAGCCATGCTGCTCGGGGCACTGAGTATTATGTTTTTCCAGGAACTCTACAAGCTGGTCAGAGACTATACGTTCAAGTGCTTTGGATAATGGGGGGACGATGGAGATGGGCCTGTAATTGGTGTGCAGTGACTTGTTTCCACTCTTATGCACTGGTGTGATGGTAGCCTTTTTCCAGAGTGATGGGAACTGGCCATACCTTAGGGAGAGGTTGAAGATCATTGTCAGGGGTTCAAGAATCTCATCTAGGACTAGTGTGAGCAGCTTCAAGTCGAGTAAGTCACCACTATAGCCAGTTTTGCTGATAGCCTTACAAATATAGGTTCTGGCTTAGTGCATTGGGATCCTTTTGAAGAAGAACTGCGGGGCTGAGTGTGCTTGGGATTCTGTGGCAGTGGTGGGGTTGGTGGGAGCATCGAAGAAGGCAGGTGGGAGGACACTGCTCAGGTTGGAGAATGCATTGATGACCGTATTGGTGATGGTATCTAGGTCCAACGTAGGAGTGCCATCAGTGTTGAGCATGGTGGGTGGAGATTTGGTGTCTTTGCCAGAGAGGTCCTTAAGGTTGTTCCAGAATTTTTTCCCATCCCCCCACGAGTTGGAGAGCTCTTCTCTAAAGTATTTGCTTTTAGCTATCCATATAGCACGGGTGCAGGCGTGCAGCTATTTCTTGCTTGTTTGTATTTTTGAATGTCTGCTTGGGCAGCTGTGGCTTGAGCACAGTGCCAGAGGTGGTCCCTTTGTTTGAGCTGCGTGATAAGCTCAGTGTTTATCCATGGGTTAGATCGACCTTTAACCTTCATTTTTTTTCATTTTTTTTTTTAGCAGTGCATGGATATCACAAGCCTCAGTGAATCAGCTGATAAACGGATCTAGTGCTTTGTTTACATCCTTGAATGAGTCTATTTTTGACCAATCTAGACTGCTTAGATTGGATTTTAGTAGTCGTAGGTGTCCCTTCTTGAGTACCCTGGCGTGTATTATTTTTGGGGGGGGGGACTTGATGTAATTATTAGCCCAAGTGCAGATGACGAGCGAATGGTCACTTAAGGAGTCAGGGAGAACCAATACCATAGAGATTCTTTCAGGGTGGTTGGACAGAATCCAGTCAATAAGGGTGTAGGTCCCTGTCCTGTAGTTACACTGAGGGGGGACTAGCTGTGTGAAATGTTGTGCTGTAACTGCATCCTTGTAGGTGCAGGCCTCAGGTGCAAGCCAGTTGTTGTTAAAATCTCCCATGATGATGGACTCTGAGTTATGGAGTAGACCCTTAAGACATTCCATGACATTATAGAAGCCATTAGCCAGGTCCTTTGAGGGGATGTAAACGGAGACTATAGTGAGGTTTTTGTTGAGGGCCCCAAGGAGAACTTTGATAGCGAGGACCTGAGATGTTGATCCCGGGTTAGAAAGAGGGATGGCATGTCCCATGAGAGTATCCCTCAGGTAGATGGTACAGCCGCCACCCTGCTTAGAGCTCCTATCCTGCCTGAAAATCGTGTATCCGGGAGTAGCGACTGCACTATCAGGGATCTTTGGATTTAGCCATGTTTCAATGACAGAGAGGATGTCAGGATTGTATTGCCGAATCCAGGTTTGGAGGTTATCAAGTTTACTGAGGAGGCTGCATGTAGATGACACCTCCCACTGTGCTCCAGGAGGTCATAAAAATGGAGAACAGCAGAGGGCCAAGGATTGAGCTTTGAGGAACCCCAAGATTTAAGAGAGAGAGAGAGGCCTCAATTTATGCCTTGTATGGACACTAGCTGGGTTTGGTACTCGGGTAGTTTGTGAACCATTTAGTGGCTGGTTGGCTGAGACCTAGGGTCTTGAGCTGGAGCAGAAGTATTACATGATCCACCAAGTCAAATGCTTTGGAGAGGTCAATGAAGATGACCCCAGAAGCATATATTTCATTTGCATACCCATGAAGCCTTGCCCTAGGAATGAGGCTTGAGGGTTCGTATATGGGTTGGAGAGATGCACGAAAACCATTCAATGTGGATATTTCTTCTCTCCTAGCATGTTATTATGGATTCTATACACTTCATTCCTTTCAGATTGCCTCTTGTTTGCGTACTCCAAGTGTACTAAAGGATCATATACCACCTAAGAGATTTGTATGAAAATGGGATCTTTGTCATTTGGTCCTCATAAACCGTTATTGATTATCTGCAAAGTGATATGGTATTTAATTGCTTGTTGCTGTAGAATGACACAGGGTATTAAATAAGCCAAAAAAAAATTGATTAGCAGTTTTACACCTGAAAGTACTAATCAGCTGTGAAAATGCATAGCACTTGGCACGGAATGGTTAGCAAAATTTAAAGAAAAAAGATTTACTAATTTTGTCCACTGTTGCCTTGATCCCCTTTAAAAATGGATAGCGGCCTACTGCTACACGTTTGTGGAAATGGTTAGCATTGCCCCCTGTTTTGTGTACCATTTTGCTATGCTATACCAGGTACTTAAGACCCTGGAATGACTGTGATGCCTAAATACAGGTTTAGCATGCCACTTTAAGACAAGCAACCGGAGCTGATGATGACCAAATACTGTAACAGAGTATTCAGTTTTCAGTGAAATATTCTTTTTACATACATACTTTTTTTTCGTTTTCTGTTTTACTCCCTGGGGCCCACGGTGTACACATGTGTAAGTGCGTGAGCACACGCCAGGATCCGTGGCCCCTTCCAATCCCAATCTCAGACTTGCATCGCTGCTCCTGACCGCCAAGTGTTACCCAATCGGACCTCCATCCCGTGGGGCGGGTTCACGGCATGAGTGGGCATCTACCCCTATGGAAGGGAGAGCCATAGCTCGAATTCCATTCCATCCTCCGAACTCCGGTCACAAGGCGTGGCACGAAGTTAAGGTACAGCGCCAGCCCTCTGCTTGACCGGGCTGGCCTCACATTGAAATATTCTTAGTAAAAGAGAGGAAGGTAAACAATACAAACAAAATATTTGACTCTTATGTTGACTTCTGTCAGAGTGTATATATATATATATTTTTTTTTTACATTTATTCTGTGATATAAGGGTCTCTAAATTTTAACACCAGGAGCAGTTTATGGTCCAACAAGCCTTACTGCAGTTGTTCTGGATAGATTAAAAAAAAAGCAGTGTTCGAGAAGAAAAGAAAACCTCCTACTACTTCCAAGAAGGCTGTGCAGTTAGTGACCCATTAAGGTGACTGGTGAGATATTAACAACCCTGCTGCTGTCCGTTGCCTTTGTGAAGGTTGTCTGAGCACAGCAGTAGTGCATTGATTTGTATGGGGGAGGCTGTCTTTGCAACAGAAGGGGTTAGAAACTTAATTTGTTCTTGCTTTCAGATCAAAGCAATGATTTTGTTGCGTACACCCACATCATCAGAAAGAGTCCAGATGTGTTAAAATCTGTGCATTGATAATTATGCAGACTTGTCTGTAACTCTTATACGATTACCCAAAGGGCCTTTTACACGACATGCTCTGCACCGTTGTGACTGGTGCAGAGCAACTGCAATGTTACCTTTTTTGTGTGTACTGGCAGCCCGCACCGCATCCAAAACGAGTACTCACTGATCTGGCGTTCCCTGTTTTCCTGGGGTTTCCATTTCCACGTATCATTGTGGAATGGATAAGTCGGTCGTGTAATCACATGGGGAGTACTCACAGTGCTCCAGGAGAGAGTCTCGTGAGACCCTCTGGGATCCCCTGGTTATTGCCATAGTCCAGTTATACAAGGAACTAAGGAGGTTCGTGCACGCCTCCCAGAATCGAGGTAGTAGATCAGGGAAGGGCTGTGGACATGGCCTACCTAGACTTTAGCAAGGCATCTGACACAGTCCCACACAAAAGATTAATATACAAGTTAGCCAGCCTGGGAGTGGGTCCCAAGATGACAGCCTGGGTAAAGAATTGGCTAGAGGATAGGACACAGAGAGTAATAGTAAATGGAGTCCACTCTGAAGAAAGGGGGGTTACTAGTGGGGTACCGCGGGGGTTCAGTATAGGACTGGTCCTCTTCAATGTCTTTATAAGCGACTTTGCAGAGGGACTGGAAGGAAAAGTATGTCCTTGCAGATGACACAAGATCTGCAACAGAGTTGATGCACAAGGTGGGGTGGAAAGGATGAGAAGGGACTTGGCAAGGTTAGAGGAATGGTCAAATGTATGGCAGCTTAGATTCAATGCTAAGAAGTGCAAGGTAATGCACCTGGGAAACAAAAACACAGGGAAGAGTACACAATGGGGGGGTGAGATACTAACAACAACAAAAATGGAAAGGGACCTGGGGGTAGTCATATCAGATGACCTAAAGGTGGGCAAGCAATGTGAGAGGGCAGCAAGGAGGGTTGGGGGGGGATACTGGGATGCATAGGGAGAGGCATCACCAGTAGCAAACAGGGAAGTCATTATCCCTCTGTACAGACAGCTGGTCAGACCCCATCTGGAGTACTCATGCAGTTCTGGAGACCCAATCTCCAAGAAAGACATAGACAGGATGGAAGCTGTCCAGAGGAGGGCAACTAAAATGGTGTAGGGTCTGCACTGAAGACATTTGAAGAGAGACTTAAGGAGCTTAATATTTATAGCCTCGAGGAAAGGAGGGAGAGGGGGGACATGATAGAAACTTTCAAGTACCTCAAGGGAATCAACAAAGTCCAAGAGGGTAGCATCTTTCAAAAAATAGGTGTGCAAGAACAAGAGGGCACAATTTGAAGATGGGGGCGGCTCAGAGGTAATTTAAGGAAGTATTTTTCCACAGAGAGGGTTGTGGATGCATGGAACGGCCTTCCGGAGGAGGTTGTGGAGTTAAAAGCAGTGGTGGAATTCAAGCATGCATGAGACAGTCATAAGGCAATTCTAGGGGGTTGGGGTAGGAAGAAGTAGGCTCCTGGTTAACTAGGATCTGCAGCTTATCCATTAGGTAGGGAAATGGGCAGACTGGCTGGGCCAAGCGGTCCTTATCTGCCGTCAAATTCTATGTTTCTATGTAAGCTATACACGTAATGTCGTTGTTTGAAGAATGCTGAACTTGTTAAAGTGTACTGTAATGAAAACCAAGGGCTACAACATATAAAATCACGTCCAGAAAGTCGAGCCATGGTACTGGGCATGCGCATATACATATGATTGGGAAGCCGGCCCACCAGCGCAGTGGCAAGGTGTCTGTCTGTGACGCAGACATCCAGGGTTCAGAGACAGACCCGGGAGTCAGAGGGCCTGCTGAGGAGAGAGGATTGAGTGTCTTATGGACTACTCTCCTCTCCGGAGGTGGAATGTCAGCACAATGAGGACCCCTGGCGAAGGCTGTGGATTTTGTGTGGCTGGCGCCACACATTTTGGGGGCAGGATGAACGCTGGCGTCATTGCATGTCCCCGCCCCGGGTGGGAAAAAAGCACAGTAAAAATCCGGCTGCAAAGGATGGCCACCGCTGCTCCTCATCTGACCTAAGTTCGCTGGGAGGGGTGGTCCTGATCCCACGATCCCGCCTGGGGAAAACCAGGGCTTCGGGCCACCCATGTTCCCGCGTGTGGAGGGGCAAGCCTGGAAGGCGTGGGTGGGTCTGGGACCACGAACAGGCCAAAAAAAATATAAATAAATAAATATACATATGGTTGGAACCTTGCCAGAGTCTTTCCACTTTATGGTCCTAGCCCTTAGAATGCAGGCAGCACGGTGCAGATGCAGAAGCATACAATCAGCCTGCATGTCCCCTCCCCTGTACCACTCCAACTGCACTGCCACCTGTGGTCACCTAGGTGGCAGTAGGCAGTGGAGCCGGCATCCCTCCTCCCGAGGAGAACAGCCACTGGGACGCTCAATCCCCCCCCCCAGCCGGCCTCCGATGACCAACACTAGTTTTTGCGTCGCCAGTGTTGCGAGTGGCAGCGCTACTGCTGTACCAATGAAACAGCTATATAATTTTTTTTTCTTTTTTAATTTTCTTTATATATTTTACTTCAGTCACATGTAATGCTACAAATCATGACAATATACAAGTGTCAAACGATACATGTAATAAAAAGAATGTGTAACATAAAGAACATGTGGCTGCTCATTTCATTAACCTCACCATTTCAGGAAACCACGGATAACCGGGCTCACTAATAATCCAATTAAAAAATGTATGGTTCTAATGAAAACCCCCATGGGATAAAGTCCTCTGATTAATATTTAATATCGAAAGGCATCTCAAAGAGGACCATTACCAGGTGGGACTATGGGATAAAATCAGGTCTTAGGGGAGAAATATACATCACCCATCTCCTCCAAATAATTTCAAATTTTGCCTGCTTCTTATTTATTAATGGTGTTAAGGATTCCATCTTGTAAATGGCTAGCATGACATCCTGCCATTGTGCTACTGTTACCTGATCTTGGGTTAGCCATCTCCTAGTAATAGCTTTCTGGGCTGCCAGAATACAAATATTTAATAGTTTTTTTTTTTTGTATTCAAGTCCCTACAACCTGGAGGTACTTCAGAGAAAAAGAATACGTTCGGGGACAGGATTAGTGTCTGGGTAAAAAATGTTCCTCAATGCTTCTTGCAGTACCTCAGTATAATGTTTCAGTCTAGGACAACTCCACATAATGTGTGCCAGGGCAGCTGGGGATTCCCAACAAATCCTTCCAACATTCAGGGGTCCTCCCAGTCTGGAATTTCGCCTGAACCTTGGGGGTGCTGAAAAATCTGAATGACCTTCCAGGAAAATTCCTTCCAGCTAACCGCCCCAATCCCCCAGTGTATTTGAGACAAATGTCTGTCCCACAATTCCTCAGAAATCTGTATATCCAGGTCAGTCTCCCGAGTCTTTGTGGTCTTTTCAAGCAAATTATCTTGAAGGGAAATCAGTACTTTATACAGGTATGAAATTATGTGTTCTAAGCTGGTTTTACCATCTATGGCCGCAAAATGAGTATTGATATTATTGTTTTGGGGGGTCTCAGCCCAGAGGTTCGGGGAGAGGGAGCCAACAAAACCCCGTACTTGAAAGTACCTTAATCTGTCCTGTGGAAGAAGTCCATATTGCTCTGTCAGCTCAGCTAGGGTTAGAAAACACTCTTGTATAAAATTTGCCACCAAATGAAGCCCCGCCCTCTCCCATCTTCTGAAACCTAAATCCATCCTTGCTGGAGCAAATGATTCCACATAAGAAATAGAATTAAGGAGGGATCTCCACCTGGACAACTTCCTCTCAGACAGGAGCTCCCACAAAACACAGAGTAGCCACTATATAAGGATTGGTCCCCCCTCTCTACCCCCATATGTTGTGTTGAGATAATAAAATCTTATTTTTCTGGAGGAGATCTTCTCTCATTTCTAGCTCCTTCCAATGGGCGACATAATGGTTATGACACCAGTAGACCACCGTTCTCAATTGGGCAGCTCGATGGTACAATCTGAAGTCTGGCAGAGCTAGCACCCCCTGACTTTTAGGTAATTGGAGCACTGAATATCTGATCCTAGGCCACTGATTTCCCCCAAATAAATGTAGAAATCTTTTGGTTTAGATCCCTGTAAAACTCCTTCGGTACTATTAGAGGGAGAGTTTGTGCAAAATATAAAAATCTTGGGAGTAGTACTTTCCTAACTGCCTCCACCCTTTCTATAAGTGGAATGGGGATTACAGCCCAGCTCTCTAAATCTTTTCTCAGGTTTTCCAGCAGAGGGGAATAATTAATTTTAAACATATCTGCGCTATTTTATTTTTATTTTTTTTTATCACAGCTGCTGTTTGTACGCCTTCCACCCACCGACATCCTCCTTCTGCCCGACCCCCCAAGCTCTGTTCCCTGGAATTACGGGGCTTACCTTATGCCTGGCCCAGGAGCAGTGCCTGCGAGATCAGGCGTCATCCTGCCGCTGGGGGTTTTCCTCCTTTTCACCCCTTTAGCATACATACTGTACAATGGGTGCAGCAGCTGTCTCCACCTTCGTGAGGTAGCCAGCTACCCTGGGCGTGAGCCTCCTAGCTGTGCCATTCGCAGCACAGACCCCCACCCCGAAGAAGGAGAGCTGTGATGCTCAATCCTTGCCTTCCCAGAGCTGGCCCCAGATGACTCGAGTCTGTTCCCGGGAATTGGCGGCGTGGCCGCACGGTGTAGGGTCCAGCACCTCAACCCTCCACGCCACTGGGCCGGTCAATATCTGTGCTATTGTGAGTTATCCAGGGTGGGAGGGTATTTTTTCTTGTATATCCCTCCCCCCCAAGTGAGGTGCACGTCTGATGCTTTCGGCGCACGGCAGCCCTGCCAGCGTCAGCCACGCAGTGACCATGCTATCCAGTGTTAGTACAGTGCTCCCCGTCTCCACCAGGAAACCTCCCCCCGAGAGAGAGAGGAGAGCAGCCCAGCGGGCGCTCAATCCTCTCTCCCCACTGTCGTCCCCCGGCGCCCGAGCTTGCTCCCAAACCCAGGTTGTCAGCGTGGTGCAAGGTGTGGCGTCCACAGCCTCAACCCTCAGCACCACCGGGCCGGCTAATGATCATGTTAACAGAGTAAAGTGGTTTTTAGTTCTTTTACGTATTCATTGTCCCTCATTAGTGGGGAGAGGATCAGTTTTATTTCCATTACATGGATTCATGGATGGGCTTTAATGAAACATCTCTCTGTAAGTCATATACTCAGCACGGGATAACACCAACTTCTTTCACAAGTTGTTCCATTTTAGGATGGATGTCACCTGTATTAATCTTTGTATTTAGTATCCCTTACTAAGTTTTACCACTTGCTGGCTGTTTCTCTTAATGATTTGATTTTTAACATTATTACTGTGCCCCATATGAAGCAACAATTCTTGAGTGTGTGGTTTGTGTTCATGTTAAAATGGTCCTGCAAGGATTGTGGCATACATACAAACTTGTTTGTGTGTGGCGGCCTCTAGGAACCACTTTGGAGGAGGTATACTGCAGAGTATGTGGGCAAACAGAAAAAAACTTGCAACACATTTAGAAAATTGAAAGTAATATGATGAACAAAAGGAAGACTACCTCAACTGAGAAGTCCCTATTGATTTTAATGGTCTGTTCTCCAGAATAGTTTTTTTTTCTCATGGGGTACGGTTGCTAGGAATGAACGTTGTCCTACTGAAGTATTATCAAGTGTATAACCCTTTGTTGATCCCAATATAGTACGTTGCTGCTTTTCACTCTACCCAGAGGGCTGGAGGGAGATCACCTCAGATCAATGGGTTCTGCAGTTGATCCAAAGGGGGCACTTGATCGAGTTCACCGAGGTGCCACCAGACAGGCTACCTCTTCTGTCCCATTATTCCCAATCTCACGCAGCTCTCATCCAGGAAGAGATACAAGCTGTTTTGGACAAATGAGCAATAAAGCCCATACCGGTCTCACAAAGGAGAAAAGGGTATTATTCTCACTGCTTCCTAGTGCCTAAGAAAATGGGAAACCTATAATTCCATCTTAGACCTCAGCGACCTCAACAACTTTGTAGAGTACAGGTGTTTCTGGATGGTTACTCTGCAGGGTCTGTTACCCATGCTCCATCTGGGAGACTGACTCTCATCCCTGGACGTACAGGATGCGTATCTACACATCCTCATAGCCAAGGACCACAGGAGATTCCTGTGATTTGAATTCTGGGACCAACACTGTCAGTTCAGGACTCTGCCCTTCAGCCTGTTATCGGCACCGCAGGTTTTCACCAAGTGCCTGGCATTCATAGCATCAGCCCTTCGAAGGGTGTGCCATTACATCTTCCACTACCTGGACGATTGGCTCCTCACCAGTACAGTCCAGGGAAGAACTCCTCCATGCAGTGGACAACACTTTTTCCTTCTTTGCAGAGTTGGGCATATCAGTAAATGTGGCGAAGTCCTCTCTCAGACCACGCCAAAGATTCCAACTCTTAGGTGCCCTTCTGGACACTATTCAGGGAAAAGCCTTCCTCCCGGAGGACAGAGCAGACCGCCTTTGGGGTCTTGCGCAGTATATCTCGTCCACTAGACAAGTTCTGGCCAGGACAATACTTAGACTCCTTGGCCACATGGTAGCTGCCATTGCCACAGTGCCATTAACACGACTGCTCATGAGGACGATGCAGTGGATGCTGAGAGTCCAATGGGACCAGCGCTGAGATGACCTCGACCAACCAGTCTCCATCTCAGATCTGGCCCACCAGGTTCTTCGATGGTGGCTCATACTATCCCACTTCTCAGAGGGATCACCCTTCCAGAGGACACTGCCAACACAGATCCTGAAAGCAGATGCCTCCGGCACAGGCTGGGGAGCCCATCCGAACAACTGCAGGACTCGGGGGTCATGGTCCATGCTAGAGGAGTCCCTACACATCAGTGTACTAGAGCTGAGGGCCATCCTCTATGCCTTACAAGCTTTGCAAACCGATCTGCTCCAGGGACACCTCCTGATCCAGACAGACAACATGTCAGTGGTGTTCTGTATCAACAAACAGAGAGGAACCTACTCGTACCAGCTCTGTCACGAGGCCATGAGGATATGGAACCGGGCGATAGAATATCATTTGATCATCTCGGCAGTCCTTGTCCCAGGGGCTCAAAACACTTTGGCCAACGTGCTAAGCCGATCAAGGTCCAGAGCACAAGAGTGGGAACTCCATCAGCCTGTCAAAGACAATCTCTTCGACAGGTGGAACCGACCGGAATTAGACCTCTTCTCATCCCCATCCGACGCAAAACTACCCAGATTTTGCTCGCTAGATCATAGGCCCAGTGTTTTCTGGCAAGACACGTTGTCCCTCTCCTGGACAGGGAAGTTCCTCTATGCCTGCCCTCCTTTTCCATTGATATAGAAGGTGCTCCTCAAACTGCAGTCGGAGAGAGCAGAAATGATTCCAGTGGTTCCATTCTGGCCCAGGCTGATATGATTCCCTCTACTTCAACAGCTGGCGAGCGACCCCCTCTGTCCCTACCTTTGAGCTCATGGTTGCTCTCACAGGACAATGGACATTAGTCGACCCGGATCTGAGATCATTACACCTGCACGTGTGGCTCCTGAGGACCTAGCCATCTCCCACTATGGAGTCGCAGCCAGAGTGGCTGATGTTTTAGCAACAGTGAGGAAGCCCTCAACAAGAGCCACTTACGCCATGAAGTGGAAACTGTTCTGCCTTTGGGCTACCACACGCCACTTAGACCCCTTTGCCTGTTCAGTGAACTCGGTACTAAAATACCTCCTTTCACTTTCAGACTCAAGCCTGAGTTACTCTTCCATAAAGGTGCATCTTTCTGCCATGTCAGCCTACCACACACCGATACAGGGTAAAACCCTGGCATAACTGGACTTGTCATGCACGTTCTTGCATGGCATTCTTTATATAAAACCTCCCATTAGGAACCCGTCCCCATCCCTCCATGGGAGCTTCTTTTCGTTTTAGAAAAGCTTACCTTGCTTCACTTTGAGCCAGCCACAGATTGCGAGCTACGCTTTTTCTCTTGGAAAGCATTATTTTTGGTTGCAGTTACCTCTGCCTGGAGGATTTCCTAGCTCCAGACTCTGATGTGTAAAGTACCTTATCTGGTTTTTCTTTTCACAAGGACAGGGTGTCCTTGCAAACTGATCATAAGTTTTTGCCAAAGGTGGTGTCCATATTTACCCATGACCAGGACATCAACCTACTTGTCTACTATCCAGAGCACTCAAACAGAGGGAGGCTGTCCTGCGCACACTGGATGTCCATCAGACCCTTCGTTATTACCCAACCCATACACAGGACTCCAGAAAATCAGATCAACTGTTTGTTTCCTTTGCCCCCAGGATGTTAGAGACTGATTTTTCCAAAGAAACCTTATCCAAATGGTTGGTTAATTGCATTCTGTTCTGTTACCAGAAATACAACAAGACCATACTGGGACTAGTAAAGGGTCACTCCACCAGGGGAAGTGCGACTTCCTTCACTTCCTTAAGGAACATGTCTGCTACAGACATCTGCGCAGCTGCCACCTGTAGCTCTATTCACACGTTCATCAAACACTACAGTTTGGACATTGCCTCCAGGCGCAGGACAGGTTTCAACCTTGCTGTCATGCAGGGACTCCACTCTTGAGGGACTTCATCTTTATCTCTTCACAACCTCTGCCCTGAACTAGGGTCCTACATACTGCTTGGGACTCAGTCCTACCTGCTGCAAGAGCTTACTCTCGAAGTAAGATAGTACAGTTATGTAAGAACTTAACGTAACAGTAGATCTTCGAGAGAAGCTCTTGCAGCAAGTGCTGCTTCCCACCTTCCTTCCCCTCAGGAGTTTCCTTCTGCATTTGCAGCCTGAGCATCTGACCTCCTCTTTCAGAGGATTATCCTTGATATTCTCTTTCTGCAAATTCCATCTATAACGGAGTGTCTGGTGGGAAAACTCTGGTGACGCTGGGGGATCACCCCTTTATACTGTACATGACGGCAGGGGTAGGCCGATGTCAGGGGCGGTCCCCCACTGTATACTGCTAGCTAGAAGTTTTCCATGGGGTCCTACAGCCTGCCGGTTTCAGTCCAACTGGTGTTACCTGCTGCAAGAGTTTCTCTCGAAGATCTGCTGTTATAGTAAGTTCTTACGTAACTGTACTTTCTTCCCTCTGGGTCAATATTTTCCTATTATATTCCTCAACGCTGATCAACATTTGTATACTGTTCCCCCCTCTTACTTCATCAGTAGTATGACCTCACTCATTGCGACCTCACTAATGACTGATATAACAGAAGGAAATTGAGTCATCTTGGTCACTTGTGATGTCACAGTGAACGAGGTTACAGTGCTAACGAGGTGTGAGTAGGAATAGAACTAGATGTGTCGAATTCCAGGTAGCGTGCTGTCGTTCAGCGCATCACCTCTAGTACTGCAACATAGAAACTTGTCTAATTATTAAAAGGGGAAAGTACTTTAAATACAAAAATTTATAGTTGACTACTACTTGTATAAGTTAATATTAATTTTAGATTCTGTAGTAGCTCTTTATGGTTAATTTATTTATTGAAATGTTTCACCAGGAAAGCACACTGAACAACAAGTTGCTCATCTCCCGGTGCGACCTGGGGGGACGGGGTACAGAATGGATACACAGTTATATATTCCTGGTACACGAGACAATAATTACAAACAGTGGATAAAACAGTGGGCAATTAATTATACATTCTAGGTATAAGAAACAACAGTTAAGAGACAACAGTTACATACAGAGAATAAAACAGTAGGCAATTTGCAGGTGGCAATATAGAGTAAGTGGGAAGGGGAAGAGAGTAACACAGGCATGTATCTATACAGGTGATAAATAACTAGTAGTAAGGGAACAACTGGGTATATACAGAGTAGAGAAGATTGGGGGAAGGCAAGTACATTCGCTTTTGGTGATTCATAAGTGTCAGAGGGAAAGGGGGACTGGGACAGGTAAGTGATAAGTGTCAAGAAAGGGAGGAGAGGACGGGGAGGCAGGGGTGGGGAAAGCCGAACTCATGGGCCCCTCCAGAATGCTAAGAACCCTGCAAGGGGTCAGGGGCTGCTAGTGGAGGTGGGGATTCCCAGTGGGAACTGGAGTTTTGGGAGGGCAAAGTGGAAGAAAAGAAAAGGGGCAGGGCGGGACAAGAGAGGAGAGGTAGACAAGGAAAACGGGAGAGCCAGGTCCAAGGGCACATAAAATGCTGGGAGAGAAAGACTTATTTGGAAGGGAAGGGTGAAGCAAAGGGGGCCCTCCAGGATGTTTAGAACTCTGGGGGGAGGGGGGTCATCCAAGATGCTGAGGACCCTGAGGGGGGAATGGTAAGGCTGGAAGGAAATAGGGAGGATTTAGAGGAGAGACAAGGGGGCGGAGGAGAATTTGCATAAAAGTTACTGGTTGCTTAAGGGCAGAAAGTGGGTAGTAAGAATAAGAAGGGGGGGAAGGGAGAGCTGAGCCCAGGAGGGCCCCTCCAGGATGCTGAGAACCCTGCAAGGGGGGCATGGGAGGCTTCATAAGTTGTAGGAGAGGAGAGGTAGGTAAGGAGAGTATATGGTTATGGGGTGCGGCTAAACAGATGCGGGATCATGGTTTAGGGTGGGTCATGGCAAGAGCAGGTGGATGAAAGGTAGTTGTGCAGGGCTGAACTGATGGAGTGGATAGAGCAGGAGTGACACACTTGGGGAGGGATGGAGGGAATTTCAAATTTTGGAGAAGCAGTGAGAGGAGCCTGATTGACCAATAAGGGTGGAGCGCTGAGGGATCAACAACGTTCGAGTGTCAGAGGATCTAAGGGAATGAGAGGGAGGGGGAAGGGTGATGAAAAAGGAGGAGAGGTAAGTAGGGAGTTCACCCAGTCAGTGTTTGGAGGTGAACTTTGCACAATGGGAAAAATGTCTGTTTGTGAGAGCGGGGAAGGACAATGTATGGTATAAATCGCAGTGATGAGTACGAGCAGGGGCATCTAGGGCAAAGCGGCAGAAAGAGTGGAATGGGGTGTCCAATCTGATCAGGGAGGATTTGGGAGCAGCACCATAGACGACGTCACAGTAGTCAAAAATCGTGAGGATCATCTTCTGGACAAGTTCACAACTAGCCACAGGAGGGTTGCAACTACGGTTCATGTAGAGGGCACCAGCCCTGGGGTGCAGTTTCTTCAGGATGGTATCAATATGTCCAGAGAAGCTGAGGTGTTGGTCAAGCCAGACCCCAAGATATCTGAAGGAGGAAGTGTCCTCCAGGGTGTGGAAAGAGGGTAGATTGGGGAGCATAGAGAGTCTCTGCCTAGTGCCAAAGGTCATGGAGACAGTCTTCTTGGCGTTAAGGAAGAGGTGGTAGTTAGCAAACCAGAGCTGAATTTTGTTGAAATCATGCTGCAAATTGGTTGTAACCTCAGCAGGACTTGAGCCAGAAGCATATAATACATTTGGATGGAGGCAGAGGGAGAACAGACTGATGGCAGGTCATTTAGGAAGACTGAGAATAGCAAGGGTCCGAGTGCTTGAGCCCTGGGGACTTCTGTGGTAATCGGGAGGGAGGAGGAGGATTCCAGAGACCCTAACTGATTGTGCTCTTCTGGTTAGGTAAACCCTGAACCAGTTAGTAGCAATAGAAGATAGGCCTGCTGATGAGAGTGAGTCCAGGAGGAGGGAGTGGCAGACAGTGTCGAACATTTGGCTAGATTGACAAAAATGGCTGAGGTGATAAGGCCATTGTCAAGTCAAGTCAAGTCAACTTTTATTTATAAAAGGCACTTTTCCAAAGCGCCTGTACAATATACCATTAAAAGCTCTTCAGGTTAAACTTCTAAATCATAAAATTTCCACATTCATGTTAAAATCAAGTCAGGTCAGGAAATGCTAATTCAAATAAATGGGTCTTCAATGCAGACTTAAAGGATGCAGTGGACAAGCACTCTCTCACCCGATGAGGTAGAGAGTTCCACAGGGTCAGGGCCATAAAAGCAAATGCTCTGGCCCCCGCGGTCTTCAAATGGACTGTGGGAGCCTCCAGCAATCCCTCGTCGGCAGAACAGAGTGGGCGGAGGGGGCAGTGGGGACAGAGGAGGTCTTGCAAATAACGCGGTCCCTGTTCATGTAGGGTCTTATAGGTCAGCAACACAACCTTGAAGGTGATTCTTCACTGCACTGGCAGCCAGTGCAGTTCACGAAGCACAGGCGTAATATGACTGGCTCTTATTGAACCAGTTAACAGCCTGGCAGTCGCATTCTGCACCAGCTGCAGGTGGAGGATATTCACCCCCGGAAGCCCTAGATATAGAGCATTGCAATAGTCAAGGCGGGTGGACACAAAGGCATGGGCCAACGTTGGAAAGTCCTCAGGTGGAGCAAGGTGTTTACCCCGGGCGATGTTCCTCAGATGATAAAACGAAGTCTTGATAATGGCCGACACCTGAGTTTTAAGTGTCAGTTCACTGTCACGTAAAGCACTCAGGTTATCCATCCCAGTTAGGATGGAGTTAGTGAGCCTGAGTAGGGAGGTGGTGGTAGAGTGGTTTTTCCTGAAGCCAGATTGGAATGGGGTGAAAAAGGAGGAGTCTGACAGGTGGTAAATTGAGTGAGAACCAGGTGTTCTTGTAGTTTAGCAAGGGTAGGGAGGAGGGAGATGGGGCGATAGTTGCTAGGGGTAGAGGGGTCCCCACCTTTAGGTAAGGGGAGGACCACAACATCCTTCCAAGAGGAAAGGACAGAGCCTGTAGTGAAGGAGAGGCTTAGAATGAGGGAGAGGGGGGTAGGCAATAGCAGTGGCAGAGAGAGAGAGAGAGAGGTCATCTGGGGAGGAACCTTTTGAAGGGCTGATGGTGAGCAGGGCGTTTAGGGCATCGTCAATGGTGATGGTAGAGAAGGAGAAGGGGGCGGAGGATGAGGGAGGGGTTGTAGTGGTGGAGGAGGCAGGTGGGGGTGGGTAGGAAGGAAGGGACTTTAGAAGCTGAACGGCGCATGTGGTGTAATAGGAGTTAAATGCTATTGCCACGATGTTTGGATCTGCAACAGGGGTGTTATTTATCTTAAGGATCGGGGGAAGGGAGGATAAGGGAGTGAAAAGGGCACAGACTACATTCCAGAACTTTGAAGGAGTATTTATGTTTGTGAGAAAGGCTGATTTGAAGTATTCAGACTTAGCTAATCTCGTAGCCTTAGTGCAGGCATTTCTGAGTAAACAGTAAGTTGCGAAGTCACTAGGGGTCTGGGTTGATTTATGGAGCTTCTCTAGCCCTGTGGCAGACCAGGAGTTCAGGGGTAATCCAAGGATGGTGATTTCCCCTGACTCTGGATGTTTTAAGTGAGGCGAAAGTATCCCAAGTAGCAAAGAACATACTTTGAAGTAGGTAAGGGCCTGATCCACCGACAAAGCGGAAGCTGGGGGTGATCAGTCCAGGAGGGCGAGGTTTCGCAGTAGGGGTTCAAGGTTCAGAGAGTTGAAAGAGCGTAGTTGCAGGGTTTTGTGCGATGATTTAGGCCTGTGGACTTTTCTGACTATAAAGATTGGGTTATGGTCACCGAGAGCACCAGGAAGGATACCAGATTTGATTACTCTGTGTGGGTGGGAGGTGACTGCCCAGTCAATCAGGGAGTGGTTTAAAGTCTTATGATTGGGGCCGGTAGGTTCCATGATCAATGGGGTGAGGTTTAGGGCACCTACACCATTACATGTCTTGGCAGATTTTGGAGACAGCCAGTTTAGATTGAAGTCACCCAAGATGTTAATGAGTCTCTGAAGCTTTTATCTGGTGTTGGAAATATGGCACAAGGCAAAAGGTAAAATTACACACTTAATTAAGGTGATATTTATGTGCCACCTAACTGTGCAGTTTTTTGTTTTTTTTGTACAGACTGCCACATGCTGTTCTTGGGGAAGAATCCTGGTGACTCCCTTGCCTTACTTATCGTTTTGACTGGTTGAATTTACAGTACTCGGTCATATCCGGGCTTGCGTTAACCCCCTACTGAAGTCCTCAAATGGGATTTTTGAGGATTTTGAAGTACAAAAATAAAAGCAGTGCTTCAGTAATAACCCTGACTATTGAAAGGTTTACACCAATATTGTTAGCAGAAAAAGTATCTGATAATATTGTTCAAAGCTGCACAATAAATTTCTGACCCCAAGATTTTGTGGTCTGACCCCCAGCATTTGAAGCTGGTGGTCAAGCTGACCCCAGATGTACTAGTGCTAATGCAAACCCTGATATCACTCCAGATCATTCATTCCCATGTCATGAAGAAGATTTCTATGACAGTTGGGAGGGAGCAGAATTGGAAATCCCATTGAGTGACAGAGACTGGTCGCATGCGGGTTCCCGATATCTTGATGGTCACATTTAACATTGGGGTAACCCATAGCTTTTTATAACTTGAACCCCTTAAACCAGGCACATGTAAAGTAGTAAACTTGTTAACTGAATTGATTGACTGTTACAATCTGTAGACAGAGTAGGTGGTATGATACCTCTCATTGGATCAACATCTAAGTTTCCGTTAGCAAGCTTTTGAGTCTTTACAGGAACCTTCTTCAGACGATGACAGTTTCCCTCTGAAACAGGTAATTCTGCACTGTTTACATTAATTATCATTGGCACAAAACAGCGGTGGATCCAGAAGGGGTACTCTGGTTAGAACCCTAGCTTTTAATCATCCCCATTTGTGCCAAATACTGCTAGGGTATACCAAATTAGAGGTTTTCCTCCTAAAATGCATTGACCACCCTACCCCAGGACGTGTTTTGGATCTACCTCTGCAAAAGATAGGAAATACTAGGTGTTACAGTATGACAGAATGGTAATTAGCAAATGAGAGTCTACAGACGTGGAGGGAGGGTGAATGAGGCCATATGAATAAACACTGCATAAAAGAATAATATGGTTAAAGGAGCAAATTCAGCATAGCCAGTGGAGGTTACTGTGGGGACTTCACTTCTTATAATGTACTGTAGGATTTATGTTTGTCTCGTGGTGGGTGGGTGGGGTGGTATATTCTTTGAATATTTAGGACTTTTTATGTTTGGTATTTCAGCGGTGGGCTGTGAATGTCTGGCTGCTCAAGATGTTGTAATCTGTCTATAGGAAGAGTGCACGGTAAATGGCATACTTTGAATGTGTAGGAAGGGTTCATGGTTATTGATGTACTTAAGGGCACTTCACCAGAGTTGGAGTGCTCCGAGACATTAACTCACTTGCTGTATCTGGGCTAGTTATTTACAGAGCTGCAATAGTTGTCCCTGTGCCCACTGTTTTCAGCAAGAGTTTAACAAGCTGAGACAAGTTTTAGTGTTCTGTCTTCTAGTTGCTTGTGTTACAAAAATGATACGTATTTTATTTGAATTAATGCTCATTATGAAGTATGCCAGTCAATGTTTTGTTTATTATATTAATATTATGCCTGTAACTATTTAAATGTGTCATTTTGAAGCCATTTAAAAAGTTATCTTTAATGGCTTTCCAAGAGCTCAGACATAATCAAACTGACTGACCAAGAAACATGAAGATTGAAGACACAGGGTATTAAATAGTTGGTATAGCATAGCAAAACGCTAAGCAAAACAGGGGTAATGCTAACCATTTTCAGACATGCTTAGCAGTAGACTGCTAACCATTTTTTGAATGAGTCCATGACACAGTACACAACATTAATAAACCTATATAATTTTTTAAAATTTGGTAACCAAAATGCGTTTTCACCACAGATTAGCACTTTCACACATCAAACTGCTTATCATTTTTTTTCCAGCTTATTTAAAACCCTGAGACATCTCATTTTTTGGATGGATCATCAAGCGCTAAGATGCGCTTAGGTCTGGGACATGGTAATACTTCAGCAGACCTGGTATTCAGGGTGCCATCTTATCATGGCATCATTTTTAGGATTGTTAATTCTAAACAACCCAGTCACACGTGTAAGCAGAAGAAGGCCTTTCACGTTAGCAGTTCGTTCCAAAATTCAGATTTTTAAAGTTCAGTTGGCTTAGTACTGTTACTACACAAGGCGTGTCTCTAATTTTCTACAGAGTAAAACATTTTGCCTTTTTTCTTTTATTTCTGTGAACTATTTTTCTGGCTCTGGCGGACGAGGGCATCTCTTAGGAGTACCAACTCAACCGACTCCTCTACTCCCGGCCTGAAACGACCCTCCCCAGCAGCACCCCCAACCCGAACCCATGGACTCACTTAGCCCCTCAGATCACCCACAGGGGAGGGCCCGCCCCACTTACCTGGTGTCCTTTCTGTAATTAGAGGAGCGGTCCTGAGTCAGGTTGAGGAGCTCTGGTGGGGGGACCAGTGGAGGGTTGGTCTGGGGGTGGGATGTGGGTGCCGGTTCCTGAGGTCTCTGTCGCCTTCCTGGTCCTCCGGGGGTTTTCTGCTTGTTGGTTTCCCCCTC
Source organism: Neoceratodus forsteri (assembly GCA_016271365.2). NCBI lineage: Eukaryota > Metazoa > Chordata > Ceratodontiformes > Ceratodontidae > Neoceratodus > Neoceratodus forsteri. Next base: position 60,698,454 of record CM028132.1, on the reverse strand, counting down.
AGAGTGTGGACATTCAATGACATCAGTGCATCTACATGCAGACATCTGCCGCCGCTCCAACCCGTAATCTTTTGGCATCACTCCCTGCAGGGTCCCCGATCTCCATCAGGGGCCACTGGGGAGCGAGGCATACTCCACTACCCACCCCAGGAGAAGAGAGTAGGCCTCCGAATGTATGATCCCCTCTCTCCCCTGCTGACCCCGATGACCCGAGTCAGTTTCCGAACCCGGGTCGCGGCGCGGCGTGGCTCGAGGTATGGTGTCCAGTGCCTCAACCCTCAGCGCCACCAGGCCAAACATTTTGATTTTAAATGTAAGTTTATTAAAAACACATAGAAGCCTATAATATGATTAATAATATGTTCATACACTTGTATACAGTTCTTCCATCTCTTATGGCTTATAAGAGTGCCTTCTCAGGGCTTTTTTGTGCCAAAACTGCCAAGCTTCCCTGTGCATTTCTCTCACCCAAACCACTCACGGAGCCTCTCATACCATAAGAGATGCCACAGCTGTACATAGGAATATAGATTTTGATCCATGAACATGAAGATGTTTGACTGAAAATAGCCAGAGCTGATGCAGGCTGCCACGTTCTGATGATTGGTCATGTCCCCCCTTCCCACTCTTTGCAACATGCTTTATTTCTGCAGTAATTTGCAGATAAAACTGTGCCAATAATCTGAATTTGCATTGCAGTTCAAGTGGTGTACCTGTTTAGAAGGGTTAAAGGAAAACTGGGCAAAAGAAAGCCCCCTCCCAGCCATTAGCTAGTACCCCAGCTAGGATTTTCAGTTAACCGCACATTTCTTCGGGTGCTAGAGGGAACCTGTTCTCACACCCTAAGAATGCTTTTGAGACCACTTTTACAATTCTAAGAATGCTATCTTGGGAGATTTTATATATATATCTATATATGTGTGTATATATATATATATATATATCTATATCTATATCTATATATTTATATATACAGAGAGAGGGATAAATAGTAGATTGACAGATATATACAGTAGATAGAGGGATGTGTAGATAGAGGAAAGATGGACGGATGGATAGACAGACAGACAGACACTGTATCAGAGCTGTCAGGCCAGAACTTGAATCCACAGCAGTGTACTGAGTTTTTGGATCTTGTTCGTAAGAGGGTCTGTCTTCTTAGAGTGGTCTGCAACAGACAACAGGAACCCTCTGCTTGGTGGCCCAGAAGGAGGTAGCCAACTGTCTCCTAGTTGCACCCCTCATCTTTTGAATCTTGGATTTCAAGAGTAGAAAATATCAAAAGAATGGAGGAACTGAAAGCGAAATAAAGACTCACTGTAGAAAAGCACAGAGGACTGTGGACTAGATGGGCCTTAACAGGCGCTCCAGAGGTCGTGCATACAAGGGAGAGGGAGGGGCTTTTAGGCACATAGTGCCCGTGAGGTGGGAGGATTTCAATTCTAGACATATTAACATGCTAAAAGCCAGCAGAATAGGCCTGATGGTCATCTCCCACTAACATGGATGAAGTACCCACAGCCATCTCCAACTGTACCTTTGTTTGAATCACTAAACACATCAGTCCTGGGACTGTAGAATTCTTAGCCTAAAAAGTCTTCCTTTGAATAGTGACAATGCCGATACAATTTGAGATTCATTATGAGTGTGAAATCTTGTTTACTGTGCTCTAGTTACTTCCCCATAAGGGGATACTGTGTTTAACGTGGCAAGGTTTACAAATTGAAGAAATGTTAAATTTATATTTTAGATTACAGGGGAAATTATACACCTTAGGGGAAGATTGATTGCAGATGTATGAACGGAATTCTCTTTATCTTACAGCCCCTAGGAGGGATATATTTATGCAATACTGTATAAAATGCTCATTGAAATACCTCGCAATGTATCGCCTTGTCTAGAAGTTTTAAAAATAAAAAATGTGTCCGTGTATCCATGGGGTAAGCTGGGTTAAGTGGCATGTGTTGCTCACTCTGAGTGCAAGTACAACACAAGAGGTAATCCTTTGATGCTGACCGGGGTGAAGTTCGGGCGGGGATGTCAAAAAGTACTTTTTCATGCAAAGCGTGATGGGCACGGGGAACAGACTGTGAAGTTAAGTGGTATGTGCTAAAACAGTGGGGGGATTTGAACATGGTTGGTACAGGCACAAGGGCCTAATAAGAACAGGGGATGGCAGAGAGTGGGAGGGAAACAGAGGGGTGCATGGCCAGCAGGCCATCAAACATGTACGAGACAGAGCTGGGCAGACTGGATGCAGGGCTGTTCAAATTAAAACTTTTAGGACTTGTCCAGCCACGACTGTAGCAGAATTTGCACTTGCCCCTCATTCTTTTTTTGTTTAATTGATAGTTTCTGTGTTTTCCCGGGTTTTCTCCCATCCCACTCCCGCGTGTTCCTGACGTGACGTACGTGTGTGAAGCGCGCACACACACATCTTGCAGGACACCCCGGCCTACCAGTCGCCCAGTACTGCCTGCGCTCGTCACCGAACCTCCATTTGGTGATGGCGGGACTATGGGCGGGTAACTCCCTCCACCCAGGAGAGGAGAACAATTGCTCAATCCTGCCCGCCCCCATGCCGGTTCCCCCGGCAACCCAAGGTTGTTCCTGAACCTGGGTTGCCGGCACACCATGAAATAAGATGCCCAATGCCTCAGTGTCACTGGGCTGGCCGTTGTCCCTCATTCTTGACAATGCAGACAGCTCTTTTTTTGTACTTGCCCTTGAAGGACATTTACTTGTTCCCGAAAGGGGGGCAATAGGATTTGCACACCCCTGGACTGGATGGGCCACTGAGCCTTTTTCTGTTGTAATATTCTATATTCCTGTGTCATGCAGGGTGAAGCTGTGCCTAACCCCTTGCGTTTTTGGGTGGTCTTTATCTTTCTGGTTCTGTTTTATTTTCGTTCCCCTTTCAGTCTGCTTCTGTGTGCTTTGCGCCTCCCTCTATCCCTCTCGCTCATTTTATTTATGCTTCAGTATCTGTTATGTTTATATCCCTCTCTGTTTTGTTGCTGCCTGGCAGACAGTACAGTATCAGACCCAAGTGACAAACATCAGTGCCTTCTGTTTGAGAGCAAGTTCAGGGGGCCACAGAAAAAGGTCTGGGTGGGCATGTGGCCCCCAGGCTGCATTATAAGTGCAGCTGTCCTAAAGGATTAGATTCTAATTCAGGAGGTGAGCTTAAGGAATCAGTTAGTAGCTCTTTCAAACGGAATGAAACAGCAGAAGGCATCGGCAGGGATGTGGATGTTTCTAGGGCCACTCCTGACATGGGGTCCCAGTAAGAAAATTCCAGCAGGGACCTGGGATCGATTGACCTGGCACTGTGTGTCAGTCCGCTTTAGCATTTTTTTTTTTAATTTATATGTTTGTTTGGAATGTACTTTACCAGGTAAGCAAGCAGAGTTCAGATGGGCTCATTTTCAGCTACGGGGGGTAACACAAGGGAGTGGCAGGAATAATGAATCACAAATATTACATGGTATGTAACCTGTACAGAGACAAATTTATACAGCAAATATTAGCATTACACACATCGAGTTAATACATAGTAGACTATTTACAAGGGTCCGAAAAAGTAGAAGGGCGGGTACAGTGCACACCATTTTACTCAAATACAAAAACAGAATAAAACATAAGAGGTAGGATCAGGGTACCTGAGCCAAGCAACAGTCTTCTTACAGGGACCGTTTTGATTACACCTGGACCACCAAACTACAAAACGGAAGAGACCCATGGGAAGAATACGAGTAGCTACCTTATAGCCAGTTATGGCCATTACATTGTACTTGTTTATGCTGAAGGGCTGGGTCAGGGTAGGAGGAGGGGGTTGGGCTTGCAGACGCAGCTTGGTTGTACTGTGGACTAATAAGGAAAGAATGCTGTGTGTGCCATGTTATGTGAGCTATTTGGAGGCCAAGCAGTTTAACAGCTGCAACCCTTGTGAAGTGCTCAGCTTATAGTTTCTGGGTAAATCAGAAGTACACACACACACACACTTACACTTTTGGGGGCTCAGAGGAAAGGAGAAAAGATGCTCTGAACATATGAAATACTTCTACTTTGCCACAGGCTATAAATAAATACAAAATGAATGTCTTTTTCAGGCATGTTATAAGCTGCAACTAAACAAGGGCTATAAATAGCTGTTTCTGGCAGATGCATATCTTGTGCTTAGTTTTTTTAAAACAATAAATACGGATTGGTGATTAAAGTTTTTTAAAGAAAAGTTTGTGCCTGTGGAAGGTGGTGCGTTGGTACTATTTATCCTCATTCTGAGTACAGTCTGTCACAGATACCAGCCATTCAGGATTCTGCATACTGCCCCACCAGTATGGTTCAGTCTTATCCTGGAGAGACCATCTCTAGTGGGTGAGGGGATGGTTAAGTATCCCAAGGTCATCATGTTCTCGAACTTGTGACTGTTGACAAGAGTGCCCATTAGTGAAAGTTGCATTGGTGGTTTCATGATGTGGACATCTTTCCACCATGAACTGGACTGAAAACAACCACAATTCATTATACACTAGACACTCAGTGTGTTGTGGGGTACTCACCCACTGGCAGCAGCTCAGTGGTGCAGGAAGAGTGGATTCTAACATACTGAACTGATGGAGAGCTCTACTGTAACAAAGGTGGATTCTGATCCCTGCTTTCGTTATTAATGCACAGAGGTGTTGGGGGGGGTAGGGATCGCTAACCTCCATCACTCTAGTGGAATGAAAATCACTGGATCAATCAGAAAGGGAAGACTTCATAGAAAGCTGCTAGAGCCTCCCACTCAGGAGTTTAAAAACTGTCATCTCACGTCGTCAGAGGACCAGTGAGGTGAGGAGGCTGGCATGTCCCACAGGATGCTTTTCTCCCCTGGTAAGAGTGGGATGTGTTTCCTGCTGCAGTACCCCTACTGGGTGACGACAGGGGGTGCAGCTGTCTTGAGACCAGTACAATCTGGGTGGGGTCTGTGAGTGAGTGAGTGTGAAAACTGTCAACCACAGTTTGTCTTCGATTTCGACTCCTTGTCTTCGGTTTGGCTTCGACTATACGGCCAAAGACACTTCAGGTTCTTGTATGGGGGTTTAGCAGCTATAAGTAGGGGTATTGCAGGGGAAAGGCCACGCAGTGACCCTAGACATGGTGCTCAGAGTGAGCATGCAAACAGGCTGCAAAGGATGAGCTGCACTCGTACATGAAGAAGGAGAGTCTACGCTTGACTTGCGCAAGAAGACTTATTGTAGAAAATTACACACGGATAAAATAGTTCGGCACTCCACAACCATCCACTAATGTTCTGCGCTTGAATGTAGCACTTTCATCAGATATAAATAAAATACGAAAGCACGCTATTTCATTATGATAAAGTGCTCATATTCAGAGGAGAACGTTGGCGGATGATTGTGGAGTGCCGAGCTGTATTTTATCCGTGTGTAATTTTCTACAATAAAGTCTTCTAGCACCAAGTCAAGTGGTAAGACTCTCCTTCATGCTTGTATACACGAATGCCCAGCTCTTCCTTTGCAGCCTATAAATCTGGGTAGTAGGTACCCCACCAGCAGCCCGCACACACGCCAGTTAATCCCAACTCCTTCACTGCCCCTTCCCCATTCCGCCAGTCAGTTTTTAAAAATAACTTGGTTAGCATCTAGCATGGTGCTAGGAGTGGGATTTTTTTCTTTGTTTTGTTTTTTGTGTGGGATTAATAAAAAAAAATATCTGGAGAGGCGGGTTGAAAGTGGCTGAAGTTGGGAAATGGGTTGCCATAGGACTAGCTCCAGCCACCTAGTTAGGGCAAGAGTATTTATTTTTTTATTTATTTGGCCAAAGGGTTGTAATGAGTCAAATTGGCCAAAATGTTTGACTGGGCCAGATCGAAAGTAACAGTGCTGAATTCCGTCACATTAAGTAAATACAAATTCAGCATCAGCTTAACCCTAGTGGGAAGCCTACACGGATGCGGGTGCCACGTTTGTGACATCACCAGAAGACATTATAGCATGCATGCTCTCGGGTGGCCGTGGGGTTGTAAATAGGAGGAAAATCGTTGGCTAAGATGCGGATGAAACCGTGTCAGAGCTCCCACAACCAGACTCGCTCTTTCTCTGCTGCAAGGTCAGACTTCCAGTGGTTCCATACTAGCTAGCCAGGTAGGAGGGAATCACGTGCCACAGAGCTGTAATGCAGGGTCCTACCTCAGGAGCAGATCTGGTGGGGTGATACCTGGGCTGTGGGCAAGGGAAGCCAGCTGGGGCAAGGGGCTGAAGAGTGTCTTCGTGGTTAGCTAGATGGCTAAAGGCAACACCACAAGGAGGTCTGACTGGTTGGACCAGATGGGTAAAAAGCATGTCCTGTTTTTAGAAAACAAAACAAACCCTGCCAGTTCAGAGCACTTGTCAGTTTCCCAGCTTCAGCATTCTTATGGTGGTGTATCATTTGCATTCAGATTAGGTTCTCCATATGATCGTGATCAGGAATGAGCTATTAGTAAAAGGATTATAAAATCCTACAGCGTCATTGGTTAACTTGTACCACATGCAGCTGCATAAGAATACATACCTACTGTGTGGTACTATTTTGTCATCCTAACCTGACGGTTAAACCACAGGATGCAAGCTGAATCACTACACCAGACCCACCACTAGCATGTATAGAAACTCAAAAGGTCTCGATCAGTATTACTGTCTTTCAGAACTGCTCTTTCTTTCAGTTTCAGTATCTCTCTCTCTCTCTGCTTCCAGCCTGACATGGCTCAACAGGTTGCACACTCACATCTGAGGCTGGAAGATTAGAAGGCTGTGAGTTCTAGTCCCACACCAGGAACTTGGACTAAGTCCCAAAACTGACACTGTTGTGTAGCATGAGGGGATGCGGCACTCCTGAGGTGCCGTCTTTCGACCTGTTCTGGTGGTTGCTCAGGTGGCTGGTGGCTGTTCAGGTGGACTTTAAGATCTCATGGCACTTCTTGAAAACAGTGGGACTGTTTTATTTAAAAGGAAAATCACACATTCATTTCAGAAATATCTGATTTCAATACACACAACATAGACCTAAATAAGGTAGGGGAAAAGGAACAAAAAACAGGAAATAAAATACAAGGAAAAAAATACACAAAGTAAATCAACAACAAAAAATGACATAGCATTAACTGGTTTTCCAATTAATACAGATAACAATAAATCTTCTTCACATAGTACAGACTTCAACCAGTCCAAGGCAGTTACATTCTAAATTACCCACTAAATTTCCATAAGGAAACCAGTGTGCCTGCTGAGAGCTTTTTTCAGTTTTGTATGCTTTCCTCATAGCTGGCTCTGTTTTGCTGAAGACTGCCTCAGGTGTGCAAATTTTCTGTTGAAGTTGTAAAGCGCCAGCTGGCCTGCCACAGGTAATAACCCGCAACATGCAAAACAAGGCTGCAAAATAGATTTGTTAAATTTCTCCCACTGATCAGGATATGTGCCCAACACTACAGTCTGACAATTGACTGTAGTGAATAAGGATTCTGCCAATTCTGGACTTAATAATTTCCAAAAATCATGAGCAAATTCTATTAGTAGATGAATTTGTGTTTCTAAAATGTCTGTGCCCTCCTCCTTAGGACAGTTTCTTTCCTCCACCCTCGTATGTTTCCATGAGCCTTCTACTGTCACTCTACAATGGACACCCAGCCACGTAGTGTCCCACATGTGTTGTGGAAGTCTGGCATTTATTAACTGAACGGTAGCTATCAATTCTTTACGCCTTGGGCAGTCCTTAAATGTAAGAGGTATGCTAAAATACGAATCTGTGATGCGGGAGTATATCTGTTTTCTATTTAATAACAAAATAACTGCTTTCTATTTAATAACATCAGCTATCCAAGAGTGAGTTTCCATTGTTTGAGCTTATTCAGAGCATGATACTTATACTGTGGAATTATATAAATGTGATCTTTCTGTCTACTTTTCCACACTCCAGAGTGCCATTTGGAAAACCACGGAATAAGCCAGTCCAGTATTAGGGGAATCCAAGACAGTTCCATGTTTTTCAAGGCCAGCTGGATATTTTGTATGAAAAGCATAGTCAGTGAAAAAGACTATAGGGTTCACCATTCACACCACTCCTTCCTCATATTGTCTTTATATGTGGCGTCTCTCTTTACTGGGTTTAACTGTCTCCCACATAGGCCTTGGAAAAAAAAGTGCTATGAAGTCTGGTTTCTATTTGTAGAGGTGGGGGAAACACCATGCTTATATGCTTATATAACGATAACCTGGTAATAGCAAAGTCTTTACTAAGAAAACCTTCTTCTTTTTCGACAAGGGCTTATTTTTTTTATAGGTTTACTTTCTGTTGCGCTGCTTCAGTACAAGTCATCCAATTTTCTAAAGCCACATTTTAGTGTCCAAAAGTGACAACCAATATTTTCAGAGTTCCCTCTATAAAGTGTAATAGCTGCTATGCTGTTGCCTCCTATTTGAGTTCTAGATTGCTTGATTCTTATGCCATAACATTTTTGAAAGTTTACAGTGGTCTTTACAAAATCCCTTCAGAATGTCCTGAAGCAGACCCCCCGGACTGCAGTCTTTAGTAACTATGCATAAGTCATCAGCATAAGCTGTAGTCTTTATTTCGGGTACATCCTCTGCATTTCCTTTGTTCTGTTTGATAAGACTGATGAGAGGATCTAAAGAAAAGGCATGTAATAGGTGGCCCAGTGGACAACCCTGTCGGACTCCTCTTTTAATTTCCCATAAAACAGTTTACATGTGGCCCTGGGATACGTACTGCAGCCCTATAAAGGTTATCGATCCTTTCCACAGATTGATCAGGAATTCCGTACCTTAATAAAATCTTAGTGAAAAATGTATGTGGTACTCCGTCAAAGAAACACAGAAACGTAGAATGGTGATGGCGGATAAAGGCCGCCGGGCCCACCTAGCCTGTGCACATTTTGTAACCTTTATTTTTTGCCGCAGGCCTTTACTTGACCTACGGCGCCATCTCTTCCCTTCCTTTCCCCGGCTGTTCCCTTGAGCCTATCCTAGGCATTTTTGAATGGGTAGAATGGGCCTGTTTCTGGAATATAGTGTGTGGAATGAAACATCATGTGTGTGTGTGTGTGTGTGTGGGGGGGGGATTCCAAAGCTGGTGGAAAGAAACACCGAAGGTAGCTTCAACTTGGACAGCTAAAAATCAGGCCCAATAGAAAAACGTAGAAGACTAAGCAGAGGAGTGCCCTCTAGTTTGTTTTATTTTGTATATGATAACTTTTCGATAACAGAGATTCTTGATGAACTTTAAGAGAAATAACTGTGCTTATTTCTTAATAACACTCAAGCCCCCCAAGTTGTTGTTTACCTACAAGGGACTTGGTTCACATTACTGAATTTTCATCTTAGTTTCTGAAGGTGAAGGGATCATAAATTCTGCTCAGCCACCCAATCTCTTCCCCATCCTGATACTGCTGCTAGGAAGCACCTCCTCTGTGTTGCCCTCGTGCGCCCACATTTTGTGATTTATTCGTTTGTAGAGTGTGGGAGTGTGCTTCATAGGTTACAATGGGAGCAGAGTTTCCAATTAATTGTTTAATATCTTTGAGGGTTACTGGGGTTAAATCAAAGCAGTGGCTCAACTAACAAGGCTCTTTGTGTATGAATATTATATTTAAAAACATTTCCTTGATACTGGCCAGTTGCTTTCAAGGCCACCTTTATAGGAGCTCTGACCACTGGAAAGTTGAGTCAATTGATACTTGAGAACTGGTGATCAAGCATGAAGATGGTCCAGTTACACCTTACTCCGTGCTGGTTCCTGTAGTCTTCATGAGAACATTTATCCACAAGCAAACCTACTGCATTTTGATATGGGTGTGAATCGGGATTAGGTTTTGTACAGGCAGCCCTCCAAGCACAGACACATGTTCGCACTCCGCGGATCATATCATGCAATATTTAAAGAGCTGAAGCAGCATGAAGAAGATTAGTCTGATTGTTCCCGTGTGTTATGTGGGGTAGTCATCATCCTTCTCAGCTGTTTTCGTCAGTACGTTAGTGATCTTTCCAGGTTTGAGAGAGATTGCAGCTGGGATTAATTCCAGGAAAGGATTAGCTACTTAAAGATACGTTGTTTGGTTTGCCAAGCAAGAAATAGCATCTGTATACAAGATACCTGCCTTGGAACCTGTGGAAGAGTCAGGTGTGGGAGCCAGGGGGAGCATGTCAATCAAGCAGGTGCTCCAAGATGGCAGGAAGTGAGTGCCAGTTCTAAAATGTGATGTGGTCTGCTGCATAATCAGTATTTTTTATCTTTTTAATTTTGTTTTATTTATCGTAAATAATGACTAGGAAAGATGCACTTAGCTGTGACAGCATTTTTGCAGGTGTATCCTACAGTGCTGGGGTTGGGGGGGGTGTTATTGACTAATGGAATGTTGGCCAAGACATCGGAAAAACTCTTATTAATGTAACAGCCATGGGGTCTTTAAACTTCCACCTGGAGAGCCATCAAAGTTGGGCATTTGGGATCTTGGTTTAATGTCTCACCCAAAGGACTCAGAACCTCAACACTTCAACACCCCCTCTTCTCCAGTTCTTCCTGTGGTGCTATGGAATATTTAAGCAAGAAGGCACAACAGGGTGTGGGTTATTGGGGGATTTACCCACACCCTGTGTGGTGTGTCACAAGGCACAGCCGAGTGACTTAACTCACACAAGAAGTGGGTAAACCCCCCAATAACCCACACGGCCCACGCCCTGGCGTGCCTTATTGCGATTATACAATGGACCCATGTGTAAAATAAATGTTAAATGTGTTTAAGTATGTTTTTTATAAATCCCATTTCTCAGCCATGGGTTATTGCAGGATATACCATGGTTATGTGATGTGTTTTGACCAGTGAGGTTACAGGATTTTCATACCCCATTGTATAAATTTATTTGTAAGGCACCAAATAAAGTCAGTTTGCAGCTCCTGCCCCAGCCCAGGTTTCTGTCTTTATCATCATCTTCCCTCCATGTCACCCCCGGCCACTGGTATCAGCATTCTCTTGCCTCCATGTCGTAGACAGAAAAGCCCAGTGGGCTACACTTATGTAAGGCACTGTGTTAAAACTACTTTCCGGCTCCCACATGTACACAAAGGAGCATGTGGCCTGGGGCACCACTGCAGAGCTGGGGGTGCTGAAGAGGACAAGTACTTCCGCTGCCCTCCTCTAGCTCCATCTCTGTTTGGAACCTATAGCATTTAGAAAGTTGATCCTTCAGCTGTGTGCCGCAATATTGCAGTGCGCTGATACAGTGTACTTTCTGCTCACCTGAGGTTAGGTGTCACATTCATGCAATGTGCTGTTTGGGTCTGTCACTGCTGACTGCTGGCAGTTTTAACTGCCCACCATATGGTACCTTACAGCCGATCTCAGAATAGTTTTTTTGGATCATAAAATTGGAATTTTCACTAGTCAGTAATCTTAAAAATCCTTTTTCCTTATTTTTCAAATACTTAGTGCAAATCAGTCATACCTCTCAACGTTTGTCACCGAAAGGAGACACACACACACTCAAAATGAGGGACAAATTGGGGCACCGGCCTTCGAAATGAGGGATACATTCTCGGCAGTGTAAATGCGAGGTCACAACACTGACAATACCAGTACTTTTCTTTAACAGTTTAATGTTGCTTTAGTTAAGAATTTCTTCTTTAATGCCTCAGTTTACTGCATTTTCTCTGTGAACAGCACCTTTTGAATGTGGGGTGGATGTGGGACAGAGCACTTCTGAGGGGTGAAATGAGGGATGTCCCATGTAATGAGGGACAGTTGAGAGGTATGAAATCAGCATGTTTTGGCTTCAGTTTTCTGTTCTTCAGTTCTTTCCCATCCTCTGGTTAAAATATTCTCTTAGGAGCTGGGAGATCATAGGTTTGAACCCCGCTAGAGACAAATACTTACTGTGTGACCTTGTTTGAGCAAGTCACTTAACCCCTCAGGTCTCCAGTTCACTCAGCTGCAGAAATGGGTAGAAGAAGGACCCCACTGGCAATGTGATGTTGCAACTCAGCTGGGCTGCCGAGTTCAACACATACTTTACCTCGTGTGCTTCAACTCTCCTCTCCTCCCTGCCCCTCCCACTGCCCCACCCGGTCCTGCCGTAGGTGTCTCAAACACGCTCCCGCCTTGCACCTTCTCCTTCCGACCTGTCACTCAAATTGTAGCCCTTGAGGCCCTGCTGTCACTAAGCCCGAGTAAAGGAAATTCCCCAGACGGGTTGGACTCCAAACTCCTCCACCTCTCTGCACCAGCTATAGCTACTCCTCTGGCAAATCTCCTAAACCTCTCATTTACCAATGCTGCTATCCCACAGGCCAGGAAACACGCTGTTGTCATTCCCCTTCCGAAAGGGGGCCCCTCTTCCACCTCAAACTACCACCCTATCTCCCTCCCCCAGCCCTTGCAAAGCTTCAAGAGCACCTGATGCTTGCCCAACTTACCTCCTTTCTCGCAGACTATAACTTCTTCACGCTGTTTCAGTCTGGCTTCAGGAAGGGCCACTCTACCGCATCCTCCCTGTTAAGACTCCTGGACTCAATCCTCTCCGGCATGGATAGAGGGATGATCTCCTCAGCTATATTTGTCGACCTCCCTAAAGCTTTCGACATGGTCTCCCACCTACTGCTATTAACAAGCCTCACTGATGCAGACCTCTCTGTCTCTGCCACAAACTGGTTCAGCGTATATCTCTCTGGAAGAACACAATCAGTAAAAATGGTTGATGTTATATCCTCCCCCTCCCTGTGACTACTGGTGTACCCCAGGGGTCGGTACTCGGTCCCATCCTGTTCTCCATTTTCCTCAACAACCTGCCACAAGTCTGCACAAATTCATCTATACATATGTACGCGGGCGACACCGTCCTATTCTCCACCGGCTCCTCCCCTGAAGAAGTAGCATCAAATCTCCAGACAGACTTCAAAAAAGTCCAACTCTGGTTCAGGTCACATCAGCTCTCTCTCTCTCTCTCTCTCAATGCAAAAAAAACTGTCACTATGTACTTCGGCATGAGACAGTGGCTAGCCCGGCTCCCTTCCTTCCGCACACTGGACGGGACAACCCTGGAGGATGTTGCTTCCTTCCGGTATCTAGGGGTATGGCTCAACCGTCACCTTACCTTCTCTGACCACATTGACGCAATTATCAAAAAACTACGCCCCAAGCTTGGAGTCCTCTACAGGAACCGCTCTAGCCTCCCTTTCTCAGCTTGACGGGAACTAGTTCACAAAATGATCCTCCCTTCCTTAGACTACTGTGACATAGTCTATAGTGCGGCACCAACATCCACCCTGTCTAAACCAGACCCCATTTTCAACGCATTCTGCCGCTTTGATATAGATGCCATGCCCCGTTCTCACCACTGTGACCTCTACTACTCCCTTGCCTTCCCATCCCTAGAGAATCACCGAAAACTGCACTGCTCCAAGTTTGTCTCAAAATTCTGGCTTGACGCTCTCCCCTCCTACCTTTCCTCAATTACTGTTGTCTGCTCCCGCCCCTCCTCATGCTGTCCGGTTCCTTGACTCTTGACTACTAAATATTCCCAGCCGAAAGACCTCCGCTGGACAAACGGCCTTCTTGCACCAATTCCCGAAACTCTGGAATGCTCTCCCCCCTTAAATTCATCACTCTTCCTCTCCCCAGGCATTCCCTGGTAACTGCACTGACAAACTACTTTGCTGTAAACTGTGTCTGCACACAATAATCTAATCCCCCCATTCCCAGAATTCCTCTGCCTGACCAGTGGCACTGTCCTTTCCTTGGTAGCTGGCGTATACAACTATTTCTATAAAAAAATTAAAAATTGATACTTACTCACTCACACCCTGGACTCTCTCTGGCCTGCCTAGCTTTAGCCCTTGGGTCAATCTACAGCACCAACCTGTACTCCATAAATATATGCAAGCATTGTATGTATGTATAGCAGTTACATGTAGTTTCAGAGCGCATGCTCTTAGCTGTCTATTACAAATTGCTAACCAAGTAATACCTTTCGTTCCTGTGTAAACTGCCAACCGTTATTATGTTATATGATAACTTGCGTGTTATCCTCCCCTTGTACCCTTCCCTCCCCGGACTACCAAAATTTCATCCAGGACCCCCAAATTTGTATTTTGGTAGTACTGGACCTCCAGGGGACAAAAACTACTGAGAGCCCTGTGTGAAGCCCCATTGCCACAGGGCTGTGTTGACACAAGTTACTTTTATGTTCAGGTAGTGACCGTGACCCTGCCTAAATGTTGGAAATACTTCACACACGGACACCAGGTTCAGTGCTGTAAAGAGCCTTTCATTGATGCACAGCAGAGCAGTGGGAGCAGGAGCTTACGCGAAAATACGCCTCAACATGTAGCGCAGTGTGCTTTGTCAAGACTAAAGACTGCACGAAACGTTGAGGCATGTTTTTGTGCAAGTCGCTTGATATCACTGCTGTACTGCACATTAATAAAAGACACTTTACAGCATTGAGCCTGGTGTCCAAGCACAAAGTATTTCCTGCGACTGCATTGCCGCCGATGCTCCGGAGGACCCTTCAGAGTGGATTTTTTCTTTTCTAAACCAGCCTAAATATTCTTAATCAATTATTAAATACGTAAATGACAATAAATGACAGAACCATTGCCTTTAGCAGTCTTGGGCAAGGAAGATCACACTGTGGCTATTTGATCCTACAGTCACTCTAAAAGCCTGTTAATTCTAACCTATCTGCACCTCTGTGAGTGGAGCAGAGTTGCTGAATGGACCATTATGGGCATGTCCGGAGTGCTGCAGACCTTATCCAGTGTGGCTCCTCTGAGCCACTCCTGTGGTGGGGAGCTGAAACACTGCAGATGTTCTCCATCCAGACATTGATGCTCCCAGCATCAGCAGTGATGTGGCTGACTGTGCGGTCAGGGATCAAGGGAGGGTGCAAGCAGAGAGAGTGAGAAGGAAGGAAATATGTATTTAGCAGACAAAAAAAATTATCTGGTTGCCGGGGGGTAGCTGACAGAATGAGTGCAACTGAGTGTGGGGGCTAGCTGAAGGAATGCGTGTGAGGGAGTGTGTATTTAAAAAAAAAAAAAAAATGTTGAGGGAGTCAGGTGTCACTGTTGTATCAAAATAAACACCAGTGGCGATCGTACTGCAACACTGCTGCTCTGGGACTGAACAAGTGAGGATGAGTATTAATTTGCAGTAGACTCAAAATAAATAACAGAATGGTGGTGGAGGGCAGGATTGTTCTACAGCTCCTGTGTGACATAGTAACATAGTACCCTAAGGTCCTTTAGGTCCATCAAGTCTGCTTCCCACTTGCCACCCCCCACCTCCCCCAACTCTGCAGCCTCATAACCAGGGAAGAACAAAGCCCCACTCTACTACCCAGATCGTGTGATTCCATTTATAAGCAGAAATTTGTCCGGGCCTATCTTGAAGATCTGTGCCATGTACTGTCTTCATGTGGCTGTGCAGAATCTGTCTGCAGTTCTGTGCTCCACACACTTTACTGTCTGCCAGGCACCCACTTTAATTAGTTTTAAGTGGCTACTTTTCAGTTTAATCATGCCTTTTCTTGATATATATTTTTTTAAGGATGCCGTATTTATTGACTATTTATTTATAATCTAACTACTTGAGTTTAAAGGCTGTATATTTTGTTTGCGCTATTATTTGCTGAAACTCTCAAATTGTTAATGTAGGGCTCAGACCATAGGAAGAGCACCTTGTATAGCAAATGGATAAGAAAAATCCAAGACTCTGATTGGCTAACAGCGATTTCAGGCTTTGGCGTTACGCCATGATAACACTTTGCTGCAAAAATTAAAGATAGAAAAATGTCTTTTTGTTAAAATTTTGACCATTTGATATTAGCAATCATACACTCCTGGGTGTGTTGTCAGGTGGGATAACGTCACTTCTGGGCCTGTGGAATCACGCCCTAATGCATCCAAGGTGTCATGCTATCCCATGATAAAACACATCCTGCAGCGATAGTGTATTATTGCCTAAATACCTGCTTACACAGAAGCTGTACTGCTGCCACAACACAGCTTGTGTATATTACACACCTTCGGGGTCGTACAAGCCCACAAGGTGGCAGAGAGGCTGTTCCAGGGTGCGAAATTCCTATACCTTAGGTGCCCCAGGGCAGGCACTTTTACCTCTGGACACCTACTGCTGTTTTGTGCCTTACCCACTGGGGCACCTAAGGTATTTGTGCAGAGCTCCGCTTTTCTTTTTTTTTTTTATCGTGTTTTTTTTTTGTCATTGTGTTTTCTGTGTTTTTTTTTCAGAGGGGTGGGGGAGCCTTGAAGGAGCTCAGGCGCACTGCCAGCTCTCTGAGGTGATCATGAGTGTGCCGCTTGTAACCGTCAGCTGAGAGTACAGTACTGAAATGCGGCGGGTGCCCTTAATTTGACTGGCACAGTCATCAGCCAGCCGCATGCGTAGGTCCGTCGTCGGTCGCTCTTGGCCAGATACCAGTTGGTGTATTGGGACCGTTCACCCGCCCCCTTAACTCGCCGTTATGCGAGTACACAGTTCAGCGCGCCATTCTCTCACTTGAGTTTGGAGAAAACGGTCGCTTGTCCATGCAGTACCTCTAGACTGTGAGTCTGCTGCTCAGATTGTGAGCTAACTTTGTGTTAAAAAAAAAGACCCAAAAGCTCTTTTAAGAGCTCTGTTTAGTAAAATTAAGATTCCTGAAGTGGATTGGTTATAGGCAGGGATATTTGGGAGTTAGAGAGGAGGTAGAGGGTGAGAGTGTGTGAGACCATGAAGGTGTCTCTAAGGGAGGAAATCGACATCGTAGAAGAACATAAATATAACAGATTAGAGGGGAGACAAAAGAACAGAAGCAGCAGAGAACAGGAATTTTGCCTGCAGACCGTGCTCTGTTTTCAGCGACAGCAGAAAGAAAGCCATGTGATACTCTGGTGTGGGGGTGAGAGACAGACGGTCTTATTGATGGGAAGCATTGCATTTGCAGACTGACTTAAACGGTTGCCTGTGGGGCATCCCCAGCTATTTGAATTAAATCAATCCATCCAGATAGTGCCTGATACTAGTTTAATTCTTTAAGTTTGGCACAGCACTAAATTTACAGCAGAAGAGGTAGATAGCAGTAAAAACCAACCATTCTCTTATCTCTGCAGCACGTTTTTTTTTCCTAGACACAATTGCTGTCAGCTAAACTTACTACATTGCAGGAACTGAATTTAAAACTAACAATAATAGTGTTTAGCTATCTCTGTCTAACTGAAGCTAAATAAAAAATAAAGATCAGCTTATACTGATACTGTAGACATTTTCTCTGTTCTAATTACCTATAAAAAGAGGGCTAGATACTAAATACTGTGTGAGGAGGAGGGAGCTATTAGATAGACTAGTAGTGATAGTCAGTGTGTGTCTAAATATTCACACGATTGCTGGCTGGAAAGGAACTGAAAAACTCTAAAACTATTTGTAATAAACTATATAAAAAAGCTCATTATACTGTACTTTACAAACTTGTGTGTGTTAAAAGAATCTTAAAAAAGTTTAACAAGCAAGTACGCTAGTATTGCAGAAAATCTAATTAATGAGGAATTGTTAAGATTCTACAAGCCCTTTAAAAGCTACTTGTAACTTGGACCACCTAAAATAATAATCTGTGGTGGATTACCTAAACTCTAAATACAAGGGATCCATCTGTCCAAAAATCTACTCATGACTCAGAAAATCTAATTAAAAGGAATAGCTTATTGAGTTCCTAAAAGCTTTTTAAAAGCTAGTTGGACTTGGAACACCTAAATAATATGTGGATTACCTACAATTTAGGGGATCTGTTAAAAAAATTTTACTCTGTGGCTTACACACTACAGAAAATCTAAATAAAAAGGTTATGTGAAAAAATATATCTTAAAAGCTTTTTTACACACTAATAAAGCTACTTTATGAGGAGTTGACTATCTAAAATCTGTATACTGTTATAAAAACATCTGTTAAGCTTTTCACAAGCTCTACGCTGTAGTTTTTGGACTGTCTAAAATCTGAATATTATAAAAAATCTCAAGCTTTTTACAAGCTGGTAAGCTACGCTGTCTGTGGACTATCTAAAATCTGAATACTGTTAAAAAAAATTCTTTGACTTGGAGTGTTAAGCTTTTTACAAGCTAGTGGAGCAATGCTGTCTGTGGAGTGGACCATCTAAAATCTATATACTGTCTTCATTATCACCTGTTATAACAAATAATCAGATAACACACAATTTTCTTGTTAAGTTTATTATAAAAAAAAAAAAAGACAAGACACACTTTTTTCCTTGCTGCATTTATTAATACTGAGTAACACAAATAAAAAATTCTTAAAATCAGTATTCACAAGTTCAGCTCTGAACAACCAGGCAGACACCATGAGTCTTTTTAAATTTGGATTTAAGAGAAAGCGTTCTGATGAGACTGTGGGAGCTGACTCGGATTCCCTAACACCAAGTACTAGTACAACTACTACAGGCACAGCTATAACCCCACCAACTCCTTGCTCAGACAATGAAACTGTTGTGACCACTGAAGTTTCCTCAAGTGCTACTGCTTGTACTGAAAGCCAGGTTAAGGCCCCGAAAGTTAGAAAATTTCAGGAGTCCTGGAAAAAGGGCAGGAAGTGGCTTACGTATGACACAGATAAATGTGCCATGTTGTGTACATGGTGTCAGAGTTATGATAAAAGCCAAAGCAAAATAATTTCAGAACTGGATGCAGTGCACTTTAGAGTACACCTTATCTCAGCACATGAAGTGTCCATAGCACACAAAAATGCTGAGATGGCATAGATTGCAACAAAACAAAAGCTGGAGAAAGACCAATAGAGAAATCCATACAATTCATGGAACAAAAGAAATGGATCAAATTTGTAAATTGTTCTGTACTGCATATTACGCTGTTAGGACCGAAAGGCCTTTCAGGATTTTCCTGTTGATAGATTTACAAAGAAGAAATCATGGGATGATGCTATGAGTCACAGTTACAGCAGTGACAAGCAATGCCATGTCTTCATTCACTATATTGCCCAAGATATTCAAAGCACTACTGCTAGTCTACTACAAGACAATGACTTCTTTTCTTTTTGATTCCTGCACAGATAAAAGTGTGACTGAGGAGGAGGGCATTTATGTATGTGTTTTTGAAAATGGCCTACCTGTAACATGATTTCTTGCACTGAAACCAGTCAGTGTCCCTAATTCAGAAAGCATTTTAAATGCTGTGATTAATGCTTTAGAGAGTGAAGGTGGTTTAAAGGATGGTGGTTGGAAACATAAGCTGATAAGTCGAGCATCTGATGGTGCTGCTGTAATGTTGAGAGCACTTCAGGTGTCCTTAGTCGAATAAAGCAAGATTTCCAGTGCCCACACCTCATTGACATACACTGCTGTGCACATCGCTTAGAGCTTGCTATTAAGGATCTGCTCAGAGACTGTCCTTGTACAAGTCATTAGAACAACTTCTGCTGAACATTTACCGCTTTTACCACAGGTCACCAAAAGTTGGAAAGGCCTACAGGAAACAGGATCCCTGTTAAATATTATGTGGTCAAACCAGTTAACACTGGTGGCACTAGGTGGCTTGCACACAGAGAACGGGCCATTTCTACTCTTGAAAGGAACTGGGCTGCATTAGTGCCTCACCTCAAACATGTGTCACTGACAAACAAGCAGGATCATGGCCAGAAAGCACTAGGAATACTTAAAGGCTTTAAGACTTTAAATGTGTTATATACATGAACTTTCTGAAAGTGTTTTTGTTACTTATCTGTTTTAGTCTGTGCTTTCAGCAAGAGGATGCCACTGTTGAAAAGTTCACAACAGAGTAGAAAGCACAATTCAAAACTAAATGGTCTCTCAAATCAAGAAACTCTTCACCACATAACACTTACATCTGTAAATGAGAGCCTAACTCAGTACAACAGTGTTGACTTAACTAATGAAACTAGCAGGCACAGATCAGGTTCTCCTTCAGACATTGTAGAAGCCACAATTTCAGAGATCAAAAAAATCCTTCAGAAAACATCACAGCACATTGAATCTCGCTTCAGTCCTTCACACCAATAAAGTGCTACTAGCTGCAAGAGCTTTAAATTTTCAGTCCTGGCCAACATCCACAGAGGCACTTCAACATATGGAGATCAAGCAATTCAAACAATTGTTGATCACTATAAAGTGGTCCTAGAGTCTCGTGGAGTTGATGTTACTTTGGTACTGCTGGAGTGGCTAGACTTAAAAAAGCACATACTTCACTTGCTGTCTGTTGAAAGTTGTAAGTCTCTCGAATTGTGGCAGAAAGCGATTCTTGTGGATGTGCAGGATCAACAATTTTAAATGTGCTGGCCATTGTCAGAATCATTCTCCTGATTCCTGTTCACACTGCTGCTGCAGAAAGAGGCTTCTCTCTGATGGGAAGAATAAAAATGACTGGAGGGTTGGATTACGCCCAGACACCCACACTACCTAATGTCTATATCTCTGAATGGACCCCAGCTTACTGACTATAACCCTCAAGGTGCCATATCACTGTGGTGGAAAAATGGCAAAAGAAGACCCACTACCAAAGCTTATGGCTCCAGAACACTGTCACTGCATGCTGCTTCTGCCAGCCCTAGTGGTGGTGATGAAAAGAAAGTGCTTGGTCCAGTGAAGATGATGTCTAGAATTATATAAACTAAGGGGCGGCATGTAAATAGTTTGTTGGGCATGTACATTTTCTTCTTACATGCCCAAGTGGGCATGTACTTTTTTTCACGAATTTCATACCCTGGGCTGTTCCACACAGGGTTACAGAATCCCTTGTAGATGACTGTCCATGACAGACTGAAATTAGGAATTTCTCTCTCCTAAAGCTGGTCTCCGGGCTCATCACTTCTGGGAGGTCCTTCCTGGAACCATGTGACAGGCAGGAGGTAGGCTGATCTCTACAGGCAGGAGACAACCTTCCATCTACTTCTTCTAGACATCAGTTTACTTCCTGCCTGTCTGGTGGCAGGTGCTCTACAGGACACTCTGTCTCAGAAGTGACAGTGCAGGAGTCCAGAGAGAGGAGAACAGTGAGTTTTTGGTGCTATTTTCTTCTTTTGGAATTCTTTAGCGCTCCGGAGTGCTATTTCAGGGACACCAGTCCCAGCCTTGCAAGCTGGACAGACGGGCTCCCTGTGCTCCCTCGCGACACGTCTTTCCCGTGCTTAGGCGGTTGAGGATCCAGGACCCCCCCCCCAGCTTCATTGCAGCCTGCAGCGCGCCTGGGCCTCAGACATCATTTAAGCCCCAGGCATCACCAGCGCTCAGCAGCCGCGCCGATGAAGCACAAGGAGATATTCAGCTCGCCAACGGACACCTGAGGCTGCGCTATGTGTGGATGACCATGGGAAAAACAGGCCATTGGCGTGATTGCCATTGAGAGCCGTTTACAATTCTAGGCTCTCCGACGCTCAAGATCGAATCCGCCAAAGGTAGCGCTTTCCACGGCAGTTCTTCCAGGGGCATTGGGGAGCATGGCCCCTAGTTTTGTTGGCGGCCAGCCTGAACCAGCTCCAGAGGCCCACAGGAGTTTGCCCCAAAATATCAGTATCTTTCGGGGGGCGGGGGCTTCTCTTCAGCTCAGCAAGGGTCTCCAACCACACACTTCAGAACCTTGTCTGGAGCTCTTAAAGGAGCAGGCTGTCACTAAGCTTAGGGGGTCAAGTGGTATTTTCCTCCGCCCTTAAGCTGGGTTATCAGGGGTGATGGCTGCCACTAAGGACAGGCCCCCCAGGGGCAGAAAATGCCACAAGTGCAGAAGACCGATGTTGGCCACATTTGCAGGGTCACTGTGCGTGAAATGTGATAGCGCAGTCTCGCCTGCTCAGGACGAAGCGGACGAAGCTTCGGCCTCAGAATTTCAGGACCCACAGGAACAGCCCGTGGGTTCGGGCCAGTCTCCGACCCTAGAGGAACATTGACACCTAGCTGGGGCCTTAGCCCCAGATCTGATGGCCAAATTGAATAGAGCCTTTGCCATCAACCCTTCATGTTTGGTGTCGTGCAACAGCCCAGGAAATTCAGGACTCATAGAAAGGCCACATGTAAGCGCACCCCTTCTTTATCCTCGGACGAGGGCTCCCCTCACACCTCACAGCATGATAGGAGGAGGAGGAAGAGATCTAGACACCGATCCAGGAGTTCTTCCAGACACAGGGACACAGCCCATGGGAAGCACAAACGAGACAGGTCTCCCTCAGGGTCAGACTATACATCCTTAGAAGAAGGTGAACTCCCCGACTTGGATTCAGACTCGGGGGCCTCAACAGCCAGAAACTTCGATCTGGAGGATCTGGATTTCTTCATTAAAAAGGTCTCCGAAGAGATCCGCCTTAGCTCACCCGCTTCTCCAGAGCCCAAGCAAACGAAACCAGCATTTAGACTAGCATCTGCCTCAAAGCCCGTGACTGCCTTTCCTATACCTCCGGCTATTGAGGACCTCTTAAAGGAAGAATGGCAGGGGCTGGAACATTCCTTCCCTGTCCTTCACCACCTAACTAAACTCCTAAAGTTTGACAAGAAGCCGGTGGAGAAATGGCTAGACTGCCCTAGGATAGATCCTCTCATTTCAAACCTCACGAAAAAGACTGTCATCCCAGCAGAAGGTGGGGCCTCCCTGTGAGACCCAGTGGACAGGAAAGTGGATACCTCTCTAAAGAAGGCCTTTCAGTCCACTGCAACTTCCCTCAAAGCAGCTACGGCTAACACCTCTGCTCCACCAGAGCCGCGCTCTCTTGGGCCACAGGTCTGGCATTCCAGCTCACTGACGAGCCAGACAAGAACCAACCCATTTTACAGCAACTACAGCTCATGGGTCTAGCCTCTGCTTATTCGGCCGACATTTCAGAAGAGGCAGTCAGATGTGCAGCTTGGGCTATGTTCTACCAGACCTCGGCCCGACGCAACTTATGGCTTCGAGCTTGGCAGGCGGATGCATTTGGTCAATGCCCCTTACGAATGAGGCCTTCTCTTCAGCTCGGCTCTAAAAGAGGCGGTCAAGGAATCTGGTGAAACGGCAAAAGTGCGGATGCCGCAAGCCTGTGGAAGGACTAGACCCTGGAACTCTGGTTCAAGACAGAATTTTCGGGCCCAAAATTATTCCAGGGGGCAGAACAAGACGACCCCAGGCAGACGCTCTTGGTTCAACTCGCGTAACCAACGCGGCTTCCGAGGCGGAAGAGGAGGCGCCCGGGATTTCGAGGGTGACTCCAAGAAATCACAATAATGACTCACGGATCCATCCTCGCATCAGGGGCAGACTTTCAAACTTTCTTGAGGAATGGGTCCACTCCACCACAGACAAGTGGGTATTGGAAGTAATCCGCGAGGGTTACTTCATCGAGTTAGATTCCTGGCCTCCCATGCCCCACAGAGTACACTCACCAATCTCAACCAATCCAGTAAAGTGAGTGGCGACCCGGCAAGCTATTACAGATTTCATTCAGTCAGCAGCGATCGAATAAGTTCCCACACTGGAAAGGAACAGAGGGGTGTACTCGCTATTCTTCATAGTACCAAAATGCTCAGGCGGCTTCCGGACAGTTTTAGATCTCAAGTTTATAAACAGCTATCTTCGTCAGATCTTTCAAGATGGAGACCCTGTTCTTCATCATTCGAGAAATACATCAGGGGGACTTTTTAGCATCAGTAGATTTGCAAGATGCCTATCTGCACATTCCCATCAGAAAAGCACACCGTCAATATTTGAGATTCAAAGTAGGTGGTCAACACTTTCAGTTCAAGACACTGCCCTTCGGTCTATCCACAGCCCCCAGAGTCTTTTCCAAAGTCCTTGTGACAGTGGTCGCTCGCCTCCGAATGCAGGGAATTCAGCTCTTTCCATACCTGGACGACATTGTCATCAAAGCCCCAGGCTTTGATCAAGCAGTTCAGGCAGTGAAGGAGGTCACATGGTGCCTTTCCTCTCTGGGGTTCGTGATCAATCAGAAGAAGAGTTCTCTATGTCCATCTCAGTCTCTGTCCCATCTGGGGGTGAACTTCGATACAACCCAAAACAAGGTATTCCCCCACAGAACTGAAATTCCGAGAATTGGGGGCCCTCATCCGCAAATTCTGGGCAGCCCGTTCTCTGCCGGCCTGCTTCTTCATGCAACTCATAGGGACGATGGTATCCTTGGCAGAATCAGTCCCCTGGGCACTAGCCCACATGCGACCTCTCCAGTCTGCTGTTCTCCGGCAGTGGTTCCAATCGAGGGGCACAATGGCTCAGAGGATTCAAATATCACACCAGGCAAAGGAGTCCCTGAAATGGTGGACTCAGAAGGACAAAATCATGAAGGGTCTCAGACTGGGACACCCACTCCAGATCAGAGTGACCACCGATGCCAGTCTCCGGGGCTGGGGAGCGCATTCAGATCAGCTTTTGACACAGAGCAAGTGGTCCCAGGCAGAGTCCCTCTTCAGCATCAACGTTCTGGAGATGTGGGCAGTCCGCCTGGCACTGCAGCAATTCAGGCCACAAATGTCCCACCAGGATGTCCTCATACTCACGAACAATCGGACAACAATGGCTTACATCAACCGCCAGGGTGGCACAAAGAGCTCCTGGATGCTGCAAGAAGCTCTTCTCCTCTTCCAGTGGGTGGAAGGCAACCTGGCAAGTCTAAGGGCAGCATACGTTCCAGGCCAAGAAAACGTCACAGCAGATTGGCTAAGTGGAAGAGACATCCTACCAGGAGAGTGGGAGCTCAAGAACAGCGCCTTCTAGCTCATCACGGAGCGGTTGGGCTTCCCTCAGGTAGATCTTTTCGCCTGCCGAAAAAATTGCAGGGTCCCAACATTTTGCTCCCTCAGCAGGGACGACAAGGCCATGGCTCAGGACGCATTCTCCATCATCTCGGGTCAGTTCGATCTCCTGTATGCCTTCCCGCCAATTTCAATCGTATCAAGGGTACTGCATAAGATTGCCCAGGACCAAGCCGAGGTGATTCTAGTCTGCCTACACTGGCCCCGAAGACCGTGGTTTCCACGATTAGTCCAAATGTCTCTTCAGTCTCCCCTAATGTTCCAACCGAGCCCAGACCTACTACATCAGGGACCGGTGCGGCACCCAAGCCCTCACAATCTGTCCCTCTCGGTGTGGAGATTGAGTGGAAAACTCTCAGGGGGTTTGGTTTCTTGGTGCCTGTCATCGAAACGATGATTCAATGCAGGAGAGCTTTCTCCTCCAGGGTTTACTACAGGATTTGGAGGAAATTCCTATTCTGGTTGCGAGACTCCTCCTCACCGGATGACTCTGTCTCTCTCCCTACCATACTCCAGTTCCTTCAGGAGGGTTTCAACAAGGGTCTTCAACTGGCTACCTTGCAAGTACAAGTGTCTGCTTTGGGGGCGCTGCTGTTAGCAGACTCAGGTGAATCTTTAGGAGCCCTTCCTCATGTCCGAAGATTTCTGAGGGCAGCAACCTTGAAACATCCACCAATAAAACCGGTGGTACCTTCTTGGAGGCTCAACCTAGTGCTCAAAGCGCTCACCAAACCACCGTTCCAACCTTTGAAGGAGGCATCCCTACTTCATCTTACTATGAAGGCCGTCTTTCTCATTGCTGTCACTTCAGCCCGATGCATCAGTTAGATAGGAGCACTGTCATCCAAGGAACCGTATACTATTTTTCATCAAGACTCGGTAGTCATGCGGATGGATCCAGCATTCTTACCTAGTGTTGTCCCATTTTCATTGCAACCAAGTCTTGAACATTCCCTCTTTCTGCCCTCACCCCAAGAATGAGAAAGAGTGAGAATTTCTCACATTGGATCCTCGACGGACCCTCAAAAGTTGCATCAAGAGATCTGACTCAATCCGTAAGACTTCAAGCCTATTCATCCTCATGTCAGGCCCGAATATGGGTAAGAAGGCGTCAAAGGATACTGTTGCTAGGTGGATTCGTTCCACCATTGTCACGGCCTACCAGAAGGCTGGAATTAGCCTGCCGGGACCTGTAAGAGCACACTCAACCCGAGCAATGGCTGCATCCTGGGTGGACTTCTGAGAAGCTTCCCCGGCAGATTTATGTAGGGTGGCCATATGGTCATCCATACACATGTTTGCGAAATTCTAGTTGGATGTCGCTTCGGTAAAGGCGCTTATTTAACAAGAGGGTCCTCCAGGCAGTGGTGGACCCATAGAGGACTACGAACTTTATTCCCACCCAGTGGAGGGATGTACTGCTTTAGTATATCCCAGAAGTGATGAGCCCGGAGACCAGCTTTAGGAGAGAGAAATAGAAATTTAAATACCTGTAAATTTTCTTTCTCAGAGTGTTGGTCTCCGGGCTCCGTCCCTCCCAGAATGCTGAAATTCTGCCGCAAGTTACTCTAACCTTTCTTGTGTTTGTTCCAAGTTATGTGTTTCCTCAGAAGACAAAGGCTGTAGAAGTACTGATGTCTAGAGAAAGTAGATGGGAGGTTGTCTCCTGCCTGTAGAGATCAGCCTACCTCCTGCCTATCATGTGGTTCCAGGAAGGACCTCCCAGAAGTGATGAGCCCGGAGACCAGCAGTTGGAGAAAGAAAGTGTACAGGTATTTAAATTTCTATGTACCTGGCTCTCAGTAAGATGGGTTACTTTGGGGGCCCCACATTTGCCCTTGCCTCTCTTGTCAGTGATGGTATCTAGCCTTCTGTCTCTACTTCTGTAATCTGTAGCGTACCTGTTCATTTGAACTCTTTTCGGGGATAAGTGATATCTATTAAAGAAGTGCTTTACCATCTGCACTCTGTCAGTCACGCTAGTCGGACATGGACTGGCTAGTCTGCCTATATGTGTTTGGATTAGTTAAGCAAGGAGTGTGTGTGTGTGTGTGTGTGTGTGTGTGTGTGTGTGTGTTAGGGAGAGGGGACTGGAAATGAAAACAGTGTGCAGGAGGATTCAGAAAAAAGTTGCAGTGACCTATCAGCCCATTGGGCAGGTAGCCTGTGAAATAAGTGGGCAAAGCAACACTGTAACAGGCTTTGACAAAAATGTTTATCTGCACAAAACCTAAAAAGGATCCTGACTATATCAGAGCAGCAATGCAACAAAATTGGGGAAACATTTGCCCTACCTTTTTTCCCCCATTATAAAAGAATCTAGATATTTTCCAGTTTTATTTGGTGGTAAAATTTTCTAGGTCCATCAAAATTTGAGTATTTTATAAATGTTTTAATATAGTTCTAAAAAAGATGGCCACCATATTTGGCTTAGAAATATAATTGTAGATCGTGCAAGGGTTAGGACTGAGAATATGGGGCTGGATTTTCAGAGCCCTCGAAATTTGCGCAGCTGCGGGGGGAAAAAACGGGTGCAAGTGGGTCGCCACTTGAGGAGCTGCAGTTTTTCCCACAGCTATGGTGTTTTCAAAGGTGGAGCCAGTTTATGACCAGCTTCACGGTTTACAGCGGATTGCGGACTTTTTTTTTTTTTTTTTTTTACACAGCTGCGCTAAAATGTAACGTTTGGTGAGACTAGTTGAGAATATGAATCTCTGCAGGTGTGCAGATTTTGTGACTAGCAGTGGCTGCGGAGTGGGACTTAGTCCGGCTGGGACAGGTACAGAGGGAGAGTAAATCTGACCAGGCCCAGGACAGGTGGAACGGGACAGTATAACCCAAGGGGGGGGGGGCACACCAAAATCGACCCTTAGTGCGGGTGCTGAAAATTGAGCAGACTCGAGAGACTGTTAGGCCTATTCTGCTGGCATTTTAGCTTGTTAGTATGTTAGTCCCTGAATGCTTTGAAAAACCAGTCCATGGTGAGCAGCAAAGGAGGTCCGCTGAACAGTAGATTTGACAGGTATGCAAATATTTTTATTAACTGCAGCTAAAACTAGCTTTTTGGGAAACAAAAAATGTTGTTACACTGCTACTTTAAAGAGCAAGAGCTGGCAGTATAGCCTAGAGGTTAGAGGAACGAGGTGTGAACAAGCTTGCTACATCCAGCAGACCAGACCTGAATTTGATTCTCACAACCTCCACTTGCATACTGTGCGACTCTGAGCAAGTCACTTAACCGCCCAGTGCTCCCAGGTCACCCCTGAAAACAAGCACGCAGTGCCTCCTAGTGGGCCTGCACTTCAACAAAAAAAAAAAAAAAAAAAAAAAAAACATCCACAGTGACCCACAGGGGTCTCCTTGTGGCCAAATCAGACACTTGTAGCTGGTGCAAAATGTGTCTTTGCAGCTTCTGAGCTCCATTCAGAGGTCAGAGCATATACCAGAAGCCCTGGGCAAAATGTACTGGCTGCTGGTTAACCAAAGGATTGATTACAAGATAATTGTTTTGACTCTGAAGGGCCTAAATGTGCTGGGTCTTGTCTACCTCTGTGAGTGGCTGACCCCCCTCCACCTGAGTAGAGCGGTTTGTTCCGGGAATTTGCGGTTTCCTAAGGTTATCTGCTCCAGGTTATAATTGGTGGGGTACAAGACGTTCTGCGTTGCAGCCCATATCCTTTGGAACCTTACAACAGAGAGAACAATGCATTTGCAGGTGAGTGTTATGAGTATTTTTTTACACACCCGAGGTGTGTGACAATTCATAAATCTCGAGATCGAAGCTCAAGATGTTTGAGATTATTACACAGCAAGGGTGTGTAAACAAACCTTGTGATGTGCACACACACCTGCATATGTTTTATTGCATATAATAACTGGTGCAAGGTGTTTTCAGAGACAAAAATTTGATCTTGTAGGAATGAAAGCAGTCAGTTTTATTGCACTCTGCTAAACGTTAAAGTAAAAATATTTTAACACCTTACAACATTTTACAGTGCTTTTTAACTAGTAGTGAATAAGTTTATTATTAGTTAAATAACTATTTCATGTATCGTACTGTTACCAGATACTGCTTGTTACTGGACTTCATCGGCCCAGGTGTAGTTGCGATCTCTCCAGTTGCCGTTTGTGAAAACATAGCACTCCTATTTAACTTTCAACTCAGTAAAAAACAGAACTAATTTTAAACTGTGATAAACACGTTTCCCTTTAATGTCTTGTGTGTCTCTTGTTTGAGGACTGCAGTCTAGGTCACTTCTGATTGACAATCCTAGAGTGAGTCATTGAGAAAGTAGAGTGCGAGCCTGCAGATGCCGTAATAACTCGATACAACGCCATTCCGAGTTATTACATCATTTGAAAAGTTTGCAAAATGGGTTGTTAAAAGGGGTCACCGCTTATCATATATCCATTGATAACTTCAGAGAGCTGCTTTAAGACAGAGGTTTGTATTTAGCACTCTAGTCAATACTACCCTTGCCCCATCACCTGATTCTGCTTTTACCTGAGATTCTTTTCTGTGCCAAAACTAAGTGTGTTTTTGTGTTTTTTGTATTTATAAGTATTGTATTATTTCTTGCGTTATCATATTGCGTTTATGTATTGCAGGCCCCATATTCAAAATTCACTCTAATGCATTATGGGGATATGTGTACTAACATACTAAAAAGCCATCAGAATAGGCCAAATGGTCTATCTTGTCTGCTCGAAAGCCAGCAACTTAATGGCTGCCCACCTCACCACCCCCCCAGCCCCCAAGAGTGTCTTCTCTAGATTCAGTTTCCCCTTGAACCTATCCCACCCTTTCTTGAAGCCCTTCACTGTGCCCTCCTCCACCAGCCTCCTGGGAAGTGCATTCCATGGCTTCACCACCCTCTCAGTGAAAAAATGCCTCCTACAGAATCCCCCTGTAATTTCCCCTCTCCAACTTCCACCCATGGCCCCTGGTCACTCCCCCGCTTCTTCAGCCTAAACAACTCCCTGGTTCCACTCCTAATTATTCCCTTTACATACTTGAAAACTTCTATCATGTCTCCCCTATCCCTCCTCTCCTCCAGTGAGTAAAGCCCAAGCTCTTCCGGTCTCTCATCATAAGGCCTCCCCTCCATGCCCCGAATCATCCTTGTCGCTCTCCTCTGGAACCTCTCCAGCAGCGCTATGTTCTTCTTCAGATAAGGTCTCCAGAACTGTACACAATACTCAAGCTGTGGCCTGACCAAGGCGTTATATTAAGGGAGGATCACATCCCTGCTTCTGGACGTAATTCCCCTGGCTATGCAACCCAATATCCTGTTTGCCTTGGCTGCAATTTTTCTACAGTTTTCAGAATTATTCATTTTAACATCAACCACCACCCCTAAATCCCTTTCCCCCAATGGTGCTTGTAGTGTGACACCCCCCAGGGTGTATACATGGCCCAGGTTATTGACCCCCAAATGAAGTACCTTACATTTCCCGGCATTACATTTCAGTCCCCACCTCCTTGACCACCCCTCCAGGGTATCCAGATTCCCCTGGACTGTCTCCCTCACTTCCTCACTATCCACCAGTGCTCCCAATTTTGAATCGTCCGCAAAGAGACTCAACCTATTCCTAACCCCCCTCCCTATATCCCAGACATAGGCATTGAACAAAAGTGGCCCCAATACTGAACCTTGAGGGACTCCACTGATTACCTTCCTGGGGGAGGATATTATCCCACCCATCACTACCCTCTGTAAACACCCTGAAAGCCAATTTTCAACCCAGTTTGGCTCCTGTCCACCCACGCCCCCATCTCCCCCATTTTTGCTATCAGTCCATTATGAGGTACTGAATCAAACGCCTTGCTGAAATCTAGGTATAGGACATCCACTGGCCTATGTCTATCCAAGGCCCCCGGCACCCAATCATAAAACTCTACAAGGTTGGTCTGACACGATCTCCCCGGGACAAAGCCATACTGTTTATCATCCTGGTGCCCTAACCTTTCCAACTGCTTCCCAAGCCTCTCCTTGATTAAAGTCCTCCATTACTTTGCCCACTACAGACGTTAGACTGACCAGCCTGTAGTTCCCCATCTCCTCCCTAGACCCCCCCTTATGTATAGGCACTACATAAGCCACCCTCCAGTCCTGTGGCACCCATCCCGTCTGCAGAGAGATGTTAAAGAGTGCAGCCAGTGAGGTTGCCAGCACATCCGCCAATTCCTTCATAACCCTTGGATGTATTCCATCCGGCCCTGCGCCTTATCAGTTTTCAGATTCCGAAGGGCCTTCCTCACCCTATCCACTGTGATTTCTTCCCCGCAGACCACTCCCTCATGCAACCTTCCTACACCTTCTTGGTCTGGTCTAGCCTGTGCCCTAGTCTCATGCCATCCTATGGTCTCAGACTGAGACTGACCTCTCGCTTTTACTGACTCCTCATCTCTCCCATCAGGCTGTAGGGATCTCTTGTCACCCACTGCAAATACAGGGTTTTAAATAATTGATTAGCAGTTTTTTCTTGGGACAGTACTAACTGTACAGAAAGCATTTGTATTGGTTTTCTGGAAGTGTTATGTTTGCTAAACACAGTGAGGCAAGTGCAATACATTTTCACAGTGTTTTAGAACTTTTATGAGCAAAACGCTAATCAAATTTTAGAGTTAAATAAAACCCTGAAATGTTGAGGCAAAGTACTCGTTTAGCACCTCTGCCCGTTTCCCTGCTTCCTGAGCCCATCCCCCCACAATCTTAATCCTGTTGATCTGTGTCCTCTCTTTCCTTCTCTTATGTATCTATAGAATCCCCGGATATCCTAGCCAGGTTTTTTCCATCCCTGCCTGCAGCCCTCACCACTCTGGTGACCTTCCTGGCCAATGGTTCATACTCCCCTCGTTCCTTATGCCCCCTTGAACGTTTGAAACGTATGTAGGCAGCCTTTTTATCCCTCACCGCCTCCTGCACCTCCCTGGTCCACCAACATGGCTTGCTGGTTCTACCATGCTCATGCCTTATTTTAGTACAGGACCTAGTAGCTTCCTGTACCCCTTCTTTAGTGGTCTCCCACAATCTTCCAGCATCCATATCCGGTCCAACCATGTCCAACCTCTCCCTTAGAATCCTACCCATGCCCACAAAGTCTGCTCCCCTGAAATCAACCACTACTGTATGAGTGCGGTTTTCCTCCCCCCCAAATACAGCAGGAACCAAACCGTGGCATGGTCTCCACCCGCCAGTGGACTGCACACCTCCAGTCCCCTAATTTGTTCACTGTCCGCTAGCACAACATCCAATATCCGCCTCTCTAGTAGGTTCCCCCACCTGCTGGACCAGGAAAGCATCCTGAAAGACATCCATCAGTCTCTGTTCCCTGGCTACAGAGGATGTCATGGTATCCCAGTCTGCCCTGGCATATTAAGATCACCCATGACAACCACCCTTCCCTTTCCGAGGTCACATTGAGCCTTGATGTTCTCCACCAACTTATCCACCAGAGCCTCCTCTATTGCAGGGGGCCTGTATACCACCCCTATCTTCAATTTCTTCCTCCCTCATTTGCAGCGTTACCCAAATTTCCTCCACACCCCCTCCAGCCTCCTCCACTCCACTAACCATTATGTCATTTCTGACTATCAGCGCAACCCCTTCCCCTCTTCCCATTCCCCTATCTTTCCTGAATATCTTGTAGCCCTCTAAGTTTAGGTCCCACTCATTTCTCTGAGTGGCCCATGTCTCTGTAATTGCTGCCACATTCGCTGTTCCCTCAGCCAACATAGCTTGGAGCTCAGGCATTTTATTGCTCATACTCCTGGCATTGATCAGGACTGTCCTCCACCCCGACTTTTCCCCTCTCTCCAGTCCCCTCAACCCTGCGCAATCCCTTTTCTGCCCAGTTTTCCTAGAATTCTTAACATAGTCTCTCCCACTCCTCATGTGCCCTAGACCTGGACCCTCAAACAGCCTCCCTGGGGTCTTTTTATTAATATTAGACGCCCCCTTTACAAGTTTAAACCCCACCTCTCGGCTATAAAACCAGCAAGTTTTAATTTCAAGATTTCTCTCCCCTCCATATTGAGGTGTAACCTATCCCTGGCATATAGCCTCTTATCCTCCCAATTTTATAAAATTATATTAATGTGTTCTAAACAGAGCACAATAAAATATTACATATTTAAGAGTACCTGCATTCAGACAGATGAATCAAGTAAGGCTAAATATTTGTTTTATATTGATGTTTACTTTTGGAACTTCTCATGTTAATCGTCGAAGAGTTCCAGGACAGAGGTGCAGTACATGAACAAGTAACCTGCAGTATTCAGACAAGATATGCTAATGGTACAACTGAAAATGCAGGACTGTCTGAGCTACTTAACATCTCATTATAAGCATGAGTGCGCTGCACAGTTTCCATCAGCGGTCATTGCTGCTCCGGCATCTCTCCATCAACAGGTCCTCTGAGTGTCAACTGACCCCAGCTCTGTACTGACTACACGGCTATCTAAAGAACCCCTCCTCCTTCATCTGAGTCTCCCATAGCTGTCCTCCCTGCCGTCCAGTGGTAGACCCTCCTGCTCGATGCCCCCAGTGTAGATCTCCCTGGCATTCAGTGGCACCCCCCCTCCTGCTTGGTAACCTGGTGTGACTCTCCCTGGTGTCCAGTGATATCCACCTTCTGCCTGATGCCACCAGTGTAAATCTCGTTGGTATCCAAGGTGTTCTTCCTTCTCTGTAAAGTTACTGAGCTAAAGTGATGTGCCCCCCCCCCCCAGGTTCTGGATCATTGACTGGCAACAGGACTTTGCACACTGCCTGGGCCGGCAGCCATCTGATCCTGCATGTATGGTAACTATACTAAGGAAACTGTATTAATAAAGGGTATCGCTACAGTACTCAGGGAAACATCTTTGTAGTATCACAAATTTCATAAATGTCCCACAGGTACTGTAGTGATATACACTTTATTCTTCTATATATTATACTTTTTTTATAATCTTCACAATGTCTTGAAAAATGTTGACCCTAGAAAATACCAAATGGGTTAGTCAGGTTCAAATATTTATTTATTAGCTTTTGGTAACCGGGTAAGTGCGCTAGGCAACAGACCTGCCTATTTTCAGGCACGACCCGGGAGAGCACAGGACATTGGTTACAATATGCAGAAATGCACAGACATAATATAGGTGTACAGGAGCAAAACAAGATATACATTGGGTAGCACAGTAATAGTTACATCAGGGTACATTTTAGGCATAGATCATAATAAGGATGTATTTAAAACAAAATTAAGATACGTATTGAGTAATTAAAGAATCCACACTCATCCCGATCTCCAAAAACCCAAGAGAATACTTTCAAGGCAATAGCACACAATGGGAATTATTTTCTTCAGATGGGTAAATCATTATACAATGCACTCCACTTATAATGGACACTGTTATAACGGGCAATCGATTATAGCGGACAAAAACTGAGTTCCTAAACCAAATATATTAAATCCAGTGCATTTTTCTCTGGTTATAATGGACATAAACATTGTTTATAACAGTCACTATGAATCTTTTATGGACATGTGTAGTTCTTTTTTTTTTTTTTGAGGGGAAGTGCAGAGCTGGTGAGGAGATTTGGCAAATGTAGAATTAAGATGGAAGAGCTACAGAGAGTGTATTTATTTCTTACAAAATAATTTTCCACAAGCTGCATAAACTTTTATTAGTTAATTCATCGCAATAAAAGGAAATTATTTTATGTTTCAATAAAACCCTTACAGTACAATTGCCTTTGTTCTTACTGGCATAGAACTCCAACACCCAGCCACTACGGTCACTATCTTCTTCTTACCTTCTGCAGTAAACTTTCTTACCAAAAAAAAAAAAGAAAACAAAAACACTAATATTCCTTAACAGTTAAATAACTAAGCTTGACAGTATTCTGAATAATCTATGAAGTTTTATAATAGATTCTCATTTACCTTGAGCCACTGCTTACACAGATAGGCTCATATGGGCTCCACCTCCCCTGGATATAATGGACACTGGATATAACGGACAAAAGTTGTGTGCACAGATGCATTCGTTATATCAGGCTTGCACTGTACCTGCTTTTGCTAGAGAACAAAATACTTTTCTGAAGCCCTACTGAAAAATCCCTGCCACAGTGTTATTGCACACTACATAAGGTCTCCAGGACCAGACCCAGAGGGTCGTAGTTGGCGGGATAGTCTCATCCCCAAGGAGGGTCATTAGTGGGGTCCCACAGGGATCAGTCCTTGGGCCTCTCCTGTTCAACGCCTACATCTCTGACATAAGGACAGGTATCAGGAGTGAGATGAGTCTCTTTGCGGATGACTCAAAACTGGGAGCGGTGGTGGATGGGGAGGAGGGGAGGGTGGCCCTACAGGGGGACCTGGAGGCTCTGGAAAGATGGTCTAGAAAGTGGAAGCTGAGGTTCAGTGCAGGAATGCAAGGTACTGCACCTGGGGCAGAACCGGCCAGGTGTACACCCGGGGGGGGGGATGCTACAAGTCTCGATGGCTGAAAGGGACCTGGGGGTGGTGGTGGATGTCAAGATGAACAACTCAGAGACTTGTAAGAGGGCAGCAGCCAAGGCCAACAGGATGCTGGAATGCATTACTAGGGGGATCACCTCCAGAAGGAGGGAAGTGATACTCTCTCTGTATAACTGTTTGGTGAGGCGCACCTCGAGTACTGCGTGCAGTTTTGGAGGCCACACTTAAAGAGGGACATTAAACTCCTGGAGAGGGTCCAGAGGAGGGCAGCCAAAATGATTTGGAGCTTGGGGGACAGGACCTATGAGAAGAGGCTCGAAGAGCTAAATATGTACACATTGGAAGAGAGAAGGGACTGGGGGAACATGATAGAGGTCTTCAGCTACATGAAGGGGGTAAATAGGGGAGGAACAGTCAGGGTGCTGAAGGAAAGAAGAGGGGGCCACTAGAGGGCATGGGTGGAAGCTGGAGGGGGGGAAGATCAGGGGAGAAAGGAGGAGGTGCTACTTCACTGATAGAGTGGTGGAGCCATGGAATGCACTGCCTAGGGGGCTGGTGGAGGCAGAGACGGTGGAGGGGTTCAAGAGGGGGTGGGACAGGTACAGGGGAAGGGTTCTGGAAGCAAAATCCAATGCAGCGAGAATATCCGGAACTGGGAAGGGAGAAGCCAGAGAAGGTGAGGGGGCAGCAAGGTCTTCTCCCAGGGTGGGGGCTGACTAAACGAGCAGATGCGAAAGACCGTTAGGCCTATTCTGCTGGCATTTTAGTATGTTAGTATGTCTTTACCTGGTGTAAGCTCTGACTGTAGGATTGTTAGAGCTCTGAAAATCTTCCTATGCACCTGCTAATGAATATGGGAATAGACTGTTGTACTTGCTACCCCTAAACCAGGTAAGCTTTCCTGTAAGGCCAAACAGCCAAGTGGGTCTATAACAAGGAAGAGCTTATATCAGTTCTCACTTGTCCTCCAAGTGCCAGAAGAACATCTAGTCATATCTTAAGTTAGCGTTTCTATATCATGAACTTGTGATTTTCATCAAAGACTGTCTTGTTAGGTACTCAGTGCTCTGAACCATACAGATTAACACTGAAGCCCCTTCTTGCTTTGCTCAGGTTACCATAAGGCCAAGTATCACTTAGGTCTTTCCTGGGGTCTGTGACTAGAAATTGGATTAAACCCCAATCCAGGCTGTTTCATTTTGCATATACAGTGCACTCCACTTATAATGGACACTGTTTTAATGGTGATCGGTTATAGCGGACAAAAACTGATTTCACAAACTAAATATATTAAATCCAGTGTATTTTTCTCTGGTTATGATGGACAGAAGCATTGCTTATAATGGACACTATGAATCTTTTATGGACATCTGTAGTGCTTTTTTTTGGGGGGGGGGAGTGCAGAGCTGGTGAGGAGATTTGGCAAATGTAAAATTAAGATGGAGGAGCTACAGAGATTGTATTTATTTCTCACAAAATTTAATTTTCCACAAGCTGCATAAACTGTTATTAGTTAATTAATTACAATAAAAGGAAATGATTCTATGTTTCAATAAAACCCTTACAGTACAATTGCCTTTGTTCTTACTGCCATAGAACCCCAACACCCAGCCACTACAGTCACTATCTTCTTCTTCTTCTTACCTTCTGTAGTAAACTTCCTTACCTTAAAAAAAAAAAAAAAAAAAAAAAAAGAAAACAAAAACACTAATATTCCCTAACAGTTAAATAACTAAGTTTGGCAGTATTCTGAATAATCTATGAAGTTTTATAATAGGTTCTCGTCTACCTTGAGCCACTGCTTACACTCATAGGCTGATATAGGCTCCACCTCCCCTGGATATAATGGACACTGGATATAACGGACAAAAGTTGTGTGCACAGATGCATCCGTTATAGCAGGTTGGCATTGTACTGTAGTCTAACCTAAATATATAAAATGGGCTTCTGGTTTACAATCAGACCTTGGTGTCAAATAGTATTTTCCCAAAACTATTATAAAACTTGGACTGCCAACTTTCTACAGAACAGCTCCTTAGGAGGCAAGTTACTGAAATAAAAATGATTAAATTATAAACAGGGGTTTATAAGGGATAAAACATTCTATAGGTACATCAGTGAAAGAAGGAAGTTTAAGGGGGGGGGTTGTAAGGCTCAGGGGGGGATGGAGTGTGTGAAGGGGGACCAGGAAAAGGTGTCAGTGCTGAACAGATACTCCTGTTCGGTATTCACTGAGGAAGGGGACAGACAGGGGCCACATCTAGGTACCAAAAACAAAGTAGGAGGTGGACACCAGTCCATTTACAGAAGGTAGAGTTCTGGAGGAGCTTACAAACCTAAAGGTAGACAAAGCAATGGGACTAGATGGCATACATTTCAGGATATTGAGGGAACTAAGGATGGAGCTAGCAGCACGACTGGCGGCCATGTTCAGTGAGTCACTCAGCACAGGGGTGGTTCCAGAGGACTGGAGGAGGGCACACATGGTCACCCTACACAAAAGTGGTATCAGGGAGGAGGCATAAAATTACAGGCCGGTCAGCCTCACCTCAATAGTGGGGAAAATAATGGAGGCATTGCTAAAGGAGAGGATTGTGGAACATTGAAATCCACTGGAGCACAGGACCCAAGGCAGTATGGATTCACTGCGGAAAGATTATGTCAGACAAATCTAACAGATTTTTTTGACTGGGTGACGAAGGAGGTGGACCAGGGAGGAGCAGTGAATGTCGCCCACCTTGATTTGAGGAAGGTCTTTGACACCGTTCCACATCGGCGACTGTTGAATAAATTGGGAAGCCTGGGTATGGGACACAGTGTGGTAAAATCGGTTAGAAACTGGTTAAAGGATAGAAAGCAGAGGGTGGTGGTAAATGGGATCCAGTCCGAGGAAAGGGGAGTAACCAGTGGGTACCATGGGGATCAGTCCTGGGGCAAGTCCTTTTTAATGTCTTCATTAGTGACATTGCAGAGGGGCTGGAAGGGAAGGTTTGCGTATTTGCAGATGACACCAAGATCTACAACAGGGTAAACACTCCTGATGGGGTGGAAAGAATGAGGGGTGACCTAGAAAAACTGGAAAAATGGTCTGAAGAGTGGTGACTGAGGTTCAGTGTGAAGAAGCGCAAAATCATGCACATGGGTCGCAGAAACCCTGGGGGGAGTTACTGACAGTCACCAGGGAAGAAAGAGATTTGGGGATTATTATCTCAGATGACCTAAAGGTAACCCAGCAGAGTACAAAGGCGGTAGGGAAGGCCAGTGACATGCTGGGGTGCATAAGAAGGGCATCACTAGCTGAAGAAGAGAGGCAGTGATACCACTATAAAAAAACACTGGTGCAACCACATCTGGAATACAGTGTACAGTTTTGGAGACTGCATTTTCGGAAGGACATAGACTGGGTGGAGGCGGTCCAGAGAAGGGCGACAAAGATGGTGCAGGGCTTACACCAGAAGACATATGGGGAGCGATTGAAAGACCTCAATATGTATACACTGGAAGGAAGGAGGGAGTGGGGGATATGATAGAAACTTTCAAGTATCTTAAGAGCATAAACAAGGTGCAAGGGGGAGACACCTTTCAATATAGGAGGGACACAAGAACAAGGGGGCACAATATGAAACTGGAAGGGGCCAGGATGAGGGGAAATGTGAGGAAGTTCTTTTTCACAGAAAGGGTGGTGGATGCATGGCATAACCTACTCCAGGAGGTAGTGGGAGCATGTATGGGATAGGCATAAGGGAACCCTAGAGGTGGGAAGAAGAGGCTAAAGCTGATGACCAGATAGGGACCTCGACTGCCAATTAAGGTAGGAATGTTGGGCAGACTGGATGGGCCTGGCGGTCCTTATCTGCCGACAATTTCTATGTTTCTGTTTGGCTGATCAATCTGTACCATTTTATCTTTAAAATATACTGTTTGTAGAAGACCTTTGCTATTTCTTGGAAACTTTTCTGACTTCAAACACTAGACAACCAGACTTAGCAGACAGTATTATTGTAACACATTTCCTATTAAAATATAATCAAAGGCATTGAAGGTAAACCCCACATACTCAATCATACTAATTCTTAAGATACCAGCTGAATGTTTGGCAAAAAGGCCCATGCAGTGCTGTTGCTTCTAATGTTCATAGTGAAGGAGTCATTAATGTAATAACTTGTGCCAGAAGCACTGTTTTTGCAGTAAATAGAGTATACATGCTTTGGGCAGAATTAAGTCTCCTGAGAGGATTCTGTTTTTAGAGTTCCCCTGAGTAAGTTCAGGTTGATGTCCAACAAAATCCAGTCATCTTCTGCAATATTCCTCGGAGATTTAGGCCCTACCGTATAATAAGTCTCATTGGCTGATTTCCTAAAAGCCATCCAATAACTGAGCTGAATTTAAATCGCCTACACAGGGGACTCTGCTAATCAAATTTCAGGCTGTCCCTAATCATAGAAAGGGCGAGAACTCCTTTTCATCCTAGTTTCTAATGAATACTCAAGCTCCTTCTTTTTCAGTGCTTCTTCCAAAGTTCATAATTATATTCGAAAAGAAGCTTTAAAAAGGAGAGAGAAAAGCCTCTCAATCTGAGCGCAGTAAATTCTTTCAGCAAAAAGAATGCAAACCCTGTCACCCTGAGGCAAAGCTGGCATACTTTTTACTTCACTGACAGCTTGCCTAGCAGCACTTCTAGTGCAGTCTGTACACTCTCCAGTTTTCGGTTCATCCAGCTCGTCTCCTCCATTGACTCCAGGTCTCA
The DNA here is from genome assembly GCA_016271365.2 of Neoceratodus forsteri. Classification (NCBI taxonomy): domain Eukaryota; kingdom Metazoa; phylum Chordata; order Ceratodontiformes; family Ceratodontidae; genus Neoceratodus; species Neoceratodus forsteri. Next base: position 60,658,419 of record CM028132.1, on the reverse strand, counting down.
GGCCATCTTGCTTATCCTCTTGAACAGCTCGAGAAGACTATCCTCCAGCAGTGTTCAAAATATCAGGGCATCACCCAAGCTGCTGCTGGAGTGATGAGGGAGACGCCAACACAGACTCGGGCGTCCACCATCAGAAAAAAAAGTTCATAAGTGGTATCCCTGACAGACTGCCCATTCTGCAAGAGTGCTGTCCAGAAGCAGGCATCTCTGCTGAAGCTAGCAAGAGGGACGTCAGTAAACCATCCAGATGCTCCAGGTACTCGAAACGTTCCGACTAAACAAAATGGACTCATCCACTGAAAATTACAGGCTTACTCAATTTTAAAGCCAGTAGTTTGTTTGACTAATCTTTGGATTCATTCAGTAGGTTTAGGTAGGGAAATCCCTAAAGCAATGTTAAATTAAATGAAAAGTCAGAGCAGCGAAGAGCAGAGCAGCACCGCAGCCGTCTTGTTGCTCTGCCCCCAAGAGGAGAGAGTTCTGAAGGTAGACCCTACGAAACAGTGCACGACCGCTTACTTCATCCATAATGGTTTCCACAGAGACAGGTAAGCAGTTTGCAGCTCTCTGTTATCTGTCCTCCTGATGGCAGCACAGGACCTTAAATAAGTTTATTATTCATCCTGGATCCTCCACTGTTCACAGAAAGAAATTCATCACAGCCTGGGGAAACCTGCGCTATACCTGATCACAGTATCAGGACTTCCAAGTCAGCAGTACTCGGATGAGTGAGATCTGATTTTGATTACTAGATTTTCACAGCACTCTAATACAGTAAATGTGCGTAACTAACTGTGCTAGGAGCAGAAAAGACAAGAGGAACAAAAGGTTATTTGATTCTGATGATTTGAGTGGTATTTGAATGGTGTTAACTGACATCTAAATCTGTATTTGTCCATTTAAATATTTGCAGATATGGATCCCATACATTTGTTAAATAGATGCTGCTGTTTTAAATAATGTTGCTCCTTAGCTACCAATCCTACACTTGGTGCCATTTCATAGTATTTGAAATTTGTATGCAAAACCCTCAGCCTTGTGAAAATCGCTACCAAGATTGCCCCCTAAGATGGCAGACATCATATGCAGTGAGGTCATTAAGCGAGACCTGGGTTGCCACCTGTCAGGTTTTTTTACCTGATGATCAGGTTTTCAGGGTCCCTATCAGGTAATCCGGTTTTGCTCTGTGCTGGTCAAGTTTTTGAGCCATTTTTAGTGGTCACATACTTTTGAAACAAATGCTGTCATATCATTCCTTGTTTCAGCTACATGACCAGGTTATAGACAAGTTTTGTTGTCACTATAGCCCTTTGTTTGTGAAAGCAGTCAGCCTGGGAGGTGTAAAGTACGGTGATTAACTCTATTAGCACTCAATCTAATGGCCATACTTTACACCTCCCACCCTTTGTAACAGTAACAGAACCAGTTGTCTTTTTACTTTCATTTGCTGGTAAACATTTTCATCTCAAACAGAATTCAGGCATTTTTAAATGTTTTAAATATTTTTTTTTACTCGAGAATAAAAGTATGGTCACTTCTTTGGCTTTGAAATAGTACTGTGGACATGAACAGGGAATGGAGCCAGAAAAAGATATAAAGTACACATTACAGAAAACAATGTATTATTATATACCGTGTATACTGTTGTATGCCATTTACAGTGTTTCCCTTGTCTCCACCAGATCATATCTGTGAATGAGATTTCTTTTTATCTCTGTATGTTTCTCTGGTAAACCAATGTCAATAAATAAATATATACATACAGTATGTAAATAACTAGGAAGACTCTATGAAAGTAACTTTAACAGTTACAGTACAGTATCTTAACATTTTTTGTTGAACTGCTATTTTAAATGTATTTTATTGATATAACAAATGGCTTTCTAGGAGGAACAATGCATGATGAGTCATGAAAAGGGTGGGGCTAGGGGCGGGACTTAGGATCCGGTTTTTGCCTCATCCAAAGGTGGCAACCCTAAGCGAGACTGCTGGCCAGCACATACATTACTGTAATCCAAGGGGCACTCTGTAATTATGTAAGTATTTAACCCCTGTTGTAGACATTGGCATACTGATTGGTGCTAAATACGTGTATTAAACTCTAGAGTGAATGTCACAAATTTTTCCAGGGGGACGTCAGAAATTACCAAAATGAGAGACACTATCTGAAAACAGGAAGACCTGGAAGCTTTGTAGTATACTTAGTTTGTACTGTAGATAAAAACAATGAGTGCCCGTTTCTCGCAGCATCATTTTCTTTCCTTTCAATCAGCATTCAGTGAAAACATTTTATCTTTCAAGTGATGAATTCAGTGGTTTTGCCTGGTGAAAGGATTAAAGTATCCTGGAAACTGTCTCTGTTTGCTTATTTGTCAGGTATAGTATACACGGTGCTGATGTCTGCTTAATATTCCATCCTTACGCATACATCATAGACCGTCCAGGACCATCCTTTGACACTTTGAGTTGCAGGGCCAGCCTTAGTTAGGTGCAAACTGTGCCCCTGCACCTTGGGGGCCCATACTTTTTTTCTTGAGGGGAAAAAAATTAAAGCACTTAAAAATGCCTACGTTTTGTTAGAGATGAAAATGTTTGCTAGCAAATGAAAGGGGAAGACAACTGGCTCTATTACTGCAACAAAAGGTGGGGGCAGCTTTGCTGCAGTGGAAAAGATTAGGTTAAGTGAGTGCTAATGGTGTTAATGGCCATACTTTACACCTCCCAGGTTGACTACTTTCACAAACAAAAGGCTATATTGACAAGAGAACTTGTTTGTAACCTGGACATGTAGCTGAAACAATGAATGATATGACAAAATCTGTTTCAAAAGTATGTGAGCATTCAAAATTGCTCAAAAACCTGACCAGCACAGAGCAAAACTGGATTATCTGATGGGGACCCTGAAAACCTGATCACCAGGTAAAAAAACTGACAGGTGGCAACCTTACTGGTGTCCCTTGATATCCTTTCTATTCTCTCTCACTCACACCTCCAGATAACTTAAATTGTTTAACTTGTTTGCAAATCAGAGTATCGGAGGTGTGCGTGTCCAGTGATAATGTCTCTGTCCTTACAGAAATGAATACAGTAGTAATACCGTACTTAATTAAATTCTCGCTCCAGGCTCAGTCTCAGTCAGATTCGTTTCCAGTGGTGAAGTCAAATAATTTAATGCAGTCAATGGCACTTATTAAAAGATGCTGGTTAAACTAGTAGACTTGGTACTGCTTTATTAATACAGGACAGGAGGGCTAGTTAGGTGTAAATGTTGGATGTGGGGAGGGGGGCCCACAGGGAATGGAGTGGTGGGGCCCAGCAGGGGGATGCACAGGGGCCCAGAATGGTTAAGGCCGGCCCTGTTGAGTTGAAGCTGGAACCCAGGTCCCCAACAGCTAAAGGGAAGAGCAGTGTCTACCAAGCTCCCTGGTTACCGAAAATGTTTTTTGTCCGGAACAGCTGAGCTGACTAAATGCAGTTTTCATGTTTCAGGGAGCATTACTCCCTGTCTTTTGCCAACATAAAATTTGCAGTGTCAAAAGTCCCCTCAAACACCCACGCTCCTTCCTAACTGACAATAGCTTTCAGTTGACGTGGCCTTCTATTTACAGTGTGATCTTGCTACGTGGAAAGATGTTCCAGATGTTTAGATCACTAAGAGTGAAGATACTGAAGTCGCAGTTTGCACTAAGATTAGTGTGTAGGCTCTGGAAGAGGATGCCAAGAGAGACAGAATATCCAAATGTTTGTATTGTGTGCATTTCTACAAACCATACACATACTCTAAGGCCTCAAGTGGGGTGCAAGGCATTTTGGGTATGCAAATACTCGTGCAAGTGAGGCTGACAAGGCTTCGCCAGAATAAATGTTGCTTTTTAAACAGGCTTGTAACAGCTGATCCAGTAAAGAAAGACGTTACACGTGCCTCTCATTCTTGCATTCCTTGCATAAGTGAACTTTAGCCCAGTAGCTTGAGGTAGCGAGCTTGTCCAGAAAAAGTTTGGATTGTACGTACTGTAAACAGCCCCCCCCCCCAAATCCCCACACTGGCCCCCAGTCCCAGATCTGATGTACAGTACATGTTTTGAATGAAAACAGATCCTTGGTATCTTTGAAAGAGACCCTTTTGGAAAGAGCTTGCCTATACCCAGCATTTAATTCTCTATCTCTGTCCCTGTTATCTCCCGGCTCCCCGTCAGGGAGGTCAAATGACTAGCACAAGGTCACACTAGTGTGTCCAGTGGCTGTGGTGGAATTTGAAGCCGTGATGTCCTGTTTTTCAGTTCACAGTCATCTTAGATCTATTTATTAATTGCACAGACACATGGACGTCTTTCTTATTAATTAAATGTTATTGAGTTATGACAAAGTTAACCTATACATTGTCTTTCACACAATACAGTTCAAATACCCTATTAGCAAATATGTTGCTGTATCCTCAAATCGTACTTATTAGTAATTAAAACAAAATTAACATACTGAATGTACAGCACATTATTAAATTATTATAATTGTCTGAGGTAAATGTTTATTACTGTTTATATCTAAAAATATTGTGTAAAACCAGATCGGGAAAGAGGAGAGATGGGGGGAGGGGAGAGACAAGAGAGGGAAAGAGGAGGAGAGGTGGGAGAGAGGAGAGAGAGGAGGTGGAGGGGAGGGAGAGGGAGAGGAGGAGAGAGAAGGGAGAGAGAAGGCAAAGGTGGTCAGGATAGTATAAGGGATATAATAGAAAGCAGAATGATGTGGTGAAGACGTCAGCATCATACAGGCAAACTGCTGAGTATGACCCAAGAAGGCAATAAATAAGAGAGTACTTTCAATCACAAGTAAACGTCAGTTGTAGTAATGGATCTACTTCGACAGCATATGATAGATGGTTTTCCATTTTGTTTCAAAACTGTTACCTTGCTATTTCATTCGGTGAGCTGATCTTCAGTTTTTCAAAGCCTCCAGTAGACCCCTTTTCCAGTCTTCTAAGGTAGGCACTCAGTTTTCAAGCAAGTCCCTTAATATTTCATTTCTAACAGTAACTCCCATTAGGTGTAGTTAGGCTTGGCATTTTTCCAGTTTTATTTTTTTTATAATTTCGATGGAAAATATTGATTTTTATTTTTAAACCTTTTTTCCCAAGTTTTATCAATTTAAATTTTCACAGTTGCACGAAATTATGGGGTTTTAAGCATATATTTTGATTTGTATCTATTTAATTTTCACTGTTGCAGTTAATGACAACAAACGCTGAGGATTTACAAACTGATAAAAGCTCAAATTGTTATCTTCACATGTCAAAATAGCAATATAGCTTACTTTTCCTATCTGTAAATTTAGATTATCGATGGAAATATTTTTTCATCAGTTAGTGTGTGTGCAGTGAAATCGACATTTATCTACATTTACAGATTTAAATCTAATACCGCCAAGTCTAGGTATAGTATAGGCAGGTGCATACTATACACATTAAAGGCCTAATGCAATTTGACTATTTCTCTCTCCTAAAGCTGGTCTCCGGGCTTATCACTTCTGGGAGGTCCTTCCTGGAACCACGTGACAGGCAGGAGGTATGTAGACTTCTGCAGGAAGGGGGTATCCTCCCACTCATTTCCTCCAGACGTCAGTTTACTTCCTGCCTGTCTGGTGGCAGGAGCTCTGCAGGACCTCTGTCACAGGAGTGACAGACCTGGAGATCAGTGAGTTATTTCTTTTTTCCTCACCAGGACTACTAATTAGCGCCGGAGCGTACTGCAGGGACCCTAGTCTCAGCCTCTGCAAGCTGGACAGATGGGCTCCTGTTCTCCTCACCACGCGCAGCATCTTCCCTGCTTGAGATACCCTCCTGGAGCATCGTGGAAGCAATTGTGGCGCCTGGGAGCACGGAGCAGAATTTATTCCCCAGGCGCCATAGAAGCAGCACACCGCGCCGACAAGCAAAGGAAGGATTTGCCCATCGACGGGTACCCGGAGTTTCCTCTCATCGACGGCCACAGAACACTCAGGCTGTCGATGCGACTGCCAGTCGGAGAGCCGCATTATCTCATTAGGCTCTCCAACGCAGGAAAATTAGCGCAGGAACAGTAGCGCTACAGCGGCAGTCCATTTTGAGTGGCAGAGGAGAGCAGACAAGTCTCCTTCTTGTTGGCGAGCATTCTGGCTCAGCTCATTGACAGATCTTGAATTTTGGGGGGCACCAAAGCTCAAAAGCAGCCCAACAAGGCCTTAAAGGGGACTACATGAAGCACAGTTCCTCACAGCAATTTCAAAGGGGACTACACCAAACACAGCAATATCCAAAGCCTTAAAGGGGCAGGATAGCACTAAGCCCACTTTGCCAGGTGATATAAAATTGTCCCTTCAGATGCTTTATATCAAAGGGTCATGACCTCCACTAAGGACAGGCCCCCCAAGGGCAGAAAGTGCCACAAATGCAGAACACCCATGCTGGCCACATTCGCTGGGTCTCTGTGTGAGAAATGCGACAGTGCAACCTCATCAGCCGGGACGAGGCAGACGCCTCAGAATCTCAGGATCCACTAGACCAGCTCAGAGCAGGGTCAGGGACAGTCCCCAACCTTAGAAGGATGTCGCCACTTGGCTGGGGCCCTAGCCCCAGATCTGATAGAGAATCTGAATAGAGCCTTCGCCATCAGCCCCTCACGTTTCAACCTCCTTCAGCAGTCTTGGGAGCCCAGGACCCATAGGAAAGCCACACGCAAGCGCACCCCCTTCCCATCCTTGGATGAGGATCCCCCCCCAGCAGCTCACGGCACGAGAGGAGGAGGAAGAGACCCAGATCCAGGAGTACTTCAAGACCCAGAGACGCTACCCATGGGAAGCACAGGCGAGATAGGTCCCCCACAGGGTCCGACTATACATTCTTAGAGGAGGGGGAACTCCCAAACTTGGATTCCAACTCAGACTCCTCACCAGCCAGAAACTTTGATTTGGAAGATGTAGATTTTTTTCGTTTAAAAGGTGTCCGAGGAGATTCACTTGAGCTCTCCTTCTCCTCCAGAACCCAAGCGAGCAAAGCCAGCATTCCGGCTAGTGTCAGCTTCGAAGCCAGTGACAGCTTTTCTCCTCCCTCCGGCCATAGAGGACCTCTTGAAGGAAGAATGGCAGGGACCCCAGAGCGTTTGTTCCCCATCCCTCGCCGCCTAACCAAACTCCTGAAATTCGACAAGAAGTCTTCAGAGAAATGGCTCGACTGCCCTAGCATAGGCCCTCTTATCTCAAAACTCACGCAGAAGGCAGAGCCTTCCTGTGGGACCCGGTGGATAGGAAAGTGGATACCTTTCTAAAGAAAGTCTTTCAGTCTACCACAACCTCCCTCAAGGCAGCTACGACTAACCTCTGTTCGGCCAGAGCTGTGCTCTCCTGGGCCACGGATCTGGCATTCCAGCTTGCTGAGGAGCCAGAGAAGAACCAGCCCATTTACAGCATTTACAGCTCATGGGACTAGCTTCCGCCTATTAAGCTGATGTATCAGAGGAGGCAGTCAGGTGTACAGCAAGGGCTATGTTTTACCAGACCTTAGCTCGACGCAACTTATGGCTGTGAGCTTGGCAGGCAGATACCTCCTCGAAGATGCATTTGGTCAATGCCCCTTATGAAGGAGGCCTTCTTTTCGGCTCAGCTCTAAAGGAGGTGGTCAAGGAATCTGGAGAAATGGCGAAAGTGTGAATGCCACAAGCCTGGGGAAGGAACAAGCCCTGGGCCTCATGCTCCAGACAGAATTTTCATGCCCAAAGTTATTCCAGGGGACAGAACAAATCGAACCCAGGTAGATGCTCCTGGTTCAATTCTTGCAACTAATGCGGCTTCCGAGGTGGCGGGGAGGCGCCGAGATGCCGAGGGCGACTCCAAAAAATCACAATGAGGACTCATGGACCCACCCTCGTATCGGGGGGCAGGCTTTCCAGCTTTTTCGAGGAATGGGTCCGCACCACCATGGACAAGTGGGTATTAGATGTAATCCGTGAGGGTTACTTTATCAGGTTCGATTCCTGGCCCTCCCAGCCCCACGTAGTGCCCTCACCAGTCTCAAGCAACCCAGTAAAACGAGCAGTGACCCAGCAAGCGATTATAGATCTCCTACAGGCAGCAGCGATCGAGCAAGTCTCCGCTCCAGAAAGGAACAGAGGGATGTACTCTCTATTCTTCATAGTGCCAAACGCTCAGGGGGCTTCTAGCCAGTACTAGATCTCAAGTTTCTAAACGGCTTTGTTCATCACAGAACATTCAAGATGGAGGCCCTGTCCTCCATCATCCGATAAATCCATCAGGGGGACTATTTGGCCTCAGTAGATTTACAAGACGCCAATCTGCACATTCCCATCCGGAAAGCACATCGTCAGTTTCTAAGAGTCAAAGTGGAAGGTCACCATTTTCAAGTCACAACGCTGCCCTTTGGCCTGTCGAAAAGCCCTCAGAGTCTTCTCCAAAGTCCTAGTAACAGTGGTCGCTCGCCTCCGAATGTAAGGGATCCAGCTCTTCCCATACCTGGACGACATTCTCATCAAAGCCCCAGGGTACGATCAAGCAGTGCAGGCAGTGTCAGAGGTCACCCAGTGCCTCTCCTCTCTGGGGTTCATAATCAACCTCAAAAAGAGCTCTCTGCGACCGTCTCAGTCTCTGAGCCATCTGGGGGTGAATATCAACACGATCCAAAACAAAGTTTTCCCCCACAGTGTTGAAATTCAAAGAACTGAGGGCCCTCATCTTCAAATTCCAGGCAGCCCAATCTCTGCCGGGCCCGCTCCTTCATGCAGCTCATAGAGTCAGTCCCCTGGGCACTAGTCCACATGTGACCTCTCCAGTCAGGTCTCCTCCAGCAATTGTTCCAATTGAGAGGCACAGTGGAGCAGAGGATTCAAGCATCCCACTAGGTGAAGGAATCCCTGATATGATGGACTCAGCAGAACAACATCTTGAAGGGTTTAAGTCTGGGACATCCTCACCAGATCAGAGTCACCACCGATGCCAGTCTCTGGGGCTGGAGGGCGCAATTGGAACAGCTTTCGACCCAGGGCAAGTGGTCTCGGGCGGAGGCCCTCTACAGTATCAATGTACTGGAAATTCTGGCACTACAGCAGTTCAGTACACAGCTTTTCCACTGGGATGTCCTCATACTCGGACAACAATGGCATACATAAACTGCCAAGGAGGCACAAAGAGCTCTCGGATGCTGCGAGAGGTGGTTCTTCTCTTCCAGTGGGCGGAAGACAACCGGGGAAGTCTAAGGGTGGCATACATCCCAGGCCAGGAAAATGTCACAGCAGATTGATTAAGTCGAAAGGACATCCTACCAGGGGGTGTGGGAGCTCAAGAACAGCGCCTTCCAGCTCACCATGGAGCGGTGGGGCCACCCGCAGGTAGATGTTTTTCGCCTGCCAAAAAAATTGCAACGTTCCAAGATTCTGCTCTCTCAGCAAGGACGAGAAGGCCATAGCACAGGATGCCTTCTCTATCAGCTGGGGTCAGTTCGATCTCCTGTATGCCTTTCTTCCAATTCCGATCCTATCAAGGGTTCTGCACAAGATTGCCCAAGATCAAGCAGAGGTGATTCTGGTTTGCCCACGCTGGCCCTGCAGACCGTGGTTTCCCCAATTAGTCCAAATGTCTCTTCAGTCTCCCATAACATTCCAAGTAAGCCCAGACATACTACATCAGGGACCGGTGCTGCACTCAGGTCCCCACAATCTGTCCCTCTCAGCATGGAGATTGAGCGGGAAACTCTCAGGGAGTTAGGTTTCTCTGTACCTGTCATAGAAACGATGATTCAATCCAGGCGGGCCTCCTCCTCCAGGGTTCATTATAGGATCTGGAGAAAATTCCTGTTCTGGTTATGAGACACCTGTTTACCGGATGACTCTGTGTCGCTCCCTACCATACTTCAGTTCCTTCAGGAGGGTTTCAACAAGGGCCTCCAACCGGCTACCTTGAGAGTCCAGGTGTCTGCTTTAGGGGCGCTCCTGTTAGCAGACTCAGGCAAATCCTTAGGAGCTCTTACTTATGTTCGTCGATTTCTGAGAGCAGCAATCTTGAAGCGTCTGCCAATAAAACCTGTAGTACCTCCCTGGAGGCTTAACGTAGTACTCAGAGCACTCACCAAACCACCTTTCGAGCCCTTAAAGGAGGCATCCTTATTTCATCTCACTATGAAGGCCGTTTTTCTCATTGCAAGCACCTCAGCCTGACGCATCAGTGAGACAGGAGCACTGTCCTCCAAAGAACCGTACACATATTTCATTAAGACTCTATAGTAATGCGGACAGATCCGGCCTTTTAACCTAAGGTGATGTCTCATTTTCACTGCAACCAAGTCTTGAACATTCCCTCATTCTGTCCTCATCCCAAGAATGAGAAAGAGAGAGTATTTCACACGCTTGATCCACGGAGAACACTCAAATTTACATTAAGAGATCTGACTCAGTCCGTAAGACTTCAAGCCTAGTCATCCTTACCTTAGGCCTGAACATGGGTAAGAAGGCATCAAAGGACTCTATTGCTGGGTGGATTTGTTCCACTATCACCATGGCCTGGCCTACCAGAAGGCCGGGAGCGATCTGCCGGGACCAGAGTGAGCACACTCAACCTGAGCGATAGCTACGTTCTGGGCGGACTTCAGAGAAGCTTCCCTGGCAGACTTATGTAGAGCGGCCACCTGGTCATCCATCCATACTTTCGCAAAATTCTACAAATTGGATGTCGCCACCTCGGCAGAGGCATCCTTTGGCCGCAGGGTCCTCCAGGTAGTGGTGGACCCATAAGGGACTATGAACTTTCTTCCCACCCAGTGGAGGGATGTACTGCTTTAGTATATCCCAGAAGTGATAAGCCCAGAGACCAGCTTTAGGAGAGAGAAATATAAACTTAAATACCTGTAAATTTTCTTTCTCCGACTGCTGGTCTCCGGGCTTCGTCTCTCCCAGAATGTTGAAAGTTGGTCGCCGGCCACAAGTTACACTAACTTTTCTTTTGTTTGTTCCAAGTTATGTGTTTCCTCAGAAGACAAAGGCTATGGAAGTACTGACGTCTGGAGGAATTGAGTGGGAGGATACCCCCTTCCTACAGAAATCTCTATACCTCCTGCCTGTCACGTGGTTCCAGGAAGGACCTCCCAGAAGTGATAAGCCCGGAGACCAGCAGTCAGAGAAAGAACATTTACAGGTACAGTATTTAAATTTCTATATTTGATATCTGGCGGACTTTGTAAAATTCCATCCCACAGGTGCTATTAATATTGATGTAGACCCTGCATAATCAAAGACTTCTCTGCCAATTAGCTGTTGTAGGTTTTTTTCTTCCATATTTTATTTGACACTTAGAACCAATCCTCATCTTTGTATAAAATTTTAATTGCAAAATCTAAAAATAAGTTCTGTGCTACTGTCCTGTAAACCACTATGTATGCCTTATATTATGTACTAAGCCATCACCTTGTAAACTAGTATGTATGTCTTACCTCTGTAATTTAAGCCGTGTTGGTCCTGAAAAAGGGACCTCCAGGGTTGAGCGGACCTACCCGGTCACCAAAATTGAATAAATAAATACATTAATTAGTAATTTGTGCTCCTGTCCTTTGTGCCCCCTTCCGACTGACCCTCCCAGCCCCAACATCCCAGAATTACCGGGGCTTACCTTTCTGCCCGGCCCGGGAGCAGAACCTGTGGAAAGTTGGGCTTCATCCTGTGGCTGGAGGATTGATTTTCTCCTCCAATTTTCTCCCTGATCCCTGTTGCTGGGGCACACACGCTAGATGTGAAGGCGTGTGCACATCTGAGGAAGTCCCGCAGCACCCACCCTTTCTGTGCACCCGCAGACCCACACTTCCCCCCTCCAGGACTCCACCTGGGGCAGTCAGTCGGCGGGAGCATAACCCCCCGGGAGAGGAGAGCTGTCCTCCTGACACTCAATCCTCTCCTCCCGCAACCCCGATGGCCCAGGCTCATTCCCAACCCGGTCACCGGCGTGTGGCGCTCCAGCGCCTCAACCCTCAGCATCACCGGGCCGCAATTGTTGTAGGTTTAATTACCTAATTGCTCTGTGCAGTCTAACTAATGAGTTGCTTCATAAGTGTACGCAGTGCTCTTCCACCGCACACTGTTTGCTAATATAAAGTGATGACCCGTGGCAGAGCTGGCAGTGCATTGTGGCATACAGTGAGTGACAGAAATGTTCTGCATGAGTGAGATGGTGGCTGACAGTGCTGGCTATTTTCAAAGGTGAGACCATGATATAAACTTGACATGGTTATTTATAGGTTTAAAGTAATTTACTATTCTGACTTCATACCACCATGAATCACCACTCAACTAAGTTTCTGTCTTGCCAAAAAAAAGTTTAGGTTTCCACCAAGATTTGAACTGTTGATCATTTGCCTGCTAGTTGAACACACATTCAGCATGCCACTGAGTTGCTAATAAATAAGTCGCAGTTCCTTTCAATTGGCCATTATCTCACATCCTACAAAACAGAGGACTGGGGATCTAATCCCAGCAGGTGATTTACTTTCACAAATATTGTTCCTAGCTAAATTTACTTCTCATATAATTTACAGTTCCAGCTTCACATCACCATGAATCGTCATTCAGGTGAGTTTCCTTCTTACAAAACACATCTGAATAAAATGCTTAAGTCCATGCCAGGATTTGGACCACTGATGCTTTGCCTGCTAAGCAAACACACATTCAGTGTACCATTGAACTTCAGGTCAGCGAGCTGCAATTCATATGATCTAGTGTTTATGTCACAATCTGCAAAACAGGCAACTGGGGATCTAATCCTAGCTGGCGATTTACCTGCACAAATCGTTATTCCTAGCTAAATGTCTATCTATGTCCTGTAACAATTTGTACTATGTGTGGCAGTATCTCTGCCCTTCTACAAGCGTTGTTATAGCTGTTTTTTACTGTATCATGCTGTTTCTCCAATGTTGCCATGTATGTATACTGTATGTTTTGTGCTCTCCCAGGTCGTTCCTGAAAATAGGCATACTACTTGTCTAGTGTACTTACCCGGTAAACAAAAGCTAAATAAATAAATAAATGTATTTTTTTATATTTTTCATTGTAACTCCATGCCACCGTGCATCCCCACTCAAGTGAGTTTCCGTCTTGCAAAACAAACAAACAAAAAAAAAAAAAAACAACCTAAACAAATGTATAAGCTCCTGCCAGGATTTTAACCACTGATCCTGTGGCTGCTAAGTGAACACACGTTCAGTGTGCCACTCAGCTGTAGGTAAGTGAACTGCATTTCCTGTGGTCTAGAGGTTATGTCACAACCTGCAAAACAAGCAACTGGGGATCTAATACCAGCAGGCAATTGTCCTTCATAGACTGTTGTTCTTAGCTGAATGTATTTCAGTGATTTACTATTCTAATGCCTCACCACTGTGAATTGCTACTCAAGTAGGTTTCCCTCTTACAGAAAAGTTGGAAAAAATGTTAAAGTCCCTGCCAGGATTTAAAGTATGTCTGCCTGAATTTAAGCCACTGATCCTTTGCCTGCTAAGGGAACTTACATTCAGTGTACGACTGAGCTGCAAATAAGCAAGTTACCTTTCCTGTGGTGTAGAGGTTATGTCGCTTGGGGATCTAATCCTAGCAGGCGATTTACCTTCACAAATTGTTGTTCTTGGCTAAAGTTACTTCTCATATAATTTACTATTCCAACTCCACGCTTCCATGACTCGTCCCTCAAGTGAGTTTTCATCTGACAAAACAAATGTTTAAGTCCCTGGAAGGATTTAAACCACTGATCCTTTGCCTGTTCAGTATGAGCTACAGCGATGTGAGTTGCAGTTCCTGTAGTGGGCAGGTTATGTCACAGCCTGCAAGACAGGTGACTTGAATTTTATTCAAACCTAGACAAGTCTCAGCTGGAACTAATTATGACAACTGCATACTGTAGAACCAAGTTCAATTATCTGAACGTCTGCTAGTTAGCTCCGCTGAAATCCTTCACTACAGCAGCAATGACATCTAACAATTTCTCTCATACAGCGACAGTTGTATTGAGAAAGAAGAAAATATGCAATGCAGGAGATCAGACTCTGGCTTGTGTTGGACTGAAACCCTACGGCAAGCCCTTAAGGCCCTATCACTGACATCAGTGACATCATGCATCAGAATCATTCACACTGAATGTAACCTTAAACTTGACTAAATGCACAAAAAAGGGTATGCATGACTACAGTGGGTGATAACAGCTATGCCGCTAACGCCTGAAAAAAGAATCATGTTACCAGTCTGAACTCGCTCTTGCCTTCAGTTGTCATGGCTACTAGAAGTCTTCCAGTACATGGTCCCAATTTTGAAAACCATAACCCCTCCCTTTCACTGTGGCTCCACCAATCACGAAGGAGTTTAAAAAAAAAAAGAACACATTTTTTCCCTAACAATTAACCTTACCTGCTTGATTGATCACCTCTTCTGACTTCTACCCATCAGTCCAACCCAGCTTCACAATATACCTTCAACTTTCTACTCGTCTGGCCGTACTAAATCATGGAAGGTGCATGCAGCTTTAAATGTCAGTAGCTTACAAATATTTCCTGGGCCCTAAAATACCCAAAATACCCATTTGAACCTGTGACTGAGTGGCTTTACTATCCCTCTTCTACCTTCTAAGCTCCTAAGACATCTTGGGCCCCATATGTTTCAGAGCTGTGTGATTGAGTGGGGTTGAGAGAAAGCCAGTGCTGCATTTGTAAAAAAGTTTGAAGATCTGTAACAGGGCCACTTACTGCGCAGAACAGAGATCAGAACTACTTTACCGCCATTTACTGCAAATCCACACATAGAGTTCTCCTTAAGTTAAAATATAAACTGTCTTGATGTACCATGCTGCTGTGCTAGTGAACCAGGGGAGTGAGCCTCTTCCATTGTTTCTGCTTTACTGGTCTTATCACATGCACTGCATTCTGATGATGTGATTCAAGTCATCGTCTTCTTCCTATTTCTGCTCCCAGATGTCTATGAAAACTTATTTTTAAACATGTACCAAGATAGAAACTAATAATGACACAGTGAACTACTTTTTATGCCAAGGGGTTCAGAGTCCAGCTATTTAAATGAAGGAAACTGGTCTGTGGTTTCAGTGACATCATGCTGAGAACTCGGGGGCAAGCAATATGCTGTGGAATATGTCAACATTAAAGCAACATTATTTTATTTAACAAAGATTATTTTGTTACAACTTTAGCTTATATTTACTGTAGCTTGAAAATAAAAAAAGAAAATAAAAAGCATTTTGCTTTGCAATACAACGGCCAGGGCCTGTTGGAATTATGTTACGATCCAGCCCCCATCATTGCTGCCAGCTGAATTGTGCTATCCTGAAGCTTTTAACAGTAGTTTTTTTTAATGCTCCTTTCCATTCCCTGTCACCCCACTCCATCGCGGCCCTCCGGCGTCGCACTTCTTGCCTGCTGGGCTGATCACTCACTGCCATCCCCCATTGTCCAGGCATGCAGGAAGCTCCTGCCCCTCCTTAACTCCAGCTTATAAAATGGGTAAAAGAATTCTCGAATCCTGATTGGCTGGAAGCCCTCTCCAGCCGTGTCCTTATCAGGACATATCCTTACAACGGGCACTACTTGTGCCAAGCACGACACACCACACAAAGAAATCAGTCCGTGCCATCACTCCTTAATTCAGCTCGTCAGCTAGCAGCCCATGGAAACACAACTGCTACACTGGTAACGGCAGAACGCTAGCAATAAGAGAGCAGCGGCAACAAGAAAAAAATAATGCATAAAGAATGACTGTCCAATATCCCAGACCTGCAGAATAATCTCATCATTTTACTTTTTCTTTTACTCACTCGCAGCTCCAGGTTTCAGCTGTCGCTCCGAATCCAGGCTTCCAATGCGCCACACAGTGCCCAATACACAGGGGCTGTTTCCCAGGACTGTTTCTTCGATCTCCTGAATCCATCCCCTGCCCCAGAGAAGTCCCGATTACAACATACGTTGCAGTACTTTCATCCCCTCAAAAACTCCACAGACATTACTTTTCTGCTTCACTTCAAGCTCCCCAAAACTGTTATGATTTCAAAAAATGCGAAGCAGAAAAGCAGTCTGTATGGCGGCCGCTGTGGGACACGCTCGCTCCCGGTCAAGCAAGCTGCTCAAATTATACCTAAACACTGAAATTTCAGATTAAAAAACAAATACCCATAAAAAAGCTGTATATGTCTGTCAGTCTCGGGGGAGGGAGGGGGGCACCCTATAATGCCAATGAAACAGTTCTCGTTCTCAAACAAACGGCCGCTACCGCTGTCCCCGTTCCTCACTACCACAGGCACACCTTTATCAGACTGGCTACGTGACAACCAGACATCTAAATTAATTTAATACAGTGTGTAGGGAATGGCATTGGAAACACAACCTCACTAGCGCCTCTGTTTGGGGCATTGCTGCCAATCAAACAGTTCAGAAATGTCATCAACAGAGGGACTATTTTTACTCCTTCCGGATATTAAAACCTTACAGTTTTAATTTTCTTGACATATTTTTTATTACTTTTTTTTTTTCCATAAATACTAATTTAAGGGGCCCATTTTATAAGCGCAATAAGACACTCCGAGGTGTGGGTTATGGCCTGATAAGAGCACTTCCCAGGTGCTAAAGGCACTCGGCGAAAGCGCCTCGGGCCTCATAACGCACCTGGGGCATGCTCTTATCAGGCCATAACCCACACCTCGTCGTGTCTTATTGCTCACATATCTCTACTGTGGGGCCTCCTTCCTCTCACCAGAGAGGAAGCGATTCTTGTAACAGGAGAGACTTTCACCAGAGAAGGGGTCAGGGGATGCTGTGGTGTCGAGTGGCATGTGAGAGGGGTACAGAGGGCAGTTATTTGACACTTTCAGGCAGGCCACTTCTGTTTCTTCCCTTCCTACACCTTCATTGCCATAAAAGCATGCACTGCAACGTCCTTTTTGGGGGGGGGGTACACCGTGATACGGGGTCACCCTTCCCACTAAGTGCGCCAACATTGGGCCATCACCAGGAACCACTCTAGAAGCATTGCACACTGTGCTCTCCCTCCCAGGAAGGATAGAGATTGCAAGAACGATTCTTCCCTTCCCACTAACCCCCGCGCTCCACTCCAGTCGGACGTGGGGCACAAACCTGGGCATCTAGCTGGCCTAGTGGGCGCCTCGCTGCTAGGTGCCACAGAGTCCGTACAATAACGTTTAATATGTTAATTTTTAGATTTGAACAATACCCTTTTTATGTGAAGTAAAGATGGTGCTGACCTCTGACCCCATGAAACACAGGACCGCACATGCACAGTCCAGAAAATAGCTACAGTATTAGGAGGGGGCAGGAGGCTGGATATAACATGTTCAGAGATCGGCGCTACATTTCTGTTGCACAAAATTGCTCATTTTCGAATCTTAATTTAAAAGTAGCGTAATGCAATGTTTACAGTGGTGCTGGGAGGAAAAAAAGAGAGTGAGTCCAAGTGTGTTGCTTGTCATATTATTGCCAAGGAAATTGCCAGATTTAAAGTCCAACCAGTTCGGTTGCCCAAAATCAGGTAGCAACATGTCGAAGAAGCTGGTTCTGCATTGACAAAATAATTATCAGTGAAAAAACCTAGTCCTGAAAAAAAAAAAAAAAAAACACTGTTATATCACTCACATGATTAATCCCCTCGGAGGATAGAAAACACTTCCCTCATATGATAAATTTAACAATTATAACATTTTGTAACTTGGCAGAATTGTAACAGCGATCAGCAGGACAGCCGATAGGCGGCAATGCGTCACGTGGTACAGGAGCAACACGGCATTATCAGACGGTAATGCCATGTTGCTCCTGTTGTACAGAAAGTAGCCAGCAGAAGAGAAGTAGCGGGGTTTGCAGCTGTTAGTGTTAAAAGAAAGAGCCACACAGGTAGGCAATAGCGAGATAGTACCACACATAGCGAGGGGGAGAAGTAGAGGCGAGGGACATACGGAGATAAAGATAGACATACCGAGGTAGTGTAGTAAGGGACGAAATGGCAGTAGTGATCAATTTATGTGCAGCCATGGAAATTGAGGAATGGACAGATAGGGAGTTTGTAGATGAAGTGGAAGTGAGAGGTAGAGGAGAGGCAGATAACAGCAGAGAGAGACAGAAGCACTCAACCGGGGCCACAAGTAGTCAGTGAGACAGGAAGCAGCGTGGTGGAAGGGGGAGGGTGGAGGGTATACGGAAACATGTACCAGCATTTGCGATCACGGCACTGTCAAGAATTAACTACGCCGAACAATGACACACGGAGACCACTGAGGAGACACGAGGTAACTGCACAAAGGTAGGAGAATCAGTAGTGTTGAAGGGAGAGCGAGCAGGACAGAAACACAAAAGCGAGGCACATAATGACGACACACGTATGCAAATCAGATAGCGACAGGCTGGGCAGAGTGTCAAAGCGAGAGAATCACAGTCATCCCAGTCAGTCTCCTACTCAAACAGTCGCACAGAAATCATTAAAATGTGCATCAATCACCAAGAAAGTAAAAAAGAGTACCCTGTATTAAAAAAGATTCTGAGCCATATCTATGTGTAAGAGACTACTATTTAGAAATCTGAAAGTAACAATAAAAATCACAGTAGATGATGTAACTCGCATTGTGTTTTCTGTTATATGACGAGCAGGATGTATAGTCCACACTAACAACGGGCATGTCCATGTTACAAGCGCATTAATCCCCTCTGAAGGTGGCATCTAATGGAGTTAATGCATGGTTGAACTGTTGTTCGCCCTCGGCCTCTGGCCTCATGCCACAATGGTCCCAACCATGCATTAACTCCCCATTAGATGCCACCTTCATCTGTGATTAATGCTCACGTAAAACCTTAAAACTAGCACTGTTCAGCAGAAGTCAACCAAGGGACTTGGACTGCACATTTAATCCTGAGATCTGCTCTAATATGGAAGTAGGAAAAGGAAGGATGCCCCTTACTGACTGTCTCAATGTAGGATTGCCATTAAGGGCCCATTGTTCAGCATGGTGGGTCTCTTTAGGTGGGGGGGAAGGAAAAGGGAGGGGGACATAGGTATGTAGGAGGATGAAGGGATAAGGGAAAACTGGACCTCTCTGCTCCACGGTCCCTTGTTTTGTCGGTCACTTATGAAAGTGAGAGATGAGTGTCTCCTGTGAGAAACATTTTTAATTAAAGGTCTGCCACCCAGCCCAGTGACACTAGTAAAGTGCAGTGCGTGCACATGTGGGCATCCTGGATTGGCACTGTGCAAACCTACCTACTCTAGGCCAGTAATGCTGTGAGGAGGGTGGCATTGTCCTTGCTACTTGGATGCCTCCTAGTGGAGAATTGAGGCAGCATGGAATGCTGTGGGTAACCATATGGTGGTAACCCTCCCCTGGTTGGTGTCACGAGGATGCTTGAGGTGGAGGCAGTTGAAAAATATCAGGGGATGATGCCTCCAGCGTGCATGACGGTGGTACACCCCTCCCGCACCACAGTCTTGGAAGTTCTCCCATTTGTGATTGTGAACTTCTGTGAAGCCCAGTGTGGGAAATCCCCACAGTTGTCACTGCTTGGAGCAGCTCTGTGGTGGAGCTTGGGGCACACATGTGAGACTGGGAGGAAGAGGTGTATGGTTCCCGACAGTAGTGGAGAAAGAGCTAGACAGAAGGGCAAATATACAAGATAACAATAAGTAAATAAATAAATACGTAAATGAAAGGTCTTTCTGGTTGTTGTTTTTTTTTCCTGAGAGAGGTTTTTACCCTATGGATCCCTGGCAGGTGGCTTCAGTCTCCTGATGGAGGGACTGTCTCTCTGGTCCATAAGCTCCATACTTGCCAATCCCTGGTAGTTTCCCTTGAGTGCCCCATGACAGGGCCAGGAAGGAGATTGCTGGAGCTCTCCTCCCTCCCGGGGACCCAGTTCAGAATCTGGGGATGGCCCCTGGGAGTGGAGGACCGTCATTGAGCCTGCCAGGCTTGTTTTCCTCCATTTTCCCGCACCCCCCCAACCGATGTGAGGACGTTGGATCCAGCCTCCTGACCCGTACTGCCCTCCAACCACCACCAGAGGGCAGTCAGTGAGCGGGACAGCAAGTCTCCCTTCCCCCAAGAGAGGTACGCAGTCCTCTGGATGCTCGATCCTTTCTCCCCCCTGCCGACCCCCAGCGGCCTGGGCTCATTCCTGAACCTGTATCGCTAACGTGGTGTGAGGTGTAGCGACCAGCGCCTCAACCTCCAGCGGCACCGGGCTGGATGTAAATGAAAGGTCTTCTGACAGCAGCCCAGCCTGGTGGTGCTGGCTTTTGAAGCATTGCTCCACTGTGTGGGAGACACCAAACTGTGTCTCAGGACCCCCCTCCCCCGCCCCTGGGTTATGGGAGTTCATTACTGCCCACTATGTGAGCATCTCCTTAGCAGGTGTGGGGGCATTGATGTCAAGGGTGACATGCAACGTCGGAAACCCCAGCTCATAAGGTGGGGTCATGGGTACCCATTGTTGGTTGCTGGGGTGGGGGAAGGTCCCCTGGAGGAAGCCGGACTCACTGATTGAGTGACAGCGCCACAAGTACTATGGTGACAGCACCAGTACTGATGATGTCGAACAACCCAGTGTTGCTCCACCGCCATTGATGATGTCTGTACCTTGAGTTCCCTAAGTGTGTGATCCATCATTGGGCCCTCGCCATGGGGGGCAAGCGACAGAGACCCCAGGCGAATGGAGTGGATCTGGAAGAGGAGGTGTTCAGAGGTAAGTAAGTGCTTGCAGGGTGAGGGAAGCTGTAGCAGTATGCACCTAAACTAGAGACAGGAGGAGGAGGAGGAGGAAGAAAGGCTAAACTATATGGAAAATTCAGTGACAAACACATTTTTACAGAAAATGTCTCCTCCTGGCCCCATTGCACTGAATGATGGGGCATCCACTCGGCACTCTGACAACCCATGTTCGACTCGGAACATCTGGAGCGGAGACCAGCATGGAGGGTTGCAGAACATCTGAAAGGACCCTCTCCTTCTAGGCTAAGGTTGCGCACTACCTGGTCTAAGAGCAGTTCCAGGTGCTAGACTTGCTGGAGCACATCAGATCTGGTGACCATGTGTCAGGTGCACTCCTGCCCCAGTATGTTACCAGTGGGTGCGCACTCATGAAGACGGGCAGGGATATTTGAGAAGGGAAGCTTTGCCCAGTGCGTGGGATGATGGCTTCCTCTAGTCCCTCCTATGCAACCAGGCCACTTTAAGGGCTGGCTGCGCTCCCCCCAAAGCTGACTTCTCAGTGTTCACCGGGTGCATTTGGCCAGGCACTGGGAAAGCACCCCCCCCACCGGCAGGAATATGCCAGACACCTAGGAGATGACCGAGTACTCCGGGGAGCCAGGACGTTGATGTCCAGTGGCAAGTCTGGTGGCTATAGGGGATGGCCAGAGACTCAAAGGAGTGGGTTGCTGGGGTGCCCAGGGTGCAAAAGGAAAAAAGCCGTTGATCCCACGTTTCTGTCTTGGGTAGTCATGGCCAGGGTATAATCTGTGCTGTCCCTTGTCCTCCACACAGAGGCTCTCAAGTGAGGGACACTGTGACAGCATGCGGCCACCAACATGATTGTATGTGGCTACCACAGTCTTCCAAGTCTGAATAAAAAACATAACAAAACCATTCATTTAATAGTGTTAAAATAAAAAGCGTGTACTTTCTTAACATCAGTGTTACTAAGCTGTCATGCTTCAGTTCCTCTTTCCTAAGGTGCTCAAAGCCATGATCAGTAGAAGGGAAGGATCTGGTTGAAACCCAGGTGACACTGAAACAGCATACTCAAAGTGGGATTCCATTTTCCCCCATCTGCTATTCATTATTGGTATGTCTCATCAAATACAGTGTATGGTATAATGCACGGTGAGGGATGTGTAATGAAGTGTGTTTTACACACATGCAGTGTTTGACACTACTAAAACGAGAGTGAAGCTAGAGTGGTTTAACTAGGCATCACACACCAAGAGTACGGAAACAAAGTGAGTCTGGTCTGTCCGTGCAGTGGTGGGGACAACCATTACAATGCCGATGACCTGGGTTTGGGAATGAGCCTGGGTCATCAGAGGCCACTGGAGGGAGGAGGATTTATTAGCATTCCAGAGGATTTCCTTAGAGAGGGAGGGTCATTGCCTCTGCTGCTGCGCTACCACTTGAGGGACATCTGATGGAAGGGCAGTGGAGCATGGGAGGGTGGATGTGGTCTCGGCTCAAGTATGAGATGCTGTTATGCACGCTTCATCTCCTGAGTGCCTCGTGGGGGCACCCAAGTGTGTGGGAAGAAAAGCACAGAAAACCACCCTGGCTGTGCCAGGATCGTGCCATCTGTCCCCACAGGTCCCACACCATCAACAGTGGAGTGTCCACTGAAGGCTGGTTGAGAAGATCTCAGGGGCCTGGGTCAGCCCTTATGACAATGGGCTCTGCTGTGTGTGTGTGTGGGGGCGGGGGGGGGGTCAAGCCATGGAGTCCAGGGAGGATCAGGTAAGTCTCGGAGACTACAAGTCACGAGGCTGGGGTGGCATGTGGGCAAGAAGGAGGGCATAAACAGAAAATAAAAAAAAAGAAGAGTTATGATACTCACAATGTTTTTTTTTTGTTTTTTTTTTATAGTTGCTGGTTTCAAAAGCTGATATGTTTATAATATGCTGCTGCTGTTCCACCCAATCAGTAAAACTAGAACGGCAGTGGGGTACAGGTGAAAACAAAAGTGTTTAATACCCTGCTGCTGTTTCTTGTGCCATTTTGCAAACTCATTTATAACAGAGAATTACAGCTGCAAAAACACTTAACCAGTAAATATATTTATAATTATGCATGGTGTTTTAATTCAGTTTCCATTGTCTAAATGCCTGTTGTAGGGAAAAATCCTCTCCCACTCTCCAAGATCATGAGATTTTATTTTATGTGTATCCCCATCTCCTGCTTATCTCCTAGGCTTCTCTGTTCAAAGGTACTATGTGTAGGGGCCGTTTTTTGAACTGCAAATGCTTGGTATGCATGTATTTTTTTTTCTGGAAAACTTTTGCAGCTGGAAGCCTTTAGTGTTCTTTCTGAGATCAAAAGTAGACAGGGGTCTTGATCTGTTTCCCGAAAGACCAGTGTTCAGGATTTCAGGAGAAACAAATCGATATTCTGATCAGGTTTGACATGAGTTGTCTTCCGCTGAAGGTATCCAGTTTCATGTAGAAGTAATAGTAATATTCTTACTTGTAACACACACTTCTGCCAGCTCAGAGCGTGAATAACAGACAGTAAAATATTAAAACAAAAGAGGAAGACAAGTCGACAAGGGGTATGTCGATGTCTGCATGTTTGCATGGTGCCGTTTGACTGTGGTTTCACAAAGGGGAAGCACTGAGTATATAAAGGTCTCAGAAGCACTTTCCCTGGGACATGGTGGGGGGGGTCTGAGTTTATAAAACATTCCTTCTGAAAGGTTTATGGAAGATGTTTATACAGGGAAGCACCTGGAGTAGGTGAATTGCTCCATTCCAGTGCCTGCACAAGCAGGCTGCAGCGCCTACCGACCGTGGGCTGTTTGTCCAGCTGTAAGTGACTCAAGTCAGCATGGGCTTTCCTCTTCTTTTCTCCTCAGGGCCACAAATCATTCACTGACGTACTCTGTGTGTGTGTGTGTGTGTGTGTGTGTGTGTGTGTGTATGTGTGTGTGTAGGACCGCACAAACATATCCGTAGCTGAATGTGAGCACTCCCCTGTGTGAATGCTCCCATCGAGCTGCCACGCAGCTTCTGCCAGGTTGCAGGAAAACATCAGTATGACATGCTCCCCTCCCCCCTATCCCCAGGAGGAGAGAGCAGTCCGTGGGACTCTATCCTGTCTCCCTCCTGGCCGCTATGTGATCCAAGACCCCACCCCAAACCTCAGTCATTGTCATAGCAGGCAGTAGCTCTACAGCCATGCTACTTGACCCGGATTCAAAATAAGCTTTTTAAAGGTAAGATTGTTATTAATCGGAGGTGAAGACATTTGAGGTTGTTACTTGGTATCCAGGTGAACTAACAGCTGGATGGGGATCAGAGGTGTTACTTAGTGGTCAAGCAGGAGCAATCAGCTGGATGAGGGATGGGGGATAAGAGTTGTTACTTGGTGTCCAGGTGGGAACTGACAGTTGGCTGGAGGATCAGAGTTGTTACTTGGTGACCAGGTGAAATCTGACAGCTGGGTAATGGATCCAAGTTGTTACTTGGTGGCCAGGTGGGAAATAGCAGCTGAGTCGGGGCCCAGAGCGGTTACCTGGTAGCCAGGTGGGAAAGGACAGCTGGGTGGGGGATCAGAGTTGTTACCTGGTGCCAGATGGAAAACCGATAGCTGGGTGGGGACCAGAGCTGTTACTTGGTGGTCAGGCTGGGAAATGACAGCTGGGTGGGGGATCAGAGCTGTTACATGGTGGCCAGGTGAGAACTGGCAGCTTGCTGGGGATCAGAGTAGTTTACTCTAGAGAAGGTGTGCACTGGCCTATTTTGCTCACCAATATTTAAAAAATGCTCTTTAAAAAAAAAAAAAAAAAAAAAAAATGTTCTGAGTACTGATACTCATCCCAAACTTTGGAAATGCTCCTCAGATACTTCAAAAGAGCTGTTTAACAAAGTTTAATGTATTTTACTCACCTAATGTCACAAACGGTGAGTACATTGCTCTTTAATGCCAATGTTGTTTGGACACTGGATCAGATTGTTACTTGGTGGCCAGGTGGGAACTGACAGGGGGGTGGGGAATCAGAGTTGTTACTTGGTGGCCAAGTGGAAGTGGACAGCTAGGTGGGGGACCAGAGCTGTTGATTGGGGGTTGAGTGACTGGAGAGTTTGGAGTATCATGAAGGTTCTTACTTGGGGACTTAAATGAGAGTGGACAGCTGGGACGGGGCCAAGACCCATAGGGCCCTATTACCAGCTAACTCAAATGGTACTTGCCATAGTCTTTATTCAGAGAGCCCAGGTGAGCACTCACTTCCCTCGGCACTTTGCGTCCATGACGACGCGTCACGTCATAGATGTGACGCGCCGAGGGTAGCGAGTGCTCACCTGGGCTGTCTAAATAAAGACTATGGCAAGTACCATTTGAGTTAGCTGCCTTTATTGAATCTATCTGTTTCGGTGCTTTTGTTGCTGACTGAACTTTGGATCGCACCCCTCCCCGTCTTTCCAGAGCACAGTTCTCTGTTTGTGAATGGGCCTTATTACCAGCCTGGGTACATTGGCAGGCAAGCATGAAGTCTTTGGGGATTATTATGCCCAGCCGAGGTCTTTCATCTCATCATATCATATAGTATCGTATCATATCATGTATCATGTCACTTCTCATATCATTTCAATCATTTCATTTTTACTGATTATACTGGAAAGGCACGTGAGCATTGCTGTCCGTTTACACGTGTCCTGTTACATACAGCAATCATGAGACATAACCCTCGCTGAATGTTGAATGTTTTTTAGCATATGTTAATACAATGGTACAATAGAAATCAGGACAATATAGACCAAAGGGCACTCCAAGAACTAACCTGGGTGAATTAACAATAGAACAGGTGACATTAAGCATTCAGTGAGGGTTTCAACAATAATATAATATAACAGTGGGAAACATAAATTTAAGTGCAATCTAAAACTAGCCTAGGTGAATAAATGGTAATACAAGGTGCTAAACAGGAGAGGGAAGGTACGTGCCAAAAGTGGATAACCAGAGGGTGAGGGGAAAAAGTGTGCAGGAGGGGGAGCCAGTTTAGGGCTGCATGCAGGTGCAGGAGTAGGTGAGGGAGAAGTGTCTCCTGATACTGTGTTTGAAAGGTCTTTTTCTTCCTTTATCTTCTTCAGAGACTTTACGTGAATCTTATTTTCTAGAGACATGTTATGTGTCCCCAAGTGCATCACGTCACACTTGTCAAGGGTAAACCACACAAAAATGTTCACATTTTTTTAATGGAAAACAAATAGAGTGCTAGGTGCTTTTACAATCGCATTACTATGTCACCAACAAAATGCACATTTCTCACACGTCTCCCGTTTGCTAATTAAGTGAAGCTCTGTCCCATGCCCAAGGCCCCCTGTTCTCTGTGGCACTGTGGACATAATTCTGTGGCGAGAACTATGAACTTCTGTGGAACTGTAAGTTCTGCAGCAAGGTTTAAAGTTCTGCAGCACGATAATAAATAATACAGAGCCAACATTACAGTTTTGGGGGACCCAGCAAGCTGTCTTGTAAGGAGTGCTCCTAACTCCCACCACTCAGATAGCTTTTTTTTATTAGCACTTTTTTCTTTTGTCTCTGTAGCCTAATTATCTCTGTTTCTTTGTCAGGCAAAACTTCCCTTTCCCCAGAGGAAATAATGGCAGCAAAGGCAAGCTCTCTCCTCCACCCCAGACGAAAAGGCTGCAATGCTCTCTGCTCCCTTCTCCCACTTCCCCACAACTTAGTAAAAGAGAAAAAGAGAAAAAAAAAACGCTTTCCAGAGATATGGATATGTTGTTCATCCATATGTATTGGCAGGTTCCTTGCCGCTATAAATCTTGCCGGAAGGTCTTCAAGCTGGCTCCTCCCACCCACCTGGGTGGTAAAACTCTCGGCTCCGCCCCATGACGCCAGATCTTCCTTACCGCTTGGAAGCTCAGGTTCCCTCCTTAATGCTCTGCGTGATAGACTGGATCCTAATTCTTCGGTTTGCCCGAAACTCATTTTAAATTTTCAAGACTTCGGTCATCTTTCTCCCTCGTGGCTGCGATGGACACATCGACTCCCGGATTTTGTCGGTGCCCTTGTGGGCAGAAGATGTCTCAGGGACGCACCACGATTCCACGTCGGCGTACTGCCTCAAGCCTCAGAAAACGCACCCGTAGGCTCATGCAGTCATGCCGGCTCGCTGCCAACGCCCTGGAGGACCGCACTGTCTGGTTACAGCTAGCACCCTGAGAAGCGCCACCAGCGTTGTTGAAGGAGGTCTCGCCGGTTAACGCTCGGCTGGCTCAGCTGAGCAACCGAGCATATGATCGCCTCGAGGAGGAGGCGACCCAGGCCGCATCATCCTCTTCCTCGGTCGCGACATTTATCCCGCTTTCTCTGGGTACCTCATATTCAGCTTCGTTCAAGGAGCTTTGCCAGTCCCTTCCATGAAGGGAGAGGGCCATCGAGACATTCCTTCGTCCAAAAAAGAAGGACCAAAGGAAAGTCCCATCATCGGCGCTCTCGTATAGGAGGTCTCCTTCCCGGACAGCCACCGTCGACTGCGTCGAGGGTTGCGGCTAAGGGCCGCTGGCTTCACGGCGTCCCCGTCAGGCCAGCCAGCCGAGACTCCTGTCAACGCGGTCGAGATTTTTCTCGATCCGTCGGACGGGCTGTCGACTGGTGAGGCCGACAACCCTTCTTCAACGGTTCCCCCGGTGGAGACCGAGGATCTGCCTGCGCCCCTGGTGCAGCAGTCCCTGATTAAGGCTTCCGAGCTGAGGGAAGAGCAGGTGTCCCCTGCTCCTTCCCAGACCCGTCCTTGGAAACACCGAGGATCTCGGTCTCGGACTTCGTCTCGGTCCAGCCGATCCCGCCGACATCGGCGGTCTCGGCACCGAGGCAAGCGGCGCCACCGCTCGTCCCCGCTCACCTCCTCGAAGAGGAGAGGCTTGCGCAAATTGCGTCCGATGCTACGAGGACCTGATGTGCAGCAGTTACTGTCCGGAACAAGTCGACGCCCGTCGCCTTCCCCGGCCATCAAGTGGCTGTCACCTGAGCGGCCGAAACAACCCCTTGCTGTAGTCAAGGTGCCCAAGCCTGGGCCGGTTGTTCGGCCGAAACCCACTGCCCCACCGATTGTGGTGGAACCTCCGCCTCCACAACCGAAATCGGGGGCACTGACCAAGGACTCTCGGTCGGGTCAAGGCCTGCCCCACCGGTTGTCAGTCACCCTCACTCCCGACCATCCTTGGCAGGTGGAGGGTGGCTCAGGTCCCAGGCAGCTCTTCGCGGACTCCTCCGAGTCTGACGACGACTCCTCCCTGTTCTTGTTGACTGTTGACTTGGAATCCTCTGGGAGCCAGTCGTTGGACGAAAGCCCATCGTCCTTCATGGGTTTGCTTTGGCTCATCTCGCAGTCCACCGGGATGCAGCTCGAGCCCGTATCCAAATGGGCCAAGTATCCCCTGACGGAGATACTGGACCGAGGGGATTCCCCCATGGAGGTCTTTCCGGTGGCTGAAACCATTGTTGGCCCAGCCTTGGAGCTTTGGCAGCGGCCTGCTTCCTGCCCTGCGCCTTCGGCCAGGATGGCCAGGAAGTATGCGGTCCCTTCCGGCTCATTGCCCAGGTTTTCGGAACACTCCTCTGTGTTCCGGGAATGCTAGGAATGTGGACAAGCCCCCCGACAAGGAGTCCAAGAAGCTGGACTACGCCGGGCGCAAGGTGTACGCTGCGTCCTCCCTTGGCCTCCGCCAGGCCAGCTCGGCTGTGCTGATGGCACACTTCTCCCATGCCCTCATGGGCTCCCTGGATGAGGTGATCCCTCATCTCCCGGCCGACCTGCAGACCACGGTCAAGCAGGTGCGGATCAGGAAGGGAGTGGCAAAACAGCAGCTCCAAATGGCTCTAGACATTGGAGACTCCTGTGCCAGATCAGTTGCAGCCGCAGTGGCCATGCGCCGCAGAGCATGGCTGAGGATATCCACCTTCACGGCGGATACCCAGCACAAATTGGTGGATGTCCCCTTCTTGGGGACCGACCTCTTCGGCCCTGGAGTGGAAGGTCACCTCCAGCGGATTGAAAAGTCCAATGCCACTCTGGACTCTGTCACCTCCGACCAGAAGGACAAAGGCTGCCGACAGCAGCAGCACAAGCCCTTTTGTCCTTCTGCGCCTGCGGCATGTCCGGCCCAACAGCACCAGGGCCAGCAGGCTCGCGCTTGGCATCCCAAACCCAAGCCAGCGGCTTTCTCCAACAGGAAGCAGGGAGGTAAAGGCCCAGGAGGTCCCTCGGTCGGTCCCTCCTCCAAGCCTGCCCAGTGTTGGGTTGAGGGGTGCTGCCCCCAGCCTCGTCACTCCCCTCTGGGGGGACAGCTCCGACACTTCCTTTCCACCTGGTCCGCTATCACCACGGACCGGTGGGTGTTGGAGGTGGTAGGAAAGGGCCTGCCTCTGGAATTCAAGCAGGTCCCACCCTTCCGAGTTGTCGGCCCTCGGGGGGCTATGGGGTCCGCAGCCTCTCTGTCGGCCCGCCGAGCCAACATTGCCCTGCTCCTTGAGAAGGAGGTGATCAGGAAGGTGGCGGATCATCCTCCGGAACCGGGGTTTGTGTCCAGGTACTTCCTGGTCCCAAAACGGACGGGGGGCTGGTGCCCCATTCTCGACCTGCACGACCTGAACAGGTTCCTAAGGTCTCGGACCTTCAGGATGGTCACTCTGACTCAGATAATCCCATCCTTGGAACGAGGCATGTGGTTCTGTTCTCTGGACCTTCAGGACGCGTTCTTTCACGTCCCAATCCATCCATCCCACCAGAGATTCCTCCGCTTCAGAGCGGAGGGATCCCTTCATGAGTTCCGGGCCATGCCCTTCGGCCTTTCCCTAGCTCCCAGGGTCTTCACCAGATGCATGGCAGTGGTGATAGCATTCCTGCCATGCCTGGGTCTGGGTGTACCCCTACCTGGATGACTGGCTGATTGCAGCCCCCTCCAGAGCGGAGGTGGAGCGGTCCAGAGATCTGGCCCTCCAGGTTTGCTCTCAGGTTGGCCTCCTCATCAACGAGGCCAAGTCGGAACTTGTGCCAAAGCAGGTGATTCAATTCATCGGGGCAGAGCTCGACTGTTTATGAGCCAGAGCATGGCTCCCGGCAGACAGGGCCGAGGTTCTTTCCTCCTTTGCCCAGTCATTTCAGGTTGGGCAATCGCACCCTGCCCGGGACTTCCTGCGCCTCCTGGGCCTCATGGCGGCCTGCACCAGCGTGATCCATTGAGCCCACTGGTACATGCGTCCACTTCAGTGGTGGCTGGCCAGCCAATGGTCACAGCACTTAGATCCGCTGGATCAGCTAGTGACAGTGACCCAGGGGATGTGGAACGCTCTCCGATAGTGGATCGTTCCAGCACACCTGCAGGAGGGCATCCCATTTGTCCGCCCCGAGCCAACGGTCTCACTATTGACCAGTGCCTCTCTGATGGGTTGGGGTGCCCATCTGGGGGAGCACAGAGTGCACGGCCTCTGGTCCCCTCGGGAGTCCCGATGCCACATCAACCTGCTGGAGCTTCGAGCGGTTCATCTAGCCCTCACCGCCTTCGCTCCGTTTCTAACGGGTCAAGTGGTTCAGGTCCAGACGGACAATACCACGACCATGTACTACCTAAACCGCCAGGGCGGGATGCGCTCCATGCCTCTGTGTAGGGAAGCTCTCCGTATTTGGTCACTTGTACGCAGCCTGGAGGTGGATCTCTTTGCCATTCATGTGGCAGGAGCCTCCAAAACCCTGGCCGATGCCCTAAGGCGGATAGAGGCTGCATCGCACGAGTGGTCTCTCCTGCCGGAGGCAGTACAAGATCTCTTCTCCCTCTGGGGCACGCCTCAAGTGGACCTGTTTGCCTCCAGGGAGAATGCGAAGCTGAGACTGTTTCATGCCCGCCCCCCTCAGCAGGGCTCGCTGCAGGGGGATGCCTTCTTGAGGCCGTGAACCCCGGGCCTCTTCTATGCCGTTCCCCCATTTCCCTTGATCCAGAAGGTGCTTCTCAAGGCGAGGAGGGACAAGGCGCAGGTGATTCTGGTAGCCCCAGACTGGCCCCGCCAGTTCTGGTATCCAGATCTCCTCAGTCTCAGCTCCAGGCTCTCGAGGCGGCTTCCAGCCCGCCCAGACCTGATCTCAGTCAGTCAGGGGAAGGTATTCCATCTGGACTTTCAATCCCTGCACCTGACGGCCTGGTTCCTGAGCGACTAGAGTTCCAGGCCTTGGGTCTTTCGGCGAGGTCCTCAACGTCGTTGAGGCGTCCCGTGAAGTCGACCAGAAAATGCTATGCCTTCAAATGGAAGAGATTCTCCATTTGGTGTCAGAGCAAGGGCCTGGACCCTTCCTCCTGTTCCTTGGCAAGCATTCTGGACTACCTGTGGTCCCTTTCTCAGCAAGGGCTTCGGTTGATGACCCTTAAGGTGCACCTGGCAGCCATCTCTGCTTACCGGGCGTGGGCCGGGAAGCAGTTGGTGGTGCAGGAGAAGGTGGTCAGGCACTTTTTCAAAGGCCTTGATCACATATACCCTCCGGTGCGAGAACCTCCACCTCCGTGGGATCTACTGCTGGTATTGGCTAAGCTCATGGGCAGGCCATTCGAACCAATGCACAGGTGTGACATCTCTCACTTGTCGTGGAAGACCGCCTTCTTGGTGGCTATCACATCAGCCAGAAGGATGGGAGAGCTCCAGGCACTTTCCATTGAGTCTCCTTATCTGGTCTTCCACAGGGACAAGGTTGTCCTGCACCCCACCCGAAATTCCTTCCGAAGGTGGTGTCGGAGTTTCACCTTAACCAGGTGTTGACTCTGCCGGTGTTCTACCCCAATCACACCTCGGAGGCCGAATATAGGCTCCATACTTTGGACCCTAGTAGAGTGCTCTCTTATTATAAGGAGTGGACGGCTGAAGTTTGGGGAGAGGTTCGCCAGCTGTTTGTCACCTACGCTGAAGCCACACCTGGCAGACTTGCAGCCAAGCGGACGATAGGCAGGTGGGTCACCTCCTGCATAGATCTCTGCTATAGGTTGGCAGGCATGGAGCCTCCCAGAGGGATAAGAGCTCATTCTACCCGCCATACCGCTGCATCGGTGGCTGCTTCCAGGGACGTCCCTATCCAGGAAATCTGCAGGGCTGCTACCTGGAAGTCAGCACACACCTTCATCACCCACTACCACATCGACCTTGAGTCACGCTGGAATGCTGGTTTTGGGGCCTCGGTTCTCCAGTCCTTATTTCCCAAGTAAGTATCGGGGGTGTGTGCCTTGCCTCCCTCCTCCCGGAGAACTGCTAGGAGTCTGTCAATAAGTGTGGATGAACAACATATCCATGTCCCTAGAAATACAGGTTACTCACCTGTAACAGGAGTTCTAGGAATGGTATATGTTGTTCATCCTCCTGACTCCGACCTCCCAGCTTGACATACAACCTGGCTTCCAGCGGCTAGATCTGGCGTCATGGGGCGGAGCCGAGAGTTTTACCACCCGGGTGGGTGAGAGGAGCCAGCTTGAAGACCTTCCGGCAAGATTTAAAGCGGCAAGGAGCCTGCCAATAAGTGTGAATGAACAACATATACCATTCCTAGAACTCCTGTTACAGGTGAGTAACCTGTATTTCTCCACCCTCTTCCCCCACCTTCCTAATGGCAGCAATGCTCTCTCCTCTACCTCCCCCTCAGGAATAGTAAAGTTCTCTGCAGCCTGCCCCCACCCCACATCTAGTGGCTGCAGGATTCGCCCTTCTCGCCTTTGCGTGATCCTGCCGGGCTGCCCCCCCCACCACCCTGTCGACTGCTTTGCATGATCACAGTTTTTAATATCCATTGCAACCCACCCCTGCCCATCACCCACCCCAGGAAGAAAAGGGATGGTATTTGAAATGCTCGCCAGACATTTTCATCACAGAATGTTGACACACTGGGGCTGGCTGACAGACTAGGGAAGTGTGGGAGATAGGGCTGTCAATTACACAGAGCCAGAATCTGAATTGTTCACTCAACTAAGTCCCATTCTCAAATAATTATTTCATTACTTTGACTCCTGTCTTGAAAGGTCAGGCTATGTTGGGTAAATTGGCTTGTCCCTCAGCGACATTTTTAGTTGAAATGCAGTGAGCTTAAAACTGATCTTGCCCACATATCCCTCATCCACCTTTCCATTTTGTACCAATACCAATGTAATACTGTCCTGAAGCAACATGCAAACATTTAAAAATGTATTGTCTACAGCGTCACTGTGATTTTATTTCCCCTCTATTTCTCTGTTCTTTCACCTAAAGCTGGTCTCCGGGTTCATCGCTTCTGGGAGGTCCTTCCTTGTACCACATGACAGGCAGGATGCAAACAGACTTCTGCAGGACAGCATACCCTCCCGCTTGTTTCCTTCAGACGTCAGTTTACTTCCTGCCTGTCAAGAGGTAGGATCTCTGCAGGACCTCTGAAGACTACAACTGTGAGTGTGTGTATTCTTTCTATTTTTCACCAGATACTCCGCGCTCCTAGCGCCTAGGAAGAGACCCCTGTCTCAGCCTTGCGAGCTGTACAGGTGGGCTCCTTCCTCCCCTTCCTGCCTTCCCGCGCTTGGAGTCCACCCCCCCCCAAAGGAGCAACATTAATCGGGGGCTAGGGGCCAGCAGATCAGAGCCAATTTCAGGAGCAGCACTCAACGCTCAGCCTGACTGCCAGCGCAATAATCCCTCGTCGACGAGCCCCCGAGAAATGTTTGGCTCGTCGATCCTTCAGGCAGCCGGAGCTTTTTCCTCTTGCCGACAGCCACTACAGTCTCAGGTCGTCAACACGCCTCCATTCAGGCAGGTGGAGCTTTCTCCTTTCGTCGACGGCTACCCTAGTCTCAGGCCGTTGACACGCCTGCTTACTGGAGAGCCGCTTGGGCTTTTCTTGGCTGTCTGGCATGGTAGAATTTCTTTAGAGCATTCAAGCTCTTTTAGCAGGTGAGGAAGCAGTACGGCCACCCCAGTCTCAGGCCGTCAACGCGGCCTACTTGCTGGATAGCTGCTTGGGCTTTCCTTGGCTCTCCAGCACTGTAGAATTTCTTTAGAGCATTCGTGCTCTTTTAGCAGGTGAGGAAGCAGAATTGGCCTCGAGCGGGAGGGTGCAGAGCATTCCGCAGCTCATTGGCAAGCATCTCTGGGTCAGCTCGTCGATGGAGCACCTCAAGGCTCTACACTGCCCATGTGTTTTAGGGAAGCAGTTTGGCCTAGTGACGAAAGGGTGAGCTTAATCCTGAAGACCGGGCCTAACCTTTACCTGCTACTTCAAAGATATTACGGGGATCTGGAAAGAAATAAAACTGTAAATTTATAAATTATCTCAAGATAAATCCAGGGTTGGTGGGCTCACTACAGGCCCTCAAGCATGTCCTCAGCTAAATTGGACAGGCCCTCCAGGGGCAGAAAGTGCCGCAAATGCAGACCCCCATGCTGGCAACTTTTGCAGGATTATTGTGTACAATGTGACAGTGCTACGCCTGCAAGCTGGAAGAGGCTGACGAGGCATCCGCTCTGAATCTCAAGGCCTGCACAGCCAACCCATTTGTTAGGGAGAGTCCGGCCCAGAGAGAGGTGCTGCCACTAGCCAGATCTAGCCCCGGACCTGATAGAGAAAATGAAATCAGGGCCTTCGCTTCTTTAACCCTTTCTTATTTTGACATCCTGCCGCAGTCCCCAGAGCCCAGGAGCACGAAAAGGCTACCCGCAAGTGCTCCCCTCTCCTCACGACACGACAGGAAGAGAAAGAGGGCCAGATTCAGGAGCAGATCCAGGAATGCCACCCATGAGAAGCACTGAAGGGACAGATCTCCCTCAGTGTCCAGCAATCTCTCCCAGGAAGAGGGGGAAATCCCAAATTCGGATTTAGATTCGGACTCCTCGCCAGCCAGAAACTTTGATTTGGACGACCTGGATTTTCTCATCAAACAGGTAATGGATGACATTCACCTGGGCCCATCTTTTTCAGAACCCAAGCACGCAAAGCCAGCCTTTAGACTCACTTCGACTTCAAAGCCAGCGACAACCTTCCCCATCCTGCCGGCCATAGAGGACCTGTTAAAGGAAGAATGGCAGGGGCCAGAGCGTTCCTACCTGTTCCACGCCAGCTCACCAAGTTACTGAAATTTGACAAGAAGCTGACGGATAGATGGCTCGACTGCCCCAGAATTGACTCTTTAATCTCCAACCTCACTAAAAAAAAAATGGTTATCCAGCAGAGGGTGGAGCCTTCCTGAGGGACTCAGTTTATAGGAAGGTGGTCACCTCCATAAAGAGGGCTTTTCAGTCAACGGCAACCTCGCTTAAGGCAGCTGCAGCTAATCTTTTCTCCGCTCGAGCGGCCCTGTCCTGGGCCACTGATCTGGCATTCCAGCTGGCTGATGAGCCAGAGAAGAACAAATCTGTCCTGCAGCATCTTCAACTAATGGGGCTAGCATCTGCCTACTCTGCTGACATATTGGAGGAAGCAATCAGGTGTGCAGCAAGAGCTGTTTTACCAGACCTCAGCTCAGCGGAACTTATGGCTCCGAGCTTGACAGGCAGATGCCTCCTCAATGATGCACTTGGTGAATGCTTCTTATAAAGGAGGTCTCCTGTTCAATTCAGCTCTCAAGAGGCAGTTAAAGAGTCCGGGGAGATGGCAAAAGTCCAAATGCCTCAATCCTGGGGCAGGAACAGACCTTGGAATTCGGGGTCCAGACAGAATTTTCATGCCCAAAAATTATTCCAGGGGCCAAAATAAGGTATTTGCAGACAGACGAACATGGTTCACTTCTCACAATCAACGTGGCTTCCAGGGTGGCAGGGGTGGCACCCGAGATGCCAGGGGCGACACCAAGAAATCACAATGAGGATTTACGGGCCCATCCTCGTGTAGGGGGCAGGCTTTCCAGCTTTTTTTAGAAAGGGGTCCACACCACCATGGACAAGTGGGCGCTAGACATAATTTGAGAGGGTTATTTCATAGAGTTCGAGGCTAGGCTCCCACTCCCCCATGTAGTGTCCTCGCCTGTCTCTAACAATCCAGTGAAAAGAGCGGCGACGCTGCAAGCCATTACAGACCTTATTCCGGCAAGGGCGATCGAACACGTTCCCGATCAAGAAAGGAACAGAGGAGTATGCTCTCTATTCTTCATAGTCCCAAAGTGCTCAGGTGGTTTTCGACCTCCATCATCTGAGAAATCCATCAGGGAGATTTTTTTAACCTCAGTAGATTTACAAGATGCGTATCTACATATCCCTATTCGGAGAGCGCACCGGCAATTCCTCAGGTTCAAACTGGGGGGCCATCACTTTCAGTTTTCAATGCTACCATTCGATCTGTCCACAGCCCCCAGGGTCTTCTCCAAAGTCCTTGTAACAGTGATCGCCCATCTCAGGCTACAAGGGATCCAGCTCTTGCCATACCTGGACGACATCCTCATCAATGTCACACAGTACGATCAAGCAATCCAGGCAGTGACGGAGGTCATCCGGTGCCTCTCCTCGCTTGGGTTTGTAATCAACCAGAAGAAGAGCTCCCTGCGACCATAACAGTCTCTGAATTGTCTAGGGGTGAATATCAACACGACCCAGAACAAGATTTTTCCTACGGAGTCGAAATTCAGGGAACTGAGGGCACTCATCAGCAAATTCCAAGCTTCCCAAACCCTGCAGGCTCGCTCCTTCATGCAGCTCATAGGGACGATGGTCTCCCTGGCAGACTCAGTCTCCTGAGCACTAGTCCACATGCGCCCTCTCCAGTCAGGCCTCCTCCACCAATGGACCCAATCAAGGGACGCAATGGGCCAGAGGATTCAGATATCTTGCTATGTAAAAGATTCCCTTAGATGGTGGACCCAGCATTGCAACATCATGAGGGGTCTCAAAGTGGGACATCCTCACCAGATGAGAGTCAATACCGATGCCAGCCTCTGGGACTGGGGGGGCATACTCGGAACAGCTATCGGCACAGGGCAGGTGGTCGCTGGTGGAGTCTCTATTCAGCACCAATGTGCT
The DNA here is from genome assembly GCA_016271365.2 of Neoceratodus forsteri. Classification (NCBI taxonomy): domain Eukaryota; kingdom Metazoa; phylum Chordata; order Ceratodontiformes; family Ceratodontidae; genus Neoceratodus; species Neoceratodus forsteri. The sequence continues at coordinate 60,621,696 of CM028132.1, read as the reverse complement.
GGAGATGCGGGCAGTCCTCCTGGTACTTCAGCAGTTCAGGGCACAGATCTCCAACCGTAACGTTCTCATTCTCATGGACAATTGAACAACAATGGCCTGCATCAATCATCAGGGAGGTGCAAAGAGCTCTTGGATGTTGCAAGAGACTCTCTTACTCTTTCAGTGGGCAGAACACAACCTAGGGAGTCTAAGGACCATATACATCCTAGGCCAGGTGAAATGTCACAGCTAGATTGGCTAAGCTCTAGCGACATCCTGCCAGGCTTAGTGGGATCTTCATGATAGCGCCTTTCCACCTCATCAGTCATCGGTGGGGTCATCACAGGTAGATCTTTGCCTCGTCAAAAATTGCAAAATTCTGTAGTTCTGCTTGCTCATCAAGGACGTGAGGGCCATACCACAGGACACCTTCTCCCTCAACTGGGGACAGTTCGATCTTCTGCATGCCTTTCCTCCAGTTCTGATTTTATCAAGAGTACTGCACAAATCTGCCCAAGATCAAGCAGAGATATTTCTGGTTTGCCCACGCTGGCCTCGCAGACTGTAATTTCCTTGATTAGTCCAAATGTCTCTACATCCGACTCGGGGGTTCCAAGAAAACCCAGACCTGCTGCACCCCAGTCCATGCAATCTATCCCTCTCGGCTTGGAGATTGAGCAGAAAACTCTCAAGGAGTTGAGGTTTTTGCAGCTGTCATTGAAATGATGATCAAATCCAGACGCGGTTTCATCCTCTGGGCGGTTTATTACAGAGTCTGGAGGAAATTTCTATTCTGGTTACGATCCACCCATCTTCCAAGTGACTCAGTGTCTCTGCTTACCATCCTTCAATCCCTTTGGGATGAGTTCCATCAAGGGCTCCACCTGGCTACCTTTAAGAGTTTAGGGTTTCTGCTTTTAGGGCGCCCTCTGTTATGGGATCTAGGGAATCTTTAGAGTTCTCCCTCACGCTCTATGATTCCTGAGAGCAGCAACATTGAAACTTCTCCAGTAAAAGGCCCTGCTGTTACACCTCGGAGGCTCAACTTGGTACTTAAAGCCCTCACCAAGGCTCCTTTTGAGCCCTTAAAGGAGGCATCTGTTCTTCATCTCACTATGGAGGTCATTTTTCTTACTGCAGTCACCTCAACCCGCTGCATCAGTGAGATAGGAGCCCTGTCATCCAAAGAACCATACACTATCTTTCATCAGGGTTCAGTAGTTATGCAGTCAGATCCTGCCTTTGTATCAAAGGTGATGTCTCCTTTTCACTGCAACCCAGTCTTGAATCTTCCCTCCTTCTGTCCTCATCCCAAGAACGAGAAGGAAAGAGAATTTCACACGCTTGATCCTAGGAGAGCTCTCAAGATTTACATCAAGAGATCTGAGTCAGTCCATAAGACTTCAAGTCTATTCGTCCTTACTTCAGGCCCGAATATAGGCAAGAAAGCATCAAAGGACTCTATTGCTAAGTGGATTAGTTCCACCATTGCCATGGCTTATCAGAAGGCCTGGATCGACCTGCCAGGAAGTGTGAGGGCTCACTCAACCCGAGCAATGGCTATGTCCTGCGCGGACTTCAGAGAAGCCTCTCCAGCAGACTTGTGTAGAGCGGCACTGGTCATCCATCCATACCTTCACAAAGTTCCCAAGTTCAATGTTTCAGCTTCTACGGAGGCATCTTTTGACTGCAGGGTCCTCCAGGCAGTGGTGGACCCATAAGAGACGATGGACATTCTTCCCACTCAGGAACCAGGGGGATGTACTACTTTAGTATATCCCAGAAGAAAAAATTACTCACCTTAGTAATGTTGTTTCTTCTAATGGAGTCTTGCTATATTATGACAGTAGCAGTTTGATCTGGCTCTAGAACTGCTTTGGAGGTGAAATGGTTAATACCATTCCAAAATAGAACTTTGTTAACGAGCTCTAAGAAGCAGCCTATTCGTGTAATTTCAAACCTGAACTGTCAGATCTTTACAAGCAAAACTCACTAAGGTCTGTGGAAGCTGTAACTCACACTAGCCAAATGGCTACCAATACTAACGAACTGCTGCTGGTCCCAACACCCAAGACTCAAGTCAGGGACCAGAACTACTAATACAATTCTAACAACATGAGAATAAAACAACAGTATAATAAAAGATCCCTCAAATCCCCAAAAGGGGGAATAAGCTAAAGGTCACAAAATAGTGCCCACATCTAGGTTGCCCGCACTCCTACCCAAGTAGAAGTTCTGAGAGGGGCAGGCTGGGGGAGTCATCATTATAGCAAGACTCCATTAGAAGAAACAACATTACTAAGGTGAGAGTAATTTTTCTTCAAAACAACATGAAGTCTTGCTATATTATGACAGTAGCAGACTACACAGCAGTACCCTCCATGGGAGGAGGGGGCAGAACTTACTTAGGGGAACAGGCTCTGAAGAACAGCTGTACAAACCGAGCATCTCTCCTGGCCTGGACATCCAGGGAGTAATGCTTGGGAAAGTGTGTACCGCTTTCCAAGTAGCAGCCTGGTACATTCCTAATATAGATGTCTCCTCAGGCAGCTAGAGACGCATGGCTGTACCCCTGGTAGAGTGAGCCCTCAAGCCAGAGGGGGATCTCTGCCCAGTTTCTGATAATAAATTTGGATACAGAGACAACCACCTGGCATTTGATCTCTTAGTGGTCGGTTTGCCTTTCCCAACTTCACCATAGGTAAGGAAAAGTTGAGGATTCAACCTGTGACCTTTGGTACGCCTATATAGTGTATCAAGAGTTCTCTTAACATCCAGGCTGTGCAACCTCTCCACCAGAAGAGGAGTGATCAGTGAAAACACTGAAGGGAGACAGATTGGTTAAGATGGAAATCTGAAACCACCTTAGGTAAAACTTCCCTATTAGTCCTAAGGACCACTTTATCCCTGTGGAAAGAAATAAAGTCAGTTTTCACTGACAAGGTTTGCATCTCACTCTATGTGTCTAGCAGAAGTGATAGCCACCAGAAAAACAGTTTTCCGAAGTTAGATACTTTAGCTCTGGAGAAAACAGAGGTTCAAAAGGGGGTTGCATTAACTGGCAATACAACATTAAGGTCCCAGGAAGGCCGGTTCTCAAAGGGGTGATTAGTATGGAGTAATCCCTTAAAAACTTGTAAGCACATGGTGAGTGGAAAGAGGGATGACTTTCCTGTTGAAACAAAAAGCAGATACAGCTGCCAAATGACTCTCAGGGTAGCTGGTCTGAGACCCAAGGAATTAAGATGGACCATGTAATCTAATACAATGGGCAAATCACAGATCTCTGGGGAAACATTTTTCCTGCAGCACACCAAATGGAAAACCTTTTCCATGTAGAACTATAAGTAGTTCTAGTGGAAGGCTTTCTGAAGCCTTTAGGATTTCAAGAACACTTCTGAGAGAGGTGTAAACTGAGCAACTCTAACTCCTCAAGAGCCAGGCCTTGAGGTTGAGGGATTTGAGGTCTGGATACCAAACCCTTCCCTGGGCACAAGTTAATAGGTTGTGATTCCTGGGGAGGCAATGGGAAGATGGATTGTCAGTGACAGAAGGAATGGGTACAGGGCTGCCTGTTCACCTGGGCAATCAGAATCACCTGCAAGCTGAGATCTGATTCTACTATTCCTTGAGAGGAAGGGGGGGACAAGAAACTTTCCCGCCCAATCCAGGAGAAGGGCATCCAGGGGGACTGAGCCCAGCACTGGAGGCCTGCAACAGAACAGAGGAAGTTGGTGATTGTCTGGGGCTGCAAAAAGATCTATCTGAGGGGTGCCCCATCTGGCAAAGACTATCCCCAGCACTTGAGGATTCCAGGGACCATTTGTGATGGCCCCGGGAAATCCTGCTGAGAGCATCTGCTAGGACGTTGTCCTTCCCTGGAAGATGAACTGCTGTGAGGGAAGTGTTCAGGGAATAGGCCAGAGACCAACATTGCTTGCCCTGCACAAGGCCAAAGACCGAGTGCCCCCCTGTTTGTTGATGTACCACATTGTTGTGGTGTTGTCTGTTCTGACTTGTATCACCTTGTTGTGGACAGATGCAGAAAATGCTTGAAGAGCTAAAAAGACAGCTCTGAGCTCCAGCAAATTGATGTGGAGCAGAGATTCCTGGGGGGACCACACTCCCTGAGTGGAAAGGTCGCCCATGTGGGCTCCCCAACCCGGAAGGGAAGCATCTGTAGTGAGAGTCAAATTGTGAGCAGGGGAAATGAAGGGACCCCAATCTTAAATTGCTCTGATCCTGCCACCACTGGAGGGCCTGGATCAAGGTTCGAGTCACTGGGACCAACTTGGAAAGGGGTCTCCTCTGAGACCAATAGGTTCTCAAGTGAAACTGAATGTCTCTCATCTGAAATTTTGCTCCCTGCACAACAGCTGTGGATGCAGCCATGTGCCCCAGGAGCTGCAGAAAGTGTCTTGCTGGTCGAGAGACCTGCAGAGTGAAGGAGGAGGCCAGAGCCACTAAATTCGTCACCCTTTCTAAGGGAAGAAAAGCTCTGGCTAGCTTTGTGTCCAACTCTGCCCTATAAAGGTGAGTACCTGGACTGGTTCCAGAACCGACTTTGGCAGATTTAGCAGAAAGCCCAGGGAGGTGAGAAGCTGCTGGGTGACTTGCAGGTGAGATTTTACCTGTTCTGGGGACTGGCCTACAATGAGCCAATCGTCTAGATAGGGAAAAACAGCAATCCTTTGCCTCCTTAAGTGGGCCACTGCCACTGCCAGACACTTTGCCTTGGGGCAGAGGTGAGGCCGAAGGGCATTGCTCTGAACTGGTAATGACCTGAGGGTAGTTCGAATCTGAGATACTTTCGATGTGAGCTTCTGATTAGGATGTGGAAATAGGCATCCTTGAGGTCCAGGGAGGCTAACCAGTCCCCTGGCCTTAGGGAGGGTAAAATCATTGCCAGAGTTACCATTTTGAACTTTGGTTTCAAAAGATGCTTGTTCAGATATCTGAGGTCTAATATGGGCCGCCATTCTGTCTTTTTGGGGTAAGGAAGTATCTGGAATACAGACCCTGCCCTGGTGCAGGGGAGGAACCCTTTCCACTGCTCTGAGAGCCAACAGGGTTGAGACCCTGCTTCTAGAGCAAGGGTCTCTGAAGCACTTGCAGGTAGAAAAAATCTGGTTCTCAACTTGGGAAAATTTTTGAAGCTGTGAGACAGACCCTGGCTTACTACTTCCAGAACCCACTTGTCTGAGGTTAAAGAAGCCCAGTTCTGACTGAAGTAAGCCAGCCTGCCCCCGGTAAAGGAGAATCGGCCCTGGGCACCCCATCAGGGTGCCTGCTTAGCAGGTGCTTTAGGCTGAGGGGTGGGAGCAGGCCTGCCCACCCCTCGTCTGCCTCTGTCTCTGAAGAAGCCTTTCTGAGCATAGGCAGAGGAGGCCTGAGTCTGATAAAAAGGCCTGTGAAAAGGTCTACCCCTACCCCTGGGGGTATGCCTCTGGGGAGTGGCTTGCCGCTCCTTAGCTTGGGCACTTTTGTAAGTAGTCCTATATTTATCCATCTTTTTCATGTAATTCTCTGTCTGCTCCCCAAACAGAGAATTTCCCACCACAGGAAAATCCATAGCCTTAGTCTGGGTATCCTGTGACAGGCTAGTACACCTGAGCCAGGCCAACCTCATGAAAGCTACAGATGTGGCCATGACCCTAGAGGAAACATCATTAACATCCACAGCAGCATGAAACTGTACCTTAGAAGCCTCAATGCCATCAGCAGCCACCTGTTCTAGTTCGCTAGCCAGCTGGCCATGGGCTTGCTTGGCTAATTCCATAACAGTATCCCATCTAGATTTCTGATACCTAGCTACATAAGCCATGCAATTTACTTGCCTGAGGCCCAGAGAGGCTGCCATATACTGTTTTTTCGCCATGGCATCAATCTTCCTGGAATCCTTGTCAGGAGGATGTGAAGCCAGGGAATATTAGCTTTTATCACAGGCTGCAGCCTGAACTACTCCCAACATGACTGCATTGTTGAGAAAGGAATTCTGTATCAGGACCTGACAATGTGTACCTTCTGTCCATCTTTTTATCTACAGGAGGCACAGAATTAGGAGCTTTTAAAATTTTTATTGTTTGCTTCCTAAAAGACTTATGCAAAGGAATAGACAATCTCCTAGACTCTGGAATATCCATCATTTCTACAAAATCAGGCTCCTCAACATCATATTCCTGAACCACTGGAACCGGACGAACCGACCTTTTGCCAGATAGTGGCGGTTCGGACGGAACCTGAGACAGTGACTGGACAATTTGTATGGCTTTTGCTATCTCTGCAGCAGTTGGAGAAGGGATTTTGGACTCCAAACCTGCTGACTTTCTTGTTTTCTTTACTGGAACTGGTTCCTCAGAACCAGCTTTTCTTTGCTCCGAGGAAGTCTCGCTCTGGTCAGGGAGATTACCTCCGTTCGGTTGGCACCGAACCGGCTGGCCATCCGGGTCAGCGGACTTTTTGGCCTCTCGTTCCCTGAGCCTGCCCAATCTCTTTTCCAGGGTGGCTGCAGGGAAATTCTTACATATCTGGCAGTCTGACTGGAGGTGGTCAAACCCCAGACAATAGACACATGTGGTGTGTGGGTCAGCCTTGGCAAAGGCTTCCCCACAGACATCACAGTGTTGAAAGCTTGAACCGAACGGTTTTGCGGTTAAAATAAAACTATTCTCGGTTGAATCGGACCGAGAAAACACTGTTTAAACCGAGAAATGAACCGAGCAGTAGGAGAAATCTCCGGAGCGACTGTTCACTGAGGCGGAGTAAAGAATCTGACAGTTCAGGTTTGAAATTACACAGATAGAGCTGCTTCTTAGAGCTCGTGCTCAAAGTTCTATTTTGGAATGGTATTAACCATTTCACCTCCGGAGCAGTTCTAGAGCTGGATCAAACTGCTACTGTCATAATATAGCAAGACTTCATGTTGTTTGAAGTGATGAGTCCGGAGACCAGCTTTAGGAGAGAGAAATAGAAATTTAAACACCTGTAAATTTTCTTTCTCCAACTGCTGGACTCCGGGCTCCGTCCCTCCCAGAATGTTGAAGGCCGGCCATCTGGCCGCAAGTTAGACTAACTTTTCTTTTGTTTGTCCCCAAGTTATGTGTTTCCTCAGGGGACAACTGCTATAGAAGTACTGATGTCTGGAGGAAACGAGCGGGAGGGTATGCTGTCCTGCAGAAATCTGTCTGCATCCTGCCTGTCACATGGTACCAGGAAGGACCTCCCAGAAGTGATGAGCCCGGGGACCAGCAGTCGGAGAAAGAAAATTTACAGGCATTTAAATTTCTGTTTTCTTTCTCTCTTCACCTATTTAGTTTCCACATTCTACATAAATAATGTTTAGTATTGGCTTTTCTCTTTTCTGACCATGGCTTCCTCTAGTTTCTTCAGTCTATCCAGTATTCTCTCATTCTTTCCCTGCTCCAGCAGTTTTGTTTCCTTAGCTGCTCCTTTGCTTTATTTTTCTATAACTCACATTTCTCCCTCAGGCACCAGAGCTGACCCATCAGGTTGGCAACCTTCCAGTCCCATCCACAGCTACCTCTTGTGCTTAACCCCAAAAGGGATTACAAACTGCCCTCTGCTCCAGCAAGAACTTTCCCTCTCATGGTTTTAAAACAGAACCCCACCCATCTCAGCCCCACCACTTTCCTAAATAGGCTTTAGTGAGTAGGGTGGCCTTGTAGTTTTGAATTTGCTATCCAGTTCAGCACTGTACAATGATTATCTGCCACTTCCTCCCTCAAAACTATGGTAAGGTCAGCCGGCCTGGTGGTGCTGAAGGTTGAGGCGCTGAACCACACCTCGTGCCACGCTGGCGATCTGGGTTCGAGAGTGGACTCGGGTCAGTCAATCAGTCAAATCTTTATTTATCCAGGTGGGCACCATTGAGCAAGGCTCATTTGCAAGATGGACCTGGTCAAAACAAAATCATAGAACAGTAACAAGGTAAAACATAGGACAATAACATACAGATAAGTAAAATATACCTATGTACAGAATGGTGTCATTTATACATACAACCAAGATATATATACATCAATATTGAACCAAAGAGCCTTTACAACAGATAGGCTCATATATGGATATAGCTGGCATGGTCACTGAAAAACAAACAAACAAAAAAAAACAGGTAAAGAAGATAATTAAGGGATTAGAACAGGTGGCTGGCATACATATGGGATGGGAGTAGTACCTGGCCTTGGCCAAGGCAACGACTTTTTAGATCCCGGGGAAGGGGTCTGTATGGGGGGACGGACGCAGGAGAGAGACAGAGACAGAGACAGATGGAAGGTAAAGGGTAGGGTAAGGAGAGTGAAGGCAAGGGACCATGGCAGGAAGAAGAGGCAGGTAGGATAGGAAAGAGACTGGAGAGGAGGTGCACAAGCGATGTGGGAAACAATTGCATGTTTCCTTCACAGAGCAGTCATAAAGTGACTTGAAAATACTCAGACTAACAGGACAACTCAGCTTCAAGCTTTTTTGCATTTTATTCCACAACGAAGGCAGCATAAAACTTATAGCTGTGATACCGAATCGAGATTTGACCTTAGGTATTTGCAGGGCAATTAGAGTGTAGCTTCTTAGAGCATAAGTACCTATCACACTCAGATAAATATAATCAGAGATGTATTGGGGAAGCTTGTTGGTAACTGCTCTGAATGCCCATAGTACAGCATTTCTGTTTCTCCTATAGTGAAGAGAAGTCCAGCCCATAGCTGTGTACAAAGAGCAATGGCGTGTGGAAAGGGGAAGGCCAGTTATGAACCTGATTGCTCTATGATAAAGGGTATCCAATTTAGCCCAAGAAGAGGCAGTACAATGACTGTAGAGAAGGTCTGCGTAGTCTATCAGTGAGAAGAACGTTGATTGTACCAGCCGCATCTTAGCATCTCTAGTAAGGAAGTGGTTAATTCTGAAGAAGAGGCCTAGCCTCTGTCTTAGTTTCTTCTGTAGAACTTTGAGATGTTCAGAAAAGGAGAGTCTGTGGTCAAGCCACACTCCCAGATATTTAAATTTTGACACAAACTCTAGTCTTTCGCCTAGTACTGTGGTAATCTGTGGGATAGCTCCAACGCTAGCAGGGTTCACCGCATAGATAGAAGGGGTTGGCACGGGAGGAAAGGATCGAGCATCCGTAGGACAGCTCTCCTTTCCTGGGAGGGAGAGGGGGACGTAGGACTCGCCATCTGGTGACCCCTAGTGGAGACTGGGAGTTAAACCAGCAGTCTGGCCCTACAGATGGGGATTGGCTGCGGCGGTACCCCTGTGGGTGTGAACGGGAGCATTCTCGCACCGCGCTGGAGTGCATTGCACTGCCAGGCCAATAGAGGGGTGGGGAGAAACCAGAAATACCCCCTTCCCATTGGTAGATGAAGGCTGGTCTAGTGGCCTGGCACCACGTCCAATTCCAGGCTTTCCAGCCCTCCTGGTTCTCCTCTCACACGAGTCCTCACCAGACGCTATAAAATAGAGCGCTGGTGGAGTGGCAGCCCTTGCTCCCGGGGGACTCAGATCTTTGGGAGGGGGGGGCTTGGGGATCGTGTTGAGGGGGAGACCAAGCCAGTGAGGGAACTGATAGCTTCAGGAGGACAGGAGAAGCCAGAGCCGAACGACCACACCGGAGAGAGGCCAATGAGGTAAGGGAGCTAAAAGAGTTTTGAGGGGGGGGGACTATGGTAAGGTCTCCTCTTAGACATTACTCTGCCTCATCGAGTCACTTTTTTCTTTATATTGGCACACTTTTTTTGGTCCAGCACTGTAGGATGATCCTCTACTGCTTGCTGTCGCTGCTGGGCTCAAATGCTGGGTTCATGTCCAGTACTGTTGGTGTGGAACTCAGAGAGCACAGCTGGCATGAGGAACAAGCATTCTGGCTCATTAACAGTGCTAGGAGAAGGCCGTGGATCTTCAAACTACCCTCAACCAGAAAAGGGTGCCATTATAAAAAAACAGGGTAACTCAAGGGGGCTGTCAAGGCTGGATGGGGAGAGTTTGAGAGGCTAAGACGGTTAGGGGTGAATTTTAGTTCTTGGAGAGCTACACACAGCCAGAGTAATGGGCAGAAAGGATTGGGGACAGTCTCCGCCTAACTTACTGGGGCAGTTTTTCTGTAATTTCTGCGGCCAGCCCAAAATTCTGCAGCTGGCCTTGATTCCTGTGGCAGTCGCTGCCTGCCACAGAATCACAGAAAACAGGGGGTCTTGCCCGTGCGGCACCTCTGTCTCTACAGGGCCACCCAGTTTGGCAGTTCCATTCCTAACATCTAATGCAGTGTTTGATGCCTGAATAAGGTTGTTACTTAATGTTATAATAGCAGTGGAGTTCAGGGTTGTTTGGGCTGCTGGTTAAGAGCTGGTAGGAGGATTAATTTAATTTATATGTCTAAGGGCCAAGTGGGATTGGACAGTTGGTAGGGGTTCGGGATGGGATCCGGGTGGGGAGGGTGGATCTGTGGACAACCAATCTAAGTGAAGTAGTCCTGAAAGCTCCTTCTCATAAAGACCTTTATGGAAAGGAAAGGGAAAGGGGAAGTGTTTAACCAGGAAAGGCACACTAAACTGGAACTTGTTTCCAGGTGCGACCTGGGAGGACAAGGAAGTTAAGTGACTTGCTCAGGGTCACACAGTATGGAAGTGGGAGCTGATGAGATTCAAACCCAGGTCTACAGGTTTGCAGCTCAGTGCCCTTAACCGCTGCGCTATACTGCCTCCTTAACATAACTTTACATAGAAACATAGAATGTGACGGCAGATACGAATGTGATGGCAGATACGGGCTGCTGCAGACCCGACTTTATTACATTTCACTCAAAAAGAACAGGCTTGTACTTCATTTTTATCAATCCACAGCCTCACAACTTTGCAGCAAGTGGTATTTGTGCACCCACTGCCCACTGAGCAGTAAAAACTAAATTCAGGATCTGGCAAATTGGCACAGCTGCAGGGTTACTGCTTGGGGTGCTGGTGACCCGGGTTATGAAATGAGCACGTGTTGTCTGGGAGAGGGGGCAGCTGGGTGGGGCGGGGGGCAGTATCAAGTGTCCCAGGGACAACTCTCCTCCGTTAGGGTGTTGGTGGGGGTAGGGACTCTGCATTTTGCTGAGAGACTGCTACTAGGTAGAAGTTAGGTGGTAGTGCGTGTGAGCACACCAGAATGCGGAGGGCTTTTGTCAGATGCCAGCCCTAATGTATGCCACTGCATGCGTGCATGCATATCATTGTACACCAGCACCCTTGGCGAGAAACAAAGTAGGGAAAAATGCCCCAGTCGTATCTGGCATCCCCCGCAGGCACTGCACAGCTGCCATGGCAGACCGTCCGCCACCTTGTTTGGTCCTGGGCAAGCAGTAGATAGCTTGTGGGCACAGGAGAAGGTCAATGACTGAGCTGTGGGAGGTGCCACAGGGACCAGGGGATAAGGGAGCAGAAACAGATAATGGAGGGGTTGGGCACTATTTTCCGGTCTCTGTTTGAAGAAGTAACAAAATTACTGCAGAATGTGTAATATGCAAGCAGTATAGCATGCTAGCTGGCATCATATTCCGTACCTACATAACGCTGCATTGTCAGTCTTATTTGTATGGAAATTGCAGTCCTATAACCTCTGCAGCTCAGCAGTTGATGTGCCTTTGCACCCTCTCAGTCCTGTAAATCCTAGAGGGCAGCAGGGAGCAAGTCTGCTTTGCCTTTCTTGAAGTCTGGTTGACTAGTGCTGTGAAATCTTTGACCATGGCTGCCTAATCCGATGGCCATGTCTGAAAACCTGAGAACAGATTGAAAGAGTTCATGACATGAAATAATAAATAATAGGGAGATGTGATGGGAAGCGGAATAATGCAGAGTGCACGTACCCCAGAGAAATTGACATCTTGGCTCAGTTACTGAATTCCCCACTGGCTCATACATCAGTCTGTGTGAGTAATGTGTGTGTGTGAAAGGAGTTAGCCCTGCCCCCCGCTAAAATTTGCACATACTGTATGTTGTCGCACAGGGAAACACAGGTTCTGAATATAGGAACTGGGCCCAGTGCGGTCACTTTTTCAGAAATAAATTTCAGTAATGAATATAGAAGGCACGTTTGCATCCTGGGATAGGGGAGTAGAGATGTCAGTCCATGTTACATCCAGTGTCGGGGCATCCACGTGGGTGCCGTTAGAAAACATATGAGTGAGTTTTAAAATATTCACGCGAAGCGCAGGGTATCACTTTAAGGGTGATGCTGCTTGTTACTTGAAATGAGTCAGGGTTCCTAGGGCCGCTTTTAATGATGCACTTTGAAATCACTTCTGTAGATCACTATCACCAGAACTTCCTGTTTCTTGTCTGCTGAAGTTGGTTGTTCTCTGATTGGCCTAGTTAAAAGCCTTTTAGTTTAATGTAAAGTTATGCTAGATTCCGTTAGAGAACTTGAAAACAGCGAAGGGTCACTATAAAAGGAACTGAGCATAGGAGGAGACTGCAGTATGCTGTGGGAGAATCATAGAAGAGGAAGCAATGTGGTTTTGTATGCTAATACTCCCACGGTGCATTAGGCTGAAGTATACTAAAAGATGACAGAAAGACAGACTTCAATTTTTTTTTTTTTTTTTTAGCAAAATTGCCATGTCTGAAGCCTCACCTCCCTACAAAAGTGGTTAGTTTTTACTTTTGCTGCAGTGCCTATCTGAGGACTGTACCCGGCTTATGACACTGCTGTAGCAGTCTGACTCCTAGACATAGCTGTTACTCACTCCAGGTTGCTAAGATAGTGGGAGATCCTTTAGCCAAAGGTTCTTCACTGCATTCACACAGTGCTGGTTGACTTCTGCAAGTGGTGTCACTCTGTTTAGCTCAGTGATCTAAGTCTAAATGGGAGTGTAACTGTGCCAAGCTCCTGTTTAGAGGGTGGCAGGGCTCTCCATAAAATAATGAAGTAACGCTGTTCAGAAAGCCAGTTGTCATCAAGGCCTTCTGTTTTTTGTAGTGCAGTTCTACTGAGTGTACTGATTTCACTCAGAACAATGTGTTGTTAATGATTTTTACAAAGAACAGGAAATCACCCCACTGTCCCAGCATGCATTCTGCTGTTCTTTAAGGTGGTATAAGCTTCATGAAATATCTGCCCTATGCACCTCTAAGGTATTATTTCAGAAAAATTATCCCTCCAAATGATTCAAATTGTGTGTTTATTTAGTTAAAATGTTGTCACTCAGGAAAGACGGGTAAGCTTCAAGCAGCTAATTGCTGGGTGTGTCCTGGGGGAGGAACACAGGATACAGTAGATGCAGACAGTCAGCAACAGTGTCAGTGGCTCAGTAGGTAAACATAGAAACATAGACTTTGACGGCAGATAAGGACCACTTGGCCGACCCAGTCTGCCCATTTCCCTACCTATTGGATAAGCTGCAGATTCTAGTTAACCAACAGCCTACTTCCTGCAACCCCCCACTATAATTGCCTTATGTCTGTCCCATGCATGTTTGAATTCCCCCACTGTTTTAGACCCCACAACATCTCCAGGAAGGCGGTTCCATGCGTCCACCACTCTCTCAGTGAAAAGAATTTCTCACATTACCCCTGAGCCGTCCCCCCTCTAACCTTTAAATTGTGCCCCCTTGTTCTTACACATCTCTTTTTCTGAAAGATGCTACCCTCCTGGACTTTGTTGATTCCCTTGAGGTACTTAAAAGTTTCTGTCATGTCCCCCCGTCCGTCCTTTCATCAAGGGTATACATATTAAGCTCTCTTAGTCTCTTTTCATATGGTTTCTGATGTAGACCCTGCACCATTTTAGTTGCCCTCCTCTGGACTGCTTGCATCCTGTCTATGTCCTTGTGTAGATGAGGTCTCCAAACTGCACGCAGTACTCCAGATGGGGTCTCTCCAACTGTCTGTATAGAGGGATAACCACTTCTTTCTACTTGTGATGTCCCTCCCTATGCATCCCAGTATCCCCCTGGCTCTCCTTACTGACTTCTCACATTGCTTACCCACCTTTAGGTCATCTGATATGACTACCCCAAGTCCCTTCCATTATTGTTGTTGTTAGTACCTCCCCTGCTATTGTGTACTTTTCTCCTGGGTTTTTGTTTCCCAGGTGCATTACTTTGCACTTCTTTGCATTGAATCTAAGTTGCCATATGTCTGACCATTCCTCCAACCTTGCCAAGTCCCTTCTCATCCTTTCTACCTCCCCCTTGTGTATCAACTCTGTTACAGATCTTTGTGTCATCTGCAAAGAGGCATACCTTTCCTTCCAGACCCTCTGCAATGTCACCTATAAAAATGTTAAAGAGGACTGGACCCAGTACTGAGCCCTGAGGTACTCCCTTCTATTTCCTCCTCTTTATACCCACCTTATAATGCCCCTGTTAGCAATATTTACTGTATAGCTCTCTGTATGTACCTCCTAATATGTTACAAACTGTGTTTATGTACTGTCTTGTTGTAATCCATGACGTGGCACCTTTGTAAAAGAGCCCTGGCTCAAAGGTATTTGTAATCCTAGATCTGAATTAAAAAAAAAAAAAAAAAAAAAGAGGTCCTATCTGCCTGTTCTGGTGGTAGTTCAGGTGGATGTTAAAGATTCCATGGCACTTCTCGAAAAGAGTACGGGAATTTCCCCGGTGCCCTGGCCAGATTTTCCCCCATTCACTAAAAATACCACCAACAGCTTAATCTGGTTCATGGTCAGTTGGCATTCATCTGTATCCCCCTTCCCGTGCCTGAAAATAGGTAGGATTTGTCTAGTGCACTTACCCGGTCAGCAAAAACTAAAATAAAATAACAAAAAACAAAGATGAGGGCATAGTAATAAGTAGAACAATATGGGGATTCATACAGATATATTCCTTAACCCTCCGACCTGAGGAACATGTTAGAGCCAGCCAGTAGCCAGGTTTGCCTTCTACAATCTCAATCAGATTTTAGGTTGAAATGTACAAAAAGAATAAAAAGCTGCAGTCAGGCCATCTTTTACTTCAGATTCTCTCATCTCTAGAATTACCATCTCATGTGTTTACTTTCCGCAGCCGACCCTCACCCACCCCAACCTGGGTTAAAAGAGAACATGCTGCACCTCGGCTGTATGCACTCTTATTTATTTATTTTATTTATTTAGACAGCAGTTTGGAAAACCTTTGAGCCATAGGCTCATTTACAAAGGTACCTTGTCACAGTAAGACAAACGAAAATACACAGTATAACACAGTATAACAGTAACTTAAGACATAGATACAAACAAGCTGGTACAGGTAGGATTGATGCAAACAATACCGGAGTTATGTACATTCCGTGGCTGAACCTGATCCACTTATGTCTGTGGCTGCTGTATTATGGTCGTTGTTGGTGACCTGTCAATGCCACCTTGTATTTATTTATTTATTTATTTATTTAAGAATCAGTTTACAACCTTTGAGCCAGAGGCTCGTTTCCAAAGGTACTTCGTCACATAAAGACATACATTGTGTTTTGGTTACATAGCAAAGATTTGCAAAACAACAGGCGTTCAACAGAGGCGCCACGTCACATTGTGGACAGACAAATACAAATTGGGTACAGGGTACATGTAATTGATAACAGGTGTTCCACAAGTTGGTATCAAGTGAGCATTCTGGTAGGTAAACACTGAAACAGCTGGCACTGGCCAGGTTAAACATAGGCATGGTGTACAGGGAAGTGGTGGAGGGATGGTTGGGTGGAGAGCTGCCGGGGCATTGTCAAGAGAAGCAGAGGTGGAGGCTATGTTCAGAGACAGGAGCAGTTACGAGTGCTGAAGATGTGGTCCAAGTGTGGTTTTGAACTTGGCGATGGTGATGGCATTGGTGATGGTGGCAGGAGAGAGTTAAACCAGGTTGGGGCTCTATAGCAGAAGGACCTCTGGCCACGGCTGGTTCTAGATCTGGGGACCTTTAGAGTGGTCTTGTGGGAAGACCGTGTTGCAACAGTGGGAGGGCTCTGGTGGATGGATGCCGTTACCCCAGGGGGGGAGAGCCCGAGTAGGGTTTTTTTGGTGAGGAGACAGGTTTAGTATTGGAGCCGTTCATCCAGGGTTAGCAGGTTAGCATCGACATACAGCTGACAGGTGTGTGTGAGTCTGGGGGCACCAGTAATCAATCTGCACGCTTTATTCAGGGTTAGGTGAATTTTGTTGAGTGCAGTGGTGTCAGCAGCACATATATACTGGTAGACCATAGTCTACAAGGGACAGCACGGATGATGTAACAGCTAGCCGGAGAGCATTTGGGAAGGCAGGTTTTATGGCGAATAGGATGCCAAGCCGGTGTTGGTGGCGGATGTTAGGCGCCGATGTGGTTGTGAAATGTGAGGGCTGAATCAAGGTAACCCCAAGGTATTTGTAGGAGCAGACTTGTTCCAGTGGCTGGTTGGTACTTGAAGGATATAGAGTGGGTGGTTGCTAGCTTTGTTTTGGGGTGGGAAAAGAACATAGTTTTGGTTTTCTTAAGATTGATGATGAGTCTGCGCCTCCTTAAACCAAGCCTCGGCACTGTTGAAAGACTGCTGTAGGGAGTCCTGTAGGGAGATGGTATTAGTGGGTGGCAAAAGGACAGGCTGCCTGCATACAGCAGAATTTTGCCAGGGCATGCACTGGGCAGGGTATTCAGATACAGCGAGAAGAGAAGGGGCCCAGGATGGAGCCTTGGGGACCCCAGAGAGAATGGGACCGGTATCAGAGAGTGTTATTAATTTTGACACACTGAGATCGGTGTCAAGATAGCTAGCACACCATGCCAGGGGCCAGCCGAGAGACCAGTGTGGCAGAGTGCATTCAGCAGAAGTGGATGGGAGACAGTGTCGAAAGCCTTTGAGAGGTCAATGAACACTGCACCAGCTAGGAGCTGGTATCCAAGGAGGAGTGTAGAAAGTTGGAGAATTAATAAGGGCAGTGCTGGTACTGTGACCCGCACGGAAGCCATGTTGCTCTGGGCATAAAATGTTATGCTTAGCCAGATAATCAGTGATTTGAATGGCCACCACTTTCTCCAGGGCTTTAGGGAGAGGGAGGAGGATGGAGATTGGCCGGTAGTTGTTGGCCGATGACCTGTCGCCTTTATGAATAGGTGTGATAATGGCTGTTTTCCAGGCTGTGGGAATTGTCCCAGGCAGAGTGACTGGTTAATTAGGCTTGTGAGTGGTGCAAGGACTTCATCTAGCACCAGCCTGAGGATGCTGGGGTCCTGTGAGTCACTGCCGGGATTGTTGCCATTGAGAGCTTGATTAGATGGGTCTGGCTTCCGGTGGAAATCTTCGAGGAGGAAGCTGGGGTGCTGGAGGACAGGGGAGGTTGGCTGGGGAGGGTCAAAGAAATTACTAGGAGGACTGAGCTAAGGTCAGTGAAAGTGGTGTTGAACCAGTTAGCTATGGTGGCAGGCTCGGTGGAGGTGGTGCATTTCTGGTGAGCTGGGATGGGGCAGGGAAGCAAGCTTTACCATTGAGTTGCTTAATATTATCCCAGAAGGTCCGGGCTGAGCCCCAGGAGGAGGTAAGGGAGGCCTGGTAATGGTCTGCCTTGGCCTTCCTGATGGCCCATGAGCACTTATTCCGGGCTGCATTGTATGCTTGCCTATCAGACAGACGACCTGTTTCAGTGGCAAGGTGCCAGAGGTTATCCCGGTTTCTAAGTAATTGTAGGAGGGCTGGGCTAACCCAGGTGCGTCTGCTTTTGGACTGGATTTTGGTTAAGGCTGCAAAGAGATCACAGGCCATGTTGAAGGTGTGAGTGAAGAAGGTGAGGCAGTGTCAATGTTGATTGCCTGCTGAATGGGGGACCAGTCTATCTGGGTGAGGAGTGCTTTAGTTTCTTCAGCCCACCAGGGCGGAGGCGCCTCATGGAGGGTGGTCTGGGCTTTGGGTTTGGGATTGGGGCTACCCAGTGAATAGGATAGGGGGTGGTCACTCAGGGAGTCTGGGAGGACCTGGATGTTTTGGATTTTGAGGGTCGGGTTAGTTATAATAACATCCAGAAGGTGCTGGTACCACTCTTAGGTTAAGTCTCGTGGGCTGGGTGACGAGTCAGGCCAGATCTTGGGCGGCAAATGAGTCTCTGGTGGTGGATGAGGAGCTGCTGAGCCAATTTACATTAAGGTCCCCCACTAGGATTTGTTCTGCCTTATGGTGGAGGGTGGCCAGGTAGTCCGTTAAAGATACCAGGGCTGGGTGCTGGTTCTTTGGGGGAACGTAGGCTGTGGTGAGATAGAGAGGGCTTCTAGAGGGGTCTGGGGTGAGTCTGAGGGTAAGGGCCTGGGCCCCATTTATGAGGGCAGGGGTGGGGAGTGCATGTCCAGGTATTGTGTCCCTGATGTAGATTGCACAGCCTCCCCCTCGTTTGCCTACTCGGTCCTCCCGGTATAAGGTATAGCCTGGGAGGGAGACAAATGAGTCAGGAGTTGATTTGGACAGCCAGGTTTCAACCAGGGCTGTGATGTCTGGTTGGTGAGCCAAGGCCCAGCACTGTAGGGCGTCAAATTTCTTCAGCAGGCTGCATATGTTCATGGAGGCTACTTGAAGACCAGTGGGCTGAGGTGGGTGGATGGGTGACAGGGCCTGGGTTGGGATGTGGTGTTCCCTGTTAGGAGTAGAAGGAGGAGAAGTGCTCTGGTCAGAGGGGGCAGCTGGAGAGTTTACGCGGAGCGATAGAATGAGGAAGGGGGTTGAAGCACAAGGGGTGGTAGGGTAGCACAGGCAGAGAAGGCCTGAGTGATCAGAAGTGCAAGGGGGCTGTGGGGGGAGGACAGGTAATGTCTGGAAGGGGGGTGAGGTGGAGAGGAGCATATGGGATGTGTGAAGGAGGAGGGAGGGGGAGGAGCAGTGGTAAAGGAGGAGGGGCGGACAGGAGGGTAGGTAGGAACACTGGAGTAGCGAGGCTGAGGGTTAATAGGGACAATAGGGTTGGTGGAAGGCAGAGGAAGGAGGAGGAGAAGAGATAGGCTGGCGAGCAGGGGATGCATGTGCATAGTTGGAAGGCTGGTGGAGCTGAAGTGAGGAAAGAATGGGGGACTAGGATGACAGAGGGAGATAGTAGTGAGAGATCACCCTGAGCCTAGTTGCTGCTATGGTGTAGTGGTAGTGTATGTGCCTGAAGTGCATAGAGTACCAGGTTCAAGCCTGATCAGGGTAGTAGGAGACAGCTAGACTAGTGGCTGTAGCAGCAGAGAGTTGGGTTCAAGGTTTGCAGAAGCACTTAGATAACACTTTAGTTGTGTCACAGGGTTAGTGCGTTTTATAGCTATGAGATCCTGCAGTAAAAATAGGCAGGTGTTCTAGGTGAGTGGTGGAACTGGGGACTTTGGAAACAAGGGTGCAGGGTTCAAATCCTAAGGAAGAAGAGGTAAACTTATATTTTGGCAGGTTGGGGGTAAGTGATTAAAAAGGCTTAAAAGTAGTAATAAAATAGGTAGGCAATGTGGTGCAGAGGTAGAGCAGCTGACTGACTGTAAGGGTACTGGGTTTGAACACAGCTCAGGGACAGAGTGTAGAAAGGGTCAATTTTTTAAATCAGAGAAGGAGGGAGTGAGGAATGGTTAAGAGTATGAAAATAGAGGAAGTTGTTGGCCTGGTTCATTGGCTCAGAGGATAGTCAGTAGAATTTAGAGAGAGAAGGGTACAAGGTTTGAGCATTAGCAGGTGCTTAGAGATAGGCTGAAGGAGGAGTGCAGAAAGTAGGTGGTAGAATGAATCAAAGGGAAGTGCAGTGACCTCTAGTGGGACAGCTGTGAAGTGGTAGCTAGGAGGGTTATAGAGTTGAGAGAGCAGCTAGAATGGAAAGTGCAGTGACCCCTAGTGGTTGGTGGTCTATAACCTGCAAATGGGAAAGTGGACACTTAGTAAAAAGGAGGGTAGGTCACGTGACGTGCCAGCAGCAATATATGGAGCGCCGACCCTGGGTGGGAAGTGCCTCACAACAGTCAGGCTGTAGTGCAGGACACTTTACCTCTTAAAGGCGCTGGCAATCCCCATTCACCATTCTCTGCTGCTGTCAACCTGGGGGAGAGGGGACATGACTTGAGACCTTCAAGTACTTGGAAGGGATAAAAGGGGGGGGGGGCTCTTTAAGCTAAGTGGCAACCAAAACACAAGGGGGCACAGGCTGAAGTTGGGTACGGGGTTTCAGGAGGGAGGTTAGGAAGCATTTCTTCATGAAGAGGGTGGTGGCTGGTTGGAATGTGCTACCGGAAGCAGTGGTTTCATTGAAGATGGTGGGCAGCTTCAAGAGAGGCTGGGATAGACATAAGGGGAAAGTAAGGGTCATGGGAAGGGCAGATGGGAGGATTGGGGGAGGCAGGGACAGTAGATTAAACTGTGGACCCTGCAATACAAGCAGACTACATAGACCAAATGGCCTTATTCTGCCGGTGTCTTCATATGTTTGTAACCTATTTAATAAACATTTTTTTTTTTTTTTTTTACTTTGTTTACTGAGTAATCGCAGTTTGGTCCTCCTGTGTGCCTTGTTACCACATTTAGTACAGCTCCCTGTACCTGTGCCATATATTGTATGAAATGTTTTTACAGCTTTTGCATGTGTGATGCACATGTTTGATTCTCTTCATGTCTTATTAATTATTAACAACCTTTGTGGTATTTTTATTTTATTTTGTGATAAATATCTTGCCCACAAATGAGATACAGCAAATTAAACCTTGCCAGCGAAGTAGCTACTTCGCACTACATAAAGCTTCAGGAAAGCACGACTTTACCACCAATTTTTATTTGGTGTTTTTTGTTTTACTGTAACCAAAAAAAAAGAAAATCTTCCACCACCCTTATAGTACCCATTCCGCCATCCTTCCCCCAGCCCAGGCCAGTAAAACAGCAGCCCCTTCCCCCCCCACATTCATAGCACCACATACCACCCTCCCCCGACAGCCAACGCAAAGTATAAAATGTAACACAAACAGTCCATAAATCTTTCAGTCCCGGTCAGTATAAAACAGCCCCCCTTCCTCCCAGCTTACTAGAATCTCATCGCCTCTCCCTTCTGGCACCACATATTTTAGTGATGAAAACTCGTAAATCAATGTCTACTGCTGCTGGCTCAGCCTTCCTCTCACCATCTTAGCCAGACACAGCCTGAATGAAAGTGCACCGGGGGGGGTAAGATGGAGGAGAGTGAGATGGGTGTTACAGGGGCAGGGGGAATAATTTATGGACTGCTTCTGTTCCTACTTTCACATTTATACTTGTTAGGGTGGAGGGTGGGATTGGGTGCTATGAGGGGTGGAGGTGAAGTTGTGTGTTAAAAGGGTGTGGGAAAAGGGGGTTGTTCTGATATACTGACCAGGGCTGGGGAGCAGGAGGGTGGAGTGGGCTGCTACAAGAGTGGAGGAAGGGACGCTTGTTTTGTTCCTTCTTTGAGAAAAAAAAAATGCCACTTTGCTAGCAAAATACCCTTCCCATGGTTTATCCCACATCAAGTGCTGACTTCACTCTGTGGGGCACTTTGTGAAGTGTCAGTTCATGTGGTACCCCGTGGAGAATGGGACGGCTTTACTTCTCAGAAGCTACGCAAAGAGCGTGGCACCTGGCATAGTTCTTGGCGAAGTGAGGTTTCGGCACTTCTTCTGTCTCTGAGTGAGTCCTCAACTGTAAACAATCTCCTCTGGTATCTCGGTCCTGCTTTACCTAGTTTAAATGAAATACAGTAAGTCAAAGTAGCTCAGCGGAGATAAAACCTCTGGTTTTCATTTTTATTGGAGTTCTGCTTCTACCCAATTTTTTGGGCTGGAGGGACGGCATCACTGGTTGCTTAAAGAAGCAGCATGATTCAGTTAGGCAGCAACTAGGCATCTTAACTGAATCGCACTTCAGTAAGCAAAACATAGTTAGGATAAAGGAGGTACTTTTTTGTTTAGTTATTTTCTGCTGATCTATAGAAAAGATGACACCTGCCCATCTCCGCAAACTCTGGACCTGCTGAAACGGACATCTACTGTGATTGGTCAGGAGGGGCAGGCAAAAAGCCGTCTTTTTGGGGATCTAAAAAAACAAGTAAGGTGAAAAGAAACTACTTTAGTTTGGTTATTTTAGCTTACTGTGGTGTGATTCACTAAAGGAGCCAATCAATCAATCCTTTATTTATAAAAAGTGCTTTTCCAGAGCCAAAGAGCCTGTGCATAAAACCACATATTAACATACTAAAATGCCAGCAGAATAGGCCTAACGGTCTCTCGAGTCTGCTCAATTTTCAGCACCCGTACTGAGGGCCGATTTTGGTGTCCCCCCCCCTTCCCCTTGGGTTATACTGTCCCCAGTCCCAGATGTTCCACCTGTACTGGGCCTGGTCAGATTTACCCTCCCCCTGTACCTGTCTCATCCCCTCTTAAACCCGTCCACAGTCTCCACCTCTACCAGCTCCCTGGGAAGTGCATTCCATGGCTCCACCACCCTTTCAGTGAAATAACATCTCCTCCTCTCCCCTCTGAGCCTGTCCCCTTCCAGCTTACACTCTTGACCTCTTGTTGCCCCACCCTCCTTCCTTTGGAGCACCCTGACTGGGCCTCCTTTACTGATCCCGTTCATGTACTTAAAAACCTCTATCATGTCCACCCGTCCCTCCTCTCCTCCAGGGTGTACATGTCGAGCTACTTGAGCCTCTCCTCATAGGTCCTCTTCCCCCAGGCCCCAGCTCATTTTGGTTGCCCTCATTTGAATCCTCTCTAGGAGTGTAATATCCCTCTTTAAATGTGGTCTCCAAAACTGTACACAATACTCAAGGTGTGGCTTAACCAAGCAGTTGTACAGTGGAAGGATCACTTCCGCCTTTCTGGAGGTAATCCCCCTGGCGATGCATCCCAGCATCCTATGTGCCCTTGCCGCTGCCCTAATACAGGTCTCTGAGTTGTTCATTTTGACATCTACCACTACCCCTTGGTCCCTCTCACCCTCCATGACTTGAATCATGTGTCCTCCCAGGGTATACCCCTGGCCTGGATTTCTGACTCCCAGGTGCAGAACCTTGCACTTCCCCACATTGAATTTTAGTTTCCATTTTCCCGACCACCTTTCCAGAGCCTCCAGATCCTCCTGCAAGGCCACCCTTCCCTCCTCCCCATCCACCACTGCACCTAGCTTTGAGTCATCTGCAAAGAGACCCATGTCACTCCTGATCCCCCTTCTGATGTCTGAGATACAGGCGTTGAACAGGAGTGGCCCCAGCACTGACCCCTGGGCAACCCCATTAGTAACCCACCTTGGCGATGAGGCTAACCCTCCAACCACCACCTTCTGTGTACGCTCAGAGAGCCAATTTCCTATCCATCTTAACAACTGTCTCCTTACCCCCATTTCCTTCTATTATATTATTAATATATATTATAACATTTAAAAATGTTCAGTATTCATCAAATAAAATAAAATGTCCATTTTTCAGTAAGTTAAAATCATATACCCAGCATGAAATCATGCTCTAGCATCTGGGAACGCTTGACTAAATAAATATGTTTTAAAGCTGTTTTAAAGCTTTGGATGATCAGGCACTCTCGAATCTGACGAGGTAGAGAGTTCCACAGGGTGGGGGCTGCAAAAACAAAAGACTGAGCTCCAAATGTCTTTAAACACACCCTGGGAATCTCCAGCAATCCCTCCTCGGTGGACCAGAATAGGCGAACAGGGCAGCAGGGACAAAGGAGATCTTGCAGATAACGAGGTCCCTGTTCTTGTAGGGCTTTGTAGGTCATTAACCCGACCTTGAAGGTGATCTGCCACTGTACCAGCAGCCAGTGCAGACCGTGCAACACAGGTGTAATAAGACTGGTCCTGGAGGTACCAGTCAAAGGTCTGGCCGCTGCATTCTGCACCAGCTGCAGGTGGCGGATATATACCCCTGGTAGCCCTAGGTCAAGGGCATTGCAGTAGTCAAGGCGGGAGGTCACAAAAGCATGGACCAACATTGGAAGGTCATCAGGAGGAATCGGATGCGTCACCCATGCGATATTCCTCAGATGAAAAAATGAGGTCTTGACAATGGCCGATACCTGAGATCTAAAGGTCAGACCGCTGTCAAAAATAATGCCCAGGTCCCACACCCAGTCTGAGGTAGTCAGCTGAACATCCCCAAGCCAAAGCCTAGAGGGCTGTCCTGTCGACAAACCCGCCTCCTGACGACCTGGGTCCACAACTAACAATTAAGTCTTATCCGGGTTCAACCGCAGCCAGCTGGCACTCATCCAGTCCTGGATTTCGGAAAGACAGTTATTAAAGACCGAAAGAAGCGCCGGCCCGCCAGCGCAGTGGTTAGATTTCCGCTTACGACGCCAGCGACCCGGGTTCGGGAACGAGCCTGGGTCACTGGAGGGCCGGCCGGTGGGGGTGGAAGGATTGAGTGTCCCATGGACAGCTCTCCTTCTCCGGGAGGAGGGTAGGGGACTGGTCCGTCGCCTGCTGGCTCCTAGCGGAGTCTGGGAGTATCACAGGACACACGGCCCAATGCTAACTGGGGGAGGAGCGGACGTTGGCGTATGCCATGATGTCACTATGCTGCCCCCAACAGGAAAAAGGGAAAATTGCTCGCTGGCCGCAGGATGACTGCTCTCTGTCCCCCGAGTGCCTCTAGCACCTTCCCAGTGCCTCCTGCTCCTCAGCAGCATCCCCGGGCCCTAGTAGTGTGTGCTGGGGCCATCCCCTCTCCCCGGTGCCTTCCCTCTCAGAGGAGGGGGACCCACCCGGCCAAGCGATACGCCGGGATATCCCGGGGATCGGCTGCCATATGAGGACCAGACAGAGGAGGGCTGGACCAGGACAGTGGGGCTGGAGGGACCCTGTGGAGCCCGAAGGAGTGGGGGACCAGTGAAGCACGGATGCGGGGAGAAAAAAAAAAAGTCCGAAAGAAGGCTATTCTGCTTGGACACAAAGTTGATCAATTACTGAAAGATAAAAGCAGTACCGTTGTTTTTTTTTTTAAGCCCAGCTAGCATAAACTGCTGCTTTAAGCTGATACATTGGATAAAAAGCTCTGGTTCGATTTGGACCTTGGTCCTGGGGTTCTGTGGCTTGTGCTTTAACTACTTCTGTGTCAACATTGGGACAAGGCTGTAGTCCCTTGTCCCGTGGTCTGGGGGTTTGAACCCACAATTTTCTGGCCAAGAGGGGAGTGTGCCACCACAAGCACACACTAATACAAGACATTTGCTTTCCAGGGAAGAATATAAGACCAGCTTCTTGAACTTTTTCTGACCTAGTAATACACTTCTTGTGCATTAAGTAGCAAGAAAAAGGTTTCAAGCAAGGGCTAGTCTGTGGCTGTTGGGCAGTCCGCCGAGGACTTCACATTGACATCAGTCAGTTAGAGTCAATGAGTGTCCTTGTTTGGTTCTTGAGGAAGAGTAGATAGCAGTAGCTCAGTTTAGCTGCTAATGGTGTTAACAATACCCACACTGTACGCTGCAATTGACTGCTTTGTTTGGCAGTTGAAGGCAGACAGCTGTTTGTATTTGGCGTGTGCATATTAGAAAGACTTTTTTTCTCATTTTGCATTTATTCCCCATACTCCAAAAATCTCCTTGCCCCATTTCTTTTTCATTTCTTGTTTTTTTTTTCTTGTTTTTCCCTTTCAGTCCCCCACCACCATATTCAGGATCACCATGGTTGTTGTTTTGGCAGAAAGGGCGTGCACGCAAGCAGATGGCTACCTTCACTGCAGACTCCAACACAGCTCTGTGATTGACCAGTTGGGGGTGTGCTAGTACTTGGTGGCCCCCACCATCCTGTACCCAGAGCTGGGGGCCTCACCTCCTCACAGTGCCCTAATCCCAGCAGGACCCAGTGTGGGATACTGTGGATGGCGCATAAACTCAGTATTCTAGCTGGCAGCTCTGTACACTACTGGTGTGGCACTGGACCAGACCACCCCACACATATCTGTTTTTAAAATGGCCATATGTCATTTCCATGCTGGCAGAGGTAGTGGTTAATGCATGGATCTAGCAGGCCACATTTTCCTTAAAAAAAAAAAAAAAAAAAAAAACTAGTTTTCAGAGGTGCTGTTTGACCCCCCATTCCCAATCAGGAAAGGAGGGTTGCTTGTTCGGCTCTGTGACAGGCTGAGGTAGGGTTAGAATGGAAAGGCTTGGGTTGTGTCTGCCATAGGAATGTCCTTTACGATTGATGCCCTTGTGTATCTCCCTCCCCCCCGCACTGTGGCTTAAACCCTAATTTTTTGCGGACCGAGTACATCGGCGTGTTACTGGAATTAGTTCTGCCCTTTGACTTCTGGGGAAGGGCTATCACAGAGCTCCCAGATCTACGTGGATTTTTGGAAAAACAGAAATTATGTAGTCTACAGGAAAACTGTTTTCATAGACTTACACTGGATATAGAGGAAAACAGAGCATTTTAGTTTCTGTAGGACATGATGTAATTTACAGGAGGGACACAAAATGAATGGGCTGGGTGTGGTGCTGGGGAGCGACAGAGAATGAATGGGTTGGGACCCTTTTAACCCCGCAAATATCCATGGCTCTCATCCAGTGGATGCAGTTCTGTCTCTGCTTCTTCAACTGGGTTGAGGTAATATGCCTGAATCTACTCCCCAGAATACTGTATTACTGTACCTATAAACTCTTCTACTCATGCCAGACAAGCTCAACTTCCCAATGTGGAACAGATCTATTTCTAGATTTATAAGGCATGGAAAAACCCTCGGATCAGATTCTTAGCAATCCAAGTGCCCTGGGGGAAAGGAGGAGTACGCCTCCCGTATCTTGAACTCTATACCATGGCAGCCCAGGTAAGAGTAATTTGCTCATGTTAGCACATACCAATCACTCCTACTGGAAGCAAATCTGAATTAGCAGTAAATGATGTTTATAGCTAGGATAAATACTTATTTGGAAACCCACCAGCCTGTGTTCCATTTACTAAATGTTACGAATATACAGTCAAAACATTATGCAAGTGGAGACTTGTGCAATGGACCTACATGTCCCCCTCTCCATCGATTTCCTCACCAGACAATAGTGGACAACACATCATACCCTCCTGATAACATAGATGGAGCAATGCAGGGATGGGGCAGACTGGGACTTGGATACGCATTTCAGTTACTAGACTCCAGAGGTATTTTGCCACTTGCAACCTTACAAGCCCCGTATTATCTACCAGTCACAGAGCATTATTGATATTTATAGCTTCGGTCATACATCAGCGACAAAGGTGAGACATTTACCTGAGAAACCCTCGCAAGTCTTCCAAATTATAAAATCACTTAAAGAAAAAAAGAAAAACAAATATAAAATCACTCCTGTTACAGGACACATGGACCCATCATACCAGTCATCTTTATGAAGTTTTACTAGAAGCCACTACTGACACTACTAATTCAAGTCTCCAGAAATGGAGCACACAGCTAGACTCCCACTGTACCCTAGAGGTCTGGCATAAGTTTGCGATCCCTGATTGCTGCCTGACCTCAGCCACCTACTGGAGAGAATTCTCCTGGAAGTGCTGTTATCGATTGTTCTGCTGTCCAGATAGCATGGCTAAATACTGGCAGTCTACGGATAGCCAGTTTTGGAGGTACTGTGGGCAGCTCACAGCATCACAGACGCACATTTTTTGGTCCTGCCCTCAATTTCAATCCTACTGGAGGGCAGTTATGCAAGAACTTGAAGACATTTTTGACTGTACGGGGGAGATAACTCCTTTGCTTCTTCTCCTTGCGGTCCTCTGGAACAGAGTACACTCCACCGTAGTGCACTCAGGCTAGTGCTAATAGCGGTATTACCAGCTTAAAAAGCAATTACAAGACTTCGGCATACGGACTGAACTCCAGCTCTAGAAGGGTGGCGCAAAATAATGTTAGAAATATACTCTATGGGGCCTATGATGTATACGTTTATGAACAAAATCCCTCCGTTTGAAATAAGGTGGTGCAAGTGGATACTTTATCAATTATCACATTATCCAGATTTTGTTCCATAGAGTAGACCATCCTTCCTCTCCTCTCCATCTTTTCTTCGCTCGTCTAACTTTTCTGTTTTCATTATTCACCTTGCCAGGCAGTTATCTCCTCTAGCTCTCCTCTCCTATGTTAAGCTTTCCCTCCTTTTTACCGCTCTCTCTACAGAGGTTTAATTCTACCATAATGCATTTTATCATATAGAAGAATGACCCGTATTGCAGAGGCCAAGCTATAGAGACACAGAAATCGGAATTGGCCAGAGTCCTTTTTATAATTTTTTAGATTTACAAATGCGGACTCTTCACAGAGGGCTTCGCCTAGCCCAGTATGCACCAATCTGTCTTCTCTGTCACGCTGGACTTCAACGTGATTGCAAGCATTGTAACTGTTAAGCATTCTGCTGTTGCAAAGGTGACATCATTTCTATAAATGTCATGAATTGCATTAGCATTAGAGATTACACAAATGGCATCCAGTTTATTAATGTGTGTAATAAATGACTGTTCTGCGAGGTGTAAGAGATTATTCCCCTGTATTGCTCTACCTCAAAAAGTTTATAAAAAAAATAAGAATGCATGGGCTGGGAGTTGCACTGCGGAGGTGCACAATGAATGGGCTGGTGATGGTACTGGGGACAGCCACAGACTGGGTGTGGCACTGGAGAGGGACACAGGATGAATGGACTGGGAATGGTAGTGGGGAGAGACACAGAATAAATGGGCTGGGTGTGATACTGTGGAGGGGCACAGAATGAATGGGCTGGTAATGGTACTGGGGACGGCCACAGAATGAATGGGCTGGTAATGATACTGGGGCCGCCACAGAATGAATGGGCTGGGTGTGACACTGGAGAGGGACACAGGATGAATGGACTGGGAGTGGTACTGAGAAGAGACAGAGAATAAATGGGCTGGGTGTGATGCTGTGGAGGGGCACAGAATGAATGGCGTTGGAGTGGTATTGGGGAGGGACACAGGATGAATAGGCTGGGGGTGGTACTGGGGACGGACACAGGATGAATGGGCTGGGATGGTATTGGGGAGGGACAGAGAATAAATGGGCTGGGTGTGATGCTGTGGAGGGGCACAGAATGAATGGAGTTGGAGTGGTACTGGGGAGGGACACAGAATGAATGGGCTGGGGGTGGTACTGGGGACGGACACAGGATGAATGGGCTGGGGTTGGTACTGGGGAGGGACACAGGATGAATGGGCTGGGATGGTATTGGGGAGGGACAGAGAATAAATGGGCTGGGTGTGATGCTGTGGAGGGGCACAGAATGAATGGAGTTGGAGTGGTACTGGGGAAGGACACAGAATGAATGGACTGGGGTGGTACTGAGGATTGACACAGAATTACTGGCCTGGGGGTGGTACTGGGGACAGACACAGGATGAATGGGCTGGGGTTGGTACTGGGGAGGGACAGAGAATGAATGGGCTGGGGGTGGTACTGAGGAGGGACAGAGAATGAATGGGCTGGGGGTGGTACTGAGGAGGGACACAGAATGAATGGGCTGGGGTTGGTACTGGGGAGGGACAGAGAATGAATGGGCTGGGGGTGGTACTGAGGAGGGACACAGGATGAATGGGCTGGGGGTGGTACTGGGGAGGGACACAGGATGAATGGGCTGGGGTTGGTACTGGGGAGGGACAGAGAATAAATGGGCTGGGTCTGATGCTGTGGAGGGGCACAGAACGAATAGCACTGGGGAGGAACACAGGATGAATAGGCTGGGGGTGGTACTGGGGAGGGACACAGGATGAATGGACTGGGGTGGTACTGGGGACTGACACAGAATTACTGGCCTGGGGGTGGTACTGGGGATGGACACAGGATGAATGGGCTGGGGGGTGGTACTGGGGACGGACACAGGATGAATGGGCTGGGGTTGGTACTGGGGAGGGACAGAGTATGAATGGGCTGGGGGTGGTACTGAGGAGGGACAGAGAATGAATGGGCTGGGGGTGGTACTGAGGAAGGACACAGGATGAATGGGCTGGGGGTGGTACTGAGGAGGGACACAGGATGAATGGGCTGGAGGTGGTACTGAGGAGGGACAGAGAATGAATGGGCTGGGGGTGGTACTGGGGAGGGACACAGGATGAATGGGCTGGGGTTGGTACTGGGGAGGGACAGAGAATGAATGGGCTGGGGGTGGTACTGAGGAGGGACACAGGATGAATGGGCTGGAGGTGGTACTGAGGAGGGACAGAGAATGAATAGACTGGAGGTGGTACTGAGGAGGGACAGAGAATGAATAGACTGGAGGTGGTACTGAGGAGGGACAGAGAATGAATAGACTGGAGGTGGTACTGGGGAAGGACACAGAAGGAATGGGCTGGGAGTGGTATTGAGGAGGTACAGAATGAATGGGTTCTGGGAGTGGTACTGGGGAGGTACACAGAATGAATGGGCTGGGAGTGGTTCTGGGAGGGATACAGAATGAATGGGCTGTGAGTGGACGGGGTGGTATAGAATGAATGGTCTGGGAGTGGTACTGGGTGGGACATAGAATGAATGGGCTGTGAGTGGTACCGGGGTGGTACAGAATGAATGGGCTGGGAAAAGTATTATGAAATTAAGATATATTTAGCAATAAGGACTGTGGGAGCTTATTATCGACTAATAGATAAGGTCTACCATTGTATTTTGTAAACAAGAATGTATTTTAAGGATACAATTCCTTTGTTGTAAAGGAAATACAACTGAACTTATTGTCTTGAGTGAAAAAAACAACCAATAAAAAAAGAAATTAAAAAAAAAAAGAGTGAATGGGCTGGGAGTGGTTCTGGGAGGGATACAGAATGAATGGGCTGGGAGTGGACAGGGTGGTATAGAATGAATGGGCTGGGAGTGGTACTGGGTGGGACATAGAATGAATGGGCTGTGAGTGGTACCAGGGTGGTACAGAATGAATGGGCTGGGAGTGGTACTGGGAGGGACACAGAATGAAATGGCTGGGAGAGGTACTGGGGGATACAGAATGAATGAAATGGCTGGGAGAGGTACTAACAAGGCTATACAATGTGTAGCCAGTATTAGTTTTTTTTCAGGTGACAGGACAAATGAGTTAGAAATTATATAGAGGGCACAGAACAAGTGGTCTGGGAGTGGTGCCAGTTTTCAGCCAAATGTTTTTAAGCCTCGTTACGTACATGCCTTGTAATTTCATGCACAACCTGCCAAAACGGTGCCGCTCAGTGGGCATAGATTGTTCTGTTTTTACTCCTATTTTTTCTGCTTCATCCATTCTCAGCTACCTTTATGCAAAATTAGGAAAGCAAGCTTAATTACTAGTTACATGGTTTAAAAAGGCCTGTTATAAATGTAAAACCAAGCGGCTGTGACCTTTGCAGTAGCTGTTGAATGTTACCTTTGCAGTGTCTTAGCTGAGGTGCTGTTGATTGAAATTCACCCTTGATACCTGCATGTGCTATATAGATAGCATTTAATATATGATAAAATTATTGTTATCATGCGATAGAAGTAAACGGTCAATGTTCAGTTGTTTTGCTCCAGCACTCACAAATTCAATACTGCTCACCAAGTTTTGGAAAATACCTTTTCCTTGTGCATTCTTTGGTTGAGAAGGGTGCTGAAGGTAACACTCCTATGCCTAAATTTTTAGTAAGTAATAATCCATGACAAGTTGTGCATTACAGGATTTTAATGCCTGCCCCAGGAGTGTGGACAGCATGAGGCCAAAGGCTGATGTCCTTATGCCTGGGAAACTAGTGGCAGAGTTGGCAGCCCTCACTAGTATAACCTTCACGGCGGAAGCTGCCCAGGGTGCTTGAGATGGTCAACCGTGGCTCTGCAGCAATTATGGATGGAGCAGGTTTTTGCAATTAAAATAAGAAAGCAGCAGGTAAAAGAAACATTTTGTTTGATGCTAAAAGCCCTGATCGGGTGTTTCTGCAGCAGCTGCTGCACTTTATGGCTGTGTAGAAGTTTCCCTTTAATTCCATGGCTTTGTCCCAGCAGGACCAAAAGGCCCAGAAACCTAAAAAGAAGGTCTTTCAATAGTCCCTGGTCCTTTCAGCCTCAGAAGGGGCAGTTTCGGCGCTGGCATTCATAGCCCAAGTTCCGTGGCCAGGGGAAAGGGGGCAGAGATGGTGATGCCTCTGCAGCCCCTGTGGCTGGAGCCTCCTCCAAGATTGCGCAGTGACAGGATGTGGGGTGTCATATTCCCTCCATTTCATTCCCTGTTGTGGTTAGTAAGGAGTCAACTCGTAAATGCTACGCATTTATGTGGAAGAGGTTCTGACTTGGTGTCAAGGTAAGGAGATTGATCCCCTTACCTGCGCCACAGTGAGCATACATGATTACCTTTGGTTAGATCACTTGTCCCTCACGTGCACAAATGTTCGCTTCCATGGAACGTCCTGCTGGTGTTGGCAGAGCTCATGGGCAAGCTGTTTGAACCATTACAGAGGTGTGAGATGTTACTCCTATCGTGGAAGACTATGTTCTTGATAACCATCACGTCAGACAGAACATCTGTTCCAGGCACTCTTGGGCTGTCCCGACCTTGTCTTCCAGAAGGACAAGGTTGTCCTTTGCTCCCACTTGAAGTTCCTTCTGAAGGTGGTTTCAGAGTTTCAGCTTAATAAGGTGGTTAATTTATCGGTAAGCTCAACCTCCGAGTTCTGTTGCAAGCTCCAAGACCTGGACCAACGGAGGGTACTCTCTTACTATAAAGGAGTGTGCAGCTGAAGTTTGATGGTGAATCTCACCAGATGTTTGTAGCATATATGCTTAAGGCCCACCTGGAAGACTGGCAAGAAAGCAGACGATTGCCAGTTGGATTACATCCTGCATCAGCCTCTGCTATAGGTTGGCTGGTAGGGAGTCAGCAACGAGTCTTAAGGCTCATTCCAGCAGACATACTGCTGCCTTGGTGGCTGCTTCTAGGGACATCCCCACTGTGGAGATTTGCGAGGCTACAACCTGGAGTGAAGCACACACCTTCATCTCCCATTACAGCATAGACATCATGAATCGTCGGGGTGCTGCTTTTGGGTCCTCGGTTATCCATTCTTTAGTTGCCAAATAGGGGTGCATGCCTTACCCCTTCCTATCGAAGGACTGCTAGGTGTCTTCCAGAGTGTGGATGGTGAACTGAATCCACATTATTAGAAATCTAGGTTGCTTGCCTGTAACTGTAGTTCTGTTAGTGTTATTCAGTTCACATCCATACAACCCGCCCGATTTCCCCTGGCAAGTGGCACACGGATCCCTGCTTCCAGCATGCACAAGATCTTTCATGACAGGGAGGAGCTAGAGAGTATACCACTCGGGCGGTGGGAGGAGCTTAGCTTGAAGACTTCCTTTGACTCAGCGGTCTCCAGCAGAACTGCCAGGTTGTGGATGTGAACTGAATACCACTAAAAGAGCTACAGTTAACAGTTGAGCAACCTAGATTTCCTGTTTTCACCCAAAATATAGGGTGCGGAGGGTCCTGCAGAACCCAAACCAGACATCATATTATCATAGTAATATGATAACCATGATAATGCTTTCACTGTTATACCATGAAAATTTGTAATGATGGCCAAAAGGAATAGAAATAGTGAAAACCTATAAAATACTAACTGAATTGTTTCTAAATATAAAATTTTTTCACAGTTTTTTCTAAAGGGATACATTCATATTAATAGACAAAGAACCTCAGCGCGCATTCACTGAGGCAGTGGTTACCCCAAGGGGCACTGGCCAGGAAGCCAAGTTTCAGAGAAATACAAAATCACACATACCCCCATAATGCAAAGCACCATGGGCTGTATATGCAAATCACCACAGTATATTATGCTGGTTCAACTTCAAGCAGAAATGCATAGTATCAAAAGGTCTCTCACACAGTCTGCAAAGGGTCCTACCAGGACTCTTCGGTGTGCCTCATCTGTGGGACACCCTAGAGGAATGAACCAGCTACCCTAAAATGGTCTATCTGGGTGTTGTTGTGGTGGACCCAATAAAAACAAAAAACAAGCTAAAAGACAAAGAACCTCAGTGTGCCAACACTGAGGCAGTGGTTACCCTAAAGGGCACTGGCCAGGAAGCCAAGTTTCAAAGAAATACAAAATCACACATACACCCATAATGCAAAGCACCATGGGCTGTATATGCAAATCACCACAGTATATTATGCTGGTTCAACTTTAAGCAGAAATGCATGGTACCAAAAGGTCTCTCACACAGTCTGCAAAGGATGCTAACAGAAGACACATACATGTGTTTCGTCCTACCAGGACTCATCAGTGTGCCTCGTCTGTGTGACACCCCAGTGGAATGAACCAGCTACCCATATTAATTTATTCATTGAATTATCTCTTATTTTTTTAATTCTTCAATTCTTTTGAAATGTGGAAGATTTACACAGTGACTTAGTGTAGTTTGGGTCTACACAACATTTTAGAAACTGCTGAACTTTACAAAAAAGGACGATGATTACACTTGTCTTTTCCCTGTTTTCTTTACCAGTTTTCAGCCACTTCCTTTGGCCGTTGATAAATACTTCACAAGCCTAAGTGATTTCATGATGACCACCAATGTTAAGGTAAAAATGAGATAATGGAGAAAGAAACCTCTTTGTAGTAAGCAGTTGAGAGCTGTCACAGTAGCACAGCAGTACCACTACAACTCACTACACCAGCAGCCTGCATTCGGAAATGAAGTTGGATCTTTTGAGGGGCTGGCCACGGGAGGAAGGATCAAGGGTCCAAGGGACAGCTCTCCTGTCCTCGTGGAGGGGGAAGGGCACTGCTTCCCACTACTTGACAGTCACCTGGTAGAGGCCAGGCGGTAGCACAGTGGACATGACTGCCGCCAGATGCCAAGCACTCATGTATGCACTCTTCACGCCAGCATCATTGGGAGAAAATGAGGAATAAAATGCTCCGGTCTGCAAAGAGTAGATGTCGGCACCTGCTTCAGGCCCACGCAAGATCAGCATGTATTGTCATCCGCCACCATGTGATAGTCCTAGGTAAGTGGATAATCGCTAAGTTCATGAGAAGGTCAGTGACCGGGCTGGCGGAGAGGTGTCCTAGGGGGAGGGGCATGTCGCCGGCATCTGCTCTTTGCAGACCGGGAACCAAAGAACAGAGAAAGCAGTACAAAAAAAAAACAGAAGTAACCAGTTGGTATGCAGGTCAGGGCACATGATACATTTCTCTGTTTTTGAGAGGTGGGCTTTGGTTTGTTTGTATTTGCCCTGTTGAGGATTGTTTTCATAGTATCACAGTAAAAGCAAGCAGAATAGGCCCCATGGTCTAGCGTGTCTGCTCAGAAGCTAGCCCCCTACCGGGAGCCTCGCCTCCACCCCTCCCAGCCCCAGAGGTGGCCCTCCCTGGCCTCAGCTTCCCCTGCACTCTGTCCCAACTGCCTTGAATCCTTCCACTGTGGTCTCTTCCACCAGACTCCCGGCAGTGCTCCATGGTTCCACCACCCTCTGTGAAGAAGTGTCTCCTGCGCGCCCCGTACTCCCCTTCCAGCTTCCACTGTGCCCCTGGTAGTTCCCTTTGTTTTGTGCAGATGTTGCCTTGGTGGTTGTTCTGTTTGGGGGAGGCTTGTTGCCATTTGGGAGGGGGGGGGTTGTGATTTGAGGAAAGATGTTCTGTTCAAGGAGATTGCATGTAGGAGGCTCATTATATTATTGGCAGGTATTATATCTATTGTGGGGTTGCTCTTCTGTTGTGGGATGACTGCCTGGTTTGTGGTTGCTTTTATTTAGGGACGGGTTGCTTGAAAGGATTGTCATGTTTGAAGAAGGAGCCTTACTGTGTTCTGTTGTTTCTGTGTTTGTGGTGGAGATTAATTGGGTTTTATTTAGTTTTTGTTGACCGGGAAAGGAGGGCTAGGCATTTCTGCTTATTTTAAGCCTTGTCCTGGGGGGCAGATGAAGACCAACTGAAAATTGAACCAGAGTAAGAGGTGGTATATTTTTAGTGAATAGGGGAATTTGGCCAGGACACTGGAGAAATTTCCCCTACTCTTTTCAAGAAGTGCCCTGGGATCTTTAACGTCCACATGAACAACCACCAGAACAGGCAGACTGGACCTGGTTATAACATCTCATCCGAAAGATGGCACCTCAGGAGTAGAGCATCCCCCCGCATGCTGCACTACAGTGTCAGTATTGGGCGTTACCCCAAGTTCCTGGTGTGGGGCTAAAACCCACAACCTTCTGATCTTCCTGCCTAAGAGGTGAGTGTACAACCTGTTGAGCCACTGACACTTAAGGGGAAGGGTGTTGCCATTGTGGGTGATTGTTGTGCTTCAGTGAACTGGGCTTTCAGATCTGTGGGACCCTGCATCCCTGTTGCTCTAGCAATCCATTGGAATGCTTGTTCATCAGTGCAGAGGGTTCCCGGGACACAATGATGCCTTCTCAGGATGCACATTCTGCTGCCTTCTGCCCACTTGCACTGTAGTGGTACTCACTAAAGCTGTTTCAAAGGAGCACTGCTGAACTTGCAGAATTTGCTGCAGGACCCCCAATTGTTTTTATTTTGAAAGTCTTGGACCCCCATGAGGCGAAAGCTACAAGAGCCCTGTGGCAATATGTTGCCCGTTAGGGTTTGCACAACTTACTTTGCCCTGTCTTGCTGGCTTTAGTGGAAGCCATCTCTCTATTGGGGCTTGCTGGAGAAAACATGCTACACAGTTAGGGTTTGCTGTATTGTGGGTGATGTTTCTGACTAGGGTACTGGGGAAGGGATTTTTCATCATGGCGTATGACTTTCAAAGTAGCATTGTCTGATGAGGCATGCTAATTAAGAATACAAGTAAAAAAAAAAAGAAAGATTTTAGTTGATAATGTTGATGCGAATTAGACCATAACGTATTATCACATATATGAGTGTAGCAAGGAAATTGGGAATTTGGAAGAGGGGACAGGGAGTGAGGTGAGTATGTAATATCGGCCAGGAGGGTCACCAGAGTGGTGAGTTGAGCCAAGGCAGGGATGAAGCAAAACCTGGCTAGGAATATCCGGGGCGGATTCTATAGATATATAAGAGAAGCGAAAAGAGAGGATGCAGATCAATAGGATTAAAATTTTATGGGAGGATGGGCTCAAGAAGCAGGGGAACAGGCAGAGGTGCTAAAATGAGTACTTTGCCTTAATCTTTGCAAATGGTGATTGGAGATCCCTACAGGCTGATGGGAGGAAGAGTATTCAGCTAAGGAGAAGTCGGTCTGAGACCGGAGGATAGAATGAGGCTAGGGTACAGACAGGACCAGACCCAGAAGGGGTGGGGAGGTTGAGTGAGGGGGAGGAAGGGGGAAGAAATCACAGTAGATAGGGTGAGGGAGGCCATTCGGAAGCTAAAGACTGATAAGGCGCCGGGGCCGGATGGGCTACACCCAAGGGTTGTGAAGGAATTGGCGGAGGAGCTGGCAGCTCCACTGGCTGCACTCTTTAATACCTCTTTGCAGACAGGATGGGTGCCCCATGACTGGAGGGTGGCTTATGTAGTGCCTATTCATAAAGGGGGGGTCTAGAGAAGAGATGGGGAATTATAGGCCTGTCAGTCTAACGTCTGTGGTAGGCAAAGTAATGGAGGGCTTTATCAAGAAGAGGATTGGGAGGCAGCTGGAATGGTTAGGACACCAGGATGATAAACAGTATGGCTTTGTTCCAGGGAGATCGTGTCAGTCCAATCTTGTAGAGTTTTATGATTGGGTGACGGGGGCTTTGGACAGACATAGGACGGTGGACATCCTATACCTAGATTTCAGCAAGGCGTTTGATTTAGTACCACATTATGGGCTGATAAAAAAAGCTGGGGGAAATAGGGGTGGGAGGACAGGAGCTAAATTGGGTTGAAAATTGGCTCTCGGGGCATTTATAGAGGGTAATGGTGGGTGAGATACTCTTCTCTTCCAGGAAGGTAATCAGTGGGGTCCCTCAGGGTTCGATATTGGGGCCGCTCTTGTTCAACGCCTATGTCTCTGATATAGAGAGGGGGGGTTAGGAATAGGTTGAGTCTTTTTGCGGACGATTCAAAACTGGGAGCACTGGTGGAGTGTGAAGAAGCGAGGGAGGCGGTCCAGGGGGATCTGGTCACCCTGGAAGGGTGGTCAAGGAAGTGGGGACTGAAGTGTAATGTTGGGAAATGTAAGGTACTACATTTGGGGGTATAAAACCCGGGCCATGAATACACCCGGGGGGATTCACATTGGGAGAAAGGGATTTAGGGGTGGTGACAGACATCAAAATGAATAACTCTGAAAATTCTAGAAGAACTGCAGCCAAAGCAAACAGGATACTGGGCTGCATAGCCTGGGGAATTACGCCCAGAAGGAGGGAGGTGATCCTTCCTCTGTATAATGTCTTGGCAGGCCGCAGCTCGAGTACTGTGTACAGTTCTGGAGACCTCATCTGAAGAAGGACATAGCACTGCTGGAGAGGGTCCAGAGGAGAGCGACCAGGATGATTCAGGGCATGGAGGGGAAGCCTTATGAGGAGAGACTGGAAGAGCTTGGGCTTTACTCACTGGAGGAGAGGAGGGACAGGGGAGATATGATGGAGGTTTTCAGGTATGTAAAATGAATAACCAGGAGTGGAACCAAGGAGCTTTTTAGGCTAAAGAAGGGGGGAACAATCAGGGCCAGTGAGTGAAGCTGGAGGGGGAAATTACAGGGGAGCGTAGGAAGCATTTTTTCACTGAGAAAGTGGCGGAGCCATGGATTGTGCTGCCTGGGAGGCTGGTGGAGGAGGGCAGAGTGGAGGGATTCAAGAAGGGTTGGGATAGGTACAAGGGGAAACTGAAACTAAAGAAGACCATCTTGGGGGCTGGGGGGGGGTGGTAAGGCGGGCAGCCATTAGGTTGCTGGCTTTCGAGCAGACAATGACAGACCATTTGGCCTATTCTGCTGGCTTTTTAGTATGTTAGTATGTTAAACTGGTAAAAAATCAAACTTGTTAAGAGTACCAAGAAATAGTCAACCCGGTGGTGCTGAGGACTGAGGCGCTGGACATCACGCCTCGTGCCACACTGGCGACCTGTGTTCGGGAGCAGGCACAGATTGCCAGGGGTTAGCTGGGAGGAGGAGGATTGAGCATTCCATGGACAGCTCTTCTCTTCCGGGAGGGTGGGTAGGGAGGTCCACCGAGGTGCTGGCTCCAGGTGGCGACTGGTGGCTGGTGCATCCTCAGGCCAATTGGATGGGGCAGCATAGGCGGTGGCAGACATGTAACATACGGAAGCATGCTTTGCAGCATAATTGACACCACTGTACGCCCATGCTGAGGGGGGGTGTAGGGAATATACATAAAAAAAAAAAAAAATCCTTTGGCAGTGTGGTGGCTGCCTCGATAGCACTGCCATGGATGTGCCCAGGCCAGCTCTCTCCTGTGCCCACCCTCCAGGTATCTGCAGTGGTGGGCACGATCTGCTGCATGTGGCCGGGAAGGGCTGCGTGGGAGAGTTAGCTCTACTACTCTAATTGCACAGGGATGAAGGTTACTGGAAGGGGGGCACCATAGGTACAGCCCCCAGCCAAGGAATATAAAGAGAAATTAAAAAAAAAAAAAAAAAAGTACCCAGCAATAAATACATCTCATCTCCAGACTGACTTGGGTTCAGCTGGTGCTGATCATCATCACCAGTGTTGGAATTCAGGAGAGCTTGTTAGGGTCCCCAAGCTCATGCATCACTGCCATTGACTTATAATGGGAAGGGGACTCAATTTAAAGATAGCACCCTTATGGGCCCTCCTAGCACCCAAAGCTCATAAAATGTAATTCCAACACTGAGATTCATTGCCCACCTTTAAGTCTCACTGACTGCTATCGCCAAGCGGCACAATTAGCTTTCATGGTGGACTTGGTACCAGGGGACAGGCAAAAGAGAGTATGGGTGGAATTGGAGGAGGCAGCCTTTGGCGCCTTTCTATAACGCCCTTTTTGCCACTTCCCTCAACAGAGAGGTGGTCAGATTTATTACATATCCTTTCACCAGATCCATGGCTAGGGCTTGGTAGGCAGCCCAC
Organism: Neoceratodus forsteri; assembly: GCA_016271365.2. Classification (NCBI taxonomy): domain Eukaryota; kingdom Metazoa; phylum Chordata; order Ceratodontiformes; family Ceratodontidae; genus Neoceratodus; species Neoceratodus forsteri. Next base: position 60,581,821 of record CM028132.1, on the reverse strand, counting down.
TCTGCACTCCTGTACCGCCAGCCCTGTCCCATGTGGCATCTATCCCGCATTCACTCTGGGAGGTAAGCAATATTCCACCACAAATCTACTAGGTGCTGGCCTCCTGGAGAAAAAAAGGGCTTGCACTGATTTCACACCTTTATGCTGATGGGGTTTTGAAGTCATTTCAGCAAGTTGCTTGGGAGTTCAGTCTCTCACCTTCCCATTTTTTTGCTTTTCTTCAGATGAGGTCTAAGATTTATGGAGGCCAGGAGGACCTGGATTCTCCCCCTGCTCCCAGCAGATCCCCTTTGGAGGAGCCCTAAAGCTAAACCTATGACCAGGATATATAAAACCCTCTTGGGTGGGCTGCCAGACCCTATAAGACGGCTTTGAGAAAGGTGGGAAAAAGACTCGCCTCCAGAGCTGTTGATGGAAGGAGACTGGAACTCCATCTTAAAAAAGGGGATGGAATGCTCAAAAAGTGACCGATTAAGGGAATACACTACAGCGTGCTCCATAGAACCTGTTTTACCCCAGTACCCTTGCATAAAATTAACCCAACTAATTCAGACCAGTGCCCCAAATGTAAGGCCCATAGAGCTGCCTTTTTTCCAGATGATGTGGAGTGTGCAAACATGAGGCTGTTCTGGCAGGAGATTACCTCACAGCTGTGCAGAACCCTTCATAGCACTCAAACACTTGATCCAGCTAACATCCTGTTGGGATTGCCAGGAGGGGCCTGGGGGAGAGGAGGCGTAGGTCACCCGCTATGGGAGCTGGGCATAGTAATAACAAAACAAGCATTGGCCCAGTGGTGGGGGTCAGACACAGTCCCAACAGTTTCACAGTGGTCACAGCTTCTCCTACACTGTATGAAACTGGAACATGCGTAGTATAAGGCAGATAATCAAGAGAAACAATATCAGCGGATTTGGGGCCCCCCTGGAGGCGATACTGTCAGCTTCCTGGTTCCCTGCCTTTTAGATCCCTCTTGCTGGTTGGCCTCTTCCTCATTTCCTTGATGCTGTCACTAGGAGACTAACGTTGACATTCCAAAAAATCTGATCCTTTGCTGTATAACAGGCTGGAGCTCTTCCAAGGAGTACAGGTACGCCCCCAGAACCTCTCCTGCAGGAATTTTCCTGCGCTAGGGAAGGGTATGGGTTCTATATCTTTGGTTTCAAACAAATAACCTATGCAGGAACATTCTACAATAAGACACCATGCCTGTAAAAAGTTTTATCTTTCATTTATATTTCATTTATTTTCCATATGTTTATTGTAACTCTATTCCTCCATGAGTTGTTATGAAACCTAACTATATTATCCAGTGTATAGTAATAGTATTAATGTATAGTATCCAGTGTACTGCTGATAACTTTGGTTAAATCATTTTGATTTATTTATTATATATTTAGTCTTTGATTACTGGTTAAGTGCAGTGATCCAAGGGCCTTTTTCAGGCACAACTATGGCGCAGATAACAGTTGAAATACATGACAAATGCAATAGGAAAAGCAGTTTACAAGCTGTGCAATACAAGTTTCAACATAAACAACATCTATAAAAATAAACAATGGAGCAGGATAATAAAAAGTACAATATACAGTTACATACACATAGAAAATGCATTTACAAGTTATAATACGTCAGGTAACAGGGTAAGGAAACCGTGAGCATAGTAACCTAGATAGGGATAGTAACAAGGCAAAAGATGCCTAGGGTGGGTGGGGAAGATTGTATGGAGATGGAGAGATGGAGAAGTGCAGAGAAGTTGTTGGGGGGTAACCAGGAGAGCAGGAGAGGGTGGATTCAGATAGAAGCCAGGATCTGAACAGGGATTTCAGGGAGAGGTGCGAGGTAGCTGTGTGGAGGGGTGCCATGATTCTATTCCAGAGAGAAGGGGCAGCTACCAACAGAGCTTTACTTCCAATTGCAGTGGAGACTGTGGGGACCTCTGGTGGGGGGGGCGCGATGTTACACGCAGGCACCTTGGGGGAGCATGGGCCTTGAGGAGGAATACATAGGAGAAACCACCACACACGGTGCCATCAACAGTGCATCCAAGTGCATAATCATGGCGACACCTGAGCGACCAATATAAATCGCAGTAGTGGGTGGAGAAGGGAGCCAATAATGTGAAACGGCAAACACTTTTATAAACCGAGGTGAGTCTAAGGCGAAGGGTAGTGGACAGAGAGGAGGAGTAGATAGAGCGGTAGTTAAGGATAGGGAGCAAGTTTCCACGGGCAGTGGCTGGTCGGGAAGCAGGGGTTAGGTAATTCTTTATACGATAGGTGGCGCCTAGCTTTTGGTGAATTCTGTGTACAACAGTGTTTATGTGTACGGTATAGGAGAGGGATGAGTCATGTAGAAATATAGAATTTGACAGCTGATAAGGACCGCTTGGCCCACCTATTCTGCCCATTTCCCTACCCAATGGATAAGATGCAGATCCTAGTTAACCAACGGCCTACTTCCTCCTACCCCCCACTAGAATTGCATTATGTCTGTCCCATGCATTCTTGAATTCCCCCACTGTTTTTGACTCCACATCCTCCTCAGGAAGGCTGTTCCATGTATCCACAACCCTCCCGTGAAAAAATGATTCCTCACGTTACCTCTGAGCCGTCCCCCCCTCTATCTTTGGAGGTAATGTGAGGAAGTATTTTTACACCCAGGTACTTGAAATCCGAGACCATCTCCAAGGGAGGGCCCCAATGGGGAGAGCACCAAGAGGGAGGAGTTTGATTTCGTAGCATTTGCCAGATAGGGCTTCAACTCAAGAAGCATTGCCTTGGTTTTTTTTTCTCATTTACCAGGACCAGGTGAGACAAAAAACAATTGTGGACAGAACAGTAAGTTTGAGTGAGCACAGTGGATATGTTCTGAACAAACTTGTCACTGTGGTAGAGGACTAAGTCATTGGCATACAGTAGGGCCAGGCAGGCAGGTAAGGCTTTCAGAGGAGAGGGAGTTTGTGAATAGAGATAATAGTAAGGGGCCCAGGTTAGAGCCCTGGTAAATAAATTAAGTTTAAAAAAAAAAAGTCTCACTGACTGCACTGTTCCCTTTACCTGCTAATGGAACTGAGTGCCACGGGGAAGAGCATAGCCTGTTTATGGCATCAAGATTACAGTCTCTTCACTGGGTGTGTCCCAGCAGCATCCAGGCTACGAGTGTTGGCCACAATCCCTGAGATCAGAACATTGGCTTCTGTGGCACCTATTTTACGTCTGAGCGAACACATTTACTAACCGCATGAGTGGGGCAATCCAGAAAGCAGATGAGGAAACCGTCTCTTTAAAACATACACGTGTAGAGAGGCACAAATTTCCTGAGCATGGTAGTTTGTACATGCAGCAAAGCCACCCCCACCACCACCACCACCACCACAGTCAGGGCTGTCATTCATTCCTGAGACAAAGCATGACCTCTTGTGCTGTGCAGAGGACAGTGTGTGCTGATATTCACAAAGGGCTTGGTCGTTACCGTTCCCCTTTGATAATTATATTTGCTTGTATGGTAGCTCCCTTAGCTTTACGGAGCATGTAATTGCTACTTTTATAAGTGCTGTCATTTGTTTGTTTTTCCCCTCTGGAGAAAGTAAGGGCAGGAGGATTTTCAAAACCTGGCCCTTGAGAGCTTGGGTCTTACCAGAACAGTATGCATACTTGTTAGTGTCAGGCAACACACAGCTTTGTGCTGTAAAATATTTATTTATAACATAACTTAACATTTTTTTTTCAGTTAATCTTTTATAACAGAACATATTTTACCGGCAAAGCAAGCAGAATCCGAAGGGCTCGTTTCCAGCTGCAACCTGGGGGAGAGAGGATGGGAATAACAGGAAACATAATACAGAATTCCAATATAGGCAAATTTCAATGCAGACTAAGAATAATTGAGTCAACGAAAGATACAGGTTACAGTAAATGAAGGGAATGCAAAATAGCAACCATGCAGTGATACACAGGATTTTACAGGTCTTCTGGCAGTTGCAGATAGTTCCTCGCTCATGTTATAACAATAAACAAGTCGAACATACTTTGCAGAATACAGCTGAAATGCCCAGGAATGTTACTGGGGGACTAAGAAGCAAACCAAGCAGCACAGCCACTTCATCGTATAGAAAGTGGCAACAAATTTGTAAATCCAAAAGATGAATTAACACAAAGCTAGGAGAGCAACTCTAACCCAAGACAGATTAAGGATGGCACCCAGGACTTTGGCACCATGCAATTCTGCTTAAAGTTGAACCAGCATAACATTCTGGGGTGATTTGCATATGCAGCCCATGATGCTTTGCATTGTGTGGGCATGTGTGATTTTGTATTTTCTTGAAACTTGGCTTCCCAGCCAAATGCCCTTTGGGGTAACCCTTGCCTCAGTGTTTGCGCACAGAGGTTCTTTGTCTTTTAAATTAGAGGTAGGGGTGAATATCTCATTGAGATACTCCAGTAGTTTGACTAACCAATTTTTCGCACCTACTAGGGCAGTATGGAGAGAAACATAGACTTTGACGGCAGATAAGGACCACTTGGCCCACCTAGTCTGCCCATTTCCCTATCTATTGGATAAGCTACAGAGATTAGTTAACCAGCAGCCTACTTCTTCCTGCCCCCACTAGATTTGCCTTGTGTTTGTACCATGCATTCTTGAATTCACCCACTGTTTTTGACACCACAACCTACTCAAGAAGGCTGTTCCATGCATCCATCATCCTCTCCGCGAAAAAATACTTCCTCATGTTGCTCCTGAGCCATCCCCCCTCCCTCGAGTGCGTTGAAGGAGTAGGGGCCCGATTTAGCTCCTTGTACGTAGTACAGAGATGCGTTTGGGGGGCACAGGCCAGAAAATCTGCAAAGGGTCTTAGAAAGGAGGGGAGAGCTTAGCCACTGTAGTATTAGGGGCTCCAGAGAGCATCACATCCCCATAGTCACAGGGGGTAGATGGAGCATTCAACTACGATTTTCCTGGTGGAATGAAAGATCCAGAAAAAAAGATGATTTGATACCATTTATTGGACCAACATAGATGTTATAAAAGAAACCAGGTGCTTAAGCTTTCAGACTACCCATAGTCCTTCACCAGAAGATAATGCCAGTTGTTTTGGAAGAATACATTCTATTAAAGACAAGATCATACATAAAAAATGAACAAAAAAGTTCTAAAAAATCCCATCGGCCAAAAATTTGTATTTAAAAGTCAGCTTAAAACCATATAGAGAACACAGGCTGACTACTGTCAAGGAAAGGCATTTCAAGGTCAAATGTCACAGACTAGATAACTCCCTTCTTGAAAGAACTCGAAAAACAGGCAGAGTCCCATCCAAAAGGAAAGCATTTCAAGGTCAAAGGTGCAGAATGAATAACTCTTTATCTGAGAGAAATGCACAGAATACACCTATTTCAATAAAGATCTCGCCTGTGTATGTTAGTGCATACTTTTTGAAAATAACCGATTTTAAATCCCAAGTTAGAATAGGCTAAGAAATCATAGTATATAATGCTAAAAAGTTTTCTAAATAATAAATTACCTTTGTGTATGGCAGTTAGTGGGTTGAAAGATAAGCTGCCCTAGTGTGAACAATAAATATTCACAAGCTGTTCAACAGTTTCTTTTTTCCATATAGATATTTGCTTCCCCTGGCAGGTGGCTCCGGTCCCTCCCTCAGAGGGACACTATCTCTGGCTGCACCGTTCCCTGACCCGACACCTCCCTAATGCCCCTACGGGTTTTCCCCGTGGCAAGGCCCAGGTGAAGGGGTGCCGGCTTTACCCCCACCCCTGGAGCGAAATCCAGACTTCAGGGGGAGGGGACCGGCCAGGGTGCTGGTGCAGCCATCATTGAGCCTGCTGGCTTCTTTTTCCATTTTCTCCCTTCCCCTCCCATGTAGGGATATTGGCGCTTGCTCTCTTGACCTGTACTGCCCTCCAGCTGTTGCCAGAGGGCAGTCAGCAAGCAGGATGGCAAATCTCCTTCCCCTGAGAGAGGAGAGCAGTCCTCCAGGTGCTCAATCCTCTCTCACCCCCTGCTGACCTGGGCCCGCTTCCGAACCCAGGTCGTTGGCGTGGCGTGAGGTGTAGCATCCAGCACTTCAACACTCGGCCAGCTACAATTTCTAATATCCTTCCCAGCAGCATACAATCAATGTTATTATTTCCCAATAACTTTTTTACTTGCATTATTTGTCACTCTGGTATGTCCTAGCCTTCCTTAAGTTCTGAGACCCTTCAGTCATCCCACATTCACCAAATGCCTTGTGGTTTGCCCACTGTAGTGAGAGCCTACTCTCACAATATAAAGCATAATCTCCATTTTGGGCATTGGTTCAGGAAGGGCACATTCCAGAATTCAGTCATTGGGCACCAGCATTTTAGCCCATTTTGACATCTCTCCCTTCTCAGAAGGCACTAGAACATTAACACCATCTGCAAGCATGCCAAGGGTTGCTCACACAGTGCCACCACACACTTCCCCTCTGCCCTGGAAAGGTCATGTGCTCTATCTGTCCTCCCTCTCCCTTCCATTCTGAAATAAGTTGCCAACCTGAGTTCCAGTGCCCTCCCTGGGATAGGAGAGCATCCTATGGGATACATCTCTAACCTCCAGCCAGCCTGCAGGAACTCGCCAGGTTCAGATGCTAAACACAGGTCGCCGGATGCATCTCTAACCTCAAGCCAGCCTGCAGTAACATGCCAGGTTCAGATGCTAAACACAGGTCGCTGGATGCATCTCTAACCTCCAGCCAGCCTGCAGGAACTCACCAGGTTCAGATGCTAAACACAGGTCGGCGGATGCATCTCTAACCTCCTGCCAGCCTGCAGTAACGTGCCAGGTTCAGATGCTAAACACAGGTCGCCGGATGCATCTCTAACCTCAAGCCAGCCTGCAGTAACGTGCCAGGTTCAGATGCTAAACACAGGTCGCCGGATGCATCTCTAACCTCCTGCCAGCCTGCAGTAGCGTGCCAGGTTCAGATGCTAAACACAGGTCGCGGATGCATCTCTAACCTCCAGCCAGCCTGCAATGTGATGCCAGGTTCAGATGCTAAACACAGGTCGCCGGATGCATCTCAACCTCCTGCCAGCCTGCAATAGCGTGCCAGGTTCAGATGCTAAACACAGGTCGCCGGATGCATCTCTAACCTCCTGCCAGCCTGCAGTAACGTGCCAGGTTCAGATGCTAAACACAGGTCGCCGGATGCATCTCTAACCTCCTGCCAGCCTGCAGTAACGTGCCAGGTTCAGATGCTAAACACAGGTCGCCGGATGCATCTCTAACCTCCTGCCAGCCTGCAGTAACGTGCCAGGTTCAGATGCTAAACACAGGTCGCTGGATGCATCTCTAACCTCAAGCCAGCCTGCAGTAACGTGCCAGGTTCAGATGCTAAACACAGGTCGCCGGATGCATCTCTAACCTCCTGCCAGCCTGCAGTAACGTGCCAGGTTCAGATGCTAAACACAGGTCGCCGGATGCATCTCTAACCTCCAGCCAGCCTGCAGTAACGTGCCAGGTTCAGATGCTAAACACAGGTTGCCGGATGCATCTCTAACCTCCTGCCAGCCTGCAGTAACGTGCCAGGTTCAGATGCTAAACACAGGTCGCCGGATGCATCTCTAACCTCCTGCCAGCCTGCAGTAACGTGCCAGGTTCAGATGCTAAACACAGGTCACTGGATGCATCTCTAACCTCCTGCCAGCCTGCAGTAAGGTGCCAGGTTCAGATACTAAATTCAGATCGCCAGCATGGTGTAAGTGACTGCTAATGGGCTGGCTTAGCACATACTGGTTTTATTGTCTGACCCGTGTCCTTCCCCTCCACACTCATAGCTTTATCATAGCACCGTTCCTTTATTGCAGGGCTCATATCTTTCTCATCACACCATTTACTGTTTTATCATTTACCGTCATACCATTTACATCTTTCTCAAAGCCAGTATACTGAACGAGAGACTTTCTTGCAGTATATTTGATTTCGTAATTGTTTGGCATTCTTGCACAAGGGAGTCCTCATCTCTTCCACTGGTATTAGTTTCAAGCTCTGCTTAGTTGACTTAGTAGCTGCTATTTCCTGTCCACATTTGAAGTAGGCCGCAGGAGATTTAAAATGCATTTAAAAAGTGTTGAACCGTTTTTTTGACCTTTTCGCAGTATAATTCCAGGTCAGGACATAACAGAATAGAACAAGACAGGATCTTGACTTTTATAATGCCCTCTATACTCAGGAGGTTTTTCAAGTGCTTTTTGTGAACGAGGTGTTGAATCTGGTTTCAGATTCTCTGGCCCATCAGCACAGCAGCTGTGTTGCCCCTTGTGACGCCAATGACCTAGGTTAGGGAACAAACCTGGATCATTCTGAAGGCAAGGGGGGGGGGAGGATGCAAGCATCCCCATGCGATACTTGCCTTCTCTGAGGAGGGAGGCTGTCTGTCTCTTTTGCTTTAGTGTTGCCTGGGTGACAAGTGGCTTTGCAAGAGGTGGACCTATTAGCATGGGGGATGTTGGCTGGCTCTGTGGGCCATGCTTGCATGCGTGTGCAATTGAGGCCTAGCTGCCAGAGTCCCAAGAGGAGGGAGAAAATAGCTGAAACACCCCTGCCCAGAAGGATGAAGCATGCTGGCACCCTCTGGCTCTGTATCAGTTCCTGGTCTCCATTGCATATATACAAACTAGATAGCATAGTGCCGAAAAGGCCCCACTACTGGGGGAAGGGTCCATGGAGAGTCTGAGATACCAGCTGTGAGGCCTGTAGGACTAGGGGGTTGCGAAAGGGCAGAGAGGGCTGGGGCTGCAGGGCATGGAAGAAAAGCAGAAAAAAAGAATCTTGAGTGCTGATTCAGTGCAGCAGACAGATCCAGGGTGCTTACCATCAATCGATTTCGAACTGAAGCTGTTCATGGGAGCCCAGTATTTATGGGTTTCGTCAAGCCCCTTGCTGGGGTGGCACCTATGGACTTAAATAGCACAAGGAAGGGTAAAAAAACACTCATAAGCACTTGAATACTGCTGGGAGTCAAGGTACAGTGGCTGAATATCAAAGGCAGCCTTATAGTGAGTGCTGATGTAACCCATGGCTGATATATGATGAATGTTCCCTCTAGTCATGAGGCATCACTGAGGTGTAAAAATCCCATTGAGCTCCATTGAGTGACAGAACAAGACTGTAAGAAACTGTGAGATGCAGGGTTGGTAGAAAGATGAATGCTCCTGTTATTGTAAGAGATAGTACAGATGGTGAGTATTCCCGTTAGTGAGGGGCAGATGGCAGGCTGGCCAGCACAGCAGTAGGGCACCTGCTTGCAGCGTAGATGACCCGGGCTTGGGAATGAGCCTGGGGCATTGGGACTGGCAGGAGAGAGGAAGACCACGCATCCCAGTGGACACATTCCTGCTCTGGGGAGAGAAGGACACTATCTAGACTATACTGCTCTCACCTAGATGACCACAGATGACATTGCAGCAAGGACCGTGAGAGTGGGGGAGGATGCCTGCTGGGATCCATGTTGTGCATGCATTGAGTGTGCATGCGCATTGGTCCGCCTCGTGTACCAGCATCCTCTAGGGGACTGAGAGAACACAGGAAAAGCAGCCCCAGTGCCAGCTTTTTAAAAAGAGCCCTGGTGACTGGCCGGGCGGTGCAGTGGTAGCGCTACCACTTGCAGCGCCAGTGACCTGGGTTCAGAAGCGAGTCTGGCTTATCTGGGGACAGCTGGGAGGGGGAAGGATCAAGCATCCTAGTGGACGCTGTCCTCCACCAGGGAAGGAGGATTGCTGCTACATAAATGATCATGGGTGGCAGGGCAATGGAGGCAAGCAGGTTATGGTCTGAATGACGGCTGGCTCGTGCACCACATGCCGTTGTATGTGATGAGCCCTTGTGTGCTATCATCCAGTGGGGCAGAAACAAGGGGAAAAAAAATAGCTCTGGAACATATAGGCAAAGGGACCCTGGTACATCCAGGCCCTCGTGGCATTCATCACGCTGGCCGCTTGACGAACCTGTGAGTATTCAAGAGGTTCAGCCTCCCTGCCCCTGACCCGCCATAGGGGTCAGACTGCAGCTGCATGGAGGGGGCGAGTGTGTGCCAGTGTCGCCAGGCGTCCAGTAAGGTGCCTTGGGATCCCCGAGAGAGTTGGGGACCAGAGTTCAGAAGGGGGCATAAAATATGCGTTATCAAAAAGAAAAGGGGCCTCAGTATATCTGGGATCAACCTTGCCTCCTCATAGCACTTCCTGATGTTTGTCACGTTCCGCTGAGGCATATCCACTCCACCTAGTACCATAACGGGTGGGTAAACCGAAGCAACAGGAGGATGGCACACTAGGTGGATGGGGGGTTGGCAGGATGTTTCCTGAAGGTTCCAGTGGAGCCGGACACTAAAAACAGAAAGGGAGCAAAAACAATAAATAGAAAAAAGGGAGAGGCAGATGGGCAGAGACTGTGTGAAAGAGCCTGATAGAGTGGAGAGAGATGGAGGTGGGGGGGGAGAGAGAGAGACAGAGAGACAGAAGGGGCAGTTCCGTTACCTGCTGTGTTAATGGCATTGTCCTAATATGAAATCACACATACCCCCACAAATGCAAAGTGTCTTGGGAAGTATATGCAAACGACTATGAAAGAATAAGGCTTTCACATGGCTGAATCGTGCCAAAAGGTTTCAGACAATCTGCAAAGGCTGACAACAGCAGACACAGACAGGGGCTTTGTCATTGTCATGACTCATCACGCCACATCTGCATCACAGCTCAAGGGGAGGGAGACAACCCATATTGTCCTAAAATGCTCCGTCATGAGCAAGGTAGCATAAGAAAAGGGCACAAGTTGTTAAAAGATGCATTCTTTGAAAATGTGCTTGTCCTCCTGCCATTTCCAGTGTAACAGAGTTGGTGCAGACTAATTTCCCTCATGTGCGCATGTCACTGGCTGAGGCATAAATATTTCATCTGGGCCGTTAACCCCCGATGGAAGAAAATTAGCCTATTCCATCTTTGCGGACAGGACCGTACATCATTGTTTTTATGATGCCATCTGCATTAGCCCTGTTGTGCAAAATCAGGGAGACAGAAACTGCTCTTGAAGTGGTAGTTCATGTAGCTTTTTCTTAGTCTGAAAATAAACCTGATGCAAAAGGTTAGCACATGGCTGCAGCATGATTTCCTCCCATTGATTTGGTTCCGTTTCCCTGCCCATTGTCATTGCACTTTGACTTTAATGTCATTGGGAGACAAAGGGACCAAGAGTTGCTGCAGACATTCCACTCCCTATTAGGCATGTGAAACTACCAGGACTTAAAGATCCAGTAAAAGAAACTGCGGGGTCATAGCAAACATCTTCAGTAAAAGCGAACAAATAGTTTTAAAAACTGTGTGCTGGAGGCATTCATTTTGTGGACAGCAGGGGTGTTATGATGATGTCACTGCCTCACTTGCTCTAACACTGTGCAGTGAAGTAGGTTGAAGCAAACTGCTCTTCCAGACAGGGACCCGACCAAATCACGAGGAAATGCGCTGAATTCTCTTGTTACTCTTTGCCTAACATAAAATCCAGGGTTTTCTTAACAGTTTAATAGGATCCCTGTCAGCCCAACCCAAATATTCTCCCTTGCTGCTCTGCACACTGTTAAAATGAATAAGGCAGTGACATCATAATACCCTTCCTGTCCACAAAATGGATGCCTTCTTATTACTGTTGAACGTGTATATTTTAATGTTATTTGAATGTCATATGCTAAATCTAACCTAGCAGTGCAAGTGCTGGATAACTGTAGAAACTGTGAAAATAATCATATAGGGATTTATATCCATTCCCTTTAAAACATTGTTGCAGTATCCAGGAAAACTCTCTTAAACTATGTTTAGACGCAGGTCAGCTTGTACTTGACTAATGTGTTGTAATTTTTTGTATTGATCTCGCCTCATTTTTTCTTACTGAGGACATTTTCATAATAACAGAATCCTTGTCCCGTATTCCTAATCTCTCCCTCCTGCTCCCCCTTCTCTGCTGAAGTCATAATCCTCTGTGTGTGATGTCACAGAGATTTATGACTTCATGCATATGGGTGGGGGGAGAGCTGGAGGATGAAGTGAAGCGGGACAAATGTAATGATTTTATGCAGATGTCCTCAGTAGTAAAGAATCAGGGGACATGATTACAGGACATTACTTAAATATTAGTTGAATGCTGCCTGAATATTGTATTAGAAAACGTTTTTATGGACACTGGAAAACTCCTTAATGTCTTATTTTTCTGACTTTTTCAACATCTCTTTACCTGGGATATCCTAGGTGAGCTGGAACATTACATCATTCTGCCTAATTTAACAGTGGGGAGAACTGGTGACCATGGGACGCGCCGCAACCAGAGCACCTGTGAGTGTTGCTGCTTGAGGGTGTGTTGGACACATGATACGGTTGCGTCGCAGTGTCCGCTTTGACGTGCCCACACCAAAAAGAGAAACATGGCCTCTGGCAAGCCTAATGATGCCTCCCACCCACAGCGGATACAGGGATCCCCCGGCGTACCAGTGACAGAGCACCATTGGGGCTGCAGCGGGGAGGCTCAGATGGCTGTGCCCGGGGGTAATCAAGGGGGCACTAAGTTTGGGATGATTCCTGGTTCGGCAGTGGCAGCATTATGACTGAAGGGGCATGCCACTGGAAGAAGATAAAGCATAGTAAGTGGGGGGAAAAAAAAACTGGGGAGAACTGAAGCTGAGTGAGATCCAGTGACTTCCTCAGAGTTGTATAGTCGATCAGTGGCTGTGGTGGGATTTAAACCCGAGAATCTTGTGTCTCTGTACAGCATTCTAATCACCAGCTCACACTACCTGCCTTCTGGGAAAGGGAAGACAGCAGCCTGCTTCAGCTTCCTTTTTTATGCCCCTTTCCTATCCCCAGAACTCATCTCCCTCGGGCATGCCCAAGGTACACCTGATCCCTCTCTGCTCCGTACCCAGGTGCACCATATACTGCAAGTGCGCACAAGGCTGTGATGCTCTCGAGCAACTGCAAACATGCAAACAGAAAAAACTTGGGCACTCACCACCACATATGATGCCAACTCCGTAGTGAAGTAAAAAAGGATTTTATTTACATGATAAAAGGTGGAAAAACAGCGCCCACCCACTGGTGACATTGTAGAGGGACTGGAAGGGAAAGTATGTCTCTTTGCAGACAACACAAAGATCTGCAACAGGGTTGATACAGAAGGTGGGGTGGAGAAGATGCAAAGGGAGTTGGCAAGGTTGGAGGAATGGTCAAATATATGGCAGCTTAGATTCAATGCAAAGTAATGTACCTGGGAAACAAAAACCCAGGGAAAGAGTACACAATGGGGGGGTGAGATACTAACAAAAACCAAAATGGAAAGGGACCTGGGGGTAGTCATGTTAGATGACCTTAAGGTGGGCAAGCAATGTGGGAAGGCAGTAAGGAGGGCTGGTGGGATACTGGGATGCATAGGGAGAGGCATCACCAGTAGAAAACAGGAAGTTGTTATCCCTCTGTACAGTCAGTTGGTGAGACCCCATCTGGAGATCTGCGTCCAGTTCTGGAGACCCCATCTCCGCAAAGACAGACAGGATGGAGGCTGTCCAGAAGAGGGCAACTAAAATGGTGCAGGGTCTGCACCAGAAGACATACGAAGAGAGATTTAAGAAGCTTAATATGTATACTCTCGAGAGGAGAGAGAGGGGGGACATGATAGGAACTTCCAAGTACATCAAGGGAATCAGAGTCCAAGAGGGTAGCATCTTTCAGAAAAAGATGTGCAAGAACAAGGGGGCACAATTTGAAGATAGAGGGGGGACGGCTCAAAGGTAATGTGAGGAAGTATTTTTTCATGGAGAGGGTTGTGGATACATGGAACAGCCTTCCTGAGGAGGTAGTGGACTCAAAAACAGTGGGGGAATTCAAGAATGCATGGGGCAGACATAAGGTAATTCTAGTGTGGGGGTAGGAGGAAGTAAGCTGTTGGTTAACTAGAATCTGCAGCCTATGCATTAGGTGGGTAAATGGTCAGACTAGGTGGGCCAAGCGGTCCTTATCTGCCGTCAAATTGTGTGTTTCTATGTGAACATCAAACATTAACACTTGTAATGAAAAGCAACTGACAAAAGCTAATTTTTCCCCTTTTTTTAAAGAACAATTCTGTTGTAACAAAAAATCTTAAAACCACTAGATTAACACCAGTTATGTTTTAACTTTAGTGTTTTCTGGTTTTTTTTTTAATTTATTTTAATTACTTTTCCCTGTTATCGGTCTACTAATTACTGCAGATGAGGTTTTCAAACTGTATCTGACTCTCCCTTGTTAACCACACAATTCCTGTTTGTGACATTACAGTCTGTTGTCATGGTGAGCACTGTGATGTCATAAACCAAAGCTCTGAGAGGTTAACAGAAGAGAGGGACATGTTTTTATACAGACTTTTTGAACAGATTACCAAGATGTACTGTAAACCTTGGAATGGAACATTGAAAATGAAACAAACTATTCTTTAGTAAACTTTAATAGCTGAAACATTGTATTTATGAAAGTACATGCTGAAGTGCAGAGTTGCTCTTTAATTTTTCCAAACGTCTAATATCATTAGAATAATTTACATACTGTATGTGTTTTTTCTTTTAAAGAACAGTATATGCAAAATTAAAAGGAATAAAACATGCCTATTTGCTAAAACTGTTTAACTGTAGCTTTTTCTTTTACTTTTTCCATTTAATATGCTTGTTTTAGCTAATGTGATACTTTTTTCTTGTTTTAAAGAGCAGTGGATATAAAAATTAAAGGTGTAAACATACCGGTTTGCTAAAACAAAGTTTAATTGTAGCATTTTATATATTTTTTTTTACTTTTGCTGTTATTAGTATGCCTATTTCAGCTAATGCAGTACTTATTTCATTGTGTATTTCAAAAAGCATCTTCCTGTCCCAAAGTGACCTCACAGTTGCTGTGCTTCTGACATCATAGTCTGTTATTGTAAGCGCTGTGATCTCATAACAAAAGCATTATGAGGACAACCGGGGAACAGTCAAATGCTTTCACACAGACTTTTTAGATGAGTTATTAAGATGTGCAGTAAACCTCGGAAAGGACATCTAAAAATTAAAAAATGTAGTCTAGTAAATTGTTACTATGCTGAAACACTCTTTTTTAAAGTACGTAATCTGTTGCATACCTGATGTTTAAGAGGGAGGGGTTGGGCCGCTTGGTGGCAGCTCAGTGTTGTGCTTCTGGACCAGTGACCCGGGTTAGGGAGCGCCACCACCTCGCAACCTTTTGCCACTGAAATGAGGGACGTGGACATTCCATATGACGGACAGTGAGGCCCACCGACCCTCATAATGAGGGACACATCCTCAGACATGGAAATGCAAGCTTGGAACACTGTGGAAGCTATTGTGTTTACTTGTACAAAGTTTATTTTTGATTTAGCATCTTATAATATTATGCATTTCCGCTTTTAAATTCTGAATTTACAGTACATTCTATGTGTGGGCAACATCCTTTCCATGAGGGACAAATAAGGGACAGGGTAAAATGAGGGCTGTCCCTCGTATTCAGTGACAGCTGAGAGGTGTGAGGAGCGGATGGCCAAGGATAGAGCTAGTGCTGTCCACGGCAGAACTTCCCTGTCTAGGAAGGGGATGTGCAGCTTTTAACACTGCATTAATGCTTGTGGCGGACCAGGGCGCTTGCGCCCCCAAGGGCACCACTGCGACCTTCGAGGCCATTAGATTACTAGGGTGGCACCAGCTAGTTGGTGGAGAAGGGCAGGATACAAACGAGGGAGATGCACTGTGAGGCTGTCACAGTGACTACCGGGGACACACTTGGGCCCCATATTATGGGCCCTGCAGCCCAGTAGCTGGTGGTGAGCTACTAGGTGATGGGACCTATGGGGTGGCCCAAACCTTAGAAGGGCAACATGCCTTAGTGAGGGTGGGGTGGCGACAGTGTGCATGGGGGAAAAGGGAGGGGGCTGAGTGTGCGTGTCAGGGTTTTAGTTGGTCGTACTTTATAACAGAAAAATGGCATAGGATTTAATTTTCTTCCTGGAAAATGCTTCCCCATTGTGACTTTCTTGTCTCCTTTGAGGAGATGAGAAAACGTAAATATTAATTTTTGTTGATGGGAGGTTTATCTGCAAATGGACTCTGATTTATAACCAGAATATAAAGGCAAGGTACACTCGGCCTCAAAATAGGGAGAACAGTGTGCACAGAAAATTGTGCTGTGCTTATCTTTAAATTTGAATGTCTAATCTTTTCCATTTAACAATAATGCACACCCTGTGCTTGATATAGGAGCTGATATGGAGGGATTTGCATGACTTGGGTTAGGAACTTGCATAATTTTTCTAGTGTTCAACAGTGTGTTTGAGTTCTCTGTGTCTGTCCCGAAAGCAAATGAAACATAGACATTGATGGCAGAAATAGGTCCCCAATGGCCGACCAAGTCTGTCCAGCCCTACCTACAGTTGGATATAATGGCTCTAGTGGTCATCCAGAGCTTCACACCCCCTTGGCCCTCCCCTTCCCTTCTATCTTTATCTGGCCTCTATGTCCCACCCATATTTGAATCCTTCTTCTGACTTAGCGCAGACAATTCCCTTGGCAGCTTGTTCTACACATCAACCACCCTTTCCATGAAAAAGTATTTCTTGATGCCCTTCCTGAATCCCCCCCCCCCACTTGTCTGCTTCAGTGAGTTTCTTCTTGATCCTGTGTTCCCACTCTGTGTGAACAACTCCTTACTACCTACCATGCTTATTCTGCGGAGGTATGTCTCGGTAATCTCTACCTCTCCCTTCTTGCCTCCGGGGTATTGAGATCTTCCAGTCTTTCCATTGTGGAATTTTCCTTATTGTCTCCAGATCATTTTGGTTGCCCTCTTCTGTACCGCCTCCACCCTGTCCCTGTTCTTTCTCAAGCGCAGAACAACAGACAGTACTCCCAAGGTAAGAAGGAACAAGGGGTGTTTATGGGGGGGGGGGCATGATCTCCTCCTTCTCCTCCTGCTGATCTCCCCCTCCCTGTGTATCTCAGTACTTTAGTTGGTCTTGCCATGACCATTTTACACTGTGCTAATAATTTCAAGTTGCCCGTGAATCTCACTCCCAGGTCCCTCTCCCCGGTTGTTTTCTCAGTTGCTACTCCTCCTATCTTGTATTCTGTTTGGGGGTTCTTGGTTCCTATATGCATTCTCATATAATTATATTTACATATTCACGTAGGAAAGTTCAAACAAATATCACCTTAGATCCTGTTCTGGATTACTCTGTTCGTATCTCCTTGACTAGTAAAGTTGTCAGTTGCAGACCCAGTCTTGCCTATCAGATACATCACACTCCCATCCCTAAGGCTAGATTAATCATTGCTCAAGGTGTCCTCTTTCCCCAAATCAATTATGGTTAGCTGGTCTCCTCACAAGCCCCCAGATCTATCATTCATTAGTGGGAGGTGGCTGTGGTCAACATCTGTAGCTTCTCCCTGTCTTCCCCTCACCTCACCCACTACTGCACTCTCTACTGTTCCCTGGGCTGGCTCACTCCCTCTGCTGTCCGCTCCTACATATACACATCTCACCCTGCCATGCGTCTTTCAAGGGAGCATTGAGGAAACATCTAATGAGCTCTGTCGCTTCCACGTGATCCGACCTGTTTATATGCATAACACACCTCGGCACCTTATTTAGACTCCCTGATATAATGTAGGTTGGAGTTACTTTCTGGTTAGGCTTTGCACATTTGTGTCCCTAGTCTTGTGTTGTTTTCCCCTCCTGTTAGATGGGATAATTAATGTACATTATTACTGACTTATTTTACACTGTAATCACTCTCTGTAGCCTGTTCCAGTACTGTTTCTGTTTCATTAATTTTCTACCAGGGTCCTTGGAACCAAGACCAGTGAGGTAGGAGATCCAAGCAACAAGGTTTGCTATGGGTACTGTGTCCTGCTGCCCTAAAAGGCATCACCACCCACTGGTTGCAAAATACAGCCCCTTTCTATATCCTCACGGGCAGACAGGGTTAATGAGATTTGTAGAATGGAGGGGAGAACAGCCTCCCTCAGATTAACTATGAAAAAACACAATGAACTGTGGGCCAACTGGACCCATTACACAGAAGAGGGTCATGGTCCCTCATAGGGAGGGAGCAGAGGATAATCACAGTAACAAGTCCCTCTTAAAATCCTGCACTGCTAAGGTATACAGCTCCTGGATCACAGCAGGACAGACATGGGATTGGTACACCGATGTGTTTGTTTCATTTGTCAGAAATGGTTTGCCATAGTTAGGCATAGAGTTGATGTTTGTTCAACCACACTGCACAACACTTTGTATGAAGGGTTAATTCAAGACTGAAGACAAAACGTATTTAATGTATGGTGATAGTCATGGTCATTTTGATTGTATAAGTATTGCCTCACTACAGAGGGGGATGGGTTTGTCCCTCTGTACCCCGATTTCTGTAATTTGCTATTTCTGTGCATTGTGCAGTAAAGCAGAGTTTAAAAAAAAAATACTTTTCTACCTCAGTTAGTATTGTAAACGTATTCATATTGTGTTGGGTCCTCGTGGTTCTTCCTGGGCTGGATCACAGTATGGTGACCCCAAAGGTGTAACAGATTTTCTGTCCAAAATAACATCCGAACCAATACTAATTAACTTAATTATGCTATAATAATGAGAACTTTGATTTTCTAAACTGATGAGTTCAGAAAACAAGCAAACGCGTAAAGAAAGCTGCAGGTTCATGAAATAAACAGTTTGCAGTTTACCAAACTTATCTGTGTTTTATGCTGTGCTATGTTGTGACAACAAGAGTGCTCTTTCAAGGCACCTACGTTTTGCTAAATTACATAATGCATGGATGGGTATTATTTGAGAACATCATTTTCCTTTTTCCTTTACTATCATTGTCCTGACTATGGATACTTATGTTTCTTATATTTTCTTTTTCCTGGTGAAAAGTAAATTAACTAATTGTGGTTTGAAGGTTATTTTGTACAGAAGCTTTTGGGGTCACTATACTGTGATCAAGCTCTCATGTAACGACTTGTTACTCGCAGGGTTGTTCTTGTAAACAGCCATTTCTAGGGGCGTAGCTAATAGTGCATTAGCCACACGAGGCAGTTCCATTGGAAATGCTGATTTGTTGGAATGTCTTCAAGCTAAGCTCCTCCTCCCACCACCTGGGTGGTACATCCCTTGGATCTGCTTTGTGACGTCACATCTTCTGTTCCACTGGAAGAGTCTGGTCTCCTCCTCCTCAGCTCTGCAGTGTTGAAGGCTACCAAGTGCGCCACTGGCAATTTCAACTTCTTTCTTCGATTTCTATGAATATTCCTCGATTGCTTCTCCTCTCCCTCATGCTGGCTCCAGCCTCGTCAACGGAAG
Organism: Neoceratodus forsteri; assembly: GCA_016271365.2. Lineage (NCBI taxonomy): Eukaryota > Metazoa > Chordata > Ceratodontiformes > Ceratodontidae > Neoceratodus > Neoceratodus forsteri. The sequence goes on along the minus strand of CM028132.1, from coordinate 60,562,436 downwards.
ATGGATTCTGAGGAAGCGAAGCCAGCTCCTGGCTTCAAGTTTTTCATCATGTGCTGACAGCTGTCAAGCAACCCATAAGAAGTTACACCTTAAGCTAGGTGCACTTTACAGGAATAAAGCATGTATCCTGCTTCTTGCCTGTAGCAGGACCGTTATGTAGATGATCATCCCTTTCTTCGATTATGTTGACATTCTTTACAGTGCTGCTCCCAAGCCCACCCTAGCCAGACTGGTCCCCCTATTTTACTGCTTCTGCTGCTTTGCCCTTGATTTCCCCCTAGAATTCACCACTGTCCCCAATATTCCTCCCTCTCCTTACCACCCCTTGACACCATGTGCCTTGCTCATTGAGCTACCTTCATCTCTAAACTATGGTTCAGGACACCCCAGCGTTTCCTCCCTACTCGTCGCCAACTTTGGCACTCCCTCAGTAAAGTCCTCCTCAGGTCAAGTTGCTTTCTCCTACCTCTTCCCTAAACTGTGGGGCTTTGTTCCCCCTTACCATTTGTAATGCTTCTTCCTTCCACTCATTCAAATCCCTCCTCTGTGAATTCTCTTCTGACTCCTACAGTAGCCTCTGATCTTGACGTGGGCTTTATTTTTACCACCACCACCCCCAACAACTGCACATCCCCTGTGCCTGCCGTAAGTCAGTCACCACTTTGCGTCTGCCACTCTCAGAGACCCACTGTACTCAGCGGTGCCCTGCTTACCCTACAGTCTTGGCTTCATCTGCAGATTGTGCTGAACCCACTAGTACCTTCTTCTCACTACAGTTCTGCCACCATCTGCACTTTATTGTGCAATTTGCTTCTATTACTGTTTATTGTTAACTTGTACCGCTTTGCTTATTGCAAAACATTTGTCGTAACTTACTGTTCTCTCTTCCTCTCCTTCCCCCCAGCGCACATATGTAATCGACCTATTTTAGCTCAGTATGTCCTTCCTGTTAAATCATTTGAAGTAAACAAATAACTGATGCCATTAATGCTATGGTGATCTAGTAACGATATTTTTGTAGCTAATTCCGGGTTGTTCCTGAGAAAAAGGCATCCTTTCCCAGTGCACCCAGTCACCAAACATCCAATTAATAAATAAATAAATGCGATTGATGATGTTACAGCTTTGATAACATAATATAAATGTTGTATGCATGCTATAGTGACATACTAAAAAAGCTGCTGGCAGCTCAGTCCAGGTAGCCGCTGCCTGCCTGAGGAGCTAAGCCATAGTTAGAAATTTGTATCAGGTATATGACAGAATTTTTTTTTTTTTATCTGTGCCATACTTATAACTTGCCTGTACGAGCCAAGCGGCTGAACCCACAAACAGGCTTTAGTGTAAATGGTACTGAAAATGGAGGGGGGGATGCTGAAAAGATACGGCTTTTTTATTTAATTCAGCTGTTTGGACTCCGAGCTGCCACCTGCTGCTTTGTTCAGGACTTCCCAGTCCTTTCCATGGCTCCTCGTATCGTAGGAGCCTGTGGGAATCAGTACTGGAGCAGGGCCTGGCAGTACCGGCAGCCATCCTTGTGCACATGTCCCCATTTTCTCCCCCATTTCCCACCACCACTGCTGAGTGGCAGCATGTCCCCCATTTTGACCATGCTGAACAGCGCAGGCAAATACCTCTGGTGGCTGCGCATGCACACAATATCCCTCTGCAAGGGAGCTAGCCCCCTGGCCCACTGTAGAGGTTGCTGTGGCAGGCAGCCCTGCACCGTCCCTCCCTGACCCTACCTGTTGACCCCCAAAACACTTGCTGGCTACTCTGGACAAGGTGTCTTTGACCCATCCAATTCCCCTTGAATCTACCCCCTCCCCACCTTAACCACGCCACCCTGCCAGCATTTCCCACCCCGCTAAAAATAATCTCAAAAGACAAAGGAAGATAAAAGGAATCTCAATAAAAATCAGAGTAGCTCACAAGCAGTCCTCCTCTACATGCTGGAATGCTGTATCATGTCATCATGCAGTCTCATCAAGCAGGCGCTGCCCCTTAAATAAACTTCCTGAAAGGGCTCTTGTATTCAAAATGCATGCATCACTGAAACTAACCTTAAAGTAATTTTCTTAATTACAGCTAATAAATCACAGTTGGTAGTATCAGAACTCAGTTACACAAAGTTCCTCCAAACTTTGAATTTCTGGACATTTCTATTACTGAAGACATTTTGCATGAAAACTGGCCTTTGACCCTTTTGACAGGTATATGTTTCTGTTGGTCTTCTTGCCTTAAAGTCACAGTCCTCTGCTTGTGATATCAGGATCTTTAAAGGAATGTTCTACGATTCTGCTTTAAAATAAACTGAACTTTTAGTAAATTGATTAAGTGCCTACCTAGATGAAGCCTGAGTCCATTCAAGAGTAAATCTGAATTTATAATTCATTGCCCTTCGAGAGGGAAAGGATCATAAACTGGCCCAAGATGACGGCCAGCTGATTCCTTCCGCTTCCTGTTATGCTGGCCCTACCCCGACGTTAAGACATTTTGTGAAGTTTAACCAGGGAGAGCGTGGGTGTGCTCTATTGAGCTGAATGGGTCCGTTTTTAAACTGCTGATTCGATATGGTACCGCGGCGTGGTGTTCATGTATAGGTAATGTACAAAACGTCTTCAGTAATAAAAAAGAGAATGTCCGGAAACTCACATTTTGGAGGAACTTGTGAAACTGAGTTCTGATACAGACGACCACAAAGATGGGCAGGCGGGACCTTTGTTTAGCATCTCAGTCGAAGGACACCACCTCAATAGTGCCCCCGCTGCACTATAGTTTCAGTACTAGGTATTTGTCAGATGAGACTCTGGCAACTCAGTTGTGACACCGGACATCTGGCTCGTCCCTCTGCCCTCCTGATCTAAACTTTCACTATAAGGGGCATGGTAAGGAGACGAAAGCTGGCCTAAGAGGAGACCACTTCTGATCGGGGTTCAGAGGCCCTACCTGTACTGGTTCATAGTCAGGGATTTGGAGAGATTGAAAAGTGGCAACTTGGGGCTCGTGGTGACCCTTCTAGTGGTGCGATCATTTAGCAAAGCTTTGGACAAGTGGAAGGAGGTCAGAGAGGTAACTGAGAAGCAGGCAGAAAATATTCGGGGGTGAACAAACATTGTGAGGGGTGTTTTGTGATTGCTTCGGGGCAAAACTGATGTACAGATAGTTTCTGAGTGGCATTATATGTTTGATTATAAAACTAAAATGTTATAATATGTCTGTGGAGTATAATTCTCTAGAATAAGTCTTAGATTCCTATGATATACATTGTTTATAAAAATACAGAAGTTGTTTACACACAGTGTTTCAGGAAGTTTCCGCCTACATCTACTCTGTTTTACTGTCCACACAAATGTGGTATAAATAGAACACATAATGGGTAATAGCAGAATATCACATATATATATATATATATTTTTCTATATGCAGTTTACAGTTTTTCCCCCCGTAATTCCCGGGACCCCGGCAGACATAGCAGTGCGTGCACGTGGAAGCGCACATGCACTCCAGGTGCCAGCTCAGCCCCTTCCGCCTCACCCCTGGCAACCGCCGGGCTCCCCTGTAGCCCGAACTGCCATCCATCCTCCACCGGGTGGCAGCCAAGGGCTGGGGAAACCCCTCATCCCTCCCAGGGAGAGGAGAGCTGCCTCACAGCAGCTCAGTCCTGCTCCTCGCCTCCCCCCCCCGACCGCCAACATGGCACAAGGTGTGGCATCCAGTGCCTCAACCCTCAGCGCTGCCGGGTTGGTGACATATATATTATTTATAGAACCAGCTGGAGTTAAAAAAAAAAAAAAAAAGCTCAAGATATCACTACTATCTCACTGTCTGCTGTGAAGATAGTAGTGCTATCTTGCACACTGAGAGGTCACAGTGAAACAGTGGAATACTGAACCCGTCCGAGAGAACCAATGCTGATGACATCACAGAAATGTGCAGCACTGAAGTCTGCAGATGTGAGATGCTTTGAGGGGCACAGTCAACATTTTGCACTTTTTTACCTTTGGTCATTTTTTTTTTTTTTTATCATTTGTATCACAAAACCACCTAAACACCTGTTGTGCAAATCAAACCAACATGGGTTTGTGGGGTTCCATAGGAATTGGTCCTGGGTCCAGTTCTCTTCAGCATGTTCATTAGTGACGCTGGAGAAGGAATCCAGGGCAAGATGTGCCTCTTTGCAGATGACAGAAAACTATGTGGAGGGTGGGTGGTGACAAGGGAATAAGGAGAATGCAGAGAGACCTACAAATGCTAGAGGGGTAGTCAAAGGTCTGGCAGTTAAAGTTCAGTGCTAAAAAGTGCAAGGTAATGCACCTAGGGGAAAAAGAACCCCAAGACAGAGTACTGGATGGGAGGAGAGAGGCTTAGCACTACAGCTGAGGAACGGGATCTGGGAGTTGTCGTTATCAACTCATTTAAGCAATCGAGTCAGTGCAACAAGGCCAATAGCAAGGCTAACAGGATGCTGGGATGTATCGGGAGGGGTGCTGATAGCAAAGGAAAAGAGGTAATACCTCCCCTCGACAGATCCCTGGTGAGGCCTCACCTAAAGTACTGTGCCCAGTTCTGGTGTTCTCACCTCAGAAAGGATAAGGATGGGTTGGAGACAGTGCAGCGCAGAGTAACAAAAATGATTCAGGGCCAGCAAGGCGGATCCTATGAAGAACGCCTCAAGGCACTAAATATGTACTCATTAGAGACCAGAAGGGAGAGGGGAGATATGATAGAGACCTTCAGATTCCTTAAAGGAATTAACAAAAGTGAACTGCTGGGAACTATTTAGCATGACTACTAATTCGCGGTCACGTGGACATGAATGGAAATTAACAGGAGGTAGGTTCAGAAGGAATGTGAGGAAGTACTTCTTTATGGAAAGGGTGGTGGAACATTGAAACAGTCTGTTGGCTGAGGTGGTGTGTGCGAAGACAGTTAGGGGATTCAAGCAGGGCTGGGACATAATGAAGGCAATAGTGGTTACTGGGGGCAACAGGAACAAGGAGGAGAATAGAGAGAGGACAGGGAGGGTTAGTACACTGGAGGTAACAGTAGGTCCCAGGGATTATAGGGAACTTGGGCAGACTGGATGGACCTCTGCTGTTTTTCTGCCGTCATTGTCTATGTTTCTGTGGGTGAAAGTGAGATGCTTTGAGTGGCACAGTTTACATTTTGTACTTTTTTTCTTTTGTAACTTTCTTATAATTTCTATCACCTAAACACCAGTTGCACAAATCAGATGTGACATGGGTGACAATGAGATGATATTATTTAGCTTTTGTTAACCAGGTAAGTACGCTAGACAAGCAATTTGCCTATGTTCAAGTACGACCCGGGAGAGTACAGGAAATTACATACTTACACACTTGGGACAACATGGTACATAATTAAGAACAGGTCACACATCATGAGACTATAAGGTAAGATTACACATCCCATGATTAGAAACAGGTTACACGTCAAGAGACTACAGGTAAGATTACACATCTTGCATCAAGTTTGGGGCAGTACAGAAATACTACATTTTAAGGGCCAGCAGTTTTGTATGGGTGCAAGTGCTAAACATATGTCATGGGGGTTTTTGACATCCGCAGGCCGATGCACTTTTAAGATGGCTCCATAGGGAAGAGCGCAGACTGCCCTGCTAGGCGGCAGCACGGACCTGGGTTGGGAAGGTATTCCAAAGTTTAGGGACACATGCTGCGAAGTCCCTTTCACCCATCTTGGTCCTAGTCACAGGTACCTTGAGTGTGGCAGACCCCTGAGACCTAAGGTGATATGACGAGGGGGCAATTTGGGCCAGCAAGCTTGCCACCCCTGGAGGGGTACCCGTGTTGAGGACCTTACCAGTGAAGCAACCAAGGACAAAGTCCGTGTACTTTGTAGGCGAGAGCCAGTGTAGCTTGTTGTAGAGCTCGCAGTGATGAGTGAGCCGGAGGGGCCGATAGGGCGATGCGACAGATATTGTTATGAGCCGTTGACCACCTGGAGAGATGGGCCTTAGTGGTGCTAGCAAACAGCAGCAGCCCATAACACAAAGAGGGGAGAAGCATCCCTCTTGCAAGGGCAGCACGCGCGGCTGGTGTGAGGTTGTTTTTTGCCCTGTAGGCCAGACCCAGTTTCAGTTGACTGTTTTACATATCCTCTGAATATGAAGGCCAAGGTTGAGCTGTGGGTCCAGCATTACTCCCAGGTATTTGAAGTTGTCCGTGACAGGGATCGGGACATCTCCCTTGCCGGATACACAGAACGGCACACGGGCGGCCTTAATCTTTGCCCGGGACCCAAAGAGCATGGCCTGGTTTTTTTTAGGTTAAGGACAAGCTTGTGGTTCAGGATCCATGCCTGAATGTTTATAAGGTCTTCACTCAGTTGTTGATTGATGACCACCACCTCATGGGAGTGAGACAGGATAACCAGACCGTCTGCGAAGAGAATTGGTTTACAGTGGGCTACGGTTTCGGGGAGGTTATTTATAAAAACTGAGAAGAGCATTGGTCCAAGGACAGAGCCTTGGGGGACCCCTGCCGTTACTGGGATGGGACCCGAAAGCTCTTTGCCAAATTTGACCCGCTGCATTCTACCATATAGGTAGTTGTCGAACCAGCTAAGAGCAGTAGTGGAAACACCAATTGCTCTAAGCTGAGTCGACAACATGGCATGGTCGACCAGGTCAAACGCCTTTGAGAGGTCAATGAAGAGGGCCCCCGAGAGTTTACCCTGGTTCATGGCCTCCCTGATCCATGATGTAACTAACAGTAACTAGGGCTGATGAGGTACCATGCCCCTTCCTGAATCCATGCTGTACAGGAGTCATTATGTCATGTGCCTGTAAGTACTCTGAGAGTTGCCCTGCCACAACTTTCTCCAGTAGTTTGCTAGCCACCGACAAGATAGATATAGGGCGATAGTTTCTATCAGCTTAGGGTTCCCTTGTTTAAGGATTGGGACTACCCTGGCAACCTTCCATATGTCTGGGATAACTCCAGTTGCCAGGGACAGATTGAAAATGTGTACCACCAGAGGTGCCAGCCAGGGGGTACCAAGACTGAGGAGCTTGGGTTCTAAGCCATCTTGTCCGGCACTTGAGTAGGGGGAGAGTCCCGCTAGCAGTTTCTGCACCTCTTGAACTACCACTGCCCTGAACAGAAAAGGCGGACGGAGTGAAGATGGTGCTTTGGGCTGATTGCCACTGACACCATCATCATTTGGGAACGACAAGGTGTACTCTGACAGATCCGCAAAATAATGGTTGAAGGAGTTGGCGATGGTTTCCGAGTTGTTACAGCTCGAACCATTGATTATCATGTCAGTGGACTCAGTGCTCTGTGTACCACTCACAACTTGTTTAATGTTCCTCCAGAACCTTCTAGGATCCCTAGCTGAGTTCAATATAACAGATTTACAAAATTCACTCTTGGCAATCCTAATGTTCTTTTTGCATTCATTTCTGAGTTGTCTATATCTCAGAAAGATGGCTTGGTCAGCCGTGGCCTTGAACTTGGCCCAGCACTTATCTCTAATGTTGAGGAGTGCCAGGAGGCTACCATAAAGCCATTTAGTAGCCATTCCCCTGACCCTCCGTCTGATGAGGGGGGGCATGTTTCTCCTGCAAGGCCCTTAGAGAGCAAAGAAAATGACCGACAGCGGATGCGGGGTCCTTAGCATCCCCCAATCTGTGTACTTGATGTCATTTTGAAAGGAGGACAGATCAAACTTAGAGTAGTCTCTGATCTGGATAATTTTATGGGGAATTTTTTGATGTGGTACCCTCCAGACACAGTACACCGGGGAGTGATCACAGATAGAGTCCGGTAGGATACCCGACGAGCTGATCCTATCTGGTCTGTTTGTCAGGATCCAGTCCAGGAGTGAGCCCTTACCACCACTAGTAGGGCAAGAAATACCTTCACTTGCTATACATGACCTCTCCTGACCTCACTTGTGAGATCAGGAGGTCAGGTATAGTGAATGAAGATATTTCTACTATCTTATTCTCACCCATGTCATATCATATACATACATACATACATACATACATATATACATAGATATATATATATATATATATATAGATATATATATATGGGATATGCCAAGGCCCGACTGGAAGTATCGCTGATATTTCTTCCGAGTGTAGCTTGACCTTATGACATCACAAGTGGCATAGCCACAAGGGATGTCAGAAGTGAAGCTGCATGATCGAAAATATACCTGATGTTTCCAGTTGAGCCATAGCATATTTAAGTTATGCAATGTCATAATTGGTTTTCTTTACTTATTTGATGGTTTGTTTTTTTTTCAAATAATCGAGTGTTCTTTCAGGATGACTGAGCGGGTCTTTATATTTTTATGACACAGGTAACAGTTTTGCATGCATTACTGTGTCCTTAGGTTGTGTTGCTGACGTGAGAATAAGTGGGCAAGGAGGGGTAGGTAAGTTAGCAGGTGCAGCCTGAGGGGAGACCAGAGAGTTTGCGGTTCGTTACCAGCATGGCGTTCTGGAGAATTACAGTTGTAGCAGTGAGGCAGTTCTCGGGTATGGGATGGTGAAGTAAGGGGCTGAATAGTGTAGGGGTGTAATGTACTGATGCAAGGGGAAAGTGCTTGGGAAATAAACTTTGTGAAAGGTTTTCTTCTTTTTTTTTTCTTTTTTTTTAGGTTTACATGGTTTTGTGGTTTAAAACCAGGAGAAAGTAAAAGTATTGTGGGTGCATCAGAGAGGAAATGAAAGCGGTTGGCAAGAGCTGGTATGGAAATGAGCAGCTGAGGTCTATTTCTGATGTATTATGAGTCCTAAACTCCAAATTGAGTATAAATACATTATCCTGCTTCAAACTATTATGAATCCTCTCTATTCGCAAACCTTTATATTTCTAGAAAGGGAGTGTGGCCAAGTGGTTAGGTCATTTCCGATTATCCTAGGCCATACTTGTGTTTCTGATTATGAGATCTACTCTCCCTTAGCACAGTGATACAAAAGAGTTTGTTGGGAGTGTCCGCTGGTAGAGAAACCCAAGACGGACGGTGGGTATGTGGAAGGCAGACCAGACAGTTTTGGAGGTGGTGTCAGGGCAATTGAAGGTTGTGTCAGGATAGAGTGGATGATTTTTGGAGACTGTGTCAGAGAAGAATGGATGGTTTGGAGGCTGTGTCAGAGTAGAGCTGAGAGAGGGTAGCCTCACACTGGGTACGTGGGGTAATACCATAACTGACACTGTAGTGCAGTATGAGGGGGGTACTGCACTGTTGAGGTACTGTCTCTCAGATGAGATGTTAAACTGAGATCCCTTCTGCCCATCTGTGGTCACTGTCCAAGTGGAAGTCAAAGATCCCGTGGTACTTATCGAAGAAGAGTAGGGGAATTTTATTGAAAGTCAAGACACTGAATGAACAAAACTATACCACAGTCATGGTAATGTAATGAAATGAAATGAAACGGAAACAAAATCAAGCAAAAATCAGTTGTATACAAGAAAAAGTGAAGTGAAATAAGATAAAATACATACAAATCCTCATATATGAAAAAATAAACTGGATAAAAGGAAAAAAGGGGTTAGGCTAAAGTAGTTAGCTCAATATGCCTAAATAAGATTCCCTTGCAAAACTCTGTAGATCTAGCCTACTAAATGCTTATCTCATTGGTGTATCTGAATTTGTAATGCACAGTGTCATCGAGACATAAGTCAGGAAGCATAAGCAAATGAGAAGTTATAAAATTCACAAGTAGCATTTTATTATTATCAATAACAATGCAATACACTAAAAAATGTACAGGCTAGCTCTTCACAATTAAATCTCAATCTCTCTCTAACCCAAACGAAACAGTGTTGTCTTTTTATAAGTAGTCTTTGCCTGGCAGTTTAACCTTGGCATCCTGTTCTTGTAAGTTTCGGCTTCTGTTTTTCATAAAATACAACAAGACCTTTTTCATTGTTCTTCCTGTGAGCAGCCTGAAGAGTACATTAGTCTTCTTAACAGGTGCAACCAATTAAAACATCCTGTCCCAGAGCTTGTTTCCTGTTAATTCTGCCAACAAGCTTGTGGAGGTCAAACGACAGCTCGAGAGTAACCCCTTGTATCACAGATTGCCATTTTTAAAAGAAACTCAAATAGTTTTCTGCATTCGTTTCAACATATAGAATAATGGATGGGGTGGTGTGTTTAACGAGATTTTACACACACCCTGAGGTGTTGGACGCTACATAAACCCCAAGAGCAAAGCTCAATGGGTTTGTTTAAACATCCGACACAGAGTGGCGTGTGTAAAATCTCAAGTCAGACACACCATCCCATGTTTTATTTTATATAATTGCTGGAGGTCGTTTTTTTGCCAGCAGTTGTATAAAATAAAACCACGTCTCTCTGCTGCTGCTGCTATCCACTGTGGTTTCAGTGGCAGTGTGTGGTTGGAAGTGGTGCCTGGAGAAAGGACAACTTTTCTTTGTTTTGTTGCTTAAACAACCGTTTAAAAGTTTTTTCCCCCCTTTTTGGTGAGTTATTTATTTATATATATATAAAGTTACCGCCAACTCCATGTGGTGGTGTGACGAGCGTCATGGTATGCCAGTTGGTGTGGAAGCAGGACTGAGTGCAGCTAGCACATGCGCACAAGGGACACTGGGCGTGTGTTTTCCATTATAGTCCACGGGGTTATAATGGCGAATTATAACCCAGTTTCCCTGTGGGGAAAGAACAATCCCCAGTTATTTTTTTTTGTATCATTTAAGATTTTTTGCACCTTTTCTGATTGCCCCTCCCCCAGCCCCGTCACCCGGAATTACTGGGGCTTACCTTATGCCCGGCCCGGGAGCGGCAAATTGCGGGGAGTCGGTCGTCATCATGCCGCCAGTAATTCTCTCAGCTGTTTTTTCTCCCAGAGGCCTCAGGAGTAGGAGTGCATGTGTGTGGAGGCGTGCATGTGCCTTGCGGCCCCAGTAATGACCCCTTTCCACCCAATCACCCCATTGGCCTAATGCCTGGCACCCTCTAACCCTGTGCTGTCCCCAGCCTTCACCAGGAGGCAGCCATCAGCCGAGGGATGCCGCTACACCTCCCCGGGGAAGAGAGCTGCCTTTCGGCAGCTCCATCCAGCTCTGCCCCCCCCATTGCCGACCTCCGAAGGCCCGGGCTCATTCCTGAACCCGGTCACCGGCATGCCGCGAGGTAAAGGTGTCCAGCACCTCAGCCCTCAGTCCCACCAGGCTGGCTGATCCCCAGTTATTATAGTATATTTATATACATTTGCAAACCAAGAGCTCACAGGTTCATATACAGAGTCATATATATTTTTTAACCACAGAAAAGCAGGGGAAGGAATAAGATTAGAAACAGCAAGTGAAGAAAGGGAGAAATTGGAGGACCCTTGGAGTGGCCAATTCAAAGGCGCCACAAGGGAAATCTGACTGCGCAATCAGACAGGCAAGAAAGACAAGTGACAGCATAGGAGAGGACAGAATAGATCCTTGCCTTTAACTCTCTCTGCATAACAAATGGGACAGAGTCTTACCCAACCCTGTCACAGTTGCCGTATTTTGCCATCTTTCTAACAAAACATTAACTGGGCACTGTTTAACCTCAACAGCATAAATATGTTAAAGTTTATGCTCTATTTTCAGAAAGAAATCGTATAGCTCACAGTTCTTCTGCTGTAAAGAAAATTATTTATTTATTTATTTAGTTAGTTAGTCCTTGGATTACAGTGCCTTTAAGCCAGAGACTGTTTTACAAAGGTTCCACATCAGGCGTGAACAGTTGTAACAACAAAAGAACATTTCCAAAGTACAGTGACAATATTACAGTAGCAGATACACACATTAATCTTAACTATGTAGTACATTGTAATGGTTGGTACAGGCAAAAGGTAAATGGTAGAGGCAAAAGTGCCATCAGTTGGATAACTTTGTCAGGTACGAGTGCTCAAACATTTAAAACCTGCAGAAATAAAGATTTTATATTATATTGGACACTCGGAGACTTGTAGGAGGGCAGCGGCAAAGGCCAACAGGATGCTGGGATGCATTGCTAGGGGGAACCTCCAGAAGGAGGGAAGTGATACTCCTATTGTACAATTGCTTGGTGAGGCCGCACCTCGAGTACTGCATGCAGTTTTGGAAGCCACATTTAAAGAGGGACATTGAACTCCTGGAGAGGTTCAGAGGTGGGCAACCAAATGATTTGGGGCTTGGGGGACAGGACCTATGGGGAGAGGCTCAGAGAGCTAAATATGTACACATTGGAAGAGAGAAGGGACCGGGGGACATGATAGAGGTCTTCAGGTACATGAAGTGGGTAAATGGGGAGGAGCAGTCAGGGTGCTCCGAAGGAAGGGGGGGGCAACTAGAGGGCATGGGTGGAAGCTGTGGGGGGAGACTCAGGGGAGAAAGGAGGAGGTGCTACTTCACTGAGAGGGTGGTGGAGCCATGTAATGCGCTGCCCCGGGAGGCTGGTGGAGGCAGACATGGTGGATGGGTTCAAGAAGGGGTGGGATAGATACAGGGGAAGGGTTCTGAAAGCAAAATCCAATGCAGCGAGAATATCCGGGACTGGGAAGGGAGAAGCCAGAGAGGGAGAGGGGCAGCAAGGTCAGCTCTAGGGTGGGGAGGACTAAGAAAGCAGACACGAAGACTGTTGCCTATTCTGCTGGCATTTTAGTATGTTAGTATATTGAACAAAACTCCACCCCCCCCCAAAAAAAAAAAAAAAAAACAAATTGGGTGCACCATACCTAAACCATCTTTCTTGACAGGCAAGTATGTGTCCTGATGCTCTTCAACAGAGCTTGCCGTTTTGTCCTAGACCTAAAGCAGGACTTCCACACCTGCCTACTATATGGCACCCTTGGATGGTTGAACTTTGACATGAGATTCCACTATAGCACCCTGGTAACTGGCAAGAAAGCCCTCCTGGGACTGCTGTCCCCTGGTGTACAGAATATGCTTTGCCCGATTGACCAGAAGTATGACACGAGGGGCGTCAAACACAACTCCCTAGTACTGGCCTGCCGGAAAACATGCCTAGGCCAAGCCTGCTTCTAACATACTACAAGCCAGCAGAATAGGCCAAATGGTCTGTCTTGTCTGCTCAAAAGTCAGCAACCTAATGGCTGCTCACCTTACTATCTCCGTCAGCCCCCAAGAGGGTCTTCATTTGTTTCAGTTTCCCCTTGTACCTGTCCCACCCCCTCTTGAAGCCCTCCACTGTACCCTCTTCCACCAGCCTCCCAGGCAGCGCATTCCACAGGTCCACCACCCTCTCAGTAAAAAAATGCTTCCTTGCTCCCCTGAAATCCCCCTACCAGCTTCCACTCATGGCCCCTGGTTGTTCCCCACTTCTTTTTTCTAAACAGCCCTTGGTTCCACTACTGGTTATTCCTTTTACATACTTGAAAACCTCTATCATGTCTGCCCTATCCCTCCTCTCCTCCAGTGAGTAAAGCCCAAGCTCATCCAGTCTCTCCTCATAAGGCTTCCCCTCCATGCCCTGAATCATCCTGGTTGCTCTTCTCTGAACCCTCTCCAGCAGCGCTATGTCCTTCTTCAGATGAGGTCTCCAGAACTGTACACAGTACTCAAGCTGCGCCTGCCAGGCATTATACAGAGGGAGTATCACCCTTCTTCTGGACGATATTACCAGCTATGCAGCCCAGCATTCTGTTTGCTTTGGCTGCTGTTCTTCTACAATTTTCAGAGTTATCTCATTTTGATCGCCTACTCACCACCCCTAAATCCTTTCTCCCAATGTGGTTTGTAGTAACTCTCTCGGTGTATACATGGTCTGGTTTTAACCCCAAATGAAGTACCTTGCATTTCCTGGCATTAAATTTCAGTCCCCACCTCCTTGACCACCCCTCCAGGGTATCCAGATCCCCCTGGACTGTCTCCCTCGCTTCTACACAATCCACCAGTGCTCCAAGTTTTGAATCATCCGCAGAGAGACTCAACCTATTTTTAACCCCCCCTCCCTATATCCGAGACGTAGGCATTGAACAAGAGTGGCCCCAATACTGAACCTAGAGGGACCCCACTGATTACCTTCCTAGGGGAGGAGAGTATCCTTTCCACCATTACCCTATGTAAACGCCCCGAAAGCCAATTTTGAACCCAGCTGAGCTCCTGTCCTTCCACCCCCATCTCCCCCATTTTTGCTATCAATCCATTATGGGGCACTGAATTAAATGCCTTGCTGAAATCTAGGTATAGGACATCCACCGGCCTGTGTCTATCCAAGGCCCCCATCACCCAGTCACAAAACTCTACGAGCTTAGTCTGACACAATCTTCCCGGGACAAAGCCATATTGTTTATCATCCTGGTGTTCTAACCTTTCCAACTGCCTCCCAAGTCTGTCTTTGGTAAAGCCCTCCATTACTTTGCCTATCACAGACGTCAGACTAACAGGCCTATAATTCCCCATCTCCTCTCGAGACCCCCCTTTATATATAGGCACTACATAAGCCACCCTCCAGTCCTGTGGCACCCATACTGTCTGCAGAGAGGTATTAAAGAGTGCAGCCAGTGGAGCTGCCAGTACCTCCGCCAGTTCCTTCATAACCCTCGGATGTAATCCATCCAGCCCTGGCGCCTTATCGGTTTTTAGTTTCTGAAGGGCATCCCTCACCCTATCCACTGTGATTTCTCCCCCCCCCAATCCACTCCCTCATGCAACCTTCCTACTCCGTCTTGATCTGGCCCAGCCTGTACCCTAGCCTCTTTCCATCCTCTGGTCTCAGACTGAGACTGACCTCTCACTTTTGCTGACTCCTCATCTCTCCCATCAGGCTGTAGGGATCCCTTATCACCCTCTGCAAAGATTGAGGCAAAATACTCATTTAGCACCTCTGCCTGATCCCCACTTCTGACCCCCCACAATCTTAATCCTATTGATCTGTGTCCTCACTTTTCTTCTCTCTTATGTATCTGTAGAATCCCGGATATCCCTAGCCAGGTTTTTCTCCATCCTTCTGTTTCAGATTCCCCAAGCTGTGGAATGTCCTGCCTCCCTCTCTAAGATCTTCTGGCTCAATATACCTGTTTAAATCCCATCATCTTTCTTCACTCACTCCCCCTATCCCGTGCAACTGCTTTCGCTAAACCTTTACCCCCCCCACGTGTCACTCAAGCAATACCTGTTTCCTGTTAATGCCCCGGCCCACAGTTTCTCTCCTATTTCCTGTTGCATGACTGTATGTATTGTATTTAATACTCTATACTGTACAACTGTATTTCTCTTCACATGTCACCTCCTTACTCCCCACTTGCTGAAGACTGTGCTGTGAATACCTGTGTGTGTGTGTGTGTGTGTGTGTGTGTGTGTGTGTGTGTAAATATATAATATATATATTTTTTTATGTACTCTATTGCTTGCTTTTATTCCTGCAGCTGTTGTATGCTGCTGTATCTGACTCTAGACCCTTTGAAAACAGGCACAGCCTAAAGAGATTTGTATGTAATAAATAAATAAACAAAATAAATAAATAATGGGATTTAGTCTACTCCCCCAGAGAGTTTGGTAAAAAAATACTTAGCAAAATTGTCTCCAAGGCACTAGGAGGGGGAAACATCTGACTTGCATAAAGAAAAACAGGCAACATAAGGTTTTAATCATAAAAATCAGGGTTTTTGTTCTGTTCCAGTTGTCACTTATTCCATTGTGTTACTTGCCTTCCTTATGCTTAGCCTACTTTTCAAATTCAGTTTGGCAAGATCACCTGCCACTAATTTAATACCCAAAATAGACAGGGGTTCTTCCATCAAAGAGATTCCGGCCACTGAGCTGGGCCGAGGGGTATTCCCTCCCAAAATTCTACCTGTGCATGTTTGCATATTGAGGGAACCCCTTAAAAAAGAATGAACAGTCTGAACCATTTTGCCGCACACTGTGCAGACACTGTATCCGGCAGCAAGTGATGCACACCATCTGTGTATTTTTATAAGGGATTGTACCTTCATCGTTAGCTAAGGCTAGAATAAAAGAGTCCTGTTCTGAAGAAGTGGGTCCAGGCACTAGACATATAAAATGGGACTAAGCAGACAGCCATGCTGGACACCCCCTTAGTATTTTACAAGATCAGGGGTCACGCTTAACTTTTTTTTGCACTGGTCCACCCGGGAAAGTGTTGGTTCCATTGCACTAGCCCCAAGAGTAACATTTAAATTTTATGAAAAGAAGCACACAGTCACAAAGTTAGATGTTTGAATAGTATTTTTTTTTTTACCATTTGTTCCTTATTTCTCTGTTTCCATATTTTCAAGTTTCACTTAAAAAAAAAAAAAGTAACAAAAAGAAAAAATATATTCAAACATTTAACTTTGTCACTGTGGTACTTAGTGCCAAGTCAAACAGTTCAGTGGGCCATATTTCAGACATTGATATCTTCATTCTAGTTTACTTTAAAAAAGGAGTTCAGCATCCCAGGAAAAACTTTGCAACAAAGCAGTTGAGTAAGTTAGAAGCATCTTCTCGAACAGCAACATTCGAATTACAGTGACAGATTAGCAAGGCATATGACAAGAGTTGAAATACACTGTACAAACTAACTGCAGAGCACTTCTGTCTATTTCAGTCTAATCTGAAGGGCTCCAGCATATACCTTGTTGTATCTTTAAGCTATGCCATTTCACTCAAATGATTCACACACTCGACAACAGCTGCAGTGTCTATTTTATATAAGTTTTTCTTGCTGTGATCACTTCAACACTCCCAGCAGTAACTTTTTTTTTACCCTGCCGTCCTACGTGATGCCACAGATCCAAACCACAATCTGTTACCCCGTTCAAATCATAACCTGTTGCCGCCTCCCACCCCCGCTCCTTTTTGCACCTTCATTCCCGATCCCAGCACTCCCGAGTCCTGGTTGCAACAGAAGCAGCACTGTGCTTAAAAGAAAGAAAGAAAGAAGGAAAGAAATGTATACTGTTTCAGAGCTCACTTTCAGCAAGTTCAGCAGTCACTTTGACGGTTTGACTGACGGTGGGATAGCATTGCTGACCCACACTCACACGTTCTTTCTCAGCCTGGTGGATGCCTGTAAACAATTTGGGCCCCCTACCTGTCTGTTATCCCTCCCTGGATCAATGTATGTTGATCAGGTGGGTCTCCCCTCGATCCCGAAACTGCTCCTCCTTCCTGCTGGTGCTGAGGCGTTTGTTGAGTCGACTAAATAATGTAGTGTACTACAGGCAGTTCTGCACGCAAATCCCACCAAGCCGCATTATTCCCGATCTGATCGCCACTCCAAAACTACCCACTCAACTTGCTGTAGTAGTAGGAGGAACTGTTGAAGGAACCAGTCGGTGCTGGCCACTGAATGTCAAGAGGCGGAAACAATTTTACACGCGATCGCAAACACTAGCATAAGGTTAAAAAAACTGGAAATTAATTTTCTTTGCGAGTCCCTTAAAGAGGCATTACCCAAATACTGGTTAGACTGCACTAGCCAAACCGGGAAAGTCGAGGGAACGATTGAACTGGCCCGAGGCAGTTTGCACTATGCCTCGGGCCAGTAAAATAATGTTAAGATCGACCCCTGAAGATGGGCCCACCCATCCATTAATAACTAGAGTAACCTGAATGGAATGAGACAGACATTGTAGCCAATGGATAAAATTAGCTGGAAACCCATACTTCACTAAAACATACCATAAGCAATCAAGGGAAACATGGTCGAACACTTTACATTGGTTTAAAGATAACAAAAACCCAGGCATTCTGTCCGTGTTACTTCTTTCTGAGATTTCACATAACAGGATTAAATTACCCTGAATTTTCCTACTGTGGTACAGAGCATGCTTGTGACAGGGTTACAGATGCTCCACAGGCTGTAAGATTCTGTTAGTCAGGAATTTAGAAAAGAGTTTAAAGTCAGTATTCAGGAGACATACAGTATCTTCACAGAGAGGGTGGTGAATGCATGGAATGGTCTGCCTCAGGAGGTGGTGGGAGCCAGCACAGTGTATGGATTCAAGCATGCTTGGGGCAGGCATAGGGGAACCATAGAGGTACAGCAGTGGGTGGGTCGGAAGCAGTAATCCAGTACAAGGACTTACGGTCAGACTAGATGGGCCTTATCTGTCTACAATTTCTATGATTCTATATCAATCTTCAGTTAGATGAGTGCCCTTTGTTCTTTTTTTTATGTAAGAAAATCGAAAGACCATCTTTCATACTAGATGGTATAAAATTGCTACATGACATAAAATGATAAACCTCTGTGAGCTCCTTACTTAATACTGGGACTATTAATTTATGTAAGTCACAGGATATTGGGCTTTAGTGACTTGATAGCAGTGATACCTTCTGCCTCTGAGATATCTGCCGTAAGCATAGGCAACTCAGTGCCTGGAATCATAGGAACAGCCAGATCAGAAAAAATGTCTTCCTCCCCAATACAGAGATAAAACCCAAGCCGAACCTCTTATTAATGTAATTGACAACTAATGGTTGCATTTGGCTTATTGTATTTTGAAAAAAAAAACTTCATCATATATCACCTTTTTTTCAGTATGTTTCCCACAGCTGTCATAAGGACACAGTTGTTGATACTTCTTCTGAGTACCAAAGCACAGCTCCATATGCATAGATTCAGCCTTTTGCATGTGAAAACGAGTCATCTCCCGTTTAATGTTGGAAATTTGCAACCAATAATCTTCCCCCATCTCCATGATGACAGAGCACAGTTTTTGAAGGTGGTGCCATTTAGATAGATAGTAGAGGTAGTCTGACTTTTTTCTTTTTCCTGCCAACATTTTTAAAGAAATGTGCCAGTTCATGTTTAGTGTCCACCCACCACTGGGGTAGATCCTCATAACAGACCCAAACTGGCTGCCTGGCAGCTAACAGTTCTGCCAAGGCTGAATGCGTTAGTTCAGTATTGAGTAGTAGGATATTTGATCTCCAGATGCCTGCACCGAATTGGTGTTCAGGGTCAGTGACTATCTAAATTTTAGCCATCCTATGGTCAGGGAATTCAAGGGAGCACACGGAGGCAGCTCCAGTAGGAAGATGCAGAGATTTAAATATAAAATCAGTGCGAGCCTTTTCTTAACCCTGCCTTCCCTAGGACTCACTTTCACTCCCTCTGTGCCCCCGTGGATGACATCCCATGGGAAGGACTGTCTAGGGGCCACTTCCTACAGAGTTTAAGCATTGGTTTGAGGGAGCAAGACTTACAGTTGGCAGTGTGAGACCAGCAGCAGAGCGATGGGTGGCATCGTGCACAGTTGGTAGTTTCTCTGTTTTCTGGTTCTCCAAGTGTCGCAAGATGGAACTAATGTCAAGATGTCAGAGCGCTGACACTCCCCTCCCAGTACTCTGGCTCTGGGCGGAATGGCTGACTTTTAGAGGCTGTATCAGGGCAGAATGGATGACTTTTGAAGGCTGTGGATGACTTTTGGAGGCAGTGTCAGGTGGAATAAATTACTTTTAGAGGCTGTGTCTGGGTAGAATGGCTTGCTTTTAGAGGCTGTGTCAGGGTAGAATGGATATTTTTGGGAGGTTGTGTCAGGGTAGAATGGACAACTTTTGGAAGCTGTGTCTGGGTAGAGTGGATGGCTTTTGGAGTCTGTTTCTGGGTAGAATGGATATCTTTTGGAAGTTAGGTTATGGTAGAGCTGATGTTTGGAGGCTGTGTCAGGGTAGAGGGGATGGCATTTGGAGTCTACTTCAGGGTAGAATGGATGGCTTTTGGTGGCTCTGTCAGGGTAGATTGGATGGGTTAAGGAGGCTGTATTGGGTAGAATAAATGACTGGTTGGCTGTGTCAGGGTAGAATGGGATGGCCGTGGAATCTGTGTCTGTGATAGTTGATGACTTTTTGGAGGCTGTGTCAGGGTAGAGTGGATGGCATTTGGAGGTTGTGTCAAGGCAGTATGAATGTCTTTTGCAGTCTGTGTCAGAAAAGAGTAGACGGCGTTTGGAGTCTGTTGGAGTCTGTGTCAGGGAAGAGTAGACGGCTTTTGGAGTCTGTGTCAGGGAAGAGTGGATGGCTTTTGGAGGCTGTCAGTGCAGAGAGGATCACTTAAGGCTGTGTCAGGGTAAAGGGGACAACCATTGTAGGATGTGTCAGTGTCGAATGGATGGCTTTAGGAGGTGGGGTAGAGTGGATGGCTTTTGGAGGCCGTGGCAGGGCAGAGTGAATGGCTTTTGGAGACCTTGTCAGTGTAGTGGACAGGTTTGGAGGCAACAGCAGGCTAGAGTAAGACGTCTTTTGGAGGTGGTGCTAGGGAAACATAGACAGCATTTGGAGGCTATGTCTGAGCAGAGTGGATGGTTTTGGAGTGTGAGTCTGGGCAGAGTAAAAGGCTTTTAGAGGCTGTGTAAGGGTAGAGTAGGCAGATTTTGGAGGCTGTGTCAGGGTACAGTGCATGGCTTTTGGAGGCTGTGTCAGAGTAGAGTGGATGTGTTTTAAGATTGTGTCTGGGAAGAGTGGATGGCTTTTGTAGCTCTGCCTGGGAAGAGTGGATGGCTTTTGTAGGCTCTGCCTGAGCACAGTGGATGGCTTTATGAGGCTGTGTCTGAGTAGAGTGGACACTTTTTGCAGGCTGTGTCAGGGCAGAGTGGATGGTTTTGCAGGTTGTTTCAGGGCAGAGTGGATGACGTTTGGAGGCTACTTAAGGGTAGAGGAGACAGTGTTTAAAGTCTATGTCAGTGGAGAGTGAGCAGCTTCTGGAGATTGTGTCGGGGGTATAGTGGATGGCATTATCTTTTTATTTTATGGGAGTGGGGTCAGAGTAAACACTGTTCATGAAAGTTGGAATGGGATCATTTAGCTCATGATAAGTGCAAGTGTTCATTACTCAAGGCCCTTGAGGGTTGCCATCACAAATTCACTTAGTCCTAGTTCAAGGGGAACGGAAGAGTATTATTCTAGATGTGAGTGAGATGAATAATTAACAAAAGGGTTCCTAAATTTTGAGAAATTTGTAGAATTCATCATACACAGAGTAGAACATGTGCTCCAGTTTCGTGCAGTCTGATAGAAGATTAAGACATTGTAAATGAGTGGAGAGAAATTAGTCTTTTCAGTGAAGAAGAATAACTTTTCATGTATTAACCAAACAAATGTCCAGTAAGCATTTGGTATGATCTGATAATTGTTTCCCTGTCCAAAATTTGAAGCCTAACATAATAGTGCCAGCCAGGATCGAATGGAAAACCAGTTTCAGTTATCCTGCTTATTCTTCTCTTACTTTATCCAAAAGGTTTGGAGAGAAGGACATGTGTAGAACATATGAATGAGATTACCTTTGTTATCGAGACATATTTGGCAATTATCTGAACTTATTTGGTTACATTTGTGTATTTTATGGGGTATGTTCTATGAAGGATATTAAATTGGATCTGCCAGAGTTCATCATTTTTTGAAATATCAAAAAAAGAGGGCGTGAGAAGAGGCCAGTTGAGTATCGTTTGTGTGTGGTCCTTAGTCCCTTTGCCAAGCCAGTTGAAGTGTTGAAAGATTCACCTTCCTTAACTCCCTTATTAGTATGTGTATTTTGCCAGTTAATGTTTCATTAGAGAGGGAGCCGAGGGTTAGGTTCTCTAGCGATTTACTGGAGATGCCCAAGGTTTTTTTTTTAAATAAAATATTTAATCTGAAAGTATCCCAAGAGTTGACCCCCCTTCCCATCACCGACCTGTCTTATGGACATACAGGTTAACCACCACTTATACACAGCCATGTTTGATGGGTGGCCTGCTGCATAGGGTCATGTGGTGCCTACAGGGATGCCGAGTGAGCCGGTGCGGTTTCCCTCTTTTTTCACCCACCGGATAATATGCACGACACAGTCTTGACGCACATATAGATTGCGTCATCATGCTTCTGCCCATGTTTGCTGGTCCCACGGTGCTGCCGCAGACAGTTAGAGGGACTCTATGTCCCCTCTTCCCAAGGCAGGATAGCTGTCCTTGGGACTCTGTCCTTCCTCCCTTAGCCAGCCCCCAAGTGACCCTGGTCTGTTCTCGAATCCAGACCACCGGCATGGGTGGAGGTAAAGCGTATAGTACCTCTGTCCTCCATGCCACTGGGACAGCCAAGATTATGGGTTTTAACCAGCGTATCGTAGGGGATAAGCTGTGAGTCAGCACATACGTCCTTTAATTGAGTGAGGCCTTTGGTTTCCCGTATACGGAAGTGATAGTAGTTCCTTTATCCCCCAATATATTGCAGTTGTGTGAAATAGGAGTGAACTGTGAAAGTCTGCACTTGTGTTCAGTTAAAAGGAAGTTTCATCCCAGATGTTCACAGTTCTGTAAAATAAGTGCAGGTGTTAAAATAATTTTTTAAGTCTTAAAGAACAGTGTACTGGTTATTTCTTTAATTTTCATGTGGACGGCCATGTTATATCAGATTAAGCAGTGGATGGTTTGGACTTTGTATGGAGCTATTGGAAGTAATTAGTTAGATGTTTCTATTTCTATCCAAATTGGGGAGTTTTCTGAGGGATGAAACCAATTATATGTTTGTTCAACCTGCGCAACTAGGTAATACCAATGAAAGTTAGGGAGACCTAGTCCCTATTTTTCAATTGGAATGTAGAGTTTTTCCACAAAATTCTCTTTGTTTTGTGTTCCCATGAGGTCATTTTTTTTTTTGTCTGTTATGATGGGGAGAGTTTGAAATAAGAACAATATCCTGGATAGGATATTCATCTGTATAATTTTTACTCTCAACATTATGGACAGAGGCAGTGGGTTCCATTTTTCCAAATCTTTGGATATATCTGCGGACAGCTTTTGGAAGCTGTTTCAAGGTAGAGTGGCCAGCTTTTAGAGGCTGTGTTAGAACAGAAAGGCCAGCTTTTGGAGGCTGTATCAGGGTTCAGTTGACTTTTGTGAGGCTGTACCATTGTACAGTGGATGGCTTCTGGGAGGCTGTGTTGGGGTGCAGTGCATGGGTTTTGAAACTGTCAGGGTATAATGGACGTCTTTTGTTATGATAGAATGGACAGCTTTTAGAAGCTGTGTCAGGGAAGAGTACGCAACGTTTGGAGAATGTGATGGGTACAGTTTATGACTTTATGAGGTTGTGTCATTGTACAGTGGACTGCTTTTGGAGGCTTATGTCAGGGTAGAGTAGATGACATAAAGAGGTGTCACCAGGGCAGGGTGGACGACTTTAGGAAGCATCACTAATAAAGGTGAACAGAGCGGGGGTGGGGGGACTGACACCATGGGAAGCAGAGCAAAGGGGAACAAGATACGCAGCAGAAAGTGACAGAGGCAGAGTGGTGGGGACACTGTCCTCTGTGTTGCATATATTTTTATTGTTCATTAATGACCACAGAGTAGATGATTTTTTTCAAAGGAGCCCCTATGTCTTTTACTAAATTACATTTTGTAATTTTTATTGGGAAAAATCCGTTAAGTAAATGCTAAGTGGCTGTCCTGGACCTTCCCTCACCCTGATAGACATTGAAGGGATTGAGCTTGTGTCTCCGCTTCCATTTTGCACTGTGCTGTATCACAGGGGAAGCCACAAGGGGCAAGTTTTCAACACTTTGAATTTAATATTTGCAGTGCTTGTACTGTAAGTGTGGCAGTTCCCTTGTTTAGACTGAGACTGTACAGTAGGAATATAGTAAATATAATCAGCTTACATTTTTTTAATCTGTACACTCTTTAAGGGCAGGGGGAATATGCTTTATCCATGGATGAGATTCTGGTCTGTGGTGATCCGTTAAAGCCCTGATTGCTAAAGGAAATGGAAACTGTGGAGTCGGTTCAGCTTGGGCCACTTCACGCTAATCATTGCTTTTCTGGCAGCAGCCAAGTGTCCAAGGTGGTTTTATGCAAACACTACTTCTCTCTCAATATAAAAAAAAAAAAGCACGTACTTGCACATACTGTAGCATTGAACAGTAACTACGGAAACAGGCTATTTAGGGCACTTTGCAATGCAAGAAAACAGTAGAGCCATTTAATCAGGAAAGTACATTTGCCCCAGTCTGCTTTTTTGACTGCTTTGGACAGGAAGGAAACCATTAAAGGCCTTGGGTTGTTAATGCACCTTTGCTTAGCTCTGTTAATATATGACATAATGCTTGGAAAACATTAAAAAAAAACAGCTGATTGGCCCCGGTGTAGGTTGGGAAGCGTGGTAGGTTGTATTCCCCCCCCCCCCAGCTTCCTTTATGCTCCTTCCTAGGAGGTCCAGAGCCTCTTTAAATCCATAACCCCTTCTGTTACCATCCCTGCCTCCTCTCTGGTCATTCTCCTCTCAGCCACTTGGTCACCCTGTCTTTGAGCTGTCTCCACAATCATTAGTTCCCCACCCCCAACTACCTCAACTGTAGTGGGACACTGTCCCTTGGAGCCATCACCTGTTCTCTCCCCTCACATCTAGCTACCCCGGTTTCAGAAAGAGGAAGCTGAAAAACTGGGGATCCTACCAGAAAGAGGAGTCATGGATTGCTGGAGGGATGCTGGATAATCTTCCTATCTGGCCCATCATCTGCTTTTTTTCCTTGAGAGCCCTCTTTCAGATTTTCAGGAGACCAACACAGATTTTACTGAGTTCCATTCTCATAAAATACAGTACTTGAATGGAAATGATGGTATAGAGAGTCCATTTAAAAAATGTTAGGCTGAAATAAAGGGTGAATTTCTGGACCCTATTCTGATGAGTATCGAGCAAAAATCAGGTGGCCATGGACAGTTACTATGGACTAAAACTACAAGGAGTAATCGGGGTTAGAAACACATACATCTACCCCGCAGTAGCAAGCTGAGGACGCAGGTGGGGAGGCGCAAGTGTGACCAGAGACACAAGAGGATCTCCCACAGCTGCAAAGTGAGAAGGCAGATTTTGCGTAGGTGTGGTCAGGAATACCTGATGCCTCCCCCTCCCCCCACGGCGGAATGCTGTGAGTGCACCTGGAGTGAAGCGAGTGTGGCCAACCATGCATGAAGCCCCCCCCCCACTGTTGCCAAGGAAGAATACAAAGAACACAAGCCCTCTGGCCTCTAGAGGCTGTGTGAGTTTTGGACTTGACGAGTTTGTCACTTCTCATCAGACTGATGCCAGAAAACTGCACTGAACCTGAAGGTCCTTTTCCCCAGTAGAAGCTGATTTTTAAACACTGGTTCATGTTCTAGTTTTTCCATCAGTACGGGCTTATTAGTAACCTGGTGTTGAGTGCCATTTTAGAACTGTCCAATGTAGTTTATGTCACTCTAAAACATGCAGTTCTGTAGTAAAACATGAATGCATTGTGCCAACAATGGAAGAGCAGAGAAGGGGGACATAAACTGCATCATATGGTACTTACAACCTGTGTGTAAGTCAGAAAAATCCACTGTGTTCTGTGACAAATTACAGTCGTTAGACATAAGAGCAATCTTACTTTTGTTAAGGACTGAATATAGGTTTCAGACCGAAAGAACTTGTATTTACTAATTTAATCAGAGCACCTTCCATGATTGATCATCTCCTGTAAATTGCAGTTTAATGTATCAGTTGTAATGCTGCGTGAGCGTCCTCGTACCTTTTAATAAAAATTAAATAAAAAAAAAAGAAATCTCCACTGTGATTACAAAACAGCCTGCAAAGACTGAACGGGGACAGAACTGGAACCAGTGCTTAACAGTTAACTTCTATAGTGAAAAATGACTTACAGGTTCAGTGCAGTTCTCCATAAAACCAGTTAAGGAAATGAGCAGTGATTGCAGACTGCAAGTTCTGGTCACAGCAGGTAAGTTGTTTGTGAAAGTTGGCCTGTTTTGCTCTCCATGGCTTTCACAGTGGACCATGGAGGATGGTGTTAGGAGGGTAAGGCTGGTAAGATTGGGGCAACTGTATCTTGCTCTTTTATTACACACACCAGCATAGCCAGATCGTTTTTTTTTTTTTTCAGAGGTAGGGAGTCGTCTTAAGGGAGCATACATAAAAATGACAGTAGAAGTACTTTACCTGTTGCAGTGTCTCAAGAATGATTGTCAGCATTGGGTGTGGCTCAGCCTAAACTGCCAGGAAGCCTGTTGGGACAGCAGTGAACAAAGAGATGCTGAGGAGATGACAAGCTGTGGATCACTAGTGTATCCAGCTTTATTTTTTTATTTTGCATTCTTTATGTGCCTGGCCTTCCTAATCCTCCCACCGGAGGTCTGCTGTCTCCCTGTCCGCGGCCCCCCCATGCCCAGACTTCTGACCCCATGGGCCACCATGGGACCCCAATGGTCATTGTGGCTAGCTCCCTGACAACCACCTCGTACACGGAGAGGGACCCCCCAGCAGAAGACATCTAAGGGAGTGAAGATGGCAGTAGGGCAGGAGCCGCCATGCCAGGTGCGCGCAGTTTTTTTTTTTTTTTTTTTTAATACGTGCGATGCTCCAGGGATGGGACGTGCAATGATGACCAGTGTTCGCCCCACCTCCCCCTACGTTCTGGCACCCCCAGCCTCCACCAGGGGTGAAAAAAGTGCTGGACACACTCTCCCCCTGCCCCCAGAGAAAGAGAGCAGGATCCCCAACGATGCTCAGTCCTTCTCCCCGCAGCCGGCCCTCCGACTCCCGGGTCTGTTCCCGAACCCAGGTCGTTGGAGTTGCATGCGGAATTCCGACCACTGTGCTGGCAGGCCAGCCTGTATCCAGTTTTGTCCATAGTTGCACGCACTACCCACTTGGATGACCAAATATAGCCTACTCTGGCTTCTTTTTTTGTTTGTTTGTTTGTTTACTTACAGTACGTTGTATGCTCCCTTCCTTCTGTGGAGCCAGGCCCTTCTCTACAAGCCTTGTCCATGCATTTGGAGCAGGCAGCCACGAGCCCTGGTATCCTCCGTGATCCCAAGCACTCCCACCCCAGGCTGAACAGCCTAACAGGATATACCTAAGCCTCTGGCCTTTATGGTACACTCTGCCCCTTTTGCCTCATTTGTTGCAGTAGTCATTGTTCCAGCCTTATATAAATGCCACAACCAAATTAACAAATTCCAGTGGTATAGTATGGTTTATTAAGACAGCAAACAAGAATTCATGATTGAACCCAGCAAAGGCCTTCTCCTGATCTAGGGCTATTAAAAAGCCCTTTACTTCACCCTGTCTTCCTTGTTCTTCTAGGTCCCGTAGTGAGATCAAGTTGTCCTTAATCTTTCTGTTCTTGATGACACATGTTCGGGAAGGTAATATATAATCACCGAAGCCGTTTCTGACAACCTCTTGCCCAGTATTTTCAATAAAATTTTTAAATCCGTATTTAGCAAGTTTAATGGCCACCAATTTTGTAATGTCTCCTTCTCCTCTTTTTTTTGTGCAAAGCACCATGATGCCATGTATGAAAGTGGATCCTGATAGCTGATTTCCTAAAACAGCATTTATACATGTCTACCAAAACTGGAGCTAATTCTTCTTTCAACACTTTCTATTACTTATTCGTGAGGCGATCTCTGCCTAGAACTGTTTTATTGGCTAAACATCCTATTACCTCAATCTCTTCCGAGGCACAGATAGGTTTAATCATATCTGTTTTAGTACTGTCAGATATACTTGGCAAATGCAGTTTTTCCAGAAATGGACTCCAGTCCTGAGACACTGGTACAGATTCCAGATGTGCTGAGGACACACATTCATCCACCATTTTGGCAGTGACCACCAGATCTTTTTGCACTACCCCTGTGTTGTCTTTTAAGCCAGAAGGAACCCTTCTGTTCACTCCTCTCTTGACAATCATCAAAAGGGTTGACGTGAGACCTTTGACGCTACGTACCAAACTTGTGCTCCTGGAGCAGGGACGAGATGTCTGTTATATTGTAATTTACGTATTTTGGTCTTTAGATAGGAAATCTGTGTGGAAAAGTCTTGCTTCATGGCTACAGCCAAAGTTAGCAACTTCTGTAGTTGAAACCTCAAATCAGCGTAGTTCCAATAATCTTTTCGCACTACTTTTTTCGAGATAGTACTGTAATACATACATTTTTTTCTTTATTCAATTTAACATTTTCCCACCATTCAAAGTGATTCTCAAATAAATTCTAGTTGATTTGTTCTTAAAAAGGTCCTAATTGTTTTATACAATTCCTGCCTCAGTCCACAGTGATAGAAACATAGAATCTGTCGGCAGATAAGGACCATACAGCCCACCTAGACTGCCCATTTCCCTACTTGGTCTGGCAATCCCTACTCTTATCTGGACTGCCTTTCCCCCGCTCTGCTGTACAGCAGGGTGCCTTTATGCTTATCCTATGCACTTTTGAATCCCTGTACTGTTTTCGCTTCCACCACCTCTGCTGCTTGGCTGTTCCACGTATGCACCACGCTCTCTATGAAAAAATACTTCCTAGCATTCCTCCCTCCAGCCTCATGTTATGTCCTCTTGTCCTTGTGCGCTTTCTCCTCTGAAATATGCTCCCCCTCCTGTACCCTGTTTATTCCTTTGAGGTATTTGAAAGTCTCTATCATATCCCCTCTCTTTCTCTCTCTCTCTCTCTCTCTCTCTCTCATCTCTTCCAGTGAATAGATGTTAAATTCCTTAAGTCTTTCCTCGTAAGGCTTGTGATTTATTAAAATGCCACATATGTGGTTTTGCCTGTGGAAAGGAATGTGGACCAGTTTGAACTGTAATAGCACATGGTCCGAGGTTTCAGTTGGGATAGTGCGAAATTAATAAAATTTCAACCAGGACACAAAAATAGAAAATCATTTCTAGATTAAAGAGACTTACCAGTGTCAACCCCTGCACCTGATACATAGGAGCCTTACCTCATGGTACAGATTCTCCCAAATAATGCATTCATTTTGATGCAGTTTCACTTGTAAAAATACTTTGTTACTGGGTCCCAAGGACTTCCCAGTCTGAAGTACCGACCCTGCGCTCTGCTAAGTTGTGACACAATGCCAGGGAGAGCACGGTGACGAGTGTCATTATAGACTATAGCGGGCTTTCCTATCTTTACATTATTGTTGGGATGAAACGGCGCCGTCTGACTAACAGCATCCTTGTTAGTCGACCTCGCCCACGCTTTCATCACCAACTGACCAATATCATGTAAAAGAAAAGTTAGGAAAGCTGCTGCCCATACACTATAATGATGCTTGACCCCACGCTCTCCCTAACATCGCATCACAACTAAGCAGAGCGCAGGGGCGGAGCGGGAGCTGTACTTAAAACCGGGAAGTCCTTGGGACACAGTAAAACAATTTTTACGAGTGAAACTGCATCAAAATAATGGATTATTTGGGGGCATATGTACCTTAAAGAGCTAGTGTACTGCTTGGGATTAATAGTAATTTTCAGATGCAGCCAGCTGTCACTTCTTACATTTCAAGTATTTTTTCTTTTCTCTTTGTTAATTAGAAGCTTTTCCACCTGGCAGTACTGGGGTGATGTGTGTAGCAGCATTCTGTCTGGAGGGAAAAAAAAAGTCAGTTTTGTTCCTCCCACTACATCGTCAGAAATAAGACCAAACATCTTGAGGCACCAAAATCCTTGCGGCCTGAACAGTGACTCTCACAAACTGCCAATCAAAATGCAGGAATTTGTGACATCACTAGTAACCAGGGAGAGCCAGTCCCTGTTGCTTCATGTGAAAGTGAAACCTGGCAGTGAGAACTGGTTTTCATTGGTTACTAGTGATGTCATAGTCAGTGTGGTGTCAGTGTTGATGTAGTGGGAGGAACAGAACTGACATTTTTTCCCCCCCAGACAGAGTGCTGCTCCACACATCATCCCAGTACTGCCAGGTGAAAAATCTTCTAATTAGCAAACAGAAAAGAAAAAAATACTTGAGATATAAGAAGTGATAGCTGACTACATCTGAAAGTTACAATTAATTGCAGGCAGTTTCCTGGCAGTACACTAGCTCTTTAACATGCTGTCCATGAGGTAAGGCACCGATACATCAGGTGCAGGGGCAGTTTACTTTACCTTGGTGAGTCTCTTTAAAGGACAGCTGAACAGGGTAAAACATGAAAATAACAATCATGAAATCCGAAAACATAGCATTGTAGGTTGGAGTCTTACTTTACAGTATCATGTGCTCCATTTGGTGGAAAAGGGGGATTTAATATTGTTTTGTCAGGTTTAAATTATGTACACAAGCCATGCTGTCTATTCAGAAGCCCTGCTCCAGTAGATGCCTAAAGTGGCCGGAATATCATTGCACAGTGATGTCATAGAAGCGACAGTGCTCCGAAGCGATCATTCAGTATGTATATAGGGGCCTTATAAATATACTTATGTTGTCACCTTTAGATTGTGTTTCTCAACAAAATCCTTTAATGTGCACGTGTGAAAAGGTTGTCACACATGCACATTAGGGGATTTTTCCTGAGAAACGCAATCCAAAAGTGACAACATAAAAATATTTATACGCGCCCTATACATACTGAATGATCGCTTCAGAGCACTATCGCTCTGATAACGTCATTGCGCAGTGACGTCCTGGCCATTTTAGGTCTGTACTGAAATGAGGCTTTTGAATAGGTAGCGCAGCTTGTGTACATAATTTAAACCCGCTGAAACAATGCTGCAGTTAGGTGCAGACCTGAAGCGCTGCCACAGGTAGGCCAGCGTTGCAGCTGGTTGGGGCCCTGGATGGAGAAAAGCCTGTTATTAGACAGATTGAAACACTTGCAAACAGTAAAATATTTGTGATCGCGGGCCGGATGGCCTGTAATCACAGTCAACACCCAACGAGGACTTATAGGGCAAATCAGATGACACCAAGCATTTATTTGGTTGTTGCAGGTGGCTACCATGATTGTACTCACTGCAACAAGACCGATTGGAGAGAAGACTGAAGACACCATGGACATGCTGGCTTACCAGGATGATGGTGGGGACCCAGGCCGGCACGACTCACCTCCATTTTACGGCCTTTCCCTGTAGGTGGCTACAACCTGAGACTTGTTTCTTCGCAGGGGTTGACTCCCCAATGTTGGTTTCTGGCCAGGCAGACGTTGAATCTGATGCAGGAGCAGTTCTTGGGGCCACAGCTGGCACAGGCCCAACACATGAAGTTTGGCTTGGTATGCAGTTTGGAAGACTCACTCAACTTGCAATTCACAGACTGGCTTAATTTTATCCAAAAACAAACAGGTACAACTGGCAACAGATCTCCCCCTTTATTGAACGTGGCAGGAGACAAACGCAGCATCCACAGGCTCTAAATGGCACTGGAGTTCTTAGCTCGAGAAATCCTCTCACAGTTCCTTCAGCTGCCCTCTCTTTGGCAAAGTGCTGCTTATTCAGTACCAAAGTCTCTGAGTTGAGCTTGGGTAACTGAGGATGTTTTCTCCGTTTCTGCATTTCGGCAGTTTAGGACCCGCAGGGTGGAAAGGCAGGCAGAATTCCCCGTGACTGTTTTCAGCTTACTACACAGGCTCCTTCCTTCTCAGTGGCTCGAGCGAAACTCCCCTGTGTTCAAAACACAGTCCCAACTGAAGACCAGGATCTCTGTATTCCAGTTGGCTGCCTTTACTGTCAATCATAGTCAGAGAGCTCTCGTAGGTTAATTTAGGCGCCAGCAAGAAAGTTCACAACTTTTCCCGCAAGTTACTATAATTAGGACCCCTTGATTCCAAGTGGTCCAGCCACTGAGTCCTGGACCAAATATGGCGGCTCCCATAGTGGAAGGATAAATAGTCACTGTAAACAGCTCTCAAGAAGGATTTAGAGATGAACATTTACAGGGCATTGAAGGGCTCCCTCAGCGACTACTGAATGGAGTTAATCGGGGTTGTGCCCAGCAGGTCGTGAACCCTGATTTACTCTAACCCAGCCCGGGCTATGTACACTATGCACACAGCTGAAACTCTTAATGGGACCATGCGGTGGCACGTTATGGCACCCACACGCAGGACCACAACACAACATTATTGTACCTGGATTTACCTTCCCTTACTGGATGTCAGCCAGACAGTGAACATTACTGGAGCCCAGGGAGACAGCTAAGGTAACCCCCCCCAATTGGGGGGGGGGGCCTACATATAGTTTAAGTGAGATGCGGTACTTGCTAAAAATATTGCATCAGTTATCTCTTTATGTGCAAAAGTAAAAGGCAGCTAGCAGTATTTTTTGAACAGGGCTGTGAACCTGGAGACACAGTTTTGAATCCCACAAACCGCTATTTACTGCGTGACACTGAATGACTCACTTTACATTTATAAAAGTGTTTATCCTGTGGTAAAGGGATATACCCAGATTACAAGAATACCCTTTCTCAGGCTGGACCTCCCATGCTTCAGCCACGTCCTGCTTCGACCGATGTCCCACGTGGTTTTCCCCTCCATGACAGGGGCTCCATGGGAAGGGCTTTCCTGCCTAAAGCAGTTCACTTGTGTAGACAGGATTTGGTGGTGATCAGCACTGTGACCCAATCATCATATGGGTACCCAGCCAGCATATAGACAGTGTATGGGTCTTGACATGTTTTGTCTCTTTCACCCTCCTCACCTTGGTGTGGGTAGGGCTCCTGAGGCCTCAGCTATCAGCAGTGATGTCCTTCGGAAGAAGCAGTCTCCTTTGGCCCACTGCAGAAGTCGCTGCAGCACTAGCTGTCCAATGCCATCCCTCCCAACCGTAGCACAGCTACTGCAGTCTGGCCTGTTTCCTGACGTGGGGCCCCATGCTTGCACCCAAACCTATGGGCCATCAAGTTGTCCACTGAACAAGTCACTTAACCACCCTGTACATAATTCTGCCTTTCTCTGTGCTTACCCCATCCCCACAACAAATGTACATGAAATGCATGATACAAAGTAAACTTATTATTTATTAATTTATTTAAAGTTGGTAACCGGGAGAAGCACACTGACCCAAGGCTCGATTCCAGGTGCGACCCAGGGGAAGGGGTAAGATGAAAACAATACATACATAAATGAGAAGCAGGCAGGTTAACAGTGATGTCACAGGCAGGTTACAATAAGCCTGAGTAAAGGACAGGTACAATATTTCAGTGAGGCCGGCAGGTTACAAAGATGCCTGGGGCGATTTTAAGCCAGTATTGACAAAGAATGGCAAAAAGTACAATCTAGAAATAAACTGGAAGTCAACTAAGCATATACAACTCGAGCAAGGTGGCAGTAGACAATTTTAAAATAACATAATTAAAAATACCATATTTAAAAACAAAAACAGAAGGAGATACAAGGGGTGGACACGGGGTAGACACTGGAAGAGGCAAAAAGCATAAGGCAGACCTGGAGCATGAGGTAGACTTGGGGCAATTAGAATCTAGCAAGCAAACTTGAAAAAGCCATAATTAGCTGGGACAAAGTTTGGTCAGGAGGATGGCAAGAGTGGGGGGGGGATGGGGTGCAGTAGAGTGAACATTTAATGAGGTTTAGCAAGGGTAGCAAATGGAGAGAGGTGGAAAGAGAATTACGTAAATGTGGGAAGAAGAAGGAGAAAGCAGCCATACCAGAGTTCGAATGGGGGCGGGGAGGGCGAAAGTGTAAGGATCATGTGAGCAGAGGGAATAGGGCTAGAGGGGGAAGGGATAAGAGGAGAGGCAGGGGGGAAGCAGGCTGAAACAGAATTTGGCAGAGGTGATGGAGGCGTGGTGGCATCGGCGAGAGGATAAGAAAGGGAGAGATACTGAGGAGTAGAGGGAACAATGATGTGTCCTAAAAGGAACGTTCAGGGTGAAATGACAAACATGTCGAAGAGTACATCCAGTCTGGAAAGGGTGGCTGCAAAAACAGATCCATAAACAAGATCTGTGTAATGGAATAAAGGTAGGATTGTTTTAGTAAGGAGTATCCGATGAACAGAGAGGGAGAGGACATCTTTGTTTCCGTAGAGTGCAGCAAGTTTGGGGCGCAGTTTTGAATGAAAGTAGTTGACATGAGTTGTGAAATCAAGGTGGCTGTCAAGCCAGACACTTAAATACTTGTAAGATGTAACGGTATCCAATGGGGTGCCATCGAGGGTTAGGAAAGATGGGGGAGTGGTAAGCTTGGCTATTTTTTGATGGGTGCCGAAAAACATGGAGACAGTTTTGGTAGTATTAGCCTTCAGCTGGTTGGTTGGGAACCAGTTTAGGACGTGAATGAAGTCTGATTGTAACTGAGCAGTCACCACAGGAGTAGAGGGACTAGATGTAAAGAGGATAGTGTCGTCAGCATAAAGATGGATTTGGAAAGAGGGGCATACAGTAGGAGGATCATTTAGGAAGATGGAGAATAAAGTAGGACCAAGAATGGAGCCTTAAGGTATGTCAACTAGGATGGGGTGGATTACATCTCCAGCTTGGATGCATTGGGAGGGACCCGTAATGTTAAGATGTGAACCATTTGACAGATAGAGGGACGAGACCAGCAAGTTCGAGTTTAGTGAGAAGAAGCGAGTGGGAGACAGACTCCAAGTCTATGAATATACAGTAACTGCAGTAAGGTGGCCTTGATCCATGCCTGTAAGAATGGCATCAGTAACATAGAGAAAGGAAGAGACAGTAGAGTGTTTTTTCGAAAACTAGCCTGGAAGGGAAAGAGGAAATTTGAGGAGGTGAGAAAATGGGTGAGTCTGGTAAGGGCAAGTGACTCCTGTAGCTTCGCAAGAGTAGGTAGGAGAAGACTGAACAGTAATTACCAGGTGAGGAGCGAGCACCACCTTTGTGGAGGTGTATTACTTTTGCTGCTTTCCAGGCCTGAGGAACTGTACCAAGGGTAAAGGAGAGGTTAAGCATACGAACATACGAAGAAGCCAGCAGAAGAAGGCCATTTGGTCTATCAAGTCTGCTCGTATTGCAGGGTCCACAGCTTGAGCTAATGTCCCTGCCCTCCCTCCCTCCCCAGTCCTCCCATCCTCCCTACTCATGAACCTTACTTTTCCCCCTATGCATATCCCAGCCTCACTTAAAGCTGCCCACTGTCTTCAATAAAATGACCTCTTCCGGCAGTGCATTCCAAGTGTCCACCACCCTCTCTGTGAAGAAATGCTTCC
Source organism: Neoceratodus forsteri (assembly GCA_016271365.2). Lineage (NCBI taxonomy): Eukaryota > Metazoa > Chordata > Ceratodontiformes > Ceratodontidae > Neoceratodus > Neoceratodus forsteri. Next base: position 60,527,561 of record CM028132.1, on the reverse strand, counting down.
TGACCTCCCTCCTAAACCTCCCACCCTCCAGCTTAAGACTGTGCACCCTAGTGTTGTGGTTGCCACTTAGCTTAAAGAGACTCTCTTTATCAACCTTATTTATCCCGTTCAAGTACTTAAAGGTCTCAGTCATGTCCCCCCCCCCGTCTTCCAGGGAGTACATGTTAAGTGCCCTCAGCCTCTCCTGGTATGCCTTACCCTGCTGACCCACTATCATCTTTGCAGCCTCCTCTGGACCTTCTCCAGCAGGTTAATATCCTTTTTGAGGTGTGGGCACCAGTATTGAACTCCATTCTCTAGATGCAGCCTTACCAGTGACCTGTACAAGAGCAGTATAACCGCCTCTCTCCTACTACTGATCCCCCTAGATATGCATCCCAGCATCTTGTTTGCCTTTGCTGCTGCTTTCTTGCACTGTGTGGAGTTCTTCATGTCACTAGTGATCATCACTCCCAGGTCCTTCTCCTCCTCTGATGCAGATACACAGACTTCATCCAGGTAGTACTCTGTCCTGGGATTCTTGGCTCCAATATGCATAATTTTGCATTTCTTGGCATTAGAAGCTAAGCTGCCAGATCCTGGACCACCTCCCCAGCTTTTCCAGATCTTCCTGTAGGTCCTGTATCCCTTCAGCTGTGTCCACTCTCCTGCAGAGCTTAGTGTCATCCGCGAATAGGAACATTTTGACCTTAATACTATCTCCAATGTCGTTGATGAAGACATTCAACAACACTGGCCCCAGCACAGAGCCCTGAGGGACCCCACCGGATACCGCATAGCAGATGGGCCAGGGAGTAAGCAATGGCCGGGGCTGAGATTTGAAGAAAGAAGAGAGGTTCAAGCCCATCGGGGCTGGATTTGTGAGGTTTCAGTGATTTAAGAGCTTGAAACACCTTTTGAACAGGGATTGGAGAGAACTGAAAAGAATATGGAGTTGGGGGAGTAGGTGAAGCTGGGGGGTTCACAGGGGTATTTGGAGTTTGAGGGGTAGGTAGAGGGGAGAGAAGAGTATGGAGGGGGGGAGGGCATAAGTAGTGACAAAATGTGTTTAGAGTTGAGGCAGCAGTGAGAGGGTCAGTAACAAGTTTGTTGGCAATCAGGAGGGAGGGGAGGAAGACTTGGAAGGGGGTTTGAGGAGTGAAGAGAGTGTTTGCCAAAATTTGTATGGAGAATTTATGTTTATGTGTAATGTATGCTTAAAATAGTGGGATTTAGCAGGCCTAATAGCTTTGGTACAAGCATTTCACAGAGCACAATAAGTGGATAGGTCTTTGGGGTAAGAAGGCACTTTATAATGCGCCCAAGCACGGTCGCGAGTGTTACAGAGCTTGATGATGTCAGCAGATATCCAAAGAAGGTGGAAATGTCTCATCCTGTGGCGATGTGAAGGAGCATGAGAGTTCCAAGTGTTATTGAAAATGTGACTGAAAAGAGAGAGAGCAGTATCTATGTCCCAAGAGGAGTAGAAGGGGGCCCAACAGGAGGATGCGAGGTCGTGAAGGAGTTTAGAGAGGTTTAGTGGGCATAAGGAACACATCCAGTGGTAAGTTGTTGGAGAACAGGGAAGGTGTAATTTACGAGTACAGAATGTCATTAGGTGGTCGCTGAATATATCTGGGAGTGTATCAGAAGAAGAGATCTGGTGAGGGTGAGAGGGCAGGATCCAGAGTAGGAGGGTATGGTTGTGAGAGTGAGGGTTTGGTCTTGTGGGTTCATTTATAAGCTGATGAAGGTTTAAAGACTCGATGTGTTGCGTGGTGGATTTAAGGGCAGACGAGGCCCAATCCAGGTTGAAATCGCCTAGTAGGATGAGTTCGCCAGAGTTAGCAGCAGATGATAGAGAGGAGATGTTGCTAAACACAGAGGCAGGGGCATTTATAGGGGAAGAGTATATTACCCCTATGAAAATGGGGAGAGAGAGAGGAAGGGGGTAATAGCTTAATGAGAAGGAGTTTGTGATCCTTTGGGGCAGCTTCACTAATAATGGGAGAGACTGGCAAGTTATAGTGATAGTAAATAGCTACACCACTACCGCGCTTAGAGCGGTCTTGTCGAAGGATGTGGTAGCCTGTTAGGAGAAGTAAGGAACTGGGTATTCTGCATGAGAGCCATGATTCCATAATACAAATAATGTCTGGGAAGTGTTGTGACACCCAGAACAAGTTTGGGAAGTAGGCTTCTAGCATTTAGTTGATAAGTAGAAAGACCTTTTGAAGGTGAGAGAGGTACAGTGCCTTCACAAAGTATTCGCCCCCCCTTGGATTTTGTCACATTTTGTGATGTTGCAAACTCAAATAAAAATACATTTTATATGGGATTTTTTTTTTGTCACGTATCTACACAAATTACTCTATAATGTCAAAGTGGAATGAAACTTCTGGAATTTTTTGTACATGTAATTTAAAATAAAAACCTGAAATGTCTTGATTTGATAAGTATTCACCCCTTTGCTATGACACTCCAAACTGAGCTCAGGTGCATCCAATTTCCTTTGTGTGATCACCTAAAACTTGAATGGAGTCCACCTGTGGTCAGTTCAAATGGTTGACATGATTTCAGAGGAAATACACTTGTTCATATATGGGTCCCACTGTTGACAGTGCATGTCAGAGCAGAAACTCTACCATGAAGACCAAGGAACTGTCCGAGAACTCTGTGATAGAATTGTGAGGAGGCATAGATCTGGGAGGGTATAAAACATTTCTAGGGTGTTGAAAGTTCCCGGAGCACAGTCAAGTCCATCATTAGGAAATGGAAAGATTACGAACCACCCAGACTCTTCCTAGAGCAGGCCGCCGTCCCAAACTGAGCAACTGGCAGAAGGACCTTGGTCAGGAAGTGACCAAGAATCCAATGACCACCCTGACAGAACTACAGAGTTCCATGGCTGAGATGGGAGAACCTGTCCAGAGGATAACAATCTCTGCAGCATTCACAGATGTAGCCTCTCTGTGGGAGAGCTAGAGGCAGGGAAGCCACTCCTGAGAAAGAATCACATAATAGCATGCCTGGAGTTTGCAAGAAGTCGCTGGCAGACTCTGAAACCATGTGGCAAAAGATTCTCTGGTCTGATGAAACAAAAATTGAACTCTTTGGCCTAAATGCAAAGCGCTATGCCTGGCGCAAACCGAACACAGCTCATCACCCATGTAACACCATCCCTACCATGAAGTATGGTGGTGGCAGCATCATGTTATGGGGATGCTTTTCAGCGGCAGGGACTGGGGCACTTGTCAGGATAGAGGGAACAATGAATGGAGCCAAATACAGGCACATCCTTGAGGAGAACCTGCTTCAGTCTGCAATAGACCTTGGACTGGGGCGAAGATTCTGCTCCAACAGGACAACAACCCCAAGATACAGCCAAAGCAACACTGGAGTGGTTTCAGAACAAGAAGGTGAATGTCCTTGAGTGGCCCAGCCAAAGCCCAGACTTGAATCCATTGAGAATCTGTGGAAAGACTTACAGATTGCGGTTCACAGGCGCTCCCCCATCCAACTTGACAGAGCTTGAGCAAATCTGCAAGGAAGAATGGGCGAAAATCCCCATCCAGATGTGCAAAGCTGATACAGACATACCCAAGAAGACTCAAAGCTATAATTGCTGCCAAAGGCGCTCTACAAAGTATTGACTCAGGGGTGAATACTTAAGTAAACAAGATATTTCAGTTTTTAATGTTTCATAAATTTTTGTTACACAATATAAATATTTTTGCCCCTTTAAATTGTTGAGTATGCTGTGTGAATCAAGGGGGAAAAAATAATTTCATTGCATTAAAAATTCTGGTAGTAACACAACAAAATGTGACAAAATCCAAGGGGGGGTGAATACTTTCTGAAGGCACTGTATATGAGTAGGACCTGGGTTTAGTTGTATATCGCCAGCTAACAGGAGGAGTAGATGGAGGAGGAGTCTGTAGCCAGATCAGCATGTTTTTATCCGACTGTGATGAATGTTTTTGTGAGTAGATGAGTGGAAGAAGGAGCCTGTGGATGAGCTCTGTAATAAGGGAGGAGATGAACACCGCCACGGGGGGAGTGATAGGGGGGTATGTGTAATTGAGGGAGAGAGGGCTGGATGTGGAAGGAGATATTAGTCATTTGGGGAATAGAGAGGAAAACATAATGGGGGAGGTGTGCAAGGCATGGAGGTAGGATGCAAGGAAAAAGGGGAGGGGGTAATTAGAAGGAGGCGGAGGGATAGCAGTGGAAGAAGGAGGAGGGCGAACAGAAGCAACCAGATATGTAAGTTAGGCATTATGTGGAAGGAATGCGGTGACTGGAGAAGGAAGTCACAGGATATGAAAACGAAAGCAATGTATCAGTATTATTTGAAAGTGATAGAAGGTAACGGGATCCAAGTGAAATAAGGGACAGAATAGATTGAATACGCCCCTAGTGGCCAATCCTTATGAAGAACAAATGGTAAAGTGAGGTGATTGTAAACATGTGACCTCAGAGTCGCACACAAATAGCAGTAGTGGGAGAATGAAACTCAAGGCTACTGAGTGGCTTAGAGGAATAGGATCACAACCTAGCAAGGGAGCGTAGTGCAGCAGGTCCCAGGTTCAGGACCACCCAGGGAAGGTACTGTGAAAAGGCGATAAAGGTGCTAGGTCACCAGGGTTAAAGGACGGAAAAGGAAATATTGTGTAGATTTGATCTAGTTAAAGTAAGGGAAGTTAATATATCATCACTGGTGGTTAGGAGGAACAGTATCATCCTCTATAGGACAAACTGTAGAAACAGCTAATGAATATACCTAAGGGTGAAAAAAGAAGCAGGGGTAGTGGAATAACAAAGCCCCCTACAGGCCAAACAGTATACTAGGGGAAGGAGTAGGGCAATGGAGGGGAGGCCTTATGAGGAAAGACTGGAAGAGTTTGGGCTTTACTCACTGGAGGAGAGGAGGGATAGGGGAGATATGATGGAGGTTTTCAAGTATGTAAAACGAATAACCAGGAGTGGAAACAGGGAGTTGTTTAGGCTGAAGAAGGGGGGAGTGACCAGGGGCCATGAGTGGAAGTTGGAGGGGGGAAACTACAGGGGGGAACATAGGAAGCATTTTTTCACTGAGAGGGTAGTAGAGCTGGGAATACGCTTCCCGGGAGGCTGGTGGAGGAGGGCACAGTGGAGGGCTTCAAGAAGGGGTGGGACAGGTACAAGGGGAAACTGAATCTAGAGAAGACTCTTTGGGGGTTAAAGAGGGCGTGGCAGCTATTAGGTTGTTGGCTTTCGAGCAGACAAGACAGACCATTTGGCCTATTCTGCTGGCTTTTTAGTATGTTAGTAATGTATGAGAACGGTGGGCAGCAGACTGAAGCAATATACCATGGAGCGGTAGCGCCCCTAGAGGCAAACCAATATAATTTGCTAATGGCAATCTAGAGAGATCGTGACATGAATGTGGGGAGGTCATGTGACCAGGTCACGTGGTTACGGCCCCCATAACAGAAATTCCCACCTAGGGTGGGGAGTGGGTGGGGCAACAGTGGCGGCTGGTGAACACCACATAACTCAGTTATACCTGTGCTGTAGACTGCAGGCTGATGTCAGCGTCCGCGCTATGGATTAGCTGCAAGCATCTCGCAAGCCCAGTAAGGCCTGCGCTGTAGACTGCAGGCTGATGTCAGTGTCCTGCGCTAAGTGGATTAGCTGCAAGCACCTCGGTGCTCCAGTAAGGCCTGTGCTGTAGACTGCAGGCTGATATCTGCATTCTGGGCTGGGTCAATTAGCTGCAAGCATCTTGGTGCTCCAGTGAGGCCTGTGCTGTAGACTGCAGGCTGATGCTGGCGTCCTGGGCTGGGTCAATTAGCTGCAAGCACCTCGGTGCTCCAGTGAGGCCTGCGCTGTAGACTGCAGGCTGATGCTGGCGCCCTGGGCTGGGTGATTAGCTGCACCTCGCGGTGCTCCAGTGAGGCCTGTGCTGTAGACTGCAGGCTGATGCTGGCGTCCTGGGCTGGGTCAATTAGCTGCAAGCACCTCGGTGCTCCAGTGAGGCCTGTGCTGTAGACTGCAGGCTGATGCTGGCGTCCTGGGCTGGGTGGATTAGCTGCAAGCACCTCGGTGCTCCAGTGAGGCCTGTGCTGTAGACTGCAGGCTGATGCTGGCGTCCTGGGCTGGGTCAATTAGCTGCAAGCACCTCGGTGCTCCAGTGAGGCCTGTGCTGTAGACTGCAGGCTGATGTCTGCATTCTGGGCTGGGTCAATTAGCTGCAAGCACCTCGGTGCTCCAGTGAGGCCTGTGCTGTAGACTGCAGGCTGATGCTGGCGTCCTGGGCTGGGTCAATTAGCTGCAAGCACCTCGGTGCTCCAGTGAGGCCTGTGCTGTAGACTGCAGGCTGATGTCTGCATTCTGGGCTGGGTCAATTAGCTGCAAGCACCTCGGTGCTCCAGTGAGGCCTGTGCTGTAGACTGCAGGCTGATGCTGGCGTCCTGGGCTGGGTGGAAACTTCCTTTCCTTTATCCCACAGAAGCATAAAAAATATCACAGGATTCTGGGCCCATGTGTTTTTTTTCAGCTAGCATTTCCTCTGCTGTGTTTGTATGTGAGCTTGCTTATCCTGGTGGAAGGAGCTGAATATATCTGTGAACGGGTTTTACAGTATATTTTATTGATTTCTTCACCTGAGAGGATATTTTTTCTGTGACAGTAGCTGTGTCATTTGGAGAGCATGTATCCTACATGTTAACAAATGAACAGTGCCATAAAGGCACAAAGGAGAGTCCCTGAGGGCATTCTTTTTTTTTTTGTCATCATCCGGATGGCGTGTCCTTAGCCCCGACCAGCACGCTGCGTCCTCCGTTATCACCTCACTGGGGGTGACCAATGCCAATGTACCCCTAGTTTACCCCTCCCCAGGGTGGGCTTCCGTGCGAGGCCCTTGCCACTTAGTAACCGGGCAGGCCTCCCCCCACAGTCTGCTCCATAGGGTGATGGCGGCGCAGCGGGGGTGTCACTGGGCATGTCCTGTGGATTTTTTGGCAGTATGCTGCTTTGGGAAGCGGGATGTACAATGATGTCAGAGGCGCATCTGCCAGCGTTTGTCCCACCTCCCAACTTACGAGCCAGCTGTTGTCCCCGGCCTCACCAGGGGTCCTACATGTGCCAGACATGATCCCCTCCACCGGAGAAGAAGAGCAGTCCCATGGCGCCAAGTTTTTCCCCAGCCAGTCCTCCGACTCCCAAGTCTGTGTCTGAACTCAGGTTGTTGGCGTCACAAGCAGAAGCCCTACCGCTGCGCCGGCGGGACGGCCTCCCAAGTGCATTCTTTATTAAATGCTACATTCTGAAATGGGACTCGAACTAGATCAAGGCTACCTCATTCATAAGATACCGTGGGCCTGGAGGTGGGTATGTGACGCAGGATTACGTATGTAGCTGCACACTCCATTGTATGGAGTAATGCTATAACTGCATGCTGTTAGTGTGAAGTGACATGAGGTGATGCAGAGTGGCTCCAACCAGCCAAAAAGTGCAGTTATTGCAGTAACTGCACATAATCACATGATTGGATTCTACCAATCACAATGCAGGATTTATTTTTCCCATTTAGTAAGTGCTGTATACAGCTGGGGGTGGGGTGGGTGGATGATGACAGCAGCAGGATTGTGATGTATAAGTTATGTTTTGCTAGCTTAGCCCCTATTGGCTAACCTGGGGCTGTAAGCCTGCCACTTTGACCGCATTCTCCACATCATCCTAGAAACTAGTGTAGTTATAAGCAGCAGTATCCCCCATAACAGCCTGTGGCTGCTATCATATATTGAAAAAAAAAGTCTTCTGACACCACTTTCATGATCCTTTGTAGTAAGAGTTGTGTACACTTAAAATGTAACAAGGCAGTGTCCATAGTCTTCCTAAAGTGGGAGTGCCTGACTGCTAGGCTGAGGCTGGGCTGGAACATTACTAGTCATACCTAGGGCAGTGGCTGTAAACTGCTTTGTCAAGTTTATCTCTCACTCGATTTGCTACCTGTGCACGCCCTTGAGCCAAACTGAGCACGGTGCAAGTACTTTGTCTCTGAGTTACCACAAAGGAAAGTGGAGAGGCTGCAGGCATTGTGGCGTGTTGGCAGAAACAGCTGAGGGAAAAGCTGATGGATAAACAAGGAAGTTTATGTGCCGTGTGATTGTGACTCTGTGGCTAGTCATACTGTAGCAGCAGAAGGCTGATCTTTGATCATTGTATGCACCTCGAACATTACAGCAGTTTGGAAAAGTACGCACATACCAAGGAGACAGCTGCTAAGTTATGGAGGAGGAAGGGAGTCTTGCACCTGAGGCATGTCAGCAGGTAAGGCATGAACTCTGCGGAGAGGGGTGCTGCAGTGATTCTGTCATTCTCTCTGTCTCTCTCTCTCTCACTCGAAAATATGTTTCTGCCATATTGAAGTTTGGATAGGAAACTGCTGACTTAAAGGGCTTTTTCACTTCTACTCTGCACTGCCAAAGCGTGATGATTTATCAGTTTGAATCCATTTAGGTAGAAAGTGACGACTGAAAGCCCCCAAATTAACCAACTAGCCTGATGGCTTAATGAGCATTAGGATGGTATTCTGGGGGCTAGGGTTCAATTCCCAGTTAGAATCCATTCTTTCTTTCTTACTGCAGTTTGTGTTCCCAGTGCTTAGCATGGGCACATACTGTACTAGCCTCTCCTTATCTATTGAAACACTGCGTGAAATGATTCGGCTGTTGAACTTAGTGAGACTTTTCCTTTGAGAAAAGTAAACATTTGCAGCTTTATGTTGATGCAGTTCTGACGTGTGTGACACTTGGGTTTTGTTTTAATCAAAGCCATGGGAAGGCAGGGTGGGCTGTGGTGTTCTGTAGTCGTTGACCTTTCCCAGGTGTCTAGTGGTCAAGACAGGAGCTGTTCTGTTTCTGCAGGGTTGCATGGCAGCTGATTGATTACCCGTTGTTCAGACCGTCACCGGCTGTCTGAATGAAATCTGAGACTAAAGCTTCAGCTGCTGGGATGCACTGCACTACAGCACTAGTTGGGGACTTCCAGGACTCCTTGCTCTTGTCAGCTCTAACTGGAGCTCAGGCTGGAAGTAGGGGTGCTACGTCCTGGCTTCTGACAATGTTGGTGCTGTGGGAACGGCCGTACAGGAACTGTGTTCACAGCCCCAACCCCTTTCACTGGCTAGTCTTTTTATTGCTAAGCTGCTGTGGGAACATATGAACATACAAAATTTGCCAGCAGATAAAGGCCTAGAGGTCTATCAAGTCTGCTCGAATGCGCATCTAGCACCCCTTATTTGCAGCTGCCCTCCCTCCCACCCTTGCCCTCCACTGACCCTCCCCTTGCCCTGTCCCAGCCCCTTTGAAGCACTTTGAAGGGCCACTGTCATCAACATACTAACATACGTAAATTTTCCAGCAGATAAAGGCCTAGAGGTCTATCAAGTCTGCTCGAATGTGCAGCTAGCACCCCTTATTCTGCAGCTGCCCCTCCCTTCCACCCTTCCCCTTCATTAACCCCCCCTTGTTCTGTCCCATCCTCGTTTGAAGCAGTCCACTGTTCTACTGCATACCACTTCAACAGGTAATGCATTCCACCCAGCCACCACCCTCTCTGTAAAAAAGTGTCTCCTCATCTCCCTCCTGAACCTTCCTCGCTCCAGGCTCATATCATGGCCCCTGGTGGCCCTTCCCTCCCATGATGGCACTGAGTATCCTCAACCAGCCAAAAATATCAACAAGCCTTTTTTTTTGTGAAGGGAGATTGACAGCATTGACTGTCAACTTCAGGTCTGTTTTTTTGTAACATAAAACAGAAATAATAGGATCGCTGAAACAGAGGTACATTTTTTTCTTAAAGCATTTGTGTTTCTTTATTCCTGAATGTTTTCTCCCTGTTTCCATTGCTGCTAACCCCAACTGTCCTAACCATGTTACAACATCGTACCATGGCTAGTAGGGCACAAACAGCAGGCTTGGACAAGGTCCGACCAAGTTCGCCGTGTTGCTTAGCCTCAGGGGTGCTAGAGAGTGCATTTACCATGAAACACCCACCCTCGGCCAGCACAGTGAGTTACAGACATGAGGTCAGTCCCCAACCCCAATCTCCCACGTAGCGTCACTACCACTGGGTCAACCGTTTGCATTTTGTTTTCAGATAGTAGTAAATAAATTCTGTATCACTGATTGGAAGCAAAGTTCTACAGGAATAGTATTTACTTCTGTGCACTGAAAACAAGGAGGCACTTTTTTCTGTGGGCAGCCAAGGAGGTTCAACAGCCCAGTCAGTAGTACATGGAGTGCAGCATTCTCACTGATGCAGAATTCGGCAGGCAAGGGTGACAGTAGAAACTATTGGGGTTAGGATTTTTTACTCAGACATGCCAGAGAAGAAGTCATTTACCTAAAATGCCACTATTCTGTCAAGGAATTGGAAGAAAATAGGTCCCAAGAAATTTGAAAATTGTTTAGTCGCACTGTTTTTGAATCCATTATACATGACTAGGGATGAATAGGAGGCAGTATAGCGCAGTGGTCTAAGGCTCTGAGCTACAAATATGGTGACATCCAGCAGACCAGACCTGGGTTTGAATCCCACAGCTTCCACTTGAATACTGTGTGACCCTGAGCAAGTCACTTAACCTCCTTGTGCTCCCAGGTCGTTCTTGTAAAAAAGCTTTCAGCTTAGTGTGCTATACCTGGTTAAACAAAAAAATAAAATAAATGACTGAAACCGTGCAGTGGTGGATATTGATGGGATACTTGCTTATGTCAGCCCAAATTGTAGTATTGTTCTTCTGTGTCAAGAGCAAAGATACTGTATTCCTTCTTAGGCGTAGAACCATAGTACCAGCTGGATGGTGGATATGAAGTGTTGTAGGGTGCATGCCGGAGAGGAAAGTAAGTGTGTGTGTGTGTCTAACCTAGTAATTTGGTTACCATGATTTTTTTTTTTTATCTTCTCCAGAATGGGAACAGGGCAGGGTGGGAAAACAGTGTGTCCTGCCTTTAGCAGAAAGTTGCTTGTGTGACACTGTAATTTATGTTATCCTGCAAAAGAGCTACACCCTGCCCAGTCTTTAGACATCCATTCTCTCCTCAGTTGCAAGGATTCATGGTCCCCTTGATGTTTTTCCTGTAATTCCAGTGTATTTCCTGCTGATGACATTTCCTGACTGTACATCTAATTGGCTTCATTTTGTTTTCCTCCAGTAACTGTTCCCTTTCAGAGGGATCTGTACACCTTCTGGCAACCACAGGAATTCCAGTAGTTTCAAGAGTTCATAAGGCTGATACGGCAGCAAGGATATATTGGAAAAGCATCGTAGCTTTCGTTTTTTTTTCTATGTTAATACAGCTGCCAAGACCACTCTTATTGTTTTAAGATTGGCCTCATCCACATTCCTAGGGTATGATAACTGTGAACCGAAGGTGACAGTTGTGATAGCCTAAGAATGTACTCGAGACCACTCTTACAATTGTAAGAGTAATTTAGGTGGCTGTGTAATATATTAGTAATCAAGCTTGATCAAGTAATATATTAAAAAACAAAACAAAAAACGGACCCCAACATGCCTGTTTCCATGGCAGCTGTATATCAAACAGTCTTCACAGAATAGGAGTGTCTCACACGCAGATGAAAGGAGCACTCTGATTGGTCAAGAGATCTCCCTTGATCTATAATCTATATAAGAGTTCCATCGAATACTAGTTGTAGTGGGTCACCGAGTGTGCCAGTAGAAGTGTGTTACTCTTTCCTGCTGTAACCTGGGTTTGAATGCAGACGCCGGTCCCTGCTGCCAGGTGGCCGGGGCTGGGGAGCCTGCTGTCCACAATAGCGCATAGTAGCTCAGGGAGGGTCACAGTGGCACCTCGTGGTGGTCTGGGGACCCAGCTTCATCGCAAGGGATAAATGCACCAGTCACTGTTGGGTGTGTGTGAAGCCCACAAGAGGCTGTGTGTGGCACTGTTGGGGAAGTGAGAGGATCGGAAGGCAAGTAGTGAGATGGAATTTCTGGGCAACAAGTGCAGCCTCTGAGACAATCAAGCAAAATCAATCAATCAAACTTTACTTAACCAGGCAGTTACATCGTTGAGCAAGCTCATTTTCAAGATGTTCCTGAACACATAGGACAAAAATTGTGTACAGTACACAACGATTCATAGTACAGCAGACATTAATACAGATTGTTATATAATAATAAATAAAAAAAAACACAGTATAAGCTGTAGTAAAATATGTATGGCAAGTGCAAAAATCAACATTTAAATGCAGTGTGTGCTGGAAGAATTCTGTGGGGTACAAAGGGGGGGGGGAGAAGGAAGGACACTGAGGAGGGCAGTGGGAAAAGAGGTTGACAAGGACAAAGAAGGCTAGCCCGGTGGTGCTGAGGGTTGAGGCGCTGAACGCCATACCTCACGCCTTGCCGGCGACCCGAGTTTGGGAACGACCTCGGGTTGCCGAGGGTCAGCAGGGGAGGACTGGGATCGAGCATCTGTAGGACAGCTCTCCTAGTCCTGGGGAGGGTTTGGGGTTCCTCCAATGCACTGGTGACTCTTGGTGGATGCTGGGGCGTCTGAAGTGCACAGTAGCAGAGGCACAGGGATTTGGAGCAGCGGCGGACGTCTTCCAGGTGCTTGTGGGAGCATGTGCGTGCGCGATGTACGGAACATCAATGCACGTCCATGCTTCGGGGTGAAAACAAGAAATATCCCTCTACCTCCGGGTGAGGTGATGACGAACATAGGCTGGCCGACCCACCACACGCCCAATGTCGGCTGACTCTCCGGTCCTCCTCGGGGTCTGGGAGCCTTTCTGTGGGGCCACGAGAACCCCAGACCTTACATACCTGATGTAGCCTCCGGAGTAGTTGGTTCAGGCGGGCAGTTAAATGAGGCGACTGCAGATGGGACCCCAGAGATGCCCTGAAGGTAGGGTGCATAAATAAAGCATACAAAAAAAAAAGAAAGAAAAAAAAAAGGACACAGAGGAGGGCAGTGGGAAAAGAGGGTGACAGACACATAAGGGAGAGGGAAGGGGGCAGCCCACTTGGTGAAATCCCCCAAGGGAGTTACCTCGGGGAAGGAGGGAGGAAGTTGGCAGGGGGGGAGGTACCCTCGAGGGATGCTGGCCTACGGGGGAATAAGAAGGCCAAGGAGATCTGGAGTTAGGGGGCTGCCCAGTCGAGACGGATAATGCTTGCCTGAAGCAGTCGCATGCCGTTTTCAGGCATCTGTAGAGCAGCTGTCTGAATATATAGGGGGCTGGGCAGAAGGGAGAGTTTAAGTGCTTTTAGCATGCTATTGATAGGCTGCTTCCAATATAACTGCCCTGTATTCGAACCCAGGTAACTTGGGCTGCCTGTTGCCTTGGTCTGTGACACAGCCTGTATACCACATGAACTGCAGTTTACTTCAGTTCACTCAGGTGGTGCTCTGGATGTGTCTTGGCTTACCAAGCAAAGGATCAGTGGTTCAATTCCAGGTAAAAGCACATTTTTTTCAATTTGTTTTTAGTTTATATTTTATCTCGATTTTACGCCTGTTTTTTTTCCCCGCCCCGAGTCTCGGCCGCACGCATGCATGTGGAGGCATGCGCAGACCGTGATGCCGAGACACCCTCCTGCTGCTTGCCACCCGCCCACTTGCACTGCCGTCGGACCTTCACCCGGGGCAGTGGAACTACAGTGGACGACAGAGTTTCTCCCATTAACAGTAGAAGTGCTGGGTCTGTGCTGATTATTTTTTCACTTTTCAAACTCTTTTTTTACTTCCTGTGCACACTGGTCAAAACGCCCTTCGGTTATCACCAGTAGCCACCATAGAGCGATATTCTATCGCTGAGCCAATAGACTGGACCTCTGTGCCAGTTATTGTTGCTGACATTTTGCGCGGGACACTGGCAGTATACCATTGGCTGATATTAGCCATCATGTTATTTATTTATCTGTTTAGTTATTTGAAACCTATTTTACCAGGAGAGCATATCAGAGTCCAAGAACGGCTCGTTTCCAGTTGCAACCTGGAGAAGATGTACGAGAGGAGCAAGGAGAATCATTTATAATACATTGCATAAAAAGAATACACCAAGAAATAGATATCTGTAAAAACAGCGAGGCTAGACAGTAGGGACAGTTTTATGAGAAGCAAGCAGAGCAACTTGCAGTTCACAGCAGGGGTCAAAATTTAGTTTTGCAGCCATTAGCCAGTGGGGCTAGTGACTGGGAAAATCCAATAGCCCCCCTTCCCCAACAAGACTTTTCCAGTATACCAGCTGGTGTACTCATTGAACTGTTATCTTCTCCAGTACAAGCTCGCAGGGCTAGTTAAAGGAAAATCTTACTAGCCCGATACAAAATCTGCCAGTATATGGCTAGTGGACTGGTGTCCACTAGTCATACATAGCATTCAAAATACACAGACAAATAGGTGTATATATAGTAGGGGCAAATATATACAAGAATGAAAGAAGTTTGGCTTCATGTAATAATAACAGCAAGGATTTTTCAAATATGTAAATTCGAAAACACATTGGAGCCACCATTTGGCCCGTTATTGCATTTGGGAAGAGAACTAGTACAGATAAAAATCTGGCAACAAATTACTAAAAAATCGCTACGGTCACTTCGGTTCAGTTTTCAATACCTCATGTTATAGCCTACTGGGTAATCATGATGAAAGTGACCACAACAGTGATAGCACTGGATAAATGAGTAGGAACTTTTGAAATTATTGTATTGTGAAATCCCTCAGGACCATGTACCTAAAATCATATGAGTCAGGCGTGGTAGCTAATGGTTAGACTGCAGTATTTGTAGTTCCGATGTACAAAGCAGTGGGATAGGTCTGACCCAAATAACTGTAGAGTAATTAGCCTAATATCGATATTGGGGAAAACAGCTGGAAAAACTTATGCAGAATAAAATTAAGGAATACAGAAATGCAAAAGGCATATTAGATCCCACCTAGCATGGGTTTAGGCAAGGAAGATCCTCTGCTGCAAAATTGCTGGGTTTTTACAATAAAGTTAGTCATGCCTTAGATCAGGGTGAGAATGCGGATGTGGCATTCTGGATTTTGTGAAGGCTTTTTTTTTCAATTAGTATTTAATGGGTTTTTCCGGGTTTGCTCCTGTCCCACTCCCAGCGCATTCCTAACGTGACGACGCATGTGAGAGGCACACGACGCACGCTTGTGGGATGCCCACCTACTAGTTGCTCGTGCACTTACCACGCTTGTTACTGAACCTTCATTTGGTGATGGCGGGACTACGAGTGGGCAGCCCCTGCCCACCTGGGAGAGGAGAACGAATGCTCAATCCTGCTCCCCTTCCCGTGCCAGCACCCCTGCTACCCAAGATTGTTCCCAAACCCGGGTCGCCGGCTCCCCTTCCCGTGCCAGCACCCCTGCTACCCAAGATTGTTCCCAAACCCGGGTCGCTGGCACAGCGCGAGGTAAGGCGTCCAGTGCCTCAGCCCTCAGCGCCACCAGACCAGCTTTTTGTGAGGGCTTTTGATGTAGTACCACATAGTAGCTAAATTGGTCTTTCTGAATTTTCTTGGAAAAATAATCAGATGGGTCAGCAACTGTTTGGCAAATGGGTCACAGAGAGTTTGAAGTAAGGGATAGCTATCAACAAGTACATCAGTAGTCAGTAGAGTTCCATGGTGATCGGTTTTGAAGCTGGTCCTCTTTGGGCTGTTTAAATCCAATATAAATGAAAACAAGATAAACTGGAGTTCTGCATTGGCTGACAACACCAAAATTGTGGGTGTAGTGACCCCACATTGCCCAGCAAACAGGATTCAGTAGGATTTAGGCAAACTCTGGCAGTGGGCACTAAAATGGGGCAAGAGGTTCAGTACTGGGCAGTGTGCTGTAATACATTTCAGATGTAAAACGTCAGGGTTATGATGCATATAATTTGGGGCGGAAACCAACAAAAGTGACTGAGGACGGAAAGGGATTGGATGCACGCATTACCAAGGATTTGGGGAGCACCAAGTTAGGTCGACAGTAGAACTGCCGACCTCCTGCACAACAGTGGCACAGTACCGGCCTTAGTATTGTACCGCCCAATCAGTGTTTTCTGTGGGGCTGCCACTGGACTTTAGAATTCTCAGCTCAGGGTCAGAACACTGGGGGAAAGCGAAACACGGAAACAGACCATTACAGCGACTGTCGCTTTAGTGATCTTTTTCCGTGTTTCACCGTCGGGGTGTCGGGCAAAAGGGGGCCACCCAGGATTTGAGATACACAAGACGGTGTGTTCAAAGGACAGGCAAGAAAAACACAACATCCGAGGAAACCCTCACATCATTCATAATTGGTTGAGGAGAGCAGGAAATCACGGGGTGGCGATCCTTGCCCTGGACGTGAAAGAGGCCTTTGACTGCATGGAGTTGGGGGTACATGTTCAAATCCCTAAGGAGGCTGGGGTTGGGGATTCAACTGGTGAGATGGCTCGGGGCTCTCTACTCCCCTCCTGTGGCTAAAATTTTAGCTAATGGCTCTCTCCGTCCCCCATTCAAACTAAAAAAAGAGGTACCAGGCAGGGCTTTCCCCCCTCTCAACCCAGCCAACAATCTCCCAGTGATCCAGAACATGTTAAGGGAATATGTTTTGCTCTCGGTCATAAAATCAGTTGGACAAAAAGTGAGATCGGGCCAGTTGGCAAGTGCATAGAGACAGACTAGCACCAAATTATGTGGAACTCCTAATGGTAGATATGATCAAATACCTGGGAGTACTCATCCCAGCTAAAGTAAACCCCCTAATAAAGAAAAACTACACTCCCGTTTTTTCTAGTATCAATAATGAATGTCAGAAACTGAGGGCACTACTCCCTCACTGCTGGGACGAATAAGTACTGTCAAAATGTCTATAATCCTGAAGTGTCTTTACCGCTTTCAGGCCTTACCAGTACATCTACTGGAGTATATCTTCAGGCAGCTGGACTTGCAGTACACAAATTCCTGTGGAACAGTAAAAATGTAAGAATCTATAAGAATGTGTTGCAGATGTTGATGAAAATAGTGGGGGTCGGGGGGAGGTGCCACATTTCAGATATTAAGCCTAATAGCGAGGGTGTAGCCCCACTGGAGACCACCCAACCTCCTTAGCCTGGGAGGAGTTGGAGGAAGATGAACTATGCAGTGACTTGCATAAATGATGTCTGTCCCCCTCTTTGAAACATTTGCTGGGCCATTGTTGACCAACCCTGTAATCAACACATTGGGCAAATTTGGCTAGTAGCCCATAAAAGCCTAAGTATTCCCCCTATATTGTACCCAAATTCAACAGTAATTGAGAACTTGAAGTCTAAACCCAGATACACAGTTCTCATTTATCAAGGCCTGCTGTAGTGGCAGAAAGGGTTCTCGTACTTGGACAGTTACATAGTGGGGGTACACGGCTATCCTCCCTGGAAGTCCAAAGGGAGTGGGTGTAGGGAGCTGTTGACCTCTTTACTTACCTACAGGTTTGCCAACTATTACTGAAGCTTCTTCAACTCCCCTGGCATGGCTGGTCTTTCCCCACTGGAGGAGGAATTCTATAGACCCCAGTCGTGTGCCAAACCACTTCTTAGTTCACTATAAGAAGCTTCAGGCTGATGTAAAGAGGAGCCTCCCAAAAGGAACATTAATAGCAGATGGGGAGCTGACCTAAATTTACAGCTAACCCCCCTAGATATGGAAAGTTGCGGTTCAGCAGTTGCGGAACTGCTCACAAAGCAGCAAGCTGAGGCAAGATCAACAACATTTCTTGTACAGACCATCTCTGTGTCCCAAATGTGAGGTGATGAAGGCACCTTCATTCACATGATCTTAACATGCCTAGAAATTATCCCCTTTTGGCACACCACGGTGGTTCAAATGCTGGGAAACAGACCCCCAAGTCACTCGTGGAGCTACTCCTTTGCACCGACCCAGACAGACATAAACTGGGGGATGGCCTACATCTCTGGTTAGTTGCGTTAATTAATGCCGGAAAGACCATAGCTCAGTGCTGGATGGCCAACGAGCCACCCACCAATCAGCTGTGGAAATAAAATATGATGTTTTGCCTCAGACTGGAGAGAAGACAGCTTTCTGCTAATGGGGAGGAGGAACAGTTCAATAAAATATGGGACCCCTGTCTTGAGCAATTGAGTACAATGCATTTTCAGTTTGAGGGGGAAAAGATGCCATGTACTGTTGTTGATGTTCTATCTGACCCTATATGTATGTATAACGTGGACCACATTCAGGTTACAAATGAATTAATACCTGACAAATGCGTACATCTGTACATAGTCAACTGAGACGGTTATTGTCATATTATTAAGTAATTCAGTGATTGTGACTTGCAACATGTACTGTATTTGACACTGTCATTTGATGGGAAACTTCAATAAGATAATGTTTACGAAAAAAAGGAAACAAAAACAACAACAATGTGATCAAATATATAATAAAGTAAATAGGATATTAGGGTGCCTAAGGAGACCAAGGAGATGTTTTGTGTCAAGCCAGACAGTGTTACTCACATTGTCAATACCAGTTACATTATCAGTTCCAATTCAGTGGATTAGTTTTTGCTAGGCAAATCAATAAGATATATTTCATTTGTTTATTTTACAATTGTTGGCCAAGAAAGACACTAAGCCAAGGCTTGTTTCCAGGTGCATCCTGGGAACACAGGGAAATGAAGTGACCTGTTCACAGTCGCACAGTATGCAAGTGGTGGTTAGCAACATACTAAAATGCCAGCAGAATAGGCCTAATGGTCTTTCGTGTCTGCCTGTTTGGTCGGTCCCCACCCTGGGAGCTGACCATGCTGCCCCCCTCGTCTTCTCTGGCTTCTCCCTTCCCAGTCCCGGATATTCCCACTGCACAGGACTTTGCATCCAGAACCCTTCCCCTGTACCTGTCCCACCCCCTCTTGAACCCCTTCACTGTCTCTGCCTCCACCAGCCCTCTGGGCAGTACATTCCATGGCTCCACCACCCTCTCAGTGAAGTAGCACCTCCTCCTTTCTCCTGAATCTCCCCCAGCTTTCCACCCATGCCCTCTAGTTGAACCCCCCCCTTCCTTCGGATACTAACATATTCACCAAAGCCCTCCTCACTGCAGAGTGCAGGGCAGGCCGCGGGCACAGAGAACTCAATATTTTCAAAGGGTTACAACAGGTGCAACAGCATGTTCCGCCAGTTTTTCATTGCATATCACAGTTATACATGCATCAGAAGGGTTCACTGCCATCAGAAAAAAGGTTGTGCTGCAATCTGCCGCACCTGTGCTTGCGCCCAGATCAGTGATACACAAGTCGGGACTGTGTAGTACAGTATGTGCTGCACACCCATTGGCCCATGCAGTGGACCAGTAGGCGTACAGCCCTACTGTACGCTGTCAGTCGGTGAGTAGCCAGGCGGTTTGCGGGCGAGGAGCTGTCGCCTGCCGCTGACCTGGGGGGGGGTTGCAGGGTGGCGTGGGACTAAGTGAGGAGGGTGGTACCACTGGACCACCAGGGTGTTTGATGAATGCCCGCTAGCAGGCGACGGTGATCAGTCCGCTGGACCAACAGGGATTAATTCTTTACATACCCGCGATCGGGCAGGGGATAGTGGTCCACTGGGACCACCTGGGATTAATTCTTTACATGCCCATGATCGGACAGGGGATAGCGGTCCACTGGACCACCATGGATTAATTCTGTACATGCCTGTGATCGGGCAGGGGATAGCAGTCCATTGGACCACCAGGGATTAATTCTTTACATGCCTGCGTTTGGGCAGGGGATAGCGGTCAACTTGACCACCAGTGATTAATTCTTTACATGCCTGCGTTTGGGCAGGGAATAGCGGCCCACTGGACCACCAGGGAGTATTCCAACTCATGCCTGCGATCGGGCGACGGGGGTTCGGTCTACTGGACCACCAGGGCTTCTCCTTTCACATGCCCGTGATCGGGTGAAGGTGTGCGGAGCCCGCCGAGGGGCAGGGGAGCATTGGTCCCCGTCGGCTGCAGCCTGGCAGGGCGCCAGG
The DNA here is from genome assembly GCA_016271365.2 of Neoceratodus forsteri. Classification (NCBI taxonomy): domain Eukaryota; kingdom Metazoa; phylum Chordata; order Ceratodontiformes; family Ceratodontidae; genus Neoceratodus; species Neoceratodus forsteri. The sequence continues at coordinate 60,507,569 of CM028132.1, read as the reverse complement.
CTCAAGTGGCTGGGGATCGGCGCACCACATGCAAATGGAGCCATAATGACATGCAAATAGCCCCATTTGTGCCTTGCATGCATAATGGCCTCATTTGCATTCCCAGTGCTGAATATCATGGTGGATGCGCCTAGCGCAACCGCACTTGCGCTGGCACATACCCCTGCTCCCCTTCTGCCACTCACGCTGGCGCAGTGCCACCGCGCCGCGCGCAGTGCATGCACCCTCATTGCCATATTCAGTGGTGCTGAGCCATGGCACAGCACCGTTGAATATCGCCTGGACTATGCCCTGGCTCAACCCAGTTGTGCTGCATCCAGGCCGATGCCCCTGCCTGGCACAGTCTGAATATCTAGCCCTCCATATTTAGCCATTTTAAGATCCTACTAAGAAGTTTATACATGCACCGTTTTAGATATCGAACTCCAAAGGGCACCAAATTGGAAGCAGAGAAATATTTTCAGAAAATTGCACAAAAAAATTAATTTCCAGATTTTAGGCCCCTATACGTTCAAGACTACTTGATCGAATATCATTAGATTCGGCTTAACCTTGGGATCCTTACAAGTAGATATACCAGTGTTCAGGTCTCTTTCTGTAAGAATGGTTATGACCAAATAATACTTGTGCAGAATTTCACGCAACCTATCAAATTTTGTAAAATTCATGGAATTACTTGAAAATTACAGGAGGGGGAATTGGGAGGGGGCCCAACTAATGCTCAGCCTTCCCAGTTCTGATGTACACCCCCTGGGGATGATGCAGCGGAGGAATTTATTTGCACCGTAAAGGACAAGGAGCTCATTTTAATGATAATGACCTCAAAGTTCCCAAAGCTCATTAAGTGTCATGTCGATAACACAACTTTATATAAGAGCATCTGCCCCAATTGCTCCTTTTGGTGTTCCAAACGTTGTAGGTTGGTTCCTTTCTCCTGCAGAGGACAGTTTCACTTTACAGGCAGGTGTTCCCCTCACTGTAAATTTTCACTTTAGCCACTTGTGAATTTTTTGTATTTTAAAATATATGATGAAGTTAGAGGTACAGTCACTTGTTTTTCCAGATGACAGCAAGAGTATTGAAGAAGGGGGTCAGTTATGCTACTAAAGAAAAGGTCAAAAATATGGCCATGATCACAGTTATTTTTCAAGACCTCGTTCAGATTATTATTGGGAGTGTCTTAGTGAAAGGTGGCAGAAGAGAGCCTGCAAAGGGTAAGGATGGAGGGGTCTTCAGCTTCAGAATGGTCTGGGGCCCAAGCTGCCTTAATCCAGCCGTGGTGGATCCACTGTGCAATCAACCCAAGCTTCCTATTGGAAGTCCAGTGTCAGGCCCTGTGCTAAACCCCTCCCCGACCTCCTGCTACCCATGTGTGGGCCACCAGGGGCTCTGAACTTTCCTGATTGCAGATGTTTCTGGGCATGCAGAGTTCTGATGCCCAGATACAGGCAAACTGTGGTATCCCAGGATGTATGTGGATCAAAACCTTAGTGTTGGTTTCCTCCGTGTCATCATTAGATTATAGTGTTTCTCTGTTACCAGCAGGTCATCCTTGTAAAAGCAATGATATAATCACACGTTAATTTTATCTGGCTAAACAAAGGCTATTATTCTCTATACAAATAAACCAAGAACTGCGTTGCGGTGGGATGATTATACACTGTGACACTTCACTTATGCTAAACCTTTAGAGGCTTTACACAAAGAATTTTTTTCTGTGTTTGAGACACTCAGCCCCCACTTTAAGGTGAAAATCAGCCAAAAGTTAACTGTTACAGTATATGCAATAAACCTTGTGGATTTGTTGTAGAGGGTGGCGTGTGAAGGCTTAATGCAACACTGTGACTTACGCAAAGCCTTGGGTGTTCCCACACTACACAATAGAACAGAGCTACTACAGTAACAGTGCTGCATTTCAGGGGCACGCCCCTAGGTGCATACTGCCACTGCCTGTGCAGCTCACATATGCAGACTGTCTGCATCTACACTTTGAGGTCCCAGGTCAAAGATCTTCTAATGTATCCCCAAGCTCAAGGATGCAGTGAGGGGGCCATGGCATTCAGTTGTACTGTGGCTACGACCTTCAACACTGTTCTGGGCAACTTGGACTTAACACCAGCTTTTGTTGCTCTGTGAAGTTTGAGCTTCTTAGCAAACCTTGCTTGTCCCTGTTCTGCATGTGAATTTAAAAGCACTACAGTGTACCTTCCTCCGCCTGCAGCCAACTAATGTTATGCAACTAAATGTAAAGCTACCAACTTTCTGAGGCCTGAAACTGGGACGTCCATCCTGACCCCCCCCCCCGCCACTGTGTAACTCCCACAGAAACCACAGCAGACAGTGCTGCACACGATCAATTAAATTTTGCTGCTTACTCTGGCCACGCCGCCCCACAGGAACACCACTAGAAAACATCCAGATTACATCAGTACATCATTCTGCTGCAGCAAGTTCCAAATCATGATGTACAGAAAGCTCATTAGAAGCAATCCTGCGTTAAATTGTGATCAGACATTCGAGCTGCATGTATTGCTTCTCCTGACAGTCCCATCCAACCCACTTACACTCACCTCACTTGCTGAGCAAACTTCACTTCAGTGACTCCCACCACCACACCAGATTTTCACACACTTCCCCATAGCTGACCAGGTTTGGATACCTTAGTTCACTGCTGCTGGTCTCTTCTGTCTGGAGTCCCTCTCAGCTACTGGCAGGCAGACATTCACATGCGCTTGTTTGCACTACTACTCAGTCTAATCTAACAGGAAGGAACATGCTTTACTGTGCTCCCACTGAAATGCTTACAGTGCAACACAGGCGCAAGGGTTGCAGTTGCAAACCGCTGTCCAGCCCGAGCAGTGCCACGGTGGTGATGAAATAACTGTCACTCACGGATTAGCAGGCAGCAAAAAAAAAGGGGGGGACAAAACTGGGACACATAAGCAAAAACAAGGACAAAAGTGACACTTTGCAAAACCTGTGGGGACAGTGGGACATGCTGCCTAAAATAGGGACTGTCCTGGGAAAATACGGACTGTTGGTAGCTTTAAATAAATGTTTACTTACTACACTGACATGCTGTATCTGCTATATAAAAGTTCCTTTGTATTCTACAGACTGCGTATAGTCTTGCTGTGGTATTTCTTTTTATTGTCTGGAGATCTTGTATGATTTGGTTTACTGATGTTTCTTTTCTGTGTTTTGATGGTATTTTCAGTTATATCATAGTTCTCTATTTCTATTATTAGATGCCTACAAAGCATGTCTTCTTTTGTTATGGCTTTGTGGAAAACTGACAACAGTGGTTAGTACTGATCTTGTGTTAGGGTTACCGCCTGTCCTGATTTTCACGGGACAGTCCTGATTTGGGCAGCTGTGTCCTGCAAAACAACATGAAAAATACTACATGTCCTGATTTTATAGTAGAGAAAATATTTTCAAACTTTCCACTAAATGCTGCAGAAAACTACAATTCCTTAACTAAAATATATTAAAATGAAAAGAAACAATTGAAGCAACTAAGAAACTACAATACTTAGCTTTAATTCTGATTATATAGAGAAAACAAGTCTTTTGCATTGGTCGAGGTTACGTACTGTCCTGCGGAAAATAATGTTTCAGTAAGAAATGTCCCACTTTGGGCTTCTGAAAAGGTGGTAACTCTATCTTGTGTTAATCTCTAAAGGGGAACGCTGGTTTATTTATTGAAATGTTTCACCAGGAGAGTACACTGAGCTGAATAGCTTGTTTCCAGATACGTCCTGGGGGTAGGGAAGTGGGGTTATTAAACTGCAGAATTAAAATATAGTACAAAACAACAACGCAACAATCAACATGCAGGTAGGTGAACAAAATGCAGGCTACAGAGGATACACTAAGTGCAACAAAATCAGTTAACAATGGAAGTGCACAGATCATGAGAAGCTTTAACAGCTATAACAAGATACGGCAGTTTGAAATGCAGAAAAAAAAAACGTGGTATGCCAATAAGTAGCACAGGAATTCAATCAGAATCTGAAGGTACAGTGATGATATGGTAGGGATCACTATATTGAGTCTTAGTATGTACGTTGGAGGAAAGAGTAGTGTCGAGTTGGGCATGCCATCTTGAGGCTTGGAAGGGAGAGGGATGGCCCGACGACTAAGTTGGGAGACTGCGCCAGAGGGTCAGTTGGAATGGCCTTAAGGTAGTCTGCCACCTGTCTGTATAACCCAGGCCAAAAACAGAAAGGGGTAATGTGGGACAGTACCTCCCCATGACCAGCAGACCTCCACTGGCTGCCTCTTGCAGTCTCCAGGCCCTTGCACCTCAAGCCCATGGGTGCTACCACTCTAGCATCTACCCGGTTTGTCTGGGGGTTGGGCCTCATGTGGTATAAAATCCTCTTTCCTACGCTCAAACCACCACAACTGATTAGCCCCTATACCTCCATTAATCGGTTTCCCATCCTGTATTCTTGTATATGACTCTAGCCTGGCAATTCCAGGATCTTACCCCTGCAGTATTCCCCAATCCACAGCAAGGGAATGAACACATGTCATGGGAGAAGATTTAAAACATTTAAATGTCCCTTCAGCTACCATGGCCTCTTGGGTGTTGATTGTATTCTTCACCACAGTTCACACAAGTCCAGTAACAGTCTCATCCTTGCCTGGGGACTTCTCCTCTAGCAGATCCTCTTCCTCTAGATAACAGCCTGGAAAAATAGGTAATACTGGTAGCAAGAACTCCATCCGTGGGTCCTCCTCTTCTTGGTGCCAAGGCTCCTGGACATCTGCAGCCATATCAGATTCCACTGCACAGGTCATATCCAGCAACACCTGGTAGCGGTGCTCAGCCTCCCTCCAACATTGGTCCGCCTCTAACCATTTTCCACTCAACCAGTGGATAAGCCGCATCAAGTCAGCCACTCGATATTCCTTCCAGTCGTGGGCATCCACGGACTCTGGCTTGTGTGCCATCCTGACTGTTTGCCCCTATAGGTCTGGACACCAGGGCTGGTGCCTAGTACTGGTCCCCCCCTTGTTTCTCAGGACAACCAGTACCAATTCCCACGGTTGACACCAAATGTCACAGGGTGTGGGAAATAATCAGACGAGGCAATGTGTCAGGATTTAAAACACACAGATATGTGACATTTATTTACAAATAGGAAAATAAATAATTGAACGACAAAAGAAATTGCAGTCAGAATGACCACTTGACATCAGTGGTTTCTTGGAATACAGTCTCAGATCAATAACAACTCTGATCTTTTACCTTCTGTATCACTCTTATCTACCTGCACTGTAGACCTTCTCACTCCACATCCAAGGCTCATCTGATAAGGCTCCCTTTAGCAAGGGTTTATATAGGAAAGGCAAGGGTCACCTGACCTGGTCGTTAACTTATACAGACAATTTTCTACTGACTAACAACATCAAACAGGTGGGAGGACCCAAGCCCAGTACTATTATAATAAACGATATTGTATAAATGCACATTTACAGTTTTAGATTCCCTTGGAAGCTTTGAACACCATTTCCCATATTAAATTGGTCCCTAATGAGCTCTAAGCTCCTCCCATTTATATTTGATTGACAGCATGGTCCTATAAAACTAGACTAGAGAGGGTGCTGATCTCCCTATACAACACAGTTTTCTGGCATCACAGATGGACAGAGGTCTGCCTAGGGGAATTGGTAGGCTCTGAAAAGATGGATTGTCCCAGAGAGAAAAGAAAAACACCTTTGCTTAACAACAGTTTCAGTTTTATAGGAGCCCTTCTGTCTTGCCAGTACCAAGGACTATGTACAGGTTCTCCTTTATGAATTAGCTACAGATATTTATATTGGGGCTGCTTATTTATTCATTATGCTCTCTTCTTAACTGGCAGTGCATTTATTAATACTGTCAGCTATAGAAGAAGCTAGGAAAACGTGTTTCATGCAGTACAAGGAGCGGCTGGCTGAAATGGTCAAACTGCTTCCTCAGCCACTGTCTCCTCTAACCTGCTGTACAAGCATGTCTACTTTTCAGTTTCCAGGAGCTTACTACCTGCAGGCATTACCTTGGGTAGTAGCTCTTTTGTACTCTTAACAGTGACACAGTACTTCTCTTGCAGCCCTCTATTTTATTCTGAGGGTTGCTACCCTTAAACTGCATACTGCTTCATAGACATTCCTGCATAGGGATATTTCTGTCTCTTTACATTTCTAGGGCTGTTTAGGTTGCAGCAGAGCAGTAGTCTGCAAGAAAAAGACATACATTCGCCGCTCTGCTGTGGGACTGAAAAAACCCTCTGGTCAGCCCCTGTATATTTCATTAACATTTTTAGGAACACCACTGACCCTTGCACCGTAGCGCTTGTTACAGACCACTTAGTGCTAGAACACGAAGCAGGGGCGGCCAAAAAAAAAATTAATTGCCGCCCCACTTGAACTGCAGCACAGTTACCTCAGTGGGAGAGAGAGAGCGAGTGCGCGCCTCTGTTCTACTAATAACAAAGCTCTCTCTCGTTTTTTGGTATATTTAAACCCCACAGGCTTGTTTCTGTTAGCAGGGGGCATCAGGAAAACTTTCGAAGAGCACAGAGCAGCAAAAATGTAATACTAAGAGCTGACCGCTGCTCTGTGCTGGGATCCAACTTCGAATCAGGCTTTCAGTCCGATCAGCTGTTTATTCCTTCTGCTCCTCCACGGCTGGATTAAACAAATATGAATTACTTTGCCAGCAGCCAGGAAACATTAATACATTTTTGCAAAGTCAAGTGGGGGGGGGGATCTGTTACATACTGAGCGGCGGCTAAAAGTAAAGAAATGCCGCCCAATTTAACAGTGAATCCTGCTTTGATGCAGGATGTATTTAAACACTATACAACAGAGTGGTGGCTAAATTAATAACTATATTCATACATGCCACTTTGTTTTACACCTATAATTATTGGCTTTGCTTAAAAGCCCTACAATACCTTTTTGGCAGCTCAGCAGCTTGTTTTTAAACCCTTCACATATTTATTTATTATGCTGCATTATATTACATAGTTTCTGTTGGCACTGCAGCACTTTAATCACACAAGAATCACTGTACGTCATTTCATAAAAAGAACATATTTAAATGCACTGTTGCACTTCATTGAAACCATGGCATGAAATGCTATATATATATTTTTTTTCAATTCTTTTCCCTCCTGGTCACATTCCTGGGGGCCTCTCTCGGGTATCCATCCCGATCCTGCCCTATCTGAAGTTCCCCCGACCGGATCTCCCTCTATCCTCCGCCCCGCCTCGCAGCTGACACCCCTGGCTTAATCCCTCTGGGGTGGGGCCACCCCCTCCTAGGTTGGGCGCACTTACACACGTAGCCTCCAGCTGCAGACATGGGCCCATGGCGGAGGAACCTTGAAGGCCGGCCGGGTCGGACCCGGCAGTGGGTATGGAGGATGATACCTTCGCCTACTCCCAGGACCGAGGTTTTCCGTGTTCTGTGGTGTCCCCTCCCCATGCGTGGGCACGTCCCAACGCTATTGGTGCATGGCAACCCCTGCCAGCGTCAGCCACGCTGATACGTGCTTGTCTGGCTTGCTGCAGTGCCTCCGGTTTCCACCAGGGGTCCCTGGCTCGCCGGGCCAACCCAACCCCTGAGTTCGGGGAGGCGAGCACCACTCGGGCGCTCAGTTCTCAACCCTTCCGCTTCGACCCTCAGAACAGAGTCCATTCCCGAACTGCCACACATGCTGGGTGTGGCGCCCAGCACCTCAACCTCAGCGCCACCGGGCCAGCCAATGAAATGCCATATAAGCACCTTAATTGTTTTCGTTGCCAGCTGGCATGCTGGACCTGAACATGATGCTAGAGGGGAATGGTGGTGTGGGACGGATGTAGGGAAAAGGCAGTAGGAGAGAAGCATGTAGAGCAAGAAAAAAGACTGATGTTGATGGCCAGCCTACGCCAGGGCTAGAAAGAGGTAAAGAATAGGGCAAAAAGATACTGTTGCACAACATATTTATAGTGAGAAGAAGATAGTAAAGTCATCCCTCCACCAGGGTCTAGGGACCAGCGGAATGCAGAACTGCCACAATCCTATAGCCACCACTTGCATACTGTGTGACTGTGAGCAAGTCACTTAACTTCCCTGTGATCCCACAATGCACCTGGGAACAAGCCTCGGCTTAGTGTGCCTTTTCTGGCCAAAAATTTTAAATAAAAAGATTTTTCTGCACAACAGTATGTTGGGTTTCTGGAGGGATGCAGTCCTTGTTCCTATACAAGGCACCAAGCTTGGGGCGGGGGGTTTTATGGATTGCAGCCACATGTGCTGAAAGTCCAGATAGCGGTCTAACCAGACCCTAAGGTATCTGAAGAAGGATGTTTTCCTCAGAGTACCATCCAGTGTGTGCAACACGGGGGCAGGGAAGATGGTCTCTTTCTGGTGCCGAAAGACACGAAGACTGTCTTTTTGGCGTTCAGAAATAGTTGATTCAACTGGAGCCATTTCTGAACACTGGTGAAATCCTGCTGCAGTCTGTTCTGGGCATCAGCATGAGATGTGCTAGACATATAAAGGTCTGTATTGTCCGCATACATGTGGATTTGCGTAGAGGAGCAGGCAGAAGGGAGGTCGTTAAGGAAGATAGAAAACAATATAGGGCCAAGAACTGAGCCCTGAGGGACTCCAGTAGTGATTCAACACTCAGAAGTTTGGTTTATTTTGATGTACCTAGTAACATTTGGTCAAAGTTGATCCCAGTCTGTTTTAAGGAAATGGAATGTGACCTGTGACCTATAATAATCTTCATTGTTTTGCCCTGGCCTCAAACCGTTACATCCATCGCTGTACGTAGTGTATTAGACGTTGCTGCCTTTCTTCCCACCCATCGGTGACTTCACCCTGGGTGGCATCATTTGCAGTACAATTCAAAACCAGTCACCTGCATCCCTGGTCACCCTTCTTCTGCCAACGTACAGTAGCTGTTCACTAAGATCTGATAATCGGTGCATTCTGGCTATACCTAAAGGTTGCACCAAGTAAGGAGCTATCACGTTTGCTAGTTTCGCACCTTCATTATGGAAGTCTTTTCCCTTTGAGATTCGCTTTCATAGCTACTTCCTTAGTGCATCTGTATTCTTGTGCTTTGAATTGGTTTTGCCTTTAAATACTGTTATTGCGTGGATTTTGCACCCGCACAACTTCCTGGCTTGTTTTCAGTTTGTACCTGTTGCCTGGATTTTGTTGTATAGCCCCCAGCGTGGCAACAGTCTGTATGACTGACGGGGGTGCCCAATCCCCCGTCGGCTCCACTGCCCCCCCAAACAGCCTTCCAGCTGCCATGCTGGGAGCCCACTCCAGCGTGGCAAAAGTCCTCCGTCATCTGAAAAAAAAAAATGCCCTGTAAGAAAAACAGTCCTCGCTGACTGTCTTGACTCCCCTGCCCCCACCCATGCCCACCCTCTGCGCACCTGCCTCCCCACTCCCCCACCTCACCCCATACTTACCTCCCGAGTTTGGCACGATGATCTTCGGTGGACCAGCAACACGTCTGCACTCTTCAAAGCCAACCGCGAACTGAGGAAATGCCAGTAAGCTGTGTAATGGAATAAATACGTGTTTTTCAACTTTGATGTATATCTCAGGCATTTTGGGGAATTTTTTCACCAAATTTTCAATATCGTTGGGCGGGTCCTCACCTTCTGGGGAGAAAGCACCAGTAGGCGCATTCAGTTGACCCAGTGGCTGCTGGGGTCAGTCCTGGCTGTCGAGGGCTCCGTGACAGCGAGGGTCTGTGGCCATCATCCGGTTGGCCGGGGTGCCATTCCGTGTTCTCCCTTAGGGCGTGGCATGCCACTGACATCAAGGTGAGCCGACAATCTGTCACGCTTCTTCTACGCGGGTCCGGCGTATGCTGTTCCCTGGCCTCCACGAGGGACCAGCAAACACAGGGCCACAAACTGTCCTTCCTCCCAGGAGAAGGCGAGCAGTCGTTGGATGCTCAAGCCTTCTCCCCCCATCCGGCCGTCCGGCGCCCGAGTCTATTCCCAAATCCGGGTCGTCGGTGCTGCAGGTGGAAATCCAACCTCTGCACCGACAGGCTGGTCAGAATGGGTGTTTCTGATGTCGTAGAATGTTCAGGCAGCATGAAAATAGAGAACAGCAACTGCTGAGGAGAGAGGGAGGGATTCAGGGCAGTTATGAAGGCAAGAAAATGAAATTAAATTATTTAATTTAACAAAAAAAAGGCAAAAGCATACCAGAATACTGGGTAGCCAATAAAAGATCAACTGGAGGGCATCTAGAGGTGTAAAAATGGTTTCCTATCACCTTTAACAAACAGACCACATAGTATCCTGCAAGCCCGGTGTAGTCCCAGATACCATCAGACCACTCCCCAGTCTACTGCGTCTGGAAATATAACTTGTCCAAAGTACCCCTCAGAGATTACTTGAAGTTCAACCCAGAGCTCTTTCTCTCAGACCTAGCTAACACTTGACTGGTACTGTGTTTACTTCTCTCCCTTTGTCTCCACTGCCTTGAATGCCTTCACCCAGGCCTTCAGTAAACTCATGCCCCCCCCTTATAAAAATGAGGGTAAGGGGTGCCACAACAGGAGGGGAACATGGGCATATATAAATTGGAAGTCGGGTGACCAGAAGTTCATTACAATCCATGATGAGGACACAATGGAAGATTTACTGAAAGAACACCCATCTTGAACAAATTGCAGGCATATCGCATACAAAAGAAGGTGCTTTAGTTTACAGTGAAACAGATAAGGGAGCACATTTACAACAACGGACACAAGGTACTAAGTTAAAATAAATAAACTAGGATGATCCATTTAGCTTGTTTGCAAGCCATGCACCAAATTTTTAAACAAATGCCCAGGCTAGTCAGGTTAGCAATGCAGAATAAAGTTCCTAGTCATATACAACAGATGCAAGATCAAGACGAGGGCTGTAACAGACTGACAATAATGCGGGGGCCCGGAGGTAACTAAACAACATGTGGGAAGAACACTGAACTAGCAGCAGGAGGGGCTTGCTCCAATTTATCGGAGGATCTGGATTAGGCTCCTCATACCATGAGACTAAACCTTCTGCAAGGCGATGGAAATGTATGTGTGCTGCGCAAATCGAGTGAACGCACAGAGAAAGTTTATGTTACACTAATTATAAGAAAAAGAAAATGGGTTCACACAGGTCTAAGCCAGGACCAAAGGCAGCTCTGTTTGAATAGGTAAAGCTATGAAAGTTTGATAAACACAGTTGTAGATTCAGAGTAAAAATTTGTTATGAAGACATATGGTGTAGCAGAATCTTGGAGAAAGTCATGGCTTCTCTAATGTGGGGGGAGGTTCTGTTTTTAGTATTTGATATTAATAGATTCAGTTAGGAAAAAGTTTGAATGTATGTCAATGCAAATATAATGCTTAAAGCAATAAGCTGCAAGTGTTTTCTTTTCCTGAACTATTTTTGTACTCCGTTGCACCAGGCATTTCTCAGAGGTGCCCACTCAACACTGCCCTTGCTACTCCCCACCGTGACACTACCGAGCAATCCCCTCCCACGAAGAGATTTCCCAGCCCCAACGATCACCCTCCAGGGGAGTGCCCGCCACTCCTACCTTGGCGGCGTCTATCTGTAATTAGAGGGTCCATCTCTTTGCGGGTGGTACCTGGGGATCGCCGATGCGGTAGTCCAGTGTTGGGGATGTGAGGGTTGATCCCTGAGGCCCCCGTCGCCTCCTCAGTACTCCGGGATTTTCTTATGTTGCCTTTGGTAGCGCCGCAAATGGCGTCAGCATGGGACCTCCCACAGACAGCCTGCCGTCACCAGTCCCCGACTGCTTGTTCCTCACTACTGGGCGAGTGCCCCCGGCCTCTGTCAGATGCCACCGCTGAGCGAGGAGTCCCCCTGAACCCACCCCAGGAGAACAGAGCAGTCCTCCAGATGCTCAGTCTTCTCCCTTCCCCCCCAACGAGCCCCAGCAGCCCAGGCTTATTTCAAAACCCGGGTCACCGGCGTGGCCTGAGGTGTGGCATCCAGCGCCTCAACCCTCAGTGCCACCGGGCCAGTAATAAGCTGCAAGTGTTGCAACGTGTTACGCTGTTCATGTGGTGAAGGGTGGGGCGGGCTGAATGTAGCTGAGAGCCCACAGTATAGGACATCACAGTCGTAGTGCTATAAGGATAATTGCTCCAATGATTGTGAGATCAGATCAATAAAAAAATGGTTTCAGGGGATAAGCAAATATGATCCAGCTAGTAGAACAAGTGTTCAAGTGAAAGCCAGATGCATTTAGAACAAAGATAATGGACGAGACAAAAAAAAAAAAAAAAAAGGCTAGAGGTATTTCAGCACCAGAAAAGAAATAATACCCAAGTGGCATTTACAAGAAACTCGTAGCTGATCAGCCAATGACGCGGGAGCGAGGGGTAGGTAAGGCTTCAAACCAAACAGCCGGAGCCTTCCCTTTTCTGTTTTTGTCCCTGTTCCCCACTCTGGGGTGCGCATGTAGACACGAGTATGGAGGCAGGCACACATCACAGAGTCCCGCAGCCCTCCCTTCTACTACCCTCCTCAGCCCGCACTGCCACTTGGGCTCCAGGAGGTGGCAGTCATTCAGCGGAGTGTGCAGGTCTCCCCCGACCCCCAAGGAAAGGAGAGCAGCTGCGGGTGCTCAATCCTTTTCCTCCCCAGCCAACCCCCAGCAATCCGTGCTCGGACCAAAACACGGGTTGCCCGTGTAACAGGAGGTAGGGCGTTAATAGCACCTCAACCCTCCTCGTCACTGGGCCGGTCTGTGCTATCTGTATTTTCCTGCAGTAAATTAATTATAAATGTTTGTATGAATAATGAATAAAAGTAAATTGCAAAAAGAGAAACCTAACAGGCAGTGCAGATACCTGAATGGAGGAAGTAAATGATAAAATGCAATTAGAATGTTCGGTCTCACAATGGTATGTAAGCTTGATTAATAAAATCCATGGCAAAATGGAGGAGACAGTAGAATGGTGGAGGGAACCACTAAATTCCCCTCTCCCCGGGTCACGCCTGCAAACAAGCCTCGGCTCAGTGTACCTTGCCTGGTTACCCATGTTTAAACAAAAACGAGGATACATCATCATGGAAATTGAAGGACTTCTGGGAATTTTCAAGAAGAGCTACTTCGACTTCGATGTGAAAGCCCTGAGATCACCCTTGAAAAGGAGAAGAGGCCTTGAGCCTAGTGGTCCTTACCCAGTTACCAAAGAATAACAAACAAAAAAAGGTGGAAAACAATGTACAATTACAGGAAAAATGTCAAAATTAGGTTGCAGGTGTACACCTAGAATCATCTGCTCCTCTTATTTTGGAGTGGGGTAGAGTCAGCAGAGATGTGAGGAAGTACTTCTTCACAGAAAGAGTGGTCGATTTCTGGAACAGCCTTCCAGCAGAGGTGGTGGGGGCGAAAAAACAGTGGTGGGGTTCAAGAATGCATGGAATAGGCATCTGGGGAATCATAATGGAAAGGAAAGGGCGGAGGGAGAAAGCTGTAGATTTGGCACGGTCCATGCTAATAGTGTAGGTAGGGAGGAGTGGGCAGACTGGATGGGCCAAGTGCTCCTTATCTGCAGTCAAATATGAAAGCCCAGCAATTTAAAATTATCAACAACCTGTACTGCACCCCTCAGAAACTTTTTAAAACGAAAAGGATTCTATCACCCATTGCTACAGATGTGGACAAGAAGATGGTACGTTGATGTATGCACACTGGGTCTGTTCCAAGAGTAGAACATTTTGCAATGAAATTAAAAGTAAGCTTAAGCAAATGGTAGGAATGGAAGACCTAGTAACCCTGGAGATGCATATCCGGGGGGAAAGTAATTGATAGTGAAGTTGCAGTAAGCAGAAGGTATGGCATATACAGTACCTAGTCATGAACATTGGCGAGAGTCTAACCCATAAACTGCCGCTAGAAAAAAGGAAGCTTATGTACAATGAATGGTTACAAGACACTTTAGAGACATTTCAATTTGGAAAAAAAATCATAGTCTAAGGAATGCACGCAGTGCATTTATGAGGAAATTTGGGTAACTAGATGCCCTAAAGAAACATACTAATATCCACCCCAGTAGTATAAAGTAATCGAATAGCATGTGCAGCGATTGGGTTATATAACCTCCGAGATGTGCATTATCTGAAATTCGGGGGCCCACAGGTGTTTTTCCCATCACCAAGGAGTTCTCATGCACCTCTACTAATGTGGTATATTGTGTTCTTTGCAGGAAGTGTGCAGCTATTTACATCGGAGAAACTGGTAGGCGCTTTGCTGACCGTTTCAGGGAACACTACAGGGCAGTCAGGAATGGAGACACTGATAAACCCACTGTATCCCACTTTATCTCCAGGGTCCACAGTGTCAATGATCTTTCTGTGTGTGTCGTTCAGCAGGGCTTCTGGGATTCTGACCATAGAAAAAACATGGAAACCAAGCTAATCATCCGCCTTGGCTCCCAGCAGCCCTCCGATTTAAATGATAGACTTATTTTCTACTAATATCTTTTAGGCACCCCTTGTTTTCCCCAAAGTCTGTTTGTATCTGTACACATCTAGTTTCATTTTCCACAGATGTCTCCATCTATGTCTCCTTCCCCCACGTTTGTCATCTTTCAGCCTTCTTACTGGGCCCTGTTAATCAGTCTCCACCTGGGGACTTCTCTAGCTCATTCACTGCTATTATGCCTTGTATTTCCCATCAGCTCCTTTTTGTTTCCCAGATTCTGTCTTTATCTTGCCGTCTATCACTTCTTCTCCTAGAGCCTCCCCCCCTTTTTTCTCTCCCCACATATATATTCCTTATTTTACCTCTCCTCTACACTAACTTTGCTTTTTCTCTTTTAGATATTTCCTGAAGAAGGCCTATGGTTGAAACGTAAATTTTTAATTCTATTTTCAGCATGCATTTAATACTACTGCCATTTTGTTTTGCTTTCAGACCACATCCTGACGCAGCGTCTTGTTTTTGTTTTTACATTTCAAATAGCATGTTAGCTAAAACACCTGTAAACTCCCCTACAAAAGGCATCTCACATCATGGAGAAATATTCTATGACCTGCTGTATTAGTTTAATTACAAAGGTAATGCATATCTCTGAGGTTATATAACCAAATCTTTGGTAAACAGATCAAATAAATACATAAAATCTGAGGCCACAGTAACCACAGATGAAGTCAAAATGAGCGCAGTAAGAAACTATGCAAAACAAATTGTATTTCCGATGTTATGATATTGTACTGTTTAGTTTCTAATGTAAAGGAAAGTAATATGGTGAACCTCCACTGAAACTGGATTAAAACACAAAGTCACCTAGATAGAACAAAACAGTAGGGGTTCAATAGAAATAAATATGTACTATAGATAGTTTTGGTGTCAGTAATGTTATGAAATGAAAGCAGATACCAAATTTGAATGTCAGTGTATGGAATTATTAGTGTTTTGTATTCTTGGAGAACATAATAAAATATAATTTACACACACAGAATCTACTCAGGCAGAGAGGCAAACAGTGGTGCTGCTGTAAGGCATACCAAACCACGTTTGACCTACAGGACTGAATATAGACAGATGCTCAATAACTGTAAGCGTGAAATCTGCTCTCCTGAGAGTGCTTTTTGCCATCAAGCCCTGTTAGCTTTAGCTTTAGCTAAAGACCCAAGGTCATTTTGGAAAAATGTCAAGGGCTTGGTTGGCGGCTCCTCCAAGCAGCACCCTGCTGACATATTGATAGGAGGTGTGAATTGCAGCAATGCTAAGACCATGGTTGATTCTATTCTCCATGGAGTCTGAGTCCTCTGCCTACCTTAACCGTACTGACCCCTCCCCCACCATTCCTCTTTTTTTTTTTTACTTTATTTCTTTATCTTCGCCTTCCTACTCTCGGAGCCCACTCCTTCCTTCCTCTCAACTTCCGTGCCACCTTGGGGGGATCTGCCCCTAGAGTGCCTCCTTCTCTCCCCTGCACATTGGGGTCTGTCCCTTTTCTGGTGGTCCTGGATGGTTCCGAGAGGCTGTCATCTAGGGCTTACCGAGAGGTGTTTTCCCTTTTTCTCCCTAGTTTCCCCTACCCTCTGGGACGTCGAGCGCTAGGACGTACGTCCCGAGTGGTGGTGTGCTGACACACGCCAGACCTCTCATGCGCCGCCGACATCCCCCCTCCCCGGCTCCGATGAACGGAGCCGCCTCCATCCCCTTCAATTGTCGGTGCTTCCACTGGCTACAAAGGGGATGTAGAACGCAGATGCATTCCTTGGTTCCCACCCCTGAGGGAGGAGAGCATCTGTTGGGACGCTCGATCCTTCCTGCCCCTGCTGACCCCGGCCACCCGAGTTGTTCCCGAACCGGGTCGCGGCGGCGTGGTAGGGTGTGGCGTCAGTGCCTCAGCCCTCAGGCCACGGCCGGGCTACCATTCCTCTTTTTATCTCATGGTTGTATCAACCCAGGATGTAATGGAGCTACTCACTAGACTTTTCCCTTACACGTGTGCTGTGTCTGTTTTTTTTTTTAAACACGGGCCTCATCATAGCCCCTCTGGTCAAGCATATTTTTAGTGTATCGCTTCTGTCCTGCACTGTTCCTCACAGCTGGAAGCTGGCCACAGTTGTCACTGTCCCAAAAGCTGGGGACTCCAGGCGTCTCAAAAACTGTTGCCCCATCGCAATACTCCTTGCCCTCAGTAAGTTACTTGAGTGCTCTGTAGACAGCAAGCTTACTGAGCACCTCTACTTCCACAGCATCTTAACACCAGAACAGTATGATCTCCGCAAGGCTCACAGCACCACCACTGCCCTCACACAAGTGGTCACCACTGCAGGCATTTCTGTTGACCGGTTCAAGGCTTTTGATATGGTTGACCACATTCTCTTGTGCTCCAGACTGCACACCTTGGGCCTGTCTGCGCATGCTGTCTCCTGGTTCAGACACTACCTCTCAAAAAGATGGCAGGTTGTGGTTTAATGGGCCCACCTTGGAGCCAACCCCTGTTAAACTTGGGGTTCCCCAGGGCTCGATCTTTGGGCCAATCATTTTTTCACCATTCATTAATAACCTCCTTGCTGCTATCATTTCTGGTAAGGCCTCTTTGTATGCTGATGACCTGGTATTCCTTTACAGCTCAAAGAGCATAGACCTAATCAACTCCCACTTGACAGATGACTTCCACAAGCTAGAAGCTTGGCTTGCCAAAAACAGATGGTAATGAATGCCAAGAAGACCCAGACCATGGTGCTTGGGTCCCTTGCCAAACCTGGAGCCTGCCTCACCCCCCTATTTAGTTGGTGGTCTGATGGAACACCACTGAAGGTAGTGCCATCCTTTAAATACCTAGGTATCACACTGGAACAATGTCTTGACTTCTCCTTCTATATTCGACTTGTCTGTAACTCAGTAAATGCTGAGTTAGGTCTGGCATATTGAGTAAAACACTGCCTGATGTCAAATGCCCACTTGGCCTTTCCAGGAGTGTCTGTCTTCCCTCCCTCAGCTAGGGGTTCATATCCTTTACCAATGCCTCCAAGTCACTGCTCTCCAAGCGGGAAGACCACCTGCAACAACATTTGTAGATTTGCTGTCTCATGGAGCCGTGTGACCTCTACAGTCACTTAGGTGATAGCCAACCTATTTTCCTTAGGCTGCTTTACTGTCAAAACAGCTAGGACAGGTACTCCCCACCTCTCTTGTGTCCCTACTAAATTTCTCCCACCTGTCCTGTCCCCTATGATCAAATACTAAGTCCTTCTTGCTGTCCCCAAGACATCCACTCTTATGGTGGATCAGGCCTTAGCATTGCTGTGCCCCAACTTTGGAAATCCGTACCATTCTCAGTCTGTTGCTCCTCCTCCTACTCTCAGTTTGGAAACTCCCTGTGAGATCACCTATGAGCCAGTTGTAAATGTGTCTGCACGTAACTCTGCAAGTTATTCTTATGTTTATCTGCTTAAGGCTGATAATCTTTCTTTCAGCACTACCTCAGCTGTAACAACTGACATATACTCTACCCACAGTTAATTGTGTTTGAGTTTAGTGCACCCTGTCTTGCTTTTTCATATTATGTTTTGCTGTGGTCTGGCATGTTCATTGCCTGCTCTGTATTTTTTGGTATTCTATATTGTGCTTACATAGAATCATAGAATATGACGGCAGATGAGGACCGCCAGGCCCATCTAGTCTGCCCTTTTTTTCCCTACCTACTGAAAATACTGCAGATCCTGAATTATCTCTGGCAACACTTGTTCTTTTGAACTGCTAGGGTTCCCCTGTGCCGATCCCATGCAGTTTTGAATTCCCCTACTGGCCCTGCCCCCACCACCTCCGCAGGGAGGCTGTTCCATATCTCCACTACCCTTTCTGTGAAGAAGTATTTCCTCACATTGTCCCTTAGTCTACCCCCTTCCAGTTTCATGTCATGCCCTCTTGTCCTAGAGCTTCTTTTCTTGTGAAAGATGCTGCCCTCTTGTACATTATTTGTTCCCTTTAGGTACTTGAAGGTCTCTGTCATGTCACCTCTCTTCCTCCTCTAACGTATACATATTGAGTTCCTCCAATCTCTCCTCATATGACCTTTGGTGCAGGCCCTTCACCATTTTTTTGCTTGTCTCTGAACTGTCTCTATTTTGTCTATGTCCTTCTGGAGATGTGGCCTCTAGAACTGGACACAGTGTTCCCGATGAGGTCTCACCAATGATCTGTACAGTGGCATCACCACCTCCTTTCTTCTGATGGTGATACCTCTCCCTGTGCACCGTAGCATCCCACTGGCTTTCCCCACTGCCTTGGTACATTGTTTGCCCACCTTTAGGTCATCAGATATGATCACCCCCAGATCTCTTTCCTGTTTTGTGGCCTCTAGTACCACTCTACCCGTCATGTAGTCGTCCTCTGGGTTCTTGCGCCCCAAGTGCATTATTTTGCACTGTTTCGCATTGAATCCCAGCTGCCATTCTCTGGACCGCTCTTCCAGCTTAGTCAGGTTATCTTTCATTTTCTTCACCCCTCCTAGACTGTTTACTCTATTGCAGATCTTAGTGTCATATGCAAAGAGGCATACTTCCCCTCCAGTCCTTCCTAGGGTCGCTGATGAAGCAATTAAACAGTACTGGCTCCAGAACTGATCCCTGTGGCACCCCGCTGGTCACCTTCCCTACCTCGGATTAGCTCCATTTACCACCACCCTCTATGTTCTATCTCTCAACCAATGTCTAACCCAGTTCACCACCTTGTGACCCAACCCCAGGCTACCCAGCTTGTTCACAAGCCTCTTATGTGGTTCAGTGTCAAATGCCTTGCTGAAGTCAGGGTAGGCTACACCCATTTTTCTCCCCGATCCACCTCCCTGGTTACAGAGTCAAAGAAATCTACCAGCTTTGTTTGACACAACTTCCCTGATGTGAATCCGTGTTGCCTCACATCTTGTGCGCCGTTGGAGTTAAGGTGCTCTACCATCCTTTCTTTTAGCAACGATTCCATAATTTTCCCCATCACTGATGTCAGGCTGACAGGTCTATAGCTGCCAGCCTCCTCCCTACTCCCACTTCTATGGAGATGGAATACATCGGCCCTTCTCCAGTCCCCTGGAACCACTCCTGTATCAAGTGACTGGTTGAACAGGGATGTCAATGGTGCAGCCATCTCACCCCATTGCCTTGTGCACCTTCAGTTTTGTGAGTTCTTTTAGGAATCTCCTCTATAAATGGACTGTTTCCCACCTCCCTTCCAACTGTGATATTTATCCATCTCCTTCTACTCCCACTCTCTCCTCCCCTTTTAGCCTCATAATCCCCCCTCCCATTGCTTCTGTTTCTGTTCCATGATCCACGTACTTCTCTATGTACTATATTCTATCATATTGTTTTGTATTGCTCATCTTGTAACCTCTTGGGTCGTACTTGAAAATAGACACAGTCTGTGTCTAGTGTACTTACTTGGTCAATAAAAGCTAATAAGTAAATGGTCTTTAGGAGAGAATGATCACAAAAGGAAAAAATACAGCCAGGACAGAAGGGGGGGGGGAGAGAGAGAGTGTGTAAGATTGAGGGAACTTATTCATGGAAGAGGCCAAGGATGAGGACAATGCAGAAAAAGAGTCTGGAAACAGAAGGGAACATAAGAGAAGATGGACATAGAAACGGCACAGAGGAGACCAAGGGGAAAAGATGGGCACAGAAGGAGCCACAGGAAATGATGGGCACAGAAGGTAGCAGGGGAGAAGAGGGGCACAGAAGGGCCAGAGGAAAAGACGGGGACAGTACTGGGCATGGGTAGACCGACACAGAGAGGACCAGTGGAAAGAAGCACACAGATAGGGGCCAGCCAAGGAAGAGCAGAGCACTGAAGGGGCCCAAGACAAGCAGGGTCTAGACGCAAGTGCTTGTGGGAAGATGAGCAGAGAAGGGGCCTGGGGAGAGAACAGGCACAGAAGGAACCCGGAGAGAAGTCAGGTAGGGAAGGAACTAGGATGGAAAAGGAGGAGGATATGAGTAAGGGAATAAGAGCAAGGGTATGTGCAGGGTGGGCAAGACTGGAAAAGGAAACAACAGCACAGACAGGACAGGGGAGAGGATGGGTACACATAGAGGACTTACTCACAGAAGGGGGGCTTACAGTTCAGGGGCCCAGTATTCAGAGCCTGGCACAAGCATTGCACAGCTGTTTGTGCTGCACTTGTGCTTGTCCAGTTCTGAGCGATATTCTGACAGATAGTGTTCGCCGACAGAGCGGAGCTATCTGACTGAATATTGGGCTATATCTGTGCTGCACTGACATGGACCAGGGCTGCATAGGGCCCACAGGGGATAGCAGTGTCTGAAATGGGATAGCGCCAGATCCCCTGTGGCCATATTCAAGCCAAGTGTGCAGATCAGCACAATGTGTACGGGAGGCATTAAGGGTCCATTATAGGTAATTTACATGTGGCGCAGCAGCCCCTTAGTGACTCTTTCTGTGAGTCCTGAAGGCATAGTGATTCCTCTCACCCCCTGCTTGACTGGTAGACATCAGTTTATTATTCCGTTGTGCTCTTGAGGTTCCCCCCACCTCCCCAATCACCTGGTAGACATCATTGTGATATTCCCTGTTGGTCTCGCGGTTCCCACCAACTCCTGATCACACGGTAGACATCAATGTAATTTTCCCTGGTGGCATAGTGGTCCCCCTCAATCACCTGGTAGAAATCAGTTTTATATTCCCTGGTGGTCTTAGTTGTTCCCACCTGCCCCAACTGTACAAACCACCCACCGCTGAGGATCCCCTCACCCTGAGTGCTGGCTCCGTGAAATCTGTGGCTAGCACAGCCCTCCTCTCACCTTCTCAGCTGGCCGCCATCTGATAGCTACAGAGCGTACATGATGGTGCTCTGTGGCTGTCAGATGGTGGCCAACTGAGGAAGTAAGATGAGGGCTGTGCTGGCTGAAGATTTAACAGGGATGGCATTAGGGGTAGGTGGGTTGGTGGGGGTCCATGTACAGGTCCTCAGTGGGTGGGTGGGTCCATATTGGATCAAGAGGTAGGGGGGAACCACTAAGCCACCAGGGAATAGTACACTGATGTCTACCACCGGGTGATCGGGGGGAGGGGAACCACTAAACCACCAGGGAATACTATGCTGATGTATGCCAGGCAGTCCAGGGGTTAGAGGAACAACTACGCCACCAGAGAATATTACACAGAATTCTACTGGGCGATTTCAGGATGGGGGAACTGATAGACCAGCAGGGAGTATTAAACTGATGTCTAACGGGTGATCGGGGGTTGGGGACAGCTTGATACTGTGGCAACTGGCTGCATTACAGTCACCCTGCCTTTGCAGGGGGTGCTGGCGCCAGCTTAGCACCTGGTTAAGATGTGATTTTCGGCAGCTGTAAACTGCGCTGCTCTAGGGGTAGCTTACTGCTGCCACAAACCTCTGAGTATGCCGCTGCACTGGTAAGCATGAGGGGACCCCCTCATTTGCATAGGTGTAGTGGTGTAGTTAGCCCCTTGGTGCTGCTGGGTTTGGGAAGTGCTTCGAGGGCCTCTGACTTTTACCCTGCTCGAAACGCTAACATAGACCCAGGTTAGCACAGCTAGCGCTAACCTTTTTAAATCTCGTCCCGGTTGAGCAAGCTTGCTAGCGTTTACTGATTAGTTTTTAATATTTGACCATGTAATAATACTGAATCTATTCTAAAATTAAAAAAAAAAAAAAAAGTAAAAATTCAACAAGAATGCACAAGAAATTGAGCAGAAAACTGTTCAATTTGTCCTTAAAGGAACTGTATCAACCCCCATGTAGAGCATTTTTTTCCTCCACACTAGAATTGCTTTGTTACATGTTGTGGTTTCTTTGGTGGTGTTCCTAGTCTTTAATATCTCCCTTTCGTATGTCTGGTTTGCAGTTGGAGTGCTCCTGTAATCCCAGCGGTTTTTCCCTGAAAGTTAATGAAAGAGTAGCTCTTGTTCATGTCATGTATTGACTCCTTTAATCACGGAGTCTGCCAGGGATTCTGTTGCTGTGCAGATAAAAAGCTGCAAAAATTTAAACAAATGAAAAAAAAACGAAACATTGTGACCATGAAAGGCAAATTGGAACTGCAGCGCTTTACAGCTGGTCAAGGTGGTCTTTTGTGTGACTGACTAATGAGCTTCCTTCGTTATTCTAACCCACCTCCTGAAGTTCTGTTGGGGGGAGGGTTACCTTGCAGATCCAGAAGCGCTGTTCCTGTTGTGCTTGCCTGGAATACTTTGAAGGGCAGCATTTATGCTTTGTCTGATCTGGTTTAGTCTGCATGTAGCAGGTAGCAGTTTCATGTGTGACTATAGTATTGCTAATTACAACTCCCCCCCACCCATTCTGTCACATCCCATCACACAGGAAACCATGGTATTTTTAGCAGTTAGCTAACTTGTATGACTGAGTCAAGTTAGTCATTTTATTAGTAAATGGTTAACAGCTTTATTTTGTTTCTTTCCCCGCCCTGTGAATAATTAACAGTTTTCATGAGAGCGTACATCCTGGATGGGTACAGGGCAGTAGTTCAGTATCTAGCCTGTAAGGGACCCTCCCTCTCCCCCATTACCAGTGGATGTTGGGTTGGTGGAGTCGGAGCTGCCCAGTGTGTAGCCCTTAAGGGAACCCCCTGACCCATCTGTTTCCAGTGTTTGTTGAGTGAGGCTGGAGGGCAGTGCAGGGCCTAGCCCTTAAGGTCCCCCCACCAGTCCCAGCTTTTGTTGAGTGGGGGTGGGGCATTACAGCGTCTAACCTTTAAACCTCATGTCCTCCCCAGTTTACAGGTTCTGTTGGGTGTATATGGGTGCATTCCCATGTGTAGCCCTCTAGGGAATCTGTCCCTTTCTTGATAGAAGGCGACCGGCACAAACCCACCCTCCCCCACAGCCAGCTGTCTCATATGAATGAATGCGCTCGTGCTCATTTGGTGTTTAAAAAAAAATAAAATAAATAAAAACAGTTTTGTCCCCACCCGCAGCCCACCCTGGCAGCACCCTATTCCCATCCTCCACCTCCCCAGCACTCGTTCTTGAAAGGGGAAGGTGACCAGCACAAACCTGCCCTCCTTCACTGCCGGCCGCCTCTCATGAATGAAAGTGCTTGCGTTCGTTTTGTAAAAAAAAAAAAAAAAAAAAATCCGTTTTGTCCCCCTCACCTTGCTCTCATTTTGTAAAAAATAAATAATACAAACTCAGCTTTGTCCCCCACCCTGGCACACCCTACTTCCACCTGCCACTCCCCCCAACACCCAGTGCTTGATAGGAGAAGGCGACCGGCACAAACCTGTCCCCCACCATGGCCAGCTGCCTCTCATGAGGGAAAGTGCTTGTGCTTGCACTGCGTCTGTATAGTAAAGTCAGCTGGCTGCGGAGGAGGGCGGGTTTGTGCTGGCCACCTTCTCTTATCAAGAATTGGGTGTTTAGGGGTGGAGGGTGGGAGTAGGGTGCTGCCAGGGTGGGGGGACAAAACTGATATTTTTTTTAACAAAACGAGCGTGAGCGCCTTTCATTCATGAGAGAGGCGCCCAGCTGTGGAGGAGGGTGGTTTGTGCGGCCACCTTCTCTATCCAGAATTGGATGCTGGGGGGGGAGGTGATGGTAAGTAGGGTGCTGACGGGGGGACATAGCCGATTTATTTGTTTACAAAAGGAGCAATACAGTTAGAAAGACTGCGGCCAGCCGTGGAGGTGAGTGGGTTGTGCCAGTCATCCATCGAGGGATTTATTTAACATTTTATAATTAAATACAACAGATTGTGGGTGCTGGGGAGGAGGAGGGTGAGATTGGACTGCTGATAGAGGATGGGGGTTACATTTTACTGTTTTTTGAGCTGGGAAAGAGGGGGAAGGGATTTTGTATAATTATTATTTTTAATGGGCTCCAAATACGAATACCTAAATATTTGGCTGCTGAATATGAATATTCAGAGAAAGGTATTTGCACATGTAACCCTCAGGTCACTTTTTAACTATTTAGCAACCCCCCCCCCCCATTAAAATCTGAACACTGGTACACTGGAGGCAGTATAGTGCAGTGGTCTAAGGCTCTGAGTGGAGGCAGTATAGCGCAGTGGTCTAAGGCTCTGAGCTGCAAATCTGGTGACATCCAACAGACCAGACCTGGGTTTGAATCCCACAGCTTCCACTTGCATACTGTGTGACCCTGAGCAAGTCACTTAACCTCCTTGTGCTCCCAGGTCGCTCCTGTAAAAAAGCTTTCAGCTTAGTGTGCTATACCTGGTTAAAAAAAAACAAAAAACATACTTTACAAAAGATTGGTACCAACCTTGGCGTTAGGATGCATACCTGGCTCATTTTCTAGAGGAAGAGAGGGGTGGGGGTGGGGGGTACAAGAACAAAACAACATGAACCTTATATAAAAATCACAACCCAGGTCCTGGGTGGAGGCTGCTAGGCGTTATGCTAGATCTAACCTGCTGAGGAAGCCCCAGTAAATCCAGTCAACCAGAAGCAAAATCGGAATGTCCAGAACAGTAACTGGGATTGTGCAGTATGACTTTACTCAACAGATAGAAATTTAAAGCAAAGTGGATCCCCAAGGGTCGGTCTAGGCAGGACAGGTACATTTCACAAACTCTCCTTGCATGCAGTACAGTTCATGAACACCCAAAAGAACATCTTCTTCCCATTTCCCAAATGGTGCATCTAAGTGGACACCTGGCCACACACCTGAACATTTTCCTCCCATGAGTGCACACTGTGTGAAAACTAAGCCACACACTCAAAACTCTTCTTCAAACACAGGTGCAATTGTATGAAACTCAGCCACACACCTTATCCTGCAGCACTGACACGTTGCTCAGGTAAAACTGGTGCCCTTTACGAACCAGGGAGCCCTGCCTTGTAAGCAGTTAGAGGGCGTTCCTCCCACCCTTTGCCCCAACCAACAGTCTCTGCCATTCTTCAGGGTTACACCATTGAAACCCCCATTTCCCACTGAAATGCTAGAGGTCCCACACTTTCCATATATATCAATCACTGGGGTGACCAAAGAATAAACTGCACTCTGCTGGGTGAACAGTTTAACAGAAAATTCACTCTCCTGGGTGAACTAGGGGCACTGACAGGTGCGATCCAGCCTTATCTACAGGCACACACACCACAGACTACAGTTCCCGTAAAATAAGTGGAGCTCTAGTCTCCTAGAGCAGTACTCACAAACTGGATGTCCCGTCCACTGGGCATGGAACAACAAAAAGGCATTCTCCTGGGTAGCAGATCAAACAGTCTCTCAAAATTCCTTTCCAAGGCAGCTGAAATGCACACAGAACCTTCAGCGGATTGCCCCTTGAGTCCACTGAGAACAAGCAGTTCTTTCCACTTCACTGGGAGTAGAAATCTGGAAATCCTGCTGTAGAACGGGTCTCCACCACTTCACTGGAAGCTGGAAATGACACTCCACTAGGGTGAGAAATGCTGGGCCCTCTACTCAGAGCCCAACTGGCAGCCCTTCTGCCACACTCAAGATCTAACTGCCTACTAACTAACTGAACATTCTAAGCCCCAGAGCAGCTGTCCACACAGTGTGACTTATGCTGGTGTGAGAGTTCCCAATGACCTAATCATTCTTCCCTCATGTTAGCTGAGTAAACAATGATGTCATTATGTAAGGAGCCCCTAATGAGCTCCTTACCAGCTGCCTACTACCTTCCTAACACTAATACCTTCTTAACACTAACACTGATAGGATTCTAGTAATCCCAGGGGCTGGGTGGTTACACACAGCCCTAATGCTAGCTATCTGCAGGTTGTTCTCCTTGTCTGCCTTTCTCTGAGGCCTCCTGAATTTCTTGTAGGCTGTCCTCTTAACCCTTACTGCCTGAGTAACTTCAGTGCTATACCAGCTGGGTGCTTTGGCCGTGGAGTTCTTCCCTTTGAGCTTAATGCACTCCCCTGTACTGTAGCAACCTGTAGCAACCATTATTCCCTCCCTGATGATGGACCACCTTTGGTTCTCTCCAGTATCCACTTGGATACTTGCCTGGTGACTGCTTAGCAGCTCGCCCATCTTTCTAAAATCCAGGATTTTAGTCTTAGTGGGGGCCTTTTCCCTGCCCATGTCCAACTCGAACCACACTGTGTGATGAGCACGCCCACTCTGGCCAGCTAGAGAACCTTCTGGGGCAAGGGACACCTGTATATCCAAGATAGTCTGTGCTTAGCTAAGAGTGTGATGCAAGGGGAAGGGTTTGTTTTTCTGGCCAGCTGGAGAGCGTTCTGGGGAAAGGGCAGGGACACCTGTATACCCAAGATGGGCTGTACACGTGCCAGAAGAGATTGAGGGTACTCGCTAGGACAATGGATAGGGCAGTTGGGGGGGGCCGGATTTAAACTAGCAGATCGGGGAGAGGGCAGGTGCAGATGATCACCAGTGGCAGAAGGCAGGTGAAGAGAAACACAGAGGAAAGGACAGCAGAACAATGGAGTGCCAGAAAAGGAGACGCTCAGGTGTGCGAAACAGCTGAGAGGGCCACTGTCCTCACTTGCTTGCAGGCCTCCACGAGTAGTGTACCAGCAAAAAGGGTGAGCTTGAGGGTGTAATACACTTCAAAGGCCAGGAATTACCGTATTTCACCGTTTAGAAGCCACGGCTTCTATTACATTATTTTATTTTAAGGCAGGGCTTCTATTTGAGGGCGGATACTATTTGGGGGCGGCTTCTATTGATATTGAGTTCTGTGCTGAGGAGCCTGAGGTTAGCAGCTCAGGAGCCGACCCGGACAGCAACGATGAACTCAATTAAAATCCATTTGGATTTGCTAAATGCCTGCCTACTTTGCACTGAGAAGCAATAACGCTTGAAAAACTGATTACCGGCATCTGTCATTTGTCTTCATTCTTAGCATGTCCATGGTTAAGAAGTTGGTTGCGAGTTGCACGATGACGAGACAGCAACCAAAAGCCACGTGGTAGCAACCCAATGTACGGAAACTTGCTTGCTTGCTTGTGCTGTATACTGTATCAAAGTTACCAGTAAATAAATTCTGCTGACTGAGTACTAAGGTTACAGGTGAATACTAACACTACTTAGTGATTTTGAGTCTCTGAACCTAAATGAGAAAGAACAAATGATTCACGTAGTGCAATGATGACCACTAAACACTGTGAGGGTAAATTAATTTGGCTAACTGAGTACTGCTTAAAGTTACCAGTGCATACTAACACTATGAGGTAAATGAATTTGGCTGACTGAGTACTGCTTAAGGTTACCTGACTGTGTACTACATAAGGCTTGTATACGAGGGCGGCTTCTATTGCTTAATGTGAACTCAGCGTGCGGCTTCAATTCGGGGGCGGGTTCTATTTGAGGGTGGCTATAAAACGATGAAATACGGTAGTGGCACTCACATAGACCTGGTTGGAGGAAGAAGATTACTGTAATACCAGAATACAGGGATACAGACTATTTAAAGGGAAACTGCCAGCAATAAGAGGCTCACACTCAACTGTGAGGCTGACCCCAATTAGCCCTTTGTCTGCAAAAACGCTTTTTTTACCTAATGATTACTGCAGTGTAGTAGATGTATCAGGCTAATCTTATTATATACTAACATACTAAAAGCCAGCAGAATAGGCCGGTTGGTCTGTCATGTCTGTTCGGTAGCCAGCCTCCTAATGGGTGCTTGCTTTGCCACCCCCCCCAGCCCCAGAGAGGGTCATCTTTGGCTTCAGTTTTCCCCTGTACCTGTCCCACCCCTTCTTGAAGCCCTCCACTGTGCCCTCCTCCACCAGAATCCTGGGCAGTGCATTCCATGGCTCCACCACCCTCTCTGCGAAGTAATGTCTCCTGCGTTCCCCCTGTACTTTCCCCCTCTAGCTTCCAATCATGCCCCCTGGTTGTTCCCCTTTTCTTTAGTCTGCACATCTCTTTGGCTCTGCCCTTGTTTATTCCTTTTACATGCTTGAAAACCCCTATCATGTCACCCCTGTCTCTCTTCTCCTCAAGCAAGTACAGCCCAAGCTCTTTCAGCCTTTCCTCATAGGACCCCCCCATGCCCTGACTCATCCTGGTTGCCCTCCTCTGGAACCTCTCCAGCAGTGCTATGTCCTTCTTGAGGTGAGGTCTCCAGAACTGCACACAGTACTCGAGATGCGGTCTGACCATGGCATTATATAGAGGGAGGATCACCTCCCTCCTCTTGGATGTAATCCCCCTGGCTATGCAGCCCAGTATCCTGTTTGCTTTTGCCGCCATTCTTCTGCAGGTGCAGCACCCTACACTTTCCTGCATTAAACCTCAATCCCCACGTCTTTGACCACCCCCTCCAGGGTATCCAAGTCCCTCTGGACTGTCTCTCTCTCGCTTCATCCCCGTCTGCCAGTGCTCCCAGTTTTGAGTCATCCGCAAAGAGACTCATCCTACTCCTAACCCCCCCTCCCATATCCGAGACATAGGCATTGAACAGGAGTGGCCCCATAACCGAACCCTGGGGGACCCCACTGTTAACTTTCCTGGGGGAGGAGACTATCCCACCAACCACTACCCTCTGTATCCGCCTCGTTAGCCAATTATTTACTCATCTGTGCAACTGCCCTCCCACCCCTATCCCCCCAACTTTGTTAGCAGCCCATTGTGGGGCACCGAATTAAACGCCTTACTGAAATCCAGGTATAGGACATCCACCAGCCTATGTCGGTCCAGGGCCCCTGTCACCCAGTCATAAAAATCTATGAGGTTGGTCTGACACGATCTCCCCGGGACGAAACCATACTGTTTGTCATCCAGGTGCCCCAACCTTTCCAGCTGCCCCCGAGCCTCTCTTTGATAATGCCCTCCATTACTTTGCCTAGCACAGATTTTAGGCTGACAGGCCTATAATTCCCTTTCTCCTCTCTAGACCCCCCCCTTTGTGGATAGGCACCACATGAGCCACCCTCCAATCTGGAGGCACCCATCCTGTCTGCTAGCTGCTAGCTGCACATTCAAGCAGACTTGATAGACCTCTAGGCCTTTATCTGCTGGCAAATTTCATATGTTCGTATGTCTGCAGAGAGGCGTTAAAGAGTGCAGCCAGTGGAGCTGCTAGTTCATCCGCCAGTTCCTTCATAATCCTCGAATGCAGCTCATCCGGCCCCGGTGCCTTATCAGTTTTTAGCATCCGAAGGGCCTCCCTCACCCTATCCACTGTGATTTCTCCCTTCCAGCCCATCCCCTCAATTAACCACTCATCCCCCTCTAGACTAGTCCCAGGCTGTACCCTAGCCTCTTTCGGTCCTCTAAACTCCATCTGACCTCTCAACACTGCTGTCTCCCAGTCCCACTTGTCAGGCTGACCCCTCAACTCTGCTGACTCCCCTTCCCACTCGTTGGGCTGGAGGGATCCCCTGTCTCCCTCTGTAACTATCGAGACAAATTACTCATTAAGCACCTCTGCCTGCTCCCTGCCTCCTGAGCCCATCCCCTCCCCAGTCCTAATCCTGCTGATCTGTGCCCTCCCTTTTATCTTCTCCCCTTTGTATCTATAGTATCCACCCCCCTCCAGATATCCCTAGCCAGGTTTTGCTCCATCCTCACCTTGGCTCCCCTCACCACTCTGGTGGCCCTCCTGGCCATCAGCTCATTCTCCCCCTCTCCCTATCCCCCCTAGAGTGCTTAAAATGTGCATAGGCAGGCTTTTTATCCCTCACTGCCTCCTTCACCTCCCTGGTCCACCAACACGGCTTGCTGGCTCTACCTTGCTTACGCCTTACCTTTGTACAGGACCTAGTAGCCTCCTGCACCCCCATCTTAATAGTCTCCCACAAGCTACCAGCATCCATGTCCAGCCTATTCTTGTCCAAACACCCCCATAGAATCCTTCCCATGTCCACGAAGTCTGCTCCCCTGAAGTCATTGATTTGTAAGCTGACATTTCCTGTAACCAGAAATGCCAGACTCCCCTGCAAATTACATCACAGGAGAACTGCAGCAGTGGGAGATTCAGTAGCCTACAGTGAGTGTCAGAGTTTTTTTATAAGCTGTAATCCCCTGTTTGCTGGTCTGCTGTTCTCAAGGGGGCTAGCTATAGTCAGAGGACTGTACTAAGTCCTGTGAGCACAGCAGGACCAGTAAACATCTGATCTTAGCTTACAAACACTTTAACATGTACACTGCAGGCTATCGAATCAACCCAGCTCTGCAGTCCTCCTCTGATGTTAGTTTCAGGGGATTCTGGGATTTCTGGTTACAGGAAATGGAATCTTAGAAGTCAGCAACATTAGCCTAATACATTCTACTACACTGCAGTAAACAGTAAGTAAAAAAAATGTTTTTTTTACACAAAGCGCAAATTGGAATCAGCCTCACACTTGGGTGTGAGGCTCTTATTGCTGATAGTTCCCCTTTAAAAAAAAGAGTCTGGCAGGAAAAGGGGTGGGTTGTCTTTGTGAAGGAGGACTCTCTATGGAGGACATGGAAGACATTGGGGGCAGACAGTGTCACATAGTATATCTGGGTTAAGCTAGTGGGGTAAGGATGGTAAAAGAGTCACCCTGGAGGTGTGCTAATGGTCCCCAAACAGCTCAGCAGAGCATAATGCACAGCTGATTGAGGAAATTATGAAAGCAGTCAGACTGGATGCAGTGGTGATCCAGGGGACTTCAATCTCCTGAGTATAGACTGGTTTCTCCAGAGGGCTAATGGCAGGGCTGAAACGGGAGTGCATGTTCACCTTTGAGGACTGTTCCCTAGTGCAGCATGTTGAAAACTAAACTACGTTTGAGGCCACCCTTGACCTTGTTCTCATCAGTGGGGATGGTATCATCTCTAGTGTGCAAGTCAAGGAATGAGTGAGAGGCAGTGTATCCACAACTGGATAACTTTCTTCCTGGTAACAAGAAGACTAGTCGGGCCTCAGCTACCAGGCACTGGAACTTCAGAAAGGTGGACTGTGCTTTGATGAAGGACCTGAAATCCAAGGGACTGGAGCAGTCGTATGAGTCTGGTAATGCAGAGCATTTGGTTCTTTAAAGAGGGTGCACATAACAGCCACAGACGTCTTCATTTTTGTAAGCAGTGATGGAAAAGGGATGAGATCAGTGAACCAAAGTCATCCTAATGTTTTGCTTTTGGGTAGGGGGATTCATCAGAGGTCAAGGTACTTGAATTTCTCCCACCAGCCCCAGTCCATTGGTTGGCCCCCTGCAGCCTTACCTCTGATGAAGGACCTACTGGCGCAAAATATTAAGTTTTGCTAACGTTGCTTTGGTTCACTGATCCCACTGTGTACTGCCTGAGTGTGATTTTGTTTAATAAATATAAACAATTTTTTATTGCTAAAATGTGGTCGAAGAGTATATCCCTTTGAAGTTAATGCATGCATTGGTTTTTGTGCATAGTTTTTTTTTTTTAAGAAATCAAAGTTTATTAAAAGAACTTTTTTACATTGTGAACACACACACATTCAAACATTAAAGACATATTAACAAGTCGGACTAACACCAGGGTGGAAAGAATAGTAAAGTAAGAAAATAGGATGGAAGAGAAGGAAAGAAAGAGAGGAGAGTGAGTTCATAAACTTATCTAAAATTCATTCCAACATATTGTAATGTAGCCCATATGGAGGAGGAGTGAAAAGACAAGAGGGATATGGAGGGAGGAGGGTTATAATATATGGTTTATCTAGGGTATTATGGCCTGGTAACCTCCCAGGCCTTCAAGCATATTTTGTCAGCAATTCAATAATATCTTTTTTCTCCCTGGAGGACATGAAATGCAGAAAAGGCAGCCATCTCCCCTTGAACTTATCTACGGGTAGCCTCAGCTTAGCGGTCAGGTATTCCATCCCCAGGATTCTGGTACAGATATCGTACCAGGATGCCAGAGTAGGCCTATTGATACTAACCACAATTGCAGATGCAGACACTACTGAGCATCTCTCTTCCTTGTGAATTACTGTACAAACTGAGTTGGAGGCAGGAAGCAGAAGGTTGTGCTGAACAAGCATTACTCTGAGTGGAGAGGGGTGCTCGGAAGTGCTTTATGCTTTTATGTTAAGCGCCTTGATTTTGAAAGGCACTATAAAAATAAAGTTGAATTGAAATTGAATTGAAGTGTCCCTCAAGGACTGGTGCTGGGGACAGTGCTGTTCAACATTGAGACCTGTGATCTGGAAGCTGGGGGCCCTAGCAGGCTGCGTACATTCCCTGATAACACTTAAGCTGGCCTGTGTACCAGAATCTAATCTTGGGCAAGGGACCAGAACTGACTTTTTCATGTTCGCCAGCGCAACCAGGATGTCCTGCAGTTGTCTGGTGTGGAGCAACATGTACTCTACCCTGACTGCAGAAGCCCCCTTTAGGAGCCAGTTGTCCAGGTATGGGAGGACATACAGTTTCTTCCCAGTGCAGTACCCTGGCCACCCAGAGCAAAGCATTTGGTAAAGATACAGTGGGCCAAAAATAATCCAAAGGGCAAAACCCGGAACTGGTACTATTGCCCTTTCAGGCAGAAGTGGAAGAACTACCTGTGGCACTGCTTGATTGTGATGTGCAGGTAAACATCCTGCGTATCCAAAATATACATCCAGTCCCCCCAGTGACAGGAGATGGAGGAGGGAGTCTAGGGACATTATGCAGCATTTCTTGCAAACCATGTGTTCCTTTAGGCCTCCGAGGTTCAAAATGGTCTGGAAGCCTGTATTTTGGGGTATCTGAAAGCACTGTACTTGGAGTAAAACCCTTGATTTTGTTCTGTTGGGGGACTGACTGAATGGCTTTCTTGTACAGTAAGGGCTGCAGTTTGTCCTATAGGACCATTAGGTGCTCAGGGGAGTAGTGACAACATCTGGGAGGGGTCACTGGGGGTTGTGACACTAACTCCAGGGTGTTTCCCTGCTGGATAATTTCCAGGGCCCATCTGTTTGTGGTCACTGTCTGCCACTGTGGTAGAAACCAGGATTGTGACCCACTCAAGTCCACAAAAGGGGGATCCAGAGTAGAAGGTAGCAGGTCAGAGGGATGGGATGCTATCTGCCCTCTTTACAGTGTCCTTTGAGAGCCTTTTAGAGGGCAACAAAGCACACGAGAGTCTGGATTAATAACATAAAAACCAACTAAGGACAGAGAGTTTTGATTTAAAACATAAAATACATGTGCATAATATATTGGTCTATCAGTTGGATGGTAGCATATGAGGCATACCTGTCCAGCCAGAGGAAGGGTTCTTAACCTCGAAATGTATGTGGTCGTGGCGTGTGTGCATATAATGGTCACTTCTTCCTATGTCTTTTGGGCCTTGTAGGAGACCCCCATGAACTGTTACTGCTGCTGGGGCGTATATCCATATCCCTGACCACAGGGCGTATAGGCCAGAGAGTTGTTGTGAAAGGACCCTCTATCTTGGTCTGGCTGAGGGCCATTCGGCATTAAGACTAAGTACCTGTAGTCCTTACAGACTTCTTTCAGGTCTCAAGCTCATTTAGGATGGTTTCCGCATCAGAGTTGAACAGCTTATTGCCCTTGAAATGGGTATTCGGTACTGACTGCTGCATATCCTGAACAAAAACAGGACCTGGAAGCCAGGAGTGCTGTCTCAGACAAATGCCAAAAGGCAGATGCTCCAGCTGCAGCATCCCAGGTGTTATAGGTTGATCTCGGAAGATCCTTTTCTGCCTCAGAGCCCTGTGACACATATTCTAGGGATTCTGCTTTGTTGAGTTCATCATTCAGATTGTTGATGATATGGCCCAGATCCCTCCATGTGCGATTCTGATGCTTCATCAGAGACACTTGATAATTAGAAGTATGCAAGCCAAGGGAAGCTAAGGCGATGATGCATTTGCCCATAAGATTCAGTTGTCTGTACTGTTTATCAGGAGGTCTGATAGACATCCTTTTAGAGGCCCAAGACCTGTCAGTGGTATCCATGATAACAACAGAGTCTGTATCAGGCTGAGTGCAAAAATGCTTCTTGTTCCTAAGGGCCAGCTACTGTACTGCTTATCTACCTTCCTAGGGACAACTTGCAAGGTACTAGGTCTGTGCCAGGCAGTCTGGAATACATCCTCCAGAGCAGCATAAATGAGAGGGACAACCACTAAGGAAAAAGATCAGAGTTCTTCTCCCCCTTTTCATACTCATCCAGGAAGTCAGGATTTTACTCCTTATCTTCCTCCTCTTTCTCTAAGGGATGGGGCTGGGAAGGTTGTCCATCTGAGAGGAAGGGCCTGAGGATGCACTTTAGGACCAGCTGGCAACACTGGGCAAAGAGGCTGAGGGTTGACTTGATTGTTAACTGCAGCAGACCTGGCGATAATCTCTGTAATCGAGTCAGAGAATTCTGCCAAAATGTCATTAGGAATGCTGATGATGGGTGAGGCCATTGACAATGGGACAGCATCTGTTGAGGGCAGTGACAGGACGGTACCCACCGACAGTGTTGCTGAGATGCTCATAGAAGGCTCCGGTGCATAGGATATTGTACCTTGGATATTAGATTCATCACCCAGGCCATTTTCAGGAAGGGGTTCTGGCCTTGCAGAGGCTGAACCCACTGTATAGGTGGCATTTTGTGACTTACCATCCCCATTAGAGAATTGGATCTGAATTTCTGATGGGTGGAAGAGCGTTGCTGACTCACCAGTAATGAACGGTCTGACTTCTGTCAACTCTGATGGCTTTCTGTTAAGGAAGAAGGCTCCAACCAAGTTGACTGTCTTCACTGGTGTCAATATCTCTGATTTATGCAGTGACTGCAACTCCCTTCTCTGTCAACAACTTTTGTTTCAGTGGTGTCAGCAGCAGATTTGGCAGCTTGGTGGAGACTGTGGTATTCTTGTCCATTTTCTCATAAAAATAATCCAAAACTTTCCACCTATGCATCCATATAGCCTGGTTAGAATCCTGGCAGTTGTTGCCGCTTTTTTTAGG
Organism: Neoceratodus forsteri; assembly: GCA_016271365.2. Lineage (NCBI taxonomy): Eukaryota > Metazoa > Chordata > Ceratodontiformes > Ceratodontidae > Neoceratodus > Neoceratodus forsteri. The sequence goes on along the minus strand of CM028132.1, from coordinate 60,472,205 downwards.
GGTCGTGGGATAGGCCTAAACAACAGACACACAACTTATGGGCATCCTCATGGTAGACAGGGTTTTTACAACCATAATGGTGAAAAAGTTCCTTACTAGGTGATGGCCTACACCAGCGATGGAGTCTCAAAGGAATTGCTACCAGAAAACAAAGCAATTCTGAAGACAAATATTCAGTGACAGAAGAACAGCTTCCACTGGTCTGATGTTCCCTCTTGATGGCAGCAGAAAAATAACTAAGTGGTTGGGTCCCACCCACATTTTATAAGAGATGCTGTGTGTTGCTGACATCCACGTAGCCATGTCCACGTTGGCAGCCTTGTCTTTGCAAAAGCTTTCTACTAGGTCCTGATGGTGGCAGCTAACAGTCCATTGTATTATAGCTTGGGGGGTTGGGGGAACAAGGTGCTGCATCAGCATGTGGTCTAAATACAGAATGGCTCAGTGGAGATACTGCCAAAGAAGATCCTATGGATTAGCATAGCAGTGGGACAGTGGACGTAAGACAGTACTAGCCTTTAAGGCTGGACAAATTTCTGTTTACCAAGTGAATCACTGGGTACCCTGAGTAGAAGAGTGGGTAGGGACCCTCTTTACGTTAGTACATCTTTGCACAGCATACTTACTACATATATCTATCTATGCCCAAGGAGTTTGAATGCCTATCTCTAAAAGTCTCTCTCCCCAATACAGCAGCTTTCAACTAATTGGATGCTACAGACCCCCCTCTGCTGAACACAAGCTCTTATTCCACCTGGGGAACCTGGTCAAGCCCAGCACTGAAAAAGTCATTATTCTAGGCGACCTGAATTTCAACTGGCTCACCCAGGCAGCTACTCCTCTGGTATCATTCTGTGACGCCTATGGGCTCACACAATTAATTAATGAACCAACAAGAATAGATGCAAGGAATAGTAGTAACAGCACACTACTTGATATCATGCTAGTGAGTAAACCACATCTATTCACACACGCTGGAGTGCTGCTATGTGATATAAGTGATCACTGCCCCATAGCAGGGGTAAGATCCACCAGCATAACAACAAATCCTGCAAAATTCCTCATGAGGAGATCCAAGAAAAACATCAATATTGAAGGATATCTGCATGATCTAGCTTATCTCCACACTGGCAAAGTTTATCTTGCACATTCTGTAGAAAAAGCTCAGCAGGTGCAAAATAGCAGTATAATAAATGCCCTTAACACCCATGCCCCAATCTCTAGTGTCCGAATAAAAACAAATCCTGTCGCTGGTTTTCAGCTGACCTCAAAGCTGCACTGCTGGAGAGAGACAAACTCTGGAAAGTGGCAAGAAAAACTAAGAATGCAAATGACTGGGTGATTTAGGAAAGCCAGGAATAGATGCACCAGGAAAGTTAGGGATGCAAAGGCTGCCTTCTCGCCTGTAGCTCGACTCCTCCTACCATAATCCAACTAGGTTTTGGGGCACCATCAAGGGTATGATGGGACAGGACGCTAACAACCCCCTTCCAACTCAACTACACAATAGTTATGGCCCTATCACTGGCAAAATGGAAATCCTGGACGCATTTAATAACCACTTCACAACGGCTGGCCTTGCCTTTGACACCTCCCCAGCTAACCTGCTGAGGGACCAGTTAAGCTCCCACTACATTGGTGATCAAAGAGTTGACTCTTCCTTTAGCTTCAAACCTATACTGTTGAAACAAGTTGAGGATCTATTATGGCATCTGGATACCAAAAAAGTGCAGGAGCAGACTCTCTGGACCCCTTCTTTCTAAAGATTGCGTGCCATGTACTTGCAGTCCCCCTAACACACCTCTTTAACCTTTCCCTAAACTCTGGCTCTATTCCACACTGTGGAAGACAGCTCAAGTGGTCCCCTTCTAAAATCAGGGGACCCTATGGATCTTAATAATTACAGGCCCATTTCCATTCTACCTGTGCTATCCAAGATGCTGGAGAAATTAGTGAGTAATCAGCTAAGGGAATATGTTGACAATGCTAACCTATTAAATCCAGCTCAATCTGGATTCAAGGCCAAACATAGCACTATCACTGCATTAGCCAAGGTCACAAATGACTGGCAAATTGAATTGGACAAGAAGAATAATGTCTGTGCAGTATTCCTGGACCTGAGCAAAGCATTCGATACTGTGGACCATGAGCTGCTACTCTCATCCCTGCACTCCCTTGGCCTAGATTCACCCTCCCTTAAGTGGTTCAGATGCTACCTCTCCGGTAGGTCACAGCAGGTAAAAGCTGAATGTGACCTATCCCCATTAAGACCACTGTCAAGAGGAGTCCCCAAGGCTCTATTCTGGGTCCTATCCTTTTGCCATTTATATAAATAACATTGATTCAACCCTTACCAAGTCCTCAGTACACCTCTTTGCTGATGACACTGTTCTGTATGTCAGCAACCCTTCGCCTACAGTTGCTCATGAAATCCTACATACAGAATTCTCCTTGTTACAACATCAGCTACTCGAGAAAAAGCTTCTACAAATGCAAAGAAAACTAAAGCAATGATGTTCACAACTCAAAACTCCACCAGCACATCCTCTTCAATCACTCTCCCCCAGCTATGCACTATACTTGGAGAAAATCTGGAGTATGTTGAAAACTTCAAATACCTGGGTGTGTGGATTGACAACAGACTCGACTTCACCCATCATCTAGAAGAACTGTTAAAAAAGCTTCGACAAAGGCTTGGCCTCCTCTATAGATTAAAACCCTTCCTTAACAGAGACTCAAAGATGAGGTTAGTCCAGGCTATCTTTCTATCAGTTATTGACTATGCAGACTTCCTTTATAGTCACTGCCCCATCTCCTACCTTCACAAGCTGGATACCTTATATCATAGTGCAATAAGGTTCATTACAGATCTGCCATATAATACCCATCATTGCTCTCTTTATGACGCAGTTGGATGGGTTTCCCCTTCATATCAGGAGGAGCAGAAATGCAGCTCTATGAATTTACGGAGCTTTATCAAAAAAAACTCCCAAACTATATCCTGGACTGCTTCAACCAGACCACTCCTAGCTCCTATGCCCTAAGAAGCAACAATATCATCCTGCTCAAATTGCCCAAAGTCAGCACCAGACTTGGGAGGGCAGCAATCAGCTATTCTCTAGCTATAACATGGAACACCCTACAAAAATCCCTAAAACTGCCCATTATCATTCCATTTGCATCCTTTAAACAGCATTGTACAGCCTTCTTCACAGAGAAATGCAGTTGCTACCGCTAGAGCTAGATTAGTCATCCTGCAAATCTGTCTTCCAATCATATATGGCATATTCCTTCCAGTCAGACACCCCCCAGCTTATGGCACCCAATAATACCTTCACCATCCTAGTATTCATTATGTTGTGTGTCTGTCATGGCCCCCATTGGGATATGTATGTAGTGTACATACTATAGATATTAGCTTAACCTTCCTTTAACCGAGTTTTAACATGTGAATTCACTGTACTTCATTGTGTTATAAACATTATTTTTCTTGGTATGTATAACTGTCTTATAAAGCGTATGATGTATTTGCTGTGTATCAACTATTGAAACTTGACCTTATCAGGTCCATCTTGTAAATGAGCCTTGCTCAATGATGTTCGCCTGTATAAATAAAGATTTGATTGATTGATATATATATATATATATATATATTTTACAATTCTCTTTATTTCCTCCTGTCCAGAACTCTCTTGGGCCACTCAACTCACCAGAGCCGCTCTACCGCCCACTGTGACTCCCACCTTCTTCAAGGATGTTACTGTCACCCCGAGCCGGAGGGGGTAGAGCCCTTGGCAACCGGAGGGCAGAGGGGGGGATCCAGTGTTGTGCCTGTGGTGGTTGGCACTGTGAGGGTTGTCACCTATCCGACAGGAGTTTTTTTTTTTTTTTTGGTTTATTTTTTATGTTTGTCCCCGAGTTCCCCTACACCCTCCCCCGAGTGTGGCATGCACAGATGCCATGGCGCACGGCTACCCTGCTGGCGTCAGCCAGGCTTGACCCCTGTGCACTTGGTCTGCATCCTGTAATGCCTCTGATCACCATCAGAGGCTGCCAGGATGCCAGACAGCCCAGAGCCCTCCCCCTGGGAGAGGAGAACAATCCATCGGATGCTCAATCCTCTCCCTCCACTGCCGATCCCCGGCGCCCGAGTCCGCTTCTGAACCCAGGTTGCTGACGTGGTGCGAGGTGTGGCATCCAGCTCCTCAACCCTCTGTGCCACTGGGCTGGCTCTTACTATGCTTTCTTATGAAGCAGGGGGCTGACATAATGGACACGGAATCGATTCAGAAGTTAAATTTACTGTTCCTGTGTAATGCTGACTTGTCCATTCAGGGCTTTGTAAGTATGGTTGTATCTACTGTAGTTCATTTAGCAGGGGCATGATATGATCTCAAAGGACAGAAATAGCTCACTACACTGCATGGCATCCTCCTAATGCAGGGGTCAATAATTTATGTTTAGCAACCACTAGCCAGCAGGGCTACTGACTGGGAAAATCCACTGCTTCACACATACTGTACTTTTCCATGGGCAAAACTGATGTACTTATTGAAAAGTTACCTTCTCCAGTAGAAGACAGCAGGGCTAGTTAAAGCAAAAAATTAATAGCCCAGCACAAAATCTACCAGTATTTGGCTAGTGTGCCAGTTTGTACCCCTGTGGCACTCAGCACGAGCTTTTTGATCTACTGGGTAGATCAGAACACAGGGAACAACCGACTGTCAGAACAGCGTCATGATGTCTGTTTCCACAACTCAAGGGGAGGAGAAAACAGCTGAAACTGCCATCTTTAGTGTGGAACAATGGCTGCCTGGTTCTGTGTTGGGGAGTGGGGCTGTGGGGGGGGGGGAGAGATAGCACAGTATACCTTTTAAAGAGAGTGAAAAGTGAAGGCACTTACCATACCTTTATTTTGTTCATACACAGAACATGGGTCAGTGCTGGAAAAGGAAATAAAAAGTCGAACCCCATTCCAGCAAGGAGTCAACTCTGATTTATTCTGCTACATCAGGAACTGTGCCTTAAAGGAAATCAACCGTTTGGGTGATGACCTTATGGAGAGGGGACAGGATCAGAGTCTTAACAGTTGTACTGGAAACATTTATCTGCAAATCCTTGGCAAGGCTGAGCTAATGAGAGATAATTGCTGGGACTCTTAATAAGTCGCAGTGCCTGGTACAGTGACAATTTCGTATCTGTTTATTTTATTCTACTTTTGTTATAAGATGCCCTTTTTCCCTTCTGTTCTGAGTCTGCTTTAGTGTTTATTTTTATTTGAAACAATTAAAGAAGCACTCCTTTTAATGTGGCTATCCCCGGATTTTCATCGGTTTAGTTTTAGTTTAGTTTACTTATTTATATAGCGCTCTTTCTCAATTTGCAATTTAAGGCGCTGTACTAGTGAATAATGAGTAAAGCAATTTGAATAAACAGTATACACAACTAATATCAACTCGGGTTAGTTAGCTAAAGTAAAGGCTTCTCTGAAGAGAAGCGTCTTCAGCTCCCTCTTAAAGGCATTTACCGATGGGGGCCCTCTCCAATGGATCAAGTAAGTGAGTTCCACAAGCTTCGTGCCGCGAACGAAAATGCCTGAGCACCAGAAGATTTCAAACATACCCTGGCGATCACAAGGAGGCCTTCATCAGTTTTGACGGGAGAGGATGAGAAGGGCAGTAGGGTTGTAGAAGGTCAGCATTTTCAGCTGTTTTTGAATACCTGAAATATTGCTTTTTTCCCCATGGGTAATTTGTAAGTTTTTTTAAAAGTTTTTCTTCCCAGTCCCCAAGCCCTTGCGTCCCTGACGTGTCGCACATGTGTGGAGGCACATGCACGTCACAAACTACAGGATGCCCCACCCTACTTGTCGCTCCGTTGCCACCTGTGCCTGTCACCAGACCTCCATCCGGTGACAGCGGAACTACTCTGAGGCCCACCCACCAGGAGAGAGGAGAGCCAGCGCTGATCCTGCTCACCACCCACCCCAGTGCTGGTAACCCATTAACCCGAGGTTGTTCCTGAACTTGGATTGCTGGCGTAGGTGAGAGGTAAGGCGTCCAGCACCTCAGCCCTCTGCGCCACCGGGCCGGCTCCGAAACATTGCTTTTTGCAAGTGACTATGGTGATGGTGCACCACTGAGCAACAAACCGATACTGCTGTGACCTGTGGGACAAAGGCCTTTTTCTTGCAGAATTTTCCAATGCAAGCATGTCTTATACATATCTAGCCCAGCTTGTAACAAAAGGGCATGTGTTTTGTTATATTTTTGGATAGCTGGAATTCAGAACCAATTGAAATGTACTGTAGGTTTGAATCCTCTCCCAGCTAAAAGTACTCCCAATTGTCTGCCAGATGCCCCCTTAAAGTCATGGTAAGGGGGAAGCAAATGTTTATTTATTTATTTAGTTTTTGTTGACCGGGTAAGTGCACTAGATAAATCCTGCCTATTTTCAGGTACGACCTGGGGGAGAGAGGATACAGATGAATGCCAGCTGACCTTGAACCAGATTAAGCTGTTGGTGGTATTGTTTTTAGTGAATGGGGGAAATTTAGCCAGGACACTGGGTAAATTCCCCTACTCTTTTTTTCGAGAAGTGCCACAGGATCTTTAACATCCACCTGAACTATCACTAGAACAGGCAGACGGGACCTCGGTTTAACATCTCATCCAAAAGATAGCACCTCAGGAGTGCAGCACCCCACCCTCATGCTGCACTACAGTGTCAGTACTGGGATTTAACCCAAATGCCTGCTGTAGGAATAGAACCCACAGCCTTCTGATCTCCTGGCCTCAGAGGCGAGTGTGCTACCTGCTGTGCCACTGGCACTGCAGAAGTAAGGGCCCTGGCTTAAGAACCTTTGAGACATCCCTCAAATCACTTAAACTTGTTTTGCGGGTCTGAAACCAAGCCAGACACTTTAAACCCCCAAGTCCTTTGTTTCAGGTTGGTACTTACTTTTGTTTTTCAAGCAGTCTGTGCTAAAGGACATCTTAAAAGACTTAAACTCCTTTGGTGTAGGGAGGCTGACCCAGTATGATCATTGCCCTAAATCTGCTTTTGGCTATACTGACCTCACTAGCACATCAGTGCACATCAGAAGCTGGTGGATGTTTTTTTCTTTAAATTCCCTAACTTATAAGTAGCATTTTACTAGCATCAGTTGTTTTCATGCTTCAAGGAACTTCACTGTTTTTATTGCCGGACATCAGTCACTGTGCTGTTCTTTTTTTAACTTTATTTTTATTTATTTTCCCCCAAAAGAAAGATGGGCAGTGTTCATTCCAGTCTAAGTAAGGATGTCATGGTATATCATGGTATTGGAAGTCACAGTATTGATACTGTGGGCAATATCTGATTTCGGTATGACTGTGGGTCACAGTTTAGATAGGGGGAGCACTCCTGGCCAATCAGAGCACTCCTTTCCACTGTGTGTGAGGCACTCGTATTGTATAAAGAGCGTGTCATGCACAGCTGCCTTGGAAATAGGCACATTTGGGTAGGGTTTTTCAAAATGTTAAATATGTTATTGATTGCGGTTTATAAGTAATATATTAGTACCGTTGCCATCAGTTTGTGGTTCTCATACCCTAAGAATCTGCATGGCCGGCCCATCGACACAACAATAGTCCTGACACTCGCAACACCATCCCAGGATCGGGAGCCATCTCTGGTTGTCAGGGGCCGTCTGAGGGGGCGGAAAGATCAAGCATCTCAAAGGACTCTGTCCTTCTTCGGGGCTGCCGGGTTACTTCCTCTGCTGGAGCACTTCCACCTGCGTGACCACTGGAGGAAGTGATGGACGCTGGTGTTGGGGCACAGACACACCTGCGTGCGTGCCTGCATCATGACATCGCACCACCTTGGGTGGACTGAGAAAAAACAAGGAAATGGCCCTGGCATGGGGGGCTAGTAAGCCTCAGTAAATCCGACCCTCAACCCTGACCAGGTGGGCCCCAAGGAATGAGCTTAAAATACACATAGATTTCGGGGTGGGGGCTCTCCTCCTGACCCCACTGGGGGGAGGGGCAAGGCTATATGGCAGCTCAGGAAGCCAGCCTAGGTAAATGGCAATGAGGATTTGGGTGCCAGAGTGGAAAGGGGGCTTATAAACAGAAAATCTGCAGAAACAAGAGGTGTGGGCATCACAGATGAGGGGAAGGCAAATCTACTGAATGAACGCATCAGCCAGTATTCACAGTGGGGGAAGGGGTTCTCTTCTAGTGTGCTCCGCAAAGCTGAGAGGAGAAAACAGGCAGAAGTTTGAAATGGAGAAAACTACAGGGACAGGTTAGTCATAGGGCTGAGGTTGTTGAAGGTAGACATTCAAACCTTGTCATTCACGGGAATTCTGAAGGGAAATTGCAGCTTGAGCATAGCTTAAAATATCTGGGAGCTGCTCTAGATTTCAGACTGAGTTTTATTCCACATATAAATTTATTTTATTTTTATTTATTTAGATCTCGGATTACAAATACCTTTGAGCTTAGAGCTCTTTTACAAAGGTTCCACATCAGCAGTATAATACAGCAGGTTAACAGAACAAAAAGTATAGCAAAACAGTATACATAGAGAAAGGAGATCAACAGGTTTACAGACTAAACAGGGTATGGTAAAATAAGAAAAGAAGCAATAGTTGACATTCACAGTGAATTAAAGAATAGAAACGAGTAATGCTAATCAGTTTCATGCACAGGAATGCATACAGGAAATTGAAAATCAGCCAAAACAAGCTTCGTCAGTTACTGGTAAAATCATAACGTAAGTTGAAATCGGCCAACATGCCTTGTCAGGACAGATTGGGGTGGGGGCGCATTAGGTAGAGGGGAGGAAAGGTGAAGGGGGTTGGGTAGCAGGGGACAGGGGATGTCAGAGATGGTGCTAAGGAGATTTAACAGTTATCAAGTGCTAGGGTTTTAGATTGCCAAAAAGGGGTTAGTGGAAACAGTCACAGGAGCGAGTGGCAGAGTACTCGTTGTAGCTTGAATTTGAAAGGGCTCAATTTGGATTCGGAGGAGATGTCACTGTTGTGGGCGTTCATCCAAAGAGGGTCTCTGTAGGCGAATGATCTTTGTCCTGGCAGAAAGAGCTGGGATTCAGAGCCACGGGTATGTTCGACAAATTAGATCTGGAAAAAAAAAATGTTAATCAGAAACTCACTGGGATTCTTCCATAGAAATAAGTGATCTTTAACTAAGGAAGATAGATTTGTACGAACATACGAAATTTGCCAGCAGATAAAGGCCTAGAGGTCTATCAAGTCTGCTCGAATGTGCAGCTAGCGCCCCTTATTCTGCAGCTGCCCCTCCCCTCCACCCTTCCCCTTCATTAACCCTCCCCCCTTGTCCTGTCCCATCTTCGTTTGAAGCAGTCCACTGTTCTGCTGCATACTACTTCTGCAGGTAACGCATTCCACCCAGCCACCACCCTCTCTCTAAAAAAGTGTCTCCTCATCTCCCTCCTGAACCTTCCTCGCTCCAGTCTCATATCATGGCCCCTGGTGGCCCTCCCCTTCCTTACTTTGAACAGCCCCTCTGTACCCATCTTGTTTATTCCTTTCATGTATTTAAAGGTTTCAATCATGTCACCCTGTCTCTCCTCTCCTTCAGTGAGTACATGTTCAACTCCTTCAACCTCCTCTCGTATGATAAGTCCCCCAGCCCCTTGATCATCTTTGTCGCTCTGCGCTGCACCCCCTCCAGTAACTTAATGTCCCTCTTCAAATACGGACGCCAGTACTTCACCCAGTACTCCAGGTGCGGTCTAACTAATGACCTATACAGTGGCAGAATCACCTCCTCCCTCCTCGAGGATATACCCCTTGCAATACAACCCAGCATTTTGTTGGCCTTTGCAGCTGCCTTCCTACATTGTGCCGAGTTGTTCATTGACCCTGTAATGAGCACACCCAGATCCTTCTCCTCCTCTGTCTGTGCTAGCTGCACTCTCTAGCTAGTAACTCCTCCTTGGGTTCTTCATCCCAAAATGCAGCACCTTGCACTTTTGGCATTAAGCCCAGTTGCCAGGTGTCTGACCAGGTTTCAAGCTTTGCCAGATCATCCTGCAACCCTGCCATCCCCTAGGTCATCCACCACTGCCAACTTTGGTATCATCAGCAAACAGACTGATCTTGCTCTTGATGTCCCATGATATGTCTGCAATGAATATCCCAAACAACATTGGTCCCAACACTGAGCCCTGTGGGACACCGCTCGTCACTGCCCTTGGGTGTGAGAGCTCCCCACCCACCACCACCCTCTGTTGCCTTCCCTGGAGCCAGTTCCCTACCCATCTCACCAGCTTTGCACCCACTCTGTACCTCCTAACTTACTTCCCAGCCTCCCATGTGGCACCGAGTTGAATCCCTTACTGAAGTCCAGATACAGGACATCCACTGCATGGCCCCTGTCCAGTTGCCTAGTTACCCAGTCATAGAACTCAATCAGGTTGGTTTGGCAGGATCTGCCACATATGAAGCCATGCTGTCTGCTGTCCTGTAGTCCTTTGGCCTCTAGGAGGGCCACCAGCCTCTCCTTCAGGATAGTCTCCATTAGCTTACCCACGATGGATGTGAGGTTCACTGGTCTTTGATAGCTAAACAGATTATCTTGCCCATACTGGATTATGGAAGTAATCTCTTTTCTCATCAGTTTGACCACTTCATTTCAAAGTATCAGTCTATAGTGAGCAATATTTACTGTTTTCACTTCAAGTACCTTTGCGGACTCATCATTGTGAGCTGTATAAAACTTTGGGTAATTACCCTTGTGAAGTGAGGATTAATTACAGTTTGGCTGGCTTTGCTTATAAAATTTATTAAATCGGTCATCCCTCCTAGCATGTCTAAAATAATTCATCACTAATCTGTGTACGTACATGGTAAGCAGCATGTAAATTATAGGAGCATGACAGGGTAGCCCCAGGGAAAGAAAAATAAAGGGTAGAACCATGGCTGTCCCACAGAGGATCACAGCAGTTAGCACAGTGTACATCACGGGGTTAATATGCTATGCATTAGCTCAATAGTTCTTAGACTTTGTCACAGTGATCCTCCCCTAATCCATGGAAAAGATTTTGAGCCTCCCCCAAAAACTAAAATAATCTTGGTCCTCCCCAAAGAAAAATAACATACTGTACTTTGCATAGTACACCATGAATAAATTGAAATCCCTTTTAGTACTTGGCTCACATTCAATTCTTTGTCTTATACTGATGTAGAACCTTTGAAAAAGAGCCGTGCTAAAAGGTGCTATCTGAATAACAAATAAACAAATATCATTATTCAGCTTATCGTAACCACCCCTCCACAGGCCAGCCTACTTGCTCCACTGTCTTCACTCTTGAATCATTGTTACCCCTTGTTGCAGTAGCTTCATGGATTAGACTACTTGCTCCGTTCCCTCTCCATATGAAATAACCTTCCTACATACTTTGCCTCTCCCACTCCTTTCCTGCTCCTAAGCAACTTCTCTGGGATTACTTTGCTCCTTCCTGCTATTGCTCTTAGCACTTCTATACTCAACCCTTGTATTTGGGCTGTTCTGCCATCAGTCTACAAATTGATCAATTACCACCACTCATTATTAGTTTATTGTTCGTATTTGTTTGCACTATTGTTCACTGTACATTTCCTGATTGTTTTGCAATTACCTTTTGAAATGTATTCACTCCCTATTTGCAGGCACCTCTCTGGTCTGAGAGAGGAGGTTGCCCGTCTCCAGGCTGACCTGGCTAGGATTCGTGAAACTTCCTCCCCCACCCAGGGACCACCAGGGCCAATGCCACTACCTCAGAGGTTGCCAAGAAAGAGGAGAGGCTGGACCAGGGTGGGCTCAAGGAGGGAGAGGGTGGTGGAACAGAGTTGCATTCCTCCAGCTGTACCTCTCCACAATTCATTCGCTCTTCTGGTGGATAGTGGTTCCTCTATGGAGGCACCTGCAGTGGAGACCAAGGAGGATGCTGGGAACCTTCACAAAGGAGACCCACAGGAGGGTGGCATGGGACCCCACAGGGGAAGGAAACAACTCCTGGTGGGGACTCAATCATTAGGGGGTAGAAATGGGGGAGGAGGGAGAGGAGGTAAGGTGCCTTCCTGGGCGCCCACGGCTTGAAGGGACAGGAAGCGAATCCTCAGGATCGTGGGAGGAGCTGCACAAGGGAGGAGCTGGGATGTCATTGTTCACCTAGGGACAAATGACCTGGCTAGAAATGGGATCAGAGCAGTGCAAGAGGAGTTTGTAGAGTTGGGAAGGGGCCTTAGACAAGTAGTGCATCAGGTAACCTTCTCGGAGGTGCTGCCTGTCTATGGCAAGGGAGATGCTAGGGCACTTCTCACCAGGAATTCAATGAGTGGTTGAAAAACTGGTGTGGAGCTCAGGGTTTTGGCTTCATTGGGGACTGGGAGCACCTGGAGGATGCAGATCTATACTGGTGCGATGGTCTGCATCTGTCCGGGGAACCAGGATCCTAGGTGAGAGGTTTAAATGCTTCATTGGCAAGCATTTAAACTAGCAGAGGGGCACTGAAAAGGAGCAGGGAAATCCGAGTCTCCCCCCACAAAACATGGTGATTAGTGAGGTAAACACCAAGGTACAGAAGTTATTAGGGAGCAGAACAGATTTAAATGTAAAAAAGCCAAAGGCAGTAAGGACAGAAATGGGGCTAAAAGGAGTGAGGCTATCAAAAAGTGGAGGGTGATGAGTACCAATGCCCGTAGTCTGTGTAACAAGCTCCCTGAACTAGTGGCCTTGATGGAAGAGGGTTGCCTGGATATTGTGGCAGTCACAGAAACATGGTACACAGAGAACCATGACTGGGATGTCAACATACCAGGATACACAATCTACAGGAGGGACAGGGAGGGTAAAAGAGGAGGAGGAGTAGCTCTCTATGTAAAGGAAGGGATCAAAGCAACAGAAAGAGCAAATGAGGCACTTTGGGTCACCCTGGAGACAGGAAATGGCACCACAATCCGCATGGGGGTTGTATACAGACCCCCCATCTCAGGGGGAAGGAATGGACAAGGAAATGATAGAAGGCTTTCTTAGAATGGCAGAAAAAGGGGAGATATTGTTGATGGGGGACCTGAATATGCCAGATGTTAACTGGAGCACCTTTGCTGCAGGCACATCCAAGACAGGGTCATTCTTGATGCCCTACAGGGGCATGCCTCAGACAGCTAGTATTGGAACTCACTCGGGAGGAGCAATCTTAGACCTGGTACTCTCAAATGGGATGGAGAAAGAATCTCAGATTTAGAAGTGGGTAGCCATCTGGGAACAGCGACCACCAAACAGCGTGGTTCACGATAAACACAGCCCATACAGTCAAGCCATACAAAAGCAAGAGTACTGGACTTTAGGAGGGCTGACTTTGGGAAAATGAGAGAGTGCCTCAGAAAAGCACTAGCAAACAGGCAAGAAGGAGGGGTGGAGGAACAATGGGGAGTGATCAAAACAGCCATCACAGAGGCAACAAGCCTTTGTGTAAAGCAAATCAGTAAAACACAACGAAGGAAAAAAAACGCTATGGTTCTCAAAAGAGGTGGCAGGGAAGGTTAAGGAGAAAAGGACAGCATTCCGGAAATATAAGGAAACACAGAAGGAGCAGGACGGAGAACTTTATCAGTTAAAGCAAAAAGAGGCTGGGAAGGCAGTCAGAATAGCAAAGGCCCAAACCGAGGAAAGGATAGCCAATTCTGTTAAGAAGGGGGATAAGACCTTTTATAGGTACATTAGGGAGCGAAGAAAGACCAAAGGAGGGATACTGAAGCTTAATAAAGGGGAGGAATGTGGGTAGAGGTGACAGTAAAAGCAGGGATACTGAACGAATATTTCTGCTCAGTATTCACAAAGGAAGAGGAGGGGAGTTACCTTAACCAAACAAGAGAAACACTATGAAGGCGGGGTCGATACCGTCCATTTACAGAAGAAAGGGTTCTGAAAGAACTAACAAAATTGAAGGTGGACAAAGCAATGGGGCCTGATGGGATTCACCCAAGAATTCTAAAGAACTAAGGGAAGAACTAGTGACACCGCTGACTACTCTTTAACAAATCATGGGAGAATGGGTGGTACCCGAGGACTGGAGGAGGGCAGATGTGATTCCTCTTCACAAAAGTGGGAGTAGGACAGAGGCAGGAAACTACAGACCAGTTAGTTTGACCTCAGTGGTAGGGAAAATGATGGAATCACTTCTGAAGGAAAGAATTGTTAAGTACCTGGAGGCCAGTGGGGCACAGGACCCAGGGCAGCATGGATTCACGATGGGAAGGTCGTGTCAGACGAATCTAATAGATTTCTTTGACTGGGTGACCAAAGTAGTAGACCAGGGAGGGGCTGTGGACATGGCCTATCTAGATTTTAGCAAGGCATTTGATACAGTCCCACACAAATGATTAATACATAAGATAGCCAGCCTTGGAGTGGGTCCCAAGGTGGTAGCCTGGATAAAAAATTGGCTAGACAACAGGACACAAAGGGTAGTAGTAAATGGAGTACACAGTGAAGAAAGGAGGGTTACTAGCGGGGTACCGCAGGGTTCAGTACTGCGACCGGTCCTTTTTAATGTCTTTATACGTGACATTGCAGAGGAACTGGAAGGAAAAGTATGTCTCTTTGCAGATGACACAAAGATCTGCAGCGGTTGATACACAAGATGGAGTGGAAAGGATGAGAAGGGACTTGGCAAGGTTGGAGGAATGGTCAAATGTATGGCAGCTCAGATTCAATGCAAAGAAGTGCAAGGTAATGCACATGGGAAACAAAAACCCAGGGAAGCGTACACAATGGGGGTGAGATACTGACAACAGTAAAATAAAAGGATCGGGGGTAATTATATCAGATGACCTAAAGGTGGGCAAGCAGTGTGAGAAGGCAGTAAGGAAGGCTGGGGATACTTGGATGCATAGGAAGAGGCATCAATAGTAGAAAACAGGAAGTTGTTATCCTCTGTACAGACAGTTGGTGAGACCCCATCTGGAGTACTGTGTGCAGTTCTGGAGACCCCATCTCCATAAAGACATAGACAGAGTGGAGGCTGTCCAGAGGAGGGCACCAAAGTGGTGCAGGGTCTGCACCAGAGAACATACGAAGGAAGACTAAAGGAGCTTAATATGTATACCCTTGAGGAAAGAAGGAGAGAGGGACATGATAGAAACGTTCAAGTACCTCAAGGAATTAACAAAGTCCAAGAGGGTAGCATCTTCCAGAAAAGAGATGTGCAAGAACAAGGGAGCACAATTTGAAGATAGAGGGGCGCTCAGAGGTAATGTGAGAAGTATTTTTTCACTGAGAGGGTTGTGGATACATGGAACAGCCTCCCTGAGGAGGTCATGGAGTCAAGAACAGTGGGGGACTTCAAGAATGCATGGGACAGGCATAAGGCAGTCCTAGTGGGGGGTAGGAGGAAGTAAGCTGTTGGTTAACTAGGATCTGCAGCTTATCTGTTAGGTAGGAAAATGGGCAGACTAGGTGGGCCAAGCGGTCCTTATCTGCCGTCAAATTCTATGTTTCTATGTTTCCCTACAATTTCCCGGGTACACCTGAAATGAGCCTTGGCTCAGTCACCTTCCCTTGTCACCTATTAGTAAACAAATGCATAAAATTCACCTACTATTATCCTCTTTCAGTTTACTTCATCTCTTCACACAAAATATATAAAACTCAAAATTTAAATACAGTACTTTTTCAGACTTGCTTGAGCCCCACCCCGGAACAGGTTGGGGCCTCCCCAGGAGGTGGGCCTCACCATTTGAGAACCTCTGCATTAGCTAGATGAGTTAGACAGGCTGCCGGGGGCTTGGCATTGGGGATTTGTAGTGATCAAAGCCTTACTTGATGTGGGGGGCAGTGACATTGACTGGGAGATTGCTCTAGGTGTTGGGGAGACTGTAGCTGATGGAGGATTGGCCTAGGCTGTGCTTATACAGTGGGATATGGAGGTGGCGTCCTGCCTCAGATCTGAGCAGATAGGAAGGGTTCATTGCAGGGGAGATGAGGTCAGACAGATATCCAGGCAGTTTGCCGGACTAATACTTGGCACCCAGGAAGGCAGTATGCATCTTTTGTCTCGTGGGGGAAGGGACCACTCTAGCTCATTGTACATACTGTATTTGGGGGGGGGACACCCAGGGCAAATCTACGCAGGGTGTTGATTTTATCAAGGGAGGTGGTGGTAGCGTCTGAGTAGACTATGTCCCCCTACTCTGCAAGGTGAAGGATTGATTGTTCCACGGTCTGTTTTCTGATGCTTTGATGAAAGCATCCCTTTACTCTGTATAGGGCAGCCCAGCTTGGTGTATAGCTTGGTTGCTACCTGGGAGATGTGCCTCAGGTATTCAAGGTGCTGGTCCAGGTGGAGACTAAGATATTTGTAGGAGAAAACTGAATCTAGGCAGGGCCCATGTGGAGTGCATAAAGTCAGAGTGGGGGTGGTAGAGCTGAGCCAGTTCCTGGTGCCGAAAAACATAGACACTGTTTTTTTTTTTTGGGGGGTCATGATAAGGTGGTTATCCAGGAACCAGTTTTGTACTGTGGTGAAGTCCTGCTGGAATGCCCCTCAATAGAGGGAGTAGAGGTGCCGGATGCATAGATAATGGTATCAACTGCATACATGTGTCTGTTACTGGCTGTGAGGGAGTTAGGTAGGTTGTTAATTTAGGTAGTGAAGAGTAGGGGCCCCAGGACTGAGCCTTGTGGGACCCTGAGGTGACTGGTAGGGCGGGGGCAGATCATGGGCCAAGCTTGACAGATTCGGTCCGGTTGGTCAGGTATAATGGAAACAAAGTCGGCTACTTTGAGTAGGAGCCAGTGGTGATCCACGGTGTCAAAGGGCTTTGCTGGGTTTATAAATATGGCCCCTGTGCCCATTGCCTTGTCCATGGTGGTGTGTATGTGGTTTGTGACTCCAAGAAGGGATAAGGAGGTTGAGTGGTTGGAGCGTAAACCAGATTGGTGGGGAGTTAGGAAGCCCGGTTTGGGCATAGAAGTTCAATGTCTGCCTGCTGATAAACCTCTCAAGGGTTTTGGAGAGGACTGGGAGCAGAGAAATGGATCGGTAGTTGGAGAGTAAGTCAGCTGGGCCACCTTTGTGGATCAGTACTACCAGTGCATTCTTCCAGATACTAGGAAAGAAGCTGGTATATAGTGATCTATTAGGTATATGGGCAGTAGGGACAACTATTGCTGGAGCACCAGTTTTGAGGAATGTGGGTGCAATGCCATCAGCTCCACAACTGGATGCTGTGTTTAGTGCCGAAGGCTCTTTGCGAACATTGACCACCGAGATTGCCTGCAGGCGGAAGTTGCCAGTGATGGGTGGATTGGGTCGGGGAGGTTAGGGGTGAGAGCCATGGGGCCTTCTGTGAAGTATTGGTTGTGGGTGCCGGTTGTTAAAGAGAACCAGGTGGGGTCTTTACCCTGCTGGGGATGGTTTAATTAGGCTGTAAACCATTTTCCAGAATTTAGAAGGGTCAGGGGCATTGCAGGATAGCTTGTCTAGAAGTATTTGGCTTGGGTTAGACATATGCTTCTGGTGCATTGATTCCAAAGTGTGTTGTAGGCTTGCATGTCCTGGGGTAGCCTGCTTGACTTGTGCCTGACCCAGGCTGTGTTAGCCTGCTAGAAGAGTTTGATTTTTTTCTGGTGTGATCCAGGGGAGGTGGTGGCTATGGACTCTGTGTTGCTTAGTTGGTGCATGTTTGTCACAGATATCTAGCTGTATAGAGGAGACAGGTACACCAGTGCCTCGTGCGGATCAAGGGCAGATAGGACAGGGGACCAGTTTCCTGCCAGGAGATCCTGAGTGAATCTGTCAGGGCAGAATGATTTAAAGGATCTGGCATAGCTTGTTCTGGGTAGGCTTTGGTGGATTTAATATTCTGCACACGATATGTCATACGGTGATCGCTGAAAATGTCTGGCAAGGTGCCAGAGTACAGGATTCTTTGTGGATGGGGTATCAGCACCCAGTCCGTTGTATTGTGATTGTCTGATTTGTGGTTGAAGCATGTGGGTGCTAAAATTAGCTGGTGCAAATTCAGGGCTTTAACCTTGGAATGAAGGTTGCTGTATGAGGGAGCTTGGTGCCAGTTGACCAGTTAGTGTTAAAGTCTCCTAGCATGATATGCTAACCTTTGGGAAGGGAGCTCAGAACTTTCTGGAGTATACCTGCAACTGACTGTCACCAACGCACTCAGCAGGTCACGCCCTCTGCTCCCACAGTGCCAACCTCAGAGTGCAATAGTGTGAACAGGTAACAGACAGGATAACCCTCCTGTCTGCTTTGGGTCCAAATCACCTTTAGCCTCTAGTTCTAGAGGGATTTAAACTGTGAACTTCATGCTAGCATACCCAAATGTACAGGGTCAGATAATATTCTTTTCGGGGGGGTGCAATATATCTTTCGCCTAAGGGCACCTAACCAGGTATCCAAAATGAACCCTTTTTAACTCTATAAGAGACCTAGGTATTTCTTACCTTATTGTACAAGCTCAGTAACACAATCACGCTTTTCAACAGCTGTCAGACTTAAATACAGGCACTTCACATGCAAAAAGAAACTGAGAACACACCCAGGCAGTATTTCAAAGAAAAGGTTGTTTACTAAAATATGATAAAAACAGGGAAAATTAAATACAGATGTAACCCCCACCCCTGCCTTTTTACCAAAACGACAGGTGGCATGCTGTTGGCGCTGGCAGCAATACCTGGTGGGGACCTGGGTTCGGGGAGGATGAGGTTACTCGGCACAAGGGGACCTAGGTTTGGCTACTCTGCACAGGGGCACCCAAGTAAATCCGAACACAGGAAGCAATAACTGTAATGTCCAGAACCAGGAATGGAATTTTTCAGTGTGGCTTTTATTCACAACTAGCTGAACACAACAAAGCATAGATGGACCCCCATGGGGCTACGTTTACTGATAATGCAGATTAGAGACTACAAGGCGGTCCACTAGGTGTCAGCGTGGCTCAGTTGGTAGCACATCCGCCTCTGGACCAGAAGGTCGTGGGTTCTTGTCCCACACCGGGATTGGACTTGCACCTAAAAATCACTGGCATCCGAGTGCAGTATTGGGGGTGCTGTACTGCTGGGGTGTGCCGTCCTTCGGATGAGACGTTAAACCGAGGTCCCTTCTGCCCATCCTGGTGGGTGTCCAGGTGGAAGTAAAAGAACCCAGGGCACTCTTCGCAAAGAGTAGGGAACATTCCCGGTGTCCTGGCCAACATTCCCCTTCCCATAAACCGGTTCATGCAATTATCCAGGCTGTGTGTGGGTAATGATGTGCGATATGGCTGCCACCACACATTCAGTCACTTCACTACCAGTCTAGCATTGCTTGTAAAGTGCTTTGGATGTATGAAAAGTGCTATATAAATGCTGATTCTTCTTCTTCTTCTTCTTCCACTTGAAGAATGAACCATTTCTACTGTTTTCAGGCTCTGGACCCACCAGGCACACAGCCCGGACTTGCACGCGCTCTGGGTACACAGCCCGACTGGTCCGGCTCCCCTGCCGGTCACTTGACTGACGGTTCATTTGAAGAATGAACCCATTTTACTTGTTGTGGCTCCCCACACCACTTAGAGTCTGCGACTCCTAGAGAGATTTCCCATTTGCTTCTTCTGACTCCCATCTCAAAAAGAGAATATCCTTCACACTTGTTGTGGCTCCCCACACCACTTAGAGTCTGTGACTCCTAGAGAGGTTTTCCCATTTGTGACCCACGTCTGGGTACTTCCCTCATCACTGGCCAAGCGCATGAGGCAAGTAGCAATCACAGCAGAAATCCGTAGAGGTGGACCTGGTTACTAAAGATGGGGGGGTGTTCCCACCTCCAGCTCCCACAGCCCATACCCGGCCATTTCTCTGGACAAACTGAAACTTCGAAATGTAGATTAAACGGTGGATGAACTGTTGCACCCCCTCTACCAGATTACTTGAATTCACACAGCACTTTAGCTTTTGACACTACTCCATTTGTTTGTCCTAGTACTATAGGCCTCCCAAATAGTAGTTCAAATCCCAGATTTCTTCACATTTCCCCAGGCTGAAGAAACACATTTTTTGCCCTCTCATATTAGAGCAAACACTCACCCTTTTGTTGCAGGTGCCCCACAGGCGTAGTACAACTCTTTCCACTTTTCAAATGCAAACTGAGACTGTAATAGGCAGCTTTCTTTCTTTAGCAGAAATTAGGGGATTGCCCCTGGAATCTACATGGGGATACTTTACTCCCCCCCCGGAGGGAGGGGGGCACTGAGACCTGGACAGCGGTCTCCACCACTTGAACACTGGACACTCACTCCTTCTCCTCAGAAGGTAAACAAAAGACTTCCTCAAGCAGGAGACTGACTTTGAAAACTCCCAACGTTCCATCTCACTCCCTCTGCTGCAGATTCCAATGTGGCTTATGCAGCTGCGACAGTTCTATTGGTGTTGTCATCTCTCAGTCTCAGCTGAGACTGAGAACAGAGTGAGACAGTGTGAAACCCATTTAACTGGAGTTTCATAAGCTGCCTTCCCTGCATACCACTAGGTCTTACTGGGATTCTATTAACCCCGGGTAACAAGGGGTTACACAGAATATATCATAAATCTTACAATCATGTAAAGCAAAAAAGGAAGTTACAGAACAACCACTCCTACCACAGATACTTAGTTATTTTCTATCTAAGTATTACCTTTTAAGTGCTGTTTAAGTTAGAGATCTTTCTGTCTCAGAGCCCAAGATTCATATGTCACTTTCCCAGATACAGTGTTTCATCTTTAACTCTATCTGCCCCCACCCTTTTTGATGAGGTCAGCTAGATCCTCCCTTAGATTTGAATTTCTAACATAGTTATCACTGGGGATGGGAGTCATTACTTTGAGAAATCTGTAACTAGTCATTTCCCAAATATGACAGTCTTTAATCAGACATTTCTCTTTGATGTCCCTTCTCTTTATTTCTGCTGCTAGTGTGATCTGAGGGTTTTAAGACTCTTCACACACTTTTGGCTATGTGCAAAAATAAGAGGAACCAGCCCAATTACCTTATAAAACTCATATTTAGTTTCAACTTCAAAGCCTGGGCAGGTCATAAAAGGTAATAAAATGCCTTTCTGTAAGGAAGTCTTAAGGAAGTCCAGGAGGAGGGAGGTGATCCTCCCTCTATATTAATGCCTTGGTCAGGCTACAACTCGAGTACTGTGTACAATTCTGGAGCCCTTACCTGAAGAAGGACGTAGCACTGCTGAAGAGGGTCCAGAGGAGAGTGACCAGGATGATTCAGGGCATGGAGGGGAGGTCTTATGAGGAGAGACTGGAAGAGCTTGGGCTGTACACACTGGAGGAGAGGAGGGACAAGGGAGACATGATAGGGGTCTTCAAGTATGTAAAAGGAATAACTGAGAGCAGAACCAAGTTGCTGTTCAATTTAAAGAAGGGGGGAACACCCAGGGGGCATGAGTGGAAGCTGGAGGGGGGAAATTACAGCGGGGGATTGTAGGAAACATTATTTCATTGAGAGGGTGGTGGAGCTGTGGAATGCGCTGCCTAGGAGGCTGGTGGAGGAGGGCACAGTGGATGGCTTCAGGAAGGGGTGGGACAGGTACAAGGGGAAACTGAAGCCAAAGAAGACCTTCTCGGGGGCTGAGGGGGCGGGAAGGCGAGCACCCAATAGGTGGCTGGCTACTGGGCAGACACAACAGACTATTGGGCCTATTCTGCTGGCTTTTAGTATGTTAAATAGTTCCCCTGGTCAGTCTAATGACATCCTGTGGTTTCAGCTACTGACCTTTAAAGTTAAAGGCCAAATTTCTCACATGCTGACATTTTATACACAGACCATTTATTTATAATATAAATAGCATACAATAACCATAAGCAGGTGGCAGAGTGTCACAGTGACCACAGCGGAGGATTTGCCTGGTGTTCAGTAGACACTGTGCCAAAGGGCTAGCTACATGGCTTTGTTAAGGGGAGGTTGTGCAGACACAGAACGGATCACTGAAGAAATTCACAGAGGTCTGCAAAGAGCTGTACCGCCATGAAAAGAACGACAACTTTCAAGAAAAGTTGGATGCCTTGTTTGCACAAGTGAAGCCCGGAAGATTACCTGTGAAGCAACCATTGGAAAAAAGTTGTCACAGTATAGATAATTTTAAGTCCAGGGAAGGTTCTGAGCCCTGATGTCTTGGCTCGCGAGTGTTTGAGATGGTAAAGGAGGGGGCAGCCCCAATCTGGCAGCATGCACAAATTTCAGTGATCCCCAAGCCAGGTAAAGACCCCTCTATTTTGGGGTCATACTGATCCATTTCCCTGGTAAATATTGACCAGAGCATTTTTACCACCATCCTGGAGGCTCGACTCCAGGGATGTGTGGGGTCCCTGGTCCATGGGGTTCCTGGGCCACCCTGATCAGATGGTCTTCATTAATGAGAGGCTTGTTCATGATAATATTTGCTGGCTGCTCCATGTAATGTCCTAGCAGTGTAGACTACCACACTTCACCTTGGCAGTCTTCATAGATTCCAAGAAGCCTTTGACCAGGTGGACTGGAGATTCCTGCATAGAACCCATGAAGAAATGGGATTTAGGCAGGCTTTCCAAACCAGTGTTCAGATGTTGTGTGAGGTACCCCAGGCAGTAATCAAGGTCAGCAGGACACAAGTGCATAGATTTCAGCTGATGAGGGGTACTAAGTAGAGCTGACCCCTCTTCCCCCTCTTGTTTGCACTCTGCATGGAGCCTTTGGCAATTGCAGTAAAGAAGAACCAGTGGATTGAGGGAATTAGAGTGGGCAATTGATCGCACAAAATCTCCCTCTATGCCGATGACTCCCTCTTTTTTTGTCACTGCCCTCGAAAGTTCAGTGCCTGCTCTCTTGGAAGAGCTTAGGTCTTACGGAGAAATCTCAGGGTATTGTATCAACTTCGATAAGTCCAAAGCCGTAAGGTTCAGTGGAACTTGCCCCAGAGAGAGTTTCCTGAGGCCTTTGCATCAGTGGAACAGATAAGGGGAGTAAAGGAGTATTTTACTACCATTTTTGCATGATTTACTCCCACTTTCTGATTTCAGGAATTTGTTTCCCACCCTGCACATTTACAGTATGTTGGTATATTTGCTTACAACTCACAGCATCATACAGTGCTACCAGCTATGTATCCACACACTTAACAGGTTGGGGACAAAAGAAACAGCATCAGCAATAGTTGTGTACAGTGCAGGAGACCATTTCAGGAGTGGCCCAGTGGCTGGCCAGATGGGTAGTTGCAGCTTGGTTAAAAATATTTAAAATAGATGCACAGCATCACATGGCAGTAAGCAGGGAAGTATGTTAAGACATCACAGTATATGAGACAGAAGAGTCCATGACTGCAGGCACCCAATGAGTCTGAGACTTGGTTTTAAGTGGTGGTGGTGGTGGTGAAACATAGACTTTGATGGCAGATAAGGACCACTTGGCCCACCTTGTTTGCCCATTTCCCTAACTACTGGATAAGCTGCAGATCCTAGTTAACCAACAGCTTATTTCTTCGTGGTGGTGATGGTGGGGGGGGGGGAGAGGTAGACAGGTTAATGGATGGTATTACTATCATTTAGGTGAATATACTACCAGGTGGAAGAAGCTAGGAGTAAATATTTCCCAGTTCAAAATATTATCTGCACCACTGCGTTCCGTTCAGGTGGGTGGTAAGTAGTGCGGTTCGGTACTGCCACCCTCTTCACCCCGAACTATGATAAATTATTCATGAAGGTGAAGGCAGACATTGCTAGATGGGAATTACTACCCATCTCTCTGGCGGGGAGGGCGGCAACTTTAAAGATGAATTATTCTCCCACGATTCTTATTCTCATTTAGGCACTCCCCATAAAGACACTGGAGCAGCTTTGGTGCTGCCTCCAAAAACTCACATTAAAATTTGTCTGGGCAGGAAGAAGACACCATCTGAATCGGAGACTGATGGCTCAGCCAAGGGAAAAGGGCAGCTTGACCATGCCTGACCTTTGCCTTTACTATACAGCAGGCCAGATCACCCCCATAGTCTTCTGGATTAAGCAGAGTGGGGACGCAGGTTGGCTTGGGATGGAAGCTGGCTCCATCCTGCTCCCACTCTACATGCTCCCTCGTGCAGTTTTCACCCTGCAGTTTATGGCTCAGGTTGATAACCATTGGAACTGCTACATTGTAGCAGTATTCTAAAAAACACGATGAATTATGAAAAGTGCCACTGATCGTGGCCCCTTCATCTCCATCATAAGAGATCTGAACTTTAAACCCTCCCCACAGGATTGATCTCCTATATCTCAGATGGAATAGGATGGCCCTGGCCTGCTTCACAGCCCTGGTTCAAAATGGCACCTGTATGTCCTTCCAGATCCTGCAAGAAAGATATGGCCTACCCCAGCAGGATTTCTGTAAGGACCTCCAGATGTGTGGCACTGTCTCAACATCCAGAACAGAATTGCCAAGGTTTGTAGAGATGCTACCTCCCTAGAGGACTTTTTCTATTGGGCAGCAGTGTGCAAAGTCAAGGAGGCACAGTTTCAAGGGCATACTAGGAACCAACAACCCTGAATTTAAGGGTCTCAAAGACCAGTGGGAGAAGGATTCAGGACCCACCATTTCTGATAAAGAGTGGGAGTAGATTTGGGCAAAGGGATGGAGGGTCACTGCGTACCCCACATGGCGAGAGTATCAATGGAAGTGACTCATGGAATACTTCCATACACCAAGGTATCACACACCACTTTAGGGCAGGCTCCTCTGACCGCTGTTGGAGGGGGTGTTGTGCAGCGGGTACCCACTTCCATATGTTCTGGGCATGTCCCACGATAAAGGAATACTGGATACGATGTCATGAAGCAGTATCAGGCATTTGCGGGGCACAGTCCCCTTAGATTTCAAGACTCTATTTTTAGGCACTGACCAGAGCAGTAGAGGACCTCAAGCAGCGGCACTTGCTAAGAATTCTATGCACAGCAGCAATGAAAGGTATAACAGTTCATTGGTTACAAAACACTACCCCCTCATTGACATCTTGGAAGGACAGGGTCAATGAGATCTGTAGAATGGAAGGCTTAACTGCCTCTGACTCTTTGGGGATGTGCAACCACACCCCTTAGCAACTGGCGATAAGACCCGTGCAAACCATGGACCACAATAAAACTAAAACATTGTCATGATATCAGTACATGGGACCTGTCAAGTTACTTCAGTTCAGCCAGTGTTGGCTAAATGTTGACATTTTGTATGCTACACTGAACGCAACGCTAAAAGTGTTATTGTAATTAAGGCTTAGCAGAAGGCACTAAATGTTTCTTAGATTGGTCTAATGCATTTGTCAGACATTCCCTATAGAGCATCCACGTGTAGTGGGAGCTGTGGAGGGATGATCTCACACTCCTCCTTCTCTCTAAGTGCTTTGATTGTAATGGTCTGACTAATGTGTAGGAAATAAGAGTTTCAAAAAAACAAGCTAAGGGACCTCGGAATGGGGGAGAGTTTTTCGGTTTGGATTAAGAACTGGATGAGGGAGAGAACACTGAAGAAGGTGGTAAATGGGACTCACTCAGGGGATAAGGAAGTTGACAAGTTGTGTGTCATGGGGTTCTGCCCTTGGCTCAGTACTCTTCAATATGTTAGTCTGCAACATAGGAGAAGGCATACAGAGAAAGATTACCTTATGCGCAGATTTCACAAAAATATGTGGCAGGGTGGACACAGAGCAGGGGAATAGGAAAGGATCTGAAGAGGCTGGAAAAATGGGCCAAGGTCTGGCAGCTCAAATTCGATGTGAAAAAATGTAAGATTATGCATATTGGCAAAAAGAACCCCGAAACAGGATATTGGTTAGGAGGTGTCAGAGTAGGCCAAATAACAGAGGAAAGAGACCTTGGGGTACTCATTAGTGAGAATCTCAGGATATCAACTGAGTGCAGTAAGGCACATGCTAAGACCAGCAGGATCTGGGCTGCATTGTCAGGGGCTTCACCAGTAGGAGGCAGGAGGTAATCCAGCCTCTCTACAGATCCTGGGTAAGGCCACACTGAGTACAGTGTGCAATTTTGGAGCCCTTATCTTGAGAAAGACAGAGATCATCTGTAAATAGTGCAGATGAGGGCCACCAAAATAATACAACGTATGCAGTAAATAGTGCAGATGAGGGCCACCAAAATGATACATGGTATGCAGGGAAGACCTTATGAGGAAAGATTGAGCAGGAGCTAAACTTGTATTGACTTGACACTAAATGAGAAAGGGGAGATATGATAGAAACATGCAAATACCTCAAGGAGATCAACAGAGTGGATTGTCAACAATTGTTCAAATGCAGCAAAAAGACTGTATATATACAGAAAGGTCATGGTTAAGTTCAGAAGAGGTAAGGAAATGCTTCATGGAGAGGGGAGTGGACAAGTGGAATAGCTTGTCAAGGGGAGTGGTCAAGGCAGAGATGGTGCAGGGATTCAACACAAGGTGAGACAGGTATAAGAGGCTGATAGTGGTGGGAGGGGCTGGGGATCTGGCTAAGTCCACTCAGTGATAGGCTGGAGCGGAAAGTAGGTAGGACCAGAGCAGACTGTGTGGACCATTGATCTTTTTCCTGCTTGTAATCATTTCTACATTTTCCCCAGCATAGTTGAGCTTTTGCACAGTAACCCTTTGCTAGTAGTTATACACAGAGAAGCCAGTATTTTAGGAATCCATATAGAAAAAGAATCGAGGGGATGACATTGTCACAGTACGACAATCACACTGATGTACCGTATTCAGCCTGGGCAGCAGTTGGATCACCAACTCCTCTTTACTACTCTTATAGGACACCTGGCTGGGTGACTCGGACCACCAAGTGGCAGCCCTATTCAGAGGCCTCCCTCCCTTACTCCAGGCTATGTTCAACTCAGCTACTGGAAAAACAGTGCAGGCCTTGGGGCTTCCAGGCACCAGCAAGTTACTCTGTCTGCTACTCTATTTGCAGACTCTTTCATACTAACATACTAAAATGCCAGCAGAATAGGCCTAACGGTCTTTCGTGTCTGCTCGTTTGGTCAGCCCCCACCCTGGGTGCTGACCTTGCTGTCCCCCTCGCCTTCTCTGGCTTCTCCCTTCCCAGTTCCGGATATTCTTGCTGCATTGGTTTTGCCTGAACCCTTCCCTGTACCTGTCCCACCCCTCTTGAACCCTCCACTGTCTCTGCCTCCACCAGCCCCTAGGCAGTGCATTCCATGGCTCCACCACCCTCTCAGTGAAGTAGCACCTCCTCCTTTCTCCCCTGAATCTTCCCCTCCAGCTTCCACCCATGCCCTCTACTGGCCCTTCCTCCTTCCTTGAAGCACCCTGACTGTTCCTCCCTATTTACCCTCTTCATGTACCCTGAAGACCTCTATCATGTCCCCGGTCCCTTCTCTCTTCCAATGTGTACATATTTAGCTCTTGAGCCTCTCCTCATAGGTCCTGTCCCCAAGCCCCAAATCATTTTGGTTGCCCTCCTCTGGACCCTCTCTCAGGAGGTAATGTCCCTCTTCAAGTGTGGCCTCCAAAACTATGCGCAGTACTCAAGGTGCGGCCTCACCAAGCAGTTATACAGAGGGAGTATCACTTCCCTCCTTCTGGAGGTGATCCTAGCGATGCATCCCAGCATCCTGTTGGCCTTGGCTGCTGCCCTCCTACAAGTCTCAGAGTTGTTCATCTTGACATCCACCACCACCCCAGGTCCCTCTCAGCCATCGAGACTTGTAGCATTTCCCCAGGGTGTACACTTGGCCTGGGTTCGCCCTAGGTGGTGTACCTTGCATTTCCTGCATTGAACCTCAGCTTCCACTTTCTAGACCATCTTTCCAGAGCCTCCAGGTCCCCTGTGGGCCACCCTCCCTCCTCCCATCCACCACCACCCCCCAGTTTGGGTCATCTGCAAGGAGACTCATCTCACTCCTGATTCCTGTCCTTATGTCAGATCGTAGGCATTGAACAGAAGGGGCCCAAGGACTGATCCCTGTGGGACCCCACTAATGACCCTCCTTGGGGATGAGACTGTCCCACCAACTACGACCCTCTGGGTCCGGCCCTGGAGCCAATTGCCTATCCATCTGATCATCTGGTTCCCCACCCCCATTTCTCCCAGCTTATCCAACAGGCCCACGTGAGGAACAGAGTCAAATGCCTTGCTGAAGTCTAGAAAGAGGACATCCACTGGTCTACCCAGGTCCAAGGCACTTGTCACCCAGTTATAGAACTCCCCAGGTTTGTCTGACACGATTTCCCGGGATGAATCCATGCTGCTCATCATCCAGGCACCCTGACTTATCCAGGTCCCCCCTAGCCTCTCCTTGACAATGCCCTCCATCACCTTGCCCACCACTGATGTCAGGCTGACAGGCCTGTAGTTCCCTGCCACCTCCTTGATCCCCCTTGTGGATAGGGACTATGCGCCACCTTCCAGTCTTGGGGCACCCACCCTGTCCTCAGAGATGGTGAAAGCTCTGCCAGGGGTTTCAGCCAGGACATCTGCAAGTTCCTTCAGCACTCTGGGATGTAATTTATCCGCCCCAGTGCTTTCTCCGTCTTAAGGGAGCTGAGGGCT
The DNA here is from genome assembly GCA_016271365.2 of Neoceratodus forsteri. Lineage (NCBI taxonomy): Eukaryota > Metazoa > Chordata > Ceratodontiformes > Ceratodontidae > Neoceratodus > Neoceratodus forsteri. Next base: position 60,443,635 of record CM028132.1, on the reverse strand, counting down.
TCACTCTCTCTGTTGTGATTTCCACTTCGGTACCTCTTCTCCTGCTTAGCCCTCCCCCCACCTGCCAGTGATGCCTCCTCCTCTCCCCAGACCTGCCGATCGGTAAGGGTCCCCCCCTCCTCAGTATCTCTGTCTTCTCCCATGTATAATGCAGCACCCCCATTTTCCCTGGTGAAAACTGAGGTGAAGTACTCATTTAGTACCTCAGCCTGCTCCCCGGTCTTGTGCCCATCTCTCCCTGATTTAATCCTGCTAATCTGCCCCTTCACCTTCGTTTTTCCCAATGTATCTAAAGAACCTTGTTCCTCTCCTAATTTCCCTGGCCAGGTTCTGCTTCTTCCTTGCCTTGGCCGCCCTCACCACTCTAGTGGCCCTTCTAGCCATCAGCTCAGTCCTCCCCTCGATCCCTTTCACTCCTTGAGCACTTGAATTGCTTATAGGCTGCTTTCTTTCCCGCACCACCTCCTGGACCTCCCTGGTCCACCAACAGGGTTTTGGGCCCCACCGCATTTTCGTCTTACTCTTGCACAGGTGCTGGTAGCATCCTGCACCCTCTCCTTATGATTTCCACCTACTATCAGCGTCCATGTCTGACCCAATCCCATCCAAATGCTCCTTAGGATCCTTCCCATTTCCTTAAATCCGCCCCCCTGAAGTCGGTTACTTCCATCTTTATTGCAGCTTTCTACCTCTCCTAGGTCCAGGCAGGAACCAGACGTGGCATGGTCACTCCCATAATGGGTCCCTTACCTCAGGCCCCCCAATCTGGTCACTGTCTGCCAGGACCACATCAGTACCCGTGCCTCCTGGTGGGTTCCCTCACCTGCTGAGTTAGGGCGCATCTTGAAAGACATCCAACAACCTCTGTTCCCTGGTCACAGAGGATGTCATAGTCTCCAGTCTGTTCCTGGCATGTTTAAGTCCCCAACACCACCACCGTTCCTCTGCCCAGTCTGCAGTGTCTCCAAACATCTGCCACCAGACTGTCCTCCAGCTCCTCCACCAGGGCAGGGGTCTATACACCACTCCTATTTTACTCTCTTGCCCCTTGTTATCAAGGTGACCCAAATTGCCTCCCGGTTCCTCCACCTCCTCTACTCCCCCTATGCCAATGCGGTTTTTGACTATCATTGCTACCCCTCCTCCCCTTCCCTCCCCCCTGTCCTTCCTGAACATAGTGTAACCCTCCAGGTTCAGGTCCCAGTCATGTCTTGCAGTGGCCCAAGTCTCAGTGACCGCTGCCACATCCACTGCTCCCTCAGTTAGCATCACCTGGAGCTCAGGCATTTTATTGCCCAAGCTCCTGGCATTTAGCAGGACTACCTTCCACCCTTTCCCTATAGTTCCATTTCCCCTGCTCGTGTTCCCATGGGGATTCTGTTTTCCCCTGGTCTGCACTTTGCCAGTCGGCCTTTTCCTGCAATCCTCCTGGTCCCCAAGGGGGTGGAGACAGAGTCCCTCCTTTATCGGCACCCCCTTGACAGCCTTTTCTCCCATCACACCCCCCCTTCACAAGTTTAAACCCCTCATTTCCTGTTGTAGCATGGGACCTCCCATTATGTGCACGAAGGCAAAAACCATCTGGTAGGAGCCAGAGGGGAGCAGACCATAGCTAATTAGCCCCATATTGGGGTAGGGGTTACACATAATACCTTGGTATTCCTTGCCACCAGGGAAGAAAAGTCTTGGGGACCTTGGGTGACATTGGGGTGGGGGAATGGTGTCGGTACACTGAGGGGTGTAGTGGCCCTGGCGGACACAAGGGCCATCATCCAGCATACAGGAGCAGGCAGTACTTCCTGTTTTCTAACATACTAAAAAGCCAGCAGAATAGGCCAAATGGTCTGTTTTGTCTGCTCGAAAGCCAGCAACCTAATGGCTGCTCGCCTTACCACCCCCCCAGCACCCAGTAGGATCTTCTTTAGTTTCAGTTTCCCCTTGTACCTGTCCCTCCACTGTGCCCTCCTCCACCAGCCTCCCAGGCAATGCATTCCACGGCTCCACCACCCTCTCAGTGAAAAAATGCTTCTCGCCCCGTAGTCCCCCTCCGGTTTTCCCTCCTTGGCCTCTGGATTTTCCCCCTTCTTTAGCTTAAAAAGCTCCTTGGTTCCACTGTTTATTCCTTTTACAGACTTAAAAACCTCTATATCTCCCCTGTCCCTCCTCTCCTCCAGCGAGTAAAGCCCAAGCTTATCCAGTCTCTCCTCATAAGGCTACCCCTCCATACCCCGAATCATCCTGGTCCCCTCCCTCTGCCCATCGCTCACACAGACAAACATGGGTGACTGAGGGGATACTTGGGAGGATAAGGGGCTATATGCCAGGATTAGGTTACACCTCAGCATGGAGGGGAGGGAGATTTTGAAATTAAAACTTGCTGGATTTATAAGTGAGAGGTGAGGTTTAAACTTGTAAAGGGGGGTAAAATAATAATAAGACCCCAGGGGGGCTGTTTGACGGTCCAGGTTTAGGGCACGCGATGAGTGAGAGGGAATATGTTGCAAATTCAAGGAATACTGGGCAGAAATGGGACTGCAAAGGGTTGGGGGGAATGGAGACGGGGGGAAAAGTCGGGGTGGAGGACAGTCCTGATCAATGCCAGAAGTATGAGCAATAAAATTTCTGAGCTCCAGGCTATGTTGGCTGAGGGAACAGCAGATGTGGCAGCAATTACAGAGACATGGGCCACTCAGAGAAATGATTGGGACCTAAACTTAGAGGGCTACAAGATATTCAGGAAAGATAGGGAAGTGGGAAGGGGGGGGGTGCGCTGATAGTCGGAAATGACATAATGGTTTGTGGAGTTGAGGAGGCTGGAGGGGGTGTGGAGGTGATTTGGGCAACCCTGCAAATGAGGGGAGGGAAGAAATTGAAGATAGGGGTGGTATACAGGCCTCCTACAATAGTGGAGGCTCTGGAGGATTTGAGAACATCAAGGCTCACTGTGACCTTGGAAAGGGCAGGGTGGTGGTTAGGGGTAATCTTAATATGCCGGGGCGGACTGGGACACCATGACATCCTCTGTAACCAAGGAACAGAAACTGATGGATGTCTTTCAGGATGCCTTCCTGGTTCAACAGGTGGGGAAACCTGCTAGAGAGGGGCGGATATTGGGCGTTGTTCTAGCGGATAGTGAACAGATAAGGGGCCTGGAGGTATGCAGTCCACTGGTGGGGGGTGACCACGCCATGGCAGCAATTACAGCAGTTTGGTTCCTGCTGTATCGGGTGGGGGTAGGAAAACCGCACTCATACAGTAGTGGTTGATTTCAGGAGAGCGGACTTCGTGGGTATGGGTAGGATACTAAGGGAGAGGTTGGACATGATTAAGCCGGATATGGATGCTGAAAGTTTGTGGGAGACCATTAAATAAAGGGTGCAAGAGGCTACTAGGTCCTGTACTAAAGTAAGGCGTAAGCATGATGCATTTGCAGGCCATGTTGGTGAACAGGAGGTGCAGGAGGCAGTAAGGGATAAAAGAGCTGCCTCATGTTTCCAAATGGCCTAGGGAATAATGAGCAAGGAGTATGTGTTATTGACCAGGAAGGTCACCAGAGTGGTGAGGGCGCCAAGGCAGGGATGGAGAAAAACCTTGGTAGGGATATCCGGGGATCTTTTTTTTTTTAACTTGTATTTTCCCCTGGATCTGGCAAGCTGCCCCGGGCCGACCTCAACTGCAGTCCACGGTCAGGCACTCCCATGTGGCCTGGCCAAGCCCCCAGGCAGGGGTTGGGGTGGAGGGGAACCCCAAATCCTTCTTGTTTCGTCGAGCCCACTATTGTGGCCTCGGAAGTTGAGTGGTGAAGGGTGCTACTTCTGCCGAAAGAGCTCCGTCGGCTCCATTTTCCCTCTGTTTTCTCCCCGGAGCTGTGGTTACATAGACACATAGATTTTGATGGCAGATAAGGACCGCTTGGCCCACCCAGTCTGCCCATTTCCCTACCTAATGGATAAGCTGCAGATCCTAGTTAACCAGCAGCCTACTTCTTCCTACCCCCACCCCTGCGTATGCTGACGTCCTTCCACACTCCCCCCCCCCCCATGTGAGGTTTCGGAGCTGTTGTACCTCTCGCCTCCACCAGAGGTCAATCCAGAACCAGCTTGTAACCCTTCCCTCCCAGGGAAGCAAGCTGTCCATGGGACACTCTAGCTTCCCTCCTCGGCTGGCCCTCCAGCTTCCCAGGCTCATTCCCGAACCTTGGTGGCTAGGCCGCTAGCAGTAGTGCTACCACTGCAAGGCCAAGGGCCAGGGAGGGAGGGCGATCTACAGATACATAAGAGAGAAGAGAAGAGAAAAGTGAGGACACAAATCAATAGGATTAAGATTGTGGGGGTTGGGCTCAGGAAGTGGGGGAATCAGGCAGAGGTGCTAAATGAGTACTTTGCCTCAGTCTTTGCAGAGGGTGATAAGGGATCCCTACAGCCTGATGGGAGAGATGATGAGCCAGCAAAAGTGAGAGGTTAGTCTCAATTTGAGACCAGAGGATGGAAAGAGGCTAGGGTACAGGCTGGGCCAGATCAAGATGGAGTAGGAAGGTTGCATGAGGGAGTGGATTGGGGGGAGAAATCACAGTGGATAGGGTTAAGAATACCCTTCAGAAACTAAAAACCGATAAGGCACCAGGGCCGGATGGATTACATCCGAGGGTTATGAAGGAATTGGCGGAGGTACTGGCAGCTCCACTAGCTGCACTCTTTAACACCTCTCTGCAGATGGGATGGGTGTCACAGGACTGGAGGGTGGCTTATGTAGTGCCTATATATAAAGGGGGGTCTCGGGAGGAGATGGGGAATTATAGGCCTGTCAGTCTGACGTCTGTGGTAGGCAAAGTAATGGAGGGCTTTATCAAGGAGAGACTTGGGAGGCAGTTGGAAAGGTTAGGACCCCAGGATGATAAACAATATGGCTCTGTCCCGGGGAGATCGTGTCAGACCAACCTCGTAGAGTTTTATGACTGGGTGATGGGGTCCTTGGATAGACATAGGCCGGTGGATGTCCTATACCTAGATTTCAGCAAGGCATTTGAGTCAGTGCCCCATAATGGATTGATAGCAAAAATGGGGGAGATGGGGGTGGAAGGACAGGAGCTCATTTGGGTTCAAAATTGGCTTTCAGGGCATTTAGAGAGGGTAATGGTGGGTGGGATACTCTCCGACCCAGGAAGGTAATCAGTGGGGTCCTTCAAGGTTCAGTATTGGGGCCACTCTTGTTCAATGCCTATGTCTCGGATATAGGGAGGGGGGGTTAAAAGTAGGTTGAGTCTCTTTGTAGATGATTCAAAACTGGGAGCATTGGTGGATTGTGTAGAAGCGAGGGAGACAGTCCAGTGGGATCTGGATACCCTGGAGGGGTGGTCAAGGAGGTGGGGACTGAAATTTAATGCCAGGAAATGCAAGGTACTTCATTTGGGGGTTAAAAACTCGGGCCATGTATACACCCGGGGGGGGGGGGTCACACTGCAGGTCACATTGGGAGAAAGGGATTTAGGGGTGGTGGTAGACGTCAAAATGAATAACTCTGAAAATTGTAGAAGAACAGCAGCCAAAGCAGACAGGATGCTGGGCTGCATAGCCAGGGGTATTACGTCCAGAAGAAGGGAGGTGATAATCCCTCTGTATAATGCCTTGGTCAGGCCACAACTTGAGTACTGTGTACAGTTGTGGAGACCTCATCTGAAGAAGGATATAGTAGTGCTGGAGAGGGTTCAGAGAAGAGAAACCAGGATGATTCAGTGTATGGAGAGGAGACCTTATGAGGAGAGACTGAAAGAGCTTGGGCTTTACTCACTGGAGGAGAGGAAGGATAGGGGAGACATGATAGAGGTTTTCAAGTATGTAAAAGGAATAACCAGTAGTGGAACCAAGGAACTGTTTAGATTAAAGAGGGGGGGGGGGGACAACCAGAGGCCATGAATGGAAGCTGGTAGGGGGAAATTACAGGGGGAGCGTAGGAAGTATTTTTTCAATGAGAGAGTGCTGGACTCATGGAATGCACTGCTTGGGAGGCTGGTGGAAGAGGGTATAGTGGAGGGCTTCAAGAGGGGGTGGGAGAGGTACAAGGGGAAACTGAAACAAATGAAGACCCTCTTGGGGGCTGATGGGGATGGTAAGGTGAGCAGCCATTAGGTTGCTGGCTTTTGAGCAGACAAGACAGACCTTTTGGCCTATTCTGCTGGCTTTTAGTATGTTAGTATGTTGCGGCATCCTGGGCAAGTGCGTGTCAGCGTGTGTTCACCCACTCCACCAGTGCATCTCCACTGGGCCACTGCCAGGAGCCACACTAGGAGCGGTGCTCACAACACTGTCCCCCTGGGAGGACAGCACCTGTGCAGGTACTCCTTCACTGCAGTCGCCCCGAACTTGGAGCGTAAAACTGTGCTGAGCAGGTGCCTCACTGGTTAGCACCAAAGAGAATGAATACGCTCTGGGATATATTCGACCTGCACAGGAACTATATTCCATTGAAACTTAGACTGGACTATAAAATGTGCAAGAAGGTAAAAGATTCGGCATGTAAAGTGAACTGTCTTCTGTTCATCATGGTATCTATACTGTATAATTTGCACTGGAGATAAAAAATTATAATGACCAAAACATGCCAGCCCAGTAGTACAGCAGGTGCAGTGTCACTTGCTGTGCTGTCGGCAACCCAGGTTAGGGAGCATTCCAGAGTTGCTCGGGGGCTGGTGAGAGGAGGGAAGATCAAGTGTCCCGAGGACAACTCTTCTCTCTTGGGGAAGGGGGGGTAAGATGTTCCTCTTATTGACTGCCACCTAGTGGAGGTGGGTGTAAGCAGAAGGTGAGATGGGCAGCTGACATACGTGCATACTGGTACCCTGAGGTGAAAAAAAAGGAGGTGCAAAAAATCACTGGTATGCCAAGTAGGCATTACCACCCCCTGCAGGCTCTGACGTGACTAACAGGGCAGGAGAACCCACCACAGTTGTGGTTCTGGCTAAGTGGCAAGACAGTAAGTCCCTCAGGCGGTCGCTGACGTGGCTGGGGGTGCGACAGGAGGACGGCAGACTGGAGGCAGGGAAATGGATGATGGAGGAATGAATTAGCATTACAGAATGCCTTATGTTCATGAGACAGATCTGCTCCGAAATGTATTTAGGTTCCAGTTTTGGTACTTCTTGTTGCCAGGAATCAAGTTTGCATTTTGTTTGAAGTGACTTGGGCAATGATGGTTACTCAGTTAATTATGAGGCAGTGTTTTTCTTTTGAGTTGCTAGACTAGTTGGTTGCGGATATTTACATATCCATTTCTGTTCTCCTCTGTTTTAAGTTCACGGGTGGGATTTGGGTCTGTGTCTTTGATTCATTACAATACTTTGAAGACAAAGTTTTTTATTATGAGCTCTGTTTAAAGGAAAACAGTCATCAGCAGAATCCCCAAAGCTTTACTCCGATTAGGCGTTTATGATAAGCACCTTTTGTTGTTTCTTTTACTTTATTTTATTGTTGAAAAGTCTGGGTTCAGTACCATTTCAAGTATGAAATTGTGGCGCACTGCTCGCTTCCAGTACACTTGTATTCCAGCGGTGGCAGTGCTTCAATTTCATGAAATGGAACTCTGCAACATCCACCGGTTACAGAACCCTGGACTTTTCAGCAATAAAATAAAGCAAGTTAAAACACCTAAAAAAAGGAAAGGAGTTTTCATTACGAAATGCCTTATCGGAGGGTAAAGCTTTGGGGGTGGGGAGATTCTGCTGATGACTGCTTTCCTTTAAGGAAAATAGGGTAATGATTTTTGTTATTTATTAAAATACATAGACAACACTCACTTGCAAAAGGCCATATTTGTTGTCATTGTTTTGGCCCCTTTGCTGTTTGGAATTGTTCAAGCAACACTTTTCTGTCAAAGGCCTACTTTTTTACATGGACTACAGAAATCCTCTAATCTCATTCATCAAGAGACATTGTAAGTCCGTGCATTAGTTTCTTATGATCGCACACCTAATGCAAACTACAAAACTTTTATTAATTTAAAAATGATGGTAGTGTTCCTTTTATAAATGGGATAACATAGTTCAGGGTGTGCTGTCATAGGAAATGTATGTATTTCTCAGCTGCTTAAAAGAACGAGGCAAAAGCACATGGGGCATGTTTATATTTCTTTATAATCACACACTCTTTCGTGTGGTGTCCTTTATACAGATTTTATTTTGTATACTTCTTGGATTCTTTATTTATAAAGTTATTTTCCTGAGCCCATGGTGCTGAGCAAAGTACTGAACCAATATACAATAGGTATAGTGTGGCTCAGTTAGTAGCACATCTGCCTCTGAGCTAGAAGATCATTGGTTCTAATCCCACCCTGGGATTGGGCTGATACCATAAACTCCGGCATCCGAGTGCACTACTGATGGGATTTTGTACTGTCAGGGTGTGCTGTCCTTGGGATGAGATGTTAAACTGAGGTCCAGTCTGCCTTTTCTGGTGGTTCAGGTGAATGTTAAGGATCCCGTGGCACTTCCTGAAAAGAATTTTCATGGTATTCTGGCCAGACTTTCCCATTGCCTGAAATACCACAGTTTAATCTGGTTCAGTTTCAGGTAGTTTGCATCTGTATTCCCCCTCACCCCACCCCCACAACAAGGTTGAACATAGGCAGTATTGTCTAGCCCTCCTTTCCCAGACAGCAAAAACAAAATAAACAAACTCTGATCAGAGCCGAAATGGCTGCTCATACTGGTGAGAGCTCCCTATAGCGTTGAAAATAATTTTTGGAGCTCTCGCTGCACCGGAGACAGTCGTAATTATGAGTTCATGGGTGTGTAGTGTGGCCCGGAGTTAGCCGCGCGCAAGATGGTGGTGATGGCGAAACTACGCATGCACAGTTTCAGATGGGGCCACCATGTTGCTTGCACAGTGGCCGTCACTTCCGCAGTTGCGGAGAAGAAAAGTAGTGTGCCGGGAAGGGTTTGTGTTTATGCGGCCCGCGGAGGGAAGGGCCAGTGAACTTGCACCAGGGAAAACTGTGCCAGAACACTGTTGAAGTACACTGGACAGTAGTCCAGTCACGTGCTTTCACACAGCTCTTAACATCTCATGATTGATGGCATAACGTCTGTGGAGCTCCGCCCCCGCAGCCGTAATAAAAAAATGAATATATACAAAACAACACTTGGATACTTTTAGCATTAGGATGGTGGTTCGGTGGAGTCGCAGGATCAGCCAAAGAAAATTCTTGATTTACCAACAAGTGGGTAAGAGAAAAAAAAGTAACACTGGGTGTATTTGCTAGTTGTGACCTCCTTGTCCTGTTGCTTTTTTTCAGGCTACTTTAGAGTTTTGTTCTGTTTGTTTGTTGAAATTGATTTGTCCCCGTTTTACTCAAGTACCATTCCCCTCTGCTGGGCCACCTCCCAGTCACATCCCCCAGCTTTTCTGCCACTCACCCTTTACCCCACTGCTTATCCTCTCTGGCAGGACCATTGCTTTCTGGGATGCATCTCCCCAGCAAGACTGTCCTTGTTGAGAGGTTGTTCACTGTGGTGGGGACTGAGAGTGCTCTACCCCATCCTGCTTGGGTGGGTGTCTTGTTTCTCCTGGCACTAGGACACTGGTACTCGAGGGGCAGCAAGTGCATGCACGCAAACATGGCCAGCGTTCTCACTCCTGTGGTACTTCCGCTACTACATTGCAACCCCTAGTCTCCCACAAATGAGACCATTCTCTGGGTTGCTTGACCTTCCTCTTCCCCAACCTTCTAGTAGCTGGGTTGCTTTTGTCACAAGGGGCAACACTGCTGCTGCTGCCCCCACTGGCCGATATGAATGTTCCCCTTTAAAGTTGTTCTCCTGTTTAACAGACCAGGCTTCATTCTGTTTTTTTAATGTAGCTTTTCTTGTGCCATTCACTACCTGAGCAATTAGACTTCGAGTCTCGGTTCCTTTGGCAACCTCCCAGCCCCATCAGACGCTACCTCTGCCATCCTCCTGACAAAGGTCACCACGGAGAGGGGCCCCAAGAGTGTTAACAACTCTAATAGAGAAAGTTCTGTTCTCTGTCTCTCTCTCTCTCTCTCTCTCTCTCTCTCTCCCCTCTTTGACCCACCTCCACCCTTGGCGTGACAAAAACTCGAGTGCACACAGCATTCCCTGCAGCGGGGGAGGAAGCACCCTGGCCCTTTCATCTGGAATTGCGGTGGCGTTGGCTGCCCGAGCTCCACTCCCCCATGTCCTGTTTCCCGGAATGGCAATACTCTGCGTTGCTGTTGTGCCATAAGATGACCCTTGGCCAGTCTTCTTTTTAAGCTGCAGGTGACTGTCTTGCTGTGAGACTGAGAGAAAGGCCCAACTCACTGTGGAACTCGCATATGAGATGATACGCAAGTGTAAGATCAGGGGCTAGTCTAAGGCTTTGCTGTGATTGGACACCAAATTGACCAACTAGAACTATAATTAGCCACTAGAGAATTACCCCGTTTTTTGTTTTTTTTTTTGGGGGGGGGGAGACTGCCTTTTGAAAAGTACTAACTTAATTCTCTAGCCAATTTTTTATTATTCGTTTTATTTTGTTTCTTTATAATTACTATGGCTACCCCAACAGAGATGCAAAATCTCAATTTGGATGGGAGGATTGAAACACACGGAGGTCAAGTGCTTCGCTCAAGGTCAGCCACACGATAGTGAACCAAGGGCTGTGGTGGGTTTTGAATCCAGAGCCCTGCGATTCACTGCACTGTGCTGTAAACACTACAGCACACTGCCTTAGAGCAGCAGTTGCAGTCTAGTTGTGGCCCTTGGTTAAATATGCATTGGCAAGTATTGGAGGTGCTGATGCAAGTGGTTATTAACACAGTGCCTTATCTTTATAGCCCAGCAATTGCAAATATTAAAAAGGCTAAAGCTAATGTGTATACCTCAGCAATAATGAATGTCACTGAAGCATAGGTCAGGAAGCACAGGCAAACCAGGAAAAGTCATACAATTTGCAAGTAGAGTTTTATTATCAATAACAATAAAAAAAATAATAAAAAAAATTGCAGGATAGCTTTTATATCTATTTATTTCAGATTGAGATTAATACCTTTGAGTCAGAGACTCGTTTACAAAGGTTCCAAGTCATACAAGTGCATAGGACAGAACAGACAACACATAGGTTACATAAAGTTACAAAGATAACATGGTACCTATTAATGGACCTTGGTTTTGGCAGCAGCTTTTCACCTTCCTGTTGTGTGTGTGAAGATTTCTGCGATGTGTTCCTTGCTAAGTCCTTTGCTGCTTCCTGGGTGATTTGCTTAGCTTTTTGCACTCCTGTGGTCCTCTTCTGTTGCACAAAGCAACACAAATCGCAGAAGCTATGGGGAACACAACGATACTTTGGGGTGTACACTGCATTGAGAGAAGAGTTAAGAAAAGGTTTTAACCATAGCCCCCACCCGCTGATGAACACTAATGAAGCACACTGTGTGTACTCTGTTTTAACCACCACCCCTCCCGAAGAAGCACACAGAACAGAAAATATTGAACAAAATGAAAAGCCAATACAGTACAGCACAGCAAACATCATACATGCTTTACAATTACTGTACTGTAATAATGTTCCCAAATTCATGATGTTCACACCGTAGCCATAACATACAATGCTGTACTGCGTATACGAATACATTCCCGCAGATTGTCCTATAACACTACCTGCCGGCAACTACGGACTTCGCGTAACACGGACAGAATCGCAATACACCGATGTGTCCGCTTTAAGCGGCTTTCACTGTAATATCATTGCAGGTTACAATTTCTCAATATTAATACATGAGTTGCTGCGGTTAGTCAATTAAACTTGTCCTCCCAGAGCAAACAATAACTGGTTTGCGGATCTGAGCCAAATGGAGAGTGCTGTGCAGCAGTACAGGAGTAGAACTGGAACTTATGGCCTGACCAGGGTAAGTGCAGGGGACAGCAAGACTGACATGGAGAAGACTTTCTTGGTAGAGTGGAGCAGCCAGAGAAGGCTTTGTCGGTTAGACAAAAGAAACGGCGAGCAGAGGGGAGGAAAACGTAGGCAATGCAAATGGGGGAAGGAGATAAGTCGGGGATGGGAAGAAGGATATTGAAGGGGTGGGAAGGTGGAATATGGAGGGTTCAGCTGGGTGGAGGGGCTGGAAAAAGGATGGGGGAAGTGAGGTTAGTGCAGAGGTGAATGGGGGAGATTAGCAGGTTACTAACATACTAAAAGCCAGCAGAATAGGCCTAATGGTCTGTCATGTCTGCTTGGTAGCCAGCCATCTAGTGGCTGCTCGTCTTCCTGCCCCCCCAGCCCCCAAGAGGGTCTTCTTTGGCTTCAGTTTCCCCTTATACCTGTACCACCCCTTCTTGAAGCCCTCCACTGTGCCTCCTCCACAAGCCTCCCGAGCAGCACATTCCACGGCTTCACCACCCTCTCAGTGAAATGTCTCCTACGTTCCCCTCTGTAATTTTCCCCCTCCAGCTTCTACTCATGCCCCCTGGTTGTTCCCCCCTTCTTTAGCCTGAACAGCTCCTTGGTTCCTCTGCTGGTTATTCTTTTTATGTACTTGAAGACCCCTATCATGTCACCCCTGTCTCTCCTCTCCTCCAGTGTGTGCAGCCCAAGCTCTTCCAGTCTCTCCTCATAGGGCCTCCCCCCCATGCCCTGAATCATCCTGATCGCTATCTTCTGGACCCTCTCCAGCAGTGCTATGTCCTTCTTCAGATGAGGTCTCCAGAACTGTACACAGTACTCGGGTTGCGGCCTGACCAAGGCATTATACAGAGGGAGGATCACCTCCCTCCTCCTGGACGTAATTCCCCTGGCTATGCAGCCCAATATCCTGTTTGCTTTGGCTGCGACGCTGGTGTCTGAGGGAGGAGGTAGGATGTGAGCCAGGGAACACTCTTAACGGTAAGTGCAAGAAAGGGGTTATGGTTAGAGAGGACACTTACAGACATTTATATAGGCAGTTCAAACAAAACAATGTCCTTCATCTGAGAGTATCTCTAAATCTAAATTTCAATCTCTCTCTTTCTCATACAAAATATATATAATGTCTTTTCCTGGCAATTAACTTCTGCATCCTGAGCCTGTTAAGGTACATCTCCTGTTTCTCACAAAATGCATCAGAACTTTGTCAGTTTCTTTCCTGCAGGCACAACAAAATAGAACATTGCATCCCAGAACTGATATCCTGTTGACAACAGCAAATGAGCTTGTGGAGGTCAAACTGCATCTCAAGGTTAACCCCCTGTGTTCCAGATCGCTTTTTGCAGTCATTTCAGCAATATAACTATATACATTTGCAAACCAAGGACTCCCAGTTTCACACAAACAGGTTTTTACCACAGAGAAGTAAGGGTGAAAAGAAAAAATAGAAACAGCAAGTGAAGGCAGGGAAATAGCTGGTGGGGGTAGGGGGACTTTGCAGTGGCAACTTCCTTAGGTGCCACAGGAAAATTTGATTGTACACTAAGATAGCACAGACAGACAAGTGGCAGAAAAGGAGAGGAAAGAAAACTAGATCCTTGAGTTTAGCTCTGTATAACAAATGGGACAGGGTCTTGTACAACCCTGTCACAATGAGTATGAAATCTCATTGGATTCTGTGGTGGAGACTGCAGCTATTAAATTTGGATGTGACCATGGGATGCTGCAAAGAGAGAGAGAGAGAGAGAGAGAGAGAAAGTGAACATTTGCTGATTAACACCATCTTCCTAGAATCACAGCCTCAGTAGTGTCTGATTTTAACTCTTTAAATCCTGGAAGCTTTTTTTTTTTTTTTAAATCTATTTCAGTTCCGTCTCCAGACCCTACCCTTGCCCCTTACTCCTTCAGGTACCTACAACTGCCTACACTGCTGCCAGACCCACCTCACCCAAGTAGATTCCACCAGACACCCCCATTTGTCATTGCCCCCTAGTTTTCCAACTTGTCCCTGCTGGGGGGGAAGGGGTTGCTTCCTGCTGGGGTCAACCAGGAAAATGGCATTTCAACGTTAGGATGGTGGTTTGGATAGAGGCAGTGCACTGGAGGGTCAGATGGTGTGGGAGGAGCCCAGTGTGCCCTTATCTGGTCTGCTGATGCAGACAGCTTTGCCGGTTGCTGCCGTGTTCTTGATGCTCACCTTAGTGTCCTGGGGAGGGTGCACCTCCACTGAGTCATCGCCAGTAGCTATTCCTAGAGCGGATGCTCTGTCACGCTTCCTGCTAGCCTTTGGTTTTAATGTCCCAGGTTCAGGGCTTGAACCCAAGTCACCAGCTTGCTGAACAGTTGTCCTACTGTTTGATGCCACAGAACTGGCCTCAGGAAGTCACTGTGATAAGCTGAAGAAGGAAAAGGTTAAAATAAGCATCTTTGTTATCAGTTCCAGCCTAATGTGCCATGCTTTCAAAAGTTGTTTCCCCTCAGACAGTCTGTCAGTGCACCAGTAGTACTGCCACTCGTGACACTGGCAACCAGAGCTTGGGAATGAGCCTGGATTGTTGGAGACCATCCGTGGGAAGGACGATTGAGCGACCACTGCCAGGTAGCAGTTCATATGTAGAGGCACAATGGGGTGGTTCAATCCATCTCCTCCCAGCCGACCCATGGCAACCTGTGCTCGTTCCCGAACATGGGTCTCTGGCGTGGCGCGAGGTGGTGGCGTTCAGTGCCTCAACCTCAGCACTACTGGGCCGACCTAAACAACTGTTTTAAAAGTTACAATTTTAACAGTTCACCTGTACATGAGGATTTTACAGCCATTAATGTAACCCTGTTAGAATGCCGTTGGGCAGTCAGAACGCTCCATCTCCAACCATTGTTTTATAATGTAAACTGTCCCTCAGGTCACTGGTGAACTGAGGCTGGAACAGGTCTCACCAGCGTACAGTATGTCACATTCCCAAATAAAGCAGTCACATGATTTGACACAGTTGGAAGTTTTGCACTCAAATCAAAATCAACCTTAAGTCCTTACCAGACCAGTGTGTTACTGTGGTAAACCATTAGGAGACTTGATTTTTAGCCCATCCTTGCCCACAGCTGACATGGGTTCTATAATGCTATATGAGAGGCAGTTCCCTATAGTGAAGAAATGGGCAGTATGGTTGTGAGCTATAACCTGCTGTTTTCAGTCGTGGTCAGTCTGGGGAACTGGAGAGTACAGCTAGCAGGAATGAAGGAAGAACTGGCGCAGTAAAGCTGTTACGTGGACATGCATTTTGGGAGTTGCAGTTGATCAGATACTTCTAGTTTTGAAGTCAGCTTAATGAATCTCAGATGGGCACCTGTGGTTCCCCAGAGTAGCACGCAGTACATCTTTGTAAGGAAATTAACCAACAGTGTTTTCCCAACATGACATTTTGGGCTCAATTCACAGTTTCAACATGGGGAACCCCAATCAGGGTGCAGGCAGCCTCCCGTTGTGAACCTCCACTTTGCGGTTATTCATAAAGAGCTGACTTAGTCACGGAAATTGGTGGGGTCAGAATGTAGATTAGAGTCAGTAGATGTTAATGAGCGCAGACAGGGTTTGCACCAATTAACACCTGCTTTGCGACACCCACAGCTTTCTGTGAATGGTACAGCACCAATTGCATTGCACTGTGCCATCCACAGATGGCAATGGCAGGGACTCTGCTACCAAGGACTTCCCTCTATCCACCCATGAACTATACCGTAAGGCCCACTTGTGGGCCACAGATTCCGTTTCTTATTTGGGGCTCCTCTGGCTCTCCTGATGGCCCAGAGGCCCCCTCTTCTTAGCCCCAACCCAAGTACAGGTCGTTGGTGTCCAGTGACTCGCCCCTCCTTAGCACTGTACTCATGTGTGCATTCCTTCGTAGGTCTCCTTGCTGCTTACTGTGCACTGTTGTTCCTCAGCACGCTTTAGAGACATCCCTTAAGACTGCTTTAAGATGGTTTAATTTATGGGGGTATCTGTTATGCTCTAAAAGGCCCTACTGGCCATTTGCATGACACCTCCCTTCCCTGCCCCTCCCCAACAAACTCCCTGGTCCACCACAGGGGTCGCTAGTGCAGCGGCACCTGGCATCTTTCCTGCCTGGCTGCGAGCGCGGCCATATAGCAGTGCACCCCCATCCCCCGGACTACCTGACTGGTGCCTGAGTCTACTCCCAAACTCCAGATGCCAGCATGGGAGTGTGTTGCACTACCCACTGGGCCATTGAGTAACCCCCACAGGTAGCCAGTGGGCCTGCAGCATCCACCAGTCCCCTTCGAGAAGTGCTACATAATGCCAGATCGATGAGAAACAAGACTGCAGTCATGACGGACTTGATTTCGTCTGTCAATCTGGCTTGCATCATGGAGACCTGGCTGGGAGACGATGCCGGGCCAATTTTGGAGGCACCCGTTCCTGCCGGGTACTCTGTAGTGCACTGCCTGAGGAGGGAACACAGGGCAGGGTGTGGCCATCTGTTTTAGATCCAGCCTGAACTTCACCGGCACCCAGTGGGTTCTGCCTCATCCTTTGAGTGTGTGGGGGTCTAGGTGTGGGGTGTAGGAATCTCCTTGTTTATCGCCCTCCGGGGTCAGGAGGAGATTTCCTGCCAGAGATTGCGGACTTTGTTGTTGACAGATGGTTGATTCTGGGGGACTTCAGTGCCTGGATCGATGACGAATCCTCACGATTTGGACATGATCTCCTCCAGTTGATGACATCACTGGGCCTTACACAAGCAGTTTCTTGTGCGACCCATCACCACGGCCACACGCTGGACTTAATTTTCTCACTGGGGCTTGAGGTCACAAACCTCAAGACTGATTGGATCACATGGCCGATCATTGCACAGTGGAGTTCTCATTTGGCGCCCCCACCAATTGAGAATGTTGTGTACGCTTTTAAGAGAATTGTCCCCAGAGGGACTATTGGCAGTAGTGGATTTATGTGGTGTTATTGCTGCATGTGTGATTGGTTCAGATGAGGCTGTGGCCGCCTTTAATACAGCATTTTCCGAGGCACTCAATACCATCGCACCAGTCCGTACATGACCTAGATTCTCTCGCTTGGGACTACCATGGTTTGATGGGGCTCTGAAGGCAATGAAGATCAGGGGTCGAAGTTGGAGCTTTGCTGGTGAAAAACCCGTTCCGAGGAAGACAAAACTGTCCTTGCGTGCTAACTATCAAGAGTACCAAGGGGCAATCGACTGTAAGAAGGCAGAGTTCCTGTCCATGGAGATTGCTGCAGGGAAGAACAGACCAGCTCAGCTCTTTCAGACTGTGGACAGACTACTCCATCCGTCCTGTCTACTGTCGAAAAAAGCTTTTTTAATCGCATTGTGCAATGAGTTTGATCAGTTCTTCTCTGACAGGGAGTCCTCCATTCGGTCAGGGATTTCACCAGTGAGGCAAGTATTACCGCACAGTGATCAGCCTGGTAGGAGCTTGGGCACTCCTTTTATCTTGGAGGAGTTCAGACTGGTGGTGGTGGCTGAGGTCATTGGGGTGATCTCAACGCTGAGGCTCACTTATTGTGAACTGAATCCGGCTCCGACTTGCTTCTTTGTGAGGTGTGTCAAGACCGTTAGTCCAGTGTTCGCCAGGATAATCCTGTGTTCGCTTTCCAAGGGGCTCTTCCCTGATGCCTTGAAGGAGGTGCTGGTGAGAACCCTCCTGAAAACACCCATCACTTGACCCTGATGTCCTGGCGAATTATCGACCTATCTCCAACCTTCCATTTTTAGGAAAGGTTGTTAATAAAATAGTGGTGCAGCAGCTCCAGGAGCACCTCATGGCCTTTGACATCTATGAGTCATTCCAGTCCAGTTTCAGGGCAAGGCCCAGCACCAAAACAGCATTCGTTAGGGTGCAAAATGACCTCCTCAGGGCAAGAGATAGAGGAGAGTGGTCAATGCTCATGCTACTTGATCTCTCTTTGGCATTTGACACTGTGGATCACATTGTGCTTTTGGATCACCTTAGGGAGTATTGTGGACTCACCACCAATGTCAGCAACTGATTTGAGTCCTATCTCTCAGACAGGAAGCAGCTTGTGGTGATGAGGAATTTCTCCTCCTCCCCAAAGCTCCTGCCTTGTGGAGTCCCTCAAGGTTCGATCCTGTCGCCAGTGCTATTCATGGTGTACATACTACCTCTGGATGAGCTCATCAGGTGTTACAGTGTGGGTTTTCACCGATATGCAGATGATGTCCTTTGCCCCTGGAACACATGATGCTGTGGAAGTGCTTAACAACTGCCTTGCCAAGATCCAGGACTGGATGTCCTCCAACTGGTTATGACTGAATCCCGACAAGACAGAGGTTCTGGTGATTGAGTTGTGTCACGGGCATGATGGGAGTGCCTCCTGGGTTGCAACAGGACTGGTCCTGGGAACCACCTCGTTGATGGCTTCCTCTAGGGTGTGTAATCAGGGCATCTTCCTGGATGTCAGATTGACACTTGAGGCTCAGGTGTCATCCGTCGTCCAAAGTGGTTTTTACCACTTAAGGAATGTCACCCGAATTAAACCCCTAGTTCCACCTGAGGACCTGCCTTCACTAGTACATACTGTTGTTACATCCAGGCTTGATTACTGTAATGCTCTGTGCTTTGGGGTCAGTGGGGGGACCCTCTGCCAGCTGCTGCTGGTGCAGAATGCAGCGGCCAGGTTACAGACTGGCCTGTCTAGGTCATGTCATGTGACCCCGGTCTTGCGAGCTCTGCACTGGCTGCCTGTCAGCTGGAGGGTCATCTTCTGGGTGGACTTGCTCACCTATAAGGCCCTGTATGGTCTGGGACCTGTCTGTCTGTCTGATCTCCAGAGACCTGCCACCTCAGTCCGCTCCCTCTGCTCCTCCACCAGGGGCCGCCTTGCGGTCCCAAGGGCCAGGTTAAAAGCATCTGGTGACCGTGCATTTGAAGTTGCTGGTCCGGCCCTGTGAAATTCACTTCCCACCTTTCTTTTTTTTTTTAATTTGTAGTTTTATGCTCCCATTCTCCCCATGGCAGCCCCCATCTGACCAACCCCCACCCCAGCCCTGTCACCCGGTTCCACCGGGGGTCTTACCTTAGGCCGCTCTGGCTGTAGGGTGGTCACCTGGCCACCAGTGCAGAGCCTGCCGCTGTGAGGGATTTTCTGTTTTTTCCCTTCCCATTGCTGGGGCGTGACAGGTCAACATGCATACGTTGAGGCGCATGCACGTAGCGATGTCCCGCAGCACGCACCCTTCCATTGGCCTCCTCGTCCATCCAGCCCTCAGGGCTCCACCTGGGGCAGTCATGCGGCGGGGCAGCCAAGCCTCCCTCCTCTTTGGGAGAGGAAAGTTGTCCTCCGGATGCTCGATCCTCTCCCTCCCCTGTCGGCACGTGCTCATTCCTGAACATGGGTTGCTGGTGTGGCGTCCAGTGCCTCAATCTTCAGTGCCACCGGTCTGGCACTTCCCAACTTTCTCAGGGAGGTCCTGAAGGTGGAGGTTTTTAAGAGGGGTCTTAAGACTCATTTGTTCAAGCTGGCTTTCTCAGACTAACCAGACTTGTTTTATATTATTAAGGCTGTATTTATAGATTAATGTAATTGTACTGGATGTTGTATTTTGATCTATTTATGTCCTATAGCTTGTTTTATTAATTTGCATTACCCTGCTTGCTATTATGTAAGGTGCCCAGAGCCCCTGGGATTGGGCGCCATATAAATAAATGTTATCTTACCTTACCCACGCAAGGCATTTCTTGCCTGCATGGGGAAGAGGCTTCTACCACCTTTTTGAATAGCTTGGGTGGGAGGCTGCAAATAAGGGAGCAGTGAAAAATCATTGTCACAGTATGTCAGTTGTGATTAGGAACTGAGCCCCGTGTTTTTGCAGTTTCATCAGGTAGAGTTACAAAAACATATACCCAGTGCTCCAGATAAGATCGGCATTGGAGAGTAACATGTTCAGCATTTTTATGCTGTCTTGCACGCAGGCGCAAGCAAAATCTTGTGATACTACCACACTGAGAGGTATGTCAGTGTTGGCAAATGCAGGGCATGCTTTAGTAGGTGCGTCCCTCATTCCGCAATTAGCCAGCACATTAGTGCTGATGCAAAAATTATGTAAAGTGCCACCAACTTGAAAGAAATATGCCGCTGCAATCAGAGGCAAGCTTGTCATGCAGCGGCAGGGATGACACGCCTCCCGAACGTGCCTTTCCTGGTGAAACATTTCAGTAAACATAGCAGCAGCTTCTCCTGCGGCCACGCAATCCCCAAACAAAGCTAGCATTGGGCGTGCAACCCCGTGTCGGCATGTTTCCCACCCCACACATTGTGTGGCACACTGGGAGCCCACTCCAGTGTGCCGCCACTCACACAAAGCCGACTGTACTAACATACTAAAATGCCAGCAGAATAGGCCTAATGGTCTTTCGTGTCTGCTGGTTTGGTCAGCCCCCACCCTGGGTGCTGACCTTGCTGCCCCCCTCGCCTTCTCTGGCTTCTCCCTTCCCAGTTCCGGATATTCTTGCTGCATTGGATTTTGCTTCTTGTACCTGTCCCGCTCCCTCTTGAACCCCTCCACTGTCTCTGCCTCCACCAGCCCCCTAGGCAGCACATTCCATGGCTCCACCACCCTCTCAGTGAAGTAGCACCTCCTCCTTTCTCCCCTGAATCTTCCCTCCTCCAGCTTCCATCCATGCCCTCTAGTGGCCCCCTCCTCCTTCCTTTGAAGCACCCTGACTGTTCCTCCCCTATTTACCCTCTTCATGTACTTGAAGACCTCTATCATGTCCTCCCGATCCGCTCTCTTCCAATGTGTACATATTTAGCTCTTGAGCCTCTCCTCATAGGTCCTGTCCCCAAGCCCCAAATCATTTTGGTTGCCTCCTCTGGACCCTCTCCAGGAGTTTAATGTCCCTTTAAGTGTGGCCTCCAAACTGCATGCAGTACTCAAAGTGCGGCCTCACCAAGCAGTTATACAGAGGAGTATCACTTCCTCCTTCTGGACGCATCTGCATGTTCCTCCCCCACCCCATTGTGTGGCACACTGGGAGCCCACCCTGTGTGCCCAACATTTGTTTTATTTCACCTGTAAATAAAGAAAACCGCCCCACAATGTCCATTTTTTAAACCTGAAAAAAGAAAGCGGTCTGTCGTTGTCCGTGCCCCTCCCCAACCCTCACCCACCCACCCTCTTCCCCCTCCCACACCCCCTCCCACCCCATACTTGGGGAAAAGTGTTAACCAGGAAAGGCACACTAAGCTGAGCTTGTTTCCAGGTGCGACCTGGGAGCACAAGGAAGTTAAGTGACTTGCTCAGGGTCACACAGTATGCAAGTGGGGGCTGTGGGATTCAACTTACCTCTGGAATTCCAGTGCTGCAATCTCCGATGGAGCGGGAACACATCTGTACTCTTCAAAGTCGAATTGCAAAATGAAGAAATGCTGGTAAGCTGTATAATGGCATCAGTTTGGGGGGGGTGTTCAAGTTAGGTGGATGTCTCAGCCATTTTTTGGAATTTTGGCTCCAGATTTTCAACATGGGGTTCTTGGAACCCCATCTCATGAACACATGCACTGTCATCTCATTATTCGGTCCCGGAAGGTGATTTCGAGGTCACTGTGCGGAATCACCTTTCAGAACTGATTAACGAAACAACAGTGCCACTGTTCATGAGATGGGGTTGCAAATTTGGTGAAAAAATTCCATAAAAATGACACTATTCTGAAGCATGCATTCTTGGCGGTTTCCACTGCTTCCGTAACTTGACAATTTTTAATATTTTCACTTTAGATTTTCAACATTACCATTTTCACACCTCTTTATGAACAGTACAGCTGTCATTTTCTCATCCTGTCCAAAATGTGTTTTGCACATCTGGCGTACAATGGCACGGTCGCTGTGGGAAATCAACTTTGGGACAGAGTAACAAAATTACAGTGCCACTGTTCATGAACGGAGGTCCCAAAATGCCTATGTTGAAAATCTGGTTAAAAAATCCTCAAAATAATTGTGTTACGGGCGTGCGTTGCACAGTTTCTACGCACACTCATGACTTCACCGATTTTTCATATTTTCACTCCAGATTTTCAACATTACCATTTTTTACACCTCCTCATGAACAGTACAGCTGTCAGTTTTCACATCCTGCCCAAAATGTGTTTCATACCTGTGGCGCCAAATGGCGTAGTCGCTGTGCAAAATCACCTTTCAGCTAATGAACTGATAGTGCCACTGTTCATGAGGTGGGATCACAAAAAGCCCATGTTGAAAATTTGGTGTGAAAATACCAATGAACCCCCAGGGCCTAGGGTTTCCAAACGGAACGCCCACACACTGTAGAGACTGACCGGCGTCAGTGGTGTGACTCAGGATTGTTGGACGTAATGCTCACGCCATTCCACCCCACCCCACCCTGCAGCCAGTGACAGGCATCGAGGTGTGCCTTGGACTCTTCGGCCCCAGTGTTCATCCCATTCTCCTATACTGCACCCGTCTCAGCATATTTCCTTATGGAATGGGGTGAGCGTAAGGCCCGAAGACCCCAAGACACATCACAACACTTGTCGGTGTCTGTAGAGTAGGGTGAGGTGAAATGGCATGAGCATTATGACCAACGACCCAAAGACACACCCCAGTGCCTGTCAGTCTCTGCAGGGTGGGGTTGGCATCCGTTCAGTACTTCACTGCCATTCCTATTATGCATCTCTCAAACTCCTGCACTACCACCGCCAATGCCAGCAAGACAACATTCGGCACTGACAAATGCTTGTTTACATTGGGTGAGCAAAATATCATCGTGATCATTAAAATTGCTTTCAACGTGAAAACAAAAAAGCTCTTTTTGAAGTATTCCTGAAGCATTTCCAAAGGCTGGGATGAGTATCGGTACTCATCAAAACATTTGATAAAGAGTATTCCTTAACATTTGTTGAGTAAAATAGACTCTGGTGCCCCAAGCTCATTTCTGAAACCAGTGCAATAGACAATGCTGCCGCTGTGCTGATGGATTGCCTCACATACCGTATGCCAGTGTAACAGCTGGTGTACAGCTGACATTCACATGTGTACAGTATTGTTTTTTAAATGGAGCAGACTTGATAGAAGGAGTGTTTATGTAAGCGGTGAGATATTTGCATACTTATGATGCCTTGCACTGGGTTTGAGGCTCTAGTGTGTCTGTACGGTTTAGAGAGTTGCACAGAAACCAAGCACTTAAGTTCTTTCTTTTCTGCTGATATCCTTTTATGGATCCTACACACAGACTGTGCAAAAAGCTTCTAAATACGACAGCGGATGCTCTCAGGCACACTTTTAAAATTTCATCAAACAGGCCCATCTCGTCGGCGTCAGCTACAGCTTGCAACCTCGGCAACCCATGTTTGGGTATGAGCTTGAGTCGCTGGAGAGCTGGCAGAGGTAGTGAGCATCACAGAGGAAGCTCGCCCTCTCTGTAAACGTGGGGGGGGGGGGCTGACTGAGCCGCTGCATGTGAGCATCCTGTAGGAGCACAGGAGGCGCAGTCCGCACAGCCAGCAAGGGAGATGGAGTCAGCCGGCTCGTGCATGTTCATGCCTGTTGCATACTTAGCTGTGCCTAGTCATGCGGTGACTGCAAAGGGGGGAAAAGCATTGTACAGCACTGTACAGTCTTCTTCAAAGAGAAATGCAATTGCTACTACTAGAGCTAGCATTGTCATGTCACAAATCTCCCTTCCAAACCATATATGGCATATTCCTTCCAGACAGACACCCCATCTTATGGCACCCAGTAATACCTTCACCATCCTAGTATTACATTATGTTGAGTGTCTGCCATGCCCCCCCCACTGGGATATGTATATACTGTACATACTGTAAATATTAGCTTAACTTTCCTGTAACCGTCTTTTTATCATGTGAATTTACTGTACATCACTGTGTTTATAAACGTTATTTTCCCCTGTATGTATAACTGTCTTATATAAGTGTATGATGTATCTGTTGTGTATCAACTATTGAACCTTGACCTTATCAGGTCCATCTTGTAAATGAGCCTTGCTCAATGATGTTCGCCTGAATAAATAAAGATTTGATGATGATGATGATGAAGAGGAGAAACCAATTGTAATGATGCCAGCAGGGCTGCATGATGCCGCCGGCACCTTGTAGGTCCAGCTCCTGTGGACCAGGCTCTGTGCTCTCATCATAGATTCGGTCTCCATTAGGGTGTGGCCAGCCCTGATGGCCTCACCATAGGGGAGAGGCATGCCATGGGGCTACAGGGGGAAGAGGTAAGTCCTGGGGATGGCTGGGTGAAAGGGCTGGAGCCAGGTGCCAGCTGCAGGGGTTGCCTGCCGAAGTTGGGGAACAAGTAGTAAATAAAAAAATAATAGTTCTTCAAACAGAGTGGGAATGCTGACGGGGGCCCTGAGTAGATCCTTCACCAGCCAGAGTCTAATGTGACCTAGCTGTCAGCCGCTGCAGCAGCTTTCTGTCCCCACAGACCTCTTGAAACAAGGTCCTACACTCCGGTTATCAATCCTGGAGTGGAAACAACTAAAGAAATGCAGAAGGCACTGTGCTTTAACATCTCATCTGAAGGATGTGATGTTACTTCCCAAAGGGCAGCCCCCATACACACACACACGTCAGTAATGCAGTCAGAAATGAATGGAAGCCCCAGTGTGGAATTGCACACATCCCTGTCTGAGCAAAGATAAAAATGTTAAGCCACATTGACATATTTGTGTCATTGTGCGGCTTGCTACACAAGGCCACTTGTTAGTGGTTTCCGTTAGATTGCAGTATACACTGGATAGGTTGCGGGATGGGGGCAGAGACTGGCTAACTGAACTTGTGCATGTCAGTGTTTCATTTTACCATCAAAGTATTAGACCAGTCCTGAACTTCTGATTCTCTAAAGGTTTTTAGGATCTACTGGGGTTAAAAGTTAGTGGCCAACTACTAAACAAGTCAGTTGTCAGATAAAAAACACCCTCTGGACATAATGCTACTAGTTCTCGCTCCTTTTTGCTTGACTCTTCCCGCTCTTAATGACTGTTGTCTTCTTTTCTAGGCTGAGGCTAGACTGGCTGCTAAGCGGGCGGCAAGGGCAGAGGCCCGGGAGATCCGGATGAAGGAGCTCGAGAGCCAGCAAAAGGAGGTAAGTGTAGAAGTGCCAAGGTCTCCAGAGTCATTTATGTGCCAGTGTGATATATGGATCTGACATGCAGCGTGTTCCAGAATGGAATGTATGTCTTGTCTGGACTGTAGCCTTAACTGTTGCCCCTTCCAAAGGTCTGGATGTGAAATTTGGTGTTGAGGCAGGCCGGGTGGCCTGCTGTCCAACCAACAGTTTGGACCTGAAGCAATAATGGCTAGCTGAATTCCACTGTTTAAATGTCTAAACTCATCGTCCGAACAAAAGAGTAAAATGGGTTGGACTATTTAGTGTGTTTAGTATTTTTTTTTTTTATATACAGCTTTTTCTCCCATGGGCTGGTGACCAGCAAGCTGTTCAGTCCTATCCCTGCCTCCCCCACCTGGCACCCACCATTCCCCGACTCACCTTGCCCCATAGTTTCCACCACAGGTTGCCCCCCATGGCGGGGCCAGTATGGAGAGGGGAGGGTCATCCTCCCCTCACTTGATGACTGTCATCCTGAACTGGGGGGTGGTGGCCAGGTGGCAATGTGGGAATGGGGGCAGGCAGGCAGGGCTTCACTAAGCCAGTGCCAGCCCTTTTCCGTTTTCTCCCTTGTCCCCAGCTGTGGCAGCACGTAAGTGTGTGCAAGTGGATGCGCACACACACTACGGAACCGTGGCCTTTCCCTTACCATATCACTCGTACTCTACCACCTGGCCTCCACCAGCCAAGGAGCGAGATGGCATACTTCTGCACCCGAGGAGAGGAGAGCTGTTCATTGTACGTTCAATCCCCCTCCAGCCCTGACCTCTGGTGACCTGAGCTGGTTCTCAAACCTGGGTCACCGGTGTGGGAGAAGGTAAGGTGCACCAGGTGCTTCAGCCCTCTTCACCACTGGGCCAGCGTCAACGTGTTTTAGGTTTTTAACTGCCCGAGTTCATCAGAAGAGATATTTTTTTATATATAGATGTTTGACAGCCATCTACTCCTACCTTTCTGTCCTGTACTGCTCGCAACCCCTCAGCCTTTTCTGCTGCTAGTGGGGATCCTCAGAGAGCAGGCTCTGAGGGTACTGGCGACTGTCATTTAGACGTCTCAGTGCACATGTCTTTTCCCGGTTCCCTCCCCTGCCCGAAGTCTCTCCCCCCACCCCATGGCATAGGCAGTGCCTCTGTCGGCCTTGCATGCACACAGCACTCCTGTGGCAAGAGCAGGCTCCTAGGCCCAACCTTGGGGGACACTGTGGCACTGGAGCTCACTGCCAACTTCTCGCTGACTGAGGGGCACTGCCGTGTGGGAGCTCTGTTAGCCTGCTTTCAGATGCAGCGACCAGAGTCCACTTCCAAATGTGTTCACTGGCACAGCAGCACTGGGGTGGCCAGCAGAGTGATAAAAAAAAAAAAATTGTTTTCTACATGTCTTATGCTTGACTTTGAACAGCCTTGCATAGTAAGAAGCTAAATATTGACTGTGCAAGTACAAGAAGGGATGATGTGGAAGAAGGTGGCGCTGGTGTCATTAGGTCTGATCACAGCACATAGAGGTCCCCCACAATGCAGTCCGTCAGTCACGTCATCAGAGGGCTGGCCGTGGGAGACAGTGGGATACCTAGTGAGTAAGCATGGCAGGCAGAGGGTTGGAGGATCAACCAGATGAAAAAATACATTAGACTGGTAAGTACATATTAAAATGTATACTTTCATTGGTTTCTCTTAATCGGGACCTAATGGTCCCACAGCATTCTTGCAGTGGAGTGGAGGATTCCCCTTTAAGAAAGATCACCTGACCATGGTTTAAATCACTGTTGTTGCATGGTTAGATGTTGGCTCTCATTTCTATGTTCATTTCAAAGTCATCTTTGTATTTTACTTAATTACAAATCAGTACACCCCTTTGTCTATTGATTGAATCTCTTTTCATAGAACTACAACTTACACAGCCGAGTTTTCAATCTATAACTAGCACTTTAGCCAGACCTCGGTCCCCTCCCTTAATTAAAACCGCTTGTGGGTTTTAGGTTGCAACCAGCAGCGTTTAATTCTGCCACAGTTCTGTTAAAGGGAACTATTTAAAGTTGGCCTGTCTAGGGTTGGCATTCAAGACAGTTGTGACCCGGGTTTGGGAACGAGCCTGGGATGCCAGAGGCTGGCCGTGGGGAGGAGGATTGCACATCCAACAGGAATTAGGGCTGCTGTAGCCACTCTGTTGCCACCACCTGTAGAAATACGAGCGTCAGTGCAGCAAGCAGAAGTGACGAATGAGGGGGATGCTGTAGAGCTTGTAGCGGGACATGCGCATCCTCTCCAGGGACTGTTGTCATTTAACAGGGGTGGGCTGAGCAGCAGGGGTCAATTAAGGGGTATATCCATCTGGTAGCGTAGTGTGTACAGTGTCTCAGATATACTCCTGCAGGGGGAGTCAGCTAGCCATAACTTTCCAGACCTGGGGAGGAAGGCAGGGAATCCAGAGGTCCAGATACTACAGTAGATCAGAGAAAGCAATTGTTGGCACCATCCGCCAGAGCACCATTGTTGTTTCCACCTATTTTAATCTCCCCCCCCCCCCATTAACCACCACCACCTCACAGGGGCATTCCTGGGATGGGAGGTGCTTCTGGCCAGCCAGAACTGGGCTGTGACCAAACCAACTTACCGCACTTGAGA
This sequence comes from Neoceratodus forsteri, assembly GCA_016271365.2. Lineage (NCBI taxonomy): Eukaryota > Metazoa > Chordata > Ceratodontiformes > Ceratodontidae > Neoceratodus > Neoceratodus forsteri. Next base: position 60,415,960 of record CM028132.1, on the reverse strand, counting down.
CACTTGCTGTTAGAGGACTGGATGTATGATGATATGGCATTCTATGTCTTCATCCTGTGTCATGCCAGTGACAGGATTATACCCCTTTCTGAAAGCCTGCACACGAGTCCCTCCTCCAGAGACCAGTTTATGCATTTGAAATTTTTGACCAGGAAAGGCAACTTTCCAGGTGCCTCCTGAGTGGTCTGTTAAATGGACCTGTTTGATTGACCAGAGAATAATCCATCCCCCACTCTTATGAAGTGCCGTGGGATTTTAACTTCCACTTGGGCACCTGGGCAGCTTCCAGAGATGAGTAGAAGGTACTATGGGTTAATGTTTCATCCGAAGGACAGCATTTCAACAGTGCAGCAACGCATCCCCCCCTCCCCATACTGCACTGCTTTGTCAGTATTGGATATCAGCCCAAGTTCCTGGTATCAGACTAGAACCCAAAAACCTCCAATCTTCCAGCTTCAAAGGTAAACATGCAACCTACAGAGCCACAGTGGGCAGTCATGTAACAGCAAGAGCCACCCACACTCCCTGAGATAGGAAATGTCTGAGATGGCCACACAGCATTACTGCTTCTGCCTATAATGTGTGATGAACCATGCACGGGACACAAACCTAGAAAGCTTCTGCAGAAGCAGAGTTGCAGGCAGTGCCCCCTGAATGATGGCTGTAGCTCAATGGTGTGGGCTGGTTTCAGAGCACACACACAGCTTCCTCTCATCTTTCATTCCTATCCGCCCCAGCTGGCAGTGTTGCCTGCTGACATGTGACACATCAGCATGTGCAAACGTACTTCAATAGGATGTGAACTCATGCCACAGCCATGAACTACAACGAGATCTGCACAACAGCACACCAATGCCATGAAGCATCACAGTGGTAAAAATCTCCACATTTTAGTTTTTATCATGAATTTAAATTCTGATAAAGGCTGCTAAGTTTAAATGTGGTTGATAGGAGCCTTTAATAAAAAAAAAACACAGACACCACTGTCCCCCTTTTTGTTTATTTACAGTGTAACTGTTGCCATGGTGATCCCCCAAATAAATGACTGGTAGTGGCATGCAGTTCAGACATTGGCACAAAGTGTACTTGCGGAGGAGCCATGAGGTTGACCCATTGTTTATACCAGTTGAGGGTAATGGAGAAAACAAAAGACGTCAGGCCTGCATATAACACAAGTGCTGAAGTAAGGCAGTCTAATGCCAGACATTTCTTTACTCCCTGAACTTACCGGGGGATGGTTTTGTGTTGCCGAGATCCATTTTGTGAATCATGTTAATAGCTGTGACTTTCTGTTGCGGTGCCAGTGATCAGGTCGGAGCCTGAAGCTGCTATCTCAGTATGGTGAGTTTCTGGTTCTGCACGGTGTCCAGTGGAGAGAGATGAGGGGTCAGGGTTAGGGGGTGAAGCTCCCTCTTTCCAGAGACACAGTAAGTACAGTAGTTGTCCTGTGACCGAAAGGCAGACTGTGCAGGGCGCTTCATTTATTTTGGACTATTGCTGGTGTCAGTGTGACATTCTACCCTGATGCTGTCAAATATACCATATAATGTAAAATGCATGTATTGCGTATCAGGAATACTCATGCCTTCGCCGGCACGGTTGGGCAGTGGTAACACTACCACCTGCTATGCTGGCTACCCAGGTTTGGGATTGAACGTAAGCTACTGTGGCTAGCAGTGAAAAGGAGGATTGAGAGTCCTGAGACAACTCTCCTTAGGGCGGGGGTGGGACAGGGTGTTTTGCTCAGTGACTACCACCTGACTGAAGCTGGGTGATAGTGCAGCTGGGGACACCATGCTTGGGTGGGGGCACCGCCAGATGCCAGTGTGACTGTGCACATGGTAGTGTGCATCATCGTATGCTGTCTCCTTGGGAAGAAAATTGATGAAAACAACTCTCTGGCAAGCAGGATGATATTGACCACTCACAGACCCCGACTACTGATTGAGGCACCCACACACACACACCAAAGCAGTCCTGCAAAAGTGTTGCGGTAAACCCCGGAGAAGGTAGGTGGATGGGGGCTGGGGTCAGAAGGGATGAAACAGGGTGCAGAAGAGAGAGAGAGAAAAAAATATAGGGGGACAAATAGAAATACTCATGACTTCTTTTATTTATGTATTTCGGTACAAGGATAGAGTTTTGAGAACAGGTTCTTTTTCAAAGGTTCTGCATCAGACAACTTGAACAATACATACATTTATGGTGATACTAAGGCAGTGAAACAATTTTACAAGTATTTACAGAGTCACAACTAACACCATCTGTTTTCTTGTGGAATTTTTTTAACCCATCGGTGTAGTAGCATAGTCCAGGTTCTTCAGAATGAGTGTGATTTAGCGTTGGCAAACTGAATTTCATGGTTCCATGTGTTAACGTATTTTTAAGTGCATGCAAGTCACAGTGGGTAGCCTCCTTGGTTCAAGAGATCATCGGACAGTGTGGTTTGACATATGGACTGGGCAGGAGGAAACCCACGCTAGGACAAGGGTCCTGGACTTCAGGAGAGCAGATTTTAAGGAAATGGGAGACTGACTCCGGAAATACCTTGAAGAGCGGATAGCAGGGGGTGTGTGGATGCACAGTGGAATAAAATAAAGGAGGGAATAACTAGGGCAACAGCGAGCTGATTAAAAGTTAATAAGCAATGGTAAGAGGAGAAAGAGGCCACTGTGGTTCTCAAAGGATGTGGTTAAGGCAGTAAAGGAGAAAAGAAACAGCTTTCGGGAAATACAAGGAAACCTGAACAGAGGCCGACAGGGAGGTATAGCTAGTGAAACAAAAGGAGACACGAAGAAGGGTAAGGGCAGCAAAGGCTCAAACTGAAGAAAGGATCACCCAGGAGGTCAGAAATGGGGATAAGACTTTTTGCAGATTCATGAGCGAAAAGTGGAGGAGACCAGGAGGGGGAGGATGTGCAGAGGAAGACCACGAAAAATCTAAAATTTTAAACAAATACTTCCGCTCGGACTTCACAGTGGCAAGTGGGGAACAGGTCGTCATGCATTAACAGACAGCAGGGAGAGGTGGGAGTGGAGACAAGTTCATTTACAGAAGAGAGAGTCTGCCGTGGTTTGGAAACGTATAAGGATAACAAGGTGATGGAGCTGGACGGGATTCACCCAGGGGTACTTAAGGTAACTGAGCACGGTGCTAGGCATCCCTCTGGCAATGTTATTTAACACCTCTTTGGGGACAGGGGTGGTTCCAGAGAAATGGATGAGTGCCAGTGTGGTCCCTCTGCACAAGAGCAGCAGCAAAGAGGAGGCCAGTAATTACAGGCCAGTCACTCTCCCATCAGTGGTGGGGATGTTAATGGAGTCCCTGCTGAAAGAGAGACTGTTGGGAGTACTTGGAGACACATGGACTGCAGGACCATCGGCGGCACGGCTTCCCAGTGAGGAGGGCTTGTCAAACAAGTCTCATAGATTTCTTTGGGTAACTGGGGAGGTGGATCAGGGAGGGCAGTGGATGTGGCCTATCTTGACTTCAGTAAAGCCTCTGACAGTGTTCCACAGAGGAGGCTGAAAAGGGAACTTAGTAGCCTGGGGTGGGGTAGAAGATGGTGTGCTGGGTATCAAACTGGTTGGAAGATAGGAAGCAGAGGGTGGTTGTAAATGGCAGTCACTCAGAGGTTGGTAGAGTAACCAGTGGAGTACACAGGGACCTGTACTTTGCCCTGTCCTCTTTGACGTTTTCATAAGTGATATAGCTGAAGAATTGTAGGGGAAGGTGTGTCTCTGTGGATGACACAAAAAATCTGCAACAAGGTGGACACACAGGAGGGGGTTGAGAGAATGCAAAGAGATCTGGGGAAACTAGAGGAGTGCTCTAGGGAGTGGCAGCTGGGTTTTAATGCCAAAAAGTGCAAAGTCGTGCACTCAGGGTGGGGAAACCCAGGGTGCTGTGTATAAGATTGGAGGGGGGGGGTGTACTTACAGTTACCAAGTAAGAAGGGAACCTTGGGGTGATCATATTGGATGATCTCAAGGTGGCAGGGCAGTGCGACAGGGCAGCAGACAAGGCAGTCAGGATGTCGGGGTGCATAGGAAGTGGGTTCTCTAGCAGAAGGGAGGTGGTGTTGCCCCAGTATAGCTCACTTGTGAGACTCTACCTGGAGTACTGTGTTAAGTCCTGGAGGCCGCACCTCCTCAAGGACATCTTGCAGGATGGAAGCGGTCCAGAGGAGGACTACTAAAATGGGTGGGTGTTGCATGAGAAACCATAGATGGAGAGGCAATAGGAGCTCAACATGTACACCGTAGAGGAAAAGAGAGCGAGAGGGGACATGATTGAGACATATGAGTACCTCATAGGAGTTAACAAGGTGAGGGAGGGGAGTCTCTTTAATGGGAGGAGCACCAGAACATGGGGGCATGCTGTGAAGCTTGGTGGGGAGGGGGTTAAGAGGCACTTCTTCGCAGCCTGGAACTGGCTGTCAGAGGAGGTGGGGCGGGTGAAGACAGTGGGGAGTCTCAAGAATGCATCAGATAGGCTCATGAGTATCATAAATAGAGGTAAGGGAGGAGGGAGGGATACTTGTGACCAAACAGAGTCCAGGATGTACTGTTAGGCAGGAAAAATTGTAAAGACAAGATGGACCTACGGGTCCTTTTCTACTGACACATTCTAAGTTTCTATATTTCTAAGTGCCTGGATCCATGTGGAGGTATCCGGCTGATTGTATGGTTCCAAGTGTTAACATATTTCTAAGTGCCTGTATCTATGTGGGGGTATCCGACTGATTGTATGGTTCCAAGTGTTAAAGTAAATTTCCATTACTTTTAAAATTAGCATATAAGCTTTACAGCCTGTTACATTATGGCTGTGATAGTCGGCTGATGCCCCAAAAATAATTGTTTTGTGACTGGTTTAAGGAAGGGAGGGGATCGTACCTGATGCTGGATAGACGGGCAAGTGATTCCCTTACACTTCCCTGTTCATCCGTCCACTTACGCTCTGAAGTTTTATGACGTCTCACCAGGGAGACTAGGACAAGCCCCATTGTAGTCTGTGGTGGGGAATTTTACATGCAACGTTTTGTACGTTTAAGCAACCTGTGCCTTTAATGGAAGCCACTGTGCAACTGGCAGGGGTCCTGTAAGTAGAGCGGTGGCTTTCATTAATGGCACAGATTGTTTAACTATATAAAACAATGCATTTAAAATTCCCCACCATAGACTGCAATGGGGCTTGTCCCCAAGCTTTCCCTGATGACATGCCATAAAACTTCAGAGCATGGGGGTGGGACAGGCGAACAGTGACGTGGAAGGGAATCACTTGCCAGTCTGTTCGGCATCAGGTACAGTCCCTTCCCTTTCTTAAACCAGTCACAAAATAATTGTGTATTTTGCATAGGCTGACTATCGCAGCCATAATGTAACGGGCTGTAAAGCCCATATGTTTATATCGGAAATTCCCTTTAATATATTTCTAAGTACCTGGATCTATGTGTGGGGGGTATCTTGCTGATTGCACGATTCCACGTGTTAACATATTTCTTAAGTGTCTGGATCCATATGTGGGGGGTATCTTGCTGATTGCACGATTCCATGTGTTAACATATTTCTAAGTGCCTGGATCCATGTGTGGGTATTATTCTAAATGCAAAGATCCATATATGGACATCATGCTATGTGCTTGGATCCATGTATAGACATCATGCTAAGTGAATGGATCCATGTATAGACATCATGCTAAGTGCATGGATCCATGCGTGAACATCATGCTAAATGCATGGATCCATGTATAGACATCATGCTAAGTGCATGGATCCATGCATGGACATCATGCTAAGTGCATGAATCCATGTATAGACATCATGCTAAGTGCATGGATCCATGTGTGAACATCATGCTAAATGCATGGATCCATGTATAGACATCATGCTAAGTGCATGGATCCATGTATAGACATCATGCTAAGTGCATGGATCCATGTATAGACATCATGCTAAGCGCATGGATCCATGCGTGAACATCATGCTAAGTGTTTGGATCCATGCGTGAACATCATGCTAGGTGCATGGATCCATGCGTGAACATCATGCTAGGTGGATGGATCCATGTGTAGACATCATGCTGAGCGCATGGATCCATGTATAGACATCATGCTGAGTGCATGGATCCATGTATAGACATCATGCTAAGTGCATGGATCCATGTGTGAACATCATGCTAAATGCATGGATCCATGTATAGACATCATGCTAAGTGCATGGATCCATGTATAGACATCATGCTAAGTGCATGGATCCATGTATAGACATCATGCTAAATGCATGGATCCATGTATAGACATCATGCTAAGTGCATGGATCCATGTATAGACATCATGCTAAGTGCATGGATCCATGTGTGAACATCATGCTAAGTGTTTGGATCCATGCGTGAACATCATGCTAGGTGCATGGATCCATGCGTGAACATCATGCTAGGTGGATGGATCCATCTGTAGACATCATGCTGAGCGCATGGATCCATGTATAGACATCATGCTGAGTGCATGGATCCATGTATAGACATCATGCTAAGTGCATGGATCCATGTGTGAACATCATGCTAAATGCATGGATCCATGTATAGATATCATGCTAAGTGCATGGATCCATGTATAGACATCATGCTAAGTGCATGGATCCATGTATAGACATCATGCTAAATGCATGGATCCATGTATAGACATCATGCTAAGTGCATGGATCCATGTATAGACATCATGCTAAGTGCATGGATCCATGTGTGAACATCATGCTAAGTGTTTGGATCCATGCGTGAACATCATGCTAGGTGCATGGATCCATGTGTAGACATCATGCTAGGTGCATGGATCCATGTGTAGACATCATGCTGAGCGCATGGATCCATGTATAGACATCATGCTAAGTGCATGGATCCATGTATAGACATCATGCTAAGTGCATGGATTCATGCATGAACATCATGCTAAGTGCATGGATCCATGTGAGGTCTGTGAGTATTATGACCCTTTTTAGTTACCCAGACCCAAACCTGGAAGCCAGATGTGTTGGAGACAGTCTGATTCACTTTGTACTAACCCAACCCAAGAACAAATCTTACTCCCAGTGTTTGAACCTTACATAAATCCCACAATGTCATGAGCTTCACAGGACAAGTAGATAACAAGAAACCCATACTGTACCATTCACTCGGTTTGATTTTATGCAACAGACTTAAAAAGAAAAAGATGACATCTAAGCAGTTAGCAAGTAATTAAGCAACACACCCAAATACATTTGTATCAGTGAACTCTTGTTAGAATGTAACATAACATTGCTGGCAGTCTTTGGCATTTCCTGTGGTGGGGGAGTTGGTGGAAAGGTATGTTCTTTGAAAAGTTCCTTTATCTGACACCTTAGTACAAGAGTCCCGACTATAGCTTGGCTTATGACTAGTCCAGATGATAGTTTATACAATTGCTGGCAAAACATACACACACATTAGGCGCTCAATGAACCCACAGCCCCCTCCCCATCTCACTCCCAGCCCTTTTAGTCTCTTGCCAAAGATAAGCTGTTAGCTGGGAAGTTTATTTGGCAAGGGCTTATAGTCATTGGCATGCACTTGTTGTTATCTGTTTCATGGTGTACGGGGGTGATTCTTGGTGGCATTCTCTCCCTCGATGGTCCGATCTTATGTAGCTATTTGGAGCTGGTGGCAGCCTTGTCCTGAACAACTTGTCACATCACGATTTTACGAACATATGAACATACGAAATTTGCCAGCAGATAAAGGCCTAGAGGTCTATCAAGTCTGCTCGAATGTGCAGCTAGCACCCCTTATTCTTCAGCTGCCCCTCCCTTCCACCCTTCCCCTTCATTAACCCTCCTCCTTGTCCTGTCCCATCCTCGCTTGAAGCAGTCCACTGTTCTACTGCATACCACTTCAGCAGGTAACGATTTCACCCAGCCACCACCTCTCTGTAAAAGTGTCTCCTCATCTCCCTCCTGAACCTTCCTCGCCCAGTCTCATATCATGGCCCCTGGTGTCCCTCCCTCCTTACTTTGAACAGCCCTCTGTACTTGTCTTGTTTATTCCTTTCATGTATTTAAAGGTTTCAATCATGTCACCCCTGTCTCTCCTCTCCTCCAGTGAGTACATGTTCAACTCCTTCAACCTCCTCTCGTATGATAAGTCCCCCAGCCCCTTGATCATCTTTGTCGCTCTACGCTGCACCCCCTCCAGTAACTTAATGTCCCTCTTCAGATATGGATGCCAGTACTGCACACAGTACTCCAGGTGTGGTCTAACTAATGACCTATACAGTGGCAGAATCACCTCCTCCCTCCTCGAGGATATACCCCTTGCAATACAACCCAGCATTTTGTTGGCCTTTGCAACTGCCTTCCTACATTGTGCCGAGTTGTTCATTGACCCTGTAATGAGCACACCCAGATCCTTCTCCTCCTCTGTCTGGGCTAGCTGCACTCCCCCTAGCTGGTAACTCCTCCTTGGGTTCTTCATCCCAAAATGCAGCACCTTGCACTTTTTGACATTAAAGCCCAGTTGCCAGGTGTCTGACCAGGTTTCAAGCTTTGCCAGATCATTCTGCAACCCCTGCCATCCCCTAGGTCATCCACCACTGCGCCTACCTTGGTATCATCAGCAAACAGACTGATCTTGCTCTTGATGTCCCATGATATGTCTGCAATGAATATCCCAAACAACACTGGTCCCAACACCGAGCCCCTGTGGAACACCACTGTCACTGCCCTTGGGTGTGAGAGCCCCCACCCACCACCACCCTCTGTTGCCTTCCTGCAGCCAGTTTCCTTCCCATCTCACCAGCTTTGCACCTGCCCCTGTGCCTACTAACTTCCTTCCCAGCCTCCATGTGGCACGGAGTCGATGCCTTACTGAAGTCCAGATACAGGACATCCACTGCATGGCCCCTGTCCAGTTGCCTAGTTACCCAGTCATAGAACTCGACCAGGCTGGTTTGGCAGGATCTGCCACGATGAAGCCATGCTGTCTGCTGTCCTGTAGTCTAGCCTCTAGGAGGGCCACCAGCCTCTCCTTCAGGATACTCCATTAGCTTACCCACCATGGATGTGAGGCTCACTGGTCTGTAGTTTCTCGGTTCATCCTTGGGGCCACTCTTGTGGAGGGGCACCACATGAGCCATCCTCCAGTCCTGAGGTACACACCCGAATGTAGTGAGGGCATTAATAGGTCTGCAAAGGTCCTGCAAGGACCTCTGCCAACTCCTTCAGTACCTGGGGTGGATGCCATCTGGGCCTGGCGCCTTGTCCACCCTCAGTGCCTTCAAACCCTATCGAACTCTGCTCTCCATGATTTCGCCATCTGTCACCACTTCCCACCCTGCTTCTGCCATTTCTCCCACCTTGGGTGTCACCCCCCTCTTCTCTTTAGTAAATACTGAGCAGAAGTACTCATTTAGTGCTTCCGCCTTATCGCACCCTGCTTCCACCCAACCCCCCTCCTTCCTAATCCTTACTATGTGGTCCTTACAGCTCCTTTTCTCCCTGATGTACTTAAAGAAGTCCTTCTCCCCCTTCTTAATGCCTTGTGCCAGCCTGATTTTGAGGCATGGTAGAAGGCGCAGGATTCTGCATGTCGTCTTTCTCCTGAGGTGTGGTAACTTTGAGTTGCTGCAGGCAGACTTGTTGCTGTAGAAGACATGAGGATGGTATCAGGTGTTGAGAATACCATTTTGATGGTATTGGATGTTCAAAACACCATAGCTGATGGCATTAGATGTTGAAATACCATCTTTCTGGTTATTGTTCAGACATGCTACATCCCTTGATGGCACAAGATGTTCAGAATAGCACTGATGGTATTGTTGGATGTTACGCAGTACCATAACTCTCTTGGGAAGTGGCCATATTTTTATACAGTACATTTTACAGAGCATACATTTTTCGTTTCACGTCATCAGACACTAAGACCGCTAAACTGAAGTTTGCTTACTCTTCTCTTCAGCTAGAAATATTTGATAAGCATGCTACGCATATTCAGCACCACTTATCTGGCCTGTTTCTAAACAAGGTTCAGATCGTACTGGATCTTACACTAGATTTAGAAAAAACTACACAGCCATTTCAACCCACAGGCATGACAGGCTGGGTTTAGCAGAATAATGAACCACTATAACTCAAGTTCAAACTTGATCTGAAAATATCTGACCCTGTATTGCCCACATCTGCTCTCTCCTCGAATTGTTAAGATGCTGAAATCATCTTCACTATTACAGTCAACATAGACTTGATATTAACCACATGTATTACTGAGAACAGTTATCAGACAATCAAAAATCGCAACATGTAACATCAACGGCACTTTAACCAATTTGAATATTCTCTCTAGCATTCCCTGACTGACCCATGAAGACTGGCGGCATGCAAGTTCCAGACGGGTTGTATTAGTGCAGGTAATACCTTACTAGGCCTATCACTAGCAGTTTCATCTAGGATAAAGTACAAAGGAATCCTTTCAGTATTTAAACATTAGCATAATGTGTCAAGGCCCCTGGCAGGAAAAAAAAGGCAAAACAATTTTTTTTTTTTTTCTGGATACTTTATGTACTTGTTTTCTTTATCCGTTTTTATGTTTGCTTGCACGCATGTGCAAGAAACATAGTGCCACCATACAAGTTTTCATAGGTGTGCCTCCCCCACTTCCAATGCCCTGCTCCTTTTCACAGGCATGGCTGCACCGCACCAATAAATGTCCGAGCTGTCTATGACAGCCGTTCAGGTGCAGTGGTGTACAGTTCTGAGAAAAACACCGCTACAATCAGCGGTGGTAACCTGTAGGCAATTTGCATAATGCCATTGGCAGTATGCAGATTGCCTACATGTCAGCACTGCATCTGAACTGTCATAGACAGTTCGTTACCCCCCCCACGTACACCTATGTACCACGCTGGGGGCTCACCCAAGCGTGCTCATGCTCTCCCCTCCACCCCCGCACACTGTATGACCGGGGGTGCCCAATCCCCCATTGGCTCCACTGCCCCCCCAAAAGCAAACTTCCTGGTGCCACACTGGAAGCCCACCCCAGCGTGGCAAAAGTCCCATGTCCTGTACACGCTGGGAGCCCACCCCAGCGTGCTCATGCGTTCCCCTCCACCCCGCGCGCACAATAGCCGGCAAGTGCCCAATCCAGTAGGCTCCACTGCCCCACCCCAAAGCAAACTTTCTGGTGCCACGCCAGGAGCCCACCCCAGCGCGGGTTAAAGTCAGACCCGCCCGGGGTATCCAATCCCCCGTCGGCTCCACTGCCCCACCCCAATAAACTTTCAGGTGCCACACTGGGAGCCCACCCCAGCATGGCAGAAGTCCCACGTCGTCTTAAAAAAAAGAAACCTAGAACAAAAGAAAACGATCCCTCATTGACTTTCTTGCCGCTCAACCCAACCTGCCTACCCTACTCTCCCCTCCCACACCCCCCTCACCCCATACTTACCTCCGGATGCCGGCGCAACGATCTTCGGTGGACCGGGAACATGTCTGCACTCTTCAAAACCGACTGCAAACTGAAGAAATGCCGGTAAGCTGAATAATGACATAAATGGGGTTTTTTTTTTTTCAACTTTGGTGCATATCTTGGCCATTTTGGAGATTTTTTTCACCAGATTTTCAACATGGGGTTCTTGGGACCCCACCTCATGAACTCAGCCACTGTCATTTTGTTATTCGGTCCTGAAAGGTGATTTCGCGGTCACTGCGCGGAACCACCTTCGAGACCAAATAGCGAAATGACAGTGTCGTAATTATGGGTGGTGGACCCTCAAAACCCTGAGTTGAAAATTTGTGAAAAATTCCACAAAATGACTGTTTTACGAAAGGTGTGCTAAGCAGTTCCTACGCACGCTTGTAACTTTGAGAATTTATACTATTTTCACTCCAGATTTACAACATTGCCATTTTACCACACCTCCTTATGAGCAGTACAGCTATCATTTTTCACATCTTGCCCAAAATGTGTTTTTGTGCATGTAGCGCACAATGGCGCAGTTGGTGTGCGAAATCAATGTTTGGGACAGATTAAGAAAATCGCAGTGACACTGTTCATGAGCAGAGGTCTTAAAATGACTATGTTGAAAATTTGGTGATAAAAGTCCGTAAAATGACTGTGTTATGAGCGTGCATTGCGTAGTTTCCACGCACCCTCATAGGTTCAAGAATGTGTAATATTTTCAGTCCAGATTTTCTACACTGGCATTTTTCCACATCTCCTTATGAACAGTACAGCTGTTATTTTTCACACCCTGGCCAAAATGTGTTTTTGCACTTCCGGCGCAGAAATGTGTGGTCGCTGTGGGAAATCAGTGTTTGGGACAGATTAAGAAAATCACAGTGACACAGTTCATGAGCGGAGGTCCCAAAATGCCTGTGTTAATAATCTACTGTAAAAAAATTCCCAAACTAATTACATTACGGTGTACGTTGCGCTGTTTCTTCGCACACTTGCGACTTCACCAGTGTTTTTTATATTTTCATTCTAGATTTTCAACATTGCCACATTTTACACCTTCCCATGAACAGTACAGCTGTCATTTTTCATATACTGTTCGAAATGTGTTTTCGCACCTGTTGTGCCAAATGGCGTAGTCGCTGTGCAAAATCAGCTTTCGGCTAACAAACTGATATTGCCACTGTGCAGGAGGTGGGGTGTCACAAAAAACCCATGTTGAAAATTTGGAGTGAAAATACTAGGGATGCACAGATATCCGACCTGATATCCGGATCTGACCGGATAGTTGGCATTTCTGAGATATCCGACCCGGCAGGATATCTTTAAAAAAAAAAAAAATAGGGTCAGATAGTGTCCTGCATGCAATGCAGAAGAATTATAAAATTGCTGATGGTCCTTACCTTACAGTCTTTCCTGCTGACATGTGAAAAACAACTGGGTAACAAAATAAGCTCTTTATTACTGTAGTAAGGCCAAAGTAGTTAAAATGCATGGGCAGTCATAATGAATCATTGCCGTTGATCTTTGTTTGCTGTGTTTTTTTTCCTAACTATCCGACCCGATCCAGTTGGCAGAGAGAAATATCCGAAATCCATTATCCATTAGAAATCTGGTATCCGTGCATCCCTAGAAAATACCAACGAACGCCTGGAGCTTTACGGTTCCCAACCATAATGCCCCACCCTGTAGAGACTGACAGGCATCAGGAGTGTGACTTGGGATTGTTGCCTGTAATGCTCATGCCATTCCACCCCCACCCACACCCTGCAGCCAGTGGCAGGCATCGAGGTGTGCCTTGGACTCTTCTGCCTCAAAGTTCACCCCTTTCTCCTATGCTACCGTATTTCCTTATGGAATGGGGTGAGCATAAGGCCCAAAGACCCCAAGACACACTGTGACACTTGTAGGTGTCTGCAGGGTAGGGTGTGGTGAAATGGTGTGGGCGTTATGCCTGACGACCCAAAGGCACACCCCAATGCCTGTCAGTCTCTGCAGCGTGGTGGTGGGGTTGGCTTCAGTTCAGTATTTCGCTGTCATTCCTATAATGCATCTCTCTAACTCCTACACTACCAATGCCAATGCCAGCAAGCAAACATTCGGCATTGACAAATGCTTGTTTTTTTGTGCTTTTCTTCCCAATCTGGGGACCCTAGCACATGGCGACGCATTGGTGTGGAGGTGCACACACTCCCTGTGGCGCCGGTACTGGCTCCTTCCACCCCACCCCACCCCTGGCGATTGCATGGGCTCCCGTACAGCTTGGCGCTACCACCTGTCCTCCACCGGGACGCAGCCAAGAGCCGGGGAACCCCCACATCCCTCCCCAGGAGAGGAGAGCTGCCTTGCGGTGGCTCTTTCCAGCTCCTTGCCCCCCCCCCCCGAAGATCTAGGCTCATTCCCGAACCTGGGTTGCCGGCATGGAGTGATGTGTGGTGTCCGGTGCCTCAACCCTCCGCGCCACCTGGCTGGTTTTGTGTATATGTTTTCTACCTTACTCAAGAGCTTTGCTAACTTACACAATAAGTGGTATTTTGGTTTTACACCATTAACATGGAACTATGCTAACATGGTGGTCAGTGTAACCTGTCCCGTGGTGTAACTGTTTACCGACCTGGGGTAAGTAGTGAGGGTACAAACCTTAACTGTAGCCTTCACAGCAGTGACCAACTCTGGACCTTAGTTCCAGGGATGACCTTTGCTTAGCACATAGTCAACCACTGTAACATCTGTGTGCTTGTCAGTAAACTGTAAACTGACAGTGGTAGTTGCAGAACCATGAGGTTATGCAGCTACTTGGCAGGACTTCTGGTGTTCAGGAAGGCTTGAACCAATACTCCTGTGAGGGCAGAAGTCCTCCGGACCTGATACCTAACTAAAGGTCAGAGTAGTTCCCCTCTCCCGGCAGCGTGGACTTTTATTCAGAGGGCAACTGCACCTGCATCTTGTGGGCTACTTTCATAGTCCGGATGTCATGTTAGGTATCCATGGTGAAGAAGTACATTAGCTTCTGCTAGCTTGGCCAAACTCTGGTCAGCACAGGCCTTAAGCCATTGGGATGGTGAAACCTATTTATGGTCTGTGGTCAGCCTCACTTTACCTTGTTTAATTGTCCTTGCCAGAGAAGCACAGGTTTCCCAGTAACTACTTGTGAGTAGTTAGGAAAATATATGGGGTTGCTACATACAGACTGTCTCAGAACGGTGGAAGTTGTTAACCTTATTCCTATTCTTGTTTGCCATAGTTTAGGATATCCACATATACCATCTCCTGGCTATCTGACATTCCCTTTTTAAAGGGGGAGAGCTAGTGGTCTGTGGTTCCTTTCAGTGAGCCCTGTTCACTTACTTTTCACACAGAATGCACTGCAGTCATTAGCCAGTAAAACTTGGGAGTGGTCACAATCGTGTGGTAAAGCGTGGTTGTGAGTACCCTTTTTGCTGCTGGATGTGTTCCAGATAGCAGACCCATCACTGGAGGGGGGGGATTAGGGAAGACCATATCTGCCATTGTGTCTGATCCTTAGCACTATTGACCTTGTGCCAGGTTATCCACCAGGACAAAGGAGATTGCTTCCTGTAACACCTGTGAATAACGTGCTTTAGGAGAAAATAATGAACACAGTTGAAATAGTAATACTTCTATTAAGTGAACAGGCCTATAATTCAAGTTCACACTTGGCCTGAAAATATGTGGCCCTATATTGCCCACAGGGCTGCATCATGCTAAGTGCAGGGCTCCATGTGTGGGCATCTTGCTAAGTGCAGGGCTGCATGTGTGACATCATGCTAAGTGTGTGGCTCCATGTGTGACATCATGCTGTGTGTGTGGCTCCATGTGTGGACATCATGTTAAGTGTGTGGCTCCATGTGTGGACATCATGTTAAGTGTGTGGCTCCATGTGTGGGCATTATGCTAAGTGTGTGGCTCCATGTGTGACATCATGCTAAGTGTGTGGCTCCATGTGTGACATCATGCTAAGTGTGTGGCTCCATGTGTGGGCATCATGCTAAGTGTGTGGCTCCATGTGTGGACATCATGTTAAGTGTGTAGCTTCATGTGTGGGCATCATGCTGAGTGTGTGGCTCCATGTGTGGGCATCATGCTAAATGTGTGGTTCCATATGTAGGCATCATGCTAAGTGTGTGGCTGTGTGTGTGTGTGTGGGCATCATGCTAAGTGTGTGGCCCCATGTGTGGGCATCATGCTAAGTTTGTGACTCCACATGTGGACAACATGCTAAGTGTGTAGCTGCATGTGTGGGCATCATGCTAAATGTGTGGCTCCATGTGTGGGCATTATGATAAGTGTGTAGCTCCATGTGTGGGCATCATGCTAAGTTTGTGGCTCCATGTGTGGACATCATGCTAAGTGTGTGGCTCCATGTGTGGGCATCATGCTAAATGTGTAGCTTCATGTGTGGGCATTATGATAAGTGTGTGGCTCCATGTGTGAGCATCATGCTAAGTTTGTGGCTCCACGTGTGGACAACATGCTAAGTGTGTAGCTCCATGGGTGGGCATCATGCTAAATGTGTGGCTCCATGTGTGGGCATTATGATAAGTGTGTGGCTCCATGTGTGGGCATCATGCTAAGTTTGTGGCTCCACGTGTGGATATCATGCTAAGTGTGTGGCTCCACGTGTGAGCATCATGCTGAGTGTGTGGCTCCATGTGTGGGCATCAGGTTGAGTGTGTGGCTCCATGTGTGGGCATCAGGTTAAGTGTGTGGATCCAGGTGTGGGCATCAACCTAAGTGTGTGGCTGTATGAGTGGACATCATGCTAAGTGTGTGGATCCTTGTGTGGACATCATGCTAAATGCATGGATTCATGTGTGAGTGTCTGGCTAAGTGCATGGATCCATGTGTGGGTGTCATGCTAATTGCATGGATCCATGTGTGGGTGTCATACTAAGTGCATGAATCCATGTTGGGCATCATGCTAAGTGCACAGATTCATGTATGGCAATCATGCTAAGTGCATGGATCCATGTTGGGCACCATGCTAGGTGCATGGATCCACACATTGGGCATCATGCTAAGTGCAATCTATATATGGACTTCTTGCAACTGTAAATGCATGGAACCATGTGTAAATATACATTAACTCGCTAAAGTGATGGGTAGTGTGAGGAGTACATGCATACATACAGTACACATACATACATGCACCAGGCATCCTGTAAGCCCCATGTAATGGTAGTTGTTCATTGAGTAGCATTTAGAAAAGACTGGCAGAAGCAATTCTTGATGACACCGGGCATCCATTTGGCAGAAGTCTAAATGACGTGGAGTAGCCAGGGAGGCACTTGTTTAATCCATTAATTCTGTGTTAAATACTAAGGGGTCTGAAAGGATTAGTGATGTTGTTCCTGTGGGGATTTGAAGCTGATCCCGTAGACGAAACCTCATAATCCCCAAGTAGTAAAAATGAGGTGTGCCAATGATCTTAACTTAACCTGCAGATTATGAAATTCATAAGTTGAAAGTTGTTGTGTTAGCCAAACCGATCAACAAAAGGATTATGCTACACAGTGCTTTATATGCCCTATGCGCGCGCACACACACACACACACACACACACACACACACACACATATATACACGCACACTCACACCACTATCTGTGGAGTAAGTCTGTGAGCGCATAATTCTGCTTCTCCAGGATAGTCCAGCTGAGATGCAGCGTCCCATTTTCAGTGGGTTCCTGCTTCTACCCATTTTTACAGCTGGAAGCACAGGGAGGTCAAGGGACTTGCTCAAGTTCACGCATTGTCCACCTGGCTCTGGTTGGATTTGAAAAAGAGATCTCCTGGTTCAAAGTTCTGTGCTCCAGCCACTGGGCTGCACTGCCTTTTTTTGGTAGCGCTTGTTCTGTGTAAATGCCAGGACTAAGTAAACTGTCCCAGAACTAGGTCACCAGCGCCAGTGGAGCAGAGAGGTGCGCTAGCTAGTTCACCAGATCAGTGGAGTTTTCTGTTCTTGTCACTAGAGCGGGGGTACAAGAAACAAGGGGCTGAAAAAAACTTTTTAAATGTGGGAGCGACACTCACGGATGAAGGTAGGGCAGTAGACTTTGCTGTTGCGCCTAGCCCATTTGATGCACTTGTGCCTCAACAGTGGCTGATTTTGCTGCACTGCAACATGTGTCACGGTAGTCTGCATCTAAGATTAGATGCAAGCAGGCCAAAGGTACGTGCAAGTGGCCTCAACAGCGATGCACACTAGACTGTGAAGATGTGTTCTAGCAGTACCCCTTTGCTTCAGGAATAGAAAATCCCAAATTTCTGATGCAGGTCCCATGCATCAGATGTTGGACTCATTGGGTACAGTTACCAAAAGAAAGCGCTTTGGAAAAGCAGCCCAGCGTTTCTAGTTCACAGAATGATCTTCCTCTTTTGTTCATATTATCTCTTTACAGTCCTACTCCACCGGTTCCCCACTCCTTCAAGTATTCCTATGGTGTCTCTCTCACACCTGGCAGACTTACCATGTACTACCGAAACTACCACTTCCAGGTCCGACAAAGTCCTTGTCGGTCCTCAGAATCCAGCTTGTCTCTGTGAGAGCCTCCCTTCTGCCAAGGAGATAGCAACCTTTTGTCTTTTGTGTCAGCGGTCACTGGGCATGGAGCTAGTCTGCTACAAGGTTGGGTGGCATGATAAGAGCCCTGGAAGTCACCATCCAAAGCATGAATGGCATTTTCCCATTGCTGCCTGTCCACCTTCCCTACTCGCATGTGCAGTGATGCCCTATGAGGGGTTGCCCAGCAGTGAACATTCAAGCAATAAGGCACAACAGGGTGTGGGTTATTGGGGATTTACCCACGCCTTGTGTGGTGTGTCACGAGGTGCAGCCGAGTGACTTAACCACACAAGAAGTGAGTAAATCACCCAATAACTCACACCCTGGAGTGCCTTATTGCGATTATACAATGGACCCATGTGTAAAATAAATTTTAAATGTGTGTGTTTTTTTTTTCATAAATGCCATTCCTCAGCTGTGGGTTATGCAGGATTTACCCACGGTCATGTGACATGTTTTGACCAATGAGGTTACAGGATTTTCACACACCATTGTATAATCACCCACAATGCTTATGGCACCACCATTATTCTTCTACTAAGGGCCGCTGTTTGAGCAGGGAGTGATGCAATAAAGTACACCTGCCCATTAGAAGAGAATCAGAAAAATGGTCTATCTCTCTCCCTGTCTGCATCCATTCCTGAGGTCCTAGGTTAAGGGTGCAAATCCGGGCCACCAACATCTCTGAACAGTCCCCCACAGCTTGCTGCCACAGTGCTGGCCTAGTGATCCTGCATTTATAATGCAATAACCACGATAGATACTAGGGAGAGGCAAATTTAACTTCCTGCCTGTTCCCACAGAAACATATTTCTAGCCCTGAGGACAAGCTTGGGAACCAGCGGACACGGGTTCAAATCCGGCCAGTCCAAATCTCTCTAAGGTGCCCATTTTGAATCAAAGTTAAGCATTGGAATGTTCGGACTTCTGAAAAGTGCTGGTGGAAGAGACCAGTTTTACTCTTCCTGTCCTTCAGTTCTTCTAGCTGCGAAAAATGGTCAGATGTGATAGTCTTCTAAAAACATGAGGTGCTGTACTGTATCTTATATGGGCTATCTTGGGGGAAGAAACTGTAAAAATAAATACAAAAATGCCACTGCCTTTAACAAAGCTTAGTGCTTCTATTTGCAGGCAGGCCCGTGATGACTA
Organism: Neoceratodus forsteri; assembly: GCA_016271365.2. Classification (NCBI taxonomy): domain Eukaryota; kingdom Metazoa; phylum Chordata; order Ceratodontiformes; family Ceratodontidae; genus Neoceratodus; species Neoceratodus forsteri. Next base: position 60,396,767 of record CM028132.1, on the reverse strand, counting down.
GTCATACAAAACAAAATTAGAACACTAAGATTTGCCCATAAGTAGCCAGCAAGGGGGTGAGTATACCACAACATGGGAAATGTGGTATGTTTTTTCCCTATTTAAACAAATATATTTGGTCTGGCAGCATAGCCTAGGGGTTAGAGTAACGAGCTGTGAACGAGCTTGGTACATCCAGCAGAGCAGACCTGGGTTTGATTCTCACAGTCTCCACTTGCATACTGTGTGACTCTGAGCAAGTCACTTAACCTCCCAGTGCTCCCAGGTCGCCCCTCAAAACAGGCACTTGTGCCTAGTGGGCCTTACGTGGTTATAAAATACTAAAATAAAATAAATATACATCTTACATATTTCATTTCTTTTTTTTATATGGATTTTTATCCAGAGTTTTTACCCTTGTTTTCGCCCATCCCCAGGCATGCACGTGTGGAGGCACATGCATGCCACGCCTCGAGGCACCCTCCCGCTATTTACTTCCCCCTCCTGCCTGTGCTATACATTGGACCTCCACCCGATGGGAGCGGAACTGTTTGGGGAGGGGACAACCTCCCCAAGAGAGGAGAGCTGCCTTTCAGCTGCTTAGTCATGCTCCCTCTCCCCCCAACCCGTGCCAGCTCTCCAATGACCCAAGATCGTTCCCAAACCCAGGTCACTGTTGCACACCCCAGTCCTCTGCGCCACCGGACTGGCAGGCATATTTCATTTCTAAATGTAAAAAAGGAATGGGGACCCCAAAGTTAGTCATGGGTTGGGTGACTGAAAGCATCTTACAGTGTTTGTCCCAGCAGCACTAGGTTTGGAGAGTCACTACCATAAGGCAGACCTGGGATCACATTCAGACTCCCTACATCAGGCCAGTGGATTTTAGAGCACAGTGCTCAGCCTGGGCTGCTACAAGAGCGCCTCTTTTCTGCAGTTACAGTGGAGAGACAGAGGACATCAGGAAGGGAAGGAGGGAGGGTGGCTGGGTATTAGGAAGAGTTGAGGGAAGTGAAGGGAGGGAGGAGAAAAGGAAAGAGGTGAGAAGGAAGATGAAAGGGAAGGATGGAGGATGTAAGGAAGGGTAAAGGGAAGGAAGGCATTGGGAGGGAAAGGTAATGTAGGAAGAAAGAACAGAAGGAAAGGAAGGAAAGTCGAGGGAGGTTATGGAAAGCACAGGGAGGTTAAGTGAGATTGAGGAAGGTTAAGGAAAGCACAGGGAAGTTAAGTGAGATTGAGAGAGGGCATGGAAAGGTCAGGGAGGGCAAATGAGATTAAGGTAGGTTAAGGAAAGCACAGGGAGGTTAAAAGAGATTGGGGGAAGCTAAAGAGAGCCCAGTGAAGCTGAGGGAAGTTCAGAAAGCTCAGGGAGGTGAACTTAAGGGATGTTAAGGAAAGCTTAGTGAGGGGAAAGTGAGACTGAGGGAGGGAGGTTAACTGACATTGAGGGAAGTATTGTCTAATTCCTCCACAGCACTAAATAAATTGCTGCCAAGTAACTTGCTACAGATCATGCTTCCCACCACCATCCCATAGCTCTGGAGGGCATTTTCCTGCTCACTATGCAAATGTGGCTGCCAGGTGTGCGATTGGTTCAGCAATGCCTGTTTGCATAGAGTGAACTGAGACGTGTGCTTTACAGTCGTAAGATGGTGGCAGGAAGTACGATCAGTAGCAAGTTAGAGCTGTGATTTATATAGTGATACAGTGGAATTAGGGGAAAAGTTCTCTTTCCACAGAAAATGTTTAATCAAGAGGGTAGCCTTTGGGTGGGAACTTTTTTAAGCAGTGAGGCACGACGGGGGTGGGGGGTGATTTACCACTAGGTTTGGCACATGCTGTTTACCATGACAGTGGGATTAGCAGTCGGCGACCCACCACTTTGTGTCGTATCACCACTAGTAGTGGAGTTTTATCTTTATACAGGTAATAAAACATGTCGGTACAAAGACAATTAGAGCACTATGATGAGAGGTACGACATCTTTAATAAATTTTTAAGTTAAGAATAGAAACAAGCGCCCATCCCAGTATCACAGTGGTAGTGCTTTTGCTTACCACACTGCTGATCTAGGTTTGGAGAAATTAGCTCAGGTTGTTGGGAATCGGCTAGGGGAAGGAGGCTTGAGTGCCCCCGGGATAGCTCTCCTCCTCGGGGAGGGGGGGGGACACAGAGTGCTCTGCAACATGTCTGCCAGCTGGTGAAGGGCAGGTGGCAACGCAACTGGAAACACCCGGAGGAGAGAGGGACTCCACTGGGTGCCAAACCCAATCATGTACATGCGTCGGCATGGCTATCATTGCACACCGGCAAGCCTCTAGAGAAAAAAAAAACCCTGGCAGGCAGGATAAGGCCTGCACCCCTCTAGGCCCAACACTACTGACCGAGGCACCCACACACCAGTTGGTCCAGGGCAAGTGATGAGGTAAATCTCGGAGAAGGTAGGTGTTGGGGGTGGCATAGGAGCAGAAACACTGGATAGGAAAAGGAAACGTCACTTCACACAGTGGCAACATATGGTGCACATGGAACTTGTGTGAATACTATGTGGTATTCACACAAGAAGTCACAGCCAATCACTGGGTAGGATATCCTTAACATTTAAGAGCAGGGATGGGGGGATCCAAGTTCCGGTTAAACATAAAAAATGGTGTCAGATTGGTGTTATTCTCAGAGCACCAATGCACACTGGTGTGAATTGAAAAGAATGGCTGCTCACCAATACAGTCGCCACTGCTTATAACGGGTACATTTGTGCAGGCACATTCTGCCTGTTATAGCAAGTGGTCACTGTAACCTCTGTGCTTGAAAAAAGTTGACGATCGGGTGCGGGACTCCTTTGTCCTTTGTGACAAAGTGCTTCTTGTTCCTGTAATCAAGTGGTGTGCCACAAGGTTAGGATCGGAAGGAGGGGAGAGTCACAGTACAGTACTGTAATTGCGGCTCTAGAGATGTGCGATTGTACTGCTCACAGGATATCTGGTAACTGGCTGCTTATTTTATATGTTACTGGTGGCAGACATAGAACTGACAGGACAGTACAGTATAAACAGATAATGTGCAGACAACAGAGCAGAGTTGAGCTCCGACCAGATGCACGATTGTTCTGCACACTGCTGGGACCCCATCTCCAAGCTGACAGCCGCAGAGCCCCAATCCCCATGACTGAATTGCGGCACTGAAACAGGGTCAAATAATTGCTGCTTTACAGGCTCCCTGATCTACAGCACCACCCCAGACATTCTATGCCCTTTCTATTTCGGGCAGATTAGCTGCTAATTAGTGTCAGTTCACACTTTGGCAAGCTCCGCAAATTGCATGCTGAAGTGTGAACTGACATTAACTAGCAGCTTATCTGCCCGAAATAGACTGTGGCATAGAATGCTATAACCAGCATGTTTAACATCAAATCCTATGGAATGGGCAAGTAGTAAATACAATTTACCCGGAATAACCAATTGCCCATTTAAACCACGGGCGCTATAAGTGGAGGGGACTGTATTTCTAAACAAAATACAATATTTATACGAATTCACGTGGCCAGTTGTAAAACTGGAGAACCTCAGTGGTTTGTGATAGTTAATCACTTCTTCAGGGGGACTGCCGCAGGCTTTCAGAAGCAAGTTCCTTTCAGAATGATTCTGTGGTGCAAGGCATTGTTTAAAGACTTCGTTCCCGCCTTGAATACAAATTGCACATTCTTTGGCTCCTCCTACTATAGTTCCCTGCTACATCCTGGCATCTACCTAATCATGAACTGTTGGGGGTATCTAGCTATACAAGTAGCCACATGAGTTCAAATAAATACTGTGGTTTTTTTTTTTTTAACCTTGTATTTATGCCCCCAACTACCTTCTCTCTCCACTCTCTCAGACATCCACTATCTGCGTTCCCCTGGTCTCGCTGCGGTCTGCCCCTAGAGTACCTGATCCACTAGCCTAGGTACCCGGATAATCCCCCAGGCAGGGTGAGAAGGGACCCCCGATGCTTACCTCCCCAGAACCAGCACATTGAGTCGTGGATCCTTGTACAGCGGGGTCTGCCGTTGCGAGCCAGAGAAGCGCAGGGTGGTGTCATCGCCTTGGAGAGACCGAGGGGTGTTTCTGTGTTTTCTCCCCTAGACGTCGGTGTGCATTGGAGCCAGTGAGCAAGGAGGCACACTGAGATGTGCCTCCCGCCCTGCCTCCTGCCGACATCTACGCAGTGCCCTTGCTGTTGCTCCAATGTATCGCACCTACCCGGAGGGCTCCTCAGATGGCGGTATTGGTGAGCCTGCAGAACCCCCGGAGAAGGAGGCAGCCGTTGGTGCTCCATCCTTCCTCCCTACTCGACCCGCGCCCTGGCTCATTCCCGAACCGGTCGCCCGGCGTGGTGCGGAGTGTGGCGTCCAGTGCCTCAACCCTCAGCGCCACCGGGCCGGCCTCTGTGTTTTGTTTTGATACATTGGTGAGGAACTGGTCTTTGCAGTTTATGCCATTAACATTTGTGCCTTTTTTTTTCCCTTTCAGTAGAGGTCAGTGTAGCACTGTACTGTGTATGTATCACTGGAGCCCTCTGGGCCCCAAGTTCTCAGAACCAGAATGTGCTAGATTTCCAAACCCCTGTCCGTACCGCGACTGCGGGGAAAAAGACTGGTGTAAGTGGGTCTGAACCTGTGGAGCCACAGTTTTTCCCTAGCCAGTATTTTCAAAGGCAGAGCCAGTTTACGACCAGCTCCCCGATTTACGACAGCTTGCTAATGATTTTTCCGCGCAGCTGCGGGGAAATGTTAATGCCTGGTGGGACCTGGCCTAACATTGCCCGCAGCTGTGCCAACTGAAAATAGGGAACTCCACAGGTGTGGAAATTTCGGTCCATGGCAGTTGTTGCTGAGCGGGACTTAGTCCTGGGACGGACTGAAAATCCAGCCCCATGTCTTTATGAAAAGTTTGATAATGCAATTTGTTAATGCACACTTTCCCTCCTTCTAAACAAAGAAAAACTGAACTGAACACCTAAATATAGTAATCTTTAGGCTGGGCTTCAGCCACCTGGGCAACTGGTGTTTGCATTCAAGCCCTGGAATTCCAGCTCAGGGTCAGGCACATCGTGGAGAAGAGGAGCCTAGGGAGACAGGATGCAGAGAACTTGGTATTCTTGCAGTCTCTGCTGTCCAGTCACAGAGAGCCATTGGTTAAGGAGGCTGCAACTTGCTCACCCTGCCGGATGGAATTATTTATTTTTATTTATTTATTCATTCTCGGATTATAATGCCTTTGAGCACATAACAGCTCTTTTACAAAGGTTCCATGTCAGTGGGATGGGTGACAGACATACAATGGATAGTATTACATAAAACTTTGACAAGAAAGTATTTAAAATGACAATATGAAATTAACATTGCAACTAAAATTAAAACTATGAATCAGTAGGAAATCAAAAATAACCTAATGAAAGGAGGCAGCCCAAGGTGCTTTGTCAAATAGGTATAGGTAGATTTGTTTGAACAAAAGTTCAGGTAAGTGAAGATAAACAGTGGAAATAAAGTGGAGGGTGAGAAGGGTGAGGTGAAAGAAGGATCGGGGAAGGAGGCAGGAAATAGGGCAGAGTGGTTAGGGCGAAAGTGGTCATTCGCAGAGAAAGGGGGAGAAGTAGGTACACGAGGATGTGCCAGTACTGCTGAGGTAGTGCCACGTCAGTTGAAACAGTCACAGGAACTGTTAGCTGTAAGATGCTGATGAAGAGTACCTTTAAATGGTCCCAATTTTGGTAAGGTAGAGATATCCCTGGGCAGCGCATTAAATCATAGTGGTGTTTTATATGCAGACAATCGTTGCCCTTGTGCAGTCCAGCATCTTGGGACAGAGAAGAGTTGGCTGACTGAGCTATGCATGTGCTGGGAGCTGCAAGAAGGGTTGCGTAAGTTGGTAACACCAGAAGGCAGGAGCCCGAGAAGTGCCTTCTTAGTTAGCAAGCAGGTTTGATAGTGAATCCTCCCATTTAGTTGAAGTCGACCTGTTTGCGCATACAGTTCACATGTATGGGTAAGACGTGCTGCTCCAGTAAGAAGTCGGCATGCTTTATTGAGTGCCACTGATATTCTGCGGAGGGTAGGGGTGGAAGCTGAGCCGTAGACAGCCAGACCATAGTCAACACTGGATACTGTGGAGCTATAGATAGTTAGTATAAGGGCTTCAGGCTTTAGATTGTGTCTATGTCTATGGATTGCATTAGATTGCAGACGCTAGCATCATGGCCGAGGGAAAAGAGATCCCAAACAGGGAAAATGGTTTAAAAAGAATACTAGCAAAAAAAACGAGGGCCAGATTCTCAGTTGCCATGGGGGTGGGCACATAAAACTGGCAGTGTGCACTGTTGCCAGAATCAGCAGTAGTAGATTTTATGCAGTGCCCTTCCCCAGGCACCCAGGGCATTTTACACAAAAAGTGCAAGAATAACAGTCAGTTAATAAATAAAATATAAAAGTGTCATGAATCAAACGGTTATAACAAAGTAAGACTAAAACTAAGCTGGGAAGAGACTAATGGGGCTATACATTGCACCCAGTGCACATTGAAGGGGCACGGTGTTCCCCTTACAAGTGTGGCGCAGTGCAGATCAGTGCTCCAGGTTTAGCAGGCTCAGTCGTGGATCATGCCCACTAGCATCTCGGCATGCTCCCATAAACACCACTTCTGGTGCAGGTTGCAGTGGTACAAGGTGGTGCCACTTTTGCGGTGTCAGGCAGTCAACAGTCTGGTCCATATAGTGCCCCCCTTCCTATAACAACAGTTGTTCTTAACGGCACTGGTAGCCCCCAAACCCTATTCCCCCACCCCATTTCCAAGTAACCCTTGCTGTCTAGTGATACCCCCCAACAATTCTTTCCCGGTGGGCCTCTGGTGCCTGACTTGTAAGTATGCAGATGCAGGACCTGGGTTTAACAACGGGTGGGCGCTGCAGTTTGGCTGCAAGGGCTACGATGTGTCCCATGTGACTCTGTGAGCCATTTGCACAACAGACCAGGCCTACAGTCGGCTGCATCTGTAATACTATAAGCAGATGCAAGGGAATGGTTTGTCACCCACTCAACGAGGTCACAGAATATGCGTTGTTGCCAGCAGTGTAATTTCACGAGAATCATTAGGGTTGCAACCGCAACCTCTGGCTACCGCTAAGTGACACCCTTGGCTGGTATAAAGTGTTTTTGCAACCAGTTTGCATCAGCGACTGCTCCTAAGAAGTGGGACCCTAATTCTTTTACTGTAAGTGTGCTGATTGTTCTTTTTTTTTTTTTTTTTTTTTTTTAAGACATTAGCCTTTTCATTAGAAGGCAGGTGTCAAATTAGATATGAGTGGCAAAAGTATCCGAAATTTGTGTGGCAGAGATATCAGGAAAGGGGCAGTAAGGAAAAAAGCATTTTGGCACTACTGTATGGGAAATCTGAATATCACTTTTTTTTTTTTTATTTAAACACAGTATCTTATACTCTGAATATCACTTTTCTAGTTAAGCACAATATAATATAATTTTAATATCACGTGTTAAATGCAGTATCTTATAGTCTGATCATCACGGTTTTTGTTATCCACAATAGATTACATTCTGAACATCAGTTTTTTTGTTTTTTTATTAAGCGCAGTATTTTAAAGGTAAAACATTAATTTTATTAACTGCAGTATCTTATAATCTGAACATCACTTTTTTTAAATGCAGTATCTTGTAGACTGAACAACACTTTTTTAATTTTTTATACTTGTTTTATTTTATTATCTTACAGCTTTAGAATACACTAACTTATCGCTTTGCAATTATACAGCCAAACTGAATTCTTTCTTAGTGTACAATTACTTTTACAGTTTTAGGTACTTAGTATCTCAACTTTAAAAAAACATTCATAAGAAGAAAATTAAAAGAAATTAATTTTGGCAAATATTAACAAACAGCAGGCAGGGTCTTTCCTTTATGCTAGCTGTACATTGATACATATATAGTCGTTAATTACCACGGAAATTAATACTCTGTATGAGACCGTACATTTCTAATTACATTGCTCTGTACCATTCATCTCCCACATCCAGCGTATACCCAACTTTCTCCTGGTAGAGTTCCCACCTTGCCCATCTCAACAGAAAAGTTTCTGCTCGATTCTATAAGCCCATTGAGATTTGCTCATTTTGTTGAATTTGCATTATTATTGCTTTCCACTCTTTAAGGCAGGGTGGGGTTATTTGGAACCATTTTTTTGTTATTGACTTGTACCCCGAACCTAGTAGTATTGCCCAGAGATATTTCTGGGCTTTGTCTTGTAGCCCTGACGGTGGCATACCCAGGATTAAGTGATGGGGCTCTATCTCTTCTTGTATGCCCAAAACCCCCTTTATGTTTTCCATAACTTGGGTCCAGAATCTACTTATACCTGGGCATTCCAGAAAAATGTGCATTTGCGAGGCATTCTCCTCTCCACAGTCCCTCCAGCACCGGGAGGAGCCCCTCTGCCGCCCCAAGAACTTTGTGGAGGGGACCAGGAAATATCTCACTCGCACCTTCCAGACGAACTCCCCCCATGTCGGAGATGAGGTGGTCGCCCAAGTATCTCTCCAAATCCTCTCCCATTCTGCGGTGGTTATTGGGCATTTAAGCTCCCGCTCCCATTTAGACTGTACCGAAGCAATAGCGTTCCCTGCCCGGGCAGTGCTATATTTATATAGGACCGTTATTGCTTTCTCCCCATATTGCGAAGACCATATTCTCTGGAATGGGGGGTCTCTCTCAACTACCCAGGTATTCTTTTCCTGTAACCTCAATTGTTTAGAAATGTAATCTTTTATTTGATAGAAGAATAGCCTGTCCCTCTCTGTCCACTCAAATTTTATTTTAGCCTCCTCAAAACTCAATGTTTCATCACCTCTCATTAGCTGCCAGGGGGCCTCTAGCCCTTTATTTATTTGGGATTTGTACCATTGATTAGTGAATACAGGAACCAGAATGAGCCATTTATATCTCCAGCAGTACTGCTGGTGTTTCTCAATCTTCATGCCCATCTGCCATCCTCTAAGGATGGACAGAGTCGTGAACGGAGCTATTCTGAGGGTCTCTCTAAGGTGCTTAGGTGAAAAAAGACTCGTCTGGAAGGGGATCTGTGTTTCTCTTGCCAAGTCAGTCTGCTTCCACCATGCTTGATAGGTTTTGTTTCCCCATAATAAAGCTAACCTCGCCTGTGAAGCAGACCAGTACTCACGCAGCGAAGGGAGGGCTATACCCCCTTTATCTTTAGGAAGTATAAGCTTCGCAAAACTTACTCTGGGCTTTTTATAGTTCCATAGATAATTATTTAACAATTTTTGCCAAGACAGAAGTTCTTTGGATGTGAGGGAGCAAGGGACACATTGGAATAAGTACAGAAATCTTGGGCGAATATTAATTTTTAGGGTTAGATTTCTAACATAGAATGTTGTGGGGAGCAGGGACCACCTACTTAGATCCTGTTTTATTTTATGTACTAATGGGTCGTAGTTTTGGGTAAATAATCTTCTCAGATTTGTGGGGATTTGTATTCCTAAGTACCTGATACTTTCTTTCTCCCACTTGATTGGGAACTGTTTTTTGATCAATGGAGTCGGATGATAGTTAAAAATCAGAGCTTCTGATTTACCCACATTGAGGGTAAACCCCGGAAGGCTTGCAAATTGTTCGATTAAGGAAAAAAGCGTCTGTAGTGATTTTTCTGGGTTAGTAATATATAACAGGATTTCATCAGCGAACAAGGCCAGCTTCTGTTCCACTCCCCCTACCGCCACCCCTTGTAATTCCTGCGCCTGTCTCAGGCCCTGGGCCAAAGGCTCTATATAATAGGCGAACAGGAGAGGGGAGAGGGGGCAGCCCTGTCTGGTTCCACGCTGTAGGGTGAATTTCTCCGAAATGTGGCCATTAGCCCGTATATAACCTATGGGGCTTCTATAGAATCTGAAGATGGTCTCCACGAAAGGGATAGGGAACTTTAATACGAGGAGGACTTCTTTTAGGTATTTCCATGTTACTTTATCGAAGGCTTTTTCTGCATCGAGTCCCAGCAAAATTGCAGGAATACGCTTTTCATTAATCTGCTCTATAATATAGGCCGAACGTCTCACGTTATCTTGGGCTTGACATCCGGGAATGAAACCACTTTGGTCTATGTTTATTAAGAGTGGGGCAAGCTCAGCAAAACGTTTGGATAATATTGTGGCCAATATTTTGTAATCTGTGTTTAAAACAGAGATGGGGTGATACAAGGGACAGAGGGTTGGATCTTTACCCTCCTTGGGTATGACTGAAATTATAGCCTCATTCCAAGGGGGGGATCTCTCCGTTCGGTGAAGTAACAAACATAAACACCCTAGAAAGTAAAGGTAGCAGCACCTTAGAAAAGGTCTTATAAAACTCCCCCGGGAACCCATCCGTCCCTGGACATTTACCTGTTTTTAGGTTTCCTAGTACAGCTGAAATCTCCCTGGATGAAATTGGGGCTAATAAACTCTCTCCCTGTTTTTGGGTTAAGGATGGAAGTTGGAGGGTAGATAAAAAGCTTTGGATCTCTCCTTCGGGAAGGTCCGTTTGCTCTGTATAGAGGACAGAATAGTAGTCCCGCAGGGCCTCAGTGATGGTTCTAGTAGTGGTTTTTAGGGCACCAGTAAGCGGATGCTTAATTTTAACTATCGTGGCCTTTGCCTTTCGGTTTCTTATTTGGGCTGCAAGCATTCTGGTAAACTTTGGGCCCCCGTCATAATATCTGTGGCGCAGGTAAACTAGCTTTTGTTCTGCTTCATAATCTAAAATATTGATGAGCTGTTTTTTGAGAATATTCAATTCCCTTGTGCGTTTATTACAATGTTTTACCTTTTGTTCTTCTTCTAGATTAGCTATTTTGGTTTCTAATAGAAGTCTCCCTTCCTCCCTCTGTTTTTTCTTATGTGAGGAGATTGCAATAATTTTTTCCCTCACCAGCGCTTTAACCGTATCCCATAGTATTGAGACTGATGTCCCTTGTACGTCATTGTCCTGCACTGCCTGAGTTATAGCACTGGAAATCTCCTCCTGTGTCTCCTTACCCCTGAGTATTGTTAAATTGAGTCTCCAGAGTGTCCTTTTTTTGGGGACCAGTGAATGGATTTTGCAAAAAATGGGCCTATGGTCCGAAAGAGAGAAGTCTCCCTGTCAAATTTCCCCGATACTTCCCATATGCTCTCTTTGAGCTATTAGGTAATCCAAGCAGGAATAAGAATCATGAGCCTGGGAGTAAAACGTACGTCGGTTATCCGACCCCCGCAACTGCCTCCAGATATCCTCGAACCCCAGCTCCTGCATCAACTTCTGTACTTTTCTGCCCAACATAGATGCTCTACCCTGGGTAGAACCACCCCGTCCCCCTGTTATGTCCAAGTTGAGGTCCCCTCCACAAATCAGGCTACCCTCAGCCCAACCCGCTAGTTTCGAAAAAAACGTCTGGTAAATTGAGAATTCTGAGGCTGGAGGAATATATACTGAGGCAAACGTTATGTGTTGACCTTCCAACTGACCCTTAACAAGTACAAACCTACCCTCTTTATCGATTACTTTATCTGACACTTCAAATGGGGTACCTTTTCTGATCAGTACCGCAGTACCCCTACGTCTCCCCATATGATGAGGCAACCACCTGGGAGAAGCCCAATTTCTCGAATTTTTTATGTTCAGCATTCGAGAGGTGGGTCTCCTGTAATAGCAGAACATTCGCCCCCTGATGTCTCATCGACTGGAGTATCTTAGCCCTTTTAATAGGGTTGGTGAAACCGTGCACATTATATGTGCATACTACCCAGTTTTGTGCCATTTCATAAATTCGAGGGCATTTCCCGGATCTGGTCTCCTTCCTCTACATAGCTTCCCCCCTGGTAGTTGCCCCATTTTTTCCTCAAATTCACTGTTCTCAGTACAGCCGCACTAACACCTGCCTTATTCAGTTGCCCTGCTTTGCCAAATATAACCAAAAATATATAACAAACTTTAAACTTTGATAACATATCAACTGTTTAAACTTACACATGAAATGTGCTTCCAAGGTTGGGGGCTGTACTAGAATTGTTAGCCCCTTTGTCCTCCTTAATAGGGAGAGCGGGGATATTTACCATTCCGTTTCCGGGGGACCCCCCTCCTAGAGCCTCACTAACGCTAGGCTCCTTTAAGGTGCGCCTTAAAGCAAGGTCATCACCTACTCTGAGCCGGGCAGGCCCTGTTTACGCCTCTAGGGCTTTATTTTATTTTCTGAGGGGGATCTCGGATCTTGGCCTTATGTCTCAGCCTCGTATCCCCTCTCTTTCTAAAAGGACAAAGCACGTTATGCCCCACCTTTTTTGCCTTCCAGGGTGTATTCCCACCATTTAAACCCTGTGAAATTTATCTTCAGGAGTTTCCAGAGTGGGGGGGGGGGATCTGGTGCAGCAAATGGGCCTCTAAGCCCCTCCACCCATGAGCCTACTATTTTAAGTAGTGCGCTTTCTGGCTCTCCTGCGATTAGCAGTCAGACCTGATGTGGGAAGAATAAGCCCCCTGCAGTTAACCAAATCAAAGATAGCGCTCTTTTGATGAGAGATATTTACAGTGTTCTCCCCTCAGATTTTTCATGGAGGTACAGCTGCTCATTATGTATATGATCCCCAAGGCCTCCTCTCCGCACAGGGTAGATGATAGAAGGTCCGAGGGTGTGGTCTAATAAGAGCATCTTCAACAGCAGGATAGGTGACAGGGGGAAAAGGGAGAAAATTAACCCACTCGTCGCACCCTAGAAGGCACCATTATAATGAGTAATACAAGGTCTCTAGGTTCTGTCGACTGTCCATTTGACCAAATACAGAGTTCCCATTTAGAAGTACTTTTATAATCATCTCTTGATTTTTTGGCAAGTTTTTAGATCTGCGGCCACTCTTTAGACAATAAGAGAGTTTATCCCTTGGAAAAAGTAAGTAGCTCCGCGTGGTTAAGGCTCGCTCATGGGGGAGATTCTCTGTGTACCACCTTCTTCACAAGGAGTCTCTGGATAGTACCCATCAGCTCAGTGTGCATCCCTCTTCTGGTTCCCCCCGTCTTCCTGTCAACCGCTTGCTGGTTGGAAGGTTCCCGAGTTCCCACTGCTTGATTCCTTCTCTCCTTGATCACCATTCCACGTTTCCCCAGGGCTTCTAAGGCTTCATCCACGGAAGTGTAGATCTTCGTCCCATCGTCCCAAAAGACCCTCAGCCTTGCAGGGTAGGGAGTGTGAAAGCGTATAGACTTTTCCTTAAGCGCTCTCAGAACAGTCAAGTACTTCACCCTCTCTGCTTGTATTTCAGCTGGATAATCGTGGTCGATGTACAGCCTATGGGTTAAATATCTAATATCCTTCTTAGCCCAGGCTCACCTTAGAATTTCTTCCTTAGCAGAGAAGGAGTTCAGTTTGAAAACTATAGATCTTGGTCTCGCTGAGGGGTCAGCTGGTTTTGCCTGGAGCGCACGGTGAGCTCTTTCAATATGGAGCGTCATGGAGGGAGGGAGGTCGAGTACGTCCTTCAACAGATTTTCCAAAAAGGAAGACATTGGGGCAATCTCGGAGTCCTCCGGGAGGCCATACGGTCTTAGATTCTCTCTCCGAGAGTGCCCTTCCAAGTCCAAACATTTTGCCCTTAAGGTTTCCGTTTGCTGTAGCAAGGTGTGTATAACCTTAGTCACTTGTGTAGCTGTGTCTTCAGTCTCAGAAAGCCTTTCCTCCAGCTGGTTACCCCGAGACTCGAAAGCTGTTAATTGCTGTTGTACTGCTCGGAACTCTTGCTTATTTTCTTTCCTTGATTTGGTTGTCTCGTGGAGCAACCTCTCAAATCTGGACCGTGATAGTTGCTGAGTCTCTCCGTCTGTGTCATATTCCGGGGAGCGCCGGCCCTGCGGCGAGGAAGCCCTGCTGGGTGGGCCCGACTTTAATCTGGCTGCATCCTTGTTGCTCATCTTGTATTCCTGCCAAGATTTACCTCTGTTTGTTTGCTGAGAGTGTCCCCCTTCGCTTTTGGACATCTTGGCTAAGTTCTAAAGAGTTTTTTGGGGGTTTCTGGGTCTGCCTGGCTCAGAGCGTCACGGACTAAGCTTGCATCGATGCCATGACGTCACCGGAAGTCCGAACAACACTTTTTTAAAGGCAATATCGTATAGTCTGAACATATTGTTTATTAAACACAGTATCTTGTAGTCTGAAGATCACTTTTTTTTATTAAACGCATTATCTTGCAGTCGGATCATTTATTTATTTTATTAAACACAATATCTTACAGTCCAACATGGCTTTTATTAAACACTTATAGTCTGAACATCAGTTTTTATGTTTGCGCTAGTGCAAAGTAAACATATTGGTATGATAGTGGATTTCAGAGGGGTGCCACTGTCGTCTACAGTGGGCTTGACAGCGTCAGACCAGTCATCAGCCAGGCTGATCATAACACTCCTCTGGGCTTGCTGGGTGGAAACTTCATGTAGTTCAAAGAAAAGAGACGCCCCTATCACAGGCCAGCTCTTTGCTTTGATCTGCATGACACTGCCCAGTAAAAACACCTGATAGGCATCATGATCAGCCTGCGCCTTGTCCTCCCCTGCCGCAATGCAACTAACTGCACACATAACACTTGCCCAACCTCTGTTTGCCCCTTTTAAGCAATCCCACCCTTTGCCAAGTATCCCTCTTACGTCTCCATTGATCCCTGTGCCCCTTAAACAATCCCTTCCTTTGCCAAGTATGCCTACCACCTCCCGTTTGCTTCCCATACCACCTTTTAAAAGATCCGACCCTCTGCCAAGTATCCCTTCCACCTCCCCTTCACTTACCGTGCCTTGTTAATACGAATCCAGCAGTGGTGTGCCCAGTCCCTAGTGTCAGTACCTGAAATAAAGAAAACCGTCCCTCAGTGTGGGTTTTTTTTTTTTAATTTTTAAAAATTTTGTTTACATCCTATAAAAAGAAAATGATCCATCGATGCCTGTTGATGCCACCATCCCCCGGCGCCACTGCCCTCTTCCCCCAACCGATCCCCCACTCAGCACCCACCACCCCACACCCACTTCCCCTTACTTACCTACTGGGAGTCCGATGCTGTAATCCTCTGTAGACCGGAAACATGTCTTTACTTTACTCTTCGGTGCTGGACCAGGAACTGAGGTAATGCGGTGTGCTATGGTCAGTGTATTTAAATGCATTTTGAACTGGTACTCATAATTTGGTCATTTTTTATATTTGTCCCCCACATTTTCAACATGGCCTTTTTGGGACCCCACCTCATGAACAAGGTAGGTGAAATTTTTCAAATCTGGCCCAAAAGGCAATTCCACAGTCACTCCACCTCATTAACATGACCGATGTCATTTTTCAAACCCCGCCCCCCAAAAACATGTATTTTGTAGTCGTTCCAAGAAATCACCTTTTGGGTGGGATTTGAACGTTTTTGCCTACCAAGCTTCTGAGGTGGGGTCATAAGAAGATTATATTGAAAGTTTGGGGTCAAAATATAAAAAAATAAAGTTATGAAATTACGGCGAACATTTTCAATGCTCGCTCATTACTTTGGTAAGTGTTAGCATTTTGGCCCCAGATTTTAAGCGTGGCCATTTTCACCACTTCATGAATGACAAATGTCATTTTCAAATCCTGGCCAAATGTATTTTCACTGCAGGGCGTGAAGAATTAAAAAAAAAAGCCACCCTTGTTAATCATAACACGGAGACATAAAAAGACTGTTGTAAATTTGGCGTCAAAATGTGAACAAACAACTAAGTCATGAAGAAACTTTGAATTGTTCCAGCATTTACGTATGACTTTATTTTTGCAGATTCTGGCCTCTAAGGTTCAGCATATTCCTTGTGTTACCTCGCCTCATGAACATGACAGGTGTCTCATTCAAATCCCCTTCAAAACATGTTTTCGCAGTCGCGCTGTGAAATCAACTTTCAGAAGGGATTTTAAAAAATTCCACCTCTCTTGATCATAACGTCAGGTTATAAAAAGACTATGTTGGAAATCTGGGGTCAAAATGTCAGACTCTACTGAAAATTAGATATTACCTCTCAGCTGGCCAGCCCTCGGTAAATATAATCTAAAAATGTGTAAAAGCAGGACACCACTGAAAATGAGATATTGCATCTCATCTGGTCTATCCTGGGTAAATATATAGCAAAAATGTGTAAAAATAGGATCCCAGTATAGCAGAGCCCCCACTGAACTGTGCATTTATGCTGCGCAATCCTGGGAAAAATACATTGTAAAAGCTAGGCCCCCGCTGAAAATATAACTTGCCTTTTAGCTGGGCTATCCTGGGTAAATACATTACAAAAATGGGTAAAAGGGGAGCCCCATCAAAAACATGATACTGCATCTTAGCTGTGCTATCCTGGGTAAATACAGTGTAAAAACTGTGAAAAGCAGGACCCCATTGAAAACAAGATGGCATCTATGCTGTGCTATTCTAGGTAAATACATTACAAAAATGTGTCAAAGCAGGACCCCATTGAAAATGAGATACTGCGTCTCAGCTGGGTTATTCTGGGTAAATATATTGCAACACTGTGTAAAAACGGGACCCTACAGCAGAACGCCACTGAAAGGGAGATGTGCTGTTGTATCTAAGATGATCTGTCCTAGAAAAATACATTGTAAAAGCAGGACCACGCTAAAAACAAGATATTGCATCTCACCTCTACTATCCTGGGTAAATACAGTATAAAACTTTGTAAAATCAGGACCCCATTGCAAATGATATATTACATCTTGTTTGGTCTATCTTGGGTAAATATATAGTAAAAATGTGTACAAACAGGACCCAGTACAACAGCATGCAAGCAAATATTTGGCATTGACAAATGCTTGTTTGATTAAACACAGTATCTTATAGCCCAAACATCACTTTTTTCATTAAACAGAATTCCTTATAGTCTTAATGTCACTTTTTTTATTAACTTCAATAGCTTATAGTCTGAAAATCACTTTTTTCATTAAACACAGTGTCTTATAAACCAAGGTCCCATCTGCCTGTTCTGGTGGTAGTTCAGGTGGATGTTAAAGATCCCATGGCATTTCTCGAAAAGGGTAGGGGGAAACCTAAAATGTAACAGACGTGAATGAAGGTCCTCAGATAGCTGCCTGCTAGAATGTCCCAGGCGTATCACCAAAGTGGGTTGGAGAGCCTTCTCCTGTGCTGCACCCAAGCTGTGGAACTCCCTCCTGGACAATCTGCAGGCACCTGTCTCACCTCCTACTTTCAAAGAGCACTTCATGGAGGCACTATTGCCCAGATCACTTTGTAGATGTTTTTCTTAATAACTGGAGATATCTGCCAGGATCCATAGTTTCAAATTTCCCCCAGTTATTAAAAATACCACTACCAGCTTAATCTGGTTCCATGTCAGTTGGCATTCATCTGTATCCTCCTCTCCTGGGACGAGGCTGAAAATAGGCAGAATCGTCTAGTCTTCCTTTCCTGGTCAACAAAAACTAAATAAATCATAGTCTGAACATAATTTATTTTATTAAATGCAGCATCTTATAGTTTGAACTGATCTGAACATTATTTTTATTATAATGTATGGGTAGCCCTTATTACCCACTGAAAGTAAGCTGTTTACAACCTTATAATGTATGTTAGAACGTTGTATTCATTAAAAATCTAATGTTCCCTAGTCTTGTTGTACCATTGATGTGATGTCACGATGTTGTTGTGCCATCGTGGGTACGTCACGTCGATGGTACAACAGCTCTGCCCACGTTTGCACACGTGCAAGTTGTGCTTCCTATTTGTCATTAACATGGCCACGGCACTTCAGGGTAGGCGCTGGAGGACCTCCTAACTTAAAAGTAAGTACCGTTTTTGTTGAAATCTTAGCTGGCACACATCGCAGAGCCCAACTAATATTAATTTAAAATGCAGACCGGAGTAACAGGAGCGTTGTCACTGGCACAGGCTCAGCATGGGGTTCCCCTACATCACAGCACGACCGGGAAAGAATCCACAAGTTGTTTTTTCGTTACTTTTGCCCATACGCTATAAAAGACAGTGTATGAGCAACAGAGAACAACAACAGTGTCGTTCACTTCTCGAGGTGTCATGACACCCTCAAACCTCTCGAGCTTCGCTCTCGATGTTTCAACGGTTGTCATGACAATCTCCCTAAGTGAACAACACTGTTGTTGTTCACTATCCTCTATATAGTATATGGTTGGCCTTTGTTCTGTATAAAAACCAGGCTGCCCAAAAACCGTGTTGTGCACATTCTAAACTGTTGTGTGCATTCCAAGGTGCTGTTGTGCACATTCCAAGCAGTTGTTACAAAGGTCATAAAATTTTAAATTCCTTATTCACCCACCACCTAGCTAATTAGTAACCACCCAGTGCCCAAATTTGTACCGTTTAACTCGTGAAAGTCTATAAATTTAATTTCAATCATAAAACGGAACAAAGAAATGGCAAGTTTTTGTTTTCTTTTGTTTTTATTTAGGGAGGTAACACTTCTGTGATTTCTGTGTACAAAACCATATACTATATAAAATAAAATATCGGCACCCACACACAACTTGGCATGTGTTTCCATCTTGGGGCTG
This sequence comes from Neoceratodus forsteri, assembly GCA_016271365.2. Lineage (NCBI taxonomy): Eukaryota > Metazoa > Chordata > Ceratodontiformes > Ceratodontidae > Neoceratodus > Neoceratodus forsteri. The sequence goes on along the minus strand of CM028132.1, from coordinate 60,378,189 downwards.
AGATGGCAGCATGGACCTCTCGAGGTTCGCTCTCGAGGTTCATATGCTGTCATTTTAACCCCTCGATGGAAACACAGCCTTGTTGTGTATGGTTGCTCATACGTTATTCTCTATGTAATCCCACTGTTGTGATGTCAGAACCTTATAAACCTTTCTCATCTATGTCATAGCAGTGGGTTTACAAAATGGAATGGCAGTGTTATTTAGTATTCTACACACCCAGAACATGATTGTTAGTCTCAGTACAGTATTCAAATAACATTACAATCATCTCAGTTTACTGTTACTAAGTCTAGCGATCGCTATGTCTGATAGAGGTTTTAGCTCTGGTGCTATTTCGGCCCGCTGTCGTTCAGCCTGTGCATCCTAATAAATTGTTTTCCTACACAATCATGTGGCCGTAGTGCAGATTCATTAAGGTAAGGTTAAATTACTTGTGTTTGGGGGGGTGTTACTTCTCATGTCGAGTCCCATGCACTATAAATGACAATGCCTGATGTACAGGTGATAACCATGGTATAATCACCTCTCATGGTTGCTAGGGCGATGGTAAACCTCTCACACTGCGCTCTCGAGGTTTACTGATGCCCTAGCAACCACTTGAGGTGATTATACCATGGTTCTCACCTGTACATCAGGCATTATCCTCTATAGTAAATGCAGTGTCTTATAGTCTGAACTTTGTTTTTTGATATAATGCCGTATCTTATTGCTGTTACAGTACATATTACTGTGGAAAGTGAAACTGGCCAATGATCACACAGAGTAAGTCATGGTGGGATTCAAACCTAGGTACAAAGGTTCCCTGTTTCATGCCATAACCACTAGGTTCCACTGCTGTCTAGAATTATTTTGGCATATAGACTAAAATCTGTAACTTATAGCTGTAGCCTGTGTCTTTATGGGGTGGGCACTAAGATAGCACGATCCCAGAGCTGTATACTTAACTTCACCAGCACGGAATAGCAGTTAACTAATCCTGGCTGAGTGATGTCTGACTGCTCCGTTGCTGCCACTGCTTCTCAGGATTTAAAGCCTGTGGGTCATGTGACCCACTGACCTAATTATGACACAGTGAGTAACTAGCAGCATCTGTGACAGCCATAGATACAACACAACAGGTGACTGGGGGGTTCCGAATGGTGGCGGTGATGGGGGCCCTGATATAGCCACAGAGGGGTCGCCAACTGGGTTTTCTTGTTTACTCTTACATGAAGAAACAGGTAAACAACACCCAGACGACAGCTACGCACCAGGTGCAGTCTTCTTCAGCTGTAGTAGAACCCACAACAGTCCAAACAAGAACAGGTAACATGATTAGTATATAAAAAGAAGCATACTGATTTTTTTTTTGCTGGAGGAGCCTATATTACTGCAATTGTCTGGATCGGACTGAAGCAGTTTATGGTCTTGCTGCTAAAGTCAAGCTTTACCTACTCCTTTTTTCTCACTCTCTTTTGTGTCGTTGTTGAATATATTTAAACCGCTAACTCTGTTAGTCTGACAGTGCATTTAAAAATAGGCCTTATCCTCATGTGGGGTAATTGGCCAGCAGGGAAAAGTAAGGCGTGTATTTGTGTAAATATGTATGAATATATTACTATAGTGATGTAGAGAGAGTAGTTCAGTATTAAATGGTAATGTATGCAAGTGAGATATGAGAATTTTCTAGGAATGAGGACTTCGCCACTTGTGAGTTGTGCAGTCCTTTGCTACAATTATAGAACTGTAGATAAATGTTACATCTCAACGGTAGCTGTGCGAGAACCTTTTATGCTGTAAATCATTTCTTTACCTGTTGTTGGAGCCGTATGTGTGATGTCACTGCACTTACAATATGCTTCTGTTTAATTAAACTTTAGTAACCCTGCAAGGTTTGAAGTATGCAGCTTGATAGGACACCATTGCCACTGTAAACGCTGCTACGGGAAACTATGGAGGTACCTCCATGACACGTTTACCTCTTCCTTCAGTCTCTCCTACTCCTTAAAGAGCAACTCTCTACTATAAAAAAAAAGCTTCAAAACACTAGATTTACACCAGTTACGTTCTGATTTTTTCTAGTGGTTTTTTTTTTCACTTTTTCCTGTTGTTTGGCCTGCTAAATGTTGTAGATAATGCAGTACTTATTTCACCGAGTCGTTCAAAATGTATATGCTCTCCCCTGCCAACCATTCCGTTGTGGTCTGTGACATCACAATCTGTTCTCATGGCAAGCACTGTGATTTTATAAGCAAAGGCACTGTGAGGTTAACAGGGCAGAAGCACATATTTTTATACAGACTTTTTAGATAGACTGCTAAGATGTGCTGTAAACCTTGGAAAGGAACACTGAAAATGAAAAACAAAAGCATTCTCTAGTAAATTGTAAATAGCTGATATTTAAGAAAGTACATTTTCAAGTGCTGAGTTGCTCTTTAAAGTCAGGGAACAGGAAAAGGCTACCAATTCCTAGGTGTAGACTCTCCGCAGGACACTCCTCTACCAGGTACAGGCTTCCCCAAATATGGAACGGCCTTCCCTCCTCCCTCACCTCCATTGCCGGTTTCCGGTCTGCAGAGGTTAAGCTTAAGAGGCACTACAATACCCCTCTGACCTGTCCAAATGGCTGTAGAGGTATATTTCCCTAATTTAATAGGGGCTTGGTCAGTTTAGTCCTACCCTGACCTTGTTCTGAGTTGGGCCTTCTGTGATTCGACTCTACGTATGCAGTCCGTAAATTGGTACTGTTGTATATATCTGTGCCTGGACATTGGATGTCTTTGTATATACACAATGACTTGTTTAGACTCACAACTAGTTTTGTTGTATTGTTCTGCCTGATTTTTTCATGTGTGTGTGTGTCCCCCACCCCAGTCATAACTGGTAACGAGCCCTTATTGGATTGTGTTTGTAAAGCGTGCTACAAATAAAGAAAAATTGCTGAGGAACTGCGCAAGCTACAAATTGTTCAGTTTCTGTAAGGCAGCAGTACAGTGGGAAAAAAAATGTTTTTCCAAAACAGCTAGTTTGCTACAGACAATTAAGAAAAATATTGGCATATTTGACAAATGGAGTTGTCTAGGTACTGCTTCTGCATTGCACCATGAGTCGTCTTCTATTTTTTTTTATTCTAACCCTTGCCAGGTCAGCGTTGCTGTTTCTGTGCAAAATGTGGTGGTTATCTTTTTTTCTTGAGAAAAAAACTCAGAACATTTATAGAATACGCTAATTTTGGTGGAATTAGAAAATTGTTCTACCAACTAAAACTGCCGGCTGCCTGGAATCTTTTATAGTGACAAAAAGTTAGGGTTCGATTTCTTGCCCAGTTTCATTGCACTGCTGCTTTAAGGCTTGTACCACTCTCTAATATGGTGTTAGTGTACCATATCTGTGCCATAGCTGACAGTTACAGTGCGGTGCAGGACTCCTGGGTACAGGAGTGGACACAGATGTCTCACTTCTTGGGCCTATACAGAGTGGATGTATCCCAGAGGTGATGTATCTTCACACTTTGGGGGAAGGCAAACAATAGCTAGCATAGGTCACAGAAGAGAATGCTCACCTGTGCCACTTACACCTCTGGTTTGGTGCTGAGATGCGACTATAAGAGAGTAGCGGGGGGTAGAGGATACAAATATAAAGGGAGAGAATGAAGGCAAAACAAAATGAAAGTACCTATGGTACTGAAAGGCATCAAGCTGTCCTAAGCAGAAGCAGGACCCCACCATGTCACCAGCCTATGCCACAACAGCTGCCCAGGCGGATGGCAGGATGGAGTACGGTGGGCTCAGGGAGGTTCGGGTGGTGGGGCAGAGACACATCCCCCATCCGGTCGAGCTTAAGAACTCCTACACTGTCTTGAAGGAGTGGGAGAATTCTGCAAGGGAGCCCGAGGCTGCAACCAGGGAGGATGTGAGGGCCCTCCAGAAGGGAGACCCAGTGGGGGGAGAAAGAGGACCCCAGGGGAAGAAGAAGTTACTCCTGATGGGGGACTCGATTGTCCGGGGAATGGATCTGGGCAAGGACAGCAGGGAGGAAAGGGAGGTTAAGTGCCTCCCAGGAAGCACAGCTCGGAGGGAGGAGGAGCAGATCCAGAAGATCACTAAGGCAGTGGCAAGGGGGGTAGAGGTCATTGTCCACCTGGGAACGAATGACCTACCCAAGGACAGGACAAGCGTGGAGCAGGTGCAGGAGGATTTCCGAGAGTTGGGAGGGCAGCTGGGAAAGGTAACAGGCTCTGTGTCATTTTTGGAGGTGCTGCTGGTCCACAGCAGAGGGCAGGATGGGAATCTCCATATCAGAAGCTTCAACACATGGTTGAAGGGCTGGTGGAGCGAGAAAGGGTATGGCTTCATTGGGGACTGGGGACCCACCTGGAAAGATGTGGCCCTGTACTCAAGTGATGGGCTACATCTGTCCAGGAAGGGAAAGCAGTCCTAAATGAATGGTTTAATTGCTTCCTTGACGAGCATTAAACTCAGCCGGGGCAACGGGAACAGAGAGACTCTAGCAGCCTACCCCCACAAGAAAGAGAAGCCAGAAATGAGGAGCAGGAAGGCAAAATGCAGACAGTAACACCTAAATCAAACAAAGGGAAAGGCAAGGGTAGGAAGGCAGCACAAAAAGGTAAAATTGGGGGAGGGAAGAAAGCAGCGGAGCAAAGGTGTAAGTAAAGAGCGGATAGGCAGCAAAACATGGAAGGCCATGGTTGCAAATGCTTGCAGCCTGGGGAATAAATTCCCAGACCTGGAAGCATTGTTAGTAGAGGCAGACCTGGACATAGCAGCAATAACAGAGACCTGATACCCCACAAATCATGGCTTGGATGTTAAATTATTGGGGTATGCTCTGTTCAGGAGGGATGGGGGAGTAGAAAGGTGGGTGGGGTGGCCATGTACATTAGGGAGAGTATAAAGGCAGTGGAGGTACTGGGTAGAAAGGGGGAAGTCGAGGCACTGTGAGTCACCCTTTATTCTGAGCAGGGGTGATCTACAGGCCTCCAGCACAAGGGGGGAGTTGGATTGGGATCTTGCGGATTTAATTCACGCAATGGCAGCAAAAAATGAGATATTACTGCCGGGTGATTTCAATATCCCAGACGTGGACTGGGCCATCCCAGCAGCTGCTTTAAGCAGGAGCAGATTCCCTACAGAGGGCAGGCCTAGGACAGCTAGTGATTGATCCCACCAGAGAAGGGGCTATTCTGGACCAGTAATGACCAATGGGGACAGAATCGCAGACATCCAGGTGGAAGGTCAACTGGGGTCCAGCGACCATCACATAGTGTGGTGTAGCATAGGGACCGAGACACACTCTAGTCACACGAAGGCAAAGGTCTTAGATTTTAGGAGGGTGGATTTTGCTAAAATGGGGAGTTGTATCAAAAAGGCATTGGCGAGAAGGGAGACAGGCAGGAGAGTTGAGGAGCAGTGGGAACAACTGAAGGGAGCCACAGAGGAGGTAACGAGCCAATGCATCAGGTTGGTAAATAAGGGCAAGAGAAGAAGGTACAAGGTAACAGCCAAAAGGGCAGGTTTCAGGAAATATAAGGAGACTCTAAGGGAGGAGGACAGGGAGGTGTACCTAAGGAATCTAAGGGAAGCAGGGAAGGCTGTTAGGAGAGGAAAGGGGCGAGAGGAGAGAAAAATGAGTGCAGACAGTGAAGGGGGAGACCAAGGCATTCTGTAGGTACATTAGCGAAAGAAGGAAGACCGGTGGGGGGGATTGTAAGGCTCAAAGGGGCTACAGGGGTGTGTAAGAAGGGAGACATGGAAAAGGTGGAAATACTGAACAAATACTTCTGTTCAGTATTCACTAAGGAGAGGGAGGATCAGGGCCCACAGCTGGGTAACAGACACAAAGGTGGGGGAAGGTAAACACAAGTCCATTCACAGTGGAGAGAGTCCTGGAGGAGCTCACAAAACTGAAGGTGTGGACATACACCCAAGAATGTTAAGAGAGCTGGCAGCCCTGTTCAAGGAGTCACTCAACAAATGAGTCGTTTCAGAGGACTGGAAGAGGGCACATGTAGTTCCTCTACACAAAGCGGTAGTAGGGAGGAGACGGGGAACTATAGGCCGGTCAGCTTCACCTCAGTAGTGGGTAAGATCATGGAGGCACTGCTTTAAAGAAAGAATAGTGACACACTTGGAATCCAGCGGTGCCCAGGATCCGAGGCAACATGGATTCACAGCAGGAAGGTTGTGTCAGACAAATCTGATAGATTTTTTGACTGGGTGACAAGGGAAGTAAATCGGTGGGGCAGTAGCATCGCCTACCTTGATTTCAGCAAAGCCTTTGACACTGTCCCACATAAAAGGCTGGTCAACAAAATGAGTAGTTCAGGTATGGGGTACACAGTGGTAAACTGGGTTAGGAACCGGCTAACAGACCGGAAGCAGAGGGTGGTGGTAAATGGGATCCAAGCATGGGAGAGGGGGGTGACCAGCGGGGTACCTCAAGGATCAATCCTTGGATCAGTCCTGTTTACTGTCTTCATTAGTAACATTGTGGTAGGACTAGAGGGAAAGGTCTGCCTGTTTGCAGATGACACCAAGATCTGCAACAAGGTGGGTACTCCGGATGGAGTTGGGAGAATAAGGAGGGACCTGGAGAAGCTTGAAAAATGGTCTGAAGTGTGGCAACTAAGGTTCAGTTCCAAGAAGTGCAAAATAATGCACCTGAGGAGAGGGAACCCTGGGGAGAGCTATAGTATGGGGGGGGGGGTGAGTTGACGACCATCACCAAGGAAGAATGGGACCTGGGGGTTATCATTTCTGATAACCTGAAGTTGTCTAAGCAGAGTGCAAAGGCTGCAGGGAGGGCCAGTGGCATGCTGGGGTGCATAGGCAAAGGTATCACTAGCAGAAGCCGGGGTGCCATTGTACAAAATGCTAGTGAGGCCTCACCTAGAGTACTGTGTGCAGTTCTGGAGGCCACACCTTCATAAGGACATTGACAGGGTGGAGGTGTCCAGAGAAGGGCAACTAAGATGGTACAGGGCTTGCACCAGAAAACATATGATGAGAGACTAAAGGACCTCAATATATACTCGCTGGAGGAGATGAGGGATCGGGGGGACATGATAGAAACATTCAAGTACCTTAAGGACATTAACAAGGTGCAGGGGGGAGACATCTTCCAATATAAGAGACGTACAAGAACGAGGGGGCATGATATGGAATTGGAAGGTGGCAGTCTGAGGGGAAATGTGAGGAAGTTTTTCTTCACAGAGAGGGTGGTGGGCACATGGAATAGACTGCCACAGGAAGTGGTGGGGGCGAGCACAGTGGAAGGTTTTAAACATGCATGGGACAGGCATAACGGTACCTTAGAGGTGGGAAGGAGGGGTGAAAAACCATTGACCAGGTAGGGTTAAAGGCCACAAACTAGTGTAGGGCTTTCGGGCAGACTGGATGGGCCAGGGTGGTCCTTATCTGATGATAATCAATTATCTGATGATCAAAGCAACAGAACTAAAGAGTAAACAGGGAGCAGATGAGACACTCTGGGTCACCCTGGAGACAGGAAATGGCACCACAATCCGCATGGGGGTTGTATAAAGTCCCCCATCTCAGGGGGAGGGAATGGACAAGGAAATGATAGAAGGCTTCCTTAGAATGGCAGAAAAAGGGGAGATATTGTTGATGGGGGACCTGAATATGCCAGATGTTAACTGGAGCACCTTTGCTGCAGGCACATCCAAGAGCAGGGTCATTCTTGATGCCCTACTGGGGGCATGCCTCAGACAGCTAGTATTGGAACCCACTCGGGAGGGAGCAATCTTAGACCTGGTACTCTCAAATGGGGATGGAGAAAGATTCTCAGATTTAGAAGTGGGTAGCCATCTGGGAACAAGCAACCACCAAACAGTGTGGTTCACGATAAACACAGCCATACAATCAAGCCGTACAAAAGCAAAAGTATTGGACTTTAGGAGGGCTGACTTTGGGAAAATGAGAGAGTGCCTCAGAAAAGCACTAGCAAACAGGCAAGAAGGAGGGGTGGAGGAACAATGAGGAGTAATCAAAACAGCCATCACAGAGGCAACAAGCCTTTGTGTAAAGCAAATCAACAAAACACAACGAAGGAAAAAAACACTATGGTTCTCAAAAGAGGTGGCAGGGAAGGTTAAGGAGAAAAGGATAGCATTCAGGAAATATAAGGAAACACAGAAGGAGAAGGACAGAGAACTTTATCAGTTAAAGCAGAAAGAGGCTGGGAAGGCAGTCAGAATCGCAAAGGCCCAAACCGAGGAAAGGATAGCCAACTCTGTTAAGAAGGAGGATAAGACCTTTTATAGGTACATTAGGAAGCGAAGAAAGACCAAAGGAGGGATACTGAGGCTTAATAAAGGGGAGGGAATGTGGGTAGAGGGTGACAATGAAAAAGCAGGGATACTGAACAAATATTTCTGCTCAGTATTCACAAAGGAAGAGGAGGGGAGGTACCTAAACCAAACAAGAGAAACACTCTGAAGACGGGGTCGATACCAGTCCATTTACAGAAGAAAGGGTTCTGAAAGAACTAATAAAATTGAAGGTGGACAAAACAATGGGGCCTGATGGGATTCACCCAAGAATTCTAAAAGAACTAAGGGTGAAACCTAATGACACCTAGCTGGACTACTTCCTTAACAAATCATGGAGGATGGGGTGGTACCTGAGGAGGGCAGATGTGATTCTCTTCACAAAAGTGGGAGCAGGACAGAGGCAGGAAACTACAGACCAGTTAGTTTGACCTCAGTGGTAGGGAAAATGATGGAATCACTTCTGAAGGAAAGAACTGTTGAGTACCTAGAGGCCAGTGGGGCACAGGACCCAAGGCAGCATGGATTCACAATGGGAAGGTCGTGTCAGACGAATCTAATAGATTTCTTTGACTGGATGACCAAAGTAGTAGACCAGGGAGGGGCTGTGGACATGGCCTACCTAGATTTTAGCAAGGCATTTGATACAGTCCCACACAAAAGATTAATACACAAGTTAGCCAGCCTTGGAGTGGGTCCCAAGGTGGTAGCCTGGATAAAAAATTGGCTAGACAACAGGACGCAAAGGGTAGTAGTAAATGGAGTCCACAGTGAAGAAAGGAGAGTTACTAGCGGGGTACCACAGGGTTCAGTGCTGGGACCGGTCCTTTTAATGTATTTATAGGTGACATTGCAGAGGAACTGGAAGGAAAAGTATGTCTCTTTGCAGATGACACAAAGATCTGCAACAGGTTGATACACCAGATGGAGTGGAAAGGATGAGAAGGGACTTGGCAAGGTTGAAGGAATGGTCAAATGTATGGCAGCTCAGATTCAGTGCAAAGAAGTGCTAGGTAATGCACCTGGGAAACAAAAACCCAGGGCAAGAGTACACAATGGGGGTGAGATACTGACAACAGTAAGAATGGAAAGGGACCTGGGGGAATTATATCAGATGACCTAAAGGTGGGCAAGCAATGTGAGAAGGCAGTAAGGAAGGCTGGGGGGATACTGAGATGCATAGGGAGAGGCATCATAGTAGAATACAGGAAGTTGTTATCCCTCTGTACAGACAGTTGGTGAGACCCCATCTGGAGTACTGTGTTCAGTTCTGGAGACCCCATCTCCACAAAGACATAGACAGAGTGGAGGTTGTCCAGAGGAGGGCAACCAAAATGGTGCAGGGTCTGCACCAGAAGACATATTAAGAAAGACTAAAGGAGCTTAATATGTATACCCTTGAGGAAAGGAGGAGAGGGGACATGATAGAAACTTTCAAGTACCTCAAGGGAATCAACAAAGTCCAAGAGGGTGGCATCTTTCAGAAAAAGAGATGTGCAAGAACAAGGGCACAATTTGAAGATGGGGGGCACAGCTCAGAGGTAATGTGAGGAAGTATTTTTTCACAGAGAGGGTTGTGGATGCATGGAACAGCCTCCCTGAGGTGGTCGTGGAGTCAAGAACAGTGGGGGAATTCAAGAATGCACGGGACAGACATAAGGCAGTCCTAGTGGGGGTAGGAGGAAGTAAGCTGTTGGTTAATTAGGATCTGCAGCTTATCTGTTAAGTAGGAAAATGGACAGACTAGGTGGGCCAAGCGGTCCTTATCTGCCGTCAAATTCTATGTTTCTATGATTTCTATGTTTCTATGAGTCCTCCTGATGGGACATACAAGGGCTGTCCCTAATTAGTAAAACTGAAAATTTTAACTTGAAATGTTTTAACAGTATTATGCTTCATAACCAAATAAAGCATTTAACAATCATTGTGACCCATGAGTGTTACGATATATGGAGCTGGAACTGCTCCCCAGAGTATCTCTTAACTGACTGCAAAGAGAATTCCTCTAGGCTATCCTGAGGGAACTGTTAGCTGTATAAGATAATAAAAGCAGCTGGGCTCCTCGGGGAGGTGGCTAAGTGTTAGGACCCAGAACATCCAGTGCATATAGTACACGCTCACCATAGTCAAATATGTAAGCTGCCATGTGTGGAGTCATGGCAGGGATCAAAATTAAGTTTTGTAGACACTAGCCAGCAGGGCTAGTGACTGGGAAAATCTATTGCCCCACAGACTTTTCCACTAGCCCAGCTGGTGTACTTATTGAAATTTTACCTTCTCCAGCATAAGGCTAATTAAAGGAGAAGCTTACTAGCCCAATACAAAATCTGCTAGCATTTGGCTGTTGGGCCGGTACCAGTTTCGACCCCTGTCATGGAGCTTCCCGTCACACCCCAACCTTGCTCTGCCACCATTGTAAACTGATAGTTGAAGCAAGCAATTGTCAGATTTAATCTGGACCCAGCAGCACTGCGTTGACTCATTTAGTTCCTAGGAGAAGCCCACCACAGTATAGAGTTAGCGCAACAGATATTTAAATAAACCATACACTTTTAGCAGCAGAACAGTAAAAAAAAACAAATCAGCAACATTACTCAAAGTCCCAGTCAACTGTCCCCATCCTGATCCTGCCCAGAGGCTGATGGTTGTGAGCAAAGTCTTTTTTTTTTTTATTAGTTCAAGTCATTTACCAGCCTCTGCTGGACTGGCACAAAAATATGTTTTATCTGTGTAATGGATTCTCAGTCTGGCTGGTAGCTGCAGCGCATAGGTAACACCAAGAGTGCAGAGTTTGGCTCGCACTGCATCAAACCCCTTATGCCTCTGCCAGGTTGCATAACTCAAATCTGGGAACAAATAGAAGGCAGTGCTATCCTGTAGCTTCAAAGGGCCTCTGACTTTAGCTGCTGCTGAAAGCTCCTCCTAGACATGAAGCTCTGTAAGAGAGTGGACAAGCCAGAGGGTGTAGACAGAATGAGGAGGGACCTGCAGAGGCTTGAAGAATTGTCAAGGGTTTGGCAGTTGAAATTTAATGCACAGAAGTGCAAGATAATGCATATGGGGCACAAAAGCTCTGGAACAACATATCAGATGGGGGTGAGGATATAGCATGCACCAAGCAGGAAAGGGACCTTGGGGTTATTATCTCTGATGACCTCAAGGTAGGGAAACAGTGCGACAAGGCAGAAGGTAAAGCAAATAGGATTCTGAGATGCATAGGCAGGGCCATCACCAGCAGGAAAAGGGAGGTTATAATTTCACTATACAAGACACTAGTCACGCCCCACTTGGAGTACAGTGTACAGTTCTGGAGACCTTACCTACGTAAGGACATAGACAGGGTAAAGAAGGTTCAGAGGAGGGCAGCAAAGATGGTACAAGGATTGCATCCCAAGTCTTATGAGGATAGACTGAAGGACTTGAATATGTACTCCCTGGAGGAGAGGAGGGAGAGAGGGGAAATGATAGACATACAAGTACCTTACAGCGAGGAACAGGATGTCAGAATACACTATTTTCCAGTGAAAAAGATGTTCCAGGACTAGAGGGCATGGTATGAAGTTGGAGAAAGGGCAATTCAGAGGCAACATAAGGAAGAATTTCTTCACAGAAAGGGTGGTGGACAAGTGGAACACCCTGCCAGAGGAAGTGGTGGGGGCTGAAACAATCACGGGATTTAAGAATGCATGGGATAGATATAAGGGAATTCTGGAGGTCAGGGGTAAGGGGCAACAGACTTCTAGAAGAGCATAAAAGGAAGTTACAAGCTCAAATGGGCAGACTGAGTGGGCCATAGGCCCTTATCTGCTGACAGTGTCTATGTATCTATGTACCTGCGGTCCACTGATAACGATCACGGTGGCATGTGGCTGTGTTATCCGAAGGTCTCTGTCTGATAAGGGGTTATATTAAAAGTTTTATACAGCAGGCCTTGTAAGTCCAATTCTAAATAGGTTTTCAGGACTTCTGTTGTAAAGTGTCACAAATCCGATCCCTCAGTTTCTTCTGGTGTGCCCAAAAGTTGTGTATTGTCTGCCCGAGCACCGTTCTCAAGGTGCTCTAACCGAAGGCACAGCAGTTTGTTTTCAAATATAATTCCAGTGACTGCCATTGTAGATTTATTTGCAGAATCTGTAGCCAGTTTAGTATCTGTGGACAAGAGACCATTTTGGCATCCATAGCCATAAATCTAGTGCTTAGGGTGTGACCCTTTCGATCTAGGTCTCATATTGCTTGTAATAAAATGGCGTCAGAAGGTTCTGATTGCTCGCTTCCACCCAGGCATGTCTCTCCCCCATGTGCTTGACCCTGCGACTCTTGCTATTTTCCCTTCCTGGGCTCAGCCTGTGGCGCTTGATTTTTAGACTTTCCCATCATTGCAGTCAGCCAAGATCCAATATCAAACTACTAGAAGCCACCACCCTAGTTACGTTGCCAAATTTCAAAGTTTTAAGTGCTTTAAAATGTTTATTCCGAAGATTCAGCAAGAGCTCGAAGTAGACACGTCTTCTTGTGCTGGCCCCACACCCCAAAGATGGGCAAATACTGTGTTTTTTCAGGTGCCTGAGAGGAGATGCATTTAAAGTCCTCCCATTTTATTGTTTTTATGAGTAGAAAGAGGTGAGATAGCGGGCCCGCCAGTGCAGCGGTTGGATTTCTGCTTGCGACGCTGGGGACCCGAGTTCAGGAATGGACCTGGGTCGTTGGAGGGCTGGCTGGGGGGAGAAGGATCATTTACTCTAATATACTAATTGCCAGCAGGTTAGGCCTTATGGTCTATCGAGTCTGCTCGAACCTCAGATCCCTAGTTGGTGCAGAAGCCCCCCTTGTGTTCCAGAAACCCCTATCATCCATCCTCACCCCCCTGGGCCAGGCCAACATCTCATACATCCGCTTTCTGTGTCTGTCCCACCCTCTCTTGAAGCCCTCCACTGTGGATCTCTGAAACAGCTCGCCAGGCAGCACGTTCCAAGGATCCACCACCCTCTCAGAGACAAACCTCCTCCTCTTTCCCCCTCACCCTTCCACCTTCCAACTTCAAACCTTGCCTTCTGGTGATACCTCCCTACTTTAGTCTAAAGATCCCCTCCGTGTTTACCCTATTTATTCCCTTGAGGTACTTGAAGACCTCAATCATGCTCCCCCATCTCTCCTCTCCTCCAATGAAAACAGGCAGAGCTCCTCAAGTCTGTCCTCATACGTCAAATCACCTAGTCCTCATATCATCTTAGTCACCCTCCTCTGTACCCTCTCCAGGAGCTGTATGTCCCTCTTCAAGTGTGGTCTCCAGTACTATACACAGTACTCAAGGTGTGGTCTAACCAATCCATTGTACAGCGACAGAATCACTTCCCTGCTCCTAGAGGTGATCCCCTTTACGATGCATCTCAACATCCTGTTTGCTTTGCTAGCCGCTCTCCTGCACTGCTCGGAGTTATTCATACATACAACCACCATGACTCCTAGGTCTTTTTCCCCTGTTGAGGCCTCCAGCGCCTCCCCTCCCAGGGTGTACCTGTGTTTAGGGTTTCCCCACCCAAGATGTAACACCTTGCACTTGGTGATATTGAAATTTAATTTCCATGTGGGAGCCCACCTTTGCATGGTGTCCAGGTCCCATTGCAGGGCCAACCTCCCCTCTTCCCCCTCAACTACTGCTCCCATCTTGGAGTCGTCTGCAAAGAGACTCATTTCACACCCTATACCCTCCCTGATGTCCGAAATGTATGCATTAAACAGGATTGGACCCAGGACTGAGTCCTGTGGTACCCCACTACTGAAATCTCTAGGGTTCGAGAGCTCCCCAACAACCACTACTCTCTGAGTGCGTCCAGTTAGCCAGTTTACAATCCATCTGACCATCAAAGGGCCTACTCCCAACCCCGTCAGTTTCTCCACCAGACCATTGTTGGGGACAGAGTTGAACGGCTTACTGAAGTCCAAGAATAATACATCCACAGGCTTTCCCCTGTCCATTTCTGATGTTACCCATTCGTAGAACTCCACAAGATTGGTTTGACATGATCTACCTGGCACAAACCCATGTTGCCGACTATCCAGACCTCCCACCTCCTCCAAGTACACCCCCAGTCGTTCCTTTAATACACTCTCCATTAATTTTCCCACCACCGAGGTCAAACTGATGGGTCTGTAGTTACCTGGTACTTCCCTCGACCCTCCATTATGGATTGGCACCACATGTGCCTCTCGCCAATCCCTAGGTACCCTCCCTGTCTCAAGCGAGCTGTTGAAGAGCTCCGCCAGGGGTGCAGCCAGTATGTCCGCCAGTTCCCATAGTACTCTCGGATGAATGCCATCCGGCCCAGGAAATTTATCTTTCTTTAGACCCTTAAGGGCTAATCACACCCTCGGTGGTGGAGATAGCATCATCCATCCCTCCACCTTACTGGCCTTTATACTTATCCTGATGTGACACCCTGGGTACCTCTCCCTCCCTCTTGCTCCATTTCTGCCTGCTCCCTTATCCCTCACTACTGCTTCTATCCCCATCGTGCCTTGCTTTGTAGATATCCCATCCCCCTCCCTAGTGAACACAGAGCTGAAGTACTTGTTTAATACCTCTGCCTGGTCCCTCGCCTCTTCCACCCACCTTCCTTCGGATCTCAACCTGCCGAGATGGCCCTTAGTTTTTTTCCGCTCCCCAATGTACCGGAAGAACCCCTTTTCCCCTCCCCGTATCCCCTGTGCCAGCCGCTGCTCTTTACTGGACTTTGCCCCCCGCACCATCCGGATGGCTTTTCTAGATGCAAGATGGTACCTTTCCTTTTCCCTATCCCCTCTCGTTGTTTTATATTTTTGTAGGCAGCCTTCTTTTCTCTGACCGCTACCTGAACCTCACTGGACCACCAGCATGGTTTATGTGACCTTGCTCCCTTACACTTCACCTTAGTGCAGGTCCTGACTGCCTCATGAAGTCCCTGTTTTATGACCTCCCATCTCTTTTCCGCCTTTGTCATTGTTGTAATCCCCTTCAAGTGATCCGTGAGAATATTTCCCATGCCTACAAAGTCTGCCTCCCTGAAGTCCACTGCCAGTGTCCTAGATCTCTTCCCCCCCCCCCCCTCATGCTTATTTGCAACCAGACAGTATTGTGGTCACTCCCAGTCAGGGGATCCTCCACAACTAGGTCCCTTACCAGATCCCCATCCACCAGAACCACGTCCAGGACATGCTCCTCCCTTGTGGGCTCCATCACGTGCTGTGTTAAGAACACATCCTGGAAGCCATCCAGCAGCCTCTGCTCCTTGGCCACATTAGAGGACATGGTTCCCCAGTTTGTACCTGGCATATTAAGGTCCTCCATCAACACCACTCCCTCCCCTTTTGGTCCACACTGGGCAATGATGTTGTCCAGCAAACCATCCTCCAGAACATCATCCATCCTGGGGGGCCTATTTACTACACCCAGCTTGACCTTACCTCCTGCTGGGGTTCGTAAGGGGACCCTTAAGGCCTCCATGTTTCCCTCTGCTTCTTCTACCCTAGCAATTTCTATGTCATCTCTAATGAAGATAGCCACTCCACCCCTTCTGCCCTCCTTTCTATCCTTCCTAAGCATAGTGTACCCCTGCATGTTTAGGTCCCAGTCATGGTTTTTGTTGGCCCACGTTTCCGTGACCGACACCACATCCACCCCCCGAACAGCATGGCCTGGAACTCTGGCAACTTGTTTTCCAAGCTCCTGGCATTTACTAACACCATCTGCCACCCCTTATCCCTGAGCCCCTTTGTGAACCCACCCAGGTTTCCTATACTTCCATTCACCTCTGCTCCTCCTGGAAACCTCTTCCCCAGTCTGTTTCCCCCTCCCCTTGGGTTTAAAGCTACTCCCCTCATCTGAGGAGAGAGCTTCTGGTCAACCCCTCCCTTATCCCTCCCCCCTCACAAGTTTAAACCCCACTTTTCTTGAATGTAGTCAGCCACCCCTGTTTAAGGACTTCCTTTCCTAACGGGGCAAGATGAAGCCTGTCCTTGGCATACAGTCCCTTATCCTCACAAACGCCTTTCCAGTTCCCTAACACCCCCAACCCAGTTTCTTCACCCCACTTCCTGAGCCAGTCATTAACCTCTGTGATCTTCATTTTTTTCTCCACTGAGGCCTTTGGTATTGGCAATATCTCCGAAAAGGAAATGTTGCGTCCATTATCCTGACAGACACTGGCAAGTTCTCAGAACCTTGCTTGGATTTCCAAAACGCTATTTCCCTCTAGATCTTTAGTTCCCAAATGCACCAGGAAATCAGGTTTCCCTCCACAATCCCTAACCAGTTTGTACATTTTGAACTTTGCTCTGTGCACCGTCAGCCCAGAGATACTCACTACCTTCACCTGGCTATGGCATCGATACCCCTAATCATCGAGTCTCCCAATAACAGAACCTTAACACCACCATCATCCTTATGGTTACCTCCACTATGCACTGTCAACCTCCATCCCCCCCCCTTATTCGTGATCTCAATTCCATAGGGGTTTTCCCGCCTTATTAGAGACCCTCTTGTCACACTCCCTTTTCTGCCTCCCTTGTTATTTTGCCCACTTAACTCAGACCCCCCATGAATAGGTGTCCCCTTTAACCCTCTCTTATCAGAACCATTTATCCTGGCCCTGATGGTTTCCCCTTCCCCCACACCACTATCCTCCTCCTCCCCCCTTGTAATAGTACCCCTGCCTCCAGAGGTCCTCAGTGGGTCCCCTTTACCTAGGGCCCCATCCTTGGTACAGACCCCCTCCTGAAGGGGGGCCCCTCCCCCGCCTCCTTATCTCTCAGTTTCTCTCCAGTCATGCTCTCCTCCCTCATGTCTGCAATATGCTGCATCTCCCCCATCTGCTTAACATTTACATTTCTCCTTCTCCCTCTGGGACTATTTCTAGCCTTTTCTGTTGCCGGTCTGTGATGCCCTATGGGTATCAGACTCCCTCCCCCCCGGCCTCTGTATCAGTTTCTTCATTTCTACCAACCCCTTCCTCCCCCTCTAGGTTGCTTAGTAGCTCACATTTATTGTAACACTCTATGCCAGCCTCCATCAAGTAACCTGAGTTTCCCCCGACTGCCCCTCTTCCTCCCCTCTTGCCCTGTTCTGCTTAGGAGCTCCCTTCCCACAGTCTGCTCTTTTAGGCTTATCCACAACAGCCCCTCCCTTCTCACTGTCTGCTTTTCTAGGCTTCCCCACAACAACCCCTCCTGACTCTTCCCCCTCCACTCTTTTTATATTCGGAATGTTTACCTCGTAAGTTTTCCCCTTAGCATCAACATCCCTATCTAAGGGTCCTCTGTCCCTAATATCCCCCCTCCTGCTTGGTGTAACATAATATCCTGTAATTTCTGAGCGTTGCCCCAACCTCCCCTCAGCCCCACCCTTCTGCCACCCATATCCACACCCCTTATCCTTGGACACACACACCCAACTCCCCCAGCTTACTCCTTAACCAATATACTTCACTCCTGATATGAGATAGCTGTCTACAGAGTGGGCAGCCTCCCTCCCTCTCTCCAGGCCCAATTGAGAATTATTGCCTCCCCACAGCCTGTGCAGCCTACAACCCTTCCGAAGATGCCTACCATGGTGGAATGTGGCCACCCTGTTTGTCCCTCTCTGTTCATAATGGCACACACTCCTTTTCTCAGTCCCTTCCCCCTGGAATACCATCTCTCTCTCTCTATATATATACTGACTGCAGTTGTTTACAAACCCTATTTCATCCCCACCAATAATGTCCCCAAGTCTCACAAACACATACAGTCCAGTGTGTGTCCAGTCCTGCTAACAGTGTGTGTATGCAGACATCAGGTACCCTATGATGTCACAGGCCCACCAGTTCCTGTTGCTTCAAATTTCAGTCACAAACAGAAATGCACATCCCTTCAGTCCCAACCCCCAGTGGCTTTTCAGTATTTAAGAAAGCCTACAAAACAGAGTGGGTGGGAGGGCTCTACCACCAGGCAAACATCACATTAAATTTCACTCTAATTATCACTGCCAAACAAGTGTTCTCACAAGCCCCAATAGTTACAATATCTCAGCCCAAGTAACAGTTCTAACTCAAAGTAGTAATTTTTAACACACAGAACTAATCTCAAGTACCAAACTATTCAAATATTTCAGTTAAAACAGAATATAAACCAAACCTCTTTCCTAAACAACCTCCTACTTCTGTTCCCAGGTGGACAATGAAAGACCAGATGATTCTTGTAATTACCCCTCCCCCAACACCAGGCAAGCATCACATTAAATTTCACTCTAATTATCACTGCCAAAGAAGTGTTCCCACAAGCCCCAGTAGTTACAATATCACAGCCCAAGTAACAGTTCTAACTCAAAGTAGTAATTTTTAACACACAGAACTAATTTCAAGTACAAAACTATTCAAATATTTCAGTTAAAACAGAATATAAACCAAACCTCTTTCCTAAACAACCTCCTACTTCTGTTCCCAGGTGGACTCTGTACAATACTCTGATTCAGATTGTTAGCTATTTACTGTATTCACTGTAACAAGTCTGTTTGAGTACTACTTTGTAGTGTGTTCACTGTTGTATTGTTCTACTAAATGTGACGTGGAACCTTTGTAAATAAGTCTTCGACTCAAAGGTACTCTCTGAATTGTGAAATACATAAATAAGCATCCTTGGACTGCTCTCCTTTTCGAGGGTACTTGTGCTCAGTGTCCAGCGACACCCAGTGGAGGCTAGGTTTGCCGAGAACACCGACGCCTGTGTTTCTCAGGGGCAGGGCAGACACTGGCCATCATTGCACATCCCCGCCCCTGCTTACAGAGGAAAAGAATCTGAGCCTGGTCCGTCTCCATGATGCCCTACCCCCAGGCCTCAATTAGCTTCCGATGCCAGCTCCCCGAACAGATACTGGACTTGCGGTGTTAGGGCTGGCGCCGCAACCCCACCCTCTGGGGAGTAAGCCAGGGGTAACTGGGAGAGTGCAGGCTACGATCAGAGGTGGAGGTACGGGGCTCCATGACCAGGGTGGACACTGACGGCCAGGTACCACGAAAAGCATACTAAATTAAAAAAAAAAAGAAAAAGGTGAAATAATTAAAGTAATAACCCTCAACAGGCTGTGCATTATTGATTTTAATGCATGCCCCAGGGGTGTTGTAAGGCTCGCAGCAAAAGACAGAGTGTCCTTATACCCCTGGGAAGTGCATGGAAATCCTATGATGCACACCCTGGAGGGGCTTATTGCACTTATAAAATGGCTCTAAGTAGGTTTTTGGGGAGGAAAATGAGATTTGACACTTGACTGTGTGTTTATAGAGATCTAATGCACGGTCAGGTGATGTCTCCAGGCCAATGAAATTTCTAGATTTTTTTCTTGCCATTTTATAAATACTGATAAGAAATAAGAACATGATGCTGTGACACCTGTTTGGGAATGAACATGGGTCATCAGGAGCTGGCTGGGGAGGCAGGATTCGGCATCCCATGGACTGCTCTCCTCCCTGTGGGAGGTTTGACTCGCTGTAATGCTGCCTGACTGCCACCCAGCATCCACTGGGTGGCAGTATAGTGGAGACAGCACATGGGGGTGAGGTCGTCAACAGATATGCCTCCGCACATGTGTGTGCATGTTATTGCTTGCTGACACCTCGGAGAAAAAAAATGGAGGAGAAGATAACCTGTTGGCCTGCTACAAGCCGGTGTCCCCCACAGGCACCCCACAACTGAATGGGCAGGCCACCAGCACATGGTGGCCCTGGGTTAGTGTGACTAACCTGTAAGTCTTTGAGAAGGTCAGTGACAGAGCTGAGGGAGGAGTGCCACTAGGCGTGAGACTCGGGGGGGCGGGGGTACAAAGCAGGATTGAAAAAAAGAAAGAAAGAAGAACAGCCTGTAGGATGCAGAAATGATACAAGAAGGCAGATACTTCCCAGTTTATGTGGTTTCTGTAACCACACATATACTCAAAAGCTTCAAACCCAACACAAAGCATTACAGGTATGCAAATTCATGTCTTTCTGTGTCTGGGGTGGGGGTGAAGCTGACTAGAAATTGATTCGTTTAATGCTTCTGTCTGTTTCACGTGTCACTCTTTGTACCTCACCACTGATTATCCACTTACACTAAACGTAACAATAATCTATAAAATCTGCACAAAAGAGTACATATGATGACAAAAGGTTAGCTATTGCTGGCCACCTAAAAATTGCATTGCCATTCCATTTCTTTGAGAAGTTTATGTTTTTCTTGCAAGATTGGGGCAAAAGCAGAGCTCTGGTAAAGTGTTAATTCCACTAGGAATATCATATTAAGTTAGTAAAGTTCAGGTTTCAGAACAGAGGTGACTGAAATCTGTTAGACCATTGTGCCACACTAGTGATATCCATACAAAATTTAGAATATGCTAACAGTTGCAACTTTTTTTTCTATAGAGATGTTTTCTTTCCGTGTCCCAGCTGGCTTCAGTTGTGCCGGCCACTGCAGTTCCGTTACCCCTCCATCTCTCAGTACTTACCTACACACTGTTCCACCAGGGCGTACCTCCCCGACGGGGTCAGTGGATTTCTCTGATGAGGCACGGATCTGGTCGGTGGTGGTACCTGAGTAGTTGGGTGTGGGGGCTAAATGTGGTTGGGGGTTTTCCTCCTCATTTTCTCCCCTGTACCTGAGGTTGACGCCCATGCACGGGCATGTGACATGAAGACGCCACGTATACCTATTTGCCTGTGCATGGCCCTTCAAGAGGCAATTGCATAATGCACCATCTAGCCTCCACTGGGTGGCAGTCAAGGAGTGGCAAGTGATATCCTCCCTCTCCAAAGGAGGAGAGCTGCCTGTGGCAACTGGGGTTTAATTCAAAGAAGTGCAAGATCATGCACATAGGGAAGAGAAACCCTGAAGCCACCTATAGGCTGGGAGGGGAGTTGCTAGCAGTCACAAGGAAAGAAAGAGACTTGGGCATCATCATCACTGATGACCTGAAATCATCCAAGCAGACCACTAAAGCAGTAGGTAAGGCTAGCGGGATGTTGGGGTGTACTAGTAGGGGTATCACAAGTCGTAAGAGGGAGGTAATAATCCCTCTTTACAAGACACTGGTTAGGCCCCCTCTGGAGTACTGTGTGTAGTACTGGAGGCCACGCCTGCACAAGGACAGTAACAAAATGAAGGCAGTCCAGAGAAGGTCAACCAAAATGGTGCAGGAACTGCATCAGAAAAGATATGAGGACAGATTAATGGAGCTCAGTATGTATACCCTATAGCTAAGGAGGGAGATAGGTGATATGATCGAAACATTCAAACATCTTAAGGGCATTAACAAGGTGAAAGAGTCTAACATGTTTCAATATAAGAAAAATAGCAGGACAAAAGAACACAGCATGAGATAAGAGGGAGGCCGATTAAGGGGTAATGTGAGGAAGTTATTTTTCACAGAAAGGGCGGTGGATGCATGGTACGGCCTACCTAAGGAAGTGGTGGTTATGAATACAGTGCAGGGCTTCAAACAGGCATGGGATAGGCATAAGGGAGCAATACAGATGAGTATGAATAGATAGGCCATTGACAGGGTAAAGGCCAATGGCACATTCATAAGGTAGAAAAATGGGCAGACTTGATGGGCCTTGCAGTCCTTATCTGGCGTCAACTTCTTTGTTTCCATGTTTCTTCCCTTGGTCAGCCCATGAGTGACCCTGGTCCCTTCTTGAACCCTTGTTGATGGTATGACACTCAGTGCCTTAGCCCACCCCACCATTGGGCCATCTAACATTTGCAACTTAACACAGTTCTTGTACCATATGTAAGTTCATGTGGGCATCTGTAGACTGCTGAAACATTGTGCCTCATTTAGCAATTTGCTAGCCCACAGTGTTTTATTTTCTTATTATTTGCTTGATTCACTTTCCCCTTCCTTCCCCCACCGCAACAATCTGACTCACCATGATGGCACCCTTCCTTCCCCCACCACAACAATCTGACTCACCATGATGGCACCCTTCCTTCAGCCAGGAGGGCGTTCATCTAGCTGCCTTGACAGGTGACCTCAGGTGTCGCTCTTTGAGCAAGCAGCGCACAAATGCTGAGTGACTTGAGCCAACTCTCCTTGTGAGCACACAACCCTCCTCTTGACCTAGTGTCGTTGAAGTGTGGGACAGTGGCACTCAAAATGTGGGACACATCATTAAACATCGAGATATAAGCTCTGAACACCATTGAAACCAGTGCCTTTCTTGTGCAAGTGTAATTTTGCTTTAGTATTATAGGGTGTTATGACTTCTGCTTTAAAGTCTGAGTTTATGGCACCTTCTCTGTATGGGCAGCCCCTTTTTCTTGAGGGACGGGTAAGGGACAGAGCAGTTCTGAGAGGGTGAAATGAGGGACATCCCTCGAAATGAGTGGCAGTTGAATGGTATGAGCACAGCAGCTGACCTTCACGGTGCATGCAGCCCTCTAGCCAGACTGTTGTGAGATTCTGGACTTCAGTCACAAACTCCAGTCTCCTAGATGCCATGCCAGGGGGCCAGTCCTATCCCACCGTTTGAACAGGCCACCACTGTGATCATGTTGCTGCAGTACCATCTTTTTTTTTTTTTTTTTTTAATCTTATTAGTGCAGACAAGCTGAGGCAGGGGGCCTCGACACCTGCCATGCTGGCAACCTGAGTTCTGGTGTGAACTGGCACTGCTTGGAGGCTGGCCGGGGAAGTAGGATCAAGTGCCCAGCAATGGCATATTCCTTCAGGAATGGGGGACAACGGGCACCACTACTCGATCATCACCTGATGGAGGCTAGCTGGCACGGCAGCGGTCGCCTACTTGGTTGACTGGGTACAGGTTGCTGAGGCGTACTGCATCATCACGTATTGAATGCGTGCCATAGTACGTGTGCCAGCCCAGGGAGAAAAGCTGTGGGGGAAAAAACAACTTGGGTGGGAGGATGATGGTGGCGTACCTCACAGGCTCTGTGCCATCCCTCAAGGCACCTACCCATCCATGGAGGTTCAGGAAGTAGGAGGTGAGCCCTGGGTTAAGTGGGTGATGGGGCTGGGGGTAGCTGCTGGATAGGGGCTGCCCGAGTGTGAGATGGAGGAAGAAACGAAAAATCATATTAGTTTCACCTTTTTATACCTCAAACCCTTCCTACATGCATCACTGATGAAACGTCTCATCCTTTTGACCACCTTCTTCAGAGACGTACACACTGTTGATCAGCAGGATCCCTCAGCTCCCCATCTTGGAGAGATCCTCCCTTTCATCTGGCCTCAGAGTGGGGGAAGGGGATACAACGCATCACGTTTGTCATCAGGACAAGGAATTGGAAAAGGCAGTGCTAAATAAAACTGATGGTAGGGATGAGAGACTGCGCTACAGTCCCAGCCCACACTAATCCTCCTGGTTGCAGCTATGGAAGTGGCTTTCTCTAAGGCCCTGTCCACATTCCAGCGCTTTTGCAAAACGTTTTGAGAACCATTTTGTGTACCGGTTTTCAGAACAGTTGTCAGGGCATCCACACTAGCATCCGACACTGAGGTTGCCCATTGGAGTTCCCATGCATACTTGCAGCAATACCGCAAAGCACTGCGGGCGCTCAGTGCATACTCTGGAACGGGCATGTTAACTGATCGGAGTAAAAAAAGCAACGATTGATTCAAGATCGTATGGCGAGGTCGAGGATGTCAGTAACATTACCCCCCTTTCTTTTGCGAGGCAAAAATTTATCTTAGAAAGTCAATGGAAGTTGCCTTAAACCGTTTTACAGTACGGTTGGTGTCCACACCACTGTTAAAATGGTTTAAGGCAACTGTGTTAGGCTGAAACTGTGCTTGAAACCTGTTCCGATCAGGTTTTGAGCATGGTTTCTTAAAATGGTTCAGAGCACGGTAAAACCGTGCTGTAGTGTGGACATGAACTGTGTTTGCAGTTTTTGTAATGTTACGGACTACCTGTAACATTACAAAACTGCTAGTGTGGACAGGGCCTAAGATGATTAGGTACATAAGTTTAGTAAGATGAAGTAAGACCTGGTAGCCCATGAAGCTGTACTGACAGGTACTACCTGAAATGTATTTTCCATGTAGGTATGTAATTTTTTTTGTTTTGTTTGTTTTTTGTGTGTGTGGCACCCTTCCCCCTGAACCACCTGGGAGAAATCCCATAACTGTGGATGCACTAAGACAAAGTCCCACCCTGGAGGCAGTGTTTGTCCTCTGTCCTGCATTCCTGCTTCTCGACAACCCAGTTAGGATCTTGGGGGCTCTAGAATGAAACTTTGGGTGGAACATTTGAGCAACAGCCATTATGCATCAGCTGCACCATGCTGCAGTGCCTGTTAGTAATGGTACTGCTACCACACTGCCTTGCAGCTCATTCTGACATCACCTGTACCCTGCTCTTCAAATCCAGAAAGCAGTCCTCGTTCCTTTCATTGCGGGTCGTTGCTAAGGGGAAAAGTGGCCCCAGTAATTTGAGTGAGTCCGTGATCCTCTGTGCTGTGCATATAGCATGTACTACCAGGTCTCATATTCTAAGAAACAGCAGTGTGGACCCCTTGACACTCAAGAAGGTATCAAGGGGAAACCATCACTACTTAATGCACTTACATTGAAGAGGCCTCTTGAATGAGAAGAAATTAATTGGCTATTTGGTTTTCAGATGCATTTTTGTGGGTGGGATTCTGTAGTTTGTTGTTTCTCTCAACAGTCAAATATTATTGTTGTACCCCTTATTTGTGAGAGCCTTTCTCTAGCCCCACTCCCTCTGTTTCCTGATTTTGATATGCATTTGGGAGTCGCACTGAATCAGATAATTTTAGCCGCATGTACACTACCTGCAGAGTAATGTAGTCTCCTCAGCTCCTCCACTGCTCCACACACACTGTATTCCTGATGCGCATTTACACAGCCAGCCATCTGCATCGGTTCAGGCTGTGTTACACACAGCACTGCATTGCAAACGGCATTTCTGCCAGGGTTGGGGGATTACTGGCGTTAGTGCTGACAGAGGTTGGTGCAAAGGGCACTCTCACAACAATAAAACTAGCAACAGAGAAAATGTTGGCAGAAAAAGACCATTGGTCCTTCCAGTCTGCCCTGTTTAAAAACATAGAAGCTTAGAATGTGACGGCTGATAAGGACTGCTTGGCCCACCCAGTCTGCCCATTTTCTAAGATTCCCTTGAGCCTATCCCGTGCATGCTTGAAGCTCACCACTGTTTTCATCCTCATCACCTCTGCTGGAAGACTGTTCCAGGTTTCCACCACTCTTTCAGTGATGAAGTATTTCCTCACGTCTCTCTTGAATTTACCTGTCAGCTTCATTGCATGTCCCCTTGTTCTTGTGCATCATTTCTTCTGACAAATACTCCCCTCCTGTACTTTATTTACCCCTGTGAGGTATTGATATGTCTCTATTGTTTCCCCTTTTCCTTTATTTCTTCCAGAATATGCATATTGAGGTCCTTCAGTCTCTCCTTGTAGGGCTTCTGATGCAGAACCTGCACCATTTTAGTTGTCCTCCTCTGAATTGCCTCCACTTTGCCTATGTTCTTCCTGAGATGTGGTCTCCTGAACTAGACACAGTATTCCAGGTGGGGGTCTCACCAGTAATCTATACAGCAGTAACACCACCTCCCTCCTTTTGCAGGTGATACCCCTCAATATGCACCCCTGTATCTCACTGGCTCTACCCACTGCCTCGTCACACTGCCTCACCACCTTGAGGTCATCAGATATGATTACTCCCAGGTCCCTTTCCTGTTTGGTGACCGTCATTTTGCTCTTCTCTCATTTTGTATTCTGCCTCTGGGTTTCTATGCACTAAGTACATGATTCTGCACTTTCGTGCATTGAAACAGTAACAAAAGGGGACAAGACATTTCTTAAGTATGCAAGTGAAAAGAGAAAGACCAGGGGAGGGATTGTAAGGTTACAAAGGAATGGGGAACAGTGCAGAGGAGACCAGGAAAAGGCAGATATCCTGAACAAATACTTTGGTTTAGTGTTCACGGAGGAGGGAGAAAGGGAAGGGCAACAAAAAAATAACAGGAGCTCTGAATGGAGGGACATGGACACCGGTCCTTTTTCAGAGGAAAGAGTCCTAAAGGGACTTGCGAATCTGAAAGTGGACAAAGCAATGGGACCAAATGGGGTACCTCCTGAGGTATTGAGGGAGCTCAGGGAGGTACTGGCTACACCTCTGACAGACCTGTTTAACTGCTCACTTGAAACAGATTTGGTTCCGGAGGACTGGAGGAGGGCAGATGTAGTCCCACGTACAAATAAAGTGGTGACAGGGAGGAGGCTGGTAATTATAGACCAATCAGCCTCACACCAGTAGTGGGAAAGTTAATGGAATCCATGCTAAAAAGAGAGGATAGTGAAATACATTGAATCAGCTGGGTTACAAGACCAGAGACAGCATGTATTCACAAGTGGGAGGTCATGTCTAATGAATCTGACAGATTTTTTCGATTGGGTGACCAAGGAATTAGATCAGGATGGAGCAGTGGATGTGGCCTACGTAGATTTCTGTAAGGCTTTTAACACCGTTCAACACAGAAGACTATTAAGTAAGCTGAATAGCTATGGGTGGGTCAAAAGGTGATAAACTGGGTAAGAAATTGGTTAGGAGATAGGTTACAGAGGGTGGTGGTAAACAGAGTTCACTCCGAGGAGGGGAGGGTGATCAGCAGGGTGCATCAGGGATCAGTGCTGGGACTGGTCCTCTTTAATGCCTTTATAGATGATATTGCAGATGAGCTGGGGGGGGGGGATAGGGGTCCCACTTGTCCGATCCCATTCATCCCTTTCCCTGCTCTCAGTACCCAACCATATTGTCTGCGGCTCAGCAGGCATGTTCACTCTCATGGCCTGCCCTATGTGTTTGGCCACTTCCGTCCAGAATGGGCATAGTGTCTGGCAGGACCAGAAGTAGTATATATGTGTTCCACGTTCTGTCTTGCATCTACCACAGACTGGGAATACCCCTGCCTGGAATTTACTGACTGTCTCCAGAGGCATGTATAACCACTTCAGAAATTGATCGTGTGCTTCTTTATACCAGCTGCATATAAGCAGCCCCATGTGCGATTCACAGATTCCTGCCCATGCCTGTTCAGGTATCTGACACTGGAGGTGTCTCTGCCATTGCTTTTTTACTTTGAGGGATAGGTCTGGTGTGCGACATCGGAGAACTTGATATGCTCTCAACAGAGGGTTCTTAAGACTAATCCTAGCCTGGAGTCTGCAATGTTCCATATCATGGGGCTGCGCCTCTTTGTAATTCAGTCTCCCTATAGACTGGGCCCAGTTCCTAGCCTGGAGATATCTGAATCTATGGTCTGTGGTAGTTATATCTCTTCCGTGAACTGCTGGAAAGTTTTGAGTCCTCCTAATATAAATAAATCTCCCAGACATCTCACTCCCGCCTTGTCCCAGTCACTGAAACCTAGTTCCTCCAAACCAGGTAGGAATTCTGGGTTACCAAATGGTGGGGGCTCAACAATGTACTCTCCTTTGCTCCCCCATATAGTTCTCAATTTTACCTCATGCAGTTCTACAAGCTTGCTCTTGGCGCCCATAGGTCAAAATGCTCTCAGCCCGCTTGGTTTAGGTAGGCCGTCGTAGCGTGAGGGGTCGCCCCCTTTTTCTTTTCTTGCACCTTGCTCTTCCTTGATCCATTTGGACACTAGCCTAGCCTAGGCTGCCAGGTGATACAAGGTAAAATCAGGGAACCTGAGCCCCCCCCCATCCTGTCTGACCTTTCAACCTTGCCAAGCTTGCCCGTGGTCTTCTCCCAGCCCACACAAACTCAGAGCAACTCCTCTCGAGTGCTTACAGATCCTGTCTCTTTAGCTCCACGGACAGCATCTGGATGGGGTATAATACCTTAGGGAGAATGTTCATTTTGATAAGGTTGATTCTCCCAAGCCATGACATAGGAAGGCCTTTCCAGTGGCTCAAATCTGCCTTAAGTATGGCAAGCAGGTGCTTATAGTTAATATCATAGAGGGAGGATATCATGGGAAAAACCTTCACCCCAGGGTACTTAATATGTGATACTACCACCTTATAATTCTGCCATTTCACTTCTTTGAGACCAGCCCCCCCCCCCCAACTCTCGTGAGCTCTGACTAGTAAAACTGACCTTCTAGCCAGAGAATTCAGCAAACGTTTCTAGAATATTGTCAGTGTGGGGCTTGACATTCTGGGCTAGCTCACAAACAGCAGAACATCGTCTGCATTCAGCAAAATCTTACGCTGGACTCCCCGTGCCCCTTCTACCCCAGTGACTGCCTGTTCACTCCTGATCATCTCTGCCTGAGGCTCAGTTGACAGGGCAGAAAGTAGTGGTGAGAGGGGACTGCCCTGGTGTGTACCTATCCCCAGCTTAAATTCCCCTGAGAGGTCTCCATTCGCCAGAATGCTGGCCCTGGAATTAGTATACAGCAGTCGGACTATCCCCAGGAACTGTTCTCCGAGACCAAACCTCTGCAAGACTGTGAAAAGGTAGCCTCACTCTGCCCTGTCAAATGCTTTCTTGGTGTCCACAGAGAGCACATATGTCTCCCCCCAGACACCGAGCCCCATACTGGACTACCCTGTTGAGCTGCCTAACATTAAGACAGGAGTGTTGCCCTTTGACAAACCCTGTCTGATCACTGGCTACCAGAAGGTGAAGGACAACCTCGAGCCTACGGGTCATTACCTTAGCCAGGACCTTCACATTGTAATTCTGAAGTGAAATCAGTCTGTAGGCTCCACACTCTATGGGATCCTTTCCATCCTTCTGGATCACCGTGCTGGTGGCCCTATTACTGGCCTTTGGGAGTTCCCCCACTTCTCTGACCTCCTTGAACATCTCATATATGTGCTTCCATACTGCCTCCCCAACTGATCTTTAAAGTTCTGTTGGCATCCCATCAGGGCCTGCTGCTTTACCTTAAGCAAAGCACAGTGCATCCTCTCGGATCTCCCCTTGTGTGACTGGTCTCTCCAGCTCTTGTAGATGCTCTGGGGTTACCCTAGATATATTCACTTTCTCAAGGAACTGGGCCACTTCACTCTTCTTTTTCCCACATTCCACACTGTAAAGCTTTGGGTAGAAATTAACAAACCCTCTCTGTATGTCCTGGGTGTGGTTGGTTAGCTGTCACCCTCATCTTTTCAGTGCTGCTATAGCATTGGATTTCCACCCCCACCCCCCTTGCCAGTCTGGCTAGTATCGGGCTGGGTTTGTTTCTCCATTCATAACATTTCTGATGAGCACAAAATAATGCTTCCTTTGTCCCATCTGTCAGCACCCTGTCACTGCCTCCCTGGCTGCTTATAGTAGCCTGTGGTTCTCTTCTCCCAGGTCAGTATAAGTCTGTTTCTGTAGCTCTTTAACCTTCTTTTCCAAGTCGCTGAGCTGTTATCTTTTTTTATGCCTGGCTGCCATGAATGTCATCACACCCTTCTCTTGTCGGCTTTGCCAGCTTCCCAGAATACAGCCTTGGAGGGTGCGGTGGCTTCATTTGCAATCACATATATTTGCCACTGCTCTTTCAGCACTCCCTAAATTGTTCACTGGAGAGCATGTAAGTAGGAAATCTCCAGGTCCTGTGCTGTGGCCCAGCTCGGCTCAGCTTCAAGGTCACTGTGACTCTGGCATGGTCAGAGACTCCTATGGCACTAATTTGAACTTCCTGTACCTTCCGATACCATAATCTTGGGATTATCAGGTAGTCAGCTCATAACCACATTTCATGGGGGTTAGAATAGAAAGTATATTCCCTCGTGCTAGGGTTCGCCTTTCTCCATACATCTGCTAAGTTGAGTTCAATCAATCCCTGGCCCCGTCATGTCACAGCCAGTTCCAGTCTGTCACCCTTTGCTGGCTTGTCCAGTATTAGGTCCAGAGGGCAGTTGAAATCCCACCCACATGACCAAATTTGGGACCTGCTCATTCTGTAGGAAGGAGGGCATTTGGTCATAAAAAAACAGGGCCATGTTTAGCTGCACATAGGTGTTCCTTGGAGTCACTTTTTCCTCCACTGACCGTGCCTACAGCAAACACATACCTTCCATCCCTTGTCAGCGTGGCTCAGTTGGTAGCACATCCGCCTCTGGACCAGAAGGTCATGGGTTCTTGTCCCACATCGAGTTTGGACTTGCACTTAAAATCGCTGGCATCCGAGTGCAGTATTGGGGGGTGCTGTACTGCTGGGGTGTGCCGTCCTTCGGATGAGATGTTAAACCGAGGTCCCTTCTGTCCATCCTGGTGTTGTCCTGGTGGGTGTCCAGGTGGAAGTAAAAGAACCCAGGGCACTCTTCGCAAAGAGCAGGGAACATTCCCGGTGGCCTGGTCAACATTCCCCTTCCCATAAAACCATAAAATCGGTTCATGCAATTATCCAGGCTGTGTGTAGGTGATGATGTGCGATATGGCCACCACCACACATTCAGTCACTTCAGGGTTTTAAATAATTGATTAGCAGTTTTTTCCTTGGGACAATGCTAACAGTATAGAAAATATTTATATAGGTTTTCTAGAAGTGTTGTGTTTGTTAAACACAATGAAGCAAGTGCTATGCATTTTCACAATGTTGTAGCACTTTTATAAGCAAAACGCTAATCAATTTTTGTAGTTAAATAAATCCCTGCACTTCACTACCAGTCTAGCACTGCTTGTAAAGCGCTTTGGGATACTGTGTATGAAAAGCGTTATATAAATGCTGATTCTTCTTCTTCTTCCTTGTGTCAGCCAGCAATCTCTCCTTGATAAATTGGAGACTCTTGTGAATCAAAATTGCCACTCCTCTCTTGTGGCCATTATATGAAGCCGCAGAACACTGTCCTACCCAGTCCCTCACCAGCTTCACCTGCTCCTGTTCAGTTAAGTGCGTTTCCTGGAGCATAGCAACCTGTGTACTTGGTCTCCTCAGTACAGTGAGCAGTTATTTTGCCTTTTTCTCAGAGAGGAGATACTCTGGGTGTTCCAGGTGCACACAGTTATGTTATCCAGCACTTACTATCAGTACCTGTAGTTCTGGGGAAGGAGACTTACCAGGCACAGACGCAGCACTACAGTTGTGTCTTTTTCTCCTCATCAAGAATACTGTTCCTGTTCTGAACCATAAAGTTCCACATTGCCTCTCTGCTGGCATGTGTCGTAAACAGTAGAACATATAGCAATTGGTAAACAGTATGACCAAAACCAATGCAAGCATGCTGAACCTGCTGGGGGCAGTGCTCTTCATCAGTGCTACTTCCTGGTCCCTCGCCCCAGACCTCAGCACCCACCACACATATCGTTTGTAGATTCTTGCCCCATCAGTGTGTGGCCTCCTCTCTAGCTGCAAACATAACTCCCCTCTCCCTTTCTCCCCTCCCCAGCATACATTCAGTGAACTTCATTCAGCTCTTTTCATTTGTTCAGCATCCACCCCTTTCTCTCTGGCACCATGCTTTGTTGCTTGAAAAAAAGGAAAACCGTAGTTTAGTTTTTCTGATTGTTCTGTTGTAACACTGCTAGAGTCCTGGAGTATGTAACTCTGTTCCCTTAGTGGATGCATGCCCCCCCAGACAGCCTTCTTCCCCGACTAATCTTTACCATCTTATATGCACCATTGATGATAACTGTACATAGTTCATAAGTGCAGTCAGCCCATGCTATGTGTCCCCACGTCCTATATACCACATTGCCATCACATCAATGCCCCTGTTCCAAGCCACCCTTTTCCCAGCTCACCCCCCCAAAAAAACAGTTCTTTGTGTTAAATTGGGGTTTTACTTGCTGTTTAAGTCTTAAAAACTGCTCTGCTACCGATACTTAGAATGTTCTATATACTGAAGGTGTCAGTGTTCAGTAGCGGCAGTGAAATACATCATAATGGTGGCAGTCGCAAATAGGTGGCGTGATGAGGGGTGGGGATGTACCACCAGCCGACTCAGCAAGGGGTTTGGTTTGGCACAGTTCTAGGCCAGATCCGGTGATGTTTTTACCTCCCTAAATGCTTTTTGTCCCGGTGGCTAAGAAGTGACGGCAAACAGTTTGTGCTTTTCCTCCTCAAGATGGTGACTTGGCAGTCCTCTCAAGGCACAGCTGGGCATGAAGATAACAAGGTAAACAAGGGTGGGGAACCATTTTTGACATGCGGGTCCAGGAAGGGGTTAGTAGCCACCTTAGCGATATATGTCAGTGATTGTTTTTCAGTAAGTTGTTTTTATCCTTGCAGAACTTGCTGGCCTTGTCCAAGTCCCAGAAAGTGAACAATTGCCCTTCCAGCTTAACTGTGATCACTGTTGGATATGTGAAATTATTGTCTACATTGAGGTGCAAAAGTCTTGCACTTTTGTTGGACCATCCTTGAAAAATCTTGCAAGAAGCTGGCCCAGTGGCACAAAGGGCTGACACATTATGCATCTTACCTCTCATCACACCAGCAACCTGGGTTTGGGAACGAGCTCCGGTTGCCGAGGATTGGCCAGGCAGGGAGAGGATCGAGTGTCTGATGGACTGCTCTCCTCTTCTGGGGTGGAGGGAAATGCTGTCTTGCTCTTTGACTGCCACCTGGTGGAAGGTGGGTGGCAGCACCAGAGTTAGAGCAGCACGGAAGAAAGCTACAGTTACGTAGTGTGTGTGTGCGCCTCCATGTGCACATGCGTACGGCTCACCATGGCGGGGGGATGGGAGAAAATAGTGGAAAATGGTGGTCACAGGCTATTTGAAACCTTGCCTGCCTGCCCTCGCCCCACACTGTCGTTGGATCGCCGACCCTCAAAATCTGGATGCAGGACCACTGGGTGGGGGAAGGATGGCCCTCCCCTTCCCAGCCCCACCACAGGGGGGATTCCGTGAGGGATATGGGGTTTGGTGGACCAGGGAGGTAGTTGCCAGGTGAGAGAGGCAGGGGCAGGGCTGAACAGTCACCTGTGATGTGCCTGGAGGATATAAATCTATGTAATATGTGGGTGTGTGTGTGTGTGTGTATGTGTGTATATATATATATATATATATATATATATATACACACACACACAATAGGTGAGTGGTAAATGAGTGACATAAAACAGCGTATCATCCACTGCAGTGTGATATTTTTACCCTCTGCTCTACTGTGATGATATCAGACATTTACACACACAGGTCACAAAAGGTCACTGATATCATCACCCTAGGCAGCTTTCCCCTCAGCATGCAAGAAACACCTGTGCTGTTACCATAGACACAAATGCAGAACTACTTGAGAGGTCTCACTGTTGCCTGCAGCTAACTCAGTGAGCATTACAAAACACACCTATCCCCCCCCCCCCCACCAACTTCCGGCTCATTACTGGGATGCTCTCAACTTGATGCAGCCAGAATTCCAAACAGCACAGCTTCACAGAACAGTTTAAACTACTGCTTGCAGCTAACTCAACTACCGCTGAAACACACTCTCACTTGTTCCTCAAACTCTGATTCTCACCCATTACAATTATTGTTACAATCTCAACTTCACTGCAGCCAGAATCCTAAAGAGCACAATTTCACAGAACACTCTGCAGTCTGCCTGCAGCCAACTTAATTACCACTGAAAACAGTATCAGCTGTTCTGACACTCTGCCTCTCAGCTCGTTACAATTACTGTGATGTTCTTAACTTCACTGCAGCCAGACTGCTAAACAATACAGCTTCACAAAAGTATGTTTCTCACTCCTATCTAAAACTAACTCATTTAGCATTGCAAAACATACTCATGTGTCTCTCAGAGTTTATAACACTGCCAGCCCATTCAGAAAAGTTCACACACAGAATGAGCAAACACATAAACAGGAACAGAACACAAGACAGCATAACAAAACTTCTGAAACTCTTGGCCCTATTGTATATATTGAATACATGATGGGCAGATCGTGTGCTATGGCAAATATTGTCACTCCTGCATCGTGAGCTTGGATATCTCACTTGAGCCTCGGCACCCCATGAGATATCCAGAGCTCACTCTGCAGGAGTGACAATATTTGCCATATCACACTCATGCCCATCATGTATCCCTATATATATATATATATATATATACAGTATATGTGTGTGTGTGTTATATATATATATATATATATATAATGTATATGTGTGTATATACTGTATATATATGTATATATAAAGCTTGCAAGAAGAAGAGTTGGCTGTCCGTTTTAATTGTGCCAGCTCTCCTGTATGACTGAAGTATTTGATGCTTGTCTGGAAAGTGATGCAGGTGCAATATTACTTGTCTCGGGGGACCATGATTTTGGGCCCAAAGATCTGTGTGCCCTCTCGATTTTATTCTCCCTTTTAGGCAATTCATTTTCAGTATTTAAGGTATCCTTTGCAACATAAACCCCAGCACATCAGGACGTTCAGTCCCCTTGGGGAACCCTCTAACACAGATATTTTTGCAGCGTTGGTTCTCCGTCTCAGCATCCATTTGTTCCCTTATCTCAGTAAGTTCCTTTTCAAGCTTAGCCACCCAAGCAGGGACACTTTGGCAGCCATCCTCCAACATGGAGGTCCAGTTTTCCACAGCCATGACCCTGGCTGCCTGCCCTTCAGACTTTCTTCCCTCGGTATCCAGTGTAGCAGAGGCCTCCTCAAGCTTGAGCACTAGTGCAGTCAGGACCTGGGCCAATATCATCCTGCCTAATGCCTCCATTGCCTCCTCCGAGGCCTCCTGGGGAGCACCGGTGTCCAGCGCTTACCTGGCCCTGGCCCACTCCGTGTCCCGCTTCCTCGTTGCTTTGACCAGTTTCGGTCCAGCCTCCATCAGGTATGTGTCAGTTCTGCAATTTCAACTCTGCCCAATTGTTTTGTATCGCTAAAATATGCGGATGGAGGCTGATGTTTTTTTCTTTCAGTGCTGTGGGGGTCCGGAGCTAGCTCATGGAATCATGTTTTTCCCTGTTGGGAGCACATGTGCAGTCTCTGACAGTATTTCATCTATGCTGCAGTGGAGCTTAACTGCAACGCTGTCCATGCGCATTTGCTGGAGATCAGCAAGTTAGAGCCATACAGAGTTCACAAGGAACAGTATTTCATCAGCTTTGGCCTGAGATAAATTTAGTTGAGACATTGTAGATTTATTCTTACTTTCAAAGTAACTCAACCTCCCCTCGACTCTTCCCAGTTGACGCAGCAACATTTCTTAATCAGTACATATCTTCACCATGTGTAACGCTTCTGCATCACTCGCAATGGTACAGACAAAGTAAAGTAAACACCTTTAGTTTCAATGGAGCTGGTACTAAAAGACTGATAGAAACCAAATCACCTGCCAGGGAAAAGCAGGCACAGAAAGGGGATATTAAAACACAAACTAATAAGCATACCATAGCAGCTCCAACCGGCACTAGGGCACTTGCAGATTGCGTTCTCACAGTGAACGGGTAGGAGCACTGGCAGCCTCTTTGCTTTCAGTTGAACAAACAGATTATTTTAAATACTAAACCATGTATTTTCCAGTTATAAATTTAAAGTTTAAATGTTAAAGCAGAAGTACAGTATTTGTTGGTTTTTACGGCATTTTTGTTAGCAATGTATTTCTGATGAAAATATCAGTATACCAATGTTTCTTTTGATTTTCTTTCAACTGAGACACGTGATTGGGAAGTTGTTGTTTTTTAAGTTCCTGCTCCTTTGTGATGTCCACCGTACAAACATCTTGACTTGGTGTGGTGCTGTTTACTGTCAGAAACATGTGCTAGCACCACAAGAATACAGCCACAGTATAAATCTAGCACTTGCAGCCAATAGGTACCCTCGATGGAAGAGAGTTCTAAATATTGAGTGGCAGCCATCTTTAATGGCATGAGTCATTAATTACAAAAATAGTTATAAATCCATTTTTAAATATCTGAGGAAGTTGCAAATACTGTATACCGATTAGGAATCTAATGAAATCAGAAATACATGTAACCCCTCACCCCTGCCTTTTTACTAAAACGACAGGTGGCATGCTGTTGGCGTTGGCAGCAACACCTGGTGGGGACCTGGGTTCGGGGAGGATGAGGTTACCTGGCACAAGGGGACCTAGGTTTGGCTACTCTGCACAGGGGCACCCAAGTAAATCCGAACACAGAAAGCAATAACTGTAATGTCCAGAACCAGGATTGGGATTTTTCAGTGTGGCTTTTATTCATAACTAGCTGACCACAACAAAGCATAGATGGACCCCCAAGGGGTTCCGTTTATTGATAATGCAGATTAGAGACTACAAGGTGGTCCACTTAAAGAATGAACCCATTTCTACTGTTTTCAGGCTCTGGACCCACCAGGCACACAGGCCGGACTTGCATGCGCTTTGGATACACAGCCCGACTGGCCCGGCTCCCCTGCCGGCCACTTGACTGACTGTCCATTTAAAGAATGAACCCATTTCACTTGTTGTGGCTCCCCACACCACTTAGAGTCTGCGACTCCTGGAGAGATTTTCTTCTTACTTCTTCTGACTCCCATCACACAAGGAGAATTCTTTTCCCAAGTTGTGGCTCCCCACACCACTTAGAGTCTGCGACTCCTAGAGAGATTTTCCAATTTGAGACCCATGTCTGGGTACCTACCTCATCACTGGCCTGGTGCATGAGGCAAGTAGCAATCACAGCAGAAATCCATAGAGGTGGACCTGGTTACTAAAGATGGGGGGTTTGCCCACCTCCAGCTCCCACAGCCCATACCCGGCCATTTCTCTGGAGAAACTAAAACTTCGAAATGTAGATTAAACGGTGGATGGACTGTAGCACCCCCTCTACAACATTACTTGAATTCATAATGACTTTAGATTTTGACACTACTCCATTTGTTTGTCCTAGTACTATAGGCCTCCCAAATAGTAGTCCAAATCCCATACTTCTTCACATTTTCCAAACTGAAGAAACATATTGTTTGCCCTCTCAAATTAGAGCAAAACACTCACCCTTTCGTTGCAGGTGCCCCACAGGCGAAGTACAACTTCTTCCACTTTTAAGACCAAACCGAAAACTGTAAAAAAAGGCAGCTTTCTTCCTTTAGCAGACATTAGGGGGTTGCCCCTGGAATCTACAGAGGGATACTTTACTCCCCCCCCCCCCCCGGAGGGAAGGGGCACTGAGACCTGAACAGCGATCTCCACCACTTGAAACTGGACACTGACCTTCTCACTTCAAAACAAAACAGGAGACTTCCTTCTCCCAAGGAGGTAAACAGAAAACTGACTTTGAAAACTCCCAACGTTCTATCTCACTCCCACTGCTGCAGATTCCAATGTGGCTTATGCAGCTGCGACAGTTCTTTGGTGACGTCATCTCTCAGTCTCAGCTGAGACTGAGAACAGAGTGAGACAGTGTGAAACCCATTTAACTGGAGTTTCACAAGCTGCCTTCCCTGCCTACCACTAGGTCTTACTGGGATTCTAGTAACCCGGGTAACAAGGGGTTACATACATTTTTGCTAAGAAAGCCATATGGTGAAGATATGTACTCATTTAAGAAATGTTGCTGCGTCAGCTGGGAAGAGCCGAGGGGAAGGGGAGTTACTTTGAAAGTAAAAATAAATCTACAATGTCTCAACTAAATCTACAAAGTCTCAACTAGATTTACCTCAGGCCAAAGCTGATGAATACCGTTTCTTGTGAACTCTGTATGCCTCTAACTTGCTGATCTCCTGCTCTGTACATGTCTAACTATGTGTATCAAGATGAATTTGTGACTGCCAATACCCTGTAACCTGTGAACATTTTTATTAATAAAAATTATATTAACAAAAAAAAAAAAAAAGAAAAGATGCTGTGTCAAGTAGAACAACATGCAGGCAACAGTAAGGTACCATAAGCGTAATCACACTGGTGAGCCAGACAGCATATCATGTATTCTTGGTGACTTGGTGACTTGTGAGTTGTTTAGCCTGGCTCCTGAGCGTCACTAAACCCTCTTCAAGTCTTGTGCTGCCTTCTGTTTCTGTTGCACCGCTTGTGCAGGGAAAATGAAACGTCGGAAAAACATGATATTTATTCAGTCAGGGAACAGAGTGTTTGTTTATCCCGTGGTGTGATCAGAAAATAAGAAGTTACCTTCTCTGTTGAAGAAGTTTGTTTTCTAGTTCTGAAGTGTTCTTGCATTATAAATCATGATATAATTTTTAGCCAATTAGGAATCTTTAACATGATTTATAACATGTTCATTTATTGTTACTGTTGCTGTTACTTGTGTGGTTATATGAGTGTCTTCTCAAGTCATTTGCGTGCCAGACCCGCTTGTTTTGCTTCACAGCCTTCTAATCCAAAGAACTTGAGAAAGCACTCTTACAACCACAAGAAACACAGAAACTGAACATATAAACATATACAGTATTCGAGTGTGCCTACAATTAAAATTCCATGTAAAACATCAAAGGATTGAAACACACACATTCTCTCAGCAGCAGTTTTGAAAAGGTCTTTAAACTGACATTTAGAAATGTGGACACCTTTTCACTACTTGGCTCTGCGGGCTGATACTGGGTTTCAGAATGTTTAACTCCTTAGGGCCCAGTCAACAGAGATAGATTGGATACGTACCTCTGAGCGTGAAGCTCCGTGCCTTCTTAAATCAGACTTACATGGCTGACTTCACAGCCCCAGCCACCCAGATCCACGTGTTCAGAGGTTCACATGTGACCGGGAATTGGGGGCAGGGTAGCTAGGCGACACTGAGCATTTATTCTGATGCTCAGGTTAGAGGCAGAGCTTATCCACTGCTCTGTGTGGAGCAGAGGCTTGAGTGATATGCAGTCCTCTGAGGACTACTGTATCCCAGTACAGGACTGCACTGTTATAAAAAGAAGAAAAAAAAACAGTAAAGTTATGCCCTCCGTGCCATGTCAGAGGTCTGGGGCAAGAGGTGAAGGGCCACTCAGGCCCCACAAATATTTGTTGCAGCATGCTTCGGAGTGCACATAAGCACGACGTTGGGTTCCCCATGGTGTAGTGTCGGAAGACTCTCCGTGGGTCGCACAGAGCATGACTCAGCCCCGTTGACGGACCCAGCCACCCACCACACAGAGGTGCATGTAAAGGGAGATTGGATGCAGAGGGCTGGCAGAAGTCCCACTGTGGGTACCGCAGGGAGCTTCCCATATGCAGAGGGGTACACTGTCGTTTTGCCAGCCCTCTGTGCATACAGAGTGGTTCGTGATCCCTTTGTGGATCGAGCTTTAGTTACTAACTGAATTTTGGGATGGGTCTAGAGCAGATAAAAGCCATCATAGTCTAACTTGCAGTATTACGAGTGACTGAGGGCTGAGTTGGCATGGGGTCGGAATAACTTTGCTCTCATCCACAAGAGGAGACCGAGGGCCTTCAGAGTGTTGAGGCACACTGTCAAGGCAGAGTGAGAAAGTTTACTTAGCCTTTAGCTGTTCGTGCTGTACCTGTCATGTTGATATATGGAGAACTTTAATCTTTAGTGATGTTAATCTGGCAACATTCAAAAGAATTACTATCCAGTACAAAAAAACAAAAACCAAAAATACCGGGAAAGGCTTGTGATTAAGTGCCATATTGTGGGAGGTATAACAGTAAGAGATACAGGCTAATGTGGATATTGAAGGAGGTGCTTGACATGATTAAGAAGAAATAGGAGCCAGCCCAGTGGCACTGAGGTTTAAGGCACTGGACACCACACTCACACCATGCTGGCGGACCCAGGTTCAGTGACTGACTTGGGGGCTTGGCAGGGAGGAGAGGATGGAGCATCCAGAGGACAGCTCTCTTGCCTCTCCCTGGGAGGGATCCAGGGTTGCTCAGTGTCCTAGCCCCCAATGGAGATCAGGGCACTGCAGGTAGACCAGCCGATGCGAGGGGCAGAGTACGGCAGACGCCAGCAGGGCAGCTGTGCTCAGGCGTCATTGTACGCCGCACTCCTAGGGGAGAAAAACAAGGCTAAAAAAAAAACAAACAACCCTGGCAGCCGGGTGAGGCGACAGCAGTCTCCCTGGGCAGATTGTCACATGCTCAGTGCCAGCCACGAACCCAACCGTATCCCCTGGGGATCCTCTTTCTCCTCCTCCTGTGTGGGGCTGCAGGAGAGGTGGGGATCCTGATACTGATGTCTCGGTAAGGATAAGTGGTTCAGGCGAGCGGTTAGAGGTGACACCGAGTGAGCTCGTCCGAGAGAAGCCCCAGTCTGCCAGGTGGAGAAATAGAGTCGACAAAAAAAAAAAAAAGAAGAAGAAGAAAAAATTGGTATTAAAGAAGAGGCAAGACTATGTATTTTATTTTGTAAAGCACCCTATGCTCCAGGGCTCAGGGTGCTGTACAATTCAGAACAAAAAAAGAAACTAAATGCAAATTGCAAAACACAACATCAATTACGTATACTAGTAAATAAAATAGTAAAACACAGAGGCAGTCACCAGTGTTAACACTCTAGGTTAAATGCTGATTTAAATAAGTAGTGTTTCAGCCCCAGCTTAAACACTTCCACTGAAGGGGAACTCCTGAGATGACAAGGGAGAGAGTTCTAGAGATACTTGGCCTCCACCATGAACGGCCTGTCGCCAAAAAGTGTTTTGTTGTACCTTTGGGGTGGCCATGAATAACTTCTCTGTGGATCAAAGCAAAACAAGGAGCAGAAGATCAGCTACCACCGGAAGCCACGTACAGTAATAACACATTTTTCAGATATGTGAATGAGAAGAGAAAACTGTTTCACCAGCATGGATCCAAAAATGTTCCTATAACAACAAAAGATGACCCGATGATGGAATGCCCACATGAATATTTTGCTTTAGTATTCATAGAAGAAAGACGTGGAATGATGTCCGACAGTGAAGGTGTATGCCGAGGAGGAGGAGCAGCACAGCGAAATACAATGCAGTAGACGATTTACTATGTGTAACACTTGTAGGAGTTGAGGGGTTGCTAAAGATGTTAAACACAAGCAAGGCAATGGGGCCACATTCAGTGCACCCAAAAATCCTGTCGGAGCTGGCTAAATAACCATCCTTCGTAAATACAGATCTTTCTTCGAGAGGGCTCTTGCAGTAGGTAATTACATATAGGACTGATGCCGGGAGGCATCAGGACCCCATGGAAAAATTTCTAGCTAGCAGTCCCTGGCGAGGGACCGCCCCCATGTCAGGTGACCGGCGT
Source organism: Neoceratodus forsteri (assembly GCA_016271365.2). Taxonomy (NCBI): domain Eukaryota; kingdom Metazoa; phylum Chordata; order Ceratodontiformes; family Ceratodontidae; genus Neoceratodus; species Neoceratodus forsteri. The sequence goes on along the minus strand of CM028132.1, from coordinate 60,336,828 downwards.
CAGGAGACGTCAGTATAAAGGGGCAATCCCTGACACCCGCCTTCCAGTTCTTTCCCGCCGTTAGCTCGTGCAGCGTCTCACGGAAAAGTTTGTGCTTCGTCAGCCCTATCTTCGTCATTTTTTTACCAAAATAATAGCTTTTTTCGACTAACATCAGTACAATCGTCGGTGTATGTCGTCCCCTACACTCTCAGAGCACAAAAATAAGTGCGATTCATGCGGCGCCCAACTACCGCATAAGGACGGCCATTCCCTGTGCCTGTTCTGCCTAGGCTCCGATCACCCAGTTGAGAAGTGCCAACACTGCCTCAGTTTCAATGCGGATACCCGGAAAAGGCGGCAGCAATCCCTGGAAGCCCATATTCTAAAGAAGAAAATGAATTCAATGGAGAAGGAGCTCAAAAAACTGAGGCAAGCATCCACTTCCTTTGAAGGCCATCAGAAGAAGAAGGAGAGGCACCGGGACAAGGGCTCCTCTACCGCGTCTCCCTCGGAAGTCGCTGGGACAAAGGTAATGTCCCCTCCGGGGGACCGCTCCTCGACGTCCGCCTCGGAGGTTTCCGAGGGGGCATCGGCCCACCCGTCTGGCTCGCGCTCGGGCCTTGCAAGCGACTCCGGGCAATTGGAGGCCTCCGTCCCTGGTTTGGCCGCAGGCTTGCGGCCTACCACTGTGGGCGACTCCGGTAAGTCGGGCGTCGGCTCCTCTGACGTCCGCCCGGAGAGGGCCGGTAAGACGCCTGACCCTTCGGGGAGGCGCGCGGCCTCTACTCCACCGGACCAAGCCAATCCCTCTACTCGACCTGCCTCCGGTGATGGCTCTCATAAGTTGGACGCCAGGAGCTTGCCCTTAAGCCACACGTCGGCTTGTCCGACACCCGGCTGGCGAAGGAACGGACGACAGACCCTCCCACGTCCGTCGTACCTGGTTCCCCACAGCCTTCGCTGCCATCTGGCGACCCAGAGTCTCCCCAACACGACCCCGGGGATTTTTCCCCTCCATCTCCGGGCGGCTGGGATCTTCCTCCTCAGTCAGTCCTTCCACCACCTGGTCACGCGGACCTGGCGTCGGCTCCCAGATGCCGTCCTCGGCGCCGGCCCCTCCGACATTGGTACCTCCGGCGACAGGGCCTCCGACGTCGGCCCTACCGACTCCAAGAGACATCCCGCTCTAGTCGGGCCCTCCGGGCCCTCCAATGTGGACCCGCCCGTGAGGCCACAGGCCGGGCCGTCTGCTCTGGCAGCCCCCCCCGGACTCCCGGGTACCCTCCGTCCTATCCGATGCCGGGGTACCCGGGACCGCAGTATCCGGCGCCACAGTACCCGACGCCACAATACCTGATGCTGGGCTACCTGCAGCTGGGTTTTGGATACGCTCCATACGGTTATAACCCGTATCCTTATCCCCGCCTCCTCCTCCACTACCCTCGTGGCTGCCGGTGGACCTGCAGGAGACTCTGGCCTCCTGGTGGGCTGAGGCCAAGGCTCAGCTCACCAAAGAGGTCGAGAGCCGCCTTCCGACGATGGTGCTGTCCCAGGTTCCCGTACGTCTGAGGCGGCACACTCCCTCACCACCTCTGGAAAGTGCAGTTACGTAAGAACTTACCGTAACAGTAGGTCTTCGAGAGAGGCTCTTGCAGTAGGTAATACCTTCCCGCCTTCCATCCCCCTAGGCTTTTTCAGCTCCTTTTCCAGTGAAGGAAGTATCCGCTCCTCTCTCGTCCGGCCTTTCTGGCCCGTGGCAGGGAAAGAACTGGAAGGCGGGCATCAGGGACCGCCTCTTTATACCGACGTCTCCTGACGCCGGTCACCTGATGTGGGGTCAGTCCCTCGCCAGGGACTGCTAGCTAGAAATTTTTCTGTGGGGTCCTGCTGCCTGCCAGCGTCAGTCCTATATGTAATTACCTACTGCAAGAGCCTTTCTTGAAGATCTACTGTTATGGTAAGTTCTTACATAACTGTACTTTCTTGGAGCTACTATACTATGGGTCCAGCTCCCTACTATGGAGGTTGAGGAGCAAGAAGGCAGAATTGCCCAGAAGTGCTCCTGTAGAGGCCTCATTGTGGACAACAGCTCAGTTTCCCTCCCGATAAGAGATACTGTTCCAGCTTATTTTTTAAATTTGCTCTTTGATTCGCTCTTTGATTTACTGACAGTTATATCTAGAGGTAACACGATCTAAGGATTTGCAGATCTTAGTGTAAAACAATATTTGCATTTTAAGGTTTTAAATGTTTTCCCAACTATTTGTAAATGGAGGCCTCTGGTTTCTCTGTCAGATTTTTTAAAATCAGTGCCCAATTCTGAGAGATGAGACTTGCTCACAAAGAAATGTTTTAAATAGTTTAATGTGTATTTAATCCATGACCTAACAGTACTGTATCCAAGCCAGCCAATACTTCAAGGAAGGGACTTTTACAATTACTAAACATTAATTAAAAATGTATTTTACCTTAAAGGAGATCTACTGGCAACGGTGCTTGAGCCACTGGTGCATAGATTGTGGCTCGAGCACCCCGATCCCACCCGAGTCCCAGTATATATTCATTAAATAAATTACCTTATCGCTGGTAAAATTTATTTTAGAGTGGTGCAGCTGAACATGTTGCTGTATGAAGTGGTGCCCCGGAGATCACTGAGCCAAAACCGCAAGATGATGGCGGTTTTGCCTCTTCCTCTGTATTGCCGTAATACCACATGGCATATGAGCACCGTTGTTTAAAAAAACAAAAAAAAAACACCGGTATAGAAAAAACGGAGATTTTAATATTTCCGTATATTTGACAATAGAGGAAGAGGCAAAACCGCGTATCATCTGCAGTTTTGCCTTAGCGATCTCCCAGGGGACACCACTTCATATAGCAACATGCTGGCTGCACCGACCCTAAAATACAATTTTACAAGCGACAAGGTAATTTATTTAATGAATATATACTTGGACTGGGGAGGGGGGAGGGGTGCGCAAGCCACAGTCTAAGCACCAGTGGCCCGAGCACCGATGCCAGTAGATCTCCTTTAACATTTGAATGTGCATTCATTTTATTACCTTAAGGTAAAATACATTTTTAATTGATGTTTAGTGACTGTAAAAGCCCTGAAGAAGAGGATCATTTCTTGAAATGTTGGCTGGCTAGGATATAGTACTGTTATGTCACGGATTAAATACACATTAAACTATTTAAAAAAAAAAAAACTTCTTAGTGAGTGAGTCTCATATCTCCAAGAACTGTATTTACTTTTCAGTAGACTTACTTTCTGGAGCAGACTCCTCCCGGTGTGTTCTTACATCTTTTAAATAATCATCCTCTCCATTCACTAAAAATACCACCAACTGCTTAATCGGTTTCAGAGTCAGTTGGTATTCATCTGTATCCCCCTTCCCCAGGTCGTGCCTGAAAATAGGCAGAATTTGTCTAGTGCACTTACCGGTCAACAAAAGCTAAATAAATAAATGTGTAATTATATTCAGAGAGTCGGTTAGAAATGCATATGTATCTGAAGAATTCAGGGGGGCTTATACGTGGTGCCAGCATTTAAATTATTAAAACAATGGCTAGAAATGGATCATTCTGATTGGCTAACAGCACTTTATAAACAGGCTGTGTTAACGGCTGAAAACCCTTGTGTGTAATTAAACAGAATTTCAACTATTAAAACAAATTTAGTTAAAAAAAACCGTCTAACAGTTTAATAATAGCATTAAGTCATGCCTGTGGTCGGGTTACCTTTGTTAATCCCACCCAAGGGGCATAAGATACTTAACTGTGCCTCGTATCTCATGACGTCCCCCCTCCCCCACCGCTAAGTTTAGAGTAATAGAGGGTCTCTGTTGGCACCACAGTGGGGTGGAAATAAGAGTGGGGATACACTAAAACAAAAGGCAAAAACAGTGGCGGTCAGGCCGATGATGACATCATGCTTTCCCGGTCAAGTTGGTTTGGCCGGAATTCTTAGCCCTCCTAGTTGGAAGAGTTCACGCTGGCTCCGTTTCTAGTTAAGCAAATCCAGTTAGCAGCTTAGCCCTTGCTCATTCTTGAACTTTAGATTTGCTCTTCTCTTTGTGGTGCAACTGGTTATGGCACAAATCAGTTAAAGCAGAGAACCCAGTCGCCCTCACCGACCTACCACTCACCAATAGAAAATCTTTTAGATAATACAGTTTGCTTTCTGTCTCAAATGGGTACTTGCTGTTTTTATACCAAAGGGGATGAAATCAGTCACTAGCCATTTGAGACAAAAAGCAAATTGTAATATTTGAATGATTTGTCATGGGGTGGGGGTCTGCACTGGGTTCTCTGCTTTATCTGTTTTTAGTTAGCCAGCCCAACCCAGAGGGCTAAACGCAGGTGGTGTATAAGGAGGATAGGCAGTGGTTGTCTAGAGGCTGCTGGTGACTGCTCCTTTAGTCATCTGATCAAGGGCTTGTGAACAGACAGGAAAAGAGCCTGGCCCACCAGGAAAAGAAGGAGAAATGCAAAGTAAAAACAAATGATTTAAGACATTCAGAACATACGCTTTGCTTTATTGGTGACTTTTTAAATTGGATTTAGTGGCACTGTGGCACCAAGGTAATCATTCTCTATTGTAATCAGCGGGAGTCTCTGTGGGGAGTGTAGTTCCGGAAATTATCATAAAAAAAGAGGTCAATTGTTAATTTCAGTAAAGTTAAATTTCTTTGAGCTGATGTCTTTGCTAAGATCCGAGCTAATTCGCACCAGGTGCCAATAGTGTGTTGTCAGCGTTGGTCTGCGTCACTGCACTGTAGGTAATTTGGGCTCATTTAGATGCTTTGGCATCATCTGGTCTCCTGCTGTGCTTCAGGCCAGTTTTTGTGGATTGACCTGCTGTAGCTAAAATGCTGGGAACTTCTGTTGGCAGTACCCTACACAAGAAGCAGGCTTTCATTCTGAGCATTATGGATTTGATCTACCTATCTCTGGCACATCACACATCATAGCACGAGTCCCTTCAGCGGACCGAGAATATGGCCAGTGTTTCAGCCCACTGCAGGGATGACGAACCAGACAGTACTGGCAATTCACGGGGTCGTGGTGAGCCATTAAGAGTAAATTATCTCTAGGAGAAATGTAATTAGAAAGAAAGCTGTACTGTATTTTATTTTAATATCATCGTAAATCATCTAATCCCTGGACATTTTACTGATCACAGTACAAGCTTTCTTAGAGACTGGAAATACCAAGCGCCAATTAAATAGTATTTTCTCTGTACTTCCAACAGAAATCAATTAACCTTTTTTTTTTAGCATTTATACATTTATACATCAACAGTCAGTAGAGCATCAGACTTTTAATCTGAGGGTCCAGGGTTCAAGTCCCTGTTCGGGCGATTGCTTTGAAGTGCAAGATAATGCATATGGGGCACAAAAACCCTGGCACAATATATCAGTTGGGGGGGTGAGGATATAGCATGCACCAAGCAGGAAACGGATCTTGGGGTTATCATCTCTGATGACCTCAAGGTAGGGAAACAGTGTGACAAGGCAGCAGGTAAAGCAAATAGGATGCTGGGATGTATAGGCAGGGGCATCACCAGCAGGAAAAGGGAGGTCATAATTCCACTATACAAGACACTAGTGAGGTCCCACCTGGAGTACAGTGTACAGTTCTGGAGACCATACCTATGTAAGGACATAGACAGGGTAGAGAAGGTTCAGAGGAGGGCAACAAAGATGGTGCATGGATTGCATCACAAGTCCTATGAAGACAGGTTGAAGGAACTGAACAAGTACTCCCTGGAGGAGAGGAGGGAGAGAGGGATATGATAGAGACATACAAGTATCTTACAGGGAGGAACAGGGTCCAGGAATACACTATTTCTAAGCGAAAAGATGTTTCAGGACTAGGGCATGGGATGAAGTTGGAGGAGGGCGATTCAGAGGAAACATGAGGAAGAATTTCTTCGAGCGGGTGATGGACAAGTGGAACACCCTGCCAGAGGAAGTGGTGGGGGCTGAAACAATCACGGGATTTAAGAATGCATGGGATAAACATAAAGAAATTCTGGAGGTCAGGGGTAAGGGGCAACAGACTTCTAGGAAAACATAAACTGAACTTACAAGCTCAAATGGGCAGACTGGGTGGGCCATAGGCTCTTATCTGCCGACACTGTCTATGTATCTATGTAACATGCTTTTTAAAGCAGCAGTGCGTGATAGCGGTGAAAATTTTGACGGATATGTTTTTATTCTAGTTTAGATTGACCCTGATTTCCAGACTTGAGTGATACCCTTTTTTCCCTACTGCAAATCTGCTTCACCACTTTTTTTATACAGATTAAATAATAAAAGGAGCGCTTCTTTCACTGTGGCTCAGACAAGGTTTCCAGCAGTAATCTTTGTTGTGTTTGCACACTCTTTGTTTACGATCACTTTTCTTGTGATTACAATCATCTAGCATGTGGCAGACCCCTTATGGGCAACAGGCGCACAAAAACAAAAGAGAAAAATACCAATGAAAACCTGGTCCGAGTTATATTAAAGGGAGTGCTCTTTTTATTATTTCAGTTGTAGAAAAAAAAAAGTGCAAACGCAGATTCCAAATGGAAAAGGAAGAGCACCATACAAGTCAGGAAATAAGGGGCAATCTAAAACAGAATAAAAAAAAAAAGTATAGGCCAACATTTTGACCGCTGTCATGCACTGCTGCTTTAAATGTGAGGCTGTTGTCAAACCGTAAGCCAAGATGCATGAAGTGGTCAACGAAGGACCCCGAGTGACCTTCATTTGAGGTGATTTTAAAGTCAGGTGATGTAATTTTATTCTTTGAACGGTGATAAAGAGATCTGATTCGTCTTCCTGTAGTTTTTGGACCAAAATGCATTTACATTATATTAGTTTCCCTACAGAGGTAAGAAGTATTGTATATTGTCTCAGTCACAGAGATCCGAAAGAAAGGCCAGAGTGCGAACTACGTGACATTTTCTTTGTAGCAGATGTGCGGACAGCAGCCAGTTCCAATATTTGTATTCTGCCTTTCTTCCCACTCAAGATATTGTATGCCTGTGGGACTTCCCATTCACTGCCCAAGTAAGATTGCCACCACCTACTGAAGGACTCGGTACTGTAGCCATTCTTATATGTTCTGTATGGGGCTGGTGGATGAGTTCTAGGTGATAACATCCTCAGTGTCTTTCATTTGTTTCTATTTGCAACACCTGGCAGTTTCAGAGGCCTCTAAACCAATCCCTGGGGTTTGAGGTGTCATCTGATCCAGTCGACATAGTGATAGGACCTGGGTTATTATGAGCTTCTTCAGAGACAAAGGTGTTTGCCACGCCTTTCTTTCTTGATGTGTACAGTATTTATTGTCAGGAGAGTTGTAATAAATGCTTGTATTTTTGCTGTACTCTTTCAATTCCACTATTGAGCCTGTCAGACACCGCTGATGCACACTAACATGCAAATAAACATAGACTTGCAGCGGTAGCTTTGGAGAGAGATGGGACTGAAGCCGATACAGCTTCCTAATATATTTTGTCTCTCTGTGTACTAGGTTAGGATTGAGTGAATACCTTTTTTCTAATACTCAGTGATAATTCATACTTGGTATCCCCATATATTAAATTTGATATTCAATATTCAGTATTCATACTCGTGGGGGGGGGTGACAAACCAGAACTGTAAAAAAAAAAAAAAAAAGCCCTTCCTAGGTGACCAGGTTCGAAGGGGGGGAGCACCCTTAAATAATTACATTGTGGGGGGGGGGGTACAAGTTTAAAGATGTTGTTAACATGGCCACTTGATGGCCTAATATATTTCCATGTCAGAGGCCAAGTTCAGGAGTGGATTAGGGGAGCCAGGATTGTGGCAGCGAGGGCTGGGGAGTACTGCGGCGTGCAAAGTGAACCAGCTGGGGGTGGGAGTTGGCTGGGTTCTGCCGTCACAGTGGCCCGTTGTGGTTGGCTAAAGAGTCTGTTTCCTCCTAAGGAGTGGCGCTTTTGCACAAATGTTATGTAATGTGCAGGGCCAAATTTGGCATGAACCACTGTCAGGGGAGCTAGGTGGAGAAAAACGGGACATTAAAACTACATCACAGCAACTGTCTCAGGCCTGCTTTGTGGATACTCACCATGAGCTGGTTGAGACGAAGCTGGGGCAGTTGCCATAGGTTATACCCTCAGGCGAGGACTGAGCAGACTGTGGCGGAGGATGATCCGCTATGTTAAAAAAAAGAAAAAGGTTTTGTCAGTTCCTGGCATAGTGCCAGAAGTTGGCATGCAATTTGTTTTAAATGTGTGAGGCGTGGAGATGGGGGTAGAGGGTGAGAAATTTGGGATGGGGAGAGGGTGACAAAGAGACTATTCCTGACCCTCTGGGGAGTGCTACAGGTTTGTTTTTGTTACATTTTTTAATTACTTTCCTGAGTAAAAGATCATGATTTTCTCTTTATTCCCCCGACCAGCCCCTTCCACTGCCCCCATCACTGCTACTGGGCAACATGGAGGCCATCACCCTCGCCAATTTTGAGGCAGCTTCATCCCGCCGGTCAGCTTCTTTACTCCTACTTTTTGTCCCCGAGCGCGAGCCAAGGCATGCAATGTAATGGCTGAGACACACCGAATCACGTGCGTGGCAAGCCAGGTGTCTTGCTCAGTTCTCTCCCTTGTGTGGGTCTATTGCGCCCGCCTCAGCCATCGCTAGGGGCCAGTCAAGCAGTGGACTCCATCCCCACCCCGAGAGAGGAGGGCTGTCCTCCGGATGCTCCGATCCTCTCCCTCCCCGGCGACCCACTTGCACTGTGAACATGGGTCACTGGCATGGCAGGAGGTAAGGCATGATGCGTCAACCCTCCATGCCACTGGGCCGTAAAAGATCACGATTAATAAAAAAATGCTTGGCATTCAGTATCGAACACCCTATTATTTATGTTATCTGGGAATTCATAGCCCTAGTTCATACCACAAGCATATTAAAATGCCAGCTCCGTGGTGCTGAACAGTGGGCAGTCACTCTGGCACACGGGCGAGACGGGTTTGCACTCCAAGCCCGGGACGTAAGAAGTGGAGACCAGCAGGGTGGGTTCAGAGCACTCCTTGGACGATCTCCTCCACTCCTTGGTGGCGCCTGATGGTGGCTAATGGAAGTGCCTTGATGGCATGGGTGACCATGCATCAATAGGCACACCCCAGGCAAGCTACGGTATACAGGAGTCACAAAGGAGGGTGGGTAGGAAAGGTGGAAATGCTGCACCAATGTGCCAAATGATGGCCCTCTGTCCTCCCCATGCTACAGGCTCCCTTCCCCAGCACAAAAGCAGAAGGAGCCTCTCAGCTACATGTACTGCACATGTGATCTCCTCCAGATCGGGGCCTGGCCCTGCCGGGAACAAGCCAGCCCACATGGAACAGGTGAGGTGGTGATCAAGAGACACAACCCAGTGAGCTGGCCTGCCTGTGCAGTGGTAGAGCTACCGCTCGCGATGCTGGCAACCCAGGTTTGGGAACGAGCCATAGTCGTCGGAGGGCTGGCCAGGAAGAGGAATATTGAGCATCCTAGGGACACTGTCCTCTAGTAAGGGATGGTTGTTGTACTCGCTGCAACACTACCTCTGGGTGACCACAGGCGGCAGTGCAGTCGGGATGCCATGTGGGAGGGGAAGACATCGGCTGGGGTCCGGAGCAGCAGCATGTATCTCTGTGAGCATGTCTCCCTGACTCCCTCATACACTGCCATCCTTGGGGACTGGGAGACAAAAACTGAAAGAACCCCCCCCATCCCCGTGCTTTAGGGCCGACCCAAGACATAGCCACCATAGGGGGTACCCTGGAGGTTCCACCAAAAGGGAAAATTCATGGGGTTGGAAGTCTCGCGGTGGAGTGTGTGCTGGTGCCAGGTGTGAGCTGGGGGCGAAGCAACTGCCAAGGTGATAAAATATAAATTAAAGGAAAAAGGAGCGACAACCCGGTGGCAATCGGAGGGGGGCCCCCGGCAGAGATAAGCCAGCCCAGGATTTTTAGGCTGCTGATCTGGGTTGGACTCCGAGCAGCTGGCAGTGAGAGCTGATTCTGGTGGGTAGCACTGGCAGCATTGGGGGCCCAAAGGACTGGGGTGCGGTGGGCACATGAGAGGTGGATAAAAACAACAGGAAAAAAAGGAAAGCATTTCAGTTTCAGAACCTTTAGTTTTGTTAAAATGGACTAGCCATTTCTGTACTTACTAATGAATAACTGTTGCTTTTGCGTTTCTTACGGAAAATCTTATCAGAGTATGTTTTCTGTTGGGCCTTTTCCATTACTAATTGCAGAGCTTGAAATAAGTGTTAGCAAATGGGAAATCTGATACTGCCAAGAAAGATTTCACATTGAGGCGGCTAGACGGTGGTGGCATCATTTTGCTTTGACTTTAATTTTCCCATAGAAACAGACCTGTAATCACGGTACAAGGTACTGCTGTTGAAATGGTTGCCAAGAACAGGAAAAATCCCTTCTGGCTAGTCACTTTTATAGCTTATCTGCCAGCGGCCTGTAAAGTTGGGTGGATAACTTGGCAGCAGTTTTGCTTATTGAGACAGTGGCAGCTGAATTAAAAGAAAAAACACCGCCAATAACAAAAAGCAGACACTGATATATCTCTTGCTACTGTAATTTTTAGGGGTGGCAGATCCACAAAAGGTTCTGAAAAGTTTCTGATAATTTGTGACTTGTGATACTTATCCAAGCCTTATCAGAACTTTCAGAATCTTTTAGATTGTTACTAATTTAAAGTACAAAACGATGGATTTTAATTTCCGCTCAAAAACTATTACCTGTATAAGGAAATGATAGTACTGTAACTACATCTTAAAAGAGTTGTACTATATCAACTCAGTGTTGTTAATAGTGCCCCTTCTGTAACACCACTTGACTGATCGTAACGACTCAGTACAGACCTGGCTCACTGTTTCCGTCTCCCACCCCTCACCCTAACCTTCTTTCTGGGTCTTATTATCGCCCACAGCCTTCCATTAGTATAAAGACCTGTTGGCGGAGCATATTAAGCTCATAAAATGATCTTTTCAAAATTGTCAGAACCTTTTCAGAACTTGAAAAAGGTTCTGTTAAGATTCTTTTACAGAGAATGCCAGAGGTTCTGGGAAGCTCTTAATGTATCAGAACAGGTTTCCAGTCTTGATTACTTTTTCTGTTGTCACTGTATCTGTGATCCAGGATAATGGTTTGCCCGTAATATTACTGTTTACGTAATATTACTGTTTAATATTACGTAATATTACACAAGCTAAAAATTAACCAAGGGGTCCCTGTGTTAGCAGCACTGCTCAGATTTTTAAATGTCTGTGTGTGTGGATGGGGGGGGGGTTCAGTCTCTTAACTATTTGCTATTATTTGGTCCACTACCCATTTCCAAACCTATTACTATTGAGAATGTGTTATGTTTTGATGATGTTTTTATAATTCTGAATTGTTGACTTGGTACACTGGTATTGTTTCATGATATTTCTTGCTCCTCTCTCGCTTTCTCTCTCTCTCTCTGTCCCATAGATCTATCAGGTTCAAAAGGTAGGCTTCAGCTAGCATCTGTACAGTATGATGTGATTTGATTGCTTTTTTATCCTTTTTTTCCAGACTGAGGGCTCTGTTCTCGAACATCTCTGCCATTTTCTGTTCATACCTTCCCTCTTTACTCGGTGGGGCTGCCCGGAACCTGTCAGAAAGCCAGCCTGTACACTAAGCAGCCACCTCTAACTCAAAATGCATTGCACCTCTCTGCAGTTTCTTGCCCCGTCATCCATTCATTGGTCCTTTCACTGTAAATCAAGGATCAAATGGGGGGGGGGGCACAGGGGCACTCGGGGGTATGGTTTTCCTCTCCTTGTTTTACAATCAATCATATGTTGAATATGTGACCTTATGGGGACTTCATACATAGTTCCACCACTTTTTTTTTTTTTATCATTTCAATCCCTGCTGTAAATGCAGCCTTCCAGCTGATAACTTGTAAACCATCCGATCCCTTCTATGTGTGTACATCCTTCCATCAGGTAACTCGTATAAAAAAAAAAATCCAAAAGTTTTATTTTATAAACTATCTCCAAAAGAACCTTTTTTCCCAGATATTTGACAAAAACATCACTGCAGCTACTCTGCAGTCTCACAGGTCCTTTGTCTCTGAGCAACGTTGCATGCTTTGGTATCTTCCTCCACAGTCAGCAGAGAGATGCAACAGCACTGTTCTGCAGGAGGTTTGCCGTATGCATCTGAAAGTTGCATTCTGTGGTCAGCGAGCTAAACCAGGCCTGACTTAGAACACCATGGAAAAACTGACTTAAAATGAGTTTAAATAGCATGCAGATTGGGTTTTTGTGGTTGAAATCTGTTTGAACTCCTCCCCCCCAACTGATGAAGTCCATGCCCCTTGCCCTCCCAGCCTAAGGTCAGGAGTCATGTTATTTGGTTAAAGAGAAGGTGCTGATATCTGTGTCTGTGACTACTGGTCCAAAATCGTCACTTCGTCATGTCCCTCTCCTACAGTTAAGTGCTGCTGGAGAACAGCAGTGATCTGTGGCCTCCCCACTTCTTTCGAGAACAGGGCCCTCCCTGGTGTTTTGCTTTGTCACGTGCTAACGCTTTGCCTGGCTAAAACTACTAACCTCTGTATGGTGCTTTTCTGAATGCTGGCTTGCTTTTGGATATGGTTTGCTTGCTTGGCAAGCTAAGTGAAGATGCTCTGTGTAAAGACAGTATTGATTTTCTCTGCAGCGGAAGAAAAGGATACTTCTGGATCGCAGTACTGTCAGCCAGAAGATCTCGAGTTTGGATCCCAGCCCCTAAACATGCCACTCATTGTGTGACAGTGAGCCATTCATGTGACGTCCTTGTGCTTCAGGTCTTCCCAGCTGTAATTGGGTAGGAGCTGGTGGTGCAGTAACAGTCAGGTCCGAACAAAACCACTACAAAGTTGGCCACATCCGCGCAACATAAAGCTGGCCTCATGACTGCGCTGACCTGGGTTTGGGAATGAGCAGTGGATGCTGGAGGGCCGGCCAGGGGGAGGATTTTGGAATTCCACAGGACCCTGTCCTCGGGGTGGGTGGAGACGATACCTGCTGAATCAGCACCGCCTGGGGATGCCCAGGAGGTGCAAGCCAGTTGGGAACAGCAGTGAAAGGGGAAATGCATTGGCTTTGTGGTGCCCGCATGCCTGCTACATAGCTAGCACACATGCTACACATTTACAGCCATCCACCAGAACAAAAATCGGTCATTCACCCTCTGAAGAATACTCCGACACCACTCTGCATAAGTAGTAGAAAGCAGAAAGCAGTTTATTGACTCTCACAAACAACACTAACGTACACCTGATGCCGTTGAGAAAGGAATCAGTCCGAAATGTGTCAGGCGTACGTTGGTGTTGTTTGTAAACTTCAATAAACTGCTTTTTTACTACTTATGCAGAGTGGCGTTCGGGTATTCATCAGACAGTGAGTGCCCAATTTTTTTGTTCTGGTTTACATGCCTGTTTCATGAGCCACCCCAGCCCTAATGCGGGTTCAGGCTGGGACTGAAACATTCAGAGCCATGCATCTTGGGAGGGAGAAACAGTGAAAATACCTCCACTCCGGTAGGATGGTGCTGGCAGCACTTGAGCTATGCGGCGCTGCCCACCCAGCATGACAGAGCTCCCCTACCACCACATTCAAAGAAAGTGGAAAAGGGTAGCCATGCACTGAAGGCTTTGTTGTGGGAGGGTTCCCCATGGGACAGTTAAGGAGAGCTTCATGGGGGCCAGGTGGGTGTTGGAGCTGGGTGTCTACTGGGCTGATGTTGACCGAGGCAGGGCAGTTCAGGGAGTATACACTAATTAACAAAAAAAACTACAAAGCCAAGCTGGTTTGTTTTTGTTTTTTTTCCTATTTGCAATATTTCCCCCATCTTCCCTTATTCCACCACCTGAATGACCGAGTCATTATGGCTGTTTCCCTCATTAAGCCAAAAGGGTGGATGCCCAGCTGCCTTCACAGTTGATGTCCATGCCACTCTGCCAACAGGGATACTCCGATACTGTGCAGGACGACATGCTGCATCCTGGGGAGTCCAGTGCCTCTGCTCTCCTCCCTGGGATGCGTTTGCCCCCCCCCCCACCAAACCAGTTCAGTTGTGCGATTTTGGGGCTAATACATGAACCCGGTTTCCCATGTGACCTAGCTTTGTGTTGGGACTTGGGGTTCCCAGATCCGGGACTGAGGTGCCGAACATGTCCTGAGGATGAGGGTTCCATTCCAAGAGGTGGGAGGGTGAAGATGACCTGTCTGCAAAGCATCTCTTAGTGGCTGGGTGTAAAGCTGCATGCTACTCCCCCGAGGATTGGGTCCCTGACAAGAACACCCCACCACCCAAAATCACACACACATTAGTACCTTTCAGCAAAGATGGTAGCCTTTGCTAGGAGGAGACTTGCTACTGAGTATGTCACAGAAACTGAATAACTGTTTGCTTTCATTCCAAGGGATGTCTGGGTGTTCCCAGGGATGGCAGAAGGTATATTTTTAGGGGAATATTTAGTGCAGTGTGTTTTCTTGCACTGTGCCTGCCAAATTGCAGGTCAGGGAATGAACTACCGGCTTCATTTTCTCCCCCTTCACTTGATTGAATTCATTTAATTGAAAGCTGAGCTGCCCGATGGCTCAGTAGGTGCCCTCCTCACTTCCGTGCTGGCGACCCAGATTCAGAAGCAAGTCTGGGTCTTCTGGGCTCGGGCGGTCAGGCTGGGGAGTGTTCTTGAAGGGAGCACAGGGCAGCCAGGGAGGGAGACAGCCAGGCTCCGACACACTAGCGGCCCCGCACAGTGAGTTGGGGGGCTTTGTCCCTCGTGAGGGGGTGGCACATGCCCAGAGCAGGCTGCTGCTTCTGTCAAGGTCACCAGAGACTACGCTTGCCATCATGGTGTGTTGGGAGGGATGTGGGAGTAAACCAGGAAGAAAAATGGAGCCTGGGCTACAAGATGCCCTGCTTTCTCACTGCAGACCCATGCCAACTCCCTAGACACCTTGGCACACGTTGGATGCGCACCGGGGGGGGGTGGATGGCCCTCCCCTCTTCACCGTGCCATGGAGAGGTAATCCATGGGAACAGAGCTGAAGTAGGTCCCAGGGGGAGACAGATGCCAATGGCAGAGGCTAAAGCAACTGTCCAGATGTCCAAAGAGGAAAAAACAGTACATGGAAAAAAAATTGAATAAAGCTTTTGATACTGTAAAGCCAGGTTTCTGTCAACAACTGCAGCCACCTGAACACGGGGTGGGGCAGACAGAGTTGTGCTACTGTACTTGAAAGGACTGTAGGATAATTAGTAGGTAGATCTTTAACGCAGGTGTTTATTACAGGATTGTCCCACCATGTTTGGGGGGAGGGGGGAAGACTTGTGGAAGGAGTAACCACTGTAGGAAGGGCATTGTGAAACAGGAGCCAACGACGCAGCTGCGTCCTGCAGGTTCTTGCCAGAGAAAGGTTTGACTTGAGTGTAGGGAAGGAAGTGGGGATGTGTTCAGTGTTCTTACTCAAGACCTTCTGGGTTTTTTAGATGTCCTGTTTGAATTTGCATCACTTCTGTCAGAAGCTTTTAAAGTGTGAGCAGTCGTTCTTAAAGAAGATTTAGCCCTTTCAGGGGACCCAATGATTTGTTCCATTTCACTGGGCTGTGACCTCACTTCTTTTTACATCCGTAAAATAAGGCTCAGTGATATAATACCTTTTGTTGTGGTTCTGTGTGCCATGGTGACTTGCATGCCATGTATTTTATTTATTTGAAAATTAGTGACTGGGAAAGGCACACTGAACCAAGGCTCGTTTTCAGGTATGACCTGGGGGAAGGGGACAGGGAATACAAAATACGTAGCACAGATACAGTTTGCAGTTACAGTAAAGTGCAGTCAGAATGACATGTTGAGTACAGGTGTAAGTGCAGCATGAATGAGCTAGGCAAAAAAAACAATTAAGTGCCTCAGACACACTTACGCTGGGATAGGATAGCAATTGCAGGTGAAGGAGCGGGGGGGGGGGGGTCCAGCTGTTACCTGACTGAGGGAGCCAGGGGAGGCAGTGAAGCAGAGGGATGTGGGGAGCTGGTTCCAAAGTGTGGGAAGATAATAGGAAACGGCTGATGTTTTATTATAAAATGAGTTGGAAGAATTTTGCATTATGAAATTGTTAGGAAAAATCTTGTGATCTGATGGGCTACTTGGTGTGCAGAAAACCTCCACAACTACAGCCTCATCACATGACTTATAACCCTACACCACTGTACCAGAAGTTGACTATGGAAAGACCTTGCACTCTGTTGTCACCAAGTGGCCAAACACAAAACTGCACACGTTAAGGGAACAGTTTTGTTTTAAAATGCAACCTAACACTCCACATTTTCTGTTAGTTTTAAAGTTTAAATGAGACTTTTTTTTAATCTCTTTTTTTCTCCACCACTACTGCCTGCTGAGGCCTGGGGCATACCCCCATGACAGCCCCCAGCCATACTCTACACTGCCCTCACTGTCTCTCTCTCTCTGTTGGGGGTTAATAGCATGGAGCCCAGAGGAGGAGTAGTAGGGTTTCCCCACCAGTCTTTCCCCCTGTGTCACTGGAACCATCCTGTGGCTTGGCTAACTGTTTGCATACGTACACACACAGACTCCTGCAAGGGAGCAACCTATGTGGCCTTCCCGTAGGTGTCACTGTGGCACCAGAACCTGCCACCATCCTGCCTCAGCTGAGATGCACTATCGAACAGCAGCGTTCTCAGCCATGGCCTGCCTCTGAAACTGTTCCTCAAGTCTGCTTTTGAACCTAGCTCACTTGTGGGCCATCGGCAGACCCACAAAAATGGTCTGTTATTAATTAACTTATTTTTTTAACATATTTTTCCCCCTAGATGCAGGCTGAGACCCCCTTCCATCAGTGCCATGCTCCTATTCTGGCTTGTTGAGACACCACTCACCAGCTATTCCAGGACCCCAAGGCCCATCCGCGACATGCTGCTGTGCTGCCCCCACACCCCGGCTTACCCCAGGGTGGAGTACACCCTCAGGCACTTAAGCATTTCCTCCCCACTGTCTATCTGGTCTCCACAGTGAAGGTGAAGACCTGGGGTGATACTTGAATGGTGGTGGTGGTAGCCCCATGATGAGTGTGGCAAGCTGGCAGAAGTTTCATCTGCCCAATCCTGCCCTAATTTTTGCCTTAAGTCCTGCCCTTTCCCCAGGAGCGTGCCATGTCATTGGATGCTGGCACGCTGACGCACCTGACTGATGCTGACGCTTGCTCCAAATTCCACTCAGAACGCGTTCCTCTGCTCCACCACCTGTGGTAACCCAGGTGGCAGTAGACCAGTGGACCTGTGAGTCCCAGAGGAGGAGAGCGTACGCTTGGTCACTTGATCCTCCTCCCCCCCCGATTGGCCCTCTGTTATTACTTTATTTTCATATGGAGGCATTTTATGAGTGCAACAACACAGCAACAGACTGAAGCTGGTGAAATATAAGCACTTCTTTTGGTGTTTGCAGGCACTCAGCTTTGCCTCCTGCATAACAACACCTATAGGTGTGTGTATATTGACGTACCATGTCCTGTCATGTCTACTTGCATACAGCTGAGTGGCAGATAAGAGGCAGTATAGCGCAGTGGGTTAAGGCTCTGAGCTGCAGATCTGGAGACCTGGGTTTGAATCCCACAGCCGCCTAGGTGCATACTGTGTGATCCTGAGCAAGTCACCTAACTTTCTTGTGCTCACAGGCTCACATCTGAAAACAAGCTTCGGCTTAGTGTACTACTCCTGGTTAAACAATGTTCCCTTTCCCTTTCCAGATGAGAGTTCCAGCCTGCAGAGTTTTCTTACTTCATTAAAATGCCACCAATAGAGAAACAGCTATTGGAAACAGTCACTAATGTGCTTATTTTCATATTCATACACCACAAGAAGAAGCAAATAAGAACAGTAACTATTTAACATATTATACACTGGCAGTTAGGGAACCCAGTCTTTAAAATGTATCATAACATCATAGTAATGTCTCGGAAGAAAAGGATCATCCTGGCCCATCCAGTGTCACCGTCCCCCCACCCCCACCCCATCCTATCCTCGGTCCTCTAACCAACCCCATATGTCTATCCAATGCTCTTTTGAATCCCTCCACCATTTCGACACATACCACCTCCTCAGGTAATCTGTTCCAGGGTTCAACCACCCTCTCAGTGAAATAACGCCCCCTTACATTACCTTTAAATCTTTCTCCTTCCAATCTTAAAGTATGACCTCTTGTTTTAACGCCAACTTTCCTTTTAAATAGACTTCCTTCCTTCCCTCACTTTATTTATCCCCTTCATGTATTTGAATGTCTCTATCATGTCTCCTCTCTGTTTTCTAAATTCCAGTGGATACAGATTTAATTCTCTCAATTTTGTCTCATATGGTTTCCCTTGCATATCCTGCACCATCTTTTGTTGCCCTTCTCTGAACCTTTTCTATTACATCTCTGTCCTTTCTTAAATGAGGCCGCCAGAACTGTACCCTGTACTCCAGGTGCGGTCTAACCATGGTCTTATATAATGGCACCAACACCTCCCTGTTCCTGCTAGTTATGCCCCTACCTATGAACACCATCATTCTGTTAGCTTTGCCAACCACCTTACTACATTGGTCACTTACCCTAAGGTTGTTTGATATTATAATTCCCAGATCCCTTTCCTGTTTGTCTTATCTGCTCTCCTCCCAGTGAGTACTTGGCCTGTCGACTACACCCTATATGCATCACTGCGGACTTCTTTGTATTGAACTTCAGCTGCCATTTTTCCTGACCATTTCTCTAGTATACTCAAATCCCTCCTCATGGTCTCAACCCCTCCTTCAGTGCCGACCCTATTCCATAACTTTGCATCATCTGCAGATAGACACATTTTCCCTTAAATTCCCTCTGATATAGTACTAATATATATGTTAAAAAGGATTGGTCCTAGTACGGACCCCGAGGAACCTCACTTGTAACCTTCCTTAACCCAGAATGTACACCATTTACCACCACCCTCTGACTTCTGTCCTTCAGCCAGTTTTCCACCCATCTAGTTATTTTCTGTCCCATCCCAAGGCTCTCTTGGTCTTATTTACCAGCCTGCGGTGAGGGACAGAATCGAAGGCCGTATTGAAGTCCAGGTAGAAAACATTAACTGCCCCTCTTTGATCAACCATCTTCATTACCCCATCAAAAAATTCTATCAGATTTGTTTGGCAAGATCTCCCACTAGTGAATCCATGTTTCTTTTCATCTAATAGTTTGCTGTCCGTTAAGTATTTTACCACTCTTTCCTTCATTAGCATCTCAATCACCTTGCCCACCACTGATGTGAGGTTGACAGGTCTGTAATTCCCTGCCTCCTCCTTGCAGCCTCCCTTGTGCAGTGGTACTACATCTGCCATTCTCCAGTGACTCGGAACACAACCTGTATCTAGGGACAAGTTAAATAACTCCGTTAAATGTGTTGCCAACTCATCCCTCAACTCCCCAAGCACCCTTGGATGCAAACCATCTGGCCCCATTGCTTTGTCTACCTTTAATTTTCCAAGTTATTCCTTAACTCTTTCCTCACTTAATGGGCTTTGATCCACCCCAAGTTCATCTCCTCCGTTCTTCTTTAACTCCGGTCCCTTTCCATCCCCTTCCTCTGTGAATATAGAGCAAAAATAACTATTTAAAACTTCAGCTTTCTCAAAGTCCCCCTCAACCTTAGCCCCCCCCCCAAACTTACAATCCCCTGTCTTTCCCCCCACATATCAAAAATAAAGTTTTATCTCCTCGTTTGATATGTTTAGCAATTCTCTGTTTCTGCTTTTGCTGTCCTAGTCAATTTCCCTACATGTCTCAGTTTCTCCTTATAATTTACTCTATCACACACTGACTTTTCTTATATCTTCTGAAAGCTATCCTTTTATCTCTTATTGCCCTTACAACCTCCCTATTAAACCAGAAGCCACCTTCTTTTATTGTTTTGTCCTACCCTCCTTATGCATAGTTCAATTGCTTTTAATAACGCCTCCTTAATACATTTCCACAATTCCTCTACATCCTCTGTCCGGTCACCGTATTTCATTTCCTGCCTGAAAATCTCCCTCATTCTATTAAAGTTCACCCTCCTGAAGCCCAGAACCTTTATACTGGTCTTACTTGTTATCTTTCCTAGTTGTATCTTGAAACTTACTGTGTTGTGATCACTTGTACCCAGACAGTCTCCCACAATAACCGCTTCAACACTGTCCCCGTTTGTGAGTACTGCATCCAGAATATCCCTCCCCCCCTTGTGGGCTCCTTAACCAGCTGATGTAGGAACAATCTCTACAATGCTTCAAGTATCTCGGTGCTCCTGGTTGGTGTTGCTTTTGGGATTCCCTGTTCTACATCTGGCATATTAAGGTCCCCCAGTAGTACAAACTCCCCTTTGTTTGACACCCTTTGAATCACCTGCATCATTTGCCCGTATAGCTCCTCCCCCTGATTTGAAGGCCTATATATCACTCCTATTCTTATGATGGCTCCAGGTTTTTTTTCTAATGTGACACACAGGAATTCTGTCTCACTGTACTCATCCTGCTCTTCAGGTTGCTTTAATGGTCTCCTTGACATATAATGCCACCCCTCCCCCCTTTCTACCCACCCTGTCCCTTTTGAACAGCCTGTATCCCGGAACACTAACTTCCCAGGAGTGATGCTGCAACCACCAGGTCCCTGTTATAGCCACAATATCAAGACATTCATCCGCCATCATTGTCTCTACGTCCACTATTTTATTTCCCAGACTTCTGGCATTCACATGCAGCCATCTTCACCCTGAAAATCCTACTTTCTTACTGCAGCCTATTAACTTACCTACAGTATTACAAGAGGGATTACTAGCTAGGTTATTCCTTGCTACTCCCCCACTAATTAGTTTAAATGTAACTCTTCCTTTACAAAGTAATATAATTTTTCACTCGGGACCATTGTGCCAGATCTGCTTAAGTGTAATTCGTCCAGAGCATATAATTCTGCGTTATCCTATGTCCTACCCCATCCCCCCACCAGTCCAAACCCTTGTTCACTACGCCACCACCTTAACCATACATTATTTATTTATTTATTTGAAAGGTTTCACCAGGAAAGACAACATGAGCTGTAAACAGCTCGTTTCCAGAAGTGTCCGGGGGGAAGGGTTACATAGTGGGGGACAGCCAGCAAAAACATAGTAACATACAATTACATAAAGAGAGGTACTAATACAGTTGAGCTCTGTCCTATGCAATAGACAGATTAAGTATGGAGAGAGTGTCTGATGGCAAGATAATAACCAGAGGTAGAAGGTGAGGCAAGCGGTATAGACAGAACAATAAAAAGAGAAAGTCTGAATAGCTGCAACCCCGCTGGGGGTAACCCATGGGGAATATGCTAGATAGGTAACAAAAAGTGCCAGGCTGAGCACAGTGGATTAAAAGTGCTGAATAGATCAATAAAGATAATAAGTGCTAGGTGGATGAAGAGAAAGGAAGGAGGGGTGGGTGAAGGACGGAGGAGGAGCAGGGTGGTAGAAATGTGGCGGGCAAGTTCGGGGGCAGGAACTATACACACCCCCAGAATTCTGAGAACCCAGCAGGGGACAGGGTCTGGCAGGAGAAAGAAAAGAGGGGATATTAAGTGCTAGGTGGAAATAGAAGAGAAGGGGGGTTGGGAGGGAGAAGGGGGAGTGGGGGAAGTAGTGAAGAGGGGGGCAAGCCAGAGGGGAAGGGATGGGGAGAAGCCAAGAACTGTACACCCCCCCCCAGGATGCTGAGAATCCTGCAGGGAGACAGGGCCCAGCAGGAGAGGGAGAAGAGGGTGGCCAGAGATATACACCCCCAGGATGCCGAAAACCCTGCAGGGGGACAGGGTCTGGCAGGAGAAGGAGAAGAGGGAGGGGGAAGGGGGAGCAAGGAATGTTCCCCTGCCAGGAAGCAGAGAACCCTGCAAGGGGGAGACTGGGCAGAAAAGGAGGAGGCTAGGAGGAGACTGAGTGGGAGAGAGGGGATAGTTAGGTGCAGTTACATACATGAACAGAGTGTTTACGGAGGAGGAGTGACAGTGATTTGAGGGATTTTGCTGACCGGATTTCTAGTAGGAGGGAGTTCCAGATCTCAGGAAATTTATATGAGAAGGCGGAGTGATTCTGATGAGGTCTATTGGGGGTGGAGGCTTAGGGTTCTGTGGGCGAGGGTATAGGAGGGACGGGGGTAGGAGGAAGGAGGACAAATATGGTAGAGAGCCACGCCAGAACTTCCCAACAAAGTTAGTAGCAATGTATATGCGCTCCAGCGTGGAGGTAGGGAAAAGAGAGTGAGGAATAAAGGTCATGTATGTGGGGGGCACCTGAGAATGTAAACTCATCAGTTCTAATTTTTCTATCCATGCTGGCCTTTGGTACTGAAAGTACTTCTGAAAAAGCGATAGCTTTACTATCCAGCTTCCAGACTCTTGCCAATTACATGAATCTAGCTTGCATTTCCTCGAGGCTGCTATCCGCCAGGGCATTTGTGCCCAGATGCAACACACTGTACAGCTTGACCTCTTCTCCTTCACACATTTAGAGGTCTCCTTTTTTGAAAATTTACCCCATTACCTTGGCGATAACCCCTCTCAGAATGTACACTCTGCCTCAGCCCTCTTAAATGTACTGTATACCCCTGTCAATAATTATTTACTCCCCAGTTTTCAGTCTTGTTCTACCCTCTGCCAAAGCTCCCCATTCCAGGGTTTTAAATAATTGATTAACAGTTTTTTTTTCTTGGAACGATAATAACTGTACAGAAAGTATTTATGTAGATTTTCTAGAAGTGCTGTGTTTGTTAAACACAGTGAGGCAAAAGCTGTGCATTTTCACAAAGATTTAGCACTTTTATGAGCAAAACGCTAATCAGTTTTTAAATAAAACCCTGCCATTCCTCTCAAAATGGAGTTCCCTGCTGTACCAGATTCCTTAGATTACACCCCTCTTTCCACTTTGAATTTATCCCCGTGTAGCAGCATGCCTTCCAAAATGTACACCCATTCTACAGCCCACAAAATTTACACCCCTAAACGAGCCACCTCAGTTAAAATATACACCACTACTCCTCCCCTTCTCACAATTGACTTATATAATTAATACTTACCCTTCTCAAAATTCACTCCAACACCTAACCTTTCCCATAACTGATATCCAGCTTGCCCCCTCATTTATCCTCCTTTTTTAACACGTTCACAATTCTAGTGACCCATTTTAAAATCCCAAGGAGGCCTTTCGGGCTGTTTGATCTGCTGGTGTAAACATCCTGGTTCAGTTGACTGTAGGCAGACTTGAGGCATAATGCTGTACCAACACAACACATGCCTTGTCCTGCCTCAGCACTCAGGTTACCTGGCGGATCGGCACTGCTGCGCACTTATTGTTCTACTGAGCAACATTTTGTAAGAAGGTTCTTTGACTGGATGACCAAGAAACTGGATCAGGAAGGAGCAGTGGGTGTGGCTTACCTGGATTTCAGCAAGACTTTCAACACTGTTAGGTAATAAGGTGGTAACCTGGATAAGAAACTGGTCGGCGGAAAGTACACAGAGGGTAATGGTGACTGGAGTGTGCTCCAAAAAAGGGAAGGTGGCCAGTAGGTACCTCAGGGATCAGTGCTGGGACCCATCCTCTTCAGTATCTTTATAAGCGACATAGCAGAAGAACTGGAAGGGAAGGCCTGCCTCTTTGCAAATGACACCAAGATCTGTAACAGAGTGGGCACAGCTGGGGGGGGGGTGGTGGATAGAATGTGCAGGGATCTAAAGAGAGTAGAAGAGTGGTCAAGGGTATGGCAGCTGGGTTTAATACAAACGTACATAATAATGCATCTAGGCCATAGGATCCTGGGAGCAGAGTACAAGATGGGTGGAGTGATACTGAAAAAGACAAAACAGGAAAGAGACTTAGAGGTAATAATATCAGATGACCTAAAGGTGGACAGGCAGTATGATAAGGCAGTCGGAAAAGCTAGTGGGATGCTGGGGTGCATAGGTAGGGGTATCTCCAGCAGGAACAGGAGGTGTCAAACCTATATAAATCACTGGTAAGACCCCATTTGGGGTACTGTGTACAGTTCTGGAGACCACATCTCAGAAAGTCCATAGAGTGGAAGCGGTCAAGAGGAGGGCTACCAAAATGCTGAAACGTCTGCAACACAAGCCCTGCGAGGAAGGCTAAAGAAGCTAAATATGTACACCCTGGAGGAGAGGAGGGAGAGGGGGATATGATAGAAACCTTTAAATAACTTACAGGGGTTAATAAGGTTCAGGAGGAGAGTATTGTTCGGAGAAAAAAGGTGCTGTATAACAAGGGAGTATGCTATGAAGCTTGGGGGGATAATTCAGGAGGCATGTGAAGTAGTATTTTTTTCACAGAAAGATGGTGGATACCTGGGTGAAAACAGTAATTGGGTTAAAAAATGCCTGGGATATCCGGTCCGGTGGTGCTGAGGGTTGAGGTGCTGGATGCCACACATCACGCTATGCCGGCGACCCCTTGTTCGGGAACGAGCATGGGCCGTCAGGGGTCCACAGGGGATGGAGAGGATTGAGTGTCTGGAGGACAGCTCACCTCTCCCGGGGAGGGAGGACTAGTGTTCCAGCTGAATGACTACCCCCCAGGTGAAGGCCAGAGGGTAGTGTGGGTCTGAGGGGCTAGACGTAGGGAGGGTGCTGTGGGACTGCTGCGGTCGTGTGCACGCCTCCACTTGCGCACCCCAGCAATGGGGACGGGAGAAAATGAGGAAAAACTACTCAGGCTGCAGGAAGACGACCGACATCCTGCAGGCTCTGCACCTGTCGACCGGGCAGGGGTAAGTCCCGGTGATACTGGGTGACGGGGCTGGGGGGTTGATCAGAAATGGGCAGCCGTGGGCAGGAGTAGGATAAAGAACAGATAGAAAAAAAAAATGCCTGGGATAGGCACAAGGGAATGGCGAGGTATGGGTAGAGGGGAGAAGAGATTGCAATGTGAATTAAGCAGGGACGGAGGGGGGGGGACCCACAACTGGGCAAACTGGGAGGGCCCAGTGGCCTTTATCTGCTGTCACATTCTATAGATCTATGTAAGGACATGCACACATATTTTCTTCATTATTATTTTCTATGGTGTTTAAAACTGATATAAAACATTTCTTGATAGGGCCTTTGGAATGATGGATCTCAAATCCCAGCTCTGACAGCTGCTCAGACAGCGGTTCGGAGTCACAGCAATCCAGCTTGTGATTAGTCTGCATGCAGTGAATGTAACGGGAGCTGGAACAATACATAGAATGTTAGGGAAAACCAATGCCAAAGAAAGCCAGAAGGCAACATTTTATTTTAAATAAAGTAACACTGCAGTGCAGCATGCTGAGTGAAGCTGACTCACTTTGGTAGGATCACTGATAAGCTAATATCAGCACTGCCAGAGGTACAAGGATTTCGATTCATTCAGTCTTACGTAAAATGAAGATGGGGGCTGGGGCTTCTTTTGCTTGCAGTTACTTCCCAGAGCTTTGCAGCTTGTGAGTGTTTGTGTGTTTGCACGGTGGAAGCATGTTGAACCTGTGCACGTCATTGCCTTTAGTGCACCTTACGCTAGGCACCAGTCCTCTGCATGCTGCGAAATCCAGCTGGTTACCTGAACTGTCTTTTTTCCTTCAGCCCTGTTTTTCCATTCTCTTTCACTTCCTTTCTTTCTCTGCCTATAGAAATATTATGGTCTGGATACAAAGTGGGGAGACATCGAGCAATGGATGGTAGGCTTGAACCACTGCAGTACTGTTTGCCATCTTTATGTCAATTTGTATTCATTTGTGTACCCATTCTGCTGTCTTACCCCTTTCCCGAGAGTTACCCTACTAGCCTAGTTCCTCTGGCTGGAAAGCAAAGGTGAGTTGCTTTCGCCACCAGCACCAGTGCTGCTTTAATGGGGGCAAGCAGGGGGTGCCAGGTTGCCTGCATGTCAGGTAAGCGGTGTGCACCTGCTCAAAGTTTTCTGCTTTAAGTATGCGATAAACTCAGCCGTTGCTGGCCTAGGACCTGAGTGTCTCAGTCCAGATACAAACCAGTTTTCTTTTAATAGGTACAAAAAAGAGGAACGCAAGCTCCCTCTCCACGGTGCACCCCAAAAAGAGCCACAGGCTTAATCCACAAAGCGAAAAGAGGTCCGTGCACATAGGCAGTGTAGTAAACTAAATAAAATCTTATTAAAGTAAAACTTCAGAAAATGCCTGCTGCCAGTGAAAGAGACCCTATGAACACTGGATCAGACTCCCTGAACGTTTTTGTTCTGACTTTCTGGCTTCTTCAGGGGGTCTGAAGAAGCCCCGTAGCCGAGGCTAAAATGTTCAGAGAGTCTGATTCAGTGCTGATAGGGTTAGTTCAGTTCTGGTATTTGGTCTTTTCTTTAATTGTACTTTAATAACTTTGAATTTAGTTCCTCACATCACCTTTGTGCGCCGACTTCTTTTGGTTCCTCTAATGGCAGCACCAAAAACTGTTGCTGCCTTACCATTTCAGCAATCTCTATTTGTATGTGTTTGTTTAATTTTTGCCTTACATAGCGTGACTGCCCCTGTTAGTGGAAAAGTTGCATTTCTTTTAAATTGCTTTTTACCTCCTCCCTCAGTTTCAGTCTCCACTCCTTCATGAGACACAGATTGCAGTCTCTCCCCACACCGCAGCCACCCCGATTCTGTCCTGACGGTTCCCCATCGGGCTGTGGCTGTACCCCCAGGCAAGTATGGGGCGGGGTGGCGCACCCCGAGAATCTTGCTGTTGTCGGACCCACCGGGGACGTCAGGGAAGTACAGGCAGTCAGGGTCCCTGCTAGGTCTCCGTCACCTAGGAGACCGACACTAGTATTTCCTCCTTTTTCTTCCTGGTGTGGTGCGCATCCCTTTACGTCAAGGTGCTAGGCGCTGACGTCCACCACGCGTCTCGGCCGGCCTCTTCCTGGTGACAGTACTTGCTGTACCCCAAGCCTCGGCCCGGGGTCAGGCAAACTGCGGGCCTTGGCCTCCTCTCCCCGAGAAGGTGAACAGTCATGGGACGCTCAAGCCTTCTCGCCCAGCCGGCCCTCCAGCAACCCAAGTCCACTCCCAAACCCGGTCACCGGCGAAGCAAGCAGAAATTCAACTGCTGCGCCGTCTGGCTGGCCAGGAAAAGTTGCATTTTAAGATAAAGGCTTTCAGTAGGTTTAGAATTTAACACTATTTATTAAAGCATTAACAGTGTGTCATTTGTTATTAAGTAGTAACAAAGTCTAAATGGGGCCTTAGGGTCCCAAGCGTTCTAGCCTGTATAAAGATTTTTTCTACTAATACTGCATAAAAGTGCTGTTAAATTATGACTGAAGGTTTAATTTAAAGATAAATCCTGTATCATATGGATTGAGGTATACATCTGAATGTGAGCATTTCTGAACAAATCATGTACCTTTTCAAAGCATAAGAGCCCTGGACATAAAGGAATGGAAATCTCCAGGGGATACATTGTACAGCGGGGGAGAATCCATTTATTAAGTTGTCCCCACTGTTGGGCCACCAGACACAAAAAATCTAAACAGAGTGGGATACAAGACACTCAGCACCTGAGCCCCAGTTCTGTCGTCCAAGGCAACAGCAGTATTATAGAAAGACCAGAGGAAACAATCCGGTTTGCTGCTACAACATCCAGTTAATTTACTCTGGCTAAGTACAAAAATGGAGCTGCAGGAGAAAGAACATCAAAATCTGATGTTTCACTAGCATTTCACCTGCTTGCAGAAATAGCAGCGAAGCACAGGGTTTTGCTGTTCTTTGTCCCGCTGCTCTATCAGTTGTCCTCAGTCTAAACAAATAAATATGATTTTGCAACAGTATCTCAGCTGAAGAACCTCTTTGTGGCTTATCACTGAATTTATAAAATGACTTGGCAAACTGAAGCAATCTGCTTGCTTAACAGGATTCCAAAGTTGTGTGATCATCCTGTTAACCCTGATGCAGTTACACATCTCGCCTCCCTATAACTTAATTGCTAACTTTAAAAAAAATACATTTTGTATCAGAAGCAATATTAAAAGTGCTGTAACACACTCCAGGGTGCGTGTTATTACTGGGATATACCGATTTCTAGGATATACAGATTTATAATGTGGTTGAAGGCACTCAACTTTGCCTCGTACCTCTCTCAGTGCATCCAAGGCACCCATAAGTCCCAACTGGAATTTATCCACTGTCACATGTAATTACATACTTCTTGAGTGATTGCGTTTGGAAATATCAAAGTTCAGTTTCCTGCCTTTATCATCAGTGAGATAAAATGTTGCTGCTGATGTAAGATGAAGTAAACAGGCTGTGCCTCCCACTGAAATATTAATGTTTGTGAGATAGTTAAAATGGAGATGAAAATACTCGTTCAAATGAAGGTACTCCCCAGTGAACAATATATCATAGTCTGAATTTGTATTTCATTTGTTTTGCGACTTTTACTTGCATTTTATCATCCCCCCATCCAAGCCCCATCTTACCATTTGGAGTAGGCGACCCAGAAGCCCCAACCCTAGGGTCATCCAGCAGAGACTCCCCCAAGTCCTCCATTCTGTTGGAACATTTTGCTCCATTTTAGAAGTGACATTTTAACACCCCCCTCTCCCCAGCACTTAACTATTCGGAAACTCACCGACCTTGAACCCCAACATACCCACTTGAGATCGTTGTATTTTGCAGTCTCAAATTTCCCCCAAATCAGAAAGTTGATTTGGTAAAATTACATTGTTAATATGATCCTGGCAGGACATACTGTAAAATCCCCCCCCAACGAGGGGCAGCTGAGACCCTCAGACACTTTCAGTTGATGCTGAAAGACAAATACAAAATTTGGGGTTAACAGTTTTAAATTATGTATTGCAGTTGCACACTTTAAATTTGAATCCAGTGTTTTATTTATATGTTTATTCTCAAGTTGTCATTCTTTTACCTTTGTAACTAGTTTTTTTTATTTAGTTTAATTCATTTGAAGAATACAGTGCAGATAAATCCACATAACTTAATCGAATCAGTATAACCACACAATAGTAGGATTATTCTTCTATTGTCCATTGGCACATACACGGAGGGTATCCAGAGTATATACACTGAACAGAACTGTCTGTAACCTAAACAGTTATCGAAAAGGGCCTATCGGCACCGTGACCATGGACGTGATACTCCTAAAGCAAGTCGATAATGTCCAAGAGTGTAAAAACTCTTTCAATCCAATCAGTTGTTCTCATATAGTTCATGTATGCACAGTATGCGATAATCAGTCCACAGACTATAGAAGTGGATGTGTGAATTCTTCCACCCCAACCGGATCATAAACTGATGCTTAGTAAGAAACTGAGCATAATTATGGCCGAACAGCTTATAACACATATTAAAATAATGGCAAACAATCAGTAACAGGAAAGTGAACAAGTATGATTCACCATTAACAGTACAGAAACAACAGCTTTAAGCAAGAAAGTCAAATTTCCTGTCACATTGGTTCTTTTAGACTGTACATCGGGCTTGTAACAGGATTAAATACATATATTCCTAACTTCAGAAAACTGGCATGTCACATACAGTATTAAAAAGAGTTTAGAAAACTGCGTACTGTCCACATGCAGCCTAGCGCATATAGTGACCGACATCCCGCAACCTCATGGGCCGTCCAATAGAAACTGCCCTTAATCTCTGTCAGTGACAGATGCCTTTGAGTTCAGGACACCAGACCCTATTTTAAACTGTATTGTGAATTTTCATGACCACACAGCACCTAGTATCAGGCATTCATGCCTTGAAGCTACCATACGAACATACATACGAATATACGAGGAAGCCAGCAGAAGAAGGCCATTTGGTCTGTCTAGTCTGCTCATATTGCAGGGTCCACAGCTTGGGCTACTGTCCCTGCCCCCCCTCCCCACTCCTGCCAACCTCCTTATCTTCCCCCTTCGCCTATCTCTGCCTCTCTTGAAGCTGCCCACCATATAGGCAGAGACCATAGGGATCCAACTCGGAACAACCTGTTTGGGAAATCGGTAAAAGATTAAAACATTCTATCGCAAAATCAGTTTTACAAGTACACTGATTTGCGTGAAACTACACAGATACTGTATCCTTTCAGAAGGTTCAAGTAAGTAAGCAGTTCAGCCAGACCTCCTCCGAATCATTGTCTAGAAGGATGGTTTCACGTCAAAACCGCGAAAGGAAAAACACTGCGGTCATATATCAGTGCTGTGAAAATAAATGAATAAAATTCACAAGGAGGAATCTGCAAGTTTTAACAAAGTTTGTTAGAAAAAATCCTCCAGAAATGAATTCTGCATTGAAAGTTGCAAGTTTTTAGAATAATCCTATGAAAATAGTCACCCAAAATTTGTGTGTTTGACCACACACTTTTTCGGATGTGATGTCTTCACAGGATATGCATAGAGACTGATTTCTGTCATTCTTTATTTTTTCAAACCTCTTGTTTGCTTCACCAGGATCATTACAGATGTAAATTTTGCCCGCATAGGAGACTCAAAAGTTTGCTGACAGCTGCAGAGTGTGTGATATCCCCAGCTCCTTAAGGCCATTGCACACTGCGTCAAAAGCTTTTCACCTTTGCTTTGTGGAGTAACTGAGGTTGCTGAAGAAAGAGCCTTATCTCGTCTTCTAACTATAAAGCCCTTTTCTTGGGCTGAAGAGAGAATATTGTCTCGGATATGATCCCCCAGAATAACTGTCAGGAGAGCTCTTGGCAGGTCTGCATTGTTGACTCATTTACAAGGGGATTACAGTAGACTTTAGTAACTGAACCCTCTGTTTCTAGGCCCAAGAAAGTATTGAGTAGTGCCACTACAAATTGTATTGGGTCCCGGCCTTCTGATTCTTCTGGAAGACCCAATAATAGTACGTTCACTTGCCTGGCAGTATTTTCCTTTGTCTGCGCCTCAGTCGTATAATTTTCTTTTCTTTTTTTTTTTCCTTCTATGTACAATTTTTTGTTTTTCCCTTTTTCTCCCCTTCCTGGGGTCATGGCGTACACATGCGTACGTGCGCGTGTGCACATCAGGATCCGATGACCCCTTCCACCCCACCCCAGACTTACGTCATCGCTCCTGCCACCTGTGCACCCATCGGACCTCCCCACGATGGGTGTGGGACTACGGAGGAGCGGGCATCCACCCCTGGAGGGGAAATCCCGCTTTACCTCCCCCTCGGCTGGCACCCCGGCAACACAAGGTCATTCCCGAACCCAAGTCGCTGGTGTGGCGCGAAGTGTGGTGTCCAGCGCTTCAACCCTCTGTGCCACCGGGCTGGCCCAGAATTTTATTTTCTTGTAGCACTCCAGCTACTGCAGTGGCTGACTTGCTGGGGGTTTGCTGTCACTTGGGTAAGCTCGCTCTTCAAAGTGCCCATCGGTGTTTCTAGGAGGGTATTATGCTGGTTAAAGGTTTCAAGTTTTTTTTGTCTGAAGAGTCTACTTTTTTATCTAGAGAGTGAACTGCTCTGGTTAAGCCTTGGACAGCTTTAAACATATCTCCCAGTGATGGGTCCACTACCCTGAAACAGCCACCACCTAGACCTCTCTGTCCCATGCCCTTTGGAAATTTCTGGGACTTGCCCTTTTCCTGATCCTGAGAGGCATATTAAGGTGATTCACCAGTACCAGTTGGAAAAGAATTCTATTCTGCAGATAGCCAGGTGTGTACTCTACCAAATGTAAGTAGTTCAACATTGAAACAGTTACTAAAAATAACAAAAAAAAAAAAATTTAATCACAGGTTGGGCCAGGAGCACACGCACACGCGTCTTTCTCCATTGCTTGCTGGGTCACGCCTTCTTTTAGCTAGGGCTTTATAGACTGACATTAAAAAAAGACTTTGGCGTAACTGTTTTGAACGATCAAAAATAAAATTAACTTTTATGTCTATATCCTCGCACCTCAGTACTTGCCAAGCCACCCATAGCTTTGACCACTCCCAGTACACACACAGGGGGCAAGTTTCCATGCAGGAGGACTCAAGCACTTCAGTCAGCCTCGGGTTGAAATCCAAGGGTTTATGGCCCAAATCTGGTTCTTCCACATGATAGACCACCTGCTGCCTCAATACTGTAGGGCCAGTCCTGAATTTGTAACATTACCAACTTGTGGTTAGTACTGATGTCCTGTTACAAATATGCTATTCTGATTGTACAATAATACTAAATGGTGTATAAGCCATCCCATAACCCAGTCAATATTGGTAGCATAGCCTTCTTCTCTGAAGCACATACTGGTTAGAACAGTGTTCATGTGTCTCTCTGCCTCACTGACCCTCTTCCCCTCCTCAGTTACCACCTTAAACATATATTTTCTCCCTCATCTGTGATTCCTGATCTCTTCCCCCGCTGCCTTTCCTGACAAAGTAATTCAGGCAAAACTCTGCAAGGTAAAGGAAAGAGAACGTTGTTTAACCAGGAGTAGCACACTAAGCCGAAGCTTGTTTCCAGATGCAACCTGGGAGCACAAGGAAGTTAAGTGACTTCCTCAGAATCACACAGTATGCACCTAGGCGGCTGTGGGATTCAAACCTAGGTCTCCAGATCTGCAGCTCAGAGCCTTAACCCACTGCGCTGTACTGCCTCCAAGGGATGGAAAGGCAACTGTTTTTTAAATTTTTTCTTTTCGCCCCCTCTACGCAGTCCAGCCCAAATCTGCCTGACAACCACCCAGCCACATTGTCTTACCCAAGCCCCAGAGAGTTCCTTACCTCTTCCACTGGTAACCCCTCCCCCCCATGGTGGGAGTTTTTTTTTGGGGGGGGCACTCTCTTCAGCTAACTTCAGGTTGAACGTTAGAGACTCTGCATATTGATGGACAGACAGTACGGGGCCCAGACGTTACGAGGCATCATCCTGCTGTACGGTGGGGGGATTTCTACAGTTTCTCCCCCAAAAAACATTGTCTGTGAACATAAGATGCGCCACGTCTTGAGCATGAATGTTGCAAAGCCTTGCCGTCTCCCCTCCCATTCCCATCCCCAAGTGGCACTCCAACAGCTGGCATTGCTCTGCCTCCCGCCCTGAGGAAGTGAGTATCCTGTGAGATGCGCAGACCTCTTCTCCGTGTGATGCTCCAGCGTCCCAGGTTTATTCCCAAACCCAGCTTGCCAGTATTTTGAGTAGTAGATCTGCTGCTGTAGTGACAGGCCAGTTAAAAGGTCACTGTTCTTAGTGTTCTGTTAGTTCTTGTCCATAATATTATAATGTGCCCTTTAAGTTCTATTAATTCGCTGCTTGTTGCAGTACTGTATCCTTTATTATTATCCTTGTTGTTTTTTTTGCACTCTCCTACAAAGCATTGTGGGATATGGCTTGCATGAAATATGCTACACTAAGTTAAACTACTGTGTATGCAGTTCTGGTCCTAATGATCCCAGGGCCTTGTGCAGACCTCCTTGCTGGGGCCCCATGTCTGACGGGAAGCCCTAAAACACATCTTTTTCTAGGGGTGTGGATATGGTTCATTTATCCACACTCTTGGCAGTTCCACTGGATGATGATCATTGGCCAGAACATCTTTCAGCTAAGCTCCTCTCACCACCTGGGCTAATATAGCCCCCTGACACCACCCTTTGACATCGGATCTTTCTTGCTGCTGGAAGAACAGGTCACCTCCATCGTGCTCTGCTTTAAGATTTTCTCTGCACCATTCACAGACCCTTGCTTCTGAAGTTTTCGAAGCTATCTCAAGTATTGTTTCACGATTCTTTCGACTCTGTCTCCGGACCGATGATGGAACACAAGAAACCTGGATTTAAATGCTGTGTTCGGTGCCAACAGAAGATGTTGGTCACTGATCTCCACAACACTTGTGTGTACTGCCTGGACAGGTAACACAACGTGGCTGGGTGCAGCCTTTGTCTTTTCATGCTTCCTGAATCCCTCGAAGACGGGACGCTCCGGCTTGTGTTAGGTCGGCCTTCGGAACGGGATCTGAAGGGTCGCCCTAAGGGCCGTAAAAAGGCCTTGGCTGCAGCCAGGTCTGCTGCTCAGGTTATTGCCCTTGAGGCAGAAGTGGTGGCTACTGTGGTGGGCATGCTCTTGGACTTGGTGCTGTTCCCACCCAGGGTCAGCATTGGAGGGACACTCGTGGGCCAGTTCCATGAGATATGCAGGTCCCTCCAGACCGTGGGAGAGAGCACGGCCCTCCTTGGATCGTCCAAGAACAAGAAATCTTCTCACCACCATTGCTGTTTGTGGGACGGAAGAGATTGCGGTCCTCCTGGTCCCTCAACTCATCCGACTGCTCGACAGCTGTCGAGTGCCCCTCAGGAAGGGGCTGGTTAGGCAGGTTAAAGGCTATTTGGCTCTGCCATTGGGATGGATGACTTTGACTTAGTCAACCAAGCTGCCGAGATTGTTTTCTCGACCCGTTGTCACATGAGGTCAAGGAGTCAGCTTCGCAGACCCTGGTCCTCGCTCAAAAGAATGTGGATCGATTAGTGACCCCACTCGACCCTGCCCAGGCGCAGCCTTCAGCCAGGGTTGGGTCTTAGACGCCGTTGTTGCTAAATGGTAGCAGACACATTATCTATGACAAAACCTCAGGAAGACCTCTCTCACAGTCGACTGAGTGGTTGACAGTCACGGTTGAGGCACTCGCGCTCTCGATCCACTGGTGACACTCCTCGTCCTCATCATCTTCAGGTGAAGAGAGGCACTACCAGGAGATGCACCAGCACTATGCAGCAATGGGCCATCGCGGAACAGGGTAGGGTTCTACCCCAATAACTTTTGGTCTCCTGGCAGCTGACAGTGGTTGCCCCACTGGTACAGGTTCCATAGGTGCTTCCAGCACCTGCCTCTCTGCCTATTATGGTGGAACCGCCACCCTGCCAGCTGCCAGTTGGTGCTCTGACCAGGGAGGCCGGCCATTCAACTCCCAGCTTGCCAGGCCACTTGTTGGGGAGGATTGTTCCAGGTGAGGATTCCTGGGAGGTCCAAGGCAAACAACAGCTGAGGGCCATCTTTGAGGCGTCATCGGATGACTCAGATCAAGAGTCCATGGCCTACTCTGGGATTGAACTCTTCAACTCTGACTTGGTCGATGAGACTTCCACTCACCATAGGCCAATGTCCTTTGGTGGGCTGTTTCGGCTTACCATGGAGTCCACATCTGTCCCATTAGAGCCAGCCCAGAAGAAGGCAAAGTATCCTCTTGTGGACATTTTGAACCAGGATAAATCCCCGGGGGTTGCCTTCCCGGTAGGGACCAGCCCTGGAACTCAGGCAGCATCCTGCCTGGCACCCTTGGCCCACATAGTCTGCAAGTATGTGATCCCTATGGGCTTCCTTTCAAGGTTTTCTGACCACCCTTCAGCCAAAGGTCTAGTCACGGATTTGGTATTCTGTAAGTCCAGACACCAGGGGAATGTGGACAAGCCTCTGGACAAGGAGTCCCATAAGATTGACCATGCTACACAAAAGCAGCTACCTTGGGTCTCCATCAGACTAACTATGCAATCATGATGGCTAATTCTGGTAATTTCCTGATGGAAATCTTTGATGCAGTCCTCCCCCACCTCCTCCCAGAGCAGTAGGGGGTGGTGGTGGTGGAGCTCATCAGAAACCACTGGCAATCACTGGCTAAACACCAGCTCTAGACAGCCTTGGACATGGGTGATTCGTGTGCTCATGCAGTGGCAGTGGCTGCCTCCATGCATCGGAGGGCTTGGCTGCATCTGTCTACCTTCATGATGGACACCCAATAGAGCTGTGTGTCCTTTCTGGGCATAGCTTCCTTGACTCTGGGGTAGAAGGGCATCTCACTAGGACCGAGTAGTCTAATGCCATCCCAAACTCGATGACGCCATCCCAGAAGCACCTGAAAAAGAAGCCAAAGAAACGGGCTTTCCAGTTTGGGTTCTTTCAGCCACTGCTTCTCCAGCAGCAGCCCCAGCAAAGGCAGTTTCAGGCCTGGCACCCCAAACAGAAGGTCGGGGGACCCATGGTCCAAAAAGGGGGAGGGGTAGAGGTAGTGGTGCCTCTCCAGCAGCAACCACTGTTGCCCCTACAAAAGCTGCGCAGTGATGGGTTATGGGGTGTCATCACTCCACCTGTCCTATCCCAGACTGCTCTCCCTGTTGGCGGCTGGCTACGTCAGTTCTAGCAATGTTGGTCCGCTATTACAATGGACAAGTGGGTGCTGGATATAGTAGGCAGAGGACTATCTCTAGATTTCGAGGTTCTCCTTCCCTACTGCTTCAAGAGTCCAGGGTGTCTCAGGAAATGCTGTCCACCCTCATGGAGGATATTGCTCAGTTTCTTGCCAAAGGAGCAATAGCTCTTGTCCTAGACGCACTGGCCAGTCAAGGTTCTGTGTCCAGGTACTTCCTGGTCTTGAAACGGATGGGGGGCTGGCACCCCATACTGTATCTGTTTATCCTCCTCTTCTCCATTCCCCAGACTCTGTCCAGTGTGGTCACTCAGCACAACCCTATCCCACCCTGCCTGAAGCCCCCAGCCTTACATTCCAGTGGGGGGATCTCCTGTTTGCTCTTCCTGGTCTCCAACCCCCCGGATCTGAGTCCCCCGGGGCGGGACCGCCGACTCCTCATGGTGACCTTCCTATAATCCAGACAGATGAACAGTGAATGAGGGAGCGCCACAGGCAGGCTGGAAGACCTGACGTTGGGTGTGGAGGTTGGCCACGGGACCCACCTTCGCCTGCCAGGGGATGGGGAATTTTTTCATGTTTCTGTGGTTCCCAGGAGCGCGGACGTGCAATGATGTCCAGCGCAGCGTCGGCACACTCCCGCACCCACCTACAGGACATCCGCCCCGGGTCCCATATCTCTCCTTCTACATGCCCAGTGACAGCTGCACTTCCTGATCACCACCAGGAGCTGCCAAAGCTGCACGAAGCCTCCAACCCTCATAGAAACATAGACTTTGAAGGCAGATAAGGACTGCTTGGCCCACCTAGTCTGCCCATTTCCCTACCTATTGGATAAGCTGCAGATCCTAGTTAACCAACAGCCTGTTTCTTCCTACCCCCCCTCTAGAATTGCCTTATGTCTGTCCCATGCATTCTTAAATTCCCACACTGTTTTTGACCCCATGACCCCTCTGGAAGGCTGTTCCATGTTCACCACCCTCTCCATGAAAAAATACTTCCACATTGCCCCTGAGTCGTCCCCCTCTATCTTCAAACTGTGCCCCTTGTTCTTGCACATCTCTTTTCTGAAAGATGCTACCCTCCTGGACTTTGTTGATTCCTTGAGGTACTTGAAAGTTTCCATCATGTCCCCCTTCTCCTCCTTTCCTGGTATACATTAAGCTCCTTCAGTCTCTCTTATTATGGCTTCTGGTGCAGACCCTGCACTATTTTAGTTGCCTTCTCTGCACTGCCTCCATCCTGTCTATGTCCTTGCGAGAGATGGGGTCTCCAGAACTGCATGCAGTGCTCCAAATGGGGTCTCACCAACTGACTGTACAGAGGGATAACAACTTCCTGTTTTCTACTGGTGATGCCTCTCCCTGTGCATCCCAGTATCCCCCAGCCCTCCTTACTGCCTTCTCACATTGCTTGTCTACCTTTAGGTAATCTGCTATGACTACTCCCAGGTCCCTTTCCATTTTTGTTGTTGTTAGTCCCTCCCCTCGTCCAACCTTGTCAAGTCCCTTCTCATCCTTTCCACCCCGCCTTGTGCATCAACCCTGTTGCAGATCTTTGTGTTGTCTGCAAAGAGGCATACTTGAGCTCCTAACAGCTCCCATGGTGTTTTCCTTCGTTTAGTTTTGTTTATTTGCTTCACACAAAGGCTTGTTGCCTCTGTGATGGCAGTTTTGATTTTTCCCCGTTGTTCCTCCACCCCTCCTTCTTGTCTGTTTGCTAGCACTTTTCTGAGGTACACTCCCATTTTGCCAAAGTCAGCTCTCCTAAAGTCCAGTACCCTTGCTTTTGTATGACTTGACTCTATGGCCATGTTTATCGTGAACCACACTGTTTGGTGGTCACTTGTTCCCAGATGACTACCCACTTCTAAATCTGAGATCCTCTCTTTGTCCCCATTTGAGAGCACCAGGTCCAAGATTGCTCCCTCCCGAGTGGGTTCCAACACTAGCTGTCTGAACCATGCCCCTTGTAGGGCATCGAGAATGACCCTGCTCTTGGATGTGGCTGCAGCAAAGGTGCTGCAGTTAACATCAGGCATATTCTGGTCCCCATCAACAATAGCTCCCTTTTTTCTGCCATTCTAAGGATGTGTCCTATCATTTCCTTGTCCAGTTCCTCCCGCTCTGACGAGGGTCTGTATGCAACCCCCATGCAGATTGTGGTGCCATTTCCTGTCTCCAGGGTGACCCACAGTGCCTCCTCTCCTCTCTGTTTACCCTTTAGTTCCACTGCTTTGATCCCTTCCCTTACATAGAAAGCTACTCCTCCTCCTCCTCTTTTACCCTCCCTGTCCCTCCTGTAGATCGTGTACCCTGGTATGTTGACATCCCAGTCATGGTTCTCTGTGTACCATGTTTCTGTGACTGCCACAATATCCAGGTGTCCTTCTTCCATCAAGGCTACAAGTTCAGGGAGTTTGTTACCCAGACTATCGGTATTGGTACTCATTACCCTTCATTTTTTGATGGCCCTACCCCTTTTAGCCCACTCCCTGTCCTTACTGTTTTTTTCTCCATTTATCCGTGTCCTCCACCCTATTGACTTCTCTGCCTTGGAGTTTACCTCGATAACTACCCTGTTTTGTGAGGGGGGGACTAGGATTTCCCTTCTCCTTTTCAGTGCCTCCCCCCTTGTCTAGTTTAAATGCTTGCCAGTGAAGCATTTAAACCTATCACCTAGGATCCTCCTCTGGAAAAGGAGAGCTGACAACCAGCAGCTCAGTTCAAGTCCACCCCCCCCAAGCCCGACCCCCGACAGCCCGAGCTCGCTCCCGAACCCAGGTCACTGGCGTAGCGCAAGGTGTGGAGTCCAGCGCATCAACCCTCAGTGCCACTGGGCCAGTCCATACTGTATCTACACATTCTCAACCAGTACGTGTGGAAGTGCAAATTCCAGATGGTCACTCTAAGCCAGATTATACCACCCCTGGAGCAAAACATGTGATTTTGCTCCCTGGACCTCCAGGATGCATTCTTATTTATCCCCTCCACAGGTTCCACTGCTGATGTCTTCGTTTCCAAGCAGAGGGGGTCCTGTACCACTTCCAAGTCATGCCTTTTGGCCTCTCTTCAGCTCCCAGGATCTACACCAGATGCATGGCAGTGGTGGCAGCCCACCTGCAGTGCCTTGGGGTGAGGGTGTACCCCAAAGAGGCCATGGTGAGATTCACAAACCTGGCTCTCCAGACCTGCCAAGACTTGGGCCTAATGGTGAACCTGGACAAGTCTGAACTGGTACTGAAGCAGGTGATCGAATTCATTGGGACAGAATTTGAATCCCTATGGGCCAAGGCCTGCTTCCCAGCAGACTGGGCACAGAATCTTACCTCCTTTGCCCAGTCATTTCAAGTTGGGCTTTGCCCATGTTTCTGATGGCTGCTGGGCTACATGGCATCCTGCACCAGTGGGGCCACTGTGTCTGCTGGAAGATGCGCTGCCTGCAGTGGGAGCTGAGCCATCAGTGGTTCCAGTGCCTAGGACCAGCTGGTCATAATGGTCCAACCAGTGTGGGACGCCATCCAGTGGTGGCTGGTCCCAGAACACCTGGATGAAGGAATCTTGTTTGTCCGCTCGGAGTCAACTATCACGTTGATGATAAATGTGTCTTTGGTAGTGTGGGGAGCACACCTGGGAGACCACAATGCCCAAGGGTTTTGGTCAGCCAAGGGGTCCCGTCACCACATACACTTGCTGAAACTCCATTCAGTGTGCTTGGTTCTCACAGAATTTGCTCCATTTGTCAGGGATCAGGTTGTTCAGGTCCAATAGACAGGTGTCACAGATTCCCTTCATTTGTGTCGGGAGGCACTCCACACCTGGACCCTCATGTGCAGCCTGGGCACTGATTTCCTGGTGTCACGGGGGAGAATAATCAGCTGGCAGATGCTCTCAGCCAGGTAGGAGAGACACTGCATGAGTGATGTCTTAATCAGGAGGGGGTGAAATGATGCAAACCGGATAGCTGACGCTCATTGTGAGCCCCTC